>JAWNOF010000012.1:15745000-16995000 GCA_035046165.1 Drosophila rubida | reverse complement strand
TGAATTTTGAAATTGAAACCACTCTACACACAACAATTTGATTTGTATTGTATTATTAATTTTTAATTTGTTAATTTTGCAGCGAGAACAAAGCACAAGCTGAACATTTAATGTAACTCTGCACACTCTATACTTTATGTTTAAAACGATATTACCAATTACAAATTAAAACAACAAAAAAATCTCAAAAAACATTAAACAATTCTTTTATTTTCATTTCACTATTATTTTTATTTATTTTGATTTGATTCTTGTATCCCTTAAGTGCCGAATTGAAGCACGAACAGGGAAGCTGACACAATGAGCGAGAGAACAAGAGAACGAAGAGAGTAAGGATGAATGACAGAATAGTATAAAAGAGTGTTACCAAATCGTCAACGATTCGAATTTATTGTATGTACACTTGAATTTATGCATTGAGATACCAATTTTGCCTGCTTTTTGTAAAAGTTTAAAGTGAAGTTTTAGTCGTTAAGTTGCTAGATTTGAAAGTTTTTGCCTACATAAATCAAATATATAGATACTTGTACTACTTACTGACCTTTAATGCCTATAATAATACCCAAGCGAATGCGTATACGTAACATTTGTAATTTAGCAATCGGTTTGCAGTTTGCAGTTATTCATTCAAATTTCGCGTTATGATTTGCATTATCTATTACCCCGCCCCACAGTGCCCTTCACTTTCATTTGCCTTATTATAAGTAAATTGCTAACCTAAAGCGTAAGCTAAATTATAATTATATTTATTGCTAAATACATACAAATAAGTATGAACCAAACGAACTCGGAATGGAGTGAGTAATATGGTAGAGTTGGTCGACCCTCCACAACCCGCACACCGCACACCGCAAACCCCCCTCCCATCACCCCGCTTTCAGAAGACCAGCTACAAATCACGGCCCCAATTTGTTTGGCTTGACTTGACGCAGCCGCCCCATTGGCGAGTTCGAGTTCGAGTTCAGAGTGAGAGAACCAGAAAGAGAAAGCAAAATCGAACGATAGACGACAGACGACCGAGCGAGAGAGAGAGAGAGAGAGAGCGACGACTGATCCAAGTGATTCATATGTTAGCCCTGAGAAGTGCTATCAGGGGAGGGGGGCCAAGGGCAGGGTCGAACTCTAGACCCAGTTGAAAGTGTTTATTTCGCATTGCATTTAGGCCATTGAGCGCATTTAACTAAAACCAATTAAAATTAACTTTTATATATATATATTTATATACAAATCGAGTGCAGAACGCGACTATATAGAGTTCTACAAAATTAATCATGAATATTTGAAGCGATACAAGAACTAAACGACAATTAACATTATCAATTTAAATATACAACACACAAATGAACAATACATTCAAACTTACACACACACACAGTCACACATACACACATACGTACGTACATTATATAACGATATATTATTATACCAATAAATATACAACATGCATACATATATCAAATCAACAAATACATATTGTGAACGTCTAGTAACAAAATGCAAAACCAACTACAATTAACAGATATTGCAAAAATTTATTACTAATAAATGTTAAAAATATACAAAATCTATCAACAACTCGACTTTTCACTTTTTGCTGTTGCTGTTGTTGATGTTAAACCATCCATTCGCCTTAACTACTGGGAAAGTTATTGCAAATATATTTTATTTAATTTTATTCATCTCGTAAATTGCCGGGTGAACAATCTTTAAATTGCAAAATTTCAGCTCATTAGCTCACTGCCTTTGTGATTTGTAATTAAGTAAAATTAATTTAAAGCAGATTTGGTGCACTTTAAAGTGAATCAACCGGGAAACTCAGATCAGATAATTACAATTGGTTCAAATGATTTCCCTAATTTCACTGAAAGTGCATAATTTATAATTGGATCGTGACAAATCTTTTGAAGACCCAACCGTGGCAATTTACATATGAATTTATTAATATTATATATAATAATATTATTGTCAGCTATTTTTGTAATTACCTCATCGAAATGCCAAGTCAAGACAAGGTAAATCTTGGTGGCAAGATCTGTAGGTTGAAGGTGTATTATTATATTTTTAAAATAGAATTACCATTATACATTTCAAGCCATCCGCAAAATTGAAATGACACTAGGTCCCTGAGGTTTGAGTTCGTATCTGATCTATTATTATTTTGACGCATACTTAATGAGAATTGCGTTTTAAATGCAAATTACCAAATTGCTTTGGGCCGTGGACATACGAGTACTCATATATAGTTATTCCCATTAGTCTGGAGTACTGTGACTAACCTGGTTATCCCACTCGCCTGCAATTATTTCTCAATGTCCACGGGAACTGCAAGGAGCGCCAGCCAGCCATGAATTGAGCTCATTATTGCCAGTGTGACCCAACCGCGCCTCCAACTTTAGTGCGGAAAAGCATGATGAGATGTGAGGACAACGACAAGGACGGCATCATTGTTGGGAGCGTCAGCGTCGTTGGCATTTGTGCTGCTGGCAGCGCTGTGCATATCGGGGATAGAGAAATGAAGTGGTTGCGTGTGGAGTCGCTTGGCTTGGGCTTGCATGAATCACTCGAGCGGCGACAGCGTGCGCCAAGTGTAATGAATCATGTGGCCGCAGTGGGGAGGGAGCGAGTAAAGGGTGCCGGCATCGAGCCACTCACAAGTGTTAAACACAAACACTCAGGCACATTCACGTTCCTACAAACGAACAAACAAACAAGCCACATACAAAGTATTGTGTTTGAGTGTACGTGCTGGAAATTTGCAATTTATTCGCGTCAGCGTCAGCTTTTACCATTTTTTAATTTGGCCGAGCCGGCTGCCTTATAAGCGATGGAAAATTATGGATTGAAAACGCGTTTGCCGACACAAATGTTAACAATTACTTTACTATTTACTCTGCTTTTTATTAGCATATCGTGAAATATTCAAATACAGTTTTTGAATATGCAGGCCGCGACAACTTACACAACTATTATTTCAATGCATTGTTATTTTGCATTGGCCCGAATGGCTATTGTTAATGGTTATTGGTAAAAAGACTTAAGACTAGGGCCCATTGTTGATCCCCTAAGATTAGAACTTTTTAGCCTTTTTGAACTTTTGCGATGCGTTGCCATTCTCCTGGGCTGGACGTTTGTTGAATGGCTTCTTGTTGTTGGTGTTGTTATTACTGTTATTATTTTTGTTGTTGTAGTTATTGCCGTATTTGTTAAATTTGCCTTGACCGCCAGGAGGCTTGCCATGGAATTGTGGCTTGCTTGCCAATTTGTTTTGTATAATCTTATGTTTCAGTGTCGAGTTGGGCTCAATGAAGATGGGCTGACCCTGGACGAAGCGTTCGTTCATCAGGAATGACTTACAGAAGGCATCGTCTGAGGTGAATTTGACAACCGCCTTGTTCTTCAGCATTTTGACGTTCTCCACCTCGCCCGACTCATTGAACAAAGTTTTGATATCCTCCTCGGTAACGTCTGGTCAATAAACATAGATTTAGTAACATTCGGCGGGAGGAAAGCAATCATTTACACTTACCATTGTTCAAGTTGGTCACCAGAATACTGCGAACCGATGAGCTGTAATGATATGGCTCCAATTTGATCTCCAAATCGCCCACTGTCTTGCCATTCAGAGATTTGAACGCCTTTTGGGTCTGCTCGGCAGTTTCGTAGGTGACAAAAGCCAAAATCGCACGTGTACAAACAACATCAATGTCAGTAATTTCGCCGTGCTTCTTAAATATCTTCTCAATGGCATCCGATTTGTAGGACTCATGTTTGCCGGTGTTGGCCACGATCAATGTAATGTCGGGCTTCTTCACTGTCTTGTTCTTGTACGACTCGCTGCGTACTGTGATGAAGCGTGAGTTGAACTCGCTGCCGTTCAACTTAAGCGCCTTTTCAACCGCCTCCAATGTCTTAAAACGCAAATAGGCGTGCGGCAGATTGCGATTGTTCGAGAAGTTAATGCTTTCAACGTCGCCACAGCTCTTGAAGTGCTCGGTGATATTTTCCTTGTTTGCATTGGGACCAATCAGTCCAAGAACAACAGTGCGCTCATTTTGCTCCACTTTGTTATGAGGACGCGACACATTCACCAATTGGCCGTTAAGTGTCAGTGCCTTGGGCTTGGCGGCAAGTGCGGCTTCAGCGGCCTCAGCAGTCTGGAAGGCAATGACAACATTGTTGCCGCCCGCTTTGGTCGGGATGCGATTCACCACAGCAATCGGGCCGAATTTGGTGAACAGTGCAATAAGATTATTGTGTTTGTATTCTGTAAGGGCAAAAAACGTGTTGTCTTATGGAACGTTTAAACATTTTTGCTGTGGTATGTTTACCTTGTGGCAGCTTCGAAACAAAGACAATTTGATCCTTGGGAGTTTCGGGGGGAATGCGACCAACGGGAATTTTAGGAATGCCTCCTTTTTTGGGGGATTCGCTTTCCTTAGCTGCCTTGGTGATTGGCGCTTCAACAGGCTCCTCATCGGAATCGTCGTTGTTTTCCTGCTCCTCATCGTTAGCTGCCTTAATTGCGCTCTTCGAAATGGATAATTGACCTGGCTCAACCTCATCATCATCTTCATCCTCATCTTCGTCTTCCTCATCATCATCATCGTCGTCTTCATCATCTTCTTCAGCTTCGGAATCAAGCAGACCTTCTGCAGTAGCTTGTTCCTAATTGTAAGAAATAATAAGAAAAACACGTGTTTAGTGTGACCATATTCTACTAGCTTATGTTTTTAATGACCAACAAACCTCAGCGTCGCTTCCTTCGTTTTCCTCATCACTAGCATCAGAGTCCTCGTTCTCCTCGACGTCCATTTCGGGTTTCTCCTCCTCAACCTGCTTAGCCTTTGGGCCACGTTTGTTGTTGCCAGCTGGCTTCTTTGCAGCTACTTTTTTTTGCGCCATTTCACTAATTTATGTGTTTACTACTTTCTTAAGAAGATATTTCGGCAAACGCGTGCTGCTTCACTCGCAAAACGCACGTGGAAAAAGAATCGGGAAAAATGTGCCCGGCTCCTAGTGTGACTGCAAGTACTATTGCAAAATGCACTATTTAAAGTTTAAATATATACCAAAATATAAACTTCACGCTGAGTGAAATAGGCGCAAGTTTTTAAACAGCAATTTGCTTTATATGATTTCAACAAACACCATAAACCTAATGTACTTTTTTCTTATTCTTCAAATAAAAAATTTGCAACTTTCGTCAAAATTAGCATTTTTATATTAGAATGGAGACGGAATGAAGTCTGCTAAGCTTAAAAACAATGCTAGTATTTTGTATAATTTTAATACCGAAAATGTGCATTATTGATGGCTCATATTGGCTTAAAAGATATTTTTGAAATCAATATACATTTTTTAATGGGCGTATGTGAATCGCTTAACTAAAATTCTTTATTGTGAAAAAATGCAGAATTTGCAGTTAGATGTGGCAACGCTGTTTATTTCTATCGAATGCGTTGTGAATTAGTTCCATCGGGCACTTTGCAACACTGCAAACGGTAGATGGCGACAGAAAAAAATTTGTGTGGCGCTGTTGCTCATTAAGTATACATAAAAAAAATTAAATTGCACACATATTTATTATTAAAAGCAGCACGAAACAAAGAGCGAAGAGCGAGCGAGCGAACAACAATAACAACAACAGCAACAACAACAATAACATTAACAGAAGTGGCGGCACACAGTGGTGAGCAGCAAAATCAGCAACAACAACAACGCAGCCAACAACGCAGTCAGCAGAGACAGAAACAGCGACAGAGAAGAGGCGCAGTTTGTAGTAAAAGCAGCCGCAGTAGCAGCAGCAGACGACGACAATGAACACGCTGAGCGCTAACAACACAAACGGAAGTGGAGCCAGCTCAACGGGCAACGGCAACGGCAATGGCTCCTCGTCCAACACCACGGCAGCAGCAAATGCTGGCACAACAGCCGGTAGTGCTGGAGGTGGTGGAGGGGGAGGAGGAGGCGGCAGCAGTGGCGCGGGCGGCGGTGGCGTCGTTGCCTTGGATGAACTGGGCGGCGACGCCAGCTCACGCAGACAGGCGACGCGTGTGTTCAAGAAGAGCTCATCGAACGGCAAGATTACCGTATATTTGGGCAAACGCGACTTTGTGGATCATGTGACGCATGTGGATCCCATCGACGGCGTCGTTTTCATCGATCCCGAGTACGTCAAGGATCGCCGTGTGTTTGGCCAAGTGTTGGCCGCCTTTCGCTATGGACGCGAGGATCTTGATGTGCTGGGTTTAACGTTTCGTAAGGATCTGTATTTGGCGCACGAACAGATTTATCCGCCACTGCAGCTGCAGCGACCCACGACGCGGCTGCAGGAGCGTCTGATTAAGAAACTTGGACCGAATGCGCATCCTTTTTACTTTGAGGTGCCGCCCTATTGCCCCGCCTCGGTGTCCTTGCAGCCGGCACCGGGTGATGTGGGAAAATCCTGTGGAGTCGACTACGAGCTGAAGGCGTTTGTGGGTGAGTGTTGTGTGTATATGTGTGAAAACTCATTGATAGAATACGTGTATATGCATTTCTAAAGCTGTAATTGTGGGCGTGTGTGAACAAAAGTCAAACTCATTGATATAATAAGTCTATGTGAATATATGTGTGTGTGTGTCAAACTCATTGATACAATACATGATTGCGCATGCATGCAAGTGTGTGTGTGCGTGTGCAATCAAAATAAAGCATTTGTATGCTTGTGTCTGTGTGCTGGGCGCATGTGTCACGCGCGGGGTTAATTAATCCAACTGCGTCGACTGCGCAAAAATGTCATTGTCTGTGTGTTTGTGTGGTGATGACGCAGCACTGCGCGCAGCCACCTAATTGGAATTCGACGCTTCTAATTGGAATTCGACGCTCTATTGCTTGTCTATCGCTGCCGCTTTAATTAGGCGTCGCTTACTGACGTTTTTGCCGTGTACCATGTACATTGTCATCGTCACTTACATAAATTCAATTCTTGGAACACAGCTGGCTATCATTGTTGTTTGTGTGCCTAACTCAGCTAAAAAGCACACTACAGCAACAACAGCAACAATGACCCAAAAGCGTAATTACCGCTCTCGCTTTCTTACTTTTTGCACAATAATTATGCTTGCGCTACTCAAATCTCATGCTCATTCTCATTTTTCAACATACAATATAATGGAAATTGACAACAAAAACGACTGCACAGCAGTTTTTGTTTGTGCTTTATTGGAAGTTACGCGCGCATGTTTGCGTTTCGCACGCGCATTCGCATTTCTCACTTGAGGGGATCTCCTTCAAAACTCAGGTTGTCTCGCTTTGGCAAACACAATGTGCACGTAATGCTTTTGTTGTTGTTATTATTATTGCGCACAAATTGCTATCTATCTGTATTTGTTTGTGTGTGCGTGTGTGTGTGTGAGTGAGTTTGCTTTGCTTTGTCCGTTCATTATTTTTGTTTTTTGGTGGTTTTATTGGCCGGCGTCGACGTTCTTATCTGCCGGCGATGCCGACGCTGCTGCTGCCAATTTGTGTGTGCAACCATAAAAAGATTATTGAAAGCAAACTTAAGCCAATTGGCATTTGGGTGGGCTTGAGTGGGCCACCCGTTTCTTCGACTCCTCCTCTGCTTTCCTCCTCTTTAACGTAGTATTGCTGGGCACGCCCCAGGCACATTTGCGCAACAAATTATATACATTATATTTGTATGTACATCTTTCCATGTACATAAATAGAAACAACTAATTGAAATTAGAAATAAACAATTTTTCGATTTTGCACTTAAGTTTTCCAGTCGATCATTTCTGAAATGATTTTTACTGACCGTAAATCCCCAAAGAGTATAATAGTTGTTTATGTACCCAGCATTTATAATGTATGCGTTCTTTTTTTGTACCACTGCTGACATTGTTTAGTGTTTATTATTCTTAAATTACTTTGATATTCGCTGTGGAATTGCGACAGTTGTTTGCTTATGATTATTAAACATGTGGTTTTTAATTTCACGAACTCGAAACTGAAAATGAAACTGATACCATTTCACTTGCAGAATGTTGCAACTAGACAGATAAATTGTAATTTGTAAGATCATCACATTGTTTACACATGGTGTGGATACATACAAGAAATTTTGATGGGTATCTGAACTTCGCAGAGCATTGAGATTGCGATTGAGAATTTCTCGTTTTTATTTACTTGGCATCTGTTGATTTGTTTATTTAATGTGCTCTACTGGATTGAAGCTGCCATGTTTTTCTTTTTGGCATACCATATTAAAACCATCCGATTTCGTCCGTCTGTGGAGGATTTATGTGCTGGAAATGGAAAGTATTTCTTCATGCATTTGCTACAAATTTATTCAACGTTTTCCGAGAATTTTCGGAAAATAAGAAAGAAAATATATCGCATGAAGACTATCTGGAAACAGTTGCGTTTCTATCACAATTTTACAATATAGTATACCAGGGGAATGGTTTATTAGATTGTTGAAATATTTCAGCTAAACATTTACCTTGTCTTACTATGATTTATTAATCTGCACAGGTTGATCGTAAAATTATTACGAATTCTTAGTCTTGAAGATTAGTTTGCAGTGAAGAGAAGGAACGGATATCGGGCTAATTATGAATGCATTGCCTGTTACTCGTACTGGACAAATTTGTGATTCCGACTGCAATTCATTTAAACAAATGGCTGCAAGCATAATGAAAATTATGTTATGACATCCCGTCATTTCATTTTACAACACGCATTCTTGGAAGCATCTAAAGTTGCCCTTTTGCAGTTGTTTTGTTTTAACTGAATCATTTGGTTGGAATGTGTGACGCACACGATACCAAGATAGACACACCCCCAAGCTAAATATGCAAAAATATTATAATTTAGTTATATATGCCCGTATGTACGTCATAGAAATGAGTTAAACGCAGACCGATTACTAATGGCTTGTTGTACACCATTGTGTATATTTATCCAACGATAGGTGAACACATCGAGGACAAACCACACAAACGCAATTCAGTGCGCTTGACGATTAGGAAGGTGATGTATGCACCATCGAAGGCCGGCGAACAGCCATCGATTGAGGTGAGCAAAGAGTTCATGATGAAACCCAATAAAATCCATTTGGAGGCGAGCCTGGACAAGGAGCTGTACCATCATGGCGAGAAGATATCGGTCAATGTGCATGTGGCAAACAACTCTAATCGCACCGTCAAGAAAATAAAGGTGTGTGTACGCCAATTCGCCGACATTTGCTTGTTTTCCACCGCTCAATACAAGTCGGTGGTGGCCGAAACCGAGTCGGAAGACGGCTGCAGTGTTGCACCCGGCTTCACGCTCTCCAAGGTGTTCGAGCTGTGTCCGCTGCTCGCCAACAACAAGGACAAATGGGGCCTGGCGCTCGACGGCCAGCTGAAGCATGAGGATACAAATCTAGCGTCCAGCACGCTAGTCACCAATCCTGCACAACGCGAAAGCTTAGGCATCCTGGTGCACTACAAGGTCAAGGTGAAGCTACTGATTGGTTCGCCACTGTTGGGCGGCGATCTGGTTGCCGAGCTGCCGTTCACGCTAATGCATCCCAAGCCCGAGGAGGAGGAGCCACCACTGCTCGGAGATCGTTCGCCGCGTGCCAGCTTGGCGGCGCCATTGCTCAGCCTGGGCGACGCTGGCGAGTCGGGTGATGCAGCGGGCTCGGCGCAAGCGCAAAAGGATGTGCCCACCACCACGAACCTCATTCAGCTGGACGACGATGATGCCCAGGATGATGATATCATTTTTGAGGATTTCGCGCGTCTGCGATTAAAGGGCGCCGAAACCGAGGCTTAGAGCGTTGCCAGCTGATGTTGACGTTGTCCGTTAGTTAGTTCTTTGTGGTTGCTGCGAGCAGCTGATCATCATAATTGTCCAACTCTATACACACACACACACATATGTATATCCAAAAAAGAAAAAGATGAAAAATATGGCATTTGTATCATATATGAGGTATTTTACGGCGTCCCGCCCGCCCCTGATTGTAAACTATGAATAAGTACGTATCCATGGTACATAGTTTTAGTTTGCTATCGATATGTGTAGGCCATACGTTCTAGTATCTATAGTGCTTAAGCTGAAAGTGTACGAATTTTTAAGAGAATGTGAAATTGTTTAACAAATACACAGCAACAAATATCGTTCAAACACTGCGAATCAACAAAAACAGAAACAAAAAGAGAAACAAAACCAAGAAGAAAACACCGACCAACAAAAACGAAAATGCCTGCAAAAGTTTGCAAATGAATGGAAAAATATTATGCACAACAATGTAATACAATTGATTTTGTAATTGTTTATTGTTTACCTTTGCCATTGTATTTTTGTAACGCTTTCAATGCTCAATGCCCAAAATACGCGCAATTCTTTGTTAAGAGCCATCTTATGCAACAACAAACCCATACATATTTGACAGTAAGCAACAGAATTATGTCTATCTATATTATTTTTATTTAGTTAACTCAACTCTTAATTTGTTGTCATTCCGTTTGAACGGATATCGCAACGTTAATAAGCTTTAAATGAAATTAATTTTTGTATTTAGTCCTAATGAAAAAGCACCTTGATTTAAACGGAGGAATATACATACAGCTACATACGTACATATATGCATAAACTACATAAATCAAATTATATTTGCAAATACATTTATGTAACTCAAAATAAAAAATGAGAAAACAATTTTTTGTTAATTCAAACACTAGAACTTCAAGTTTCCAAGTTACATACACAAATGCATTGTTTTTTGAGAGCTTTCCAAATAATTGAGATACAATATTTCAAGTTATATGCCAAATAATTAACGTTAACAATTAAGTTGTCTTAGAAAACTGTAATTTTATCATTTGGTTCGACTGAGACTGAGCTATCATGAACATATTGTAAAAAATAGTCAAGCTGTTGACAGGTTTACTCCCAATCTGTGCAACTTGTTTGATATATATATATTGTTTGTAATGATTTGATAGATATTACCTGCGTGCTGCGCCTACAATGTGTGGGTGGCTGGCGTGTAAGGTAAATCGCAATATTAGATAACTCGAATCTTATCAAAGAACACACCGAATTGTAATTGGAAGCGTGTGTCGTGTTTGTATATTCGTTATTTGGAAAGTGTGCATAATGCTCGGCCAGCCGATTATTTCAAATTGTTTAACATTCCAGAACGCGAATGTTGTTTACGCTGTTAGACGGTTAGATAGACAGAGCGAGAGAGAGAGAGAGAGGGTTGTAGAAGAGTTGGGGTATCTGTGCCCTATATGATATCAAGATTGGTTATGTACTTCTGAATCGAAATTGAGGAAACGAAAATTAAACTCGAATACGAAAAGCAATTTTTATCTAGAAAATTTATATATTTACATTATTTTAATATAAATATATACACATGTATGTGTATGAATTAAATACTTGCATGCGATAAATTGGAGATGCAGTAATGTATTATTTAATATTTTTTAAAAAATGGAATTGCGGTAAATAACACATATATTTTTGACATCATTGACATCTAATATCGTAAATCGTATGCATGTAATTTGAAGTCACTGTACACTTTAGTTCCTTTCATTTGTGACGCTTGGTATCGAATCAATGGAGGAATAAATGTATTATCTATTAGATATATCTCGAAATAACATACTTCTAAGATTGATTATAAAATACACACATAAAAAAACACAACATTTCATTTAAGGCTTTTAAAGAGTACGCGCGATTGTGAAATTAGCTCGAATTTGTTTTCAGTGCCCCAAACAGCAGCAGAAAATTGTTGTAATATAATAGTGACAAAACCAATTGAAAATACATACATATATTTTAAATTGCATTTTTATAACGCGTATATTTGTATCTGTAAGATATGTGGTATCTGTAAGATTGTTAGAATGTTTTTATTCAATGAAATGAAATATAATAATATTAATAATGAAATTAGAGGAAACTAAAGTACATACATGCAGAATGAAAATGAATAAATTAACATAAATGTGCATTACAAAACTGGTAAAATGGATACAATATAGAACAATTCAAATAATATTATATAATGAAAGTAAAGTCTATAAATGTGAACAAGAAATTACATTATTTATACTTATACACATGCATAGGTTTAGTAAATGTACATTAAATATGAGAACATGTTTTAAATACTGCATATATGTATATGTATACATATGTACCAAGCAAATTTAGCGCAAATATAAAGCATTTATGTATGTATGTCTAACAAATAAATAAATTAACAAATGAATATCGTATATAATTGTATGATACTGAAATGAATGTCCCACTAAACCAGCTTATCGAGAATTTGTCACAATTATTTATAAAAATTTTTATAATACATTTTATATGGATCCATACATAGAAGATATGCACAAAGTTAGAAAATTAATTGTATTTTTTAAGTACATTTGTGTCTGGTACCAAAATGCATTCAATTTGATAAATGTTGATGTTTAATGTATTGTATTACTAAATACTTCAACATACATAGTAATCGTACATACGCATAGAAATAATTGTGAGTATTATGAGAGCTATTACCTAGCCCACACAGAACCCCCACGTTTATCATTAATGCTAAAAATTAAAACATACATACATAACATATTAACCAACTAACGCTATTTACATGCATACATAAATATACATACATATTTACATAAATATACATGCGTACATGTGTACATGATGAATCCAGTAATGGTTGATTAAACAAAAACTAAAAGTAAATAACTAAACTAGCCCACGCGTATTTTGAACGATTAAGTTTTAGTCTTCTACGTGAATCCAACAAACAAAACAAAACTATGAAATTAATGCCTACCTGCATTCAAATGAATCCGTGTGAATATTGTCGAATATACATAAACTTATACCTTATGATTCCATAAATGAAGACGTGAAAACATTGAATGTTGTTTTTGTATATGTTATTCTATTGTAAACTAGATACCGATACGAGTAATGAGCAAATCAACTCGACTAATTAATTGTTAGCTGCCATGAAGCAAAGTTATTGTATGAGGAGGATACGTCTGATGCAAAGTCGTGTTCGAAATGCCATTCCCAAGAAAGCTTTAGCCAGAGAAAACGAAAAGATAATATTTTGCCAACGATAGAACCTTTAAAAGTCGTATTTCATTTACAACAATTTCTCCATTTATCCTATTTATCTAATTTTCTTGCAATCATTTATTTTACTTTTTCACGTGCAATTTAATACTACTTATCAAAATGCTGAACTAAATAGCTCGCTTCTATTGAAATTTGATTTAATTTCATCATTGTTGGACCTTTTAGAAGAATTAATCGATTATGAAACATTTATGACGTACTTCGAACGTCAACCGATCCAATGACACAATGTTTGCAAATTGAAAAAAACAATTTGCATTTTGTTTGCATAATTTGCAGTTATAAATATGTGAATGAATGTAAAAAAAAAAATAATAATAATAAACAAACAAATAAACACTCAGCGGTATTATTGAGAGGAAAAAAGCGGGATAAACCATGGATACATATGAATGGAATGAATAACAAACACTCTCACATTGTGCGATTATGTGTGCTGTGGATTTGTGTGTACAACTTTGCTAATTGTGAACAAGATGAAAAAATAATACAATAAAAAAATGAATATATAAAACTCAAATGAAATTCAAGCTGGTTAAATACAAAAATGAAAATTGCAGCATTTATGCATTGTATGTATTAGCATACGGGTTAGGCTGGCCAAAAAGGATTTTATCTACATTAAAAGCGTTGATTAATTGCATCTGCGAACAAAGAGCAGACATTATTGTTAATTGGAATGCTCATAGAGTGTGTTTAAGAGAATGGTTTGCCACCAATTCAAATTGACCCATTAAAAAGTTAAGTGAATTGCCCCCAAAAAGATGGGCGCCTTCACCACAAAGTTGGGCGAAAGCTGAATATATGCGGGCGGATTCATACTCCGGTATCTGCGGATATAATTTATGCACTTCACATTACACAATAATTTATTAATGCACAATGGACCCGAAAGCGGCCTTGTGGTTAAGACTGTGGAACGGAAGTAAACCGGTGGCAAGCAAGGAGCTGACTGCATGATGAACCCGTCAACTGCTGATGCTGCTGTTGCCGTTGCCGTTGCCGCTGCCGCTGCCGTTGCTCTGTAAAGCCAAGGACGGAAAACCGCAATACGAAAAAGCCATTTGCTGTTTGTTGTTTGTTTAGCCCGCGCCATTATGAGCACTTAAAACTGGCTTCAACAACAATAACAGCAACAACAACGAGGCAAAAGGAGCCCGTAACATTTTGGTTCATTCATGGCGGGCGCTCCTGTCTTGGTTGATGTCAGACAGCGACCACTGAAATTGTCACAGGGACTCGAGCAACAATTCTTCATTTCCGGTGCAGCTTAAGAGCCGTGCTTCCTTCCCCCGATTGCCCCTTTCTTTTTTTGTTTTTGTTTTTTTGGCCCGTAAACAGCACCTGTGATGGGACGCGACCAGGACAAGGACAACAAGGACGAGCATGTGCCTGCAACTTGGGAGTCACCGAGTCTACTCTATCTTCTTTTCGCTGCGAAAAATACGCTGGCAAGCAGTTCGCATGCTGCCAGCGGCTATGGTTGTGGCTACACCAAGCGGAAGTTGTTCGTCTGCCCAGCCGGACTGGACCGGAGCCCGGGCACGCCCCTCGTACTCATTCTTACTCACCACGCCTTCATACACACTGTATGGTTTTCATTTCCGGTTTCCGTTGCTGTTGAGTTACTTAAGCGGATTACAACAACAACAACAACTACAGCACCAAAGATAGCAGCCAAAAAACAATGAAACTCCGTTGCCATTGCCCCTGGCTGCTCATGAATCAGTCGGGGAAGTCGAGGCATGCTTTGAATACTTTGATATAGATGTTTGTGAAGATACAAGTTTCGGGCAAATTTCATGCGTGATTAATTATGTGTAACAATGATCCATTAGTAAACCAACTCTTTCAACTTTTGCTTCTATATAATCTTTTATTTAATGCTTCCAGCTCTTTAGGCATTCACTTGGCAGTTGCCGCTGTTCCACTTGTTGGCAGTGTTGACCAGAAACTGGGACAGCTGGTTCAGGCTGAAGTTCGAGAGCATATCATTAATGCTAGGAATCGCAGTGACGGCCAACAGATGATCGACGTCGGATTGAATCAGTTTCACTCCGAGGTTAGTTATTTGGCTAGACCAAGTATTGGCATAGTCGTTGGCTGCAATGTTCCACAAAGTGTCCCAGTTGTCGATTTTGGTATCGGCCAAATAGAATTGCAGATGATAGTCGCTAATGCGCAGTCCATTGGAGTTGCTGAGGCTCTGGCCGAAGGTGTATTCACCAACGAAACGCAGTTGTTGGAATCTCTCGTTGATCAAGCTGTCCTCACGAATGGGGAAGGCGAATCCAAGCATGCTCATAATACCCTCGATGGCATAGGAGCCCAATATCTGGATCTCTGGGAAGAGAACATCGAATTTGGCTTTCTGGGTGCTCGCATCGAAGGAGCCACTCAAGATAATGAAGTTGTCCAGACCGGAGATGCGGATGTTGCTGGTGTTGCCAACAAAACTGGTCTCTCCTTTGGTGAAGTTGAAGGTGCTGAAGTCATTGGTTAGTGGGGACATGACGGGAATGTTGTCTGCGGCATAACCGCAGGGTAGCATCTGCTTCCAGGCCTGGAGGAACTGGGTGATGGCATCACCATAGTTAACCGCAGTCGAATCCAGAGCCATTGGTGAGGCGCTAGCGAGGGCCACCAGAGTGGCAAGAAGGAAAACTTTTGCAATCATGTTGATCGGGAAACGGTAGAAAGAACTGTGTGAAGTTGCCTCGAAACGGTTTCCCTTTTATAGCAATATTTTTATCAATGCCTTTGATTGATTACATTTCAATTAATTTCACCGCATTTGTTTGCTCATAGACTTATTGGCACAAGCATGCATTTAAATGAGTCATAAACATGCAGACAATGTCGAAACTTATTTATGATAGATTGGAAAAAAGTACTTATTTAACATGATTATTATCCCCAAATTCACATCTTCTCATATTCAAATATATTTAGACAAGGTATTTTAGTAAAAAGTATTTTATATAAACCCTGGTCTTACATTTTCTTTTTTTAAGGCATTATGACTTTTTTATCAATGATTTTAATTGTAGATCCCCATTTGTTGTAAAGCATACGTGACTATACTTCTGTACTCGTTTGCATATTGATATTATTTTCCAAGAAATTCGTTTTTCTTTATATATTAAGCCACATTCGGTTTTTGACAACTTCTCAGAAATATTTGCAAAACTTTTAAATTATTTGTTTATATCTTATGTTGAATATATTTTGAACATGTGACATTATTATATCTGTCTTTGTTATAGTTTAGTTGGGTAATTCTGGACATTTTTCAATTAACATGGATTAATTTGTACATAAGTCTTTACTTGGATTTCTGTTCTAAATTTAAAACGAGTTTTCTTAGAAATCACATTGTGGACGCCGAATTTGTATCTGCTTTTGATTTCTAGAAATAACCCTTTCCGAGTAATTGCTACTCGAATTTAAATTGATGGCCGTTTAAACTTGTTGTGTTTATCACAAACAAAAAAAATATATATATATAAATAAGATTATTTCGACTAGTTTGTTTGTTGCTGCTATAATCCACGTACTATATCAAACATACAATGTTGACAGCGGACTTTAAATGAATTACTTGATAGTTACGATACGATACACGTATTGATACCATTAATAGGAAGTTCGCAAGTAAGCTAAAAGAATGAACGTTAATAAGTTGAATAAAATAATAGTACTTTTTTGCGGTGTAACAAAAAATTGGATAAACTTCTGGTTATAAAATGTTGAAAATAATATTTAATAAAAATGACATATTTTTTTTTTAATTTTGATTTTGAAATAAATATAATGAATAAATGAATATTAATGCTCGAAAGCGTTACGTGCAAAAGACAAATTGCAGCAATACAAACAAAAAAATCTCAAGCAGTTTTAATTCTTAAACTAATTCGCACTGCTTGCACGAACATTGCCGTATACGTAATACGTATTTTTATATTACGATACGATACATGTATTGATACCATTAATAAGAAGTGTGCAAATAAGCCAAAAGTATAAAATTAATATATGAATAAAATACTAGTACTTTTTTGCGGTGTAACAAAGAAATTGAACAAACTTTTTATAAAATGTTGAAAATAATATTTAATAAAAATTACATATTTTATGTTTTATTAAGATTTTGAAATTAATATAATGAATAAATGAATATTATATCTTAACGTGCATAAGACAAATTGCAGCAATACAAAAAAAATCACAAGCAGTTTGAAATCTTAAACAAATTCGCACTGCTTGCACGAGAATATCAATATTTTTATCAATGCCTTTGATTGATTACAATTCTATTAATTTTACGTAAATTGTTTGCCCAAAGACTTATTGACACAAGTTTATTATCAAATGAGTCAGAGACACGCGGACAATTTAGAAAGAGCATAATTTACACGATCTATTTATATATTTTAATAAAAAAAGATTGGCTATTATTAGGATACTTAAGTATTGTTAATACAAGCTGTAGTCATATGTTTCATTAATTGTTGCAATTTTGCTTTTCTAAGAATTAAAACTTGCATATCGATTTGATGTGGATCCCCCATGGGTCGTTGAATTTATTTGACTACATTTCTGTACTTGTTTACACATTGAAATTATTTTCCATGAAATCCTTTTGTTATTGTTATTATTATTGATATTTTTGTTGACTTTTGGCTTTTGACCATTTCTAAGAATTTTCTGATAATACTTTAACTTAACATAAATAAATTCAATATCTATTTCCTACTAAATAATCTTTATAATTCAATTTCGCTATACTTATATATAGATTTTCCAAGAAATTTGATTTTTGTTAATAGAAATAAACCTTTTCGAATAATTACTACTATACTTTAAATTGATCACCATTATAACCTGCTGTGATTAAAAAAAATAAACATTGGTAAGATTATTTCGATTAGTTTTGTGGAATATCCCAAGTACTACATCAAACATGGCATTGTAACAACTTTAACATAGGTGACAGCGGACTTTAAATAAATGTCTTGATTCTGATAATAAGAACGTGTTCAATGTGCCAAGTAAATTTAAAATTTATTGTATGGGTATGTAGCAAAGAATTTAGTGATTTTTTTTTATTATAATATGGAGAAAACAATAATAGATTTCATTTATTTATTTTTGTAAAATTTGTATGAATATTATAATACAACTAATGATTATGTAATGCCAGCAGTTTGAATCTTTAAATGAGTTCACACTGTTTTGTAAGTAACCAATCAGTAAAATACTTTAATTACTGCTGTGTTAAATGTAATGCTTATTTGTTGCTTTCAAATTTAAAGTGAATATATATGGTGCATATTATCCATTAGCATTGGGAATAGTGAATCAATCAATATTCTCTTAAGTTTCCTACATTTAAAAATGAAACCAAGTTCGTAAAGTACATAAAGAGTTTTAATTTTATTTATATGTTTACATTTAATAGTTCGACACCTTTAAGCCCGAACATCGCAGTTGGCACTGTTCCACTTGTTGGCGGAATTAATCAACACTTGCGACAGCTGCTCCAAGCTAAAGGCGGAGAGCACGTCATTGATAATAGGAATAACATCGATGGATAAGAGCAGATCCACATTAGGTTGAACCAGTTTAGTAGCTAGGTTAATAATTTGGCTGGCCCAGGAATTAGAGTAGTCGTTGAGCGAAATGCCCCACAAACTGTCCCAGTTGTCGATTTTCACATCAGCCAGATAGAACTGCAGATGATAGTCGCTAATGCGCAGTCCACTGGGATTGATGAGGCTCTGGCCAAAGGTGTATTCACCAACGAAACGCAGTTGTTGGAATCTCTCATTAATCAAGCTGGTTTCGTGCACAGGGAAGACGAATCCAAGCATACTCATCACACCTTCGATGGCAAAGGAGCCCAAGATCTGGATCTCTGGGAACAGAATATCGAATTTGGCTTTCTGGGTGCTCGCATCGAAGGAGCCACTCACGATAATGAAGTTTTCGAGGCCCGAGATGCGGATGTTGCTAGAATTGCCAACAAAACTGGTCTCTCCTTTAGAATAGTTGAAGGCAGCAAACTCATTAGTAAGTGGGGCCAAAACAGGAATTGAGTCCGGGGCATAGCCGCAGGGTAGCATCTGCTTCCAGGCCTGAAGGAACTGGGTGATGGCATCACCATAGTTGACCGCAGTAGAGTCCAGAGCCATTGGTGAGGCGCTAGCGACGGCCACCAGAGTGGCAAGAAGGAACACTTTTGCAAGCATGTTGTTCGTTAAACGCTCGAAAGAACTATGGAATGAAATTTCAAATCGTTTCCATTAAATAGCTGATTGTTTATCAATTTATCGGTAAAACGTGTCTTTGATTGATTATACTTCAGTTTGTTTTACCAATCAAAGCATTTGTTTGCCCAAAGTCTTGTTGAATAAGCTGATAAATAAAGGAATGACGATACGAATCTTAAATATGCAATCTGTTCTTATCATTAATGATAATGGAAACATTGTTACATTTGCAATGTCAATGACATAAAATTGTATACCTATAAATACAAGTTCTTAAAATAATCTTTCGCAACTATTTGAATTTAAAGTTAATCAGCTTTAATTTAATAATGAATATAATCGCGTTTAGTCAATGTCTTCATAGAACTTGAATAATATTTGTACTTGTCAGCAATAAAGAATAATTAGCTATGAATTTTAAAATATATTCTAGGTTTTTAAATGTATGGTGTGTTCATGTGTTTCGCAATTAATTTAAAACATTGAGTTCTACACAAGTGACAAAGAGTACATACTTTCTTTCAGATCCACTTCATTAAAGAATAAGAAGTTTCAATAAAGAAAGTAAGCAGCGCAAGCAGTTCAATGTTGATAGCACTTTTCACTGCTTGCACAATCATAATTGTTTAAAGCTTTTGGGTTTTGGGCTTCCATATCGTATACGTATTTTCACAGCTGAAAAGTATGCAATACATTTGTCTCACAAAACCAACAAATTCTAAAAGTATGTAAAATAATTTTTTTGCGTTTGTACATTACTTGAAAAAAACTATACTCCAGTTTTAACAGTTATTATTGCATTTTATATTTATTATGTTCACAATTTTAAAAGCATCATAAACATAGTGTTTTTATGCTTGAACATTGCAGCCAGCGTTATTCCACATCTCAGCTTGCATAACAAAGTAGTTGGTCAGTTGAGTGAGGTCCATGTTGGCGATCAAGTTATTGATGGTGGGCATAACATATGCTCCAAACATAGTGTTGACATAGGGCTGCACCTCCTCAGTGAACAGGTAAGAGAAGGACTCGATGAACTCATTCATGAAGTTGTTGGTGGCAACATCCATGTACTTGTTCCAGTTGTCGGCCTTAACGCCAGCAACAAGGTACTTCAGATCGAAGTCGCTGATGCGCAGACCATTCGAGTTGCTCTGGGCAAACGTGTACTCGCCAATGAAACGCCAGTCAGTCAGCTTCTTGTTGATGAGCACGCTCTGCTTGATGGGCAGCGGCAAACCGCCAACACCGAAAGTGCCCTCGATTTCATAGGAGCCCAGGATTTGCAGTTGTGGGAAGATGACATCGAAGAAGGCGCGCTGGGTGCTGTCGTTGTAGCCACCGCTCAGGATCTGGAAGTTGTTCAGGCCAGAGATGCGAATGTTGCTCACATTACCCACAATGTTGGTCTGGCCACTGGAGTAGTCGAAGGCGTAGAAGTCGACGGTCAAAGGAGCCAACACTGGAATGTTGTCGGCGGCGAAACCACAGGGAATGATCTTCTGCCAGGCTTGCAAGAACATGCCCACAGCGTCAGAGTAGCCGATCATGCTGTTGTCCTGGGTCACAGGACTGCAGCTGGCGGTGGCCACCAGGAGAGATAGAAGGAAACACTTTGCTATCATGTTGCTTGGTTAATGGTAGAAGGAACTGTGTGAAGAACTGTTCGCACGCGTTGTCTTTTATAGTGGAAACATTATCTAGAAACGCTTAATACTGAGCGTTGATCGATCGTATATAAATTGGTCGTTTGGCTTTTAGCTACATGTTTGCCGAAGACTTTATCGTAAGCGATCTATGTATTATATATTTCACGTATGAGTCAAGCGGCTTTAGTAGCAGGACTTAAAATGATTTCGACTTATCTGGAGCTATAATTATGATTCATCGGCAGCATACCAGTTTGATTTATTCGACAGGAGACTTCAATTAATTTATGAAAATTAATTAATTCTTGAACAATTATAATCGGACCAATCATGTGCATATGTCAAATATAATCGGTTTTCTCTAAAAATAAATGCCAAATATAGAATTCTAGGAAAAGGTGGCATGTTCGACCCAATAAGGCGTAAAGAAGTGCATATGTACTGATGATCAGAAGTGCGGCAAACAGATTCCGTATTCCTATTATTGTACAGTTAAAACTACTATACTATACTATATTGTCCCGACATTCTGCAGCGGGAAATGTTCATCAAAAAAAGCTCATTTTAAAGAAATATTAAATTTTTTTAAATAATACATTCTAATCAAAAGTTATTTGTGTTCAACTTTAGCCAATAGCTTCAAAGACAAAGTCATTTCTAAATTTGTGTAGTTTTAAAACTAGTTCAACGTAACCAATATTGAAATTAAACTCTAAGCAGCAGACTCGAAGTATAGATAAATATATTTTTTAAAACCTCATTACAATTGATACCAATTTCAACTTTTCTACTGATTAGTCTTTAATCTAAAACTTGTTAATAAATTAAATGTTTCAATATTTATTTCGTGAAATTAAAGCTAATATTTAAATTAGGTGGTATTTAAAGTGTAACTTAACTGTAAGTATCAATAATAATAATCAACCATCAACCAGACAAACAAATTCAAAATCACTTTGGAAATATAACTTTACTTATCGGAACATGCAACTGAATGTTCGATACCGAGAAAGATTATTTCAAATGTAGTACACACGCTCGATTATTGTATTAAAATCACTTGGAAAATATAATTTCAGTTAGCAACAAGAAGGAAATCGAAACATGCAACTGAATGTCGTTACCGAAAAACATAGTTTCAAATGTAGCGCACATTCTTAAGTCCTGGTAATCAATCCAGCTTTACATTTCATCACTTTATTTAATGTGATAATTTATTGTGTAACGGCTGCCTAAATGTCAAACCAACCAATATAATGCAAATGCGATCAATCAAAGGTGCGCGCGTAGCAACCATAGATAACGATTCGACTATAAAAGACATGGCGTGCGAACGATTCCTCACAGTATTCCTTCTACTTTCAACGAAGCAAAAGCAACATGATCGCAAAGTGTTTCCTTCTAGCTCTCCTGGTGGCCACCGCCAGCTGCAGTCCTGTGACCCAGGACAACAGCATGATCGGCTACTCTGACGCTGTGGGCATGTTCTTGCAAGCCTGGCAGAAGATCATTCCCTGTGGTTTCGCCGCCGACAACATTCCAGTGTTGGCTCCTTTGACCGTCGACTTCTACGCCTTCGACTACTCCAGTGGCCAGACCAACATTGTGGGTAATGTGAGCAACATTCGCATCTCTGGCCTGAACAACTTCCAGATCCTGAGCGGTGGCTACAACGACAGCACCCAGCGCGCCTTCTTCGATGTCATCTTCCCACAACTGCAAATCCTGGGCTCCTATGAAATCGAGGGCACTTTCGGTGTTGGCGGTTTGCCGCTGCCCATCAAGCAGAGCGTGCTCATCAACAAGAAGCTGACTGACTGGCGTTTCATTGGCGAGTACACGTTTGCCCAGAGCAACTCGAATGGTCTGCGCATCAGCGACTTCGATCTGAAGTACCTTGTTGCTGGCGTTAAGGCCGACAACTGGAACAAGTACATGGACGTTGCCACCAACAACTTCATGAATGAGTTCATCGAGTCCTTCTCTTACCTGTTCACTGAGGAGGTGCAGCCCTATGTGAACACCATGTTTGGAGCTTATGTTATGCCCACCATCAATAACCTGATCGCCAACATGGACCTCACCCAGCTGACCAACTACTTTGTGGCTCAGGCTGATATCTGGAACAATGCTGATTGCGCTGTGCAGGCCTAAACGAAAAAAAAATTTCTAACGAAAATATAATAAATTCAATGAGCATTTAATTGATAGATGTGCTTCATTGGGGGCGGGGTACTACTGATTTGAAATATGTTCGCATCGAATAGTTTATAGTTTAGCTTCCCAATTTTAAGTGGAATCGTTATCGACGACAACTTTGATTGATGGTAATTGTATTGCTTTTTGACAGCTGCATTTTGTTATCAACTCGTTTCTATTGAGTGCAATAGGCACTTTAATTTATTTTGATTGCCATTAAAGGAATAGATAAAGACACTTCTTTTGCTTTGTGGTAGTCGTATTTAGCTTGAAGAGCTGCTATTGTTGTTACTTGCAATTATAAATAGAATATATTGTTGTGCACTGCAGGCTAATGCGTCTTGTTGGTTGGCAATGCAACTTGTTGTTGGGATTGGCCGAATGTCGAAATTAAGGTGCGCGTTGGCAATTTGGCAATGAACAAGCATTTTTCTTGGGGCAGACATTGGGCATTACTTTTGGCTGCTATTGTTTCGACATTTTCATTTGGTTTTCAATAGGAGTCTTGATGTTTTTCAACGGTCCGAGTACGTTGGCTATTGTTGAGACTTGCTCTTTGATTCGCTTTGCTTTGCTTTGTTTGAGCATTTCGCTTAAAATGCAAAAGTTCAATTCACTGCAGGCGCCATTTTACTTTCTTTGGTCGTGTTGTTTTGGTGCCGTGCCGGAAACAAGCAGCGTCACTACGCACACATCGACATTGGCATCGACATCGACAGCGACGCAGACACATATGTACGTTTCAGTTGAAACAAAGCAACTGAGGCTCCTGCAACGGACAGTTGTTACCGCTGGGCAAAGACGTCCACATCAAGGATGGTTGGTTGGCTGGCTGCCGACCAGTCAGGTATCGGGTCTGCCTACCTGCCTGCCTCTCCTTTGCCAACCCCCGCCCCCCTGCCCGCCTTGCACGTGTGCAGTGAGGGGGCGGAGGATGCGCGTGTGTGATTGAATGGACTTTGAATGTAGTACAGCACTCAGCACGACGATGACCATGATGACGTTTGCCGTTCGGTTTTCCATGCAAATGCCAGCAAAAACATTTTTCGGACACAAATCTAAAGGTGGCTACGCGTGGCGCCAGGCGCAGGCTAACAGTGGGCGGGTGAAGCGGAGGCACAACAGCTGCTGCTGCTGCTGCTGATGCTGCTGCTGCTGCTACTGCCGTTGTTGCCCCCCGGGGTCGTTGATGATGTTCGTAACATGAGTTGGCCGGACGTACAGAGTCTGGGGAGACTGCAGTCTGTATGCTAATTCCCTGCAGGAAGAACTCTCTTATGTATATACAAATACGCACACACATACAGACAGCGCACATACATACATACATACATACGTAATGAGGAGAGCAGGGGGAGCGGCAGTTGGAAGTGAGCTCGCGGCTAAACAAGCGTTGCCAACATTTTTGGGCACATCAAAGTGACAACTGACCGAATTATTTTTATGCTTAAACAACAGCAGACTGTGTGCGTGTGTGTGTGTGAGTGTGCGAGGCTGCCTTAATTTGTGCGGCCAGGTACTTGATGCCACTCTGTGGAATGTGACCACAACAAAGCATGGCCCACAGCCAATTGCGTTAGATACAATGCTAATTGGGCCAAGGTGTATGAGTGTGTGTGCTTGGCAGAGCAACTTGGGGTCAAGCGCAGGCAGCGCGTGGCGCGGGGCGCGGGGGCGTGGCTCGAGTGCGGCAGCAAAGCTCTTGATTATACATGCAACAACAATTCGCCTAATAGAAATTGCGCCACAAAACCACATTATGCCGGCGCGTTGTCGCTTTAAGCCCCCGGCAGCCGACTACGAACTGCCGACTACCGGCTACAAGCTCTCCTCTCCTCTCCTCTCCTCTCCGCTCCTCTACATTGCTCTACCTGGAGCGGAGCTACTAAGCGCTGTGCGGGGCTGGGGTTTTGGCCTCTTTGGATTTCCGTTGTGTTACCGCAAAACTTTTAACGTTTGTTTGGGTTTTGTTGCGGCTGCCACTTTCGTCTTTGCGCATTTCGCCCACATGTATTGACTAAATTAATATTCTCAATTGAAAACTTTTCAACAATAGTTTGCGCTCAAAGTTTTTCAAAGCCATTACACGGCGAGAAATGCTACGCATCAAAGTTGCCGTCAAAGTGAAAATGTTGTCGCACCAATTTCGATTTTCTAACTTTCGCAAAAGTTTTGTTCGGCGACATCCGTTGCCTACCCAGCGTTTATTGTAAGTATTATTATTATTACTATCTTGTTGTGATAGCCTTAACCGAGAAGAAACTTTCTTTTTAGAGAATTGCGACAAATTGGATATATTTGCATTACAGAAATCACTTTATTTAATTTCTCTTAATTGCAATTTATGGCTTAGATTGATTCTATTTTTGAAATTAGTAATTAAGATTCATTTAAATATTTTAATTTTAAAAAATGTTTTATTTTATTGCTTAGCGTTTTTCTTAGCGATTGGATTTTTAATATTATTTCAAAATTTGTAGAAATGTTTCAAAGAAATGAATTTTATTATAGCAAATTTATTTTTTTGCTGGCAATATTTTGTAATTTTGATATTTATTGCTAGCTCAATTGAAGTTTGTGTTTGTTGCAGTGTAGAGCTGACGCACCGCAAAAGTTTTGAGTATTCTGTAAATTAAGCTGCATTTGTGTGGTTCTCCTGCTGCTGTTGTTGTTGTCGCTGTTGTTGTATATCCCGTTCTAATAAGTCGCCAGCTATCTGACATTTTAAATCTAGGAAAATTTTCAAATTCAATTTGCAGTGGGACAAACAACAAAAGCTGATACCCCGTCACCTTTCAAGAGATGCTAAACCACAATAGCTGAAGCGAGGGAGGCGGGAAAGCGGCGTCTTCTCACCGAAGGCCAAGTCAAGCAGTTCTTCTCTATGCATTGCAGATGGACGTACTTTTCCGTTCGTCACCTGAGTCGACCGAGAAGTGAGCAAACATTTTTGGAAAACTTACTTGAATGGATTATTAGGAATTATCAAAACTTAATTTAGCTTAAGTTTTGCTTGAGTTTGATTACAAAAGGCGCTGCACGGCATGCGGGTGGCTGATGGGGGGCGGCGGCTGTTATGTAGTCGAATATGGGCTCCGGGCGCCCTGGTAACTGTGCAAGTGTCCCTGTGTCTGTGCCTGTGTCCATGTGCGGTGGGTGCTGCTGCTAATGAATGCCAAATTGTAGTTGTTATACTACGTCGTTGAAATCAGGTGGCAAACAATCAGCGCACACCACTTGAAAGGCAGCTGCTTTTGAAGTGGTTTGGCGAAACTTTTGACTGTGTGCCTCCAAAGCCCATTGATCTTGGCAAGTCTTTTGTTGTCATCACGGCATAAGCCTCGGGGCTAAGCGGCTTAAAGCCCGGCAGCCCCAGCAGTGCTCGGGCACTTAAAAGTTTAACACATGCGATTTGCCAATGCAAGGTAAACGACGAAAATCGGAGCCATTTTCATCGCCACGGGCAACGTTTATTAACTGGACTTGAGCGTACGCGTCACTGTCGCCATTGACATCACATTGATCTAATGAGGCTACCAGCTGGCTGCGCTTTCAACGCTCGTCTAAGCTGTCCCTGCTCGGTATGATGGGGCTCGGATTTGAGCTGGCCGCCTGTCCGATGCTGGCATATCCAGCTGTGTAATTGACTTCAATTAAATAAAGCCAACGACACCGACAATTGCACGTTGCCTTTGTGCCGGCCGTCTGGAACGACGTCAGGTTGGGCGCGGAAATGGAAGTGCGCTGGCACAGCTTAAGCCAGAGCTGAAGCTAAAACCCGGAGACGAAGCTGAGGCTGACGCTGACGCTGAAGCTGGAGACGCAGACGGAGCTGGCGCTAGGGCGTAATAGTAGATGAATCCATTGCTTTTATTTGTAGCCATGGGTCTTTATTCTTTATGCTCGTGCCGGGGACGGGGCCGGGACGACCTTTTAGCATCGCTTCCTGGCGCCCTGGCGTCCTGGTGCTCTGGCGCCCACGCAGCGTCGTGCCGTGCACTCAAAGTGGCGTTAATAACGTGGCACAAATTTACAACAGTTAAATAGAAATACTTACTTAGCTTACCTTGTTGCCCCGTTCCTCCATTGGCTCGACGGCTCGATGGCTCGTCGAGGCCCCGATAATCGCCGCACGGAAAACGGATGTCCAATTAGTTGTGAGCCAGCTTCCGGCTGGCTTCTGGCGCGGCGAGTCGTCTCCCTTTCATCAATGCGTATCAACGTTTGCCTGTCAATTGCAGTTCGTCTCCAGTCTCCAGTTTTCCATTCATTACATGGCGGACGCTTCGCTCTCATTTTCGTTTTTATTGTAGCCAATGGCATAATTTTCATATTTGCCAGCCACATCAATTGCCATCGATTTGCATAGATATATCAGCCAAATTTATCCATATATATATATATAGGTATATATATGGAGGGAGGTAGCGAGCACAACTCCCTTGCTGGCTGATTTATGTGCCCACTGGGGTTGTGCTACTTAATCAATGCTTATTTATTCTCGAAAATCCTTGGGCTTTGCTTGTGACGCGCTTATCGCGCTGCATACTTTTAGGCGTTCATGGCTAAAAATTGAATAAAGGATTTACGGTCTTAAATTGAGGCAGCGCCCAGCAAATGTCATGTCAAATGCCTCATGTGTGCGTGTGTGTGCGAGTGTGTGACAGGAAGCCAAACAAAGGCAACATGTGTAACTTGTACGGGCTGCCAACGCCACCGTCTCTGCCGCCGTCGCTGTCGACGTCGACGTCGGCGCCGTCAAAAGGCGAGAGGCTGGAAATCTATTAGAACGTGTCTCGCCTGCCAACCCGATGCTGCTTCTGTTGCATGCCTGCTTATATTTTACCCGAGGGCATAATAAGCTTGCCACTGACTGCTCCTTGTGATCCTTGCGTTCCTCCTCCCCCGCTTCCGTATTTTTTATTTCACTTTTAGCAGTCGCAAGCGGGCGTTGTGGGTGTGAGTGTGTGCGAGTGTGTGTGTAATATTTACTTATGATTGAGTTGCGTGGCGGCTGCGCTAGTGACACCCTTCTCACACGCACACAAACACACAGAGACACACACACACGCGCAGCCACCACACGGCACAACAATTTGGTAAAAGATTGCGGTTGCTTTACTGATTTTCTCACCCATTTTTACTTCGTGTTCGGGAGATGAAAATTTAAATTGATTTTGCATTGTTTGACTGTCATTGTTGCTGCTTTTGTTGCCCTCGTCTTCGGGGTTGTTTCCTTCGCTTTTGTTGCTCCTGCAGCGCCACTTGTTGTTGTTGTGTTTGTTTTTATTTGCGTCTAACACACCAAGAATATTCTTATAAATTTCAATTTGTGCACCATAAATGCGGGCACAGCGTTCGAGTGGCCTGGGTTTCTTTCGTTTAGCATTCAGTGGGTGTAATAGATAAGAGATAAGCCAGCTACCAAGTTCGCTTCACACTTGCTCCACTTCTATCGTCAGACTTCGGAGAGCAAACTATTTGGTTTTATTGTTATGCCTATTGCTATTACTATTTTGTATATTGTGTCCAAAATCTAGCCGTAGTCAACTTGATTAATTTCTGCTGCCAGGTGGAAACTACTCACGGCTCACAAGTCTTAAAGGGTTAATGCCCAGGCTTAAGTCCCACTCGAATTTCTTTTGGCTGCTGCGAGAAGACACCTTAAATGATTGCCAGGCAGCACATAACCGTCAGCCCTCTTTTGACCCGAGCATCATTTGGTTTTATATATAAAATTGTTTTACGTCAGCCCCTCGACCGGGTTTCGGGCAACTACCAAACTTATTTCTGCTGCCTGTTTTGTTTCGTTTTCGGTCGACGGGCCGCCGTTTTGCTGTTCGTACAAATGTTTATCGACTTGTGCGTTGATTTTCCGCTTGCTTTGGTTTTACAGCGCCCGTTGCTTGCGAGATTTTCGAGGCATCGTATCCATAGCCATAGCCATGGCCATAGCTGTAGCTGTAGCTGTAGCTGTAGCCGTAGCACGTGCACGGTAGGGTTAAGCATCTCCGACACTGACATGCGTGTGTGCGTCGGGGTGTGTGAGAGGATGGGAGACGCATGTGTATTGGTAATTGAATTTATTGTTTGACATTCAAAGTACCGTTGAGTCAATTACGCTGGAAAATTGGTATCAAAATATTTACGAGCTGTTTATTGCATTACGCAAGTTGAAGCTGAGCTCGAGGCGGCGATGCGGCGATGTGGCGATGTGGCGAGGCAGCGAGGTCCCCGAATGGAACCCTCGCCAAGGTAATGCAATTTACATGCTGATGCGGCTGCCCGATTACGTATATCGTAAACGGCGTATCCATTGCTTCGCCGAGTGCGTTTATTGGACGGAGGCAATATATATTGGAAGACAAATAGCATGAAGATGATTTGCCGAAGTGTAAATTGCACGAGAGCCTCAATTAGATGTGGGTTCGTTCTTTCCTTTCGCTTTCACTTTCGCTTTTATGGGGCAGAAGTGAGACGATAATTGCGGTAAGGTGAATGCTTCATTTAACACAATTAGCTGCGATTTTCTATAGCAGATAGATCGGCATGCGTCACCTACTTGCAACGCAAGCTAAGTGCCTCAGGGAACTCCTCGCTTGCTGATTAATTATCAGCCATTGCGGCTTAATATTCTTTTGGCGTCTACCGCACGAGTTCTTATCAATAATTTCCTTGTCTAGCAACGACTAAGACCGCAAATGAAAGCCGACCTGAAATTAATTCCACTGAATCATTGCAGCGAACCCCATCGAAGACAATCGATAATGCAAAGCCATTTGTTGAGTCATATAATTAGATTGTAGCACGATTCCGATAACGCCTAATACTAACAGCCAATCGAAATGCGATCAATCAACTTGCCGCATGAGGGATCCATAGATAACAATGCCACTATAAAAGACACGGAGTGCGAACAGTTTTCCATACAGTTCTGTCTTCGATCAACGAAAGCGCAACACAACCAAAATGTTTGCCAAGTGTTCCCTGTTTCTGGCGCTGCTGGTGGCCGCCGCCAGCTCTACTCCTGTCACCCAGGACAACACGATGATCGGCTACTCGGACGCCGTGGGCATGTTCCTGCATGCGTGGCAGAAGATCATTCCCTGCGGCTTTGCTGCTGACGATTTGCCAGTGCTGGCTCCTCTGACCGTCGACTTCTACGCCTTCAACTACAGCAACGGAAACACGAACATTGTGGGCAATGTGAGCAACATTCGCATCTCTGGCCTGAACAACTTCCAGATCCTGAGCGGTGGCTACAACGACAGCACCCAGCGCGCCTTCTTCGATGTCATCTTCCCACAACTGCAAATCCTGGGCTCCTATGAAATCGAGGGCACTTTCGGTGTTGGCGGTTTCCCGCTGCCCATCAAGCAGAGCGTGCTCATCAACAAGAAGCTGACTGACTGGCGTTTCATTGGCGAGTACACGTTTGCCCAGAGCAACTCGAATGGTCTGCGCATCAGCGACTTCGATCTGAAGTACCTTGTTGCTGGCGTCAAGGCCGACAACTGGAACAAGTACATGGACGTTGCCACCAACAACTTCATGAATGAGTTCATCGAGTCCTTCTCTCTGCTGTTCACCGAGGAGATCCAGCCTTATGTGAACACACTGTTTGCCACCTACTATTTGCCTGCTATCAACGATCTGCTCGCCAACTTGAACCTCACCCAGCTGACAGAGTTCTTCGTGATGCAAGCCGAGATGTGGAACAATGCCGATTGTCACGTTAAGGCATAAATTATGCTGGGCCGTAATTCAATAAATCCGAGAAGCAATTAATTAAGTGTTTTGCTCGAGCATTAAAAACATTAAATCACTTTGCCAGAGATTTGCGATTGCCATTGTTATTACAGAGTTTCAGCCCAGATATCGCTTATCTTGGCTGGGTGTAGTATCCTGTCAGCAGTTGTCATATTTGCTGAGTAATGGATGCTGGCTGCTCGTCGACCTCGACGTTGCTGCATGCACAACTCGATAACAGTCTGACCGATAGCTGGGCCGCAAGATAAACGGGCTGAGGAGCAGCACTTAATTAGCGGGACTTCATCAAATCCACAGGCACACCGATTAGTTGCAGTGGTATTTGTGTGTGTCTCCGGCTTGCCTTGCATCAGAAGCGTTTTGACATTGCACACAGCGCTCAACATATATTTAACTGAAATATGTATGGGTAGGTGGCAGCAACAACAATAATAACAGTGGCGAGTGGCAAGTGGCAAGTGGCAAGCGGCAAGCAAACCATGCAATTAAATGCAAACAATTTGCTATAATTTATGTGCGGCGACGTTGGCGACTACGCCGCAAAATGTTGCACGAAGCGACTAATGCACAACGGAAGCGGAAATCTGTTTGGTTGCCATGCCTGCAACTATGTGCGCCCATGTGTGCGTGTGTGTGTGTGTGTGTGTTTGCTACTCTATATACATGTGTCTGAGTTGCGACATTCTCATGTTAATTGGTTTAACCCAAGTGAGGACATTTTTGCTGACCCGTCGAAAAGCCAAAAATTTGTTTTGCAAATTTTGCAAAACCAAAACAAAAAAAATGTTTTAAAAATAATGCAAAACAAAAATGTTGATTGTCAGTTGCGGAAATTCCCAAAAATTTGCATGCATTGCATTGACCAATGTTTATTAATGCAATTTAGTCAGCCATTAACAGCATAAACAAAGCACAACAACAATAGCAGCGATAATAATAAAGCAAAGCAAAGAAAGTACATAATATTGTGGGTGTGTGTGGGAAAACATATTAACTGTATTTTATGGTTAATTAGCCAAGCTAGTCGGAATTTCCGGTTCCGCTGTCTGCTGTCCGCTGTCCGCTGTCCTCTGTCTGCTGTGCATTTGTCGAATTCGCAAATTTCATGCTCCATTTGCGCGTTGCAGCAGAAGGACGGTGATGGGGACGGGGACGGGGAGGGGAGGTGGAGATCGCTAAACCGATTGTAAAATGATTAGCACACAGGTGAATGGAAGCGTATGACCATTATGCCATTATTGCCGAGCGCCGCAAGCCGCTGGCCAAAAGCCAGTTACCCTCCGTTTTAGGGCCCCATGCAAATTGATACACCATCTGTCGCAGTCACAGCCACTGTTGCTGTTGCAGTTGCTGTTGCAGGAATTGCCGCACTTGCCAGCATCTATCTAATTTAAATTAATATTATGCCAAGCAGCAGCCGCAGGCGTATGAATTGTCCTCGGCTCCATTGTTGCCAGCCTCTGGACGGCGCCGCACCTCGCTGCCCCTCACCACCTCGGCTTTGGTTACGGCAAATTGAAATTGAAACTGCAACCGGATGTAATTGAGCTTGCATATGGTCGGCATGTCGGTCTGTTGGTTGGCTGCTCGCTTGCTCGGCCGGACAGTCGTCTGTCTGTCTGTCTGTTCACTCTGTGCGCTGATAATATCATTGATAGCTTTTGCCACAATTTGTAACCACAATAAGTTGTTGCTGGTTGCGGCACAAAAAAAAGAATTGTAGAGGGGGAGGGAGGGAGCTGGGAAGTGCAGGCATAGATGCGACTGCATCATCTGCATACGAAACGTGGTTGTCATTTACAAATTGGGGGTTTTTAAGCCCCGGCCATGTGCATTGTTGGTCGTCGTCGTCGAGCTTTGCTGCCTTTGCAGCTGCAGTTGATTATTGTTGCTGCTGCCGTTGAGATGAGGACTATAATGCCGTCGTACGTGGCACAAAGAACCCATGTTGCTGTTGCTGTTGTTGTACCTTCGGACAGTGTAATCAAATTTGTAATTTCAATAGGAGCTCATTGTTGGAATGATAAGCCGACACGGTTCAAGTATAGTGTAGACTTCGCATTGTGACCAGCTTAAGATGATGAAGTACTGGACTGCTATTCCGTATCCGATTCTGTTGGTAGTCTCATTTCCCATGATGTGCAATTAATTTTACTGCTCGATTTGTTTCTAATTTATGCACTAATAAATCCATTCAGTTATGAAGTAAAACAAATATTTCATGCTTGTGGCTTTAGCTAGTCGAAGAAATGCCAGATGTTTCGCTTGGTTAAATCGTTAGATAAGAACACAATGTGTGCAACGAAAATCTACTAACACTCAAGGCTTGTTTACACAGTCTGAGCCACCAGGATGAGTGCTGATAGAGAAGGCAGCGAGTTGGAAAACTAAAAACTATCGCAATTGTTGTGACTTGTAACTGTTTGCAATTGTTTAACTTTGGCCAATAATATCACCTGCAGCTAAACTAAGCTGCATTTAGCTGAGGGTTTGCCAGACAACAATGCTTCAACAATGGCCCACGGAGTGAGAGGCAGAGAAAGGGGGGAGCGAGGGAAAGACAGAGAGAGAGGGAGCAACAAGTAAAAGTGCACGTATTTGCCATTTGCTAAGTATTTCTATGACTTTGTGCCATTGTTTTTGCTGCTGTTGGGGCTTTTTAGAGGTTTACTCGAGCATTAAATAAGTCAAAGTACACACAGTGGCCAAAAGAGGTGCAGGGGGCGGGACGGAGAAGGGGGGATGTGGGCGCCATTGGTGTAAGGACCATGGGCAGCTGCTCGACGCGCTCGAAACAATTGTCAACAGAGCGCATTGTTATTTACAACTGGGGAAAAAACTTTTGCTGTTTTACTTTGGCATTGCCGGGCACATTAAAAATAATTTTCTTAGCCAGCTGAGCAATGTAAATAGCATTATTCCTGCGCTTGCTGTTGATATTTTCCCGCTCGTTCTTAATAATATTTAATATTTGTTTGCTCGGTGCCCAAGGAAATGCGAGCTCACAGATTAAATGCCAATCCAAATAATGCCCTGATTAATTCCCCAAATACCATTAATAATTCATAGCAATTGTTATACAGTTGCGCTCTTTCGATTCACTTCGATTCGAGTGAAGAATTTTTGATAAATCGTTATGTTACGAATAACATAATATGCATATGGTTTGAGTAATCCCGAATTTATGTCGAATAGCGTTTATTATCTTCCTACAACTTTGTGTGTTTGGCTCTTCCGGCTTCAATAAATTCTCATAACCATAACTTTTCATTGCGCGACAATCAAAATTAATGCAAACACAAATTTAAAACTTAAATCAAGTCATTTAGAAAACAATACGCTTAACGTAGCGTAAACGCAGCTACCCCCGAAAAAATCGCACATAGCAATATTTCGAAAACGATAACTGTCAGCTGCCAAGCGACAAAAGGGGTGCAGGACGCCAGGATGCGCGGCTGACAGGATAGCTGGGATAGGCGGGAAGATGGCTGGGTAAGCTTTACCGGTCGCTTGTCATTAAAATGTTTCCGTTCGGCTGGGACGCTGCCATTGTCAGTTGGTGGTGCTAATCAGCGGCGCAGCTAAAAGGTATTCATATGCAAAAGAGACGCCATGCAGGACGACGACATTATTCATTGCAAATGGCAAACGGAAGGGATCCACACACAGTCGCGACTATGTAGCTGTATGTGTGCGCTGTGTGTGTGTGGAATACGAAAAGTTTAGCATCGCTCAAGGTAAAATATAATCAAAAGCCGTGAAAACATTTTTACACGTCATTAAACTCAAATTCAGCTAACCATGGCATCGCATGTTACAGCATCCATGTTTCTCTCCCACACACACACACACACACACACACACACACACACACACACACACACACACACAGCACTCGCACACATATGCGCACTTATTGGTGGCAGCCATATGGCAATACTTACAAGCTGCACAAGATTGATGTGTCTCGGCTTCATAAATAAATTAAAGCGCGTCTTGGTCGCAAAAGCGCGATGAAACTTTAAAATGTTCCGGGCGCCTGGTGAGCGATCTTCTGCTTCTGAGTAGTTTGCTGAAAACTTCTAATTACCGTGTAATGATTACAATTTACACGCACGTCTACAATGTCAGTGGCAGAGGCAGAGACGACAGCACAACGAGAAGGAGAGAGGGAGGGGCGACAGCCACTTGGCGCTTTTGAATAATGGCTTTTGTTGTGGCACAAGTTTAAGTTGTCAGAGTTGCCAAAGTTGTCATTTCTATTGTAGTGTTTGTTATTGTTCTTGCTGCTTTAGAGCCACTCCCACATTAATATGCAAATCAACACACTCAACAACACACACACACACACACACACACACAGTGAGACACATATGGCTTGCATAGTTGTGCAAATTGAGTTTAATTAAAATGTATTTGCAGGCAGCAAACTAATTAAATTTGTTCTGAACAGTTCATATTTGATATTTGATTTGAAGAAATCAATGAAATTTTATTTGCCCATGCTTAAAGCTGCTCCTAAATTTCAACCACAATAGCAGCAGCTCTTCTGATGGATAGCGGGGTAGGAGAGCAAACTGGAGCAGTGGGTGGCCAGTTGGCTCTTGAACCGTAAACCTTTGAATTATTAATTTTTAAGCTGTATATGCTTATATGTGCGTGTGTGGCTAAAAAGGGCAGCCAACTTGTGCGAGGGGTCACATTGATTTAGCCTGTGGGTCAGTCAAGCTCATGTAATGAAGGATGCGTGGCTTCGCTCTAAGCTTAACGTGCGCAATTTAGTCCCTATCTCCTGCACGCTTTTCCGCTTGAATGCACATTATTAAATTTAAGTAGCTGCCGCACCCGGGGGTCGGGGGTGGGGAGCCGGGAGCCGGTGAACATTTCTCAAAAAATGTCGGCAACGAAAACAAAAGCAGATGAAAACCGTAGAGCAATCGCAGCTCACATTCGACCCGGATTTTATAATAAGTTGCGCAAGTTGCAGTGATTCTCCCTTCGTGCCACAAACTGGACACATACATTATGCATAAGCGTCGGCAGCGTCTTCAATTCAATTCAATCAAAGGGCCCTCGATTATACTTTTATTTGGAAACAAAGCTCATTACAATTTGATACGTGGACAGGCAATTTGCAGAGCCGCCAACTGCAGGCAACGTTCATTCGGGTCGACCCAGCCGTCATCGTCGTCGCCCCATTGCATTACGCACATCAAGGGCAGCCACAAATCAACTACCAAAATTGTTGCCCCTTCGGGCGCTCTGACAGTCTGCAATATACACATACACATACACAACTGAGCGAGCGAATGTACAACTTTGAAGATGTACAGAGAGAGGTCCTTAAAAACTGACAGCTGTGCAGTTGCTTCTTTCCGCTTTCCATTTGCCGCTTGTTTTTGTTGCTTGTTTTTGTTTTTGGCAACTTTTCAGCCGAATTGTTGGGCGCTTTCCATTCTGCGTTACGCGCTTGCTGCTGGCAGGACACGCAGAAAATTACATTATCAGAAAAATGAAATTAGTCACCTGCCCGCGGGCCAACTGGGCGCCACGCCACGCCCATTGACAGATTGTGCCGCTAACGCATAATTGGGCGGACGGAGTGCTGCCGCCAAGAGGAGACGCAACCAAATTAATTTACATGCTCGAAATGTCCATGTTGCGTTTTTCATTAGCTAATTAAAATTGACTGTTTCATTTGGTTACACTGAATTGCCTTGTTATTCCTCTTGTTACTTGTTACTTGTTGCCACTGCCTGCTACTGTTCCTGCTCTGCCCTGCGTCATTGTTGTTGCTGTGTTCTTGTGATGTTGCGGCGGGGCTGTTTGTTACTGTGTTGTGTTGTGCATGTTTTTGTGTTGATGCCACTGCCAACCTCATTGCCTCTGGTTGTGCTCGATGCCTCGCTCTATAAAATGATAACAGCATTCACAACAATGCTGCTTTTCAGCATATAATTTAATTAATTCCATTTGGTCCATGCTCCCAGCTCTTTGTGCGCACATTCTTGGCTTCCAAACTCAATATATGAATATTGTTTGTAGTCCAGTAACGTCTTAATTCTGGCAAAGATTCACGCAATCATTTTGACCAGATGCTGATAAATCTGCAGATTAGTTTCTCTTTTTCAATTTACACATTCAAATATTCATTTGCAAATTATGCCTAATGCATTATTTTCTTTCTTTTTTTTTGAAAATTTGGTTTATGTTATACAAAGACACATCGTAGAGCTTAAGAGCTTAATGTAATACTTGTCGTATTGTCACTTGAGCTTACTTTAAATTAATAAGAACTTCTATAGGCCCACTAGATTTTCTTTTGTGCAATGGGCAGCAGAAATCTGTGCGCAGATTTACGATTTCACAAGTCAAGAGCAGGCAGACACATGTGCAGATTCGCATGGCAATGGCAATAACAGTTGGCATGCTGAATAATGGACCACTATGGCCGAGAGTGGACCACAAAATTGTCTATAAAATTAATCACTTGACAAAATTGTGCAATTTGCGTAGCCAAAAATTAACTTAAATGTTGCTTTTTTCGCATGCACAATTGCACAGGACGCACAAGGCGGCAACGCTAACGGCAACGTCGTGTGTATGGATGCCAGAAGGTGGTCCTGCTGTTGGTCACTATGAGTCCAGGCAGAGCAGCATACTACTACCTACATACAGGCTGTGGGCCGGCCTCGTAACGCTATGGCCTAAACCATTGAAAGCCCGAAAATGTATGGCAATTAGAGTGGCCATTGTGTGTGCTGGTCAGCAGTCGTTAGCCGGCAGCGGTTGAGGGTTGGGGGAGCGTCAATGGGCAGGGGAATGGCAGGGGCGGTTGGCCGGTGGCCGGTGGCCGGGCAAACTATTAGATAGCAATCCCAGTTCCAGTTGCAATCCCAGCTCCAATCCCAATGCCAATCCCAATCCCGTGGCAGCGTCGTTATGTGCTCTGTTCATTTGGCCGCATTCTGTGGCAGCTACAAATGGCCCTTTGCTGTTCTCGTCGTGCCGAGTAATTTTTCAAAAAGTCGCCTTCATTGTTATACAGCCTTATTGTTATTGCATAAAAATGGCAACTCGTTCTCGCTCTATCTCTGCCGCCCACTCTCTCTCGCTCTCTGTACACACATGCAACAGTTGCAAATGGTGTGCAATTAGGCGCCGCAATTAACGTGGCGCAGTGTTTAACCTGTTACACACAGTAACTGCTGCGCTACGTGCCGCCCATTTACATGAGGATTTTCTAAATTTTAATGCTCGTTATTTGCTTGTATGCGTGTCTTTCGCCCACTGTGTGTGTGCCTGTGTGTGTGTGTGGCGGGTGCAATTGCCGTCCATTTGTGAGCCCGCAATTGTCGACATTGGCGTTGCCATCGCTCGCATTTAAGCGCGCACATTTTTCACGTTCTCATTTTTTGAGCTCTGCTGGACATTTAAACGCATTATTTTTAACGCCAATTATGGACAGACCTGCATACACCCACACCCACACACACACACACCACTGGCCGCACAGTCAGCGACTATAAATTGGCAACAAATGCAGCGGCCTCTTGATTACGGCTATTATGTTAATTGTCGTACGTGTTCCCATTACTTTCCATGCAATTTAATCATTTTACATTAAACAACTAAATGGTCGCCGAACGGCGATTTCCACTCTATTGCTCTTAAGCTCAACTATTTTAAGCATTAATTGTGGCATTAACTTACTGCTCACTAAGGTAGTACGTTGCAAGCTTTTAAGAAATTTCATTGCTTGATTTAAAGTCTACGCGTTGTTTGCTCTTCCAATTAGACATAACATTAATCCGCGCAGAAATATAGAAGTGCACATGTGGGCGAAAATTCGCTAACGAAACTAATTAGGACATTGTGAGTTGGCTACGACTGCGGCTATGGCTAGTTCAGCTTGTTATAGATCGGATAACATCATGAGCCAAAATATAGCAAAATTTCGAAGGTGCTGTGCAGTCTGATGTGTTGCGAGGTTCACTCAATGAATGCTCATAGTTAAACAATAAAATACTTCCACTCACAATATTTAACAATACTTATGTGGATCTGTCAAAAATAATTGCAAAGAAAGCGCATTTGAGTTGAGTAAAATTTAAAGGGTTTGCGGTCTATTTGAGCTAACTTTTCGCTTGACCCTCTCAGGGGCAGTTGCATATTTGTGGTCGGTGAGTTGTGCACACCGCTTGATTTAATGATGAGGCAAGACTTGCAAAAGCGAGACCAGCAAAATATGCGAATTTGTTTTGCAGCCATTGAGGTTGCCTTCACTGCTGCCGCAGCAGTTCGCTGAATACCGCATGGACATGCACATATTAATTTCGTTGCATACTTTTGTGCGCTCGTGCATATTTGAGTTTGAAAATTCGACGTCTCTTAATTATGTGCACATTACAGCCAAATAGATTAAATATTAATCATGTTTTGCGAGTGTGGCAAAAATATTTGTACCGCATTCTATTAATGTTATGAGCGTCGTTTTTCTTTTTGTTGTCTCCCTAATTTTATGCAATTTCAGGGGTAGTCCACATAAAATATTCTATTATTTTTGTCCGTCCGCCGGGCAGTCATAAAAATTCATAACCCACAAGAATATGCTTGAGTGCATGGCCACACACACACACACACACACACACACACACACACACACACACACACACACGCGGTCACCTATGCTGTGCACAATTATTGCTATTCAACTGTGTGTGGATGGGCAGTACATTTCAATTACCTACCAAATCAAACAGTGCACAAACAGATCGTTGCGAGCCATAACAAAACCTCATCAATTGCGAAATGTACGCTGTGTGTATGTGTGTGTGTACACAGATAAAAATCAAAATTAAATCGAGCGAATTCATGCGTAAGAATTAATAATTTCCGTTCGTTTTGTGCCGGCAAGTAGCTCTCTCAATATTTATGGCGTAGCACGTGCATGCACATACATTGTGCCGGAAATTAGAGTCCCAATTGTGTGCAATAATCAAAAAATCATTTTCACATGGTCAAATGAAACTATAAATAAATTGTCACAACTTGTGGCCACTGCATAACGGAAAGTATTTTTGTGTAACCCATTTGACAAACGACATGAGTGCAACAAAAATTGCATATATGAATTGTTGCATTTCGAATCGCCCAGTGAACATCATAAAAATAATTGTCAAATATGGGGAATCATTGAATTGTCGCACAATTCTGATGTGCATTTGTGGCATTTATTCTTGTATCCGTCGGCTCAGTTTGTACTCATAAGCTTGCCACTTCCTTTTGTTTATAACGTTCATTCCATGCTCGAGTTGGAGTATTTTCAACGTTATTGGTTATTGACTTTTTGCGCCGTTTGTTGTTTTAAAATTGCTCATTTCATGCACATGAGCGATCACACGTACCCCATTTTTTCAACCACTTGACTATGCTCATGCCCAGCCACACACACACACACACACACACACACACACACACACACACACTCACACACATACTCACATACTCACATACAGTGTCAACAACACACACATGCACACACGCAGCACACCACACCACACACTTGTCAACAAAGGGCGGCACTTGAGAGGGGCCTGACAGCCCTTTGACTGCTGCTTTGTATTGCAGTTGACTTCTGAAGTGTTTTTTATAAAATGGACAGCGAGCTGATTACAAAATTGTGGCCATCAGCCAAGCTACTTGGCTATGCAGGAGACAGCTCAAAGGCGCTAAGTGCATGCCATGGTCGTGGCATATAGATGAGGTGCGGCTTGCGGCGTGTGGCAAGCGGCTCGATTACGTGCCGTCGCAGGTGCATGAAATTGCACATGAAATTGAGTTATGACACATGTCTCGCTCCCCAAACGGGGCGGGCGCGTTGATTGCGTGTAAATGATGCTCTCCAAAAAGCACAACACAGTGGTCCGTTGTCTGCTGCTCAGCTGCTCAGCGAACGGTTAAATCAACGGCTAAATCACAGCTGCATGAGGCTGCATGATTAACGGCCAACTGCCAACAGCCGCCGCCACAGCCACAGCCGAAAGAAATGAAAAACTTTGAGTTAACAACTTGCAGTTTGATTGGCTCACGCTCCACCAGGCCCACGCAAGGAGGCTGAGTTCTAAATGCGTTGAACGTATCACTTCCGCTTCGCAGAAGGGGCTCTTGTTTCATCAACTATGGAATTTAATTAATGAGCACAATTTACCTTCTAATTAGTGCTACCATTCCGGCGAGCTACCTTGGCGATATTTGTGATTGATATGCCAACATTCAAGTGTAAATTTCGTTATTTAAATCCCGGACGCTGCCAAGTTTCGCAGCGGGCCCAACCCCAGGCCAACCTCTTTTGCTCGGTAAATTAATTCAAGTGCGTAAATTACTTGGAGCTACCTCAGGTGATTGCCGCTCGACGCGTGTGCCCCAAGTGTGAGAAGGTCGGGGGCGTAATGCTAAATTGGAGGTTTGGTCGAGTGTGTTGACGATTTGCGGTAGACGCGTAGATGGGGAGCTCTCAATCCTAGCTGAACTCTGAACTGGACTGGGAAGTTAATCTCGACGTCGCACAGCTGCGCCGTCTTTTGGCAAGTTAAATTTTATTGCTGTCTGAGTTGTTTAAGTGCGAGGAAAAATGTTTGAAGTCAAGCTGGGCTTTTTGTTATTGGCGACACAATATGACTTGAGTTGCAGCTTGAGTCAAAAGCACTTGCAGTCAGACTATTGAAATCCGATTCGTCCGAAAACAATGACGCTTTGTCCGGTGACAAAACAAAGAACACTTGCATTCGCATTCCACAACATTCCGCATTCCTTTGCACTGCATTCCTTGGATTCCTTGACTTCCACTTTGTAAACTACAATCAACTCAAATATTAATCAACTTGAGCGCTGTATATTTTGCATAATTTCTCTGCTGCACTTACACATACTACATATCTTGTAATTTATTTAATGAATGTGAATCATTTTATTCGTGTGCCAAGGAGTACTTCAAATATTTGTCGTTTTGTATTGTAATTTGTGCAATTCCTTTGACAAATTCTTTACACTACAATTGAATTTCTATTTTTATATCAATTTCGAATAGTTTGTGTTTGCATTTAATGAAAGTTAGTAAAACTGCTCAAGCAGTTAAGTGTTTAAAAGCGAAAACTTGCCGGCAGATGTCATCTATTTAAATCCGCTGTGCTTATTCTGCAATTGCATAAACAGGTGTGTTAGCAGCTTTCGCTGCGTATTACTAAATTCGCCGTAAATAGTGCGCGGCGAATTCAGCAGCTTGATGATTTTAGTTCATTGTCAACAACATTGTCGCAAAGCTGAACTTTACGATCAAAATTGTTTTAATTCGTGCTTGTGCTTATTATTAAACGGAAAAGTAATGTTATTAATTAAGTGTCAACAAATTAGTAATGCATTATACGAGTATCATTCGTTTGCTTTTCTATTAGTTGTGATCGTCGTAATTGCATTGAGAGCGGCGGAAAAAAACGTATGGAGTGTGGAAGGAAGTGAAGAGAATGTGCGATTTCAAGATAAGCCAAAGTAGTGCTGAAGTTTAATGAGTTTTTTTTGTTATGTGTTTTTGTGCGTGCTTCTGCATGAATCTTCGCTGCAGATAAAACGGTGAGTGAGAAAACTCTTATGAATGTGAACATAAAGTAAATATATAACTGTGATTTTTCAAAGCTGTGCTCTCCTGATATTCAGCTTAGCTCTTTATTATTAATTTTTGTATCAGCTATTATGTTGACTGGACTCAAAGAGTAGCCCGACTGCGCACAATTGCACTCATTTTGCTTCACTCTTGGCCGAACAATGTGCAACATGTCTATGTGTGCTGGGATTAAGGGAAGGCTTACAAATGTGAAGACGGCTAGCATATGTTGACGTTGGCATCAGGCAGGGGGGGGGGGGGGTCAAAAGGTTATTTTATTTATTGCATTAGCCGGACGTAACGGACAAGTCTGATGTCGTAAATGCTGACCCCGGGGTCAGCTGAACGTGCTGCACCATTGGACCTTTATCACATTCACACTGACATGTTGGCCTTTTGCTTGTTGCGCGGCGTTGTTGCCATGAATTAACCGACTGCGCTCTCCACTCGAATGCATCCTGCCTGCATGATGGCTGCAGGCGGCGCTCGGTGGAGACACAAAAGCATGAGCAAATTATGAACGGGCCAAATTGACAACATGATTCAAGTATAATGACAACAATTGAGTCTTTTGTTGGTTGTCTGGTTGCATTTTAATTAACTGCCTGGCCGCAAAAGTGTATAACAAATTAGTTGGCTTTAAAATGTTGCAAATTAATTATGAATGATTTGGAAATTATTTTAAATGTACTCATTGCAAATGCATCGACGACTAGATTCATTTATTAATATAATACTAATATTCTCATGCATTATTTAAGCATCTCTACGCTCCACTGCACATCGGAACTCCATCAATCGTAGCTCGCGCACATTTGATAATGTATTCAGTGCATTTCTATGATGATTGCATATAAAAAATGCAAAATTTATTAGTCTAATTCGATAGAAATATATTTAATATTTTTTTATATATTATATAGAGTATTGTGACGTCAGTCACATGAATTCAGAGCAAGCTGCTAATTACTAAACAAGAGCAACACAAAAAAAAGGGAAATGTATAAAATATGCAATTTTCAATATGTTCGTGTTGTTTTCTAGCTAATTGTTGTAAAGTAGTAAAAGTATTTAAATATTCCGTTTGTTTGTTAAATGCTGCAATTAAAAATACAAGCATGAATTAAAATGGCTTACACAATGCCCAGCCAGACAAAAGGGGAAGCGAGCATCAAAATGTATGCGCAACCTACACGTGCATACAACTGTTTATACGTACATATAAAACAAAATCGGCGGTATTCTGACTGAAGCACAAACTGATATTGCGCTCGATGGTTGGCGGGGATGCGGTGAGCGGTGAGCGGTGGACGAGGGGCGGAGGGAACGGGGGATTCGTAGCCGGATTTGGTGGCGGCAACAAACGTAAATACAAACTGATTAAATATGCACTTTGCAGCATGGAAAACGCGGAATAAATTAAAGTGTTAATTTAACATGACACATTAGTGCTGCCCATCCTCACACACAAACACACGCACGCACACACACACACACACGCCCACTCGCAGATAAACACATATACACTTAGACAAGAGTCAGCTTTAGCGTTTGGCTTGGATTTTAGCATTGGTCCGTCTACGTTTGCTAGTTGATTTTCGTGTGTGCGAGTGTGCTCAGGTGTGCCTGTGTGTGTGTGTGTGTGTGTGTGAGTGTGTGCGTGTGTTTTTGGGGATTCGTATGCGCTGCTAATGAGCTTCGCTGTTGCTTCTGGTTTGAGGCTGGGCTGCGTGGCATGGTTCCGACTACAGCACAGCACAGCATAGGGATTAAGCACACGAACGAGCAGCATCCCTTTGCCCCACCGCATCGCTTGTGTGGCAAGGTGTTTGAAGTAATTACGCGTACGCTGATGTATTAGCATTTTCAAGCGTAATTATTGTTGCTGCATTTTAAACTGCGAAACTAGAGTGGCACGAAGCAAACACACAACAGCAACAACAAAGTACAAAAAATCCAATAAAAAACAAACGAAAACAACTCTGAAGTTGTTTTAATTGAATTAGCGGTTGTTTTAACTGCCACTTGAAAAGCTGCAACTGTATTTAACTGAGTGTCTGTGTGTGTGTGTGTGCTGACGTGGGTATATATGTGGTCGCTGATTACATAATACGTTTAGTGGTGTTCTACTAACCATTATGCCGCTTTGGATCACAGCTCTAGCTTGTTGAAATGTGTAATTCTTGTATTTAAATTACAGCTGCAAATTAACTATTTTCGCAATACACTCAAATGGAATGCTGAAATACTTTCAATTGATTTAGTGATTTGAGCAAAAAAACGTTTGTGTAGAATTTTTTATTTGCTAATCCGTCTGTATATTGAAGTTGATCGAAAATTGTCTATAAATTGAAATTAATTCCAATGCACTTACCATAAATATAACTGCATTTTATCTCCATTAAAATAACAACGGAAATGATTTCAAATTGCAGTGCTTAAGCTCTAAGTTGTAAACTGAAAACATATCCAAGTTGACGTCGTTTTTCCAGTTGCATGAGACTCTGTCTCTTTTTTTTACAGTCGCCTTGATGGTGAATCGCAGTTCTAACCTACGAATGACTATAATCTTGGCCTTTGACTGCAATGGCTAGTAATTTATGAAGTTGTCAATGGGAGTAATGTGGGCGAGGAACAAGCAAAGTCAAGAAAATCCTAGTGGGAATATGTGTATTTAAACTGGGGCGTGATTAAATGTCAGCGCTTGCGTTTTATGTTCACTGCGCTCTGTGGCTCGATGCTATAAACATGGCTAGTGAAAAGTGCTGGAGCAATTGGTCACGCTTAATCACCTGGCCGAAGGATGGTCAGAGCTGCAGCAGGAGCTGCTACAGCGACAGCGAGAGCGACAGCTAGAGCAGTGACAGGAAAATCAAGTATACGCGTCGTGTACATAATTCTACGCAGAGGCAACGACACTAAATTTGCAGTGCGCAGGGATTGAAAAGCGTGAAAGGCAACCAAACAAACTTGCATCGTGCTGTGGACACACGCACACATGCAGTGCCACAGACACAGACACACTCACGTCTCTGCGACAGTTCAATGAAAATAATGAAAAGCAAAAGCACCCTGGGAGTTTTATTACAATTGATCACCTGTTACGTTCATTGGTAATTGCACCCAGAGCCATACTAAATATACATACATGTACACACAGCATACACACGCAGCGCAGAGCGCAACACATGTCGGAACGGTTGTCCGATCAGAGTGAGTGAACCAACGAAGCGCATGATGCGCAGCACCCAAACCAATCCACCATTTCTAGCCCCGTAGCGAACTCTGTTGGCTTTGGATTTTGTGCATGAGGTCAGCTTTTGTGTGTTGCCTGCGCCCGCCTGCCTGCCCGCCTGCTTGCCTGCCTCACAGCCTGGCAAATTGGTAGGTGGCGTGTCCTGGCAGAGATGCTGGCATATGGGAATGGAGTGCGGTTGTCCAGAGCCGAGGCAATTGAGCGCCAGGCCAACTCGATTCACTGTGGTGCTTGCTGTTCCACAGTTGTACAGTAGTAGTTGCCGTGTGTGCTCCCAATATAGCCCCAGGACATTTGTTACAGTTGAAATGCGCTCGTAAAATGTTTTTGGACCACTCTTATGGTTGTGTTTGGTTCCTCCACGGGGTTAAATGCAAGGTGACTCCAGGACGTCAGTTCAGCCAGGGTGGCGAGGAGCCGTTTCGATTGCCAACAAGTAAAATAAATTGTTGCATTTTAATGTGTTGGCCCTGCACCACTTTCCACTTTCCCGCCGCCCCCGCTTTGCATATGCCAGGTGCGTGCTTGTGTGCTGTTGCTGGATTTATTGAATTTTTAATTTTAATTTGCTATTCAAAGAGAGCGAGGGAGTGAAGCGTGCGAGAACGGGCGCCCATTGAGTTGCTAACAGGCGAAACAGTTGTGCGGCGATAACGAATTCACTTCGATTGCATTGAGAAAGTTGCCCCCATTTGCGAGGCTTTCAATTACATTGTTTTGCCCTAACGAATAATACTTAAATATGCATACACATTTAATAAGTGAACAAGTTTACCTGCTATTATCATCAGCAACACAGCGCACAGCAGTGTACAAGCAAAACACGGTTTGTTATTCCTTCACTGCTGGTGTCACGGCCAGAAGGCAGCTTTGCAGTTGATGAGAACGGTAGCAAGCAGTGCTTTAACAACTGCACTGTCAGATGTCAAACATGTTGCACTGCTTTGTGGTCAGACCTGGCGTTAGAGCCGTTTAGTGGGAATGACTGCAAAGACAGCAGAGTGAGAGAGAGGAGTCGAGAGTTGGCGTTGGATTATGATTTACTTGTTAGTCGTGCGCAGAGCTAATCTCAACTGTCGCCTAAAAGCACGCTACAAAACTTTGCATGCGCTGCAAAACAAAAGCAACGCAAGAACAGCAACCGGGGACAAGCAACATAACTTTTAATGAAATACAAGCAACGCATTCGGTTTGTTAATAATGAAATGCGACAGCAAAGAGCAGGAAAATTATGTTTATTATTTTATATTACGCGGCCTGGAATTTTTCTTATTACTGCAAGGAGTCGCACCTTTGCCAGCCAGGCAAATCAAAGCCCGCCGGGCAAGCGAATGCCAAATGCTTGTCAACATTTCGCTGCCTTCGCGTGCACCACCCCCGAGGTGGAGCGAATCTCAGTGCGGCAGGAGGTAGGTTTTTTTCCTGCAGTTAAAACTTGGGCCAACCCCCTCGGTACATTGTATTATTCTTTTATGCGTTTCTAATTTCATTTAGCGACATTCGACATTCCGTTCCCTGCCGTCTTGTGCAGGTAGCTCGAACTTTGATAAACATTTCTTTGGCTCGTCTTTGGGCCTTGCCTGCATTGTTGTTTTTCACTGTATTTTCTTTTTATATATATATATATATATATATTTTTTTTTTGCTCTGCTGTATTCAGAGTATTTTCTTTTAATTTTTTCCCCCCATTACCGAAGAGGACTTTGGCAAAATTAGATTAGAAATATTGCTACCAGCATTTTGCTTTGCTCTTCTCATTTACGTTCGTTTCCTTTTTATTCGGCTGCCGTTTTGTGTGCTTTATTAATACGCATGTTATACTTTTTGCTGTTTTGCATGCGCCACCGCCACAGTCACCGCCATCGCCAAACACACAGCAACTACGATAACAACAATAATAACAACGGCAGCGGCGCAGCTAAGAAGAAAAAAATTATTTTTATGTTTGTTTAATAATTGAGATTTCTCTCGACACAGCCGGGGTGGCAAATGTCCATGGATTGCTGCGGGTTCAAATCGTATTTTCATTTAGTTGGCCTTCTTAATGTTTTATTTCCTGCAGGCTAAGCGCTAAACGCTTGACGGCACTTTAACAACTTGGCTTGTTCAGCTGCAGCTGTTGCAAGGCCAAGTCTTTAAATTTTGTTAAATTTTAAATTATTGCAGGTCACTTGATCGGAAACTTAATATTCCTTCGATTCCTTCGTCACTAATTATAGTTATATGTGCGTTATTGAGGCAATTGTAAATTATATGCACCATCCAAACTACAATACACATACTTATCTATTGACATTAAATTTAAGGCTCACACAGCCAGTTGTAGGAGTTTTCTGAGTAATTGATACTGCAATTAAATTATAAATATGTGCAGGCAGCAGATGAGATTTCCGACTCCAACTTGTTACGATAACCCGTAATTAACGTTCGAATTCACTCGATATTCATTATCGTTTCGGCATCGAGTATCCATTTCTGTCATGAGTATCTCTGCCTATTGCCTAACGTGAGTTGTTCAGGTCATTATGCAATTTTGCCAGGTATGGCGTGTGGCTGTTTTGTTGATGGTTAATTTTGACCATATTTGAAGGCGCACGAATACAAATACAAATAAACAAGCACACAAATGCCAAGGCAGACGACGGCAACAACTACAAATGCATGGGGCTTTATTTGGCTGCATTCATGACTAATATCCAGCTAAAGGAGTTCGAGTGTGGCATGCAATTTGTTGTTGGTGCCTCGGCAACGTCGATAGATTCGATGTCTTCGAGGCTTATGTCAGTGGCTGTGGCAGCGACTGTGGTTGCGTAATGAATGTGTTTTGCGGAGCTTTACATTTGTAGGCTGTTTAACAGCTCATATTGATGCCATTATGTGCCTCTTGTGGTCCGTGCGGTCATCCTTTTGCACTGAAGCCAGTGTCGAGCCGCTTTGTGTGTCGCTCCCCTGCTCTCACATTTGGCTTGCTTGCAGCTTTGTTTGTTACATTCTAATTAATCCGAATGCCTGATGCTGTTGCCGTTGCTGGTTGTTGCTTCGGTTTTGATTACATTTAAAACTTAAATTGATTAATGTGTATCATTTTTCAGCTGCATGCAAATTACATGGCTATTTGTGTGCTTAAGTGTGGGTGAATTGCTATAAGGCATTTGCATTTGCGAATTAGTCACGCCATGAGCAGCACCCAAACTCTGCCGTATTTGCTCTGGCACGAGCATTGTGTGATTATGTATAATTATATTGAGATAATTGGGAATGGAAAAGCCAAATGTGATGTGAGAAAGGCGAAATATGTTCACTAAATTTTAACAAATAACAAGATACATTATTTGCACGGTATCTTAGCGCATCCACACACTTCATTTGCTTCATCATCATATACATATTGGGCTGACAAGGACCCCTTTTATCATTAATGCTGACCAGATGCATTAGACTTCATTTAAAATGCTCACATTTATATAAATTAATTACGATCTTTTCTGTAATCCGTCAAGTGTAAAAAAGAACTCTAGGCCTCAATTAATTCTCATCATAGAAAAAGCCGTAATCAATTTAAAATAAAAGTCTTAAAACACTTTCGCAGACCCTCCGCTAAAAGCAAAAGCACTGGGAAAAAAGGTTTATAATTTGTGTGTGTAATTTTCAATTTTAAAAGGAAATAAATTCACACACTCGCACATGGGAAGAAGCAAAACAGATTTGATGCGAACACATACAAAAAAAAAAACAGAAACAATGCAAATTGAATAGAGGGTCAGGTTCTGCCTTGGTTTTATTTCCTTTTGTGGATGGTCACGTCAAACCCCGCTGCATAAAGCAGCCACATATACGTAAAAAAGTATTAATTAAAAGTAAAATTATAAGGCTCATGTGAACAGTCGCCCACACACACACAGACACACACACAGACACACGCGCACACACAAATATTGCATACATATGTTTAAATGAAAGTTCATAAATAAAAACACATTCGGAGAAATGTTACAGTAGCACAAAGAGACAGGGGATTCTGAAGAGGAAGAGAGTGAGGGAGAGGGGGATAGGGGGAGGGAGTGGCTCGTATGGGGGCAGCTTAAAATCCAAAGCCCAACCCTGTTCGGCTGCCCATTTGGCAAATTGAACTCGTGTCCAAGTTTTAAGCAGATTACAGACCATTAAGCATTTTTTCATATAATTTGCCCTCTGCGAGGGGTGAACAATTTCTGCGTTTAACATATGCGAAGTCATATAAATATTTTGATAAGGGTTGCCCTGGCCTGGCCTGGCCTGCTCTGGTCTGGCCAGGCTTTGGCCAAAGGCCTGTGAACATGTTTTGCTGTCGGCGATATGAGCTCGTGTGTGTGTGTGAACGAAGGGTTGGCTGTTTAATACACATCATGACTTTTAAGTTATCTCTTTTAAAATTAAAAATAAAAAAAATGAAAGTTCCCAAAGATAATATGACCCCCAGCAGCAGAAGCAGCAGCGGAACGGCACAAAAAACTTCAAAGTGTATGCTCTACTTATAAGTATACTAAATATATTGTCGGCACATAGTTCTGACCTTTTGGAAAATCCCTAAAGTGCCTGCCAGAAAACGTTGTCATATTTCTCTGTTGACAAATTGAATAGCTAGGAAAGTGGGGCCCAACAAAAAAAAAAGGCGAGCATTTAGCCAGCCGAGCACCAAGAGGGAATGAGAGAAGTATGGGGTACCTGTCAGTCGCACTTTTATGCTAATTCGCTTCATTAAAATACAAAACAAATGGAACAAAATGTGACATACATTTTTGGGCACTGTCTGCCTTTTCACTTCAAACATATTTTGCATTTTAAAGTGAAATTTTAATGGGCTGCGAATTAGCAGCAAGCTTTTTAATAGCTTTGACAGAAGACGGCAATGCTGTGTTCCCTGTGCCACGAAACTTTAAGTGGGATTGCTTCTGAGACTGCTCCACCGTCGGGGCATCCACCTTGGCTCATCATCGCAAATTGCATATGTCAGTTACAAAAGTTGCGATTTTCATTTCTGGCAAAACAAAAAAAGCGAGGAGAAAATCCAAACGCAAACGCAAATAAACAGAATTCGGTTTATGTTTGCCAACGGGGAGCGACGGGTCAGTGTGGGGCGGGCGGGGAGTTGTTGTTCTCTGTGGTTGGCAAATCACAGTTGCAAAAACTGTTGAAAATTCCATTAAACTTCGCGCAAATAACCGAAGGCGTTCAATTCTAGTCGACGTCGTTTATATAATTTTGTTGTTTGCCATCGCAAAAACAACAAGAACAGCAGTAACAGCAGCAGCAGCAAAAACAATTGCAAGGGCAGCCCGACGAGAGCATTGGGTTGTATTACTGCCATGTAGTTCTCAGTTTTGGGTAGGCAAAAAAGTTGTACACGAAACTTAAAACAAGCTAGGCGGGGAGCTGGCCCAGTAGTCGTCGACGTCGACGTCAAAGTCTCCTTGGCAAAAGTTGAACATGTCTGACGTGCGTCGCGCTTTTTTCACCATGTGCTCAACACAGCCAAATTCCTGTTAAATTAACTAGAGCGCATACTTAATAATAATGGCATAGCCATGGCTCATGCTCGAGCTGTCGCTCCATCTTGAGCATCTTCAGCACCTCCGCTGAAGTCTGGCGTATCTGGGCGAGAGCACACACACGTCCGGAGTTGCTGCAGACTTATTCCACCTCAAAAGGAAAACACATCACACAACCGAATGCACCTCACTGCTGTTTGCTGTGTCTTTTGAGGGCGCTTGTTGCACATTGCTGCTGCTGCTGTTGCCAGCTAACATGTTGCTCATGTTGGCTTCAAGGCATTCTTCTTCATCGTATTTTTTATGTTGCTGCAACTGGCGTGCCTCATGCGAGCTCTATACTATATGTGGTACTTATTGTTTCAAGAATCCCCAAACTTGCGAAATAATTTCATAATATTTTTTAAATTAAAGTTTTCATGAAGTTCTCCCACCCCAATTTTGCACTCTGCTTACCAGTTTGCCTGTCTGTCTTTCGCCTGCCTGCCCGCCTGGCTGGCATTTAAATTAACAAAAACTTGTGCACTTAGCCAACTTTTGGCAAAATAGTTGACTGGGTAGCTGCTTTTATTGTTGCTGTGTTTATTCTTTGTTATGGCAGCTCTTGTAATTCACTTCATTAGGAACTTTATAATCAGATATATTCTATTCTTATTTTATTGCTAGTTTTCCTTCAAGTTAATCCAATTCAGGTAATCCAGCACAATGGTTTCCAGTAGCCTGGGGAAGCCAAGTGTTTTCGAAATTCTCAGAAATGTGCAATTAAGTAACTGGTAACATATGAAGATGAATTCAGACAAATTGGTGAAATTGAAGACAAGTTCAAATCTTGCGAATCTTCAGCATATTGAAATCGGCTTACATATTTTGCATATTCAAATTGCGCACTACTTGTATTAATTGAGTGTTGGCCAATGTCTGTAGACGTTTAAACATTTGCTATTAACAATGCAAAATTCTCGAGAATTGATTCGCATGCTAATTCAATTGAATCATCTCTCTGGCTTACAGCGCAAGTGGCGAGCTTGAAAACTCGATTGAAACTAATAAAATGTATGCATAATTTCAATGGTCGTCGTCGTATTTGTGTTGCTACGCCTTTATAGAGTAAGTAGTTGTATTGGCTGCTCTATCTAGTGCAATTCAATATGCTTTATAAAATGATGTTATGTGTATGTTGTCTTAACACGAGAACCTCATTATGAAGTTAGATTGTGGACAGTTTTGTGGCTGTGTCTACATACTTTGGGGGTGCTGTCATAAATTTGCCTCTATGCAAATTGTAATTTCAATTGAATGATAATTAATTGCGTACAGTTGTGAGTGCACACACACACACACATGCACACACCTGCAGACATGTGTGTGCACATATGCTTATAATGTATGTATATACAATTGCTAATACGGCAAAACCGATAATCAACAGAACAACAAGCAAATACAAAGCATGCACAGCTCCTGATCTGAAGGGCAATACAAGGATTAGTTGCTCTTCAAATGCAGAGCGTGTACTCTGCATATGTATGTGTGAATGCACACACACGTGTGCTGGTGTGAGTGTGTGAAGTGCATCGCATGGCAGTTCTAAAATGAATGCCAGCTTTAATTCGAAAGCATGTCCAATTATGTGCATAAGTATGTGCGTCTTATCAATATCTTTATATCTTGCGGCAGCATCTGCAACAGAAACAACTTTTTCAATTAGTTCTGACAATTATATGGCAGTGAAGTGCACTTGAAACTTTTGTTTGTTCTTTCCCCTCTCTCTCTTTCTGTCTCTCTGCGCTTCTATCGTTTGCTATCTGCTTCTGCGATGGGAGAAAATGTGCTTTTGTCAGTGGCATACAATTAAGACTGTTTAATTGTTAAGTTATGCAACAACAGCGCTACACCTGACGAGCTTTGCATTTAATTTAGTTATTGCAACACATTTAAATACACTTATTTATCTTTTGTTCTGCGCTTCGCTTCGCCTCGGTCTTGGCTTTAGCTTCGGCTTCGGCTTGTGCGGCGGCAACCCGTCGAATGCGCAATGTCTTCTTATTATTTCATCATTTTACGCTTCTCTGGACTTCATCAAATGCTTAATTTCATTTTGCGCTCCTAATTGTCATTTCATTCTTATTGTTTTAACATTTTTTAACAGCTTTGGCGTAACAGTTTGCTTCTTCAGCTTCAACAAACTTCAGCAGCTGCTGCTATGCTCTGCTTCTTTTGGACAATTCGCCCTGGGGGCGACGCTTTCAACGCAGCTGTAATTGAAATAAAATGTTTCAAATCAAATATTATTCTAATTATCCACAAAGAAAATAATGGCAAAAACTTTCGCAGTCCCCCAAGACGCAGAGAGACCAACGCGCAACAAGACACCGTCGACTATCTTTGCGAGAAACCAGCGTGCCACAAGCCACAAGCAAGGTGCACGCACGTCTTGCATAACATAGTTTCATATGTCATTTCACATCTTTGTTGCTTTTTTCTCTATGTTATATGTATACTATGGTTGAGCTATTGGCCTGCAAACTGGTATGACATTGATAGTTCTTTTCGTAATTATTGCAAGACAGACAGAAACCGCAAGATTGATTTGCTAATTGCTCATAAAACATGCAATGCTTGCAAATGATTTCAACTGCCATTAGCCACATTTCAAGAGCTTGTCAGGCAGTTAGTTCATGCCTGTCACGTCCGCTGTATTAGCTGACAATTACTTAGTCATATACGACTACAAAAGGCCGTTTCTAAGGGCCGCATAAAATTGAATTTTCGCACACTTTACGACTCTTTCGCCGTCGCCTTTGCACTTAAAGCAAATTAAAAAATTCACACATGCTGTAGCTGGCGTCTCGGCTTGAGCCACGCCTTAGCCATGCCATTGGCATGCCAAATATGCCATTAACTTTAATTCAATTACAATTTCATATAAGAAAATTTTGAAGACGCATCTTCACGTTCGCGTTCACGTTCACGTCGCTGCTTTGCTGTGTTCTGCTTGCTGTCTGTCTGTTCCGGGCCAGGATGTGGGTCCGGACCGGGCCATTCAATTGAATTCAATTTGCCATTAACCCATTATGGTTGAGCGCGCAATAATAAGCGATGGCATTGCAAAGGCGCGGCGGCATTGCGGCGTGGCATATATGGGACGAATATGCAATAACACATAAAATGTGTTTTTTGTGTTGCCAGAAACTTGGCCAACTATTGAATACTAATACACGCCCGCGCGCGTACACACAAAGCGGTCCTTTGAGCGCTTCGTTTCGCCTTGCCGCATCGTGCTCGTGCTCGACTTGTGTCATGTCGTTGTTGTCATCAGCCCCGCCAGCTGCCGTGGGGGAAATTGCCAGGGAAGCGGCAGCGGCGGCGGCCACAGTAACAGCAACAACAACAACCACAACAGCATCAACGGTGTAGACTATGAAAGGTGTGACGCGCATTAAAAAGGGGAGTGGTAGTGCAGAATTTTTCAATTTTCCAGCTTTTGTGTGTCAATAAACGTTCAATTCACGAGCATCCGCAAAGTGCCTACAACTGCCAAAGCACAACAGTTCCCTTCCCCCCTCTGCAATACATCCAATCGTCTGCCACACATACGTGTACATGTTCAACGTTTTTGCCCGCTAACGTTGCTTTATAATCATTGCATCATCTCTGCTGCCACCCCAGCTGCCCCCTTCCACCTGCCTCAAACCTCGAAGAGCGGCAGCAGCAGCAGCAACCACCAACAATTCCAACAAAAAGCAGCATCGTTAGTGGCTTTGCGCTATTTTTTGCTTGACATTCGTAGAGGCTTCTTTTTTCCATAATCCTTTCTTTTTTTTTTTCTTTCTTTTTGCCAATGTCGTGCCATTCTTCTTCTATGTGGCTCTGCTCTTCTCATCCTTGATGCTTTGTGGACGTCGAGAGTCGCTGTGGAAGGTACCTAATAAGCTGCTTTCAAGGCGTGAGCCGAGTGGCTAAAAACAAAGCGAAATTGTAATTGCTGCTCTCCAGGCGTTGTTGCCACACATTTGGCATCGTCACCGACGCCGTCATCGTCAGCGTCATAGACGGTCAACATCAACGCTTTTACGTTCGCTTTCAAAGCACTACAAAAGTTAATCAATTTCCTTTTGTCCTGCTTCAAAGTATCAACCGAGTGTCGTTCTACACCTTTCTCGATTGCTGTGAAATTTCTCTGATCTCGAGGAAGAAAAACTCCTACTAACTGCACGACATGTTTGTGTATGCTTTGTGAAATTTTACCACGTATGGAATTTTTGATGTGAATAATTGAAAAGCTTTCAAGCTTACTAAACTATAAAACCAGTGAATTTAGTTAGTTTTCTCAGACTAGTTAATGAGTGCAGATTGGTTTTTTTTGCTTGTATAAGTATAATTAGTTACAAATGGATTTTCCCAGCTTATTTTTTTTTGATTGAAGAGAGAATGATTTTAAATGGTTTGATAACTCCTTCTATTTAGAGGGAGCAATTATGTCACTTATTTTTTTTTTAGCAGAGCACCAACTCCCATTTGCATTTTTACAAAAAGTCTCTCTATCTCTGGCAAATCGAGTGCAGTGTTTTACCGTCTCCATTCGCCCATTTGCCAGCATTTCCCTTTTTCCTGCACACGCTTCGCCAAGGACACAGGGCATAGAGAAAGGAAATAGTGCACTTCACTTTTGTGCGCAATACGTGGGACACAACTTCCGCTTTGAGAAAAATGAAACAATAATTTTGTTGTGCAGCCACTGAAAGCAAAGCTGCAAGTGGGTATGGTATTTGATCCACGCTGACATATCAATCAGGATTTAACAAGTAAATTTATGCACTTGTGTTGCAAAAAACAAACACACACACACACACAAGCACACGCATGCCCTTTGCTGTGTAGTAAGTAGCTATCACGCTGCTGGCGTATGCTGCATTTTGAATTGTGTTTTGCATATTTGAATAGTTTTTATTTACTTGAACTCACAATTGCACTTTTGCCATTACTTTGGCTATTACACTGACGCTTTTAACGACAATATACCAGACGTGTTGCGAGTGTGCGTCTTGGTCTTGGCATGTGTGAGTGTTGGCCGGGTGTGTATGCTCATTATTTATGCATAGGTGGGTGGCTTTCTCAGCAGTGCTCTTGTGTCTGGTGTATGGAGCTTTCGTTTGCATATTTAAGCAACTGGAGCCCGGCGCTGTTGTCTTTCTGAGAGTGCGATGAGCTAGTGAGTGTGCTTGGCTATATTATAGTTGATGCTATTTATGCTCCTTTTGCATGCAACAAAGAGTTAACAGCAACATTTGCAACAGCAGCAGCAGCAGCAGCTCGTACTACGCTACGTATGCGTAATGCAATTTTAATATGTTTTGTGTTGCATTGCCTCATCTACTATTTACACTTTACACACACGTTGTGAAAATATTATTGTAGCCTAGGTTTTTTGGCCAGCTCTTGGATTGAATAATGCAATAAAATCTGTTGACCGCACGCACACACACACACACACACGCACACACACACGTATAGCATGGGGAGATGCATTTGTTAGTCTGCACTGGGGTCATAACTCAGCAGACACGCTAATTGCAAACTATGGCAAACTAAAGCGCAACTTTTTTAATTAAACGCTGCAGCCAGAAAACATTAACAAACATCCCGGCTATAGGTTGCCACAAATCTTGGTTAATGTCAGCTGACACTTGCCACAGTCTTGACAAATATCCAGCATCGTTTCGCCCCAGCACTTTACATTTCCTAAGCAATTTATATGAGTAGTCGCCTGCACTTGGCCGTTATCTTGCGTAATTACGCTTTTCCTCCAAGAGGTGCAAAGGAAAAAATTGTTTATTGTTGCTGCATGCGGCCATCACAGCAGCAAAAAGTTAATTGAGTTTACTTTGGCTAAGGGTAAAAACGTTGACAAAGTTGTAAAATTACAGTACGTGGCAGCGTTGCAGCGTTACAGCATTACAGCGTTGTTGCAAAACGTTGCGTTACATTGCAGCCCGGCCCAGGGAGCACAAAACTCTGTTAATTTATATGAAAAAAGTGTAGAAAAAGCGGCCCTTGAGCCGTGAAACGAGCGCTGCTCTCGTCGTTTGTTTCAACCTATCCCCTCGCAGATTCGTTTCGATTTTCATTTAGAAAAGGCAAAAAAGATTTTCTGCAAATTGGTTTGGCCCTGCTGCCATTTTAATGATATCGAAAACTGTGTATATTTTGTTGCCTGTCGCTTGTTTGATGTGCCCCATTGCAACTGATGGAACTGCCATTGCCTCTGAACACTGAACGCTGAACGCTGCCACAGGGGCAGAATAATTGAACTACAGTCGCAAAATAATTAAAATGCGATAAGGAAACCACTGAAGACCCCACCTGCCTATCAACGCCACAGCCACTCGATGTTTCAGCTAATTGCGGTTTGCGTTTGTGGGCCTTGAGGGCCATTTACCTTTTTGCCAGTTGCGTTGAAAAGTGCACAAAAAGTAGCAACCATTTTGCACACTCTTATAGTAGGAATGTACAGCTGACTAAAATATTATTTCAAATTTCTTTAAAAACTGAGTATTTGCGTTTGGTCTAAGTTTATTTAAATAATCTTAATTTTTTCGTTTCAATCGATCTGTTTGAAAAACAGTGTTGCTGTCAATTGCCTAATGAATACACTATGGTGTTTGAAATGAACATAATGAAAACTGTCAGTTAACATTTTGTTCGTATCTATTGTAGATTTTTGTTACGTAGAATATTTACTTTGCAGCTTAGCAAATTAGAAATATAAACTGAAATTGATATTGCCTTCAGCTACATTTTATTACGTGTATTTGGATAAATAATAATTGTTGGTCGAATATTGTTGATTTGTTGAGTTGGGCACATGCAAGTAAAAGCAATTAAAGTGCTTAAAAATGACTTTTTGTTTATTGACAAGTGCAAGCGCACTGCTTGCCTTGTCGAGGAATTGCACTGCTTACTGTCGTAGTTGAGTACTTCAAGCAGTGATCTTTAAGCTCTTTTACTTTTCTTGTCACTACCACAGAATGCTTTAGACTCACATTAAAAGCAATTCTTTTTATTGGTCGTAGTAGTACAAAAATTGAATCTATTGAACGTCCAATTATGGCAAATTGATGGAAGTGGGAAGAACTTCAAAATAGTGGCTCCAAAAGTATGTGCAACCCTACTCGTTTTGGGTTTTTTTAGTCATGAAGGGCATAAAAATGTTCTGGCTGAAGCCCTCTTGCCAGTTTTAATATGAAGTAAGCCGCTTCCAGATACCGTTTCGTATCGAACCGAAAAATGGGAAAATATTCTTCCTAAGCGCCTTTCAATATTTTCGTTCTTCTCAAATATGCAATTGATTGCATTTCACGTGCCATGTAATGCGTCTGCTTTTGACTGCTACCCCTACAACTGAGTTGCCTGAAATTCGTAAAATGCGCTTTTAATAAAGGGCAGCATAATGAAGTCAAGAGTAATAGGTAGAAATGCTGCATTCTCCAACCGAATATATGCAATGCATTCGGCACATTCATTCATCTGACCCTGAGCTCTGGTGCTCGGTGTACTCAAGCATTTCCAGGACTTCCTGTGGTGCCAAACGCATCGCTTTGATGGCGCACACACACGGGTAGGCAGCATTGTGCCGCCACTGATTGCAAATCAATAGGCGACTCGCATGTAGTTTTTTTGTTGTTTTATGAATTTTTAATAAACCCATAGGAACAGCTTGAGAGATTTAATTAAAAAGTCAGGTTTGCTGCACAGCATACAATGCTGTCATTAATTTTATTTGCTGATATTTCCACAGCCTGGTTAGTATGCATGTGTGTGGGATGTGGAAGCAACAACCAAGGCAACGACAACGGCAACGGCTACAGCAACAATTTCAATAATAATAACCATAACAATAACAACAACAACGTCTATAGCTGAGCAACAGTCACGTAAATCCTGAAAATCGTTTGCCACACAAAGTCTTCGCAGGCATCTTTAGATGGCTTTACGTGTGCGTGCCTGTGTGCGAGTGTGTGTGTGTGTGTGTGTGCGTGTGTATTTGTTTGTGTTTATCTATTTCTTTGCACTGTTTAGTGCTGTTGTTATTGTTATTGCCGCTGCTCTATGTGTGTGTGTTTTTATTTTACTTTGGGTTTTGTGTTTGCTTTCGCTGGCAGTTTAAAGCCATTTTTTTTGGACTAACACTTTTAGTTTCTTATTTTTAGCGCTGTATGTGGCTTATGCCATGTGGCAATGGCATCTGATTGTTTTTGTTTGCTCAATTTGATTATTGTTGTTGCTATTGCCAAATACGGCTGTTGTTGTAGTTACTGCTGTTATGGGTATTGCTCAAGAAGCCATGGAGTAATTTATGTAGCGAGAAGCACTACTGACACTTGGTCGACACTCAGCTGAGATAAAGAGGATAACAAATTGCGCTCATGCAACAGATTTCCATGCCAAAATGGTAACACACGACGCACACACACACACATGCTTAAGCGCGTATGAAACACACACAACAGCCGCTTGCTCGCTCTCGGACAGCTGTGCGAGAGAGCGCGCTGAGAGCGAGAGCGCGAAGTGGCGAGCGAGAGTGCGACGCATTGAGCGTGCGCAAATCCAAAATGCTGCATTTGACTACTGAGTGTGTCATCATTTTTGGCATTTAGCGGCAAATGTGGCCCAAATACCCGCCATAAAGCAGAGTGAGAATACTTGATGAATAGATGAACTGCAAAAATTGGCAGTTATTGCGGCTAATTGACACCGTGTGGCGCCACAATGCCGCCCGACGGCGTGGCGCACATTCAAATTGAGTGCGAATGCCGCCAACAGCTGTTCCTGTTTCGGTGTCCTGTGTGTGCTGTGGCGTTCGACTGGCGCAGGCTCTCAGCCAGCAAGGCGAACGCAGGCGAGGAAAGGACAATTCACCACACGACAGAGCAAAATCAGCGAGTGTGCGCTGCGCTCACACGGAGAAGAGCCTGTGTGGGCAACTCTCGCTGTGAGTTGGGTTTAGTAACGAATAGTCAAGGTGCGAACAAATCAACGCGGTTTGCACGCTGCACGCTGCGTGCCATTGAAAATAAATTCTAAAAATTAACAAATACGCCGTTAAATGTGCAAAACTATTGCCAACGGACGACGTAAAGTGCGTGGCATCCGAGTGCATTAGCCAAAAGTGTTTGCAGCTGCCTCCAAAGCGCTCAACGTGCACAGCAAATTACGGCATCGGCCAGGACATACGGCCAGGAACAACGCGTCCAACGCCACAAAACACACACACACACAAACAGACAGACACACACATTGAGTGTACGGCAAGGTGTGCGTGTATATGTATTTGAGTTCTCTCACTGTGTGAGTGAGAGCACGCGAGAGCCGTACGCATTGGTGTTGGTGGCAAGCGACAACGTGCTACATGGCGCGTGGCACAACACTGTGAGTTCTTAAATAAATAATTTCATTATTAAGTCAAACTATAAACAACAACAAAAACAGGAGCAACAAATAATCGTAATAAGTAAAACAGTAAATTGGTCGAGCGTGCGTTAATTGGGCAGTCGCAAGTCCCCCCACAACGCCACCGTTCCCCGCTTGCTTCCCTCTCGTCTACACACGCACACACACACACACACAGTTCTGTAAAGCGCGCGATATTACTCATACGCCGTCGCGGCCGCGTTGTCGAAATGTTAGCATGTGGCGTCGTCGCCGTCGTCGACGTCATCGTTGTAACGGTTTAGTGCCGCAGCCACCGCCACCGCCAACGTCGCCATTGCCGGCAGATGTGAGTGCATGCATAATTTAGCATTTATCATCATGTTAGGCACATATGCAAATGCATTTAGCGCCGCCAACTGAACTTAATTACTCAGCTCAATTTCAACTCGAAGCTAAACGCTGCAAGTAAATGAAATAGTAACTATAGTTGTAATAATAATAATAATCGTAATAGTAATAGACTTTGCGCGCAACCTCGATGTCGCCCGCTCTTCTTGTGCCTCTTGCTTGCTGTTTGTTGTCGGGCAACAGCAGCAGCAACATCGACTGACTCATATGCTGTCAAGGCTGTAAGTCGTTGCTGCTTATCTGTGTGTGTGCAGCTGTGAGCTAAAATTCATACTAACAACCAGCAACGCAACGCAACGCAACGCGACGCCAAGTGCCACTTGGCAGGTAAGAACAACAACGTCAACGCCAACGCCAACGCTAACTGCTGGGGCAAGACCGAGAGGCAGGCAACGCGCACGTGCAACGTGCACCACGCAGTGCCCAAAAAGGAAAGTGAAAACACTCGAAAGTGACTTTTCAGCACGTCAAGCGTCTGACTAGTGAAGCGTAGGTAAGCCACGACGTTGTCCTCGCACCGCCTCCAACCGCCACTCTCCTCCCCCCGCCGCCTCGAACGCCCACGATATCCTTACACGGCCAACGACATTACCAGCAATCAGGACGAACGCCCACAACACGCCCAGAACGTACGAACGAAGCGCTGTCGGGCCATCGCCAACCCACCTGACCCACAAGCCAGCTGGCTGCACTGCTAACCGCCGACTGTCGACGTCGCCTGCATGCGTCGCCAGCACACGTGCAGCTGCCCCCCTAGGAATACGGCCACCAGCGACAACAATAGCAACAACAACAGCAGCTGCAGCAGCAGCAGCAGCGGCAGCAACAACAATCCGCATAGTGCGAGCAAAACAAAGAGGTGAGTGAGCTGAGTTGAGTTGAGCTATGGCGAGTCGTTCAGCTGTTTGCCAAAGCATATTGAACTGCGCTGCATAATTGTATGCGCACAGTGAGTGCGAATAGTGGACGCACACAGACAACACAAGCAATTATCATTTGCGACTGCTGCGCTAATTGGCAGACAGCAAATCTTCACACACTGCGTTGCGTTGGGCTTAGCTTGCATATGGATGAGGTGGGGCATGAATTTCCTTGACTCAGTGTTGCCAACGAACTGGTGTACTTTGCGCGCTGGCCAAGGCGACTTCTTGTGTACGTTGGCGTGAATGTTCATGTCCGTGTCCTACTATTCATTTCCGTTTCCGAGTGCTACATCCGGCCGGCCATTGTTATGCTAGTCGCTTGGCTCGCTGGCATCTATCTTCATTATATTGGGCTCAGTTCTGTGAAGGCTTGCGGTTACTTGCACTTGCCAGCAGCAGCAATGACATCCACTGCGTTGGACTCGCAACGGTCTGGAAGGGAGGTGGCGCAGCACAGTTGTGGCAGCACTCGTGGCATTTCTTCAGCTTCACTTCGCTCGAGATGCGTCTTGTGGCACAGAGAGGCACAACTGACTAGCTAGCTGACTGACTGAATGCTTTGGCTGGCAGGCTACCCAAATGTCATGTCTTGCTGTCAAATCAAATCAACTGTCGTGGTTGGGGCTGTCTGCCTCGCTGGCTTGCCAGTCAACGACCACTTGTTAGTCTGTAATTTACGCTCACATACTCAGCCAAATAACCAACCCCAAACACTCGCACACACACACATAGTCTCATGTACATGTGGCGTCAAACACAGACACAGTCACTGAGGCACAAAGCGCTTACGCTTTTTGCCTTTTGCGTGGCTGCCATCCCAGCAGCTGGAGCTGCTTCTCTCCAGCTCTTCTGCTCTTCTGCTCTTCGGCTCTTCAGCTCTTGCTCCTCCTCAGTCTCCCGCTGTCTGCTCTGCCGCTCTGTTGCGCTGTCGTCGTGGCTTCTGTCATTTGTTGAATCTTCGCGCACTTCGCCTTAGTCATTCAAGGCGCATAGCTCGCGTTATTATTATTATTATTCTGCTTCCCCCTTTTTGACTTTTTTTTATTGTAGATACGCTTGTGTCTGTCCGTATGTGTGTGTGTGTGTGTGGATTTTTTTATTGTCATACTTTTGAACGAGTTTTGTGTGGCTCACCCGCATGGATTTCTTTGTTTTGATGTCGACTCTCGCTCTCGCGTGTGCTCAACGTTTGCCATTTACCATTTGCCATTTGGCTTGTCTTGCGCTTGCTGTCAGCCAGCCCCACTGGAAACTCACCACAGCTAACAGGCGAAGAGCTAACAGCCCAAGAGCCAACAGGCAACAACTGCTAACAGTTCTTCATTTCAGTTCAGTTCAGTTCAGCCCAACTCAGCTCAGCTCAGCTCAGTTCAGTTCAGTTGAGTTCAGTTGAGTTCGCTTTGGGCCAAAGGCATTTGGCGATTGCCACTGCGATTGCATGGCAAATTCAATTTTGATTTTTCAGCTTGAACATTTGATAATGTGTCACACAGCTGTAGCAACTGCTAATGGCATGTTCGCCCCTCCCCTCCCTTCTCCTCCTCGTTTTCCTTGGCCACTCTTCGTATATATATATATCTATATGTATGTGTGTGATTAGTGTGTCATTGTGTGCACGTGACTGGAATTCGGAATTTGTCTTGCATTTGCGTTTAAAGTGCTCTTACAGTTTTTAGCAGCTCATTGGCAAACAATTCGAATGACATTTTCAGCTCAGGCAGCAGCAATTCAATCAACGCACAGACAGCAGAGTAAGGGAGAGCGAGGTGCCTTTAATTTGTGGCACTGTCAAAAGGCGTCACCAACTATTGGACAAAGGCATGCCGCATGGCACATGCCACATGCCACATGCGTCATGCCGAGCCGAAAGTAATATCAATGCTGGCGGGGATGCGTTGTGGCGCCTACCAAATGGCCAGCACAGTCAGTCTCAGCCATCAGCCATCAGCCAGTCTGTTGTCTGTTGTCTATATTGTTTTTCGCACACATTCCATTTGTCACTGCACGCGCGAGTGTGTATGTGTGTGTCTGTTGGTGGCGTCGCCTCCTGTTGCGCCTTATGTTGTCGCGCCTCTGGCCGCAGCCACGTTCAGTGTTCAATGGCTGCCACTGTAGGCATCGCATCCGTCGACACGAAAAAATGGCGCGCAACAAGCGCTTTTATTATAGTGGCAAACGCTGTGGTGCTTCAACTACTTGCCACGTCTGCTATCTGCTATCTGTGCGCTGTGTCTGTTGTATCTGTGGCTGCGTCTGCGTCTGTGGCGACTTCAATTCGAAATGAATTTTATGTGGGTCGCCCAAACGTCTGGCCGAAAAAAGCCGAAATAATAAAGAGAGAGAGAGAGAGAGAGGGAGAAGAAAGCAAAAAGTTTCACTGCGTTTGTCTGACATTTCAATTGTGGTTTCATTTCAATTCGATTTTGATGACACAGTCAAGACGTCCTCGTCAGCGGCGGCGTTCATGCCACAAGCCACAACAACTACGACGACAACAACAGCAATAATAACAACAATACGCTGGTGTCGTTCGTAATATGGCAGCAATTTCGTTATGCTGCAGTCGGTGGCAACAACAAACAGGAACAACTACAGCTAGAGCAACAGCAACAATAACAGCGGCAAACAGCAACGACTTCATTGCAAATTGAGTTAAGTGCCATGCCACATGCAACGGGGGCTGCCTGCCAAATGGCAGGGCTCATGTTTTAGTTGTTCCTCGCTCTTGTTCGTTACTGTTTGGCTGTGGCTGTTGCTATTGTTGTTGCGCCTCCTTCTAAGTGGGTCATATTTTTTGGCGCCAGCGGCACTTGAGCACTGCGAACTAAGCGCTTTCCTGTCGCTCAACTGCCTGCCTGCTGCCTGACAGTTCTGCGCGCGCCTTCAGCCTCGGATTTTCTTTCATGCAGCATATCAATAAACTCGGACCAAGGCCGAACCCATGACGCTATACACGCAGTGGCTTAATTAAATCGCCCTCAATGCGGTCAAAAGTGCTAAGAAAATAACACAATGGCGACGCGATTAAAGACCACACACCACATACCATACTTGCGGACTTAAACCCATTCGGAATTACCTGCCGCCGGGTGGTAAGTCCAATAAACTAGCACCATGGACACAAAACGCCTTGTACTCATAACATTCACTCAACATATTTTAATTCTCAAAGCAAAGATAGTATAAAAAGCATATAATTTTATATTTTTCTACAAGTTGAAGAATTGAACTATATAATAGTTTTCATTACACTATTTATATACGGATTATATACACATTAAATATTTTGTGCTAACTATTCGTTGGAATTTGTATCTAATTTAGCTAATTTAGCAAAATGTAAATAGCTTCAAAGCTTGACTCGCTTTGAAATAGCCAGTATTATTACTGCTCTTCCTAGAAGTTATCTTATGCAAAAGTGAAACATTTTTCCTACATAGCAATTCTGGTTAATTCAGTCTGAATGAATACGTATTTTTCTTGTTCAAATTTCCATGGCAAATAGAATGCTGTTCTTAGCTGTGCAGACAACGATTCAAATTTTTTTGTGAATTCCAAATGCGAGTGAAAGTTGCAAGGAGGCCTGCATAAATATGCGGCATAAAGTCCACTCTTATTGGCAATCGAAAGAGCAAAAATGCAAATGACGCTCATCTGGCAGTGATAAAGTTTGCATTTTAAGCCGTTTTTATTGTAAGTCATCCATTGTACTTCGCTTGCTTGCCACTTTCATTACAATGCGCTGTCGCTACCAATGCTGCTGATGCTGATGCTGATGCCACTGCTATTTGCCCCCGCTGCTGTTGCTGATGATGAGCGCCCGCTGCGTTTTAGCATTTTGGCGCAAAATTCTAGCAGCAGCCAACATACATATCCATTCATGGCGCCCCAGTTGTGTGGCGCCGACCGAGTGTGGCAGAGTGGCAGAGGCCAGAAGGTTTGCACACACAAACACACACCCACACAGGCTGCCAACAGCTCATTATATGCAGCAATCTTCGTCTTCTCGACTGCTGTGCTGTGAGTCCCTCAGTGTGTTTTGTGAAGCGGCGCAGCAAAGTATGCAACAAATTTGGTTAACTTTGACTAGTGTTAACTTTTTAAACGTCACGCCACGCCACGCAACGACGAGCCTGTTGTCGTCCCGTAGTCCTGTAGTCCCATCATTCCTGCTGCTGCTGCTGCTGCTACTGCTGCTGGCAAGTGAAACTTATGTTTTCCATAACAAGTTACTGCCGAGGTAAGTTTTGGCAGCTCATCGCAAACTCTCTCCTTTGCACTTGCACCCCAGCCTGCAATAACAAACAGGTCGTTGTCGCTGCAAGTCAATTCTATTCTCTGTTGCTGACATTTACAGGCGACTGACACATTTTAAACCACAATTACCGGGTGCCTAATTAATTTGTTGTCACCTGTTTGTCAGGGTTAATCGTAAAAACTTCGTGTCATTGCACTGACGTGTGCTGCTCTTTCTTTCGTGTTGGTTTTGTACCCTATAAATATAAGAGAACATAATATTTCGACTAAGAGATAATTGTGCCAAACATTTTAAATAATTGCTCTGTGCTGGAGAGAGCATAAACCAATGAAACCTTCTAACGGTTTAATTCTATTTGAATTAAGTGTAAAGTATTTTAAATTTTTTTCCTCGAATATTCAACAAACTTTGGATAAAAATATAATGTTAGTGTTTGTCTTTTAGTTTCATGCCTCGGCTGTGCTCAAAAGGTAAATAATGCTCAAGCAAAAAAAAATATGCCTTAGGTCATTTGTCTTTTTAACTAGTACTTCCAATTGCGTTTTTCGTTAGCTACTCTTTGACAAAACACATTAAATAAGACGAAACTTGTAGCGCCCTCTCACCACTTCCTGCGCTTAACAAGCTCAACAAAGAACAGTCATTATCGTTAGTTACTTTAAAATTGGCCAAGGGGTATGTCTGGGTCGATATTGAGCCCATGACTTTCCCATTTGTCGCGTAATGAATTCATTAAGCCGCAAGGCGTTACAAACAGGCAGTCACGACGACGCACGCAAATGGTTTTCAACACTAATCAGTTGCAGTTGAACTGCCGCAGACAAGCCGAGCCTGGGGAGGGAGTGTTGAAAAGTGTACAAAGAATGATGGGGTTCCCGCTGTACTCCTTGTGGCAAGCGTCTGTCTGTTTGTCTGTCTGTCTGGCCTATCAAAACAGTTAACCAACGTGGCATGTCAATTTGGGTTTTTCAACAGTTGCTGTTTCGCTTTGCGTGTCCGCGCACTTTGACTATTGTGCGGTTGCAAGTTTTCCTTCAACTTGACACTAGGCTGGTCAACACCGCTCTCCACGCATTCGATGGGGGCAGGGGTTAGCTTAACAAAGGGATATTGCACACAATTTCCGTTACGCGAACGGATGTAATGGTAATCAATTGATTGTTTTATTGTGAATTAATTGTGGGCATGCACATGAGCAATGCTTCACTACGCTACGCCTCTTCATGGTTGTATGTGCTACAATTGCCCCTCTGGCCCCTGCGTGATGCCCCCGCCCGGCCACGGCTCCGTAGTCAACCCAATCAGCAGAGCTGGTTGTTCTTGATTGTTGTGTTGCTGCCAGCCAGCCAGCATTGTTTATTGTTTTTACGCAATTGTTTGTCTGCTGGCCGGAGCGGCCTCTGTTGCTGTTGATTTAAAACAACCAAAATGCGAAATGAGTTTTCAAACGGAAATTGAGTTTTTGGTTACCGTTGCCAAAGCTGGTTATTTGTACAGTTTTTTAAACTCCATCCCCACAGCATCTTGCCCACCTCTGCACCTGTGTAAAGTTTCCTTAGTCAGCTAGAGGCCAAATAGGTTTTTATCAAGTTGCAAATTGGGAGAGCGAGCGAGAGCCAGTTCTCAGTACAATATTCCACTGCCACAGACAGCAGTGAAGCGTGCAGCCAGCAGGAGTCTGTAAGCATTCAAAAACTGACTATTGAAAAGAATTACACACAAATTACAATCGCATGCGGAGTAAAGCAGACAACTGAACGCAACACAACACAACTCAACGATATGCGAGCTCTTGTGAGTTCCCAAAAAAAAGGGATTGATTGAAAACACATAGTTCTAGTGCTGTTAATTATGACTTGGGATTTGTCCTTGGCCTGCCAGAAATCTGCTCTCATTCATAATGCATTTATGCTGTTTGTGGCGCACAGTCAGTTTTATGGACATTTCCCAGAGCTCCAATCAAGCATTTATCATAATTATCTGAGAATCTTTTGGCCAGTTACTTATGGCCATTTCGGGTTTACTCGCAAAATGTTCGATAAACATGATTTTTATGGAGCATAAGCCAAAGCGATGGGCCTCATCTATGTTCAGTTAATAACGCAGCAAAAGTTCTAAAACAACTTTGCTCTGGCTGACTTAATTTTTGGCATATCCAATGCGTATCCCATGACAAATGACAAAGTCGTTGCGAACTTTGCCCATAAAAGCTATGGAGAGGGAGCAAGAGACGCCACCATCTAGAAAGTTAACAAGCAGCTCATCTCGTTGCGCGAGCGTTTGACATTTTGTTTGTCCCCCAACTGAGTGAGTGAGTGTGTGTGTGTTTGTCTGCGTGTCTGTGTGTGTTTTCGCCATCATCATTAACTCATCAATGTCAAAGTTTATCAATGAAGTCCTGCGGCTGGCTGAAGTAAAACAGATTTAGCGTAAAATTAACACAATCTAACGTGGCACGCTGCTTATTGGAAATCAATTTCGTGCCTGCCTGCCTGACGACTGTCAGCTGACAAGCTTCACTGTCACACGGCCTCACTCCGAAATCATCCTATACATCTACATACAGCAAATGTGTCAAGGTGTGTGAGCCTGTATTATGCTTAAATCAATTATATGCTCAGTTTACCTTAAGCGCCTCGTCGCTCTCTGTCTCTCTCGTCCTCACTTTGTGTTGCCGATTTTTGTCGGCTTCTTAATTAAATTAGTGGATTTATTGGAGCTTGATTAGCACACAACTTGAAGGTGACTAGCAAATATCTGAGCGTGTGTTTAACATTTGAAATGATTTAAAATTCTATTGGAAATTGCGCAAGCTCTGACTATTGAACCTTGCGATATCTTTTCAGGCAATCACTTTTGTCTAGCGCATTTCTTTGTTTAATGGGTTTATTCATGCATTCTTGTGTGTATGCGTGTGCGTGTGTGTGTACTTATTTGTAGCACTGTCACTGTGGCTTTGCCCCATTGACAGCTGCTCCTGTCACGTGCGCACCACGATGTGTGCTACATTTTTACTGTGCTGTTTACTTTTGCGTTGCATTTACAGTTGCATAAACACGCACACATAAGGAGACACACACACACAGACATATATGCCATATATATTTTCACATATTTAGATATGGCACACAGCTGTTTCGCATTGGCAATACACAATTGTATTTGTCATCGATTTTTTAACGTTATTGTTTTACTTGTCGGGCTGAAAGCGACACGTGTTATGTCTTCTGCATTTGTAACTATATCACTTATATACAAGTACGTACGTACGTGAGTAGTATATACATACACATATCTGATAAACATGCCTAACAGTTACATTCGTACCTCGCCGTTCTTGTTTTGTTGTTGTGCGCTGCATTACGTTGGCTCTGTTGCTGTTCATGACATAAGAATTGTGACAATTGTAATTGCATTTAATTGAAATTTAAACGCTTGCAGGCAAATTGAAAAGCCAATTGCCAAATGACGCCTGCAGAAATGTAATGATGCCATTGATACAGCTGTAAAAATAATTTTTACATTTCTGCATTATTGCATGTGTTTTTTGCCCACAGATGTTGTCCTTAAAAGGAACACGAAAGTGCGAAACTTTGCTAGCCATCAATCAAATTGCAAAGTATATTATTGAATTAAGCAAAGTTTTCACAATTTTAAGAGATTTCCAACAGTTCAGTATGCCTTTTATGCGTTAACTTTGCAAGGCAAGCAATTTAAGTTATCATATCTGCGAAATTGATTTGGCTCTGAAAATTATGGTTTTCGATTATGGCTCAATTGCTTTTTTGACCCAGTTAGAAAGTGCTTGGAAGTATTAGTTGCGATTATGTAGTTTATAGTTGGATTGACTTAATTGGTGAGCTTATCAATGTGGCTTTCAATCATCCAAAAATTATCGTAATTAATCTATGCGGTGGTCTGTTAAGCTGCTCAATTGCTCGCACTGAAATGAATTCATAAATAAAATGCAAATGCGCAAATCAATTTTTAATTAAAATATGTGCACAATGTCTACAAACCTGAGCTGGCTAATTAGCAATGTTCAATTGCACACACACACACACGCACACACACATACAAACGGATATCCGCTTATCAGATTAGAAGCGGAACGCCATTAACAGCTGCGACGACGTCGTCAGGCTCAGCGTCGCAGTCGTTTTCGCTGTCGTCATCGACGTCGTCGTCGTCAGCCTCAGCGCAAGGCTCAATAATATTGGGCATAATTGTTTGAATATATCGAGCTGCTTAGGCTTAAGCCGCAAATTGGCCAAGACCGCGCTGTATGCTCGACGCCAGATGGCCAAGCTGGCTGCTTATTACGGCTGACAACATGATGGCCAAGTCATCAGTTGGCAAGGGGACGCAGATTTTGGCGCTATTGACGTCAGTTTTGTTTTGAACGTTAATTAATTAAATTCATTCAAATTAACATGGCATCAGACAGCAGCAATGGAAGGGGAACTGCGCTAAGGGAGCCCTCGAGTGGCATGCCCCATCATCGTTTGCCCTATTCCTATGCTTACCCCTTTCGGCATACTCGTCAAGCGTTAATTACCATTTTTTTTACGCTTTTGTGTTTTGTGATTTGCGCTTTGGCACTCGACTTGTAAATAGAATGGAAAAACTGATTAACATTTGGCGTCCATGCGGCTGCAGCTGCTGCTGCTGCTTAATGAACATTGAGCGCATTCCGGCTCCAAGTTGGAGTTGTGGTGAAGCCAAGTGGTGCTCATATTTCGCTTGTAATTCATTTAAATGAAATGCACTCAACTGCAGTAAATGCGCCCGGCCAGTCGGGCAACCGGGGAGCAGGCGATTAGCATGAAATGCGTTCTTAATTGGTCAGACGAAACTCGTAGCTGGAGTGGACGCTCAGTTTAGCACTGACAGCAGCTACAAGCTAACGACTGCCAGCGACCAGCTAACAGCCCTGCTGGGATTAGAATTTCGTGGTCATTGGCCAAAACCCAGTTAGCTAAAACATCTCCCAGCCCATCACCATAATCACCACCATCATCATCGGCATTAGCATCAACCTCATCAGCACTTTGCTTGGCAACTGTAATTGTTGCACTCAACTCGAACTCGACTCGGTCGCTGAGCTGCTTTAACTTGGCGCTAAGCGCATTATTTGTTAAGTTGTTAAAGTTAATGTGCTTAACAGTGTAGCTTGTGGTTTTCGAGCCCAGGCTTATGAGCGCTGCGTGCAACTTGGCGTATACTTGATCAACCTGAGTGCATTAATCAATTGCATTAATAAATTAACAGCCAGTGTGTCTGCTTGGCCAGAACATGCAAGTTCCTCCACACTCTCTCACTGTCGACCTGTCTCTGTTTGGAATATTGTCCCTACATATGTATCGTACACACATATATCAATTAATTATTACTCTGCGGTTAATGTGTGTCATGGCAGTTGCAATAACATCAGCAACAGCAGCAGTAGCTCGCACTCGTGTCCCTCACGTTGTGTGTTGTCTGTCGCATTTTAATTACACTCTACATTTTGTGCGCAACGACACACAAAAATGGCAAACAAAACTAACATTTTGTTCTCTGTGGTTTAACAAATGTGATAGCCACGCTAACTGCACGACCGAAACTAAAATGACAAAATAACAACACCGTCTCCTGGTTACCCTAACCGGACATTCTAAGCAAATCCAGAAGAATTTACAGTATTCAATTAATAGTCATACTACACCTCAGCATTGTACGAAATTTGTCTTGCAATTCAGTTTAGTTATGTTAAATAGTTGTGTAATTCTTTAATAAAGTGCAGCCAACTTATAGAGCGAATTGTTATACCCTGCGTGGCTAGTTTTATAAATACAATTAAACATGTTTTTAACTTTTGCTGACGCTGTGGGCAAACAAAAAGTTTTGTTATTTCATTTAACAAACACGAAGAGTATAAAATAAATTAAATAATTAATATAATACAGTGCGACGCGTGTAATTGTTAAGCGTTTGTGCGAAATGTTATCTTAATTAACTGCGACACAGCGGAAGCCGAGTGTAAACCCATTTGAATTAATTCATCAATATTATCATTTGACTAATTATGACAATGCAGCGGTCGTGTAATCACTATTGGGAACTCGCAAGCTGCGGTAAAGCAAATCGATAAATCGAAATGCAATTAAGGAATTCGAATATTTTCAAATATTATTATTATCTTCTTCGCAATGAGCAGGTTAAGCACCTTGGGACTAGCAGCATTTTTTTGTGCATACTTAATGGGATTCGACAGTGGCTGCTAATGAATATGTTACACACATTGTGAGTAGTATTACGAGCACCCTTTTGATAGGATATAAATAGGATGTTTGGTCAGCGAACATAAGCAAATAGGAGGAGCACACACAAAGGTATGCAAAAGGTTCGGAGTGCCTCTTGGCATCGCACATACACAGATGCGGATGGAGGCATACATGTCGTATGCTTAATGTGCCCTTCGCATTGAAATGCAAGCACTTAATTATTTTTTATTCGCTTTATAATGATTTTCATTTCGTTTGGTTTGGTTTGGCGCTGTGCACGCAAATAGTTTCTGGGCGGTTTTTAAAAGTTTCACCGCCTGTTTGTTTGCATTGGTAATGAGTTTACTTTGGCTGTAAGTTGCACAAACAGAGCGGCATGCGGCAAGCGGCAAGCGGCAACGACAAGGCACTTGCCGTTCGAAGGGGCTGAGCAAGGGGAGTACTGCAGTGGGGAGTACGGGGAGGGCGGTAAACCATTGGCTCCGAGGCTGCCCCTCAAAGCTAAGCCCGCAAACGACGGGGCAAAAACTTGTGCATTAAACTTTCGTTTTATTGTAAACTTCTGTCAACAAAATCTTTCCGCCCGCAAAAATGTGTATGCGGGTGCACATGCGTTTGCTTTGCCGCATATGTTTTCTAGTTTTCGGTTATTTTGGCAAATTGCTTTGCTCTGCTGTCACGCTCTAACTTTGATAAATATACAATTTTTAATTAGTATCAAAAAAATGCTAGCGCAAATATGAGCCTGGGACTCAGTCGACTTCAACAGCCACAACAAGCGTAACTGCTACACCAAACACACAGCATTTTTTTTTTATGACTGCACATAAAAGTCAGCAGAATTTTCAACTGTTTTACTGTGTGTGTATTGTTTTTACGGCTGAGCACTTTAAAATGCGCTTTAACAGCCAAAATAAATCACAGCCAGTGCCCAAGTCAACTGTTATTCTTGGCTTATCAAAAGGCTTTCATCAGCACGCTTCTCTTTGCTTTTTTCTCTGGCCACCAAATATCATGAGCTGTCGATAAGCGCCTTATGTTTCGACTGCAGATAGATATCAAGAGCGGCCAGTGCCATAAATTATTCTCGCACTGAGCCAGCGGATCTATTCACTTGATGAATTTCCATTCTGAAAAGAATATCAATTCATTAGTTGCGTTGAGTGCAAAATTTAATGAGATTAGCAGCGGGCACTCAAAAATAATTCAAAACTGTCCCCACCCCACGCCCTTGACGCTGGACTAAGTAGAGCAACACACACACTGACACAAACACAAACACACCTATTCACAAAATTCAAAGAACTTCAAACAGGTCCTGCCCTGTTGACTTCTGCGCTGTCACGGCACTTAATGCATTACCTGGGAATGTCTGCCCAGGGGTAAGAACGTTTGCTATAAAAACAAAATCCGCCACTAAGTAGCGGTGCTTATTACATAATAGCTTTCACTCACAGTCACAAAAATCAACATGAACCTACAGTATAATAAATTGCCAACCAAACTGAAATGCGACTTGAAATGAAAACATTTTGAAACAATTCTGATTGAAGTAGTTTTTATTAATATTGTATATTAAGTTTAAGATTTGTTTAGTCAAAGTTTGTTTTGACTAGTGCAATACTTCAATATTTATTCATAGTTTCCAATTTCATTGTAAATTTTCATCCTTCAAATACTTCTTGCTTCTTTGCTTTCCATGATCGTTTAGTCCCTCTGACGCTCTATAATTTATGTGCAAATGTAGTGCCAAACGCCCACTGTGCTTCGATTTGTGCCACGTCGCCAAAGATACCCATACACACCTGCTGTTCATGGAGCGTGGCTATTTTGTTTTGGTCATAATAATGCTGGTAGTAGTGTTCTCTGTTTATGTGATGCCAGCATTTTAGGTAAATTAAAAAATAACATTACTGTGTGCGTGTGTGTGGTAGAACTTCAACGTGTTTATAGATATTTGTTGTTTATTATTTTTATTTTGAAGAAAGACCATTTTGCAGGATGCTTGGAAATTAAAAATCGTTTATATTGGGACGCAATTTGCGTAATAGCTTTCGCCCCTCGGCCGAGTGTCAATAAGCCAACTGCGCAACGACTCTATAGACTCTATACGTTGTGTGCAATCAGGACACTGTACTCGACCTCGATTGAATTGGAGTCGACTCGACTCGACTCTCCATATCATTATCAATGGTAATTGTTGACAATGGCCGTAAGAGCGGTTAAACCTGCAAACTGTTGTGCGTTGAGCTGACACTGACAAAGCAAATGTCAAATTAATTTGATGCTTTACTCACACTCGAACACCTTTCGGCCGGAACACCAGATGCGACCCCCAACCGTTGACCACCGCAACTTCAAAGCGAACCGAATGCTAGAATGCGAGCGGGACGGGGGGAGAGGTGGACAGGCGACGGTGGCTGGACACCTGGCATGCTGGCTGTCAATTTCATTTATGTTTTCAATCGATTGTGCCCGACGATAGCAACGACAGCCACGCCCACACACACACACACTCGCACTCGCATTCGCACTCGGACTCACACTCACACGTGTACGCATCCAATATTGGTTAGATTTTTGACAGCTCAAATTGAATTTGCCTTTGCTGTGTGTGCCTGCCTCCACAATTCCTGCCGTGTGTCCTTTTGGCAGCCCAGCCGAGCTGGCATTGAGGCTGCACAAAGTGAAATTTTGTTTGCTTGACCAACTCGGCCCCAACTCTGCAGCTCTCGTCCTGCTCGCTGGCTCGCTGTCTGTCACGGTGTGAACACATTTGGCTTTTGTTTATTGTACAACGACAGTCACACGATGATTTGTCTAATTTTTTGATCGATTGTTTATCTCGCCCTGTCGTGTTTGCCCGACGTCAACATCTTGACTGCCGGAACCCTCGGCACTGCACACCACAAAGCATATTTGTCACCTGACTCGTATCTTGACATGATTGGCTCTAGCAATCCAAGGCATTTATTTGCTTATATTTATTGTTTGCTTAGCTTTCGACTCAAGTCACCTGATTGCCAATTGCGGCCGTGTGACGTCTGTAAATGCCCGAGAGCATACAGTATTCCGACCAGAAGTTCGGCTTACGATACGGCTGCGGAAACACGGCAGCAAAGCGTTGCATGAGCTGCTTCGCCTTGCCTCGCACCAGCTGCACATTACATTGATTTTCGGGCTCATAGTTGGCGAAACGACACAGCAGCCCAATCGACTCCACAGCCTCGCGATTGCGAATGAGCAGCAGCTGACTGACGGGCATCTCGAGCAATATCTCAAACGCCTGGAGTGCCAACGTATAGTTCTGATTTGTCTTACTGAGAGTGCTGCGCAAGATGTTGATCTGTGCTATAAATTGCGGCTCGACACTCAATGTGTCGCGTTGCTGGCGCACGGCGAGCAACAGACGCAGCTCTTCATCAGTGGGGAAAGTGTTGAGCATACGTTCTGTCATATAAATGGCAATCGCAAACGGTTCATAAGCCAGTTTTTCACTGGTTATGAACTCCTTTCTGGTGGCGTCGTTATAGGGCCATATCTTCTTATACGGCACGTCACTCAGATCGTCCGTGTAGATGAACTCCACGCGTGCCGACAGCCGGTTGTAAATGCTGATCACTTTACCCGGCCAGGGCAGATAACCCTTTGCCTGAGCAAACACAATGTCGCCTACACCAAACATTTCTAGAAAAGAGAATAAAAGACATCCGTAAAATATAATTTAAAACAAATGAGAAAGGCTAAAGTCAAGCTAGCTGGACTGTGATATACCATGTACCATTTGTAAAATTGTCATCGTCTTAATTTACTTATAATTAAAATAATAATTCCTGAAACCAAGCGAATACTAAAATACAGAGATCACATCAAACGACATTAATATCATTTCATTGGAAAAGAAACGGTCTGTTGTTCGAATACGCATGCACACGCACACATGCAAGCAAACCTGTATGTGTGTATGCATGCGTACGAATACGCTAGAAGACTAATGCTTGTTGTTGTTGTCGTTGCGCCCGCCTCTTGCGCTTGCTTTGCGTATGTCAAACTTCTTTCGCATATACCAAAACTAGATTTTATCCGATTTTAACCATATTTTGGATTTCGGTTAATATGATAAATATCTACATATTTAACTTTAAATTAACTTTCTAGCTCAAAGGATTCCAGAGTCGCTTGCGGTTTGTTGGCAAGGGGAAGGGCGGGGAGGAAAAAACATAAACTTGATCTGCGTATTTGCATATTACATCTAAATCCAAAGTTTGATTACTCAAGCTCTTACTATCTCTGAGATCTAGGTGTTCATACGGACAGACAGACGGACGGACGGACGGAGGGACAGACACACGGACATTGCTAAATCGATTTTAATTTCGATTCTGAACATTTTGGTTGTAACAACATATGGTCTGCGACGTCTCCTTTAACCTGTTATATACATTCCAACGAACTTAATATACTTTAGTACCTATAGAAACATGGTATAATGACATGTTTAATAAACATAAAAATACATTTATACGTTATTGAAAAACAATCCCAACTAATTGAATTCTCTTTCATTTACAGCTTAATTTGATACTTTTCTAAACGGTAAGTTTCGCATGCTTTTTCAAACGGAGTTTCGGTGTTTTTTTTCAAGTAGTTCCTGTTTGCACACTTTTGCGTAGCTTTAGCGACTTCATTAGCATTTATTAAATAGCTGTCTCTGCTCGAATCTAACTGCTTTAAATGTCGCTTTAGTTAAGTGCTTGTTTATGTTGTCCTAGCTGAGGAGCAGGGCGCCGCATTACCGCATTATCCGCACGCCACGTTGACCAAATGGCCGTGCAACATGTGGCTGCTTGGGCTTTGAAGGTATTGTGTGCTTCTAATTTGATTTATATTTATAAAGCCGGAATCATTTGCTTTCGATTGCCGTAATAATAAAGCGTCGTTACATTTAAATAATGACCGGATGGCCGACGACAAGAAACGAAACGATGAGGACGATGAGTACATCGTCGCCGTCGCCGTCGCCGTCGCCGTCGTCATCGTCGACGGCTGGTAATGGCTATGAAAATTCAATTATAACCCAGCCGCAGCATGATGGCCACAGCGCTGGATGGCTCGGCCATTCGTTGAGAGTGCCAGTTGCCGCTTGCCGCCTTCGAAGAAGCAGTAGTAGAACAAGTAGCCGAAGAAGAAGAGGAAGAAGGAGAAGAAGGGGGGCAGGCCGGCACATAAAACACGTTGCAAGATTAATTGTGCACGCTGTCGTACATTACGACGCGCATACGCCGTGTTGTACATGTGTAAATAAGAGCACACAGACCCCCCACAACATTGTCGGCTGCTGCTGCGACTGCTTTTTTGGTCATCATATTTAATTCAAGCATAAATTTTTGCACGCATATAAAAAAGGAGAGGCGAGGCGAGGCGGGCCGAAGGAATAAAAAGAATTAATACGTTTCGGTTAATTTATGTGGGCCGACGACGCGGACGCCGACGCGGACACGGACGCGGACACGGACGCGCCACGGATGGCGCCCATGAAAAATTACCCAGCTCTCTGGTGTGCTCTCGACCCAGCTCGGAACCAATGAGCCACAAACGGCCGTGACGAACGCACCACCCCCCCGCCACCCATCTCAATCTGAATGCCCATTTGGCATGTCCATGTTCATAACCATTACTATGGCTGACGATGCCAACACGGCCTTTGTCTCGTCACCCTTTTCGGGCCATTCCCCCGCCCCGCCCCCTACTCGAGTCGTTGCTGCCTTTTGTTATTGCACTGGTCATGGGTAATTACGGACGTGTGCGCATGTGTTGGCACTTCGCCGGGCTACTGCCTGCTGGCCGCTGGGCCACCTGCCATTGTTATACACGTAGCACACGCCCCCGCCGCCCCGCCGCCCCACCGCCCCGTCGACCACAATGCTGCATTTTAATTTGTCATAATTTTGCTCGTTCGCTGCCTAATTAGCTAGTCAGCAGTGCCCTTCCCTCACCCCTCAACCCACGCCCCAGCGCATCCTTCACTTTGCTTACCAGCTGGCGACGCCTTTGCCATTTTGGGCTGCTTCACAATTCGCGCGTCGCTCGCGATCAGCTGGCGAGTTGTTGAACGGTCGTTACTTGCTGTGCTGAATTCGCACTCAACACTGAACTTGATTGCGGCGGGGTGTCTTCTTAATTCGCTCTGTGGAAACTTAATGCACTTCTCAGCAGTATCGTAATGTAAACAGCGGATCGACTTGTGTTTGTTTGGAATTGTACAATTAAAATATGTGTTTGTCGCCGTCGCTTGCAGACGTCAATATTTACTCTTTTTTTCTTGAAATCATCAACATTTGACTCTCAGTTATTGTTTGGAATTTATGGGAAATGTAATTTCAATTTAGTTTCTTGATTTGGTTTTTTTTTTAATTTGTACAATCAGTATAAACTCTAATATTTTTTGCTGCGTAATCGCCTAATTTCTAAACTTTCTTATTGCACAACTTCGACTGTCATAATTATCGAACCAGGGCTACTAACAAATATTCTTGCACTCCCTACAGAGTCACTTAGAGAAAGTCGATAATTGACTATCAACAACAGTAATCTCAGGGTTACAAACAAATCGTCTTTTATTCACTTAGAGACTGACTATAGTTTATTTTAAATTCCATGAATCCCAGTGCTGGAAACTTAATTGTTTTTCACTTCAATATTGTGATTAAAACAAATTAATTTGCTTTCCCAATATTTATTTAAAAGTAAAAGCAGAAGTATACAAAATAATTATAACAACATTTCTCTTTAAACTTTAAACAGTTTTATAATATTCACAAGCACTCGAAATTCAATTTGAAATATTATTATTATTGTGGATCCGATTTTGAAATCGGAGAGCTAAGTTTGTTTCCCTGCAGAAAGTATTGTTTATCGATAACGCAAATTTGCGATATCCAAAAATTGCAAATTACTTTCTTAGCAAATTGCAAATGATAGTCAACTCTACAATAATCGAAATGACTGCATTAAATTAAATGTTCGATTCGATAAATACTTCAGTTAGAGAATAAAACACTGGAACAGTTTCCGATTTCCCCTTTGTTATAGGTGAACAAAGCTTAGCAAAATACTTTCTTAGCAATTGCAAATGATAGTCAACTCTACAATAATCGAAATGACATTGCAATGAATTAAATGTTCGATTCGTTGAATACTTCAGTTAGTGAATAAAACTCTGGAACAGTTTTCGATTTCCCATTTGTTATAGGTAAACAAAGCTTAGCAGTCTCCAATGAGCTGAGGAAATCAAGACACATGTGAATTTAATATCAGATTTTGTGGTTAACTTGGGAGCAGCTTCTGCCTTTGCCAGAATCTGGTCGATTACTAGTTGCACTCGTCGTCTGTAGTCTGTAGTCTGTCGTCTGTGTAGATTCTGGCTGTGATGAGCTATTAGCACCATTTTGGTAATCCATGGGAAGTTCACTGTGCACACACATTGGCAGGAGAGAGGAACTAGGAAACCATAATCTTGATGCCTCATCACTTCCGGGCGGGCCGGCACATTCAACACTTGCCACTACCGACTTAATTTTTCAGCCAATAAACGAAGCAACCGACAACACACACCAAATAAACTCTCGCCGGGCAGCGGGGACAACAACAAGAACAACTGAAACCACATAAATCAATGTCTGAAGGAACCGAACTACCCACAATAAATCGGAGTCGACTCAACTCAACTCGACTCAACTCGACTCGACAACGACACGGACCACGACATGGGTTGGGTTGGGTTTCCACTGGCAATTCCATTTTCATTTTCACATCCACATTCATAGTCCCGGCAATGGCATGCAGTGACAGAAATTGCAAAATATTTGATTTGTGCTTATTTAATTTGAAATCTTCTACACGACTGCGAAACCCAGAGACAGAGACAGACACAGACACATAGAGACAGAGGCAGAGACATTGCCACAGGCAACTGGGCGCAGTCAGGCAAGAGGCGCACAGACGTTGGAAAGCTGAACCCAAACCGCACGCCACACATATGTCATATATATGAGCAGATCATTGTGTGTGTGTGTGTGGGTGTGGGTGTGGGTGGGTGGCTACTTTCGGTGGCAACGGCACTGATTTAGATGGATGACACCGGGTGCTGGCTCTGCTCGAGCTGAAGTAAGATTGCCGTGCCTAAGGCGCAACATGCAGCAGCAGCTCTTCAAGTGCGTTGTGCAGTTTTCAAGTGCTGTCAGCTGCACTTAGACTGCATCACAATTCGTGCTGATGAATTTTTGGGGGGGTGTGGTGTGGTGCCGAGCACAAAGCCAGAGCGGGAGTAGAGTCCTTGACCAGCTGCAGCCCGATTAGCAGCAGCGACGTCGACGACGACGATGAGGTACAACGGCATGGTATGCCGTTTCATGTTCAATTAGTGCAGCACAGCCTGGACACTCTTCATATAAAATGCCTGCGAGTCTAATTAATTACGGTGCAGCAACAACGGTCTCAACGCTCTTGTAGCATTCTCCGCTTGTGGCTGGCGCCGCATGCGGCATGCAGCGTCCACTGCCCCCTACCTGCTGCACACGTCACCCACTTTGGTGCACTTGGCCAATCAGTCGGGCCCCCGCTCGCTAAAAGGCCATCAACAACATTATTATCAATGTCAAGCCGTTTGCAATTGAAGCTGCGGTTGCCGCATGTTGCAATGCCACCACCGACTAATGACAAAATATGTTGATGCCCAAATGGATTTTGGTTAGCGGCGCAACATCTGCGATAGCGCTGCACCGCTCGACACGGCCTAACAACTGGCCATAATCAGCAGCAGCAGCAGCAGCAGTCCTGCCAAGCAGTCGCATCCTTTGCTCGCGCGCTGCATTGTAAATTTGATATGGAAAACGGCGGGGAAAAAGTAGAAAATTGTTGTCGCCAATTTGCATATTGAATTACATTCATTGTTGATGCTCGCTTGCGTTAAATCCTTCAACTACGACAATGCAGGGGGGCCAGGAGGGGGGCCTAAACCCGCCGCGCTGCGCTGTCTCTGTGTGCTTACATTTTGATGCCTTTGAGTGACGCTGACAATGCTGACAATGCTGCCAATTGGCAGCCGCCACGCAAAATGGCAAATGTTATAAAATATTCAGTTATAATAACAAGAGGAAACCCGGGACCGCTTCGTCACATCATTTTATTTTCCTTCTTTTTTTTGTTATGAATGCCGCAAATATTCCTTTCATTTTCAACTCGAATAAAATTGGCAGAAAATTCCAGTCGAACAACTGATGAACAACCATTTTGCTGCCACTGATCAGTTTTCCTTGTTTATGTCAATGCTTGATATGTTTTTAAAATTTAACCAGCTTTTTAAAAGCATATGATAAAGTTGCCATTAGTCTCGGCAGTGGTTGTTTAAAGCACGCATTTTAAAATAAGTATGTCCATTGAAGCAATTTGCTTGTCAGTAAACTTAAAAGTGGGCGTAAAACGCCTTTTTAATTATTACAAAATAAATTTAATTAGTTTGCTGCTGAGAAAGCAGTTTCCAGATTGCTTCTTTTAATTATAACACATTGTTTACCGCTGTTAAAAGAAGCAGAAAAATGCCAATAAAATCGAGTGGCGTGCATCAATTTAATTGCAATAAAAACTTCAACACTTTGCACTACAACAAAATAAAATAAAGTTGAAATATAATAATAAATGGATCGCCTAATGTTCTATTTTATATTCAATTGAAAAGTGTTAAATTAACTGTGACATGTCAAGCGACTGTTTGGAAATTAATTGAATCGAGTTAAGTTCATTAGAGGCCAGTTGACTTAATGAGTTTAACATTTATGCAGTTTGCTTGCCAAATCGAATTAGAGCAAAGTTTGCTGCTGAAGATGCTGAGATGCTGAAGTCAAGTTGCTTGATGTGCATTTTGGCCAATTGGCCAATAACGAAGCAGTTAAAACAATTAAAATTTCATTTACAACTTTTTCTGTTGCCCATTTCCGGTTCACCCCAAATGACATTCGCAGTGCTGCAGGCTTTGCAGTTTGCCATTCGGCTACGTTTTTGGCCAACAACGTATTACAGTGATTTAATTTAAAAGTTTATACGCTGTGCTGGGAGCTGGGAGCTGGTTGCCAGCGATTCAAGCTGAAGCACATGCAGTAAATGAAATTTTTTAACTTAATATAGTAGAAAACGATTCTCATTGCCGGCTGAGATTTTTTTGATTGCCAGCAGAAGCGAGCTGTTAGCTGTTGGCCAAATTGCCAAGCATTTTTGGCATTTGTGTTTCGTTTTACTTTTAGTCGCAGCTACCTAACTACCAATCTACCACTTCTACCTGGCAGCAGCTCTGTGTTGCAAGTTGTTGTTGTTGCTGCTGCTGTGCAAACTTTTGAGCGCACATTAATTAGAAGCTGCCACGGTCGGCAGGCACGCGTCGTGGCCGAAAGGAAGGCTGGGGCAGCGACGTTGGCGCCAGAAAGTTGCCTGCCTCTACCCGAAAAGTGCAACATGTACGCGAGTGTGCCCCAAGTTCGTTTGGTTTGAGTTGCGTTTCAGTTTGAATTTAAGTTGAAGTTGCAGTTGAAGTTGAAGTTCGCTTCTCCTGCTTTTTTTCCGCGGCGTTATTCGACGAATTGGCAAGAGAAGTGCATCATGCTTGGTGGCGTGCGGGGGGCCAGTTGCTTTTAATTAAGGCCGCCGACAGCGTCATGCACCCATGCACCATGCAACACGGCGCGGCACGGCACGAGGCGAACGGTTGCATTATGCAGGCACTTGCCGACAGCACTTGCAGGCTGGCTGGCGTCAACAAGGTGTTAACATTTTAAAGTTCTCTTTAATTTTGTTAAAAGCATCGGCAAACATATGCCGCGACCAGGGGCAGGATGCGAGTCGCGCAGACTGCCGCCTGTCTGTTATAAATAACGCAATCTTCACGCACGTAACTCAAATGCCAGCTAATGGGGCGGCTTGAGTGTGGGACGCGGGACGCGGGGCACGGGACATGTGGCAACACTGCGTCGCGTCTCATTTAGCGCACGTAACCAAATAATGACCCAAAATGATGGCGTTTAATTTAAATGAAGCTGCTGCCGCTGCTCTTGAGGCCGCTGCTGATGACCAACGCGAAGCGGTAACATAACGCCAAATAAAAAACGCATGCACATGAAAAGCAACAGCTTAATCGACTCGCGGACACCCTGTAATAATGGAAGGCTTCTAAAAACGACACTCGATATTTTCATTACAGTTATTTTATTAAATATTTATTATTTTATTCTAGTAAATACACAACATTAATCTTAAAAAAGCATATTTTCGTCATTGAACTAAATTAATGCGTTAATATTTCACTTTGTAGAATATAAACTGCGCCTTAAACACTTAAAAATTATGGAACGTATTTAACTGATATTTTTAATTATATATATATACTTTTTCTATCAATATTTGTTTGCTGCCGCTTCAGATTTTGTTGTAATTGAGCATGCCTTGTCGATTATTAAATTTTATACTAATTGCTCATTTTAATTTGCGCGCTCCACATTTAATTTTTGCGCAGCCCTAAAAGTATGCTACATTTTTTCGCTGCGTTGCTTGCCTAATTCACTTACAGGGTATGCGAGACTGCGTGCGTTTTGTAAATAAAATGAAATGAAATGAAATGTTTTATCAACGTGCCAAGCGCACTAAACAGACAGCAGCACGGCCAAGGCTCGCTTGCCCGCCTGCCCGCCCGCCAGCCTGCCTGGCTGACTGATGGCTCTCTGACCACGTGTATGCTGTGAGGGCTGTTATTATCGCTTGCCCATGCTGCCCCCGCAGTACTGTACCACCATCCATCCACCTTTGTGCCGTTGCTCTCATTTGATATTTGTTGTTGTAATTGTTTTGTTGTCGTAAATGCGGAGATAGATTGCAATTGCCACAGGCCATTACCAATGGAAATTACGGCAACGAGTGCGAATACGAAACGAATGCGAGTGCGACGCCGAGAACGCGGCGTAGATAGACGGGACTAGGTCCATTCTACACACTCGGAGCGCGCACAAATTTCTTGTCATTAAATTAAAAATAAACGACAATATTTTATGCGCCTATAAATATGCAACGCACAAAACACCCCCCGCCCCTCCCCCAACCTCGCTGCTCTAACGGAAAGTGAGCAGCTGTTATTTTATTTTATTGTTGTTGTTGTCGCCGTCGTTGCTGTTTTAGTTGTTGTTTGTGTGCACAACTTCGATACTCTCTCCAAAAAGGCAACAATCTGAAGTATAGAAAAGCTTAAGCTACAATCAAAAGTTATATACTTTTTCTTCAATATGCATTAAAAATGTGTATAGAGATAAAGTCCCTGAAACTTTTATAATTTTCAATTATTTTTATATTTGCAAAGCTGTTGAAATGAAGAAAATTAGCTAATGGGCAACTCCAAGGGTATTTAGTCGTCATTGTGGCAAAGTGGAATCAATTGTTTCCTTTTTTATGTCTTCTTTATGCAAGCATCGTTAGAGTTGAAGTTGTTGCCTGAGGCAGGACAGGACAGGACAGCGCAGGTGTGACCAGAGTAGAGATTGAGTGCCACTAAAATGAATGGCCGCCCAAGTGATTTGCCTAAGCCTTGTTGTCCTTGCTCTGCTTGCTATGCTGCTCTACTTTCGCAACTTGCTCCTGCTGCAGAGCTTAACGTGCTTACATCTTCTCAGTTTTCTCGTATATCTTGCAGATGCATAAATAAAATGCAAAACAATAAATTGTGATTAAAAACGGTTTGTTGCCCTCATGCAAAATATATGTTTCAGTCACTTGTGCCAAAGCATAACCGACTTAGTTAGTTCATAAATTCACAATCTCTAAAATATTTATTTTCATTTGCCTAATGCCTACACTCAAAGAAAATGCCAAGAAGCCGGCTCAAAAACCACAACTAACTTTGTGAGTCGTCTGCCAGCTCCTAAGTCGCAAGGATTAAGGCATTGCAACGTATTTGTTTCGCCGAGTGTTGCCACAGCCAATATTATGCTAAGAAATTCTCGCACAATATTGAATGCAAACAAAAATAAAGTTATTTCACTCAATGCAATAAATATCCTGGGGCTTGCAAGCAAACAAGAGCCAATCACTTTGAACAATCAGATTTTACTTGATGTAAAAGACGCTGTAAGTTTTTCTCGAAAATTGTTTGTATTTGAAAATCGTTGTTTATATAACTACTATTAGGAAACAGCGTAACGTGAGCAACAAAAGTGTTAGAGCAGTGAAAAGAATCAACTAAAAAGTAATGATTTGTTATTTTGGCATTCAGTTCTGCGCCGCTGCGCACAGCGTTCACTACATCTGACCTAACCGACATTATGGTACATTAAGTTAAGTATTAAGTATTTTGGTTGCACCTACATGCGCATTTGTGCTGGCCTCAATCTCGAGCTTGGCGCCCTCAAAGTCCAGGGAGTCGGGCCGCGACTCGCTGTCATTCCAGGGCTGCGTCTCCGCCGTGCCCCAGATCAGATAGATGACATTGCCCGAGAAGAGCACCATGGCCGCAATGCTGAACACCACCTGCCACTCGCCGCGCTCCGTCGGCTCCGTGACCAGCACGCCCACCACCAGCGGCGTCAACATGGCCACCAGATTGGTGAACGTGCTCAGTATGCCCGACAGTATGCTGGCGTGCACCGGCGATAGATCAATTGTGTTCAGCTCGCTGCCAATGGTCGCCGCACTGCTGACGCCCACGCTCAGCGTGACGAGTGCCAGGGCCAGCGGCTTCTGCGACTTGTCCACGAAGCCCAGGGCCAGCATGATGGCCGCCGGTGTCCACAGCGCAATGCTGTTGTACGTCTTGCGCAGCGCCGTCAGGCTGAGGCAGCGACGTCGCAGCAGCAAATCGGCAATGATCAGATACACATAGCACATCGACCACATCAGCAGAAAGGGCAGCGCCGAGAAGAACGCATTGCTGTGCATCTCCAGGCCCAGCACGCCGCTCAGGTACGACGGCAGCTCCGTCTGCATGGTGGCCAGGCCCCAGGTGTCCGCGCAGCGAGCGCAGAGCAGCGCATAGAACGGCGGCGACGTGAAGATGCCGCGCCACGGTATGGCCAGGCGACGCTCCTGGCGCGCACACCGCTGATTGTCGCCCACAATGTACCGCTTCTCCGCCTGCCCGATGCAGGGCGCTTCGCTGGCCCGATTGGCGCCCAACACCAGCCACAGCAGGCACCAGGCCAGCCCCAGGCCGCCAGACGCATAGCTAATGCCCGGCCAGCCGAGGCTGGAGCTGGCCAGCATGCCGGCCGCGTACATGGCCAGCACATTGCCGCAATCGAAGCCCGTGTAGGAGAAGGCGCCGAGACGTGTGCGCTCCACGGCGGGCGCCCAGTTGGCCAGATGCTGGTGGATGCAGGGCAGCGTGACGCCCTGGCACAAGCCCTGCAGCCAGCGGATGGCGCAGTACGCCCGCCAGCTGGCCGCGTAGATGCCCTGGGGCGTCCAGATGGTGAGCAGTGACGAGCCGATGACGCCCCAGAAGAGCACCAGCTTCGCGCCGAAGCGCTTGCAGAGGTAGCCGCCGGGAAATTGCGTTACCGCCGAGCCCCAGTAGAAGCTGGACAGGATGTACGACTTCTGTGCTTCCGTCCAGTTGTAGTGCTGTTCGTGTAGACAGAGAGAATTAGCAATGACAGGAGAGGTACACACACTTTGTGCGACAGCTACACAGAGAGAAAAACGTTGTTCTAAACCAAGCAATCACTTCTGCAGTCTCCTAATAAATTATTAAAAGGGAGACTTGAATCTTAAAGAACGAAGGAAGGAAATCGACTCTGCAGTTATAGATTGAAAAATGCTTGAAATTAAGCATTGAACTAAATTGCATCATTATTCTTCTACTTCATTTTTCAAGGTGTAATTTGCATTGAGTTCTAGCATTTAAGAATTTCACATTAGTCTTGAAATAGGACTTTGATTTCTAGAAAACTTTTCTACAAGAAAATTCGAAAAAATTTAAATACTTTAAACAGTTCAAAACTCGATTCAAATAAGAGATAAACACATTTATTTAACTTTAAAAAGCTAATAAGACGTTTAGCTTAAAATATTGTTTGATACGTTTTCTAAAAGAAAATTTGAAAATTGTATAATACTTAAAACACTTTGAAACTCGATTCAAATACGAGATAAACAAAAATTAAAATACTTTTTAGTTGAGTTGAAAATATTCTCAGATAAGCATTCTAAAAGAAAATTTACTTTAAGCACTTGACAACTCGATCTAAATACGAGTTTTGAGTTATTTAAAAACAGTTCAACTTTAATTAATTTCTTTGAAGTTGAGCTGAAAATATTCTTAGATACTCAGTTCACCTTTCGCTGATTTTAAAACGTTGTGTTCGCTCTGTGTAACTCTTGTGAGTAGGACTCGACTTACGGGCAGCTCGGGATCAGAGGATGTGGCATTTGTCATGGCGACCACGGCGACGCCCACATTGAATTGCAGTATCGTGGTGACGACCAGGCCCAGAAAAAGCAGCAACGCCTGCAGGTGACGCAGGCCAAGGCGTGGCACTGAAATGCAAATCAGACACTCAACCGCTCGCATCGCCATCCAGCCATCGAACTCACCTTGCTCCTGGTCCACATCCACGTCCGTGTTGCTCATCCTCACAATGCTTCGTTGGGTCGGTTTCACTGCTGATTTGTCCTTGGCAATAAATTGGCTGAATTCTTTAGTTTATTTTTCTGCTATTGTTAATTTGTGGTTAACCCGTGCTCATAATTTATTATGTGTTTTTTGGTCTATAAAGAGCAACAACAAAACATCGCGCAGAGATTATTTATTTGTTCAAAAGCTTTGCCACCGGCTTAATTGTATTTTTTGGCTCAACATTATAATTATATTCACTTCGCTGAATTATTTAAATTATGGTGGAAATACATTTTGCTGCTATTTGTGGGTAAATTAGCCAAATTCGCTTGCGCGAATTCGTGATACTCTAAATAACTCCAAATAATAAGAGTTTTGCTTTTATGAATTCTTCTACACTAAAAAGATATCTATTACTATATTTGATTATAAATACTCTAAATATCTTCAAATAATAAGAGTTTTGCTTTAATGAATTCTTTTATGCTAAAAAGATATCTATTACTATATTTCATTTTATTTTGCGAATGTTTAGGAAGCTTAAAATATGATCAGCTTAAGCTAAAATCTTTCGACTAAAATCAAATATTTAGAAAACGTTGATTTCATAATTAAGTAACGAGACATTGAATTAGATTAATCTGAAAATTGGGTTAAAAATAAGCCCTAGCTTGATATACGTAATGAAATCAAGAGATTCTCCAATTAAAATTGCTCTTAATTAATTAATATTTGTTTGGATTGCTAATAATAAATAAAGCCTGCTAATAATGAGAATAACATTCAATGAGGTTTATTCGAAAATTAGTTGAAAAATAAACCCTCTGGACTATATTAAATATCTTAGATATTTGCAATGAAAGCAGGAGATTCTTCAAGTAAAATTGATCTTAATTTTTAAATATTTCTTTTGACTTGAGAATATCATTCAATTAGTCTGATCAGAAAATTGGTTCAAAAATAAACCCTCTAGACTATATTGATTATCTTGATATTTGCAATGAAAGCGGGAGATTCATCAATTAAAATTGCTCTTAATTAATTAATATTTGTTTTGATTGCAGTTTTCTATTGAATTCGATGAGGAAATGATCACTTTAGAGATCAATACGCTCAAATTAAAGCTGGGAATTTCAAGTCGCGGCAATAAATGCCAAATGCAGTTTTATGGAGCTTACTTTACAATACCCACAACGCATCAGCTCGTTCTGTAACATAGTGAAACGATCATTCATCGTTAACAACGCAGTTTTGCAGCAATCAATCAAATTGCGCTTTTGTTTTTTAAACACGCCGCACAGTGGGCAGAGATTAATTGAAAATCATATTCATTTTTCTGTTAAAGTTCTTAAAGCATTGCGAAAAACTTCGTGTCTACCATATATTGCAGAGTGGATCTGTGAATTGGTTTTTATGTAGCAAAGTGTAAGTCGGAAGATTCAAGTGAAGAGTTTCATTTGGCCAGAGTCCGAAATGAAGTTTATTTGTTTGCTTTGCGTTGTTTGTTGATGTGATTTCAGTCTGTGTGTATCAAACGCCAAAAAATGCAAATCTCAGAAAATACAATTCCATCCGCGCTGCTAAAAAGATACTTTTACACACCACTCAGCATACACAAACACACAGACACACACTCGTACAAATACACACGTGGAGAAGCGAAAACATTTGCAATCCAAGCTAGCTGTAGACTGTTCTATCTCTGTCGCACCACAGCAGCTATCTTGTTGTTGCTAGTTTTTCAATTGTTCTGAAAGCTGTCAATCGCATAAGACTTTGTGAGGGGGAGGAAGAGAGATGGCCTGATCTGGCGCTTACAGCCTACTAATGCAACTGCGAGCTGCCTGCCGCAACAACAACGACAACAAAATCGAATGCAATGCCGAAGCATATTTTTGGGGCCCATGCAAATATTTGCAAATTCGAATTTTTGTTTACATTTTAGTGCAAATTTTGCAAATTACTCGCATTGCAGTCTGGCAACGCCCGCACACACAAACGCACACCGCACCCACACCTCGCACCACCCGCCCACCGACACCCGCCGCCCATCGTCCACCCACACCGCAACGCAGCGCACAGTGCATCTCGCAGCCTCAACCTGGGGACCTCGTGCTGTGCACGAAATGTGTTCACTTTTTTGTTGTTGCACATTTAATTTAAGTAAATCTCTCACATGTGCTGCACAGTGGCGTCTCGACAGCAGCAGGGGACTGTTGAGGAATGCTGAAATAATTGGCCGTTCACTGTTTAGTATTTTTTAAATACATTTGCTTGGCGTATTGAAAAGGCAATTAGGAGTGAGCCATACAGAAACACTTAAGCAAAACACGTGCTATCGATAGCGCCAATTATCGATAACAGCCGATAATTTATATGCAAAAGCTGCTACAATGTAGTGAGGTCTCCCTCTGTAGATGACGCCACTGTGCGGCTAGTCTAAAATATAATGTCTAGCATTTCGTTTTGTTTTATTAAAAACAAATAGACAAACACACACTAGGCACGCACACAAACACACACTTCGTCCAATATTTTAGTGCATTTTCTTGGCTGTCATTTTAATTTAAACTATCCGACGAATTTTTGTGAGAATTTTCGAAAAGTTTATAAGGTCGACACGAGTAAACATTGCAAAAATATGTATAAAACACAAACACTTGCACTCACACACTAAATACACATATTGTGAACAATTACAAATGTAGTTTGGAAGTGAATAATGAATGAAGAAGAGCTTTAAACTGCGAGCAAATGCTAGTTACCCAAATAATTCAATTGAACTTTGGACTCTTCTTCTGAATGCGTGCTCGTTTTTTACTTTATTTTTATTTTTCTCGATTTCGTTTCTATAAATATCAAATTTTAGCAGTAGTTCTCATTTGTTGTTTTAATTTTATGTTTTTATTTGTTTCGTTTGTTGCCCCGTTTTTTCCGTTTAATCGTTTAGCGCGTTCGTTTTTCACTGGCGTTTTGTTCAACTGCGCTTTGTTTATGTAAAAATAACAGCTACAACTTTTAGACATTCGCTGGCGGTTGGCAATTTAATTCTCGCTTAATGAAGTCTTGTCTCATGTGAGTGGCAGCTGCCATATGTGAATCACAATTGGAATGGAACATGCGGAAATCTGAACTTTATTGAGTGCCGGGAATGAGGAGCACTCTCAGTGCCCACCAATTTCTGGAGACGTGAATGACACTTTGGAGGGCATCTTCTGATTTGACTGCCCTACTTGCATTCCCCAATAGTCATATGTTTTCTCGTTTAACAATATGTGTTTAATCGCTTCAGTTTTAATAGGAATTGATTGATACTCAATTAAAGTTGGAAGTCGCAGCGATCAGCAATTTTCAAATTTGAACGTTGCTCCTGTTGCTCACTGCGAAAAGCTGCCTGCTATGGCTGCGTTGTCAATCAGCTGATCATTTAACATGCCGACATTCTGCTCGTTTTGGATGACTTCCTAATTTCAAAAGTTGTTATTCTCCAGCTGTTTTTTAAAGAAAAAATATGAGAGCATTTTTTATGCAGTACAGCAGTCATGTTCTTTTGAAAACCACAATGAATTTCAATTGGATTTAAAAGTTAACGGCCACTGAGAATAACACTCTGTTAAAAGCCATAAACAGCTGATCGTTAACAGAACTCGCACATGTTAACTCACTTCAACTGGTTCAGGTGAACAGTCGCGCTCAGCAACCGGTTCATTTGCGATCGCTAGATCATTAATTCTCTCAGTATTTACTGTTTGTTCATTAACAACACATTTGTTGTACGTACACACATGTGTGTGCGTGTGCGGACGGCGAAACATATTCAAATTTTGTGGGTAACAAATTGTTGGACTGCGTATGTGAAACGACAACGTGCGTGAAGTGCGAAGTTAAATGCAATTATTGATTTGAATTGTAACAAAAAGCGAGCCAACTGCGTGCAAAATCAAATCAAAAGAAATATATGCATTTTATTTGATTATTGTGATCGTCGGTAAAAGAAGACGCGCAAGCAAACAAACAATTTGCGGCCGTCATCTCGTCGTATGTGTGCGTGTGTCCGTGTGTGTTATGTCGCATATGTGTGTGCGTGTGCCCGTTGCGTGTGATTCAATTGTTTAAGCAAACAGCAGTAGCAACAGCAACATCAACAACAACAACTGCCACTGGGCAATTGTATATGTTTAATCATTTAATTGAAGCCACAAAAATAATAATAAAAATATAAAAATCAACAACAAATTCAAGCAGCAACTTAAAAAGTTGCACCAAAATATACAGCAATATACAGCAATAATAGCGCCAAATATACCTAGCGTGACGACAATAATACAATTTTGTTTTATGAAAATTGTTAAATTTGCTTTTTCTGTCAAATTTCGGTTTCGTTTTTCGTCATCACATTTTTGACACACAAGAATTGTTGTGCTTTGTTTCGTTTCGTTCTTTTTGTCTCTCGTTCGCTCAGTTTTAAATTTTAAGCTTTCCGGTATCCTTTTCAAGTATATTTCGCGCGTTCGCGCGTTGTCCTTCGCTTCGGTCACATTCGATCGCGCGTGCTTTCTGTCGTCCTTTAAATGGTCACACTCGTCGCTTCGTCCCTACGGTTGCTTGAAGAAATTGTAAAGTGAACACGCGCGCGATATTCACACTTCCTTCTTTCTACTTTTTACTCTCTCTTCCCATTTCGCATATTTTGCATTCTTATTGCATTCCACGTGCGCATCGCGTTTTTCGAATATCGTATCGTAAAAATATCGAATGTAATTTGCTTGCTAATCGTGTCTATCTTTCATGCAATTTGCTTTGCACTCCTTTTCCCCTCCAACGTTTCTGTTGAATCACCTAGTTATCCATTGTAAAATTATCTACGTTGCGTCTTTTATGAACGTGTCAAAAAATTCAAGTGAACAAGTAACTACAACAATAAACGGCAAAACTCAAGCCAAGCTCAAGTTCAACAATTTATCGCAATCGATACTACAACAACAAAACTACAACAACAACAACAACAACAATAAAACAACGATATTTATATCAACAACAACATATTGCCCGCTGTTTTGTAAGTTTGCTTGCATGCATTTTTAAGTTTTTTGCCCCTTTTGTTATTAATACATTATTTTCTTTAAATTGTCTCACTTATTTCGCCTTCTTGTTGTACATATCTTCACATACACACACACACACACACACAATCTCATGTACATTATTTACCTGTTGCGCCTTGTCTTTGTTTCATGTCCGTCTGTCCCCCTCGCACATACTACACAGCCTATTTGTACGTTCATTGTCAACGGTTATTTCATGATTGCGCTTTGCTGTTTACACTCGGCAACCAAATCGCTTAAGGGGGTATGCTAAGTTAGTGTCGAAATGAGGCATTTTGAACTCAGCTTGAAACTTCGTTTCTCTCTCTTCGAAATTCATTTTATTTTATGCATTAATTACACGTACCGGGTGCTTGGCCTGTTGATCATGTTCGACTGTAGTTTTTTTATATTGCCCCTTTCAGTTTCTGTCCGCGTACATTCGAGCATCTGTTTGTACGTATGTATTTACATATATTTGTATGCTTGTGTATATTCCTCATTGTAAGAGCCACCACCACAACTTCATTTGGGGTTACCTCACTTCGTCTTCGCTTCTCTTTTCTCTTCACTCCACTCAACCCCAGATCATCTTGGATCGTAACTTGGTCGCTTCTTTGCGCCCTCTATTTTTGTTGCCCTCTCTTTCTCTCCCGTTTGCATAATTGTTGCTGACTCATTTGCACGTTGAGCATGTTCATAACTTTTTAACTTCTATTTTTTTGTTGTTTTTTTGAGTACGAGGTGTGCGTGAGTCCAGCTCTCGTTTTTGTTTCTCAGTCACATTGTGGCTTTTTTTTGACCACACACGTCTACTCAACTTTGTGTTGGGTATGTCATTGTGTGATTCTGACCTATGACGAGAGATTTTGGAGACACCTCTTCAGGGTCATGCGAACTGCTTAACTTGCAATTGTCAACTCGAATTTTTGGAAAATACAACAATTCTTGCTAGAACTAATGACCTATAACACGCTCGGGTATTTCCAATTGGGTGTACTGACGCAATCGCAATTCTGTGAAACCTTATGAGCAAAATCGTGTGAGTTACGCTTTATTTTGTGATATTATATAATGGTAATTTTTCTCTATTTACATACACGCAAATACATGTGTTGGGGTAATCTGTGTTCTCATTTAAGATAAGTATTTCTGCCTGCTGAAATTCCAAATACAATTAATTTGTCTTTATTCAGAAGATTTCAATGCGAAATGTTTCCGATAGGCGATAATTAGTGATAGCGAGTGTTGTTCTGATAACAGTGGGAATCACTACACTGTGGGGTTACCATCAATGATAAAATTGGCGGTTCTTTGACTGCACCTAACCTAACTTCTGAATTGAGTTATCAGACTGCAATTATGTCACATTTTGACCGAAAAGGAACCATATAATGCATATATCACCCACTTGTTTTGCTTAACCGACCCAAACCACACCCTCGATGCATTTATTTGCTTCACTAACGACCCATTTAGACTAACTAAGGTAAACCCATAATGCAGCTGCACTTCCCGGCTATAACAAGAACGACAACAACAACGACAACAAACAATAACAAAAACGACGGCAAGAACAGCAATATTACTAGCAATAGTAAGAACAACTTACATGCGACAGCGACGCGTAATTTGCAAACAAAAAGTCATTAAAATATCAAATTAGCGTCTGGCGTAGAGATTTAGTCAAGTTTCCAAATGATGTTGACGCCAGTTGTGACTCGATGACTGTTAACGTCTACAAACAACTGAGAATGGCTGGATATATGTACACTATTGTGTACGCTTTCGTGGCAGCAAGAAGAAAAAACTGAAAGCATTGCGAAATGTGGCACCCGCATAAGCTCAACAGTTTGCTGATTAGAAGCAGCCAATGCCCAGCCCGTCTTTTCGTCTAGCCTCACTGCTCATTAGTCGATGTGTGTGTGCTTTGCAGATGGGTGTCGTGACACGACACGACATGCGTGCTTTGCGAGATGGCACAATAAATAGTGCAACTTTTTAAAGGCTCCAAAACCATATGTCTGAAGAATGAACACGAAAATGAAATCGTAAAATAGATTTGGTATTTTTTCTTTACTGTTTCTATATTCTATATATTTCTAACTATTTTTATGCTTCACTATTGCTGAGATTCGCACTTCATTCGTGTTACTCAAAACAAGCGATCGTGATTCGAAGCTTCGCCACTGACGTGGCCATCTCTAGTTTAAAGTGTGCTCTCCAACTTCGGAAATACTATCACTTCGTAGCGCTTATCGGAAACAGAAATAGCCGATAACACAATTTACATGCGACATTCAGTGTGTGGTTTCATTGTCTAGGCGGGCTGGCTGACAACCGAGAGCGGGACGCGGTGCGACGGCGGCGGTGCATTAGCAGTTAATTGAAATTTTGCGATAAAATAACAGAGAGAAACACGTTTTGTTTTTTACCTGCACAATGGCACACTGACGAGTGACGGCTGTTGTTCTGAGTCAGCTGGGTTGAAGGAACTCACTCGATGCCGGCTGCAATTAGTGTTAAAAGTACCGAATTCGCTACCAGTTTAGGATTTGTTCCAGTGAACAGAGGAGCAACAATAGTAGCGAAGAACAGCAACAACAGCAACAGTGACGGCAGCAACAACAACAACTAAGTTGTTGTAGTAGCAATCAAATCATTAAAAGTAAATTTATGATGGCTTTAAAATTGCGCTGCTTGCTCCGCAAAACTCGAACTGTTTAAAGCTTCAGTGACTTATCGGCACAACGATCTTTCTTATAATGCGGCCACACATCACATCACATCTCCTGCTCTATATTTGGTCATACTCGTCGCTCTCACACACACTTGGAGACCCCAACACTTTGTATCTGTATCTGAATAAAGTTCTCCACGCTTGCGCGACGACGACGACGACGTCGATGGTTTGACTTACCCTTCACCAGTTATACACGAACGCGAACGCGTTTAATAAATTATCAAGTTGAATGCCCAGTTTCGAAATTTGACCTTGAGCACAAATTTCGGTACTCTGGAGACTCACTGTGTATAGAGAGACACACACATATAATATATATATCGTGCTGTGTGTGTTTGCTTAGCAATCTCTCTGAGCCGTAGTTTCTTTGAGCTCTGATGCGTTACGAATGTCGCCCGGCCACAGTCTGTTGCTCTCGTGACTGCGACATGGAAGTGAAACTCTTTCCGTCCTCCAGCAAGTGCGTAAGTCTTCGCTTTGCTTAATTAGCGCAACCATACAAATTAACTAACGCACATGCGTAACTCACAGACACTCGCCACAGTGTCAGTGTCGAGATTGTTGTTTGCCTGAATATGATTAATGTTTGCTTACGATTATTCTTTCGTTTTCATTTTTGTTTCCCCTCTTTGAACTTGGCTCTAATGTTGGAAATAAATTGCTCTTCGTAGGCCGCTTGTTTGCTCGTCAATTGCAAACCGGTTGAGCTCATGTGCTTGGCCATCAGCATTAATGATAGAGCGTGAGAGCGGGGAGAGAGTGCGAGAAATAGTTAATGACAGAGAGGGACCCAAAAGGGAGCCTTGATTGAGCGGCCCCATCGCAGTTTCAACTATTTCTTCGGCGTAGTGAATTCTAAAGCTCTGCGCGGTAAGTTGTCTAGTGCTAATTCTTCGAAGATTTGCTAATGTTATTAATTGAGAATCGCATTCAATTTGCGCTACAAATCGACAGTAATAATTTTCAGTTTAAACAGCCCAACGATTTTCATTGAATTTCCCGCATAACACATATGTATGTATGTATTTTGATATTTGTATTTATTTCTGTTGGCTCTACGCAGCGCTCGTTAAACATAAAAGCTAATCGGCTCACGCTGTTAAATGTTCGAAGCGAACAAAATAATAAACACATGCAGAGCATCTGTCTGCATAAATATTTATTGATATTTGACATGATCGATCATTCGACGGGGCGGGGGAGGGTGTGGAAGTGTTAAATACTTGACGCTGATGAGCCAATTTGTTAAGGTGTTGAAATATGCAAATGTGCGTCTTGTGTCCTGTTGATTTCCCCTGTCACATTATGCGATATTTTGTGGCCAGCTAATTCTGACTGATTTGTGCTAGACCTTAACGCCTCCCCCCACCCCCAGTCGACACATATTGACGCGTCTTTTGGTCAGCCTTTGATGGTGCCCGTTTTTACCCGCACAATTATCGTTGCTGCCCCGTGCCGTGTTTATATCAGCGCGCACGTAAATGTCAAACATAAGCCGCACGGTTTTAAAATATCTCGTGGAATTTATACACATTTAGAGGTGTGTGCGAGTGTGTGTGTGTGTGCAGTTGATTGATAAGAAAGTGAAGCGACAGCTGTTTGAGAAACTCTATACATGTGCTTGCTACGAATGATACTCTGCTCCTCCGTCGGGTATAACTATGCCATAGCGCATTTCGCTAGCGCTTTTCTAATAAATACAATTACAATAAGTCCTTGGGCTCGTCCTTGAGAGCAGTGTGTTGTGCTGTCGCGCATTTCAAGACGTTGTTGCTAGGGCGAAATTGGGGTGCTCGGAGCTCAACTGGATGTGTAATTAGGGTTGCATTTGTCGGTCTTCCCGGGGCATGTGTCGTCAGAGGGCTGTCGAGCGAGCGTGTGATTCGTCGTAACCCTTTTTGCCATGCATATTTCTCTTCTATACATAGTCCAATTGCTTTGTGTGTGAAGATAGGTCCTCGGAGAGTCGTGGATTTGATATTTTGACATTGTTTCGCGTCTTCTAGTTTGTGTTCTATTTTCGAATGGAATTCGTGAGAAACATATAAATTATAATTTTAGCTTTTGTATTTTCTGGAGAATTGAAAAGCATCTACTTGAGAAAACTCTTGTTTTATGCTGCGAACTGAAGTGAGCTCAGCTGGCATTAAATTGATTGTGCTATTTAATGTGTATATATTTCAACTTTTATATTTGCATGCTACTTGAAACCTTGAGTTATACATTAAAGTGCTATACATACAATTTTAATCGATAATTATATCTTTAGATCTATATTATTACCTATTATTAGTGGCATCCTGTATTAACGGCTGCAATAGCTCAATCATAAAAAAGCAATCAGCACAAATAATTCTTTTGGGAACTACTGTATTATATTGTTTATTCGTACTTATCTATTTAAATTAACTTTTTCACACACTTTTACTCAATTGTTTTGCTTATGCGCTCAACTGTAAACCACACGACCACTAAATTAAATGCGATGATCAAACAAATAAACTGCATAAAAACCGAATAATAAAACAACATTTAATAAATCGAAAAAAATGAAACTACAATACGTCTGCCAACACACTTGCACATCCACACACACACACACACACACACACATATATATCTCTACTTATTTCTGTATATGTGTATATATATGTACATCACATCGAAAACAAAACAAACAGATATAAATTGGTATATACATACATATATATTTTCTCTATTTTATGCGCCTGTTGTGCTGTGAATTTTTGTTCTATTTTTTATTCTCACACTCTCTAGCTCTCTCTCTCTCTCTCTCTCTCTGTCTATCTCTCTGTCTAACTCTTCCTGCCTCCCTCTTTCGGATTGTCCCCCACCCTCTCTATTTGTGGTTATTTTGAAGTGTTTCCTAAACATTTATTCAGCAATTTTTATGTCACTTTCACAATAAATTATTGGATCTATCTTTATAACTGAATATGCATACTTCCCGTCCCATTCTCGTTGCGTTAAATGTGCAATCGCCCACGCTCAACACACTCACACACACACACACACACACATACACGCTCATACAATGCGAAAGCGTCTCTGTAAATCTGTTGCTTGCATACACATTTTCTTTCGTTTCACCAACTTTTCCGCAGCTAAGACTACTGTCAACTTTTTCTATTGATAATTTTTCCGGGCCAAAACTATTTCAATGCAAGTCTTTCTTTGACTTCCACACACACACACACAGTTTACATGTCTATCTCTATCTCTTTCTCCTCTCTGTCTCTATCTCTTTCTCTATTTCGCTGTTCTCCGTCTTTTTCTATCTCTTCGTTTCTGTGTACATCTTTAGCAAAGCTTAGCTGCGCTTCTGCTTGCATCTAAATGTATCCCGAACTTTCCCGCAAAATAATGATATAGTATACCATATGAATATGTACCGACTTGCTGTCTTATATCGAAATTGTTTTGTTCTCTTTCGATTCTTACAGGCGCCCGCCCCCTCATCTACCACGTTCGTGTGTCGTGTGCAGTGTCGTTTAGCTCCTCACAAGCCAACAGCGCATAAAACAAATAATATACCAAATAAAAATAAATACAAAATAAAAAGCAAACCAAAAAGAAGCAAAATCAAAATATATAATTAAATAAAATTGAGAATAAAGGCGAAGAACAACAACAACCTCTGCAACCCTTTAGCAATTAATTTGAAAAGTAATTCAAGTCGAAATCTTGGCCAATTATTCTGTTGATTTGAAGAAGTGAAATTGAAATTGTTTCAGTGTCAGCGCAAGCATTTAAAACCGAACTGGTCGTCGCTCTAAAAATACACCAATACGATATATAGCCACTTATAGCTATAGTATATCGTATCTGTGCCTAGTTCGCTGAATCTGCATATCTATAGCATTGCTTAATGTTAATGTGCAATACATTTCTGCGGCAATTGTTCGGTGTTCTGCTGGTGTGTGGTGTGTGTGAGAGTTTTTCGTATCTTCTTGTATTTTGTTTACGTTTTTGATTTCGTATATGGCGCAATTACTACACCATACTGATTATTTATAAGTACACCAGCCAGTTGGTCTCCCTTATCGCGAGATAAAACCACAAAATAAAAGCAAAGCAACAACAAGTTCCGAAACATTAACTTAAATATTCAACGAGAACGCTGCTGTTGCACGAACGCGTCAGCAAAACAAAGCCGGCTCACATGTGTGGGTTTCTCTAAAGTGGGTGAGTAATCTGCAGCGAAACTTCTTTTATTATTATGAGCATAATATTTAGCAACAGATGTCTTTCTCTCCATCTCCATTTCCATTACCATTCACACTCACACACACACAGACACACACACAGAGGCATGTAGCAAGTCATTTATATATGCACCATAAATTCATTCATGCATTTGACTTTGACAATAAGTCAAAAGTGAACACCCCTCCTCGGCTCTTCAACTCCAGGCAGGCATTTATGAAATTTTTATTTTCCAGTTCTCTTGCCTTCGCCATTGTCTTGGCCAAGCACGGTGCGGTGCGTTGACGTTGACGTTAGCACTGCTCTTGCCTTGGTTTGCCATTCTGCTCCTTGGTTCCTCTTGCTTGCCACACAGACAACGACCGCCTTTGCATGCTAAATAGATTTTGGTAAGCATGTCACACTGGGTGGCTCTGTGGTAGCTCTGGCAGCTCTGGCAGCTCTGTGGCTGTCGTCGTATTTCAACAAATAGTTAAACACGCTAAGCGCATCCCAGAGACACGCACATCATCGTTATTACGAGCCCGATGCTCATGCGGATAAAGCGGGCGAAAACTTTGGCTTGCCAGTCACTTCAGCCAACAGCTGTTGCCAATCGCTGTGCTCGCTTAGCACTTGCAAATAGCGCTTGCCGTTTGCGTCTTCCGAAATGCATTTGTAATTGACTTGCAGCTGAAATGAATATTATAAAACCGAGCTAGGCAGCTAATTGATTTAGTTTTAGCTGTTTACTGTCGTGCCCCGACTCAGTCACTTGTGTGAGCTGGAAATCAGTCAATGGGGTTCACATAAATTTCAAACTAAATGCGTTTCTATTGAATTGGCTACGCGACCGGGGACTTTGGTTTGTTTTCATTCGCGGTGTTTGCTCAAATTACAAGAAGCGTCTCGCTTGCATTTCAAAACAAGCGAAACCAAAGCAAACAACATAATTATTTGTTTAATTTTTGTTGCCTCAACTATTGCGGCGTTCGTTGTGTTGATTTCTTGCGAAAACTGATGCTATATTTTTATAGTGCGCCAACGGAGAAATAGAACTGAAGCGGCGGTGAATGCACAGTAACAACACAAACAAATGCAAAGCTTAGACAAATAAGCTTGTTACTTGTGTTAGCTTGACAGCCAGCTCGGCAGCTCGGCAGCTCTGTAGCTCGGCAGCTCGACAAATGACAGGTCAGCTTGTTTCGGGCCAGTGTGTCTAATAAGTTATGGGGACTATTTGGTGGTGGAGACGGGGCAAGCGGGGAGCGGCGACCACAATGGTCCCACGCGACTCTCATTTCGGTCAGTCAGTCAGCCAGTCAGTCAGTCAGACTGTCGGTCGACATGTGCACAAGTATACAAATACTATATAGCTGACTACTTGAAACTCCCAGTCGCTCGCCCGTTCGCTCTCGAGCGCCAACTCATGCCCCATTGCAATGTTGCTGGCGAGAATACGAGTATGACACAATTTTGTGTTGCGCTCAATGGCCAACTGAAGACTCATTTAAAGTCTGCCCCGGCAGCAGTTTTAAGTGCATTCGCACATTAAACATATTTCAGTTGGAACCAACACGAACTAGCTCTGATTCTCGATTACACAATGACAGAGAGGGAGAGACAGAGAGTGGGGGAGAGAGAGCGACATGCCATTTGGCATTTCCTTACAAATTTATTTCAATAGCCCATAAGCGCAATGAATGATGATTCTAGACTGTGGGCGCTGATCAACAGCAATAGCATCGTCATCATCATCATCATCATCATCTGGCTCGTTGATGTGACTAGTACAAGTCATTAGCAGCCACCCACGCATAATGAGCGGCGCAGAGACAGGTTGCTCAAGACGAGTACACTCGCCAAAAAGAAGCAGTAATTTCGAGAGTTAAGAAACACGATTGCAGCACAATGATTAAATCATATTTAAGATATATACTAATGTGCATAATCAGCTCTGTGGTACTAATTGCTAGTCGCTCAAGAAGAACTCATTTGCATAACCGTTAGTTTAATTCGCGTTGAATAAATTGATTGTCTGAATTTCTGTGCATAAATTGAAAAGTGCTATAAATAGAGGCAATTTTAATGTGCGCCTCAAGTTTTATACAATTGCGAAATAGATAATTAGCATTCGTTGACTATTTCCGAAAGTATTTCGCACAAAATTGCCAGAGTCGAGTCGGAGAGCGCAACTCATTGGCCTGGTGGTGGACAGCTGCAGTAACTTGTTGGCTGCACAATGAAATTAGTTGTTCAATTTAACAAATTAGCAGCAGGAAATGCGAAACGAGAATTGGCCAATGCCACCTGTTGCCGAACGAAGAAACCCCAACAAGTTGGCCTGTAAAAATATCATTAAATTTCACTTAAGCTCTCCGCCAGCACCAAGTCAACTCGACGACTACGACCACGACGACGACGACGATTGCCAAGAAAGTGGGGGCAACTCTGTGAGTTCCAGGCAGACGGCAAGTGCCAAAAAAGAGGGAGAAAAAGAATCTAGTTTAGTTTTCTGGCTTGTTTTTCCGTATTTTCCGACGCGTGCGGTGTCGTTGCAACGTCGTGGTACTGTTGCACCCATATCTCCCAGTTGCATCTTTTCACCATCTGTCGGTGCCCCATGCAGCCTCCTTACCCCCCCCCCCCCAGTCTGCCGCTTGCCGCTTGCTGCTGTCTGGCGCTTTTGTGTGCGTGCGAGTTGTTGCACTTTGCGCTTGCGACCCACATTTGTCTTTCGGTGGCCGTCGCCACGTGGATTTTCCGAGGATTTCCACCACTTGCGCCAGTGTTGAGCATTTCCTTGTGCATTCTTTGGACTCTTGCCGTCCGGACTGGAATTTGTTTCTTTTGTGCAACGTGAATTCAATCTTTGCCAGCGATTTTAACACTCCCTTCCCTCTCCCCACGTTGCACGTCCCGCTCGCTGCAGTGGCTCTCTTAAATTAAGTTAAAGTTGCTTTTGCATAATGCAGTGACTGCTTTTTTTTTTTTGGTCAAGCACTGCCCGATATTACCTCTATATGTGTCTTCTGCTGGCATGTGGCGTGTGGCAAGCGATAGTGGCAAGAGCATCCGAGAAATTTCACTGTGCACTCTAGCATTGCAAATACTCGTATGCATGCTTGCTGTTTATTTTGCAGTCTACTTATGATGTGGGCTATGCAAACAAGCCCGGCCACAGCCACACTCGACGCTGTGAGCAAGTGTATCTCATCTGTGAGCGTCTATGGGTGTTAACCTGTTGACACTTGGGCAATTTGTGGACCTTAGGGGTATTTATCTGTAAGTGTTGCAATTGCTGCACGTCTACATTTCTGCAAGTGCCTATGTTGCAAGTCCAGCTGCTCATTCTAATTGCCAAATACTTGCCAATTGTGTGCCCAGGATATTTGCCGAGAATGCTTCAAAAAAAGCGCTTTCATAAAATGTGATTTCATTTCGTTTGTTGCGCTTTGATGAGTATTAATGCGAAATCAATTCGATTGCCAGGCTTATGTGCTTCAGCTTTGGGCACTTTGCCATTTCTATTTATTTTAATCTGCAATTTGATTTCAATTTTACATAAATATGCAATAATGAAATGCCAGCCACAAAGTTGCCACTTGAGCAACGTTCTGAAAGAACTGTAGTGAATAGTTTTTGTATTGATTCGATTTCATGCCGCTGCTTAAGCGATACAAATCACTCAGAGCCAAGAGCACGCGTTTTTGACGGATGGCCAAACATGAAGCGCATCTACAGCCAACACATGTTTTGCAAAATAATTCAAATTTTTTCAGCCGCCGCCGGCAGTGGTAGTGGTGTGATTTTTTATGTTTCCTTTCGAAAATATTTCTAATTTGGTTTTCATTTCGTCGTACCAAATGACACTCGCAGTCGCAGTCCGCTGTATTCGTCTGTTTGGCATTTGGCCAACAGAAGCCATCAAATCGCATCAAAAAGTCGACAATGCTGGGCCCTTTGTTATAATGCGAGGCAAGTAAGTGTATAAATGGCTAAATATTCGCTTATCTGGCTGCCTTGCGCCTCTGCATTGTATGTGTGGCATTGTTTAAGTTCATCTTCTATTTTGGGTGGGCTTCTGGTTGCTGTTGCGTCGCCCTCCCCCGATTGGATGCGATCTGGCTGTTGTGACTATGACAGCTAAGTGTCAACGCTCGCAGGGCGCGTGGTAATTGCCATGTAAATCAAATATGCAAAACTTGTGTTAAATAGGCGCAAAGATGTAGCTAAGCGTGCAAAAGATAAATATTTTCTAACATTTCAGGCACATGAGCTCTGCTGAGAGTGCACAGTTCATTATTTGCCTTCAACTTGTTGTTGCTGCCGCTCTCATTGTTGCCATTGTTGTTGCTGTTGTTGCTACTTGAAGTACTCGGCTCTTCAGCAGACAATGAACCGCCGCTGCTGTTGCCGGTCTATGATCTGATGACATCAGTTGATTGTTAAAGTTGAATTTACATTTGCGCTCAAGCCAGAGTTTGAAAGTCGCCAAGTGCTGAACTCGCAGATACCCTATGACTAAACAAACTAGACAGACTTCGATCGAAGTGTGAATAGAAGCAAATACTAATAGATACATTTTAGATCATAGGCAGCTTCTGATTATTAAGCTTTATTATGCGTAATTGTAGATAATGCTCGAAAAGGCAATTTAGATAAGCTGTTGAGTAGCCTTTTAAAATCAGTTTTGATAGAGCAAACTTAAAGTAGCCGCTCGCTTGATTGCGCTCTGCAATCTTGCCTCGGAAGGGCAGCGTCATAAATTTTTATCAATTTAACTAATAAACTGCATTTCGTTTTGATTTTTCACTCGCTTCGTTTTTGCTGTTGCTGCCACACTTTGTTGTCGACTGTCTTCGTGTGTGTGTGTGGCGCTCATTAAGCCGCTGCTGCCGTAAAAATCAATAACAATTTACACAGATTTTTAACATGCCATATAACGATTTTAGATAACCGCGCTTGCAGCGTCTGCGTGTATCAGATTAAACGTTTGTGAGTGTGCGTGCGTGTGTGCGAGTGTGTGTGTGTGTGGGCTTTCTAAAGCTTTTGTGTTTGCTTTTTTGTTTGTCGGGCCCACAATAGGTAAATAACAACAAAGTTATAACAAATTAGATAAGCGGTTTATTAGCGACGATACCGTCATAGCAACAACAACAACAATGGCAGCAACAACAATACAGTAAAATATATAGCACACTACGTTACAAGCAATTTATACACACTCACATATCATGTTTTATTTTGGGTGTGTTAGTTTCAGCTGTAAATGGAATTTTGAATTTTCACACACCATTAAATGGCTCCTTGAGTTGCAGAGGAAGCGAAGCGACTGGAGAGATCGGGCAGAGGGTGCAACTATAAAACGGTGTGAATAAATTGTTTGATATTTAATTAGCTTGTGATTCATAGCTGTGGGATCGGTTGCGCTATCGTCATGCAATCTCAAGCAAGTCTGAAGAAAGCTTCGCGCCAACTAAAAAACTGACCTTAATCTATAAGTGATAAATCTGAGCTAATTGAATTTTCAGTTTTTGTGTTTTTGTTTTAATCGTCTTATTTTGTTTTCTATTTACCCAACTTTGAGTTGTTCTAAATTTGTTTTGACTCGCATTGCAGACTCATTATTTCAACTTGCATGCATAGTATTTTTAACGAAAATTTATTTACTTTCTATTCTTAATCATTAGCCTGTCGATTTCCGCTTGTTTTGCTTGTGGCGTTCCAACTGTTTTGTTTATTTACATGTCCAATAAACTAAAACATGAGCACAACACCAACCAACAGCCGCATAAACAAACAGTTGTAGAGCTTTAGCAAAACAGAAGTTTGCATGATATCGTATCGCATAGTGCGTGTGTAATTGGTTTAAGGATATTGGTAGAGTATATCCAATGGCAATATTTTGATTTCTGTTTTCTTTTCTTTCGTTTTAGGTAAGTTTGTGTTGGTATTTTGGGGCGAAGTGTAAGAGAAAGAAAGTTCTTAGCATGAGCGCTGTAAGTGTTAACTTTTAAAATTGAATCTTCATCTCGTCCTAAGTAGTTTTAAGAGTAGCTCAACATATGCTTCCTCGACTTGAACTTTGAGCGGAGCATTTGAACTGCAATTGGCTTTCAGCTGTGCGACAAACTTTGACAACGGATAGGAAAATGGAAGAAAATAGCGCAACACGCCGAAGCCGAACTGTACACAAAACTTATAGAATGTTTAACGTTTTGCCGAGCATATAAATTATTTTTTTCTGTCGCTCTGTCGACAGACTATTGGATGCCGCTGGCATTGTTGTTGTCATTGGCTGTTGTTGCTATTGCTGTTGCTCCAATTTCCTGAATATTTTTCATGCCATTTGGCATTTGCTATTTCAATGGAAAATGGAAAGCATGTGTGAGCGAGTAAGTCAGTGAGTGTTTGGTGATCTCTCATGGACGACGACACTTCACATTCAAATTCATTTGATTTGATTTGATACTCAGTTGCAATTGAATTGCAAATATTTGTGCGACGACAATTTGCAGCAAGCCCTCAGTCAGCAAAATCGAAAAATCTATATACAACCTACTCGTATTCCGATTGCATTCGATTAGCTGTTGTGAATGGTAAATAAAGTTTCAATTTGTATCCATTACGCATACGACGCGTGTTCATTAAGCCCGACCATAAACAAGGCATTAAGTGAATCTCCTAGCATTGTCTGTGCGAGTGTGTGTGTGTGTGTGTGTGTTGCATTTCCGCAGAAGAAGTCAACCGCTAAAAGTATCTCTCGCATTGGTGGAAAGTTTTGCCGCGGGTCCCGGCAGTGCGTGGTCGACGATTCCCTTCTGCTTTGGTCTAAAAATAATATCTACGTTTTATTTCATTTTCATGTTTGCGCTTTGTAAGTTCTTCCTGCTTTTTCTTGCCGGCTGCCGGCTGCTGGTGCTGGACACGGCTGCTTATAATTAGACGACGCTTTGTTGGCGCTGCTTCAGACTCTGCCTCTTGTTGGTCATAAGTCAATAGTTGGCGACGTTTTAATGGCCGGCCTCCCTCCAGGCACATCGCTCCGCCCCACCCCTATGGCCGTAGATGTATCTAAGCGCTAATGAAAAATTATGAATTTATGTTTCGCCAGACACACTCTGTGTGTGTGTGTGTCGTGTGTCGTGTTCATTCGGCCTTTGCATGCCATTAGAATATAATTCATGTTTATGCCGACTGAGTTCTGTGGCAAATTAATGTGGCAGCTTTTCGTCAGATTCTCTCGTATTTTCCACTTTTACTGCTAGGATTTATAATGCAATTTTTATTAGTTGTTGTGTGTTTTTAGTGTACAATTGGGTAATGGTTTATTAATTGAATTGCGCCAACGACATGGGATTACAATTGGATTGCGGGAATGAATGTTTTACTATCTTCATTTCATTAGTGTTTTTTTTTTTGCAATTTTTTGTTATACTGCACACAACTTTTAAGTGTGGGCCAAGTTTTAATGGCTTTAAGAAATAGACAGAAAACTTACCGAAAGAAAAGCAATTAAATCTGAGTGCCCGACTAAACTGACAAATCAAAAGTTAAAAGCCGACAGATTTCAGCATTTTTATAATATTTATACAAAAGGCCAAAAGCTACAATGGCCTGGCTAAGATTTATGGCATACTTATATATTGCACGCCTTGCGCAATCTCTTTTGAAGTTCTTGCTAGGTTTTACGATTTATTTATAAATAACCGGAAACAGCGTTAAAGAATTTTACGTATTGACAATGTTGACAAAAGTTAAAAGGTATATTTATCTGCGCATAATTATAGAAACGATTTGTGAATGGCCGCGCTACAATTTGCCACATTAAGACGACGCGATATCGCTTAATCCGGCCCAAGATTTATGCGACAACCATATAAATTGACTATATGTTCACGTTTATTAAGGAGGCGCCGTTCGTTTGCTAGTTTTTGCCATTTGTGCGCTTTAAAATTTGACACACAGACATGAAAAAAGCGTGCACGGCAAATTCAGAGGAATATAATAAAATTTCTCACACATTGGGGGGGGGAAAGGCAACTCTTGCATTTAATAATAAATGTGTAGAGAAATAAATGTTATTTTAAATTTGGGTTTGTGCTTTTTGTAAACTTGACCACTTGGCGCTCATAAAAAATGGGTTTTTAATATTTTATGCCCAGACAATATAACATTTTCACAGCAACATTTCTTTATTTGCGTGGGTCGTTGGAGCGTGGCCAAGTTATGCACTTCTTTTCGGCGCCCAAAAATAAACCGCAACGTACAAAATTTTCGAAACAGAAAAAAGGCATAAGCAGAGACGACGATTAAACACCCTCAACAGAAAGAAATGATTACAAGGAAATAATTCTCTCCACTCACTACTCAAAGTTATGATTTGATTGACAATATTTCCATAGTTATTCAGAAGTGTCACGAATTAAGTGAGGCGACGAGAACACTCTGGCGAAGTGTATAGAGAAGAGATACAGATATAAATACATATGGTGCTATATGAAAAATATTGTCTGTGAAATTTAAGAGCAAAGTCATTCTTCTTCGCAAAGGCGACAGGGATATGTATAGTTTGTTGTTATGTATAAATCATCTATAGATACGTATCGCTGGCGTTTGTAAAATGCTTAATTAATATACGCTTATTATCGATGCGCTCGAAATGAACTATTAAATCATTTTGCGATGTTGCGATGGCGCTGCTCACCTGTGTGACGAACTGGCGTCGCTTCTTGTGGTTTATATATATAGTTATATTTATATATATAGATTTCTAGTTGCAGTGTTCTTGTTGTGCTTGTGGCACACGTTGTTGCTATCAATTAGCCGGGGCTAGACTAAATCAATTGCGGCAATTGAGGCAATCAATTAGCGTCTAGTCAAAAGACAACGTTCCCGGCGTCGGCAGTCGCAGTGGTATTTGCGATGATGCTCTTCAATTTTCAGCGCTTGCCACCTTTTAGCTAATGAATTTTTGGCTAAGCGTGCAGAGTTTGGCCCTCGACAAACATAATGAGCTATTATGATGATGCCTGAGTTGCATAAAATTGCAGGTTGCAGGCAAAAGCCATAGAATATGGAATTAAGCAATGTCCATTACACATCTCAAAAGCTCACGTGCCACAATCCAAGTATTCCGACGTATTTCTGCTAGACCACATTGAATTCGCATTCACACACACACATACCTGAATAGCAGCTCACAGCAGCAAGCGGCAAGCAGCACATTAACTTGTCGTATTCGTTGTGTGTGTGTGTGTGTGCGAGAGCAATTTGTATGCAGCGCTGCGATGCTGCAAGTTTGCTGGCAGCACGTTGAACGATTGCGCCTCAAGTGCACTGAGGTTGCGACGTGAACACCACGGCAGCTTGCCCCCAAATGGGACAGCTGCTTAGCGCTGTGTTAACCTTGTTAAGGGCCAGCAGCTTCTGCTCCAGCTGCCAACAGCTAACAGAGAACAGGCAATGACCTATGCGACCTGGGCGAAACAATTTCGCAGCCAAGCCAAAGTCGAGCATCCCTCGACACATTTAATTGCATTTAATCGGTCGTGTCTAACAAATATTGTAGAGCGACGATGACGAAATTCACATGTGTTGTTTTTAAATATTTTTGGAATTTTCGCTGTTTGTTTATTAATTCTTTTCGCCCACTGCGCGAGTCATCAGGCAAAGCTTACACATCAATGCATTTTTCATTTGATTGCCCATAACTTTGCGAGAGCACGAGTGCTCAGGAAATTCGCTTAAGTGTATAACAAAATGTTAAAATTAAAAATTAATGATCTGCTTCCGCAACACAAACATACTCGCACACCTAACCGCAGAGCGCCAACTTGCCCCACCCCCCTCGACTTGAGGTTGTGAGCTGGCGCTGGAGCGTCGTCGTGTGGCGTAACAAAATGGCAAAACCAAAAAACCAGAGAATCCCAAAAACCCAGTTACCGACATGTAAGCGAAATTGCTGCAAATGCCCCTGATCGAAGTTGAGATACCACGCCAAAGATACAAATCTATCTGAGATAATCGGGGAGTGAAGCGCGACAACATTTTGCTGTGTGCGTCACAGGGTATTGGGAAATAACTAAGCATGCCGCAGGTTGACTCAACTTGCAGCAGCCCCGAGTGAAAACACGTGGAAATATTTTGGCTCAACTGCAGCGAAGTGGAATGTATTTAGCAGTACGTGCTGCTGTTGCTGCTCGAGCTTGCCTCGGCAGCAATCGTAATTTGAAGTTATCATTTATTTAGGCATCCATTAACGCGCACATATTGATGACCAGCAGCAGTTGCCTGGCACCAAGGACCAGCAAGCTAAACTCTGCTCTACAGTGTGTGAGAGAGAGAGAGAGGGGGTGTAGAAAGTAGCGGGACGTGCAACTGTAGTATGCGTGCAATTGCTACACGCCAGTGCTGGCAATTACTTTTGAGTTAGTTGCCTTAATAGAAATTCAAGGAGCGTACTTTGTTTGCCCTGTGCGCTCGTCCCAGAGCTCACTTTGATTTTCATAGGTAAATGTTGGACCAAGTTTTGTGGGTCCCGGCCTAACGAACTAGTCCCGCGGCACTCGCGCGCATTGTGTGTTTGCCCAGCGCAAACAGCAGCAGTCCTTCAGTCGCCAAGCTCCTTCTTGGTCCTGCAAATCGATTATGAATTATTTGACTTGGAGAAATGACTTATGAGACTTCCTGCAGGACAAAAGCGACTTAAGCGCTACGCACAATGGCCACATGCCGTGTCCACAATTCGCTATCATTGTTGCACACATGTCTCTGTGTGTGTGTGTTTGTGTGTGTCAGTGTGCTGGCTGAGTGAATTGCCATGATAAATGTTTCTCAGGACACGTTACAATGTTGTGGTTGAGGACGTGATACGCTTTAGTCCACACAATAGAAAGCATCATGTTTCAATCGCTATCTCGCTTACAGGGTATTGCAGTGGGGCTGCGTCTGCAGAAAGGACACTGGCCTCTCTGGGCTGTGTCCTTCTTTTCCTTTGGCTTTTGTGTGGCCTTTCGCCACTAATAAATAAAAACTTTGTTGTCGCCTTTACATTGAAATTTAATTGTTGCTCTGATTTATGTGCGCAGCCCTTTGGCAATATATTTTAAATCTGAATTCAATTTGCTGGCACCATAAATTATTAGCATTTAACGCAATCACATTTTTAAATTTCTTACATACTTGTATTTGTATAATGTTGCATTTCATGAAATTAATGTTTCTCTTTTCCGTCTTTTGTTGTATTTGCAGGTAAGTTGGAACTACGACGAGAAAGAAAACGTAAGTCGAATACAAACGCGAACCGAGAACAAGAACAATTTGCAGGTAGTGTCGTTAATTTTATATGCGACCCCGAGGGGATTGAATGAAGGGCCACAACTTCCTGTTCATTTGCGTCGTCCTTTTAAATAATTAATGCGCAACGTAATCGATTTTCATATTAATTGAGATTTATGTCATGGCACAGCAACGAACACAACAATAACTTCAGCAAAACGAAAAAAATAAATAGCAGAAGCAACAAAGGGAAAAAAACTACTGCTAATTTATTTCCCCAGTTGCGCATTTTTATAGTGCAATTATCACGCCCGTTGAGTGGGTCACTCAAGGGTCAAGCGCAACGATGGCTCGCTGCCCTGATAAAAATCTTATAAATTAGTTAAAGAGCCAAAGTTGGCCCCAACCAGCTATTTAGACAGTTGATTAATCGCCAAACGTATTATGGTTTCGTAATGCGTGCTAAGCTGCCTTTGTAGCCTCTCCTCTGTATGTGTGTGTGAGTCTTTTTGTTGTTGTTGGTGTTGCTGTTAATGTCGTTGCCTGGCAACCTCTAAGCCAATTAAGTTGTCGGTTTTTGGTAGCTGCTCAAAGTGTCATCAATGGGCCCAACGCAATTGGAAATTAATAGCCAGCAAATTTGCTGTATCTGTTTTTCCATTAACGTCCTCCGTCGCACGTCGGACGTCGGCCGTCGGTCGTCGGCCGTCGTGCGGTCGAACTCCCTCCCTCCCTTATCTGGCAGCTATTGATCAATGGTTTTCTATTTCGTATTCAACAGGCTTTTGTCCCCTCAAGTGGCCCACTCGTGGCAATTACTGTCAAGTGGCCACACCACAACACACCGCACCACGCCGCATCGCGTCGCACCTTGACTAATTTGCGCACCTTGCCTTTTTAATGCGCGTGCATCTTCAAAGCATTTGCCTGGCGACTTAAATCAGACGTGTCAGACCCTTATAGACCCTGCAGATATCGCCAAGGCAACCAACGCAGCACTCCCGCCTATCCCACTCGCCCCACGTTCATAAATCTCTTTTTGTGTAGTTGCACTGAATGCATTTCAGCTCAATCAACGCTGGGCGGTCCAAGTCTTAAAGTGAGCGTAATTTACGTGAACGCGGCAAGGTTTGCCTAAGCAGTTGGTTGCAGTTCAATATATGTCGCATATGTATCTTTATCTATATACTGTTCTGCTTTAGCAGTTAGTCGAACTACTTAAGCACTTCGAGCTAAGTGCGCTTCGTTGCATTAGACAACAGATTCTTAAACAGAGCGACTGCAATTCTCTTTCTCATTTCCAAATATCGACTTTGTCTATATCGATTTCGTCTCATCATTTTAATCTATTCTCAATTCTCTTTCACTTTTCCAAATATCGATTTTGTCTATATCGATTTCGTCTACTTATCGAAAGTATCCTAATATATTTCGAATGTATTTGTAATCGATTGTAATCGAGCAGTTAGTCGAACTACTTAAGACCTTCGAGCTAAGTGCGCTTCGTTGAATTAGACAACAGATTCTTAAGCAGAGCAATTCTTTTTAACATTTTCAAGGTTCAATGTCGCTTTTGTCTACTAGCATCCTAATCTATTCCGAATATATTTGTAATCGATTGTAATCGAGCAGTTAGTCGAACATAAGACAACAGCTTCTAAATTCTCTTTCACATTTCCAAATATCGATTTTGTCTATATCGATTTCGTCTACTTCATTTTAATCCATTCCCAATGTATTTGTAATCGATCGTATGTTAATCGAGCCGTTAGTCGAACTACTTAAGCACTTCAAGCTAAATGCGCTTCGTTGCATTAGACAACAGATTCTCAATTCTCTTTCGCATTTCCAAATATCGACTTTGTCTATATCGATTTCGTCTCATCATTTTAATCTATTCTCAATTCACTTTCACTTTTCCAAATATCGATTTTGTCTATATCGATTTCGTTTACTTATCGAAAGTATCCTAATCTATTCCGAATATATTTGTAATCGATTGTAATCGAGCAGTTAGTCGAACATAAGACAACAGCTTCTCAATTCTCTTTCACATTTCCAAATATCGATTTTGTCTATATCGATTTCGTCTACTTCATTTTAATCCATTCCCAATGTATTTGTAATCGATCGTATGTTAATCGAGCCGTTAGTCGAAGTACTTAAGCACTTCAAGCTAAATGCGCTTCGTTGCATAAGACAACAGATTCTCAATTCTCTTTCGCATTTCCAAATATCGATTTTGTCTATATCGATTTCGTCTACTTATCGAAAGTATCCTAATCTATTCCAAATGTATTTGTAATCGATTTAAAGACAACTGAAAGCAGTTGCAATCTTTGAGGCATCTTTGGAGCTGCCCTCGTCAGCCGGCTGTGTCCGATGGCAATACATTGGTTGCTCTCTAACTGACTGAATAGTCGGACAGCTCCCGGGTGCCATATCTTGACATCTCTATCACACCCAGGCAGCAGGCTGTCTACGTTGAATGCGACGCACCGTTAGCTTTCCGTCACTATTTTATTTTTCTTATTCCCCATTTTTTTGCTTGACTCAATTATGAAAAGAAATTATTAAGTGCTAGCTGCGCTGAATTAGCGCGCAATTGAGTGTGGCCGTAGCTGGGGCAGCTGATGGGGCAAGTGGCGTGCCGTTGTGGGGGGGGGGAGCAGGGTGTGACGGTCTCAACTGGCAGCGAGCAACTCGTGCACCTCTTGTGCAATTTTTTGTGTGTTTGCGGCCTGCCTGTGGCCTGTGTTGGCTCATATTTTTGCCTCATATTTTTGCCAGAATTCTTCCTATGCAACCTGCCACACGTCAGCGGCTGCACTAGGCGTTGGCGCAGGAGGGGAGGCGTGGGGGCGCTGTCGGGTCGTCTGCATGATATAAATGGCGCACATTTTGTGCATTTCATTTGCGTGATTTGCCAGCCAAAATGTGTAGCATTTTCCTCGCTCATACGTCGTTCTTGGTGGAGAGCGCTGCTGATGAGCACGATGATAATGCGGGGCCCATAAGTGACGACCTGCCCTGGCAATTGTGTGGCAACAGGTTGCCGCTGTCGGTGCACTGCATTGAGCGGAGCTACTTAAGTGAGTTCTTTTCGGGTGTTTCGCTTCTGGACATTTGCCAGGATCTTGTACGCTGACTGTGCATGCACGCCACGTCTGCACACAGCTCTTTTATCAGCCGAACTGCTAATGAGGCATTAACATTCCGCCACATAAGTTAATTATTACTTTCGGCCCGGCCCTTTAATTGGCTAGCGTCTTTATCCACTGATTATCATCTGATCGTCACACACTTTGCCACGTTTTGCGCAACTCCAGCGCATGTGTTTGGATTGCTAGCTTTACGACTTCAGCAGTTTGCTCACAAAAATAAGCAGCACGATTAAAAAGAACGCGCGACTATTGCGAGATTCGCTTTTGCCAAAAGACTGTGCACAAATAAACAAAATAATAGGCAGCCCACTCACACAGCCAGCTAGACACTCCACCGGCCAGGCAGCGGCTACTCTGTGCCCCCATCATCGTCATCCTCCTCCATCCATCCAGAAATCAGATCACTTCGTCGCGACGGCGCGTCGTCGTCTGCCAAACACTAGCTAAATATTTATGCATGAGAATGGAAATTACTGCATCGAATGGAATCAACATTTCATGATATTCCCGGGAACTTGAACGAATCTTGTTAGTTTTTTTCTGCTTATTCTGCATGTTTTATTATTTCTCACTTTTATGTACGCAAAGATCATGTGCGCTTCTCGTGTGATTCGAGTGTTTGAAATGCAAAATGAATTGAGACTCAACTCGATATGCATCTCTATTGAGTAGTGGCAAACAGAGTTGCTTGAATAGAATTTCGTAAGAATAATTGAAGTGGAATGTATAGTTAGCATATTATCTCAATCCTAATTAACATTAGCCTTATTAACAATTCGTTGCTCCTCTGCAGCAGCAGGTGTGAATGATTTGGAATCGCGGCTCCAGGCCGATCGCCGATCATTATTTTCGTCTTTCCGCTTTTATATTTTGCTCGAGCTTTTTGTTGAGTTTTATTATGCGGCGCAACAGAGCAGATCATTAACACACTAAGTGAATGTGTGTGCGGGTGTTGTGTGTGAGTGCTCGTGAGTGTTTCGCGCTTGCCTCACTGCAGAATTGTACAGAGACCACAACAAACGTATAAAAAAAGCGCATAAATAGTGACGACGGCACACAAAATCTAAACAATTTCGCCACATGTGGCGGATGCGACGAAAATGGGAAGTCAACAATTAATATCAAGCAACAGCAACAAATAGCACAACAACAGCAGCAACGACGTCGAAAAATAAACACCATATAAAGCTGCAAATGCGTACATTTGGCAGACAGCTGTAGCCTTGCCATGCGCAGATACAATCGTATCTTTGAGATACTCGTACGCTCATTAATGATCGTCACAGCCGAACGGCATCGCGTGCTCGCGCTGCGGCAGCGCTTTGGCAGTCCATTAAACACACACAGTCTGTGTACCTGATCTAGAAGCTCAGTCTCCATAGATCTCGACGGGGCCATTGTCCAACTGACACACATTATAGACTCATGATGCCGGCTATCCGCCTACGAGCTGCACACATATTGCAATCACATTATGACGCTTTCAATTACGCCAGATAACCGTTACACTATGCCCTAGCTTGCCACAGAGCCTAACCTTCTGTGATCAAGTGTGTAACGAATGTGGAAATGTGGTTGCAATTTATAGAATATTTCGCGTAATTGTTGCATTTTAGTCATCGATTGGAGTCTAGTTTTAGAGTTTCTCTACTTGTAAGCTAAAGCGATCAGTAAGGGTATTAAGTGTTCGACAACTTGGTGTGTGTCAGTTGCAAGCGTTGCTCCCTTGGGCTGAGTCAGCGATCGCTGTTGTGTTGAGCTTATTTCCGCTGCAATGCATTTCTAAATTGAATTATAACGGCTGACGGCTGCCGGTTGCCGGCTGCTGGGTGTGTTTCTGTTTGTGTTGATAGCGCATTCGCGAATTATGCAATTGCTGTTTAGAAATGAGATACTCGACAGCTAGACAACTTTGAGGCACTTCGGACGACTTCTTGGCACGATTTCGCCCCATCTGCCCAATCTGCTGCCATGTGCGATGTTTGTGTGCCGGAGTTTTTCGCATTGTTTGGCATTTTATGAGCGTGAAATTAAATTAATTAAAACTACACGACCTCGCCGCATCTAAGAGTAGACAGCAAGTCAGCCAGCTTCTCACTCTCGCTCAGCGGCAAGGATACGTTGCAGGGGCACAACGAAATTTTGCTGCCAGGTCGTCGCATCCCTGACAGCATGACTCGCCTTCATATTTCGCTTATTGTGCAGCAGCTATGCATGCTACACACACACACTGACACACACGGAGAGCGGGCCACAACCGACGTAGACCCAGCTGCAACTCATTGTCACTGGCACGCTGGGCCACCTGTCGAGCGAGCAGGTTGCAGGTTGCAGCTTTCATTTGGCGTGCCATTGTCTGCCTCAGTTAGCTGTCCGGGTTGACCGTCAGTGCCCCGGCCAGGTCCCGGTTAATAACGGGCGATTGTGTGTAAATGTAGCCAACAAAGTGTGTGTGGGGCGAACTAAATTAATTATAGAGTTTGGCTGCCAGCGGCCCTGGCAATCATCAAACTGCGAAATCCGATTTAAATTCAGCAGCTTTTAATCGCAGATTTTGTTTTGATTCAAATTAAAGCAGTGCCTGCAAACTTCTAACATAAATTTTACTGTTTTTATAAAAGTTAGGTATATTTAGCTTTTGAATTTCATATGATGTTTGGCATGCAATGTAAATAAGATGCAGCGATGCTGAAGTGCAGACTGCGGTGTTATGTTAATCATTCATATTGTATAAACTACTGTTGTTCAGATGTTTATTGCATATTTCGTATAATACGTGCTGCTTTTCTGGCTGCAGTCGACGGTTAATAAACTAGATTATATGTGAAGCCTGCGAGTCGTACGTGTGCTGCGTTGACAGCCTTAAATCTGCTTTAAAAGAGTCGCGCTACAACCAGGGCACAAAGCCGGCCAGATAATTGGCCAGCTACACGTGTTTGCCGTTTGCCGAAGTGCGGTGGGTGAGGGGATGAGCTGTAGGTGTACATATATTCATGTAAGGATTTAGTCGCTGGCTTTTCGAGCTATAGCACATGTCACAAGTGCAACAGTTAAAGCGTTGAGCATTCAACACGTCAGCCAGCTGACTGGCTTAACTTGTTGCACCATGTGGCAGCCGCAGGGCCAACCTTGAAGTGGACGCAGGGCGTGGTCAAGTGACAAGCGATTTTGCGATCCTTTGACTTATGACTTGCTCGAACGTTCGTTGTGCAAGCTGAGGGATGACATTATAAATTGTAATGCACATAAATGATGTATAAACTTTAAAGATGCTGCCGCCGTCTCCAGCAGGACGACGAGACACGTTCTCTGTCAATTTAATTCCTAATTAGTCACGGCCGCTTAAAGGCTGCCCGCTGGGGCAGCGGCCAAAGCCCAGCCGCAAATCTTTAATTGAAATTGGCAGCTGGTAACGTTGGACCGGCAATTTGCACGTGCTTTTCTTGCTAATTATTGCGAGAAGGGCGAGGTTGTAGGCCACAAAGGTGACACTTATGGCCAGCCAGTCGGGGGGCATCATTGCCATTGTCGGCCAAGTACGTGTTAAAACTGACTTTCAAAAATCCATCGCAACTCCAGCCAAGCGCTAATCAGATATTAAGCAGAATTCTTCAATAAGCATTGAAATGTGCATCGTTTGAAACATGGCGTCGCCTTGAATAGCTGATTTTGCTGTAAGTATGATGACTCCATGTTTAGTTGGCTTCCAGCCCCAGCCAGCTGGCTGCCGAGTAAATGAGCCACGTTAAGCTGTGATTAATTACTGAAAACCCCGCCGCAAGGTCGCCAGCTCTGGCTATGGCAGCAAGTGTTTGGTTTCCTTGGGCCAAAGCGATTGTTAAACGCTGCAAATTAACCACATAAAAAAATGAAATTACACGAAAAACTAGTAGACGAGACCCAACTGCGTTTACTCTTCGCTGTATATATATATAGTATTATATCTGGCCCTTTATAAATGATGGCGGTGCTTGTACGATTTTTTTTTTTTTGAGAGACCATAAAAATGGCAACAAGTGTTCAAGTTTCGTTTCCTCCATTTTTGGGAAGGGGAATGAAAGCATTAAAACTTTGCGGCTGCTTCACATGTCTAACGAATTTGCTACTGCAGCTTTGGGGCCACTTCATGGGAAATGTGGCAAGTGGCAGCAAGACAAACCGAAGCTACACTACGCTGCAGTAAATAGTGTAGCGTAAATTTAATTAGTTTGACAATTTTTAATTGCGTAATTAACTTTACCCAACTTATTGGGAAAACAGCCGCAACTGTTGTGAGAGAATTATGTCATGTAGTTTGCACCTTTGTTGAGAACATTTAATTTTGAGATAAACTTTCCAATTGCTGCAAATCGAATGACAAAGTTGTGTCCTCAACGTTAGAGTATTTCAATTATCTGGCCATATAACAAAGCGCAGAGCGCTATTGTTGCTTTTATTATATAATTTCGTGCAATGCTATTATGCCGTCTTGTTGTTGTTGTTGTTGTTGGTGTTGCTAGTGGCAGCTGTAGCATGTTGTAACTGTGCCGGCCGGCAGCCGGTAGCCGGTTAAGTTGTTTGACAAGTTTTTCCACTTGGTCGCCCGACCGCCGGCCGTCGGCTGCTCTGTTGTGCCGGATGAGCTCATCGTGTGGCAGTAGTGGCAGAGACAGGCAGGCAGGCAGGCAGGCAAGCTGGCGGAGGCGAACACATGGTTGCGATCAGAGCAGCTGATCAGTGGCAGCTACTTGCTCAACTTCAACTCTTGATCTTTTCTGCAATGCCGAGCTGACTTTCAACTTGAACCCGTGAGGCGAACGTGGAGATTGTGAACGTGCCGTGCTGGAAAGTTATGGGCCAACGTTGTGGCATTTGCGAGTCATTAATTTGACGATGTTAAATGAGAATTTATGTGTCTGCCTGTGTGTTGTCTACACGTCGGCTGCAGTCGGCAGCGGCTAAGCAATTTCTCATGCACAAACATTTCTCAACGCGCTTGACAGACAAGTCGCCAGAACCACGACACTCGCTCTTCTGAAAAACAAGTGTCATTAACACTTGTTCCACGCTTTGCTCATGTCCAAAAGTGTTTTTTTGTTTTTTGCGTTTGGAGAAAAATAGCCGAAATTGAAGCAAGTTTTGTTTTGGAAACAGAGCCGCATTTGGTTATGCAATACATGCGAGAACATTTACAAAATGATATTTTATGTTGTACTTGTAGCGAATTCTACATAAAAGGACTGTTGATGTGGTGCAAAAATACTCGTTGTTGCACAACTTGCAAAAGGCCTTAAATGGCTGCGGTTATGCATTTTTCAAGAATTGTGCATTTATGGAGGGAGAGAAGTTGAACAAAACAGCTGTCACTTGATCTGCCCTGCATTCGACGAGTGTGCGGAGCTCAAGTGAAGCTCATTTATTGATGCTTCGCGTTACGTTCGACTGCCGCCAGTCGCGGCAATAAAATCTCGTGCGCGACGAAGGGGGAGCGACAATGAATTTTTGTGTGGAAGAGCGAGAGGAGAGCATGACGACGTTAAGCAGAAGTTTCTAGAAGATTTTTGCGCGTTGCTCGGGCTTTGGTTTCTTTGTTTGCGCTTCGCCATTGGGGAGGAGAATCTGATTCTCAGTTGACAGCTCAATTGCGCAGTCGCAACAGCAACAGCAACAGCAAGCCGCAAACTGCTCCAAGGCCAGCCGTGACTTTAACTTTTTGTGTACGTCACGAAAGAGAGAGAGAGAGAGAGATATCGGGTGCGGGGATTGGGCTTTGGGCAAAGAGGGGCCAACTAATTCCATTGAAATGTTTTGTTCTGTAAACTAATTTTTCAATACATGTGCGAGGAAAGCAAAAACGCAAACGAAAACGAAAACAGCAAAGTAAACAAGAGGCAAATGTGGCTAGCTGCTTCCATTTGTTTAGCGCTTCAAATTGGCTGCCTTCGTCATGGTGTTGTTTTGTTTATGTGCATACCCAGTGCCAGTGTTTGTACACCGCACCGGGTATGCCGCACTGCCTGGCAATGATGTGCTAAATTGCGCTTCCATTGCCTTAGGCTTTGATTATTTTGGCAAATTGAATTTAAACAGTTGAGCTGTCGATTTTGCATTGCTTTTCCATTTGTTAATCCCTGCGATTCGCTTTGTTGCTGAGTGTCTCATAGTTGTCAAACGATTCAGTTGTTGTGCTTTAGTTTTTTGTTTTTTGGTTCTTTTGGGCCGCCTGCTGCACAATGCAATGGCACAATATTTGTTTTGGCTGTAAGAAATTGCTAAAACGGACAACTCAACACAACGCACAGCAGCACTCGAAGCACACAGCGAGAGAAAGAGAGAGAAGACTTCTAAAACTATTGCACGTAATACTCTCGTACTCGTACTCGTATCAGCACTCACATGTTGTTTGGGTGGCGCGTGCGGGGCGGGAGGGGAGGCGCCGGGAATAGTTCAAACATCATCAGGTGTTTTCATTTAATTTGCTAGAAATGTTGTCTGGCAAAAAGCAAAGGAGAGCAGCAAAAAACTCTTGGGAAAATGATGAAAATGTGCGCATGCTAGACGAAGTGCCAGCAATAGAATTCTCTGCTCCAGCCATACGTCTTTGGCTTTCTTTGCAGCCCGTTGCAGCTGAATGCGAATATTGCGAGACCGGCAAGGATTCGTTGGCAGTGCTGATTTGTGTGCTTATTTACGCTTTTTATCTGCAATTGCACAGGTAGCGCTTAAAGAGCCAATATCTTAAGCTGAATCAAAGCATATGCCATTTGCTGTGCTGCGCTGCGCCCGCTTTCAAGTTAATTAACACAATGGAAGACTGATTGCTGCCAGCTGGCTTTGAGCTGCACGTGATTCCTGCCGTCATCAATTGCCAGAGCATGGCGGCGGTTGTTGTCATTCATTTGCCATGTGCAACAGCGCAAATCTTATGTATGCTGGTGGCTAGATCGGTCAGAGTGGCAGGCTGTTTGTTGTTTGCGTCTCCAGTCTGTGGCAACAGTGCAACCTGATTGCAGTGTCACCAAAACCATTGTGCGTTGACATTTTTAATTACACACAAACACGGTCTGTTGTCAACAAGGCAGGTGGCATGCTAAATGATAAATGATAGCTGCTCGCTAGTTCGCCCTTTCGACTACGTGGAAAATGCGGCATGCAGCATGCAGAACGCAGCGCGCAGCACGCATACGTCACGTTTGCCAGCGGCATTCAACTCTAGCCTGCCGTCGCCATAGCGGAAAACTGACTCTGGGCCTCTGGGCTCTGGGCTCCTCGAAGGCTTTGCCAAAGCTAGGCACGCAGCATTACCGTGGCTTGCAATTGAGTTTGCAATTGGGCCGTGCTAGCCACGCATTGCATTGTTCCTTGCAGAGGCAGCGTTGTCGTCGCCGGTGACGGTGGCGGCATCAAAATGCAAAGCAAACAAACGCATGGCCTCGTCGGAGACTGAGTTGTGAGTGGCGGCTGTGTCTTCTTTCTGGTTGTTGCGGCTTTCAGCAGTAATGCAATTTGATGCGGCACAAAACCGCACAAATGCACAACACTCTCACCCACACGCAGGGCGACTGCACTGCGTCTGAGTAGATGCAGCATTTTAGTCTGTGAGCCAGTCGAAACCGCTGTAGTAAATCCTTAACAGAATGGGATTTTCAACACATTTGCCGGGCTCGAGCTTGAGCTGCAGCTCGAGCGTTTTTGTTGCATAGTTTTAGGCGTTGCATGCACAGCGCTAAGCCAGGCATTTGCCGACTTCAAGAAGAGGCGGCATCAACACCACCAGTCAGTGCAGCAGTGGAGTACAACAGCACAAAAGCACGCTATTATTTTGCACGCTTCGCTCCTGTTGCTGATCACGATTATCTTGCTGCTTCCGTTCAATAGCCAACACCAAGAGCAACGGCAACGGCAACACGGTCGTCATCGTCGTCGTCGTCGTGAAGTGAATTTATGCAAATGCTGCATTTTGCTTTTCAATTTCGTTTACTTTACAATTCCCTTTCAGCATTACCGCCCCTCCGCCAAGCAGCCACCAGTTGTGTGTAGCAACTTCTTGCCGTGTTTTCCTCGAGCATTAAGTTGGATCACAGTTGCGAGTGCGAGGTTTGTGCAAGAAATATGGGCGCCATTCTTTGCATAAAGTGTTTGTCGGCACTCCTCCGTCCTGCCCAGCGTCATCCTGCTGCCATCCATCCATCCATTGGGGATGCACGATTTTTATTTACTTTCACTGTCCTTCTTTCTTTCACTTCTCATGCCAAATCTACACAATTCAGTTTACAATTCTTGGGTTGCGTTGTCGTCGTCGTTGTCGTTGTCGTTGTCGTTGTCGTTGCCGTTGCTAAGTGTCACAAATCTAAACGATTTTAGCTTTTTAATGCGCTTTCCTGGAGGGCTTCGATTGATGCAGTCCTGCCGACGAGTGCACGACACGAAGCCAACGAATCCCTTGAGCTCATTTCTGCCTCCTGTGTGGCGGGCTTGCGTGTCGAACGGATATGGGATCGACTATGCAAATCTGTGGGCTTATAGCGTAAATATACGCGGACATCTCCCCATGATTCTATTTGCCAGTTTCACGCATTTCTCATTTTCTTCGAGTAGTTGTCGTCAGCAAGTTGAAACTCAATTGCGAGCATAGCAAGTTCAAGGCAAATTGTCAGCACTTAAGTTGCTATTGTGATTTCTTTTATAACTGATTTGCCATACTGACTTTTGGGTTAACATATTTTCATTTGAAGTTAACGTTGCATTCATTTATCATTATTTGCGATTGAGTTCAACGCGCTGTGGCCACTGAGTCATTCAGCCTCACCGAGTTGCAGTTTGCAGTTGGAGCCCCGCCCTCGATGACTAGCCAATCCACCTGTTCATTAACCCGTGCACTATTGTGTACAATATCAGTGCCAGCGGCTCAATGCTGCAGTCGCCGCCCCGCGCCCTTTCCCACGCCCCCTGCCCCGGCCAATTGACGTGTGCAAAAATGTTCGCTTCATTTGCTGTGTGCGGCTGTCACAGCTGTTGTTAATATTGTTGTTGTACGTGGGGGGGGGGGGGGGGGGCAGGTTTGCTCGTCGTCGTCGTCGTTGTTGTTGTCGTTTTTACTGTTGGCATTGCCCCAAAGCAGTGCGGCGCAGCGCAGAGGAGTCAGCGGAGCGGAAAATGCAACGGCAAATGCCATGAACTTGTTGCAATGACAACACCGTGACAGGCCGCTACTTAGCTTTGGGCTGCGCGGCGCTGCTGCTCCGTGGTGCTCCGTGCTACATGCTGTTGCATGATGCATGATACATGCAAGTTAACAGCACATTAATCATGGTATGGATCGCATTTGTGTAGCAGACTCGCAGCAGTAGGCAGTGCGGCATGTCCCCTAGAGCAAATTGCAGTACGAACTGTAAACTGAACGGTGGCGTCTCGCTCTCATTGCCTGACATTTATTACGCTGCTTAAACGCCAAACGTAGCAGCCACAAAAGCTGGACAAATTAACGCGTGGGTGGCCGGGCCACCAGAGAGAAAGAGAGAGCCTCGGATCGGGTCATGCATCAATGTCAATGCTGCACTTTGCTGTTGCCTGCCAGAAGTGGAGCTGCAAAATGTAGTTGCGAGTTGTCAGGACGAATGCACGATACAAACATAAACACATATAATCTTATATACATATGGCCACCACATGTCCCAGTTGTGGCTCTCTTAAAAGTCTGTCTCTCTCTCTCGCTCTCTTGCGTGTCGCGTGTCACTATAAAAACGCTGCAACATTGTTGTAAGTCAGGCGAACGTCAATTTCCGTTTGTTGTCGTCATTAAAATGCAAGTGAATCGGGGCATGCCTGGCTGCACTTTGCCACTCAAAACACTACACTCCACACTCACTCCTTTCAGCCTCACCCAACCACTCCCCTACACCCTACAGCAGCGCAGCGATGGCCCGCATTAGACTGTAGATTCTATTAATTAGTTGTTCCACCCGACGGAGTCGAGCACGCGCGGCACTTTTTGCCAGCACTTAAAGCAATTTGCGTTTGAAAATGTGAATTTTGAAATGCGGTATGCGGTATGCGGCAGCGTGGAATGTCGAAGCTTTCCCGCCTTCTCCGGCGCTGTCAACTCACAAAAAAACAAGGAGGCTGTGCGTAAACAAACTGACAGCTAGTTGACAGACAGCTAAAGCGAGTGACTGAGTGAGTGAATGAGTATCTAAGTGCGGCAGCGGCAAGAGATACCTGTAATCGATGCCGCTGTTTCAATGTGCCCCCACTTAGGCTGACGAGTCGCCTCGTGCTGTTGTCAAAATGGAGCAGACCACCTTGGGTGCGATTAGAAATTACTCTTTTCTATATATACAATTGCGCGAGCAGTCGACAGCGTGTTCAAGGCCGGAAATTGAAATGTTGTTGCTGCAAGCTGGGCAGGCATGCAACATACTTTTTGGGCGGGGCGGGCCGGGCCTTTGGTTTACGTTTTTTATGGTGCGTGTGCAATGTCTTGGCTGTTAAGGCCACGGGCAATGCAAAAGTTTTGACAACATTCGCCACTTTGTCATGCAATTTTAATTTCAACGTTCGCCTGCGATTCTACTTTGTAGTTTGTCGGACTCAAAAACGTTGCTCGTATTTCTGACAAAGTCGAGAACTTTTTATACGGTTGCAGAAGGGGAGACGGGAGTGGGAACGGGTGTTGCAGCAGTTATGATTTACTTGCCACACGCTGTCCCCAAAACGAAATGCAGCGCAACGAAATGAAGCCATCAAAAACGTTGACGTCGTTACGCAAAAGCGGAAATGACAATGATCATCATGCTGCTGATGTTGATTGTGATGTTGATGATGATGCCAAATGAAACGTTCGGCCCAAGTGTGCGCGCAATGGAATGTGGTTGTGATTTTGTGCCCAGCCCTGCAGGACACTGTAGTCCTGTAGCCTGGCTGCCTGTTACGGCGACTGCTATTAAAACGCGCGAAATTGAAAAGGCGAAAAATTGCAATGCCAACTGAATTGGCAAACTGTTGGCCCAACAACCGTATTCACTGGGGCCGGCGCGACGGCGGAGGATACAGTTTATGGGAAGCAGTGTGCTCAAAAAGCTGTCAACTATTTGATGACCGTGTTTGCCGTTCTTGTCCCGAACAGCTGCTCGGCATTGTTGAGCAAGTGCTGCGCATAAAAGCGTTGCCCCATATATATATAGGGCACTATTTATTGCTGCGTCAAATCAATTGTAAAGCCATTGGCGCGACTCAGAGTGCGCGCATTATTTGATGCACATAATTAATTACCCTGCCCGGAATTCAGTGTTGTCAGCTAATCAATTGCCTCGCCAAACTAACATGTCTTTCTCTGTTTGCTTGTCAATTCTATTCACAGGTAGCGACCATGATGTCCTGCCCCCTTCCTATGCCATTACCAATACCAATACCTTCAATACACAAAGCTGAATACACACCGGTTCACATAGGAGTCAAGGTGAGTGCCTCATTACTATCTCATAATAGTCACAACAATAACCATCAAACAATGTGTGGGGCGAGCAAAGAGAGAACACGGCTGCTCCCATTATGAAATAGTAAATTAAGCGCATAAATGCGAATATCATGCAAATCGCGACCTCGTGGCCGCCAACACACACACACACGCACACACACATAGTCACAAAAAAACAAGTCAGTCAACAAGTGGAGCAAAATGCTAAATGTAAATGGCACACATGGCAAGCGACTCCGCCATCGTCAACACGGACGGGATGTGGCACGTCGAGTGGGGTTGGTCCATTGTTGACATTATTGCAGCCACACACACGCACACACACACATGAATATGTCTGTGTAATGTGTGGCACTAAATCAAATTGTTGCCACCAAGATGGTGCCCTCATCCACGTCCTCATTTGACTACAACTTTAATGCGCAGTGATCACATTTTAATGATATCAAAATGCAGTGCATCTTGTTGTTGTTACTGTTGCTGACACCCCCCTCCAACCCACGCCCCTCACTCCCCTCCCGCCCCAGCAAGGGAAATAATGATGTCAAACCTGGAACGCGTCACGTTTGATAAATGCTGCAGCATATTTCTTGATTTTGTTTGTCCTTTCGTTTAAATGCCACACATAAATCTATTTTTGAATGAAAGCCAACTCTCACCGAGCGTAGCAAAACGTGGCGTATGCGCAATATATTTTTGGCTCCTTCTGCTTTTATTGTTGCCGTTCGCTGTCGCTGTCTGCTGCCGCTGCTTTTATCTGAAGGAAACGGTGCTTATTGTTTGCATAATGGACGCTCGTTAGCGCTCGTCTCTATCTCGCCTGCGCTGAGTGTGTGTGTGTGTGTGTGTGCGATCGCGTGGCAGCCTTTAAAGCCGCGCCGCATTTGCAAGTTTTAACCAATATAAATGTATTTTTAATTTGTTTCATTTACAAAATGCCCCTCGCGCCTACAAAGAGATGTCATCCATCTGTCCAGCTGCTTCCCCCTTTTTTGTGTTGCCGCAGTCGAACGCGCTTTGTTTTGTCAGTTTTTTGTGCGTTTAATAAATGAATTCCTGGCCACCGAAAAATGCACTGGACAGTCCCCTGTCTTTTTTGCGCATTTATCCTTGAGCAATGGCTGGCAGCTGCCACAAAGAGAGCTGCATGCCATTTTGTTTTGCGCACACTAAATTAAATATTTTGACAGAAAACCCAAAGGAAATTGTGCGAGAGCGAGGGCAGTGCTATGAAAGATAAATGTGCGTCGAATAACTTGCAGCCTGCAACACTGTTTGCACTGTGGCCAGCAAGACAAACGGATCTGTTTGTTGTGGGCAAGAGAAATTTATGCATTTATTGTGCAATTGATTAAAATGTGCGTACAGATTAATAAATTCAATGGCATTCACATGACCATAATTACTGCGCTTGCTTACTCGCTGCGGCATTAATCAGGCAATTAAAAATGGTTTGAATTTTAATCGCCCAGTCGCTTCGTGTTGCCACAAAGATCACAGGTTAATTGGCCAGCCATAAATTTTGTTTACAATTCAATTTTTTGCATCTATATGTATGCGCTTCCTTTTTTTGTTGTTTCTGTATTATTATGATGCTTTCGCTTACGTTCAGCTGAAACGACCGGCGAACGGCTTAAACCGCCACTGACGCCTAATTATGAGGTGAAATGAACTGCCGACGCGCGGCTTGGATCTGACGCGACTAATTAAGGCAAATCACAGCACGCAAAGTAGTCCTGCTCTGGCCATGGCTTTGGCTTCGGGCTTACTCTTTGGCCTGCCTATCAGCCGGCCTGTCTGCGATAACGGCCGGTTGCCAACTGCCAGTTGGCAGTTGATAAAAAAAACGCCCCCGAACGTAGGCAAAAATTATTTAATAAAACGCCAGACAACAACTACAGCAGCGACAACAGCAACAGCAGCAACAGTCGCCTCAGCGGGGTCAAATTTAACGAGCTGCCAGCCGCGGCTGTTAAACCCAATTTCCCATCCTCACACCTCACACCAGCGAACGAACCCAACCAACGGCAACTTACACTTGACCGCACGGCATAAATCACCAAGGAGGGAATTGTTGGCGCTGCCTGGCGCCCCGTTGGATGGCTGCCGGCCAGATGGATGGGGAATGCAGCAGCGGGTTGCCCAATGCCATCTTCTTAGCTCATAAAAATGGTGTTTTTAAGAATTCCCATAAAGGTGTGTGCGCCGGCCAAATTATATTTAATAACAAAAATAAGACAATGAAAATGAAAATGCGAAGAGCGCAATTTTGATAGTCAGGTGCGGGGGCGGCATTGTTATCTAGTTTGGGGAGATTTCTTAAAGAAGCTGCGCTGTTTGCGGTCGTAAAACGTTTAGAATTCAACAGAGCCAGAAACTTAGAATTGTTGATGTAGCCAATATGCTAAAGTTTAGATAATCGAAGGCGACTGCCTGACTGCGACTCAAGTTGATCCTTTTGCATTATGCATGTAATCGATCAAATAGTCTGAGCTGCACTCGCTGCAAGCACCATCGATGGATTTGCCCCTAGCTTTTTGCATTTTTCGCCAAAGTCCGAAATGTAGTACTTTGATACCCTGTAGCAGTCGCGACGGGGTGGCATATTGCAAATCAATTTGCACAGATTGAAAACCAATTGAAATAAATTCAAATTAAAGTGTGTTTTTTTGTTTGTCCCATTTTTAAAGTTTCCTTTTCTTTGGTTTGAATAGCATGCCTTAGTCCATCAGGCCATCAGGCTTTCGTCTTTGAGTCTGATAGATACACTGCTTTAGCAGTCGCTACAATCGTGGTTTTTTCTCTCTCCTGGTTACTATTTGGTCAAAAGATGCTGGCAACTTGCTGCGCTGCTGTTGGCTAAGAACTTCCGTTTAGTTTTCTTAGCTGACACTCAGGTGGTCTGGAGTGGAGCAGTAAACCTTTTTGCCTTCATTTTCTTCATTTCTTTTCTTTGTGTAGTTCTTGTTTTGTAGCCGGAAATGCTGCCCACTTTTGCATGCGATGGCAAATGTCTATCTATGTCTGGCCCTTGGATTGCATTGAGTGTCGTGTCCAGGGCATAAACCTCGGTTTCAACTGTGCACCGCTTGTGACCGACCAGGGCTTCCGGGTGCACACGGTGTTCTCGAGAGTGCCGTTGGCAGTCGCTGCTCAGCTGCTCCTTTGCGCGTTATCCTTTGTCTTCTTGCTTCATTCGCGTACATTTGTTTTTCTTATGCTTGTTATTAATAATTTAAGTTGCGCTCTACTTTGGCATAAAGACGATGAGACGATGAGCCGGAGACTGAGACGGAGACAGAGACGAAGACGTCGGAATCGCAGCATTGTTGTTTTGCCTCGGCCGTGTTTGTCCGACTATCTGACTGTCTGTCTGATGGTTGTACTGCTGCCATGCTTATCCTTACAAAGGATTGCGTTTCAGTTACATTTTGGGGCGTTGTGTTAAGCGCTCATTTCCCGCTGCCGCCACCGTCTTCAGCCCGTCTGGCGCTTGTACTTTGTTTTATTTTTTATTTCCACTCAAATTGTTTTATTTGCAGCACAGCCGAGCCGAACCGAGCTGAGCATTGCTGTGGCGAATGGTCCCTTTTACCGTTCCCCCCCTCCACGGGCGCGCTCTCGGCTTTATTACGGCGATTTTTCTTGAACGCATTTCGTGTGTTGTCGTTTTTCTTAGCTGTCTCTTACCTTTTGTAATTTTTATGATTTTATTTCTCCTTTCACCTTGCGCGCTTCGAGTTGCCCCAATCTTTTCATACGCGATTGCCACTGCGACTGCGACTGCGACTGCGACTGTGGCTTCTCCTTTGTTTGCTTTTTCATTTTATTATTGTAATTCATATAAAAAAAAAGAGCGCAGACTTGCCGCTCGTTGCTGCTGGTTGTAGTTGCTGCTCACCGCCACCCCGCGCTCCAGCTATTTTTTCGGCTTTTGTGAGTGTGTTGGTTGGTTGGTTAGTGCGTTGTGTTGTGCGCCACACTCGTAATAAAAACCTTTTTCAGAAATTAAAAAAGAAGAAAACAACAAATGAGATGCGAATCAAATTGCCCGAAATCCGTGCCACACAATTCCCATGAAGTGGGGGCAAAGTAAAAGGCATTGCGTATGCGCCGCGTTATCCCCAAATGGGAACAACACAAATGCGCAGTTTTTGCCGGCATTCGATTTGATTTTTGCCTTGTGGCTTCTGTTGTTTGGCCTTAGCAAGCGTTAAAAATTATAGTTATTTACTATGTACCACGATTGTTTGCCAGCGAGCAGAGGGAAGGTAATTCGTATTTCTGCTGGGCCTCAAAAGAACTTGCACACATTAGACATGCACACACGCCATCCTTTAAAATGGCAATTGCCTTGCCACTCTCTCGCTCTCGCTCCCGCTCTCGCTCTGGTTATCTTTATCACTCTCACCATTTGCGGTGGGCCATTACACAAGAGTAACTCGTAAGCCGTAACTCCAGCTGTAACTGTTACTGTGACTGTAACGGCAGCGGCAACAACTACAACAAAAGGCTAACGTCTAACGGCTAATTATTCCCCCGTTTACGGGCTCGAGCACACAAAACAATCGTTAAACAAAAATATTATAGCATGCTCCTCATTTTCTGTGCGTGTCCAAACTAATGCGAACGAGGACGTGGACAAGGACCTGGGACCAGCCGCATTATTCTTGGGCGAAACATGCGTGTCTCGGTACATATCAGGAAACGGATTAGTTAACAAGACACACACAGTGAGAGAGAGGGAGAGGACGAGTGCGACTGGCAACCTCTTGTAGCTGTAAGTCAAGCAATTTGGCCAAAAAAAAAGATGGGCAAAAACTATGCTCGAGTACAAGTACAAGATGCTTGAACCAGCTTGAAGCAGGGGCAGGGGGTGGTAGGAGTGGTGGGTGGAGCAGCTACCATAGAAATCGAAAAGGGATAGACATTAATTTCAATTAGGGCGTGTCGCCTGCTACGCCCCAAACGTTACTCAAGTTGCTTGCCTTGGCAGCGGATCCACCAGAACGACTTGCAACCGAAACAGCAGCAGCAGCAGCAGCAGAAGCGGCAGCGGCAGCGGCAGCAACAACAGGACGACAAGTAGCTGCTGCTGCTTGTCTTGTCGCCGCTGGCCCTGCGGCTGTCTTAGTGTCTGCTGCCTTTGTTGTTCTTTTAAGCAAGCGTTTTGTTTACTATTTTTGCGTGCATATATGTGAGACACACTCGCACACATAGCCAGACACGCAGACAAGTTGTATGCGCATTATTTATTTTAGTTGACACAAAGGACAACAAGGACAATGTGCTCGTCACACAATAATAGCAGCAAGCAACAGCGACCAAATTGCACGAAATGATGCAATCCCCAGATGTCTCGTTAAATTTTCAAAATATCAGGGCGGAAGCTAAAAAACCATAGCATACTTTTGCGGGCCCAAGCAGTGTGCAGACGTCGGAGGCAACAAGTCTAAGCAAAGCACTTCAAATCGCTCTAATAGCGAATTGAGGGAATAAAATCGCATTTCTTGGAGTTAAAGTATAGTTTCCCAACTCCCCCAAAGAAAAAAGGTTACACACTGTAGGGAGCCATTTCAGTAGCCAGAAAGTACATGTTTTATTCGGCTGTATATTTTTTGGGTAGCCCATAGTTTAGTGCCAATAAATTTGCGAATATGCGCATGTAAATACCACAACTAGTTGATGCCAAGTGCTGAGCGCGTAAATTGTAATCTTGGCAATAAACCCTTTTCTATATTTTTCCCCCTTTTTATTGGCATAGATGAAAGTATCATATTACTATGGGGGTCGCCAGCTGCGGCTGCTGGAATTGCTTGTTTAGTCAGGCATAATTAGCGTCTCGCTTTCATAATTTATCGATAGACGCGCAGCATGGTAAAAGCTTTTGTTTAAACAGTTTGTCGAGTTTGCGGGTAGAGTGAAACAACAGTTGTTGCTCTGGGCTTTCATGTAACAACAAATCAGAAGCAACAGCTGCGGCTTAAAAACTGCCTTAACGCTAGCCTCCCCTGAGGCGCAAACGTTGCACACACACACACACACGCAACCGAGTAGACGCACAACAAAAACTTGGCATCGCACATTGTTGACTTTGGCTTTACAGTTCAATATTTATTTTCGCGATTTTCACGCTGTGCAGCAAAAAAGATTGCCGTTCGTTTGCCCAAAAAAAAAGGAAAAAAGTAAGAAAGCAAAGACCGTGGAGAGAAACGCAACGAAGCAGCAGCAGCAACAGCAGCAGAAGGAAGCGTTTGTCAACGTTGTCGACGTCGTCGTTGTCATTGGCTCCTTCACTTTCTCGTAGCATGTGGACACAACAAACAAACGGAAAGGACACATGCATTAGTTGAGCTTAAATGTCGTCCACAGTTGTGTCCTGTTGTGTCTCACTTCCTGTGCTGTGTCGTCCTCTGTCCCCCGCTTCGTGCTCGCCAAGTTGCAGGTGCGCGCACGTCGAAAACTTGTTGACCAAACTCGCAAGATAAACACACACTAACACACACACACACACATACAGGCAGAGAACTGAAACTTTTAGTCGCTTGCTATCGAAGCGAAAGTGTTGAAGTGGTGCAAACATTGTCCAGCCAAAAATAAGCATTATAAAATTCAGCAAAGTGAAAGTGAAAGCTGTCTGCCATCCAACTAAAAAAGTTGTCGTCTACTCTGCCGGTATGAATAAAATAAAATAAAATGATGAGAGTACCTTGACGAGGCGTAACAAGAAAAAAGAAAAGCGAAAAAAGCACCCGCAAAACACGCAGAATGTGTGCTTTGGTCTCCCACTCTGTTTAACTTCTGGCGATTTATTTGCATGTGCGCCTATAAATTCGTAATAAAAACTGCAAACGACCCAAAAGGCTGGCAATGCCATCCCCCTTAATACAGTCATCAGCGAAAGGGTATCGCACACTCTTCCAACCCCAGCAACTCCTCGAAGACGAAGAAGTCAGCAGCAGGAACTGACTGGCTGGCTGGCTGGCTTTTGTTGTAACTCATTTGACATTATTATGTGCGCTTTTATGGGCTCGAAGGCTCAACGTGTGAGTCTCGTCGCCCCGCCTCGAATGTCCTCGCTGCCAATTTCGGGGGTCCTGTCTCCGTCTACGTCTCCGTCTGTCTAGGCACATCACACGCACATCAATAAATTTCCATGTGTCTCTTCTGGGTGTTACCTCGCCGTGTGCATATGTCTTTAAGTGCGTCCATGTGTGTGCGTCCGTGTGTGTGTGTGTGTGTGCTGGGGCTCGGCTTTTGTTGTAAAGTCCCTCACAAAGCTATGGGTAATTATTATTTTGGTTTATGATTTGAGCACTTTTCGTGTGCGGCATCTTTAGAATTTTGTTTATTATGCCGCAGCGGCGAGCTTAGCCCAAGTTAAGGTGTTTTCTTGCCTTCGTCTTTGCCTTTGCCGACATTAAATTTTAACTTGATACCGTACGTGGTCTGTCTGCCCTGCAAAGTAGGCTGCTTATTTTATTGCCTCCAACATTTACGGCTCGTCGAATAGTTAATGCGCTTTTCTTGTCACCTCCTCCTCCTCCTCCAATTGTGTGTTCCCTTGTTCACTCATAACAATGCAGCAAAGCCTTTACGCTGATTGGGCTAGTTAGCCATAATATCTAAGGATAATGTCATAAATAAAACTTAAGGCGCGCTCCAGTCTGGTCGTCAAGTAAATGCAAAGCACACCTGCGAGCTACAATTGCAATTGCAACTTGTGGCACACCTTAATGTATAGCGATTTATCTGCAGCACTGATTGAGGCTATCACAGCAGGCAAACTTAACTCGCGATTGGACAAACAGAGTTCTCATGTTTTTAATTTATAGAAGACCCAAAGAATAGCAGACTTAACTTATTAGCTTAACTTGCAGTGTGCATTACTCGAATGCATTTTGCCGAGTAGCAAATAGTTGTGTGGAAAGCAATCGGCAAAAGTGCTGGCTAGGTATTAGTGTGTAGAATAACTTTAAATTGCCAGATAAATATCGCATTCCGCTCGGCAAACATATCAGACAGCCGGCATACGCGTATCAGCGACACAGGCTTAGCCCGTGCCACAAAACATTTTCATTGCAGTGTCGAACTGCCCCCACCCCCCTCGACCGGGGGCCACGAGCTCGTCGCCATCAATGCTTCAATGCCCACATAAACCCCAAATCGTAAAAAAAAGGGAAACCAACAAACGGGGACGAGCGCCACTTGCACACAGCTCTCATAGAAAGCAAATACAAATATTGACATTGCATATGCGATTGGCGCGCTGCCTCCGCCTCCGCCTTCGCTTCTGCCCCCCGACTGACTGCTGAGCCTTTCATATATCCTTAGCCGGCTGCTGGGGGAAGCGTTGCTGGGCACGTAAGTGTGAGGGAGTAAGGAGTTGCGGCAAAGATTTTTACCTTTACGATGTCAATATAAATTTGTATTCGCATTACAACAATAAAAGGATACCCACAGCACATCAGCAGCGGCAGCAACAACAATTTCTGATTTATGGCGCTAAAAGTGCACTCAAACACAGCCGCAGCCGCAGTCGATGTCGATGTCGATGTCGATTCGCGCTGCTATCCTAAGAGCTGCTCGCTCATCCTGCCAGAGCGCGGCAATATGGCGACGTTTTTAATTCCGCAGATAACAAAGCACTCGTAGCGCAAGCTGAAAGCGCACGGTGCGAAGCGGCAATAGCAAACGGCAAATGGTAAATGGAAAATGCCAAACAGCAAATAGAGCAAGCAGCAAGCAGCATGTGGAGCAATAAGCCGAGCCGCCGCTCGTCCGCCAGGATCACGGCGGCCAAATACAACGATTCGCCTGGCCGATAAAAATCGAACTTTAGCACAAAAGAGAGCCGCCGCCGTCGGGGGCTTGATAGTGCGCTGTGGATGCAACAGGCGCAACGATAACAATTTCTAATAAAACCACATGACAGCCACCAAGGGCCAACACACACGCACACACACACCGACGCGCTCATGCATAAGCCCCTTTTAGTGGCGGCGCGTGCAGTCGCCGAGGATTATTGCAACGCTGAGCAGCGGCTTCTTTTGCTCCATAAAGTGGCACATAATGTGCGCCCGAATGTCGCTGGCGAATAAATCTGCGATATTATTGCGAAGCCGCATGCCACACGCCGCCTGCCGCATGTGCTGCACATGGCGTATACTTGATGCGCGCCACTGCAAGATCAACGCTCTAGTGGCATTTTATCTAATTGCTTAATTACGCGGCAAGATTGAGAAGCCGCTCGAAACTTGTAGTGGAAAATTAGCCACAATATTAATAAGAAAATAACTTGAAAACTTGTGCTCAGTTTTCTCGCTGCCTCCCCTCCTCCCCCGCTCGTCCTGCGTTTTAAGTTCAGCTCTTGAGGCGAGCAATTGAAATGGGCGCTCGAAACAAGGCCGCAAATCGGCGTGAAATACTTGAGCACTCAAGTGGGTTGGCGTTCAGCAAAATTGTTGTTGCACACTGCCGAGAAACGCGAGCTGCGCGGGGGGAGTGGAGAAGCGGGCGGGCGTTGGGTATTATTGAAAACTTTGCGGCATACTTTGCGCAACCCTTTCTGCTGCTGCTGCTGCTGCTGCTGCTGCTGATTTTTTGTGAAATTGTATGCAGATTCTGGCATTCTGACGCCGCAAATTTCCTGCGCTCCCTTATTACCCATTGTAACGCAGCGAGTCTGTGCGCCGCAGCCCCTAAACTTTCAATGGGGTATTTATTTATATATTTTTTGCATTGAGTTCGCTTCTTTTTTCTTATCATTTTATTTATTCTCTTGTTGTTGCTGCTGTTGCTGTTGAAGCTTTTGCCTATTTACGTGGGCGCTCTACTTGTTACCCGCAATTTGTCTTAAGTGGCAGTCAGCACCCAACGAAGCTCTCAACAGCAGCGCGCCCAGCAAGGCGTCCCCCCTCCCGACCCGCCGCCCTTCGTCCTCCGGCCATTTCCATTCATCGCGTGCGCGGCAACTGCTTAGGAAAGTGTGAAAAAAGCGTACAAAACGCCATAAAGTATGCAGAGCATTTGCATTTGGCATTCAACAAGACAAACACAAAATGAAGTGCGAAGCAGAAGCCGCGACAAATTTTCAACTAACCAAGTTCGAAATGCTCCTCGCCTGCACTGGGCTCGACAAGCAGTTACCCTGCTATTCAGAATAGCGAAGCGTTGAACAATATGTCTACTAAAAATTATTTTCATGACTTCCCTATACCATTATTATTATTCTCAATATTCTAACAAAGTGTCGAAATGCTCACAATTTGCTTTAAACTGAATTGTATTTGAAATTGCAGTTACAATTTGAGCCGCTCTAGCAAACTGTTTAGCGGTCGGGTCTATTTGCAGGGTATTTAGAAAAAGGGGAAAAAAAGAAAAGGATGCGTAGAAGAAGGGTGCAGGCAGCGACAACAGAAAGGGTTGCTTTCCTTAGTCAGCCGCTACATTTTTTCGCTCGTTGCTGGCTTTTGTGCTGACAAATTCAGGCGTGATAAGTTTTATGTGCGCTTATTTGACTGTTTTTAAATAGACCAGCGGGGCAAGGGTTCGCGTGGGGCAGTCAAATTTTTTTCGTTTTCGTTTTCGTTTTTTTGGGAGGGTTTGTCACGCAAAAGTTAAATAATTGATGTTGACAATCAACAAAGCAAATAAAGAAGCTGCCGCCGGCAAGAAAATGAACGCCTTACTCTCAATGCCGCGGATGAAGTGGGCCGCAGACCTGAGCCATGTTTTCGTCTTTCATTTCCCCGTTTCGAGAGCGGCGCTGTTTTCGAAATTAATAAAGGCATTTCTGCTGAGCGGTTTTGAGCGCCTCAAGTGGCGACACGGGGCGGCATGGGGCAGCCAACCAGCCAGACACGACCCGCCCGTTTAGCGCGAGCAATTAAAGAAAATAAAATTTAATTTATTAATGTCAGCAGAGATTCGTGGCCAATTCGTAGCCAAAGACAAGAAAAAGAAAGTTAGACAAAGAAGCGTGAAATATGCATATTAAAAATGTGCCATAATAAGTTTCGCACTGAATAATTCACAATCGAAATTAATATGGTCGCGGCGAGCTGCGTGGAACATGTGCAGCGCTTGTTGTGCTTTTCGTTCTTGTCGTGCCTATAAATATTAAAATCTTATTAACAAGAGCTGAAGTACGTGCCTCGCAAGATCGAGCGAAATTCATTCATGCAAGCAATTTCCGCAACAAAACGAAAAGAAACGAACAGCAAGAGGAAAATATGTGTCAATTGGGAAATCTATTTTGCGGATTTGCGCGCGCTCCACTCAATCAAAAGCTGAGACGTTTCAACTGCGCCTAAAAGTATGCCCGACATATCAATACAAATACACGCCCGACGCGCACACAAACTGAATCAGAATCAGAATTGCACACAAGTCTACTTGTACACCTGAGCTGACCAGACGGGGGGAAGGGGAGGGGGGGTCTGATGGCCTGCTACGCATATTTAAGTAAAACTTTGCCGCCAACGTTGTCCACATATAAATAAAACATTTGCGGCCTGCACAAAGGATGAAACGGTAGATGGATGACCCAATGGCGCAAGATGACAGCAGCAGCAGCAGGCTGACTGAGGCAGGATGCAGGATACAGGAAAATCCCTTTACGAGCTGGAAGGGCGGCAACGGAAGTGCGTACAAAATGAAACAGCGCTCCACACTGACTGAGGTGGGTCCATTTTGGGCGCCTGGCTGGCTTGCTGCTGCTGCAGACTTGCTTCGGCTCAGACTGCTTCTCTGCTTGGTCAAGCAGATGTACATCGTGCCAAAGGCCGGGCGGAGGGTGGGGCAGGCAGCTCCCAAACAGTTTTGAGGCCACACCGCATGAAGATGTCGACGACGACGCTGATGACGACGTCGACAGCGCCATTTCAGCGTATTGCAAATTGAAATTGGAATCGAAAGAAGCGAAACGAAACGAACCGGGGGAGGAGTGCAGGGGAAGAGCGGCAGCGAAATGAATTCTGGTCGCTAACTGGCCATCCAGCTGGCTTCCTGCTGGGCAGCAGGCCGAACGCATTTGCTGGTGGCATAATTGGCGCTTATTTCCTGGACAGCTGCCGACGATGACGCGACGGTGACTTTGCCCGAGTATTTCATCAAATGTTTTGTTGTATTCCTTTTTGTTGTTGCTGCTGCCGTTTTCCTTTCTTTTTTCGTCTGCTTTTATTGGTCACTGGACGTTGAAGCTGCAGGCAGGGGGAAGAGCAGTGCTGTGATTGACAGCTGCGAAAGTTTTTTGCGTGCGCCAGATTATGCATAAATCTCAATAAATTTCAATAAGCAAAGTGAGTTTGCTCCCTCTGCGTCTCCCTCTCTGTTTGATTTGAAAGTTTTTATTCGAAAACGTTTTGTTGCAGGCCAAGGGGAGAGTGGAGAGCGGAGAGCGGCTTGTGGGTGCATTGCGTTTTGCATGTGACGAAAGTTTTTAAAGCCACTATTTGTGCACTCTTCCGACAGCCTGACGCACTGTCTTGCCGACTCGCTCGTCAGCCCCCGCTACCGCCCTCCCCCCTGCGAAAGTTGAGCAAATGAAGCGTATTAGGGCCAAAACTTTTAATTGGTCAAATGGCCCAACATATTGTGCACTTAAGTGACTTACGCACACAAACACCACACGCACACACGCTCACAAAGTGCTGCACTGAGTTGACTTTTGAACTTGCAACGAGTGCAAGAAGAGCTAATGCTAAGCGGATTTGCAACGACAGACTCGAGCGCTCGTTGCGCCCTCGACTTTCAGTGGCCCACAGAGACAAAGTCGCCCGCAGAGAGTGACCTGAAAGTATGTTATAAAAAGCGGTAAAGGGGTTTTTCACTCTTTCTCTCCCTTTAAGCCGAATACAATGTGGCAAATGCTCTGCAGCAATTTGAGTACGCAATTCTGTGCGTCGGCGGAGACCTGTCAATTATCTAAGCGAAAATATGAGACTAAGCTTTTTGATATGGTAGAAAAATGCCTTGACGAGCCGAGGCGTCGGCTGTCGTATCGTGTCGCTCACGCAAGCAGTCAACAGAGTCAAATAATCGTAATCATAATGTTGCAGAACAACAGCAGCAGCAATGGCAACAACACGAGCAACAGCAACAAGACAAATCTCCAACGACCACTTAAATCCAAGCACTTCAAGTCAATCAAGCAGCTTAAAAAGCGTCAGGGAACACAGCCGAGTGAGAGAGGGGGGAGGTCGGGGGCCGACAAACCGTCAAGCCAAGTTGAAACTCTTGTGCTGATGACGCACAAAATGAGAATCAAATCCTCGAGGACCACAGACAACAGACGGCGGGAGGGGGTGGGGGTTCACTTGCAGGGGAACCTCCCACACAGACGCCTGTCAAGGAAGCGAAAAATATATATGTACATGAATTTATGTTTGATAAAATATGCTAAAAATGAGATAAGTAGCAAAAATCCCATTGGAGCCTACTGAAGAGACAAGTGCACGCGCACATAGACACACACACACACACACAGATACACACACAGACACACCCAACCATCCACTTGTAGATAAACAAACATGCGATTGCTTCGTGTTAGTCCAGCATGCCAAGGATTCAATTTCTCAAAAGGAATTTTTGAGCAGGGCAAACAGCAGGACTAGAAGGAGCAGCAACAGCAGTCGTGTCTTTGGCAGCGTTTTTGGGGCATCCACGTTGGTTGGCTGTGGGGGAGGCGCAGCGGAGGGGAGGCGTGTCGATAGTGGCCATCAGCTATGCTAGCACATTGCAAGTAAATTACAATTTAAGTGAATTTTTCATGGTGTCGACAACAACGAGCGTTGCGGCAAAAGAGAGAGTTGAGCATTAACTACAGCAAAGCAGCGGCAAGAAATTCGTCAAGATACAATCATACCACCAAAAACAAACAGCGACAACGGCAAAGAGGAGCTGTGTGCGGGGGGGGGGGGTGGCTTGGGTGCAAATTGAATGAAAGTGGCAGAAAAAATGTTGCTGAATTATGCAACAAGATTCTGATGTATCAGATAAGCTAATTTGCGCACATGAAAGCAAAGGGACTTGAAATGTAACCAACTCGACGTTAAGAGGCGGCGGGGGCGGGGGCGTGTGGCAGCTGCTTTAAGGCGACGACAAGCAAGTAGTTTGCCGAGAAGTGGCAAACGGGAGACGCACGCAAAGTTTGCCACTTTCGGAGTGTGCTTGTTGCCGGCTGTCGCTTTGTGCCGCTGTCAGAGTGCGTTTTAAAGCTAATAGCAGTCACTTCATTTGTGTCACTCGATGGCACTTCACACGTGACAATGGCAACAACACACATTTGTTTGCTAATGTGTGGGTGTGCCCTGCTCTGCGCTTTCTGCGCAACGTGGCTGCAAGCTTACAAAATCTCCAAAATAAATACAGCAGCCAGCACGCAGGGAGACAGCAGACAATCAGACGACTCAGACACGGACTTGAACTGTTGGCAAGAGTCGACCGTCGAGCGTCGAGCGTCGTGAGTCGAGAGCCACGAGGGATTTGCATTAGCAGCTGCCTGAATGCAGATGCGTGTAATGGGCCAGCATTACACATGCAAAACTAAACAATTGGCAACACACACAAACAGCATTTGACACGGAGATAAAGCAGCAACAAATGGCCAGCTTAATCCTCAACTAATCACGTGGAGATCAGCTAGAGTAATGCAGCTCAACTGAGACTTGTTTGCGTTAATTGCAAAGCATGATTTCAACTAAATTTTATGCCTGCGATAGCATTATGAAGATTTTTTATAAGACCAGCAAAAGTTATTTTCTTCTTTCTTTATTAAAATTATTTCTTGATCATGAGTTTCTATAATTATTATTATCTTATACTTTATATTGTTATTTTCTTAAAATTCATTGAATTTCATGCATCGAGAAACAATTGCAGAATGCGATTCGTATTTATTTAATTTTCAAAGTCAGTTAAGAAATGAAGGCGCATAACATGATTGTAAATTACAAATTCTTGAGTTTCGATTACTTGTATTAATACGCAAATTGTTTAAAAATATATTCGGTGCATTTAAATATTTTGGAAATTTATTTACCTGTATATATTTATGGATGTTCTGCCAGATCGTTGAACTCATTTATAATATCATATTTTCGTCTGGCAGTGCGAAATAAATTGATACTTATAGGACAGTATCTAATTTTGTTGAAATTTGCATTAATTATACATATTCGAATCGAGTAACTGTCTTGTGAATCACTCGTTGAATACCGGTTCCGTAACAAAGGAGCTGCATTTGAAAGTCTTTCACTTGTTTGTCAAGCGATTTGTTTTCGTTTATGAAGCGCTCTTTACCTCACTCTTCATGCCCGCTATTAATTTGTTAAACTTTGGGCTGTTGGTCTAAGTAATTTGAACGCTAATTAGCCGCTGTCAGCATGTTAATTACATTGTCAATTTGAGTGCGTGTTGCCACGCAAAATGAATCATACAACGAGTGCAATTGCGAGTGCGTGTGACGAGTGTTTTGCAATCAAATTGATGTTAATCGATGTTCAATTAATTATGAAGCGACACAAACTGCCGGCAATTTGCCAAAAAGTTGCAACAGCCGCCACAACGAGTGTGCAACTGCAACTGCAACTGGAACTTCTTAGTGCCATTTGTAAGAAGCACACAGTCATCATCATCATCATCATCATTATCATCGTCGTGCTGTGTGTTGCCTTGAAATTAACACTTTGCAACCTAATTTGGTATTCATGCACTTCTCGTGGGGGGCGCGTCGCGTCCCATGTTGAGGAAAAACTTTTGCCGAGCCGAGTGACAGGCGCACGCTTGGCAAAGTGACTGCTGCAATGCCGGGGAAATGCCGCGCATTGAAAAGTGTGAAAAATTATAATTCCCCAACTGAGACGTGGCCGCCGACGACGACGACGACGCTGCACTGTGTTTGGCTTGGCTGTGTTTTTCCGTTAATTTGAAGCCATGTTAATGATAAAAGCCAACAAAGGAAAGGCAGCCGGCTTCGGGCATCAGGCGAGATGCTCGCGAGAGCGAGCGCCTTTAAGCCGACTGATTTTAGTCCCTTTTGCCAGCCGCGTGTTTGTCTTGCCGGAGCGGGTGCGGGCGCGGGGAGCGCGTCGAGCGCCGCTGTTGTAAGCCTTTTGACGACCACCTCCAACATTTCTTTGCATATAATTAAAAAAGAATGAAACAAGCAGCAAGTGCTGCAACGTTCCGAGCATGCACGACTGCAACATACTATACCACGCAACGACTGTTTTACACAATTGTTGTAATCTCATGCGGAATTTGGGTTTGGCGAGCGGCTCAAACCCCAATCGTGTCTTGGGCTCTGCAGGGTATGTGCAGCAAGTTGAGCAAAAATTTGTAAGCTTTCCATTTTTTTTTTTCGGTTATTGTTTGGCCTTGTTATTGTTTGTTCCCTCTCGCTCTCGCTCGCTCTCTCTCTCTCTCTCTCTGTCACTTTGTGTGCTCGTCTTCTTTCGTGTGCTGGCGCTGTTATTATGTAATTTAAGCCACAACATATTACGCCTTTAAGCCGTTTTAATGCCCATCATTGGCTGTTGGCAACATTGCGTGCAAGCCTTTTAAGCCTTTCATCTTGCCCAGGACCCCAGCGCGTGTCCTTGCTATGCGGCCCATGTGTCCAGCTACTTGCATAGCTTTTGCTCTCATATTCCTGCTGGCCGGCCCAAAATGTTTTTCAATAATTTATGCGGCCGGCTTTTATTTTTTATTTTTCTTCAATTTCTTCGCATTTTGTTTTTATGGCAATTTCTCAGGAGATTTCCCGATTTTACTGTAGCTAATTTAGCTTTTATGTGTGAGCCGAAAAAATGCTATAGCTTAGCTATTAGCGGGAATTTTTATGCATGTGTGCTTGGTTTCCTAACCTCCCCTGCCCACCCTTCCTTTCTCTTCCATATCCTTCCACCTTATGATGCTGCGTGCTTATTTTAATTTGCATTCTTAGCTATTTTTTTTTTTTTTGTGTTTTGTTGGTGGTGTTTGGGGGGGGCGTTACAAGGTCTGTCACAATTCAATCAGGGCGTTGCTTTTTGGGCTTTAATAAATAAATACGAGTAGAAAATTACATTCGGCCTCCAGGGGGCAGCACACAACCCCTCGCCCAACACAGCCAACTCCCCTTCCCCCCCAGCAAAATGAAGTAAAAAAGTCATTTGTGCTGGCGCTGCTCAAGTGCTGCTCATATGAGTGTGTGTGTGTGTGTGGGAGTGTGTTTGGGTGGAGAGAGAGCTGCGATGTGATTTCAATTTGCCTGCTGCTTGTTTTTCCTTTCTTGGCCAATTTGCAAATTTTCACGAAGGGGTGCGGAGAGGTTTCCAGCAAACAGCAGCAAGATTAAGGTAGCCCTCAAGAGTGTGAGAGAGAGAGTGTAAGAGAGGGGGGAGGGAAAAGAAGAGCACACAAGCGGCAAAGCAAATAAACAGTTAATGCTTTTATGCAAATTTATGCCATTAACACAAATAAGCAGCCAGCCAAAATTTGAAAACAATTTGTCACTCAAAAGTCACTTTGGCTTCCTCTTCCTGTGTGTGTGCGCCTTTTTATAAACAACAGCACGAGTGTGCGTGTGTGTGTGTGTGTGTGTGAGAGAGGGAAAACAAACGGAAAACCAAAATCAAAGCATAAATGACATATGCAGAGTGAAAACGCTGCGCTGTATGCTGTGGGCTGTTGGCTAAGCCCGCAAGCAGAGAGTGAAAAACACTGAGCTACAAGAAAAGAAAAAGAAAGGAGCACAGAAATCTCCGTGCAAATGATAATGAAGATGCCTAGTCAGTCACTGAATTGGCCCATCAGCGAGGAAAGAGAGAGGGGTGGGCGGGGTTGCACTGTGGTCTGGACAAAAATCAAAGTCACCGAAAATTAAAAGTGATTTGTTTGCTAAAACGCCCAAGACATTAGGCTGGCGGTGGTGCGGATACAATGTGAAATGTGAGACTCATGCAAGTGGCAAGCAGACAAAGTGCCAGCCAACTGAGACAGTTATAAATAGAGTGTGAGCGAGGGGGGCGCAGAGGGGCACAGTCTCACACAGTGCTGTTCGTTTGCTTAGCAACGGCAGCAAATTTGCAACAACTTGAGAAATGTGTGCTACATTATTGATGCACAACTATGTACTCACTCGCTTCTACTCGCTTGGTCCGCGCTGTGCTTTTGGGGAGGGGGTGGCTGAGTTGTGCGGGGTGGGTGCGAGGGAAATCGGAGGGAATGCGTGTGTGTGCGTAGCGCTGATTTCTCACTGCCAGCCTGAAAGTATGCAATGAACAGAAGCGCATTAATAATTGAAGCGCTTTGGCGCGCTGTATTGCCCCATGTTTCATGCCGCATGCAGCATGCCGCATGCCCCGTGTTCGTTTGCTGGCAAATTGATGCCGCCAGTGCAAGTGGCAAATATATCAAAGAACAGCACTCCACAATAATAAATTAGCTCTACATTTAAATTAAATTGCAATTTAATGTATTTGCTGCAATATTATTATTTGATAAGGTCTCTTATGCTGCCGGCTAAGCAAATATTTATACTCATTTCGCTTTTCGTTTTTCGCTTTTTGCCTTTCCAGGTGAGTGTCGAGAGCGTTCCGTCTCCGTGTTGTTTTTTCATTTCCGTGAGTATATAAATCAACATGCAATATATATATAATAATTATGATAAATGAACAATTATTGTATGCTTCGGCAAAAGTGAAAACTCGAATTTTTCTTTCTTGTCTAAAATAACAAATCTATTCTCATTACGCTGAGCTTCGTGTTGCTGTTGTTGTTGTTGCTGTTGCTGTGCTGTTGATTGGCTCTTTGTTTATTTATTATGCTAAACTTTTGCAAGGCATCGCAAAGTTTGGCATATTTTGTAAACTTTATTATTAGCTTCGGCAGATAACCAAGACGCTGACACGGCCCGCAGCCTGAATGGGGCAAAAGCAAAGGCTCCTTTTGTGTGATGCGTATACACAATATTGCCAAATACATCGGAGTATATGCGATGTGCATTTAATTTGAATACTTCTTGCATATTTTTGATACGTTGTGTCGCAAGCATTTCAATTAAAATGCCAAATGGCCAATGAATTGCAATTTACAAAGGGCCAAAGCATTCTATATTTCATATCAACCGCATGAAGCCAAAAGTGCACAATTCGCCTTTTGCCTTTTAAATGCTTTTGTGGTTGTGCTCCCAACGGAGACGCACACACACACAACAAGCAGCCGAAGAAACGCAAACTGGTTTTGATTGCAACTGCAGCACACACACACACACACACACACACACACACACACAGAGACAGCATCGAGTTCATTTGGCAAATGCAAAAAATAAGGCAAAGTCAAAGTCAAAGACTCACTTGAACTTGGCCAAAGTTGTCGGCGCCGGCGCAACAGCTTTAGTTGACGCATCGCCGACGACAGCTCCCTTCTGGCTTGTTATTTGTTAGCTGATTTGTTTTTTTTTTTTCTTTTGCCTTTTTTGTTTTTAACTTTGCCAGCCGTCGGGCGCTCGGCAACACGCCGTGCATTGTGCCATTTGAATGCCGCCGCACAGTGCGAGGCGTTTGTTATGGTTAGATGCAAACAAGCATGTGAAAACGTTGCTGCAATTTCATTTAGGGTCAATAAACGCCAAGCAGGCAACACACACACACACAAGAGTGAGCACACTCAGTCATCGCTTCTTGGCTCGTCGCTCTGATCTCGACTAGCTGCGATTCCACTCCCCCTCTCTAAGCTGGCAGCCCGAGTTGCGACCATGTCCGTGATCGTGACATGAAGTTGAAGTTGGCGCAAGAACTGTGGAGTTTTGCTTCGCTGCCGCCAGTTGCCAGTTGCCAATTGGCAGTTGCTGCCAGTCGAGAGCCCGCTCTTGTTATGCTAGAACCAGAAATGTGTAGTTGATCACGATGATGATAATGGTGATGATGACGCTGATGTATGCCAGGCATGGGTATAAACATATCTATTGCATCACTTCTAAGTGATTGCTGCTAAGCTAGATTATGATGAATTTGAAATTCAAGCGGCGATGCGATGAAAGTTGCTTTCATTCCCAGAAACCACAATAATTATAGGTGTAGCTGCAGAAATTAATAACGTTCAGTTAACGTCACTTCTATGGCGTACTTGCAGGCAAATGAATTCATGTTTTTATTGTGTATGGTTTCAAATTGAAATATTGCTCAACAGAATAAATAAATTCTGGTTGTAATAAATTTTAAATAGAAGCAAGAATTTAGATATAAATAAAAACAGTTTTAATAAGCTCAAAGTCTGGAAGATCCTTAGTTAGACTACCTTAGTTCTTATATTAGTTTTGCTTTTAAAACTTAGCTAACTTTTTGTTGCAAATAATTCGAGCTGCAAATAATAATTAACTGCAATTTCTTTGTGGCAAAACAAGCTGTGAAATTGTAAAAGTCTTTTATACTTCGCGTGATGGAATGCAGAATTTAACAAGTTTTATGCTCTCATTCAGTTTGCGAGTCTGAGGCCATTTCACATTCAGATCTGAAGCGTGCACAGTAATTTTGTGATTTTGGAAGCGACTGTGAAGAGATGAGTCCAATGATTATGCACTCAGAGCGCTGACATTCGCCAGTTAGTCGGAGAATTTATGCAACAATTGTTGGCTTGCATTGGGATGCAAATTGCGTGTAGATTTCAGATTTTTCGCTCGTCTAATTCACACACTTCCTGGCCTGCTGAGTGCTGAGATGACGCCACCATTTGTAACCAGTTGTTGTGTTGCTTTTGGGCCACGACGAGAGCTGGAACGATTCTAAGCAATGTTTTTGTTTTGTCTATGTGCCTGTGACTTTTGTTACAAATTTAGTTGCAATTCATGTGAAATGCCCAGCAACGACGGCAACGCCATCAAGTGCTGTAATTTTCTCATGACAACGACGACGACGACGACGGCGTTGTAAAGAACGGCGTGGAATGAGAATGAAGCAGAAAGCAGAGTTTTGCCAAAATGGTCAACGTACTCTAGAAGGCGTCACAGCCGTCAACACAACACAACACCAGAGCACCTCAGCACCACAGCACCACCGTGGAGACGAGTGGTTTGACTTGTCTAGCGGCTTGGCGAACCGTTCTTGGCCAGACATTGGCATGCGTGTTGCTGTAAAATCTGCATTCTTGCGAGACCATTTAAATGCTGATGTGCGTCGGGTCTGCAGTCCCAGCCAGCCAGCCAGCCAGCCAGCCAACAATGCAGTCGGCCCCAGAGTTGCCAGTTGGTCTGCGCATCAGTCGCTGGCCCGTCGTCTGGTGCGCTGATTTGCCGCCGGAAGTTCGTCTCGCTTGCCACAACGGCTTTCAGTTTGCCGCCGCTGTGCTACATTGTGTCTTATACTGTTACTGCCAGCAGGAACAGCGCGCTGTTAAACCGAAAGCTTTTTGCCCCTGCGTGGCATCCTGTGGCATCGACTGTTGGCTAACAGAGCAGCTTTTATGTTAACTCATTTCCCCTTCGTATAACACTTGGCGAGGGACTCGCTCTCCTCGCTAGCTCGCTCGCTCTCTGTCGCTCGCTTTGTGATTTCCTAAAACCGGTTCCTTTGCACACCAGTTGCGCATTTATTATGCATAGGCGCTGTGGCTCCGACGTTGGCATTCTACCATTTCCTGGGCGCTCTTCGCACGCTTTCTGCAATCGTATGTGTGCCAAAAGTTAGTTGCCAAGCTTGCCGCGTCTTCTTGCGACTGCCAGGTTAATGTCAAGTCGCTCTCTTTTGGCTCGACGCGATTTCGATCAGTTTTTCGTCTGCTGCTCTGCTGCAAACCTTGGCCTTGAGGCCCTTAAATGGCGCACTGGTCTTGCAAGTTGGCCAAGCCCAAAAGCCTGTTTCTGCTCGTCGTCTTGCCAGTCTCATTTATTTCGTATTTATGTTGTATATTTTTCTTCTCTACTTGTTGCCCTTCTTGCCATTTTGGCTCGACTTGATTTCAAATCAAAGCTGTGGCCTTCGCTTCAAGCCATCGCCTTTTGTGCTGGAAAATGGCCGAATACAATGGACGCGTTGCCGCTTTTGGTTTCACTTTGGCGCACAACTTTCGGCCAAGTTCTGGCAGCTTAACACGCGCCTCATTAGCCGTTAGTTGCATTCAGCTAACCCCCAAAAATGCCTCTTGTTGTAAACTCAATTTGCGCTTTGAGCAGTGGCCATAAATACGATAAATCACAATTTAAGCAAGAAGCTCCTTGTTGCTGCTCTTGTTGTTGTTGTGGCTGTCGCGCATTGTTCGTGCTCGTCCACTCTTTGGATGCAGTCTGGCTAAATAATTCCAATCAGCAACTGCGGCCCAAGCTGCATTCAGCGCGGCAACAACGCGAAGGTCGCGCGAAAGGTAAACGGAGGCAGCAACACACAGCGCGCTGCCTTATTATCTAGCCCATTGTTCTTGTTTTTGTTGGCCAGCATCCTCCTTGCAACGCACACACAAAAAACTGGATTTCGTAGAGTCCGCCTGCTTGCCATGAAATTATATTCTACGCTGACTCTTCACTGGCTTTTTTCGGGTCGAGCTGGCGAACTCTCGAGTCTCTTGCTCTGGCTCTGCTCGTGGTTAGTAAATTGAAATTAAAATTGTTGGAAACCCTTTTCTTACATTGGTTTCGCTCTCGCTGCTCCTTTCATGCGCTTTCCTTTGTGGCCACTGATTGTCTGAGGTTTGCCTCGCCCCCGCCTTAAAAAATCTGTGTGCAACAATTGCAATGTTGTTGCTCATAGTCTAGTCTGTGCGAGAGCTGCGGGCTTACGCTCAATATTTAGCATCTATTCTGATTTGAGCTGACTTAATGTTATGCAGGGTTCAAGTTTAATCAAAACCAAAGCTCAATTTCACCACTTTTTATTCGCACCCATCAAAATATACAAATGCATGCACATACATACATTTGCATATGTTGTTTCCGACTGGCAAGCTGTCTAGAATCGAATTGAGTTGCCTAGGCCAAAGTGTTAATAAGGAAGCTGAAGTCACGCGGTTGAGAAATCTCTTCGGATTACTCAGATCACATTGACTTAGGCATCTATAGACCATTAGATAAATGCAGAGTTCGGTAAGCTGATTGATTGTGTTCTAATTAAATTCGCAATTCGTTCAGCAGAGTGATCTTAAGTAGAAGTACATCTTGTGCATTTCTAATACTATTCATTTCCTTTAGATGATTTTATCTACACAAATATAAAGTTAGAATTACCTGCTGAAATTAGAACAAAAAAGAGTTGCATTTGAGGTATTTAATTTATTTCTACTTTAGAAATGTTTCGTACTTAATCTGATGTCTTTTTTAATATATATCAAATTGTCATAGAATTTTTGTTAGTTTGTTCATCTTATTAAAAAAAACTTAACTAGATACTATTCATTTCTAATACTATTCATTTCCTTAAGATTATACGAAAAAGTAAACAAAATATAATTGTATTGGAGGCATTAAATTTATTTGTAGTTTTTAATATTTTGTTCCCAATCTGATAGCCTTTGAATATATATAAAAATGACATATGTAGAATTTTTGTTAGTTTGTTCATCTTATTAAAAATCTCAATTAAACTCGAGTGGAAGTGGACGTTGTGCATTTTTAATGCAATTTATTTCCTTAAGATGTTTATATCTACATAAATAAAAAGTTAGAATTACAAGAATTAGTATTATAAATATATAAATGCATTGGAAGCATTATATTTATTTTTAGTTTTGAAATCTACCATATTGTACTCAATCTGACTGATAGCTTTTTAATATCATAGAAATTTTGCTAGTTTATTGATGCTTTGACATCGTTTAAATAGAACACTGCCGATTGACACTTCAGTTTCTAATTTTGTATACATATCCTTCACATCATCCACTTGTTAAACTCAAATTAGAGGAATTTGCTAGGGGTAAAAAGTAAAGGAAATGGCAATAGTGCGGTCGTCGATTATATTATCCTTTATTCGTCATGGCCAGTGCCCGCATAAGTGTGTGTGTGTGTGTGTGTGTGTCTGTGTCGCGTCAAGTGGCACAAAATAAAACATAATGATCCTGTACAAATCACGCTAATGAAAAGCCTGGCGTTGGCGACACCAACAACAACAACAACAACAACAACAACGACAACATCAATAGAGGTGGCACTTGTAATGCCAAAGCTCGAAAAAGGACAAGTGGCAAGTAAATAAACTTGAAAGGCGCCACTCGATGCGCGGGCGGGGCAATCAGTTAGCGGGCAGCCAGTGTGCCAGGAGGATACGTATGCCCAAGCAGTTGACCTGGCCTGAAACGCTTCGGCTCCAAAGTGAGTGAGTGAATGAATGGCTGGCTGGCTGGCTGGCAGCGTTGCGTGCTGTGACCCAATCCGCTTAGCGGTCTTTGCTGTTGACCTTATTGGTTGTAAGTGGTAACAATGAGATTATGCTTCATTACACGACTTCGAGTTGCCGTCAAATGCCTGACTGACTCTCACTGAACGAGTGACTGACTGACTGACTGACTAGCGAAACTGGCGGCAATCATAACAGGCTTTATGCGCACCATTAGCGTCGCGGTTGCTGGCGATAATAGCAAAAGTGCTTCAACTAATGGACATCGTCCTGTCGATGTCCTGCTGCCGTCTCTCCGCTGCACTCAATTCGTATGGCTGCAATTGTAAAATGCTTGCAACAGCCACAACCACACCCGCTCGCCTCGACGAGCTGCGAAACACATCAATGCAAAGTGAGTTCGCACCGGAATCTCAAAAATGCAGCAGTTCGAGACTTTCCACTCGCCCGCCATGGGCGACGACGCCGACGACGACGACGATGATGATGAAGCTGTTGCGGTCGCTGTAATGCCCCATTCAGGCTGCAGGCCTGACTCGCTGTTGGGATTGCGAATGGAAATGGGAATGGGAATGGGAACGGGAGCGAGACTGGCACTGGGTCTGCTCCTCGCAGTCTGGAGTCTGGCAATGGCTTTTTGCCTGTCTGCTGCTGCTGCTGCTCGACTGCTGCTCGACTGCTGCCATGGCCACAAAATGCCTGTCGTTGTTAAAGTTGCCAAACTTGTTTCATTTGCGGTGCAAGTATAATTGCGGCTGTGACGACGGGACGGCAATCGGTCGGCAGTCAGTCGACTTCGCTCGCGCATTTTACTGCCCTTTTTGCTGGAATTTTATTATTGAAAATGTTTCGATGCCTGGACGCAGTCGGACCTGTTTACCTTACCTGTGCTGTGCACTTTCAAGGCATACGCGCCGAGTTCGCCCCCCAGCCCAAGCCCCAACGTGCCCCGCACTGATGCAGTGGGTCAAGGGTTTTCATTCGCGCCCTGCAGAAAAATGCAGTGCTGTTGAGTTGAGTTTGCTGGAAGGCGAGCGAAGACGAGCGGAATGCAAATGCCGCCAGCCTTTGTGACGCTGGAATGTGGCGATAATAAACAAAAATGTCTTTAGCCATGCAACAGCAAACGGCTGGCGGTGTGGCTGCGATGGCGATGGTTGCAGCAACAAATAATTAACGATGTAAACAAGAGAGGGGGAGAGAGAGAGTAGCGCTGACCATAGGTTGCCAGCCCGGCTGAATTCGCTTGGCAAATGTCGAGCGTGTGTGTGTGTGTGGCAGGTTCACGGTCAAGCAGAGTTGCAGCACGCCAACGTCTTGCTGTTGTGGCATGCTACTTGTTGCTGTGGCAATTATCTAACTTCTGCATATCAAGAGCAATTGTGGGAGTTCGAGCAATGCAATTAATATGCAAAATTCCTGCTGGCAAACAGCGTTGTTGGCTGCGGCAGCTGCGGATATTAAAAATATTTGCGCAACAGGCGCATAACTCGCAGCATTGCGTGTCCTTTGCACCAATTTCATTAGCATTTCCACTTGGCCAGGAGTCGATGCGAGCCAGCGACGACATTCTGTGGCAATAAATTCAGCTTAAAATAAACCAAAAGACACTGAAACTGACTGTAATTCTATTTTGCCAGTGAGCATTGCAACGAACGGAATGCGGTGTGGCAACAAAACAGCCAGGGCAACTGCCGCTGCCGCTGCCGCTGCTGCTGCCACGAGTGCAACGAGCGAGCCAAGTTAAGCGCAAGACAAAGTAATAGAAGAAGAGACAAACAGCAGACATTCCAAGCCTTGGTCAGAGCCAAGTGCAAAGCAAAGCAAAGCGAAGCACAGCAAAGCAAAGCGAAGACTGGCTGTGTGTGTGTGTGTGTGTGTTGCACGCAATCTTGCCGTTTATGCCATTTGCAATAAGAACGACGAGCTGCATTGAAAAACTGGCCAAGAGTTGTGGCAGCAGAAGAAATATTCGACTGAATTAAAATGTGGCAAGTTGACTATTTCGTGCGTTTAGTTGTTGCCTGTTGCTGTTGCTGCTGCTGCTGCTGCTGCCGTCGTTCTTGCTTGTTTGCTTGGCTGCTCGCCTGCAACTTCGCGCTGCGCTTGGCCGCAGTCGAGAGTCGGGACTTGGCTGACTAGTAAATGTTGTTACCGCATTTTTCTCTCCAAAACATTCAAGTTGAAGTTGAATGTCGTCTGCGGCTCTGGCTTGTTGCTTGGCTATGTCTCTGGTCTGCCGACGCCGCGGACGCCAGTTGCAAGTTGTGCTGCCATTGAATTGCCAAAGTCAACGGCATGAGAGTGGCTCCTTCTCGTTGTTGTACGTACGCTATTCTCGCGCGGGCTGCAGCGACAACGTTACCGAGATTGAGATTCATTGCCTGTTGCATGCCACAGCCGTTCAACTGACTGCATCTGCTGCTGGCTACCCTTGCGGCTGTTGCGCTCGACTAGCAAAATTATGTCTGTCTCTGCATTAGTGTGCATCTGTGTGTGGATGCCCCCTGCTTTGGCAGACTGCTGCTGCATTCTATGCGCGCCACGTTACGTTTGTACTCGTATTTTTGTGTAGTGTACTGTACTTTTTGCATTAGGTTTGAGACACCACAACTTGTTGCTGCAACAAAGTTGCATGGTGGGGGGAGGGGGACTCAAATTCGCACAGGCAATCGAAGCAGTTTTATGCGTGCCACTTGAATTTTGTTGCTGGCCGTACGGAGAGGGGGCGGTTACTTGGATTTTACAGCTTAATCAATATTTATGCATAAAACGAAAGTAAATAAATAATGTGCCTCGTTTTGTACTCATCTCGTCTGTTCTGTTTCTCTTCTTCTTTTTATGCTCGTTGCAGGTAAGCCCCATTTTACATTTTTTTGAACTACCAACGCCACGCAAACGAGAGTAACAGCTATATATACGAGTATAGCTATAGCTATAGCTACAGCCGCAGTCGCAGTCGGAGAGGCAGCGCCGAGGCTAATGCGGCATAAAGAGCGTGAGTAAAACCAAACGCAAATCATTTAACGAGCCCAGCTTAGACTGGGCACATATTGTTTTATATGCCCCAATGGCAACAACAACAACAACAACAACAACCACAACAACAGCAACAACTCGAGTAGTAACAACAGCAACGAGAACGACAACAAATTCAGTAACAATGAAAGTTGCCAACAAATTGCGCGTAAATCCCATAAACCGTTTACAACTACAACAGCTCAGCTCAACGCGGCATCATCGATGATGCCGCCGTCGTCGTCGTCGCCGTTGCCGTCGCCTGCAACAATAACAAAGCGATTTTTATGCACAGCATCGGTTTATGCTCTTAGAGAACGGGGGCAAAGGTGCCACCCACAGCAGCGTGGCTGACACAGCTAAAACGACCGTTAGCTTTGGGCCGATAGTCTAAAAGTTGTAAAACAAAAAAAAATGAGTGCAAAACATGAATGCACAAAAAATAAAAATAAAACATAACAAGCAGAAGGCTGTGCAACGGTTGAGAAGCAGCCGAAAATTGCCGGTAAATGAAATTTATTTTTATCAGTGCGAAATCATACGGTCAAATCGAGAGGATTATATCCTCGATGTTGGGCGTTATTGTCGACGGCAGCATTTGCATTCAATGGCGCGCCGCTCTGAGGGATTTGCTTTGCAAAGTGCTCGAATAGTGAGTGTGGATAGACAAAAGAGACGGCTGTTTTATTGTGGCTTAAACCCAACAGAAAAGTTTATGCGCCACTATCAATCATCTGGTTGGTTGTTATGTAAACTTGTTTGTTGCCGCTTCAAAACAGATTGCACAGATATGAAATATATTGCAATTCTAAGCGACTTGTAATTGATTCTTTCACTGGAAGCGAAAACGCATCGATTCGGATTTCATTGAACTTGTAGCAAGTAGAATTTGAAAATGCTGCAAGTTAAAAATGCTTGACGCTGATGCCAATTACGTCATTATAATCTGTATTCTATAGGAATGTATGTAACAGGTTGAAGGAGTCGTCGCATACCATACGTTGTTATAACCAAAATGTTCAGATTTGTAAATAAAATCGATTTAGCTATGTCCGTCTGTCCGTCCGTCGGTATGAACACCTAGATTTCAGAGATGGTAAGAGCTAGAGTAACCAAACTTTGGATTCAAGTGTAATATACGTTTATGTGGATCAAGTTTATGTTTTTTTCCTGCCCCGCCCTTCCCCTTGCCCATAAACTGCACAAAACTATGGCATCCACAGTTTTAGAGCTAAATAACAAATTTAAAATGCAATATGTAGATATTTATAATATGAATCAAAATATAAATGATGGTTGAAATCGGATAAAAACTAGCTTTGTTATGGACAACAAGAAGCAATTGTCGTCAAGTATATTCTTACGCATGTATACACATATGCAGGTATGCTTGTATGTGTGCGTATTTGAACAATCAAGCTGAACTGGTGCTTCTCCAATGAAATGATATGATATGTGATTTGATGTGAAATCTTTAAAATGTATTTTATTATTCGTTTTTTTGCTGAATAATTTAAGTATATTATATATGTTTGATTTAAATTTTATTTTGTCGATGGCACAGAGTATTTCAATGTCGGGCTAGACGGACTGTAGATGTTCCCACTTGTTTTATTGTTGTTAAGTTTTACTAACGAGTTAAATGGCCTAATTGCCGCACTAACCAAACTAATTAAGTCACTCAAGGCAGACCAGAAATTACAGAGTATAGCGCTAAGTTGAGGGTTGCTGCCCTCTTCTTACCAACAATACTAATACCAACTGTACTGTTGCCGCCTTATTACCAATAATTGTGTCACTTACGAAAGCTTTGCGCTCGACGAGCTTTGTCGGCTTGCTAACAGCGGCAGTCGCTAACAGTGGCGCGCACTTCCCCAACCAGCTTGCCCCTTACAACAACAAGCGGGGCAGCAACCCCTCCGCGTGTGTTGGGCGCTTCCCCAGCCACCCACAAGTGGGACACCGACTCATTCACACCTACGCACAATTCGCACCTTGGCGTCATGCGCGCTGCACCCGTTCGGAAACTCGCACAGCACGAGGGGCGACGACGGCGACGACGACAACAGCGGGCGGCAGGGTGCGCGACTGGCAGCATCGGCTCGTCAGACACACATCGGGTCATTGGGGGTTCGGCTGTTCCGTTGTGTTGTGTGCTTCGGCATTTCCTCGGATTTCGGGGGTGGCAACAGCGTCGCCGCTTTCAGGTGAGCGCCGACGCTCGTCGCTGCTTCGTTGTCGTCGTCGTCGTCGTCGTCGTTATCGCTATCGCTATCGTCGTCGTCGTTGTCGATGTCGGCGTTGGTCGTGTGTGCTGGGCGCTCCGTAGCCACCCCTTGCGCGCATTTCCGAAGCAGGTGTAACAATTATTATTTTCTCGTTGATTTTGTCGCCGCTGCCAACGCTGACGACGCTGACGACGACGTCGACGGCGCTGTCGTAGTCGTAGTCATCGCTTGTTTTGCCTTTTTTGCGCTGCATGCCACCGTTGCCGTCGCCGCCTCATGATTTTCCATTTTCCATTTCTCTTGCACGCATCATCTCGCTCGCACAGCCGTGCTCGCTCTCGCTCCCACTCGCACAGCAACTCTGGGGGGCATGAAGGAGGGCAGGACGCGCACGCATGGCGCTTGCATTTGCTGTCTCACATGCTCCACGTGTTTATCTCTGTGTGTGTGTGTGTGTGTGTGTGCGTGTGTGGGTGGCAGTAATGTTGTTACTGCAACAATAGCTGCTGTCACAACAACAACAGCTAAAGGTGGCCAAAGGAGTCGTAACAGTTGTCGCCCCAACTGCTGATCCTCAAAGTCTTATACTTTGACTTATACTCGTAATCTAAGTGTTATATAATAAGCAGCAAAGTCACGGCCAGCTTTGCATAATGAGCGCGACTTCCCAAAAAAGTAAACTAAAGAAAACACAACACAAAATAAAAAAAAAAAAACACGCGCCCAGCAACGACGACGACAAACGGGCAACAAAATGATGAAAATAATGAACAAAAGACATTCAATAATTGCGCACCTGAGGCACCACAAAAGCCGGCCCCGGCCCGGCCCAGGCCGAGCCTCAAAGCAGCAACAGCAACAGCAGCGAAGGCAAAAGAACCTCGCATGAAATGCGGCAGGTAACAAAACAACAGCTGAGAGCGAGTGCGAGTGCGGGACAGAGAGCGAGCGCGAAACAGAGACGGAGAAAGAGAGAGAGCGCGCACATAATGCAAAGGTGTGCTACGCGCTCCGAATATTATTCTTTCGGAGTTTTCGCTGCCGGCTGGAGAAATGCTGCCCCGATGCCGAGTCATCGTCGTCGTCGTCGTCGTTGGCTGCGTCGTTGTCGGCTGCGTCGTCGTCGTCGTCTCTCACACGAGTTAGCATCATCATGTTGTTGGTCTCTTGGTCTTTTGGTGTCGGTGTCGAACTCGTCCGGTTCTGGCCTGTGTGTCTCTACTGTTGCTTTATTTTGGTTAACACGCGTCGCTGCCGCCGCTCGCTGCTCGCTGTTCGCAGCCTGCGCTGTCGCTGGCGTCGCAGTTGGCGTCGACGCTGGCGCTGGCGCAACAGATTCAATCTGACGACGAGGCGACAGGCAGCGCTGCCGCACTCCGAAACAAAAAGGTATATTACCTTAGAATGCCAGTCGTTCTTACTTCAGTCTTCGTACAGTCTTTGCTTTAACCCGTTCCAATTCTGTCCGCCGTTCGTACGCTCGCTCGCTCGTTCGCTCTATAGAAATCATATGTAGTATAAAGGCACAACAGCAACAACAACTACTACACCAACTACACCTACTATAACAACAATAACAACAACAACAACAACAACGACGACAGCGACATCGGCAACTAGACTCACAATAATTGCAACAATAACATCACCGAGAACGGCAAGAACACCTGACTAGAGTCACAACACGCGCGGTCGAGTTTGAGTTCTAGAGTTTTTGGTTATCATCATCGACATCATCATCATCGTCATCGACATCAACAAGAGAGTAGCCGCTTCGCCGTCGCCGCCGCCGCCGCCGTCGTCGCAGTCGCCACCGTCGTCGTCGCCGTCACCGTCACCGTCGCCGTCGCAGCTAGCACAACACACATCACAAACCAACCACCACACCGCCATCTCCACAACCACCACCACCACCACCACGACTACTCTACTGCCACCAACGCAAACCCCCATAACACTAACAGCAACAGCAACAGCAACATCAGCAGCAACAGCAGCAGAAGCAGCAGCAGCAGCAGCAGCAGCAGCAGCAATAGCAGCAGCAGCAACAACAATAACAGAAGCAGAAGCAGCAGCAACTCGCAGACACACACACATACACTGAGACACCGACGCACACACCGATACACCCATACGTTCGCTCACTCACGAAAATTTCAATATCCAAATCAAAGTTGAGTTCAAATCGAAAACAGCCGCAATACCAGCAACAACGTCTCGCAAATAGCACGCGGATAATAAAAAACACACGCAGCATATTAAATAGTCAAAAACACACAAAACAAAATTCGCCAAGTAAAAATACAAATTCAACAAATAAAAGCTGCATTATAAAATCAAATATTTCCAAATAAAATCAACCACAATAATAATAATAAAAGCAAAGTTGAACAAAATAATAATAATACAAGTAATTGAAATTTAAAAATCCGCAAAGCTTTTTAACACGGCTTCCCTATTTCGGTACTCTCGAGTTTTTCACTTAACGTGTGTGCTAAAAAGATCGACTCTTAACTTCAGCTTCGATTTCGACTTCGACTTCAACTTGAATCTGAATCTGAAACTGAAACTGAAAATCAAAAGCTATCAGTGCATCGCTATTTTGTTACTTCTGACACTAAACAACAATCACAACAACAACTAGAACTCCAACAGCAAACCACCACCACAACAACAACTACAACGACACAAGATGTAAGCAAAAATTCATTAGGGAAAAATACGAAATAATAAAACAAAAAAATATTTTGTGCTCTCACATAAAGAAACCGAAATCTGTAAGCAATAAGCGCACAAAAATTATAAATAATATAATACACTCGCATGTGTACACACAAAACAATACAAGAATTGAAAAGACAGAGAACAAATGAACAAAAAAAAAAGATACGAAATGAAAAGAATTGCTGGCCAAAAGTTCGTTGCTCGCGTCGCTCGTTCTAGATGCTTGCCAGTTTAAGCCATAAGCAACACGTTCTTCACTCAACTCCAGCCACAGCTCTCTCAATCTCGAAAAAAAAAAACAAAAAACAGCAACAACTTATCTGCAGCCCGTCCAGGCGTATAGGCTCAAAAGCCAAAGAAATTTCAAAGCCGGCAAAAACAAAAAATAAAAAAAACAATAAAAAAAAAGAGCTGAAATTTGTTGACTGGAACTGTGGAGACGCGAGTCGAAGCCACAGCCAGAGACCAAGACAGAGCCAGAGTCAGAGTCAGAGCTGGAGCTGGAGCGAGCTGAGCGGCAACAAAGAAACACGTTTTTGTGTTTGCGGGCCAAAAGCAAAACACAGAAAATACAAAAAGAAACACAGGCAAAAGCGGCGGCCATTCAACGACGTCGTCGCCGTCGTCGTCTCCGTCTGACACTGCCGGCCATAAAACCTTATGGCCAACGTTCCAATAGGCCGCACACTCACACTTGCCTCTCATTCTCTCCTTCTCGCGTACCCTAACCCATGTACACTCGCTCGCTTGGCCACTTGTCGTCGCGTACTTAGAGTACGCATAGAAATAATTCCCGTAGTTTATTTTTATTGTTGTAATTACACGTCTCCAAGTCAATCGCGAGAGTGCCAGAGCTCACATTCATTCTACCTTTACTTCATTATATCTTCTTCTACCACTCGTGCATATTTCTTACTTGGCTGCCAACTCTCAGCCGCTTCTCGCATATACACGTTGTTCTTGTTTCTTTCCTCTTTTTTTTTTTGCACGATCCCAAGCCAAAGTGTGAGTCAGTGTGTGTAAAAAAAAAAAAATTATAAAAAACCGGTAAAGGCAAAGAAATTTCGTGCGTGCTAATCACGATGAGAGAGAGAGAGGGAGAGAGAGGGCGAGAAAGAGCTGCTCGAGCAACGCGCTCAGACAATTGTTAGAACCAGAATTGACTGGCCCAGAGAGATGGCTCGACAGCAGTCAGTCAGTCAGTCACTCATTCAGTTTTGTTGGTCTGAAAACGTGTTTTTCACACAATATCACTTCAAGCATATTGGCAACAAAATTATTTACGCACACTCGATGCTTGAAAGCCACAAAAATAAAAAAGCGAAACGAACAAGAGCACAAAATATTCAAAAGGAAATTTTTTGTTTTATTTCAGAGCCATAATTACAAGATACTGACAACATTTAAAGCAGCAGCAAAAAAGTTCACAATACAAAACAAAAAACAATAATTAAAAAATCAAAGTAAAGACAAACAACCAGCAAAAAAATCAAAAATCCTTAAACACAAATAAAAAAAAAACAGCAACGAAAAGGCAACAACAACTTTTTACCACAAAAAAAAACAACAAAAAAAAAAAAGAAAACCATCACTTCATCTATTTCAACGACTTTGACTCGACATTTAATTGGTAATAAGAGCAAATTATTATTAACTATTCATGCCCATTGTGTGTTTTTGTTTCTTATGTTTTCTGTGTGCCATTTTATTGTTAATTGTTTGCGCTTCATTTAGTTTCTCTTTTGTTTGTCTATCGCAAAAACTTTTCGTTGAGTTTCAAGTTTGGCTTTGAATGAATTGGCAAAAAGTGTTTGAAAGCATTTATCACAAATCAATTGAATTGCAGCAAAATGTTACGCAATTCTTATAATTTCCCATTGGCAATTACACGAAAATTATTCAAAATTGTTTTGATTAAGTTTCCATTGAAATGTATCTTCCTTTTCATTGTACTCTCGTGAACAAGAACTTATTATAACCACGCAATTTGTAATTTTTCTTAACCAGAAAGATCAAGAAATATAATTAAACGCAAAAGCAAAGCAAAAAATAAAAATAAAATACAGAACAAGCAAAGGCAACAATCTACAATAATCAACTGGTATTCTTCTGTACCCAACCATTCGCTTTCCCACACACCAATCCGATATAAACCCAAAAAAAAAAAATACAGAACCGAAACAGAAACACCAAATAAAACTGAGAAACAGAAGAACAGAAACTTAGAAACTGAGCGCATTGAGAAGACATTAAACATTGCGGCACAATAGGCAGCAAAAGCGAACAAAGTGGCAAATTGTTGTTAATTTTAGTGAATAAGGAAATCGCAATTTAATTTACTTTGATTTCCGTCAGCAACTGAGATCAACTGAGATAAATCAAATGCAAACACAGTATTAAAAACAAATTCTCTAGAACGGCAAGATTTTAAAAACTATTTACACGAAACGTCAACTTTTGAAATACGCGAGAACAAAATAATTGTTGAAGATTTTTACTATGAATTATACATTTTGTTGTTAATTTTTGAGCGTAATTCAACCGACAAGACAAATATATCGTTGTGGCAAGGGCAAATTAATTAGGAGCCTAATCCGCACCCCTCCCCGCCACACTCGAAGAAAGTTCGACGGCATAGCAACAGAACTGTGTAAGGAAAAAGGTGATAGCGTTTAAGAGAAAGCGGTCAAGGGTTAAGACAAGCATTTTTTGTGCCCCCAACCCAAAAGTAAACCCCAAAAAAAGAAAAGTGAGTCGAATTGGGAGAAGGAGAACATAATATTTAGCGTCCTTTTTTTTGTGTGAAGTGTAGAATTTGAATGAATGCAAAGGTTGTTAAATTGAAATTAAGTATAAATATTTACAAAAGGCGGCAATAGCAATCCTGCAAATAGCAACATATCATAAGAGGAAATGCAAACAAGTAATTAGCATTTTTTAATTATAGCTGAAAATTGAAATTGAAAATTCAAAGTGCAGCTCCAATCAAAGAAAGCAAAGCAGTTTAGCAGCATTACACACAATCACACAATCAAACCAAAATACTAAGTAAATACATTTAAATGAAAACAAATACACTTATTTTATGTGGTTCGGTGTAAATGTGTGTGTATGTGTTTGTGTAATTTATATGTCTATCACAAGCAGAAATTGGTTGTAAACAAAATTCACGAAAGTTAAATAAATCATAGAAAACCAAATAATACAGCAAAATAACCCGTCAATTGTAGAAAAACCTTTCAATACTTGGTAAATAAACGGTGTCAATCAATAAGAACATATTTCTCATTAGCTTTTCATCAACTGCAATTGCAGTTGTCGAAGATTATTTTAAATAGAATTAAAGACAGAAATCGCCAGGTTTTGATGCCTCGATCGACGACAAGAGTACGCGTTTTGACAATCAGCAAAAATTAGCGTATATATTTAGGGCCGACAGTGAGTAGCAGCAATCGAAGCATTCATAAGGCAGCAAACATAAAGCATACATAAATATATATATATATCTAAATAAACCCCCATTTGTAGGAGTATATATTTATATTTCATAACGAACTTTTCGCAACTTTTGCTCTCAAGTCAATCAAAACCTCAAACTACAAAAACTTTATTCTACTACGACAATCTCTAAGGCAATTCCCCTAACTTAAGGCTTAATCAATCAATCAATCAATCAAACTTTAAACAATCTTCAAACGGTTTTCAAAACTTTTACTCTATACACTTGATATACTTATACTTATTATATACATCTAAAGCTATACATTCGAATATACATCTATATCTATTTATCTATATACATGTCTAATTAATCAATCTCAGTAGTGATATATATCATAGCTATAGACAGACCATAGACTAATAGACAATCTTGAAGAACTACGCTCAAATACAACTCAGTATATGAATACCTTGAACTTGTTAGCGCAATTGAAACGTGTTTCAAAACTAATTTAGAAGTAATTTGTAATCGCACTTGGCAACAATTTGCGTAAAACTTTTGCGAGCACAATTGGCATTTGAAGCGAAATTATACAATTGGCATAGACGTATATATATATATATTTATTTCTCGACAAATAAATATATTTCAAACATTTATCTGACAGTAAAACAACAACAAGCTCACCAAAACACAAAGCACTTAAACTCGACTATCCACCAAAAACCAAACCCCGTGCAATTCCCTCAACAAGAAAATACCAAAAAAAAAAAAAACGAAAAAACACGTATATATATAGAGTATATATATATATATTTATCAACAATCGCAACCGCAACAACAATCTTCAATTATTAATACGCAAAAGTATATGAGATAAACGAGAAACAAATACAAAGAAAACGCTACACGCAAACCACCCGATAAACCCCCTCCCCAAAAAAGTGCAGAATCTAGATATTTTTCAATCAACATTTGTTGCCAATAAAACTGTCATCATTGCCGCGTTAACAGAAACCACGGCGTCAGCAGCGATTGCAGCGCTCAGTATCAGCAGCAGCAGCTCTCAAGCGTCGCTTGCCACCGCCGCCAACGCCAACAGCAGCAGCAACGCCGCAACGCCGACAGTCGCTGCAGTTGCCAACGTCGCCGTCGCCAGTGCAGCAACAGCAACAACAACAGCTACAGCAGCAACTCCGTCGCCGCCGTTAACGGTAAAAAGCGAAATCGTTGCAACTGATTCAACAGCCGAGTCCTCCCCTATACAAGATTTAATTATGGTAAGCGCCGCCCTCATCCTAAGCAAAAAAAAACAAAAAACAAAACAAAACAAAACTACAACAAAAATAGAAAAAAAGCAATGCACAAGAAAATGCACTTGAAAGAAACGCAAATATAAAAATTTAACAATCAAAATGTTGACGAAAGTTGAAATATTCCAAAAATACAATTATTGACCCATCATTGATCTTGATCTATTGAAAATTGAATCGAAACGTTTCGTTTTTGTTAATAATACTACTACTACCACCACCACTACTACTACTACTACTACTTAACTTACTACTCGTACATACCTATGATTAATGATAATAATACCATCGAATCGAATCAAATGAAACTACTATATAATCCTCATCAAATGAAAATTGTACAGTTTATACTACTACTATGTAAAAGAAACTCTTTCCACTCTTTCTGCTCCTTCTCTTACTACTCATGTTTTTAGTTCACCTCAAAGTTATATAAGTACTGTCACTTACCTCTCTCTCTCTCTCTATCTCTGTCTAAGAAAACCAGTTACGAGCTACGAACCACATGTCAATGGTTTATACTTTTAGGTTATTCTACCTTAATTGTTGCCGCTGTAAAGTTAGTTTCCAAATACTTTAATTATGTTCGTTTACCTTTTGTTCTTTCTTTGATCATTTTGCGCTTCACTCACAACTTCCTGTAAATACACAGAAATCTGCTCTGCCATTATTTATTAAGTTGATTTTGAAGTTATCCATTGACATCTAATGTGTGGCCTGCAGATGACTTTCCCAGTTTCAATTTCGTTTCAAGCTGCTCAGGCACGAAATATTTCATCACTTGGTGTTCGAGAGCTCGTAACTTTGGACTGTTAACCCGAGTTCTGGTCTTGAAAACTAGCTACGACTCTACTTCAAAACTATGCTTCAATGTCTTACCTTTTGCTCTGCTTTGTCTCAATGCTATTCTATGCTCTCTCCTGCTCTCACTTTCGCTATCGCTGTCTGTTTCTCACTGCTCTTTCCTATGTAGTTTATAAGCCCACTTAGTCACTGCTAATTTTGCCACTTTTTACTGCTCTCCTGTCTGTCTCTATCTATTTCGCGCTTACTGCAAAGCAATTCTCACTTACTTTGTAGTCAAATATGTATTTTTATCATTTAACTGTAACTGTAACTAATAGGCGTGGCACCTTCACGTGCCTAGGCGAAGCAACACAACGCGGCGGCGTCTCCCCCCGGTTCATCAATTTGTTCAGTTCTTCAGTTTAAGTTGACAAAACTCGAATTTTTTGGTTTAGCCAATTTGGCCAGATTTGTGATTATTTGGTTGTTTTTTTTGTGAATTATGGGTTTATTGTTTGCCAACGAAATTGCCAAAGAAAGAAAGAAACATATGAATTGTGTTGTCAAAGTCCAAAGCCAAAACCAAAACTGAAACTCAAACTTCAACAAATAGCCCAGCCAAAAAATGAGAATAATCTGAATGCGCCTCAAATTCACACCACGCACAGCAAATGCAACTGTTGCAAGCACCGCCGCCCACGCATCCGCATCATCTGCACCTGCCGCATCCAGCTGCCGCAGCCGCTGCAGCCGCCAGCGCCTATCAGGCGTATCCAACTGGCGCCGCCACGGCCATGTTGCAGCAGAGCAACCTTGTCGCCGTCCAACAGCAGCAGCACCACCAACAGCAGCACCACCAACAGCAGCAGCAGCAACAGCAGCAGCATCAACAGCAGGCAATGCTAATGCATCAGCAGGCGGCTGCTGCAGCCGTTGCCGTGCAACACCAGCAGCAGCAGCAACAGCAGCAGCAGCAACAGGCACACCAACAGCACCAGCAGCAACAGCAGCAGTTTCAACTGCAACAGCAGCAACAGCAACACCAGGCGGCACAGCAGCAACAGGCGGCCGCCCAGCAGCAGTTCCACTATCAGCAGCAGGCGCAGGTTCAGGCGCAGGCCATGCTGCAGACGTACATGCAGCTGCAGGTGAACAATGTGGCCGCAGCGCCGGCCACGCCCACCAAATACGCGACGGCCAGCGGGCCGCCGGCGGGCGCACAGTATTTTGCGGCACCAACGACTCCGCTGACGATTATACCGGCCTGCAGTGGAGCCGCCGCGGTGGCTGCGGCCGCCATGTTTGCCACAGCCGCCACGCCCACGTCGGCGGCGACCACTCCAATCAACAATGTAAATAATACAGTTAATCTATGTGATGTAACTAGAACTACTACTACTACTAAGCAGCCCGCCGCGGCTGCCCCCCTCGACGTTGCCCTCACGACCATCGGCGGCGGCGTCGGTGGCGGGCGTCTGGTCTCGTTGCTGGGTCCGCCCCCGCCGCTGCCGTCGGCCGTTGTACAGGTGAACGCCGCTGGCTGCAGCAGCGGCAGTAGCGGCTGCAGCTCTGCATCTTCTGATTGTTCTATGCCATCGCCAACTTCACTACACTTATCTTCTCCTAAAAAGGTTTGTGTGTTCACTAAAACGCTAACAAAACAACAAAACTAAAACATTGCATTCCTACAAAAACCGAAACCAAAAAAAAAAAAAACGAAAATGATTTTAAAGCTAATCTCTGCTTTTATACCCCCCCTCAACCCTCACACATTTTCTCATTACTCCTCCAAATCCTGCTCCTGCTTCTAAGTTCCTTCCCTTACCATTTTTCTTTCGCTTACTATCTCGCTCTGTCCTAACGTAGTTAGCAACTGCAGGCTATCTTTGCCTCATTTCCTTAGATCAAGTAGTCGGACTCTGTCGCTCACCCAATTGCGATCTCTTGCTTAACACACAGTACCGTCTCTAATCTTCTCCTTGCCTCTATCTTTCTCTATCTATCTCTGTTTCTTTCACACTGTCTCTGTTTCTTTCAAGTAGTTCTTCACTTCATTTGATGTTGTTCTCATAGTTGCTGTTGTTGTAGCTCGTTGTTACTCTCTGATTTATTATACTGTACATATATTTAAATGAATTTATGTTTACACACCTCAAGTTACAGTTAGCGTTAAGTTAATAACTTCTTATTCACATTCACAGCATACTTGAATATAACATATATATACCATAGCTAATAAGACATCGCCATTTACACAGCTGACTTTTCACATCATTTTCTCTAGAGCCAACATTATCGGCCAACGGGTTCGAGTTCCTGTGTCTCTTCAGCCATATTTTCTTTCATTTTTTTGCGCTATGCGAAACGTATCAGTTGTCGGAATAATTAATTGCAATTTAACTGCTATTAAATAACTGTCTTTGTGTGTGTGTGTTTGTTATAGATACTTTTTTTCGTATCTAATCTAATTGTTTGCGATTCGATTTGTGCTCGGACTGTGTCTACTAGCTTCTGTTTTTATTATGGCAGGCCAATGCACACGTACATCAGGAGCGTATTTGTGGCTGCCCAGCGATGGGCGTGACATCGTGCGACTCAATTGTGCGTAATAAAATAATGTGCAACCGCTTGACCATGCGACCGGCATACTGATGAGAATCGAACTCTCCTGGCCTCTGAGGCTGTGCGGAGTCGTGAATATATTTATGGCACAGCCCTTTTTTTCCTTCCTCTCGTATATTTTCTTCCTTTTTTTTTTAATTTGTCCGCTCGTTGGGCAAACAGAGAGCAGAGCTTAAGTGAGTGCCACACGATTGACAGCTTGTGGCAGGGTGCATGAACGGTTCCGCTTTAAGCGCAGTCTTTAATAGCATAACAAACTAAAGTGATTGTTGATTGAAAGACAATGTGCATTTTAATCGGATCAGCAGCAACTCGTGTCTATATCGATTTGATACCTTAACCTTTCTCCAGCAAACTTCATAAGTTTCAATACTGCAATACATCATTTAAAGTTTTCCTTTATAGAATGAATGGTGAGCTACTTTGATGAGCAAATTTAACTCTTTGTTAGATACATAGTTGCTGCCTCAAACGTTGGACGCAAAAGCCAGGCTTTGGCTGCCGCCATCATTAGTTGTTGCAAGCGTTGCATAAAAACTTTTTGGCCTCAATGTTGCCGACCAGCTAGATTTCGTGTGTGTGTGTGTGTGTGAGTTATTTGGTCGCACAATTTATTATTTTATCAGTCATAAATATCGCTCATGCGAGCATTAACCGCAATTGTTTGGCGTGCACTTACGCCTTGACGTGCCAGCAGTTGCACCCCAGCTCGACTGCGACCGCGTGTCGCCCGTATTGATTAGTTGGCGTTGGAAATGTCGCTGCAAATTGTTGCAAGTTGCACATAAAAGCGGCGACCAGGCGGCTAGCCAAAGGCCACAAGCCCAAGGCTTCTGGCTCTGGTTGTGCTAACTGTTTTTAAATTTATTTGTACCCGTGGCAACAGCTCGCTGTGTGTGCCTCTGCTGCTCGCATTTTTATGCGAGTGCATTCGCATTCATTATCGATTTGTTCACACACACACACACTGGCCGTGTCGTTAAAGTTTAAACTGCTCCTAAATGACTCTATTATAAGCCGTCCGCAGAGTAAACAAACAAACAATTGCATTGCCGTCGACGTTAAATTATCTGTAATTGATTTTGTTTATCGGACCAACAACCCACTCAACCAACCCCTGCACTCGTTCGCCTTCCATCTGGCAGCCACATTAAAGCATTAACCCTTTTTTGCACATGGCTAATACCACGGCCAATTAATGCAGCAATTGCGGGCCAAGCGGGCAGCCGAAATATGTTTCACATTTTGTTATTTCATAATTTTGTTAAACACAGAACAGAATGCTGTTCTGTTGATGCCATTGTTGTTGTTGGCAATTGTTGGGCCGTGTTGGCTCATGTTGCCGCCGTTTGTCGCGCGTTGTAATATGTAAATTGTTGCAGCGGGCAAAAAGCCAAAACAAGCAATCATCGCATAAACCATATACAATTATTTGCGAATGTGTTTCGCGCCCAAAACAACAAACAACAAAGTCAACAATTACGCTTTGTAATATTCATAATTATTTCTGCCAATGGCTCACTAATATTTTATAGTTTGTTGCACTTCCGTTGGCCAATTATTGTTATTATTGCGACGCCTCCCCTCTCCTGCCAGCTGTTGTTGTCTGACGAGTGGAGGCTCGATTACATTTCGGTAAATATTTTTTGGGGCAAAAACGCGCAAATATGAAAGGAATATGAAAATGAAAACAAAAGCGATGCCATTGCGCCATTGCCTGAGGTGTTAATAAAAAACGCAATGCTGCGGGCCAACTTGGCTTGGTAAACAGAATAGCAATTGCGTTTAATACGCACGCATTTCACTTTGTGGCTAACAAACAAATAAGTCAGACAGACAAACATGCGGAAAAACAGGAAGAACAAAGTGTCAAAGTCGCCGCAGAGCGATGCGTCTGCTTTGAAGTGTGAGTGATGTTGTAGCTTAAGAGACGGGCGGGGAGGGTGGTGGGGCAAAGGTGGGATTTGTAGGGCGGAAATGAGGTTTACTGTTTGCCGGCGTAGCGTGGTGCACTTCTAATAAGCCCAACAACGTCCAACTTAGCAATGCACAAATAAACTTTTTAAATTTAAAAATTCATCAAACTTTGAAGCGCCTGTCAAACAAACAGCCCGCGGAGGGGTCAGCGTCCAGCGTTAGATCCTGTGCACATAAGTTGGCGAGTAGAGCCGCCCCCCATAGTCAAGCAAGAAATGCTCAGTGCGCGAGGAGAAAATAATATAAAATAAAATAAAAATTACATTAATCCGTAATCGGAAAACTTGGCAAAGAACACGGCGCAAAAGTTTTCCGGCTGCGTAGAAATTTGTTAAAGAAAATTTATAATAAGCGATTTACAAGCCAGCAAGAAATAAATAACAACAAAAAGTGTTTCCTAACTAAAATTTCAATTATTTGGGCGCGAGAGGAGCAATAAAATCATTTGAAATTTAAATGCACTAGACGCACCCATATAACTAGGGCAGAGACAATCTGTTGCCCAGCTGGAGGGGGGGGGGGGGACGGGGGGAGGACGCCAGAGGGGGCGAGTTGACAACAACACGCACATCAAATTGAGATGAGAAAATAAAATTCAATAAACTCTTGTTAAGCACGCAGGGCGTCCAGAAAACGGCAAGTGGATGACGTGGGGTGGAGGACCAGAGATATGGCTTGAGTTGATGCTGTAACAGCAGCAGCAAGGACAACGTTTTAAATATTGACAGCCTGCGTTCTCCACCTCTCTCTCTCGCTCTCTCTTTGAGTCTGCCTCTGTCGACGACAACGTTGTCGATTAAATAGATAAATCAACCCTAGGGACATGTACGTTGGAACGTTTTTGCATTGATCAAAAGATGGGCAGCGTTATCGACAGTGGGCCTAGTGCTGGGGTCGCTGGCTGATGCTTAGGCATTGTTATGATTTGTCGATGGCAGCGGCACAAAGCCAACGAATGGGCCATATCGATTTTGGGGCTATTCAAAATCATAGCATACTTTATGTGAGGGGCTGTCGTACAATTATCCTACGCATGCGGTCGTCTCTCTATGTGAGAGACGATTGTCACATTTCAATACAATTGCGCTAATCAGACAGCCAAGGCAGTGTGTTGAGCGACGCCTAGAAGCATGCAACACTTTTCTCCACTGCTGCTGCTGACAAACAAATTAAAAAGTTATGACTAAAAACGTTTGGATTAAATGAAATTTGCGCCCGCTCGACCAACTCAGGCTTTCGTTTGGCTCTCAGCTGCCGCCGCTGGCCAAATTTAAATTGCTTTTGTTGCGCTTTTGTAGTTGCCGCTTGCATTTCTCACTCGCAGTTTGCAGCTGTTGTTGCAGTTGTTGCAGTTGTCGCTGCCGCTGCCGCTGCAGTTGATGATGATTTTCCTTTTTGTGCGCAAGTTTTCTTTGTTGTTTGCACAAATAGTTTTTTGTCGCCAGTGCCATAAAAAATAGGAGATTTCCTTTTGAAAAGCGGCGTGACGCAAACTAAAAAATCAAATAAAAAGAAAAGAAATAAAAAAAGAACGTAGTGGAAATGTGAATATGAAGATGAAAGAAATGTAGAAATGCGAATTAAGTTTCTGCAGCTAAGCGGCCGCAGCAAAGCGCATTAAAAAAGTTCTCGAATCTTGTATTTACAGCAAAAGCAGAAGCAAATAAAAGTTGAGGCATTAAAGGCTTTAATGTGGTCTGTCTCAGCAACAAATGGGAATACGCACATGAATATGATTATGAATATGATTATGAATATTGAATAGAGCGAGCAGTACGTAAGTGCGAGTGCGAGCGCGAGTGCGGCGCAGTCACTTGACTGTCAACCCATTAAAAGTTGACACGCTCTTCAACCCCAAAGCGAACTTATGGGGTTGTAACTTTGCCATTTACGAGCACAAACGTTTGCCCTTAAGTGTAACGCTGTGTAACAACCATATGTGTATAGTGTGCATGTGTGTGTGTGTGTGTACACTAATCCACACACATACACTTAAACATGAGCTAAGCTAGGGTGAGCTAGAAGTGCTGTTGCGCGTTGACCAACTTTTTGGTGCACTATAAACTAGGAGCGACAAACCAACCTTAACTTATTAATATGCAATGCACACTTTGTTGCCGTATTAATTGCAATATTAAATTTCCACTAATACTCGCTTAGCCAGTCAACCGAGTGAGTGAGGCACTGCGGCAGCGACGCGCCGCGAAGTATGCTCTAAAAAGTTGTGCACAACTTTCAGTGTGTGTACGCGAGCGAGTCGAGCTACGAGCTGCCTCTGAACACACACTCACCTAGAGCGCAAAGTAATTATTACATTCTAACGCGTGTGTGAGTGTGTGTGTGTGTGGACTTGCTGCTCGCCTCGACGTCGACTCACATTGCTGTTTTTGCTTCATTCACATGCAGCATGAGTACGCTGAAAAGCGATACTAATGATGAGTTCTGCCGGCAGCAAATGAACTCAATTTACTACGTTTTACATTATGAACAGGATGATGAGTCTGGTGTCTGGACGCCAGGATCGCCGCAGACTAACAACACACATTTGATGTAGCTCAGTTCTTCTCTCTCTCTCTCTCTGTGTTGGTTGATGTGAACTGCAACTGGCAGTTGGCAGCTGGAAATTGCATATGCAGCCTGCGAGTTCACATTTATTTATGCCCCACACACAGTCACACGTTAAGAACGGTAAAGGTGAACCATTTTCATGCTCCAAATTGCGAAGCGAAGGCAGACAATAGGCAGCAGTCGGCACAGACAACAAACAGACAGCAGGCAGCAGACGGCAGACGGCAGACAGCACGGAGCGGAGCAGTTGCAAAGTGCAGCCACGTTGCTTTGCGTTGTGCCTCGCCGGGTTGCGCTTCAACGCCCGCAACTCGTAATGCTGGCTTAAGTTTGAAGTTAACACAATTTTCACACACGCGCGAACACGCGCCGAAAAATCTGAGACGGGGACGCAGCTGATTACATTAACTAAAGTTTGGCATATGCAAACAAGCCAAGGCAATGCAAAGAGCGCGGCAAGAGCGGCGGCGGCCGTTGCTGCTGCTGCTGCTGCTGCACTGGTTGCAAATTAATTTGTTCAAAATAAGTTGTTCGAAAAGTTAGTTGCTGCTGGCAGAAACCTTCACGCTGCCGCATACACACGTATGTGTGTGTGTGTGTGTGTTATGTAGTCACATGCATGTTCTGATTAATAAATATTTTAACTATTCTCTGGCTGGGTGGGGGCAGCATACTAAATGCATAGTTGCGGGGGCGGAGCGATGGCTGTTTAAGTCTAATTAATGTGTGTCGCTCACAGCAGTCGAGAGTAGAGAGCATTTTGGTGGCCCAAATTATGCATAAACTTGGATGTAATCTCTGATTAAGGGTGCACATAAAATAAGCTTTGATTTGACTTTGGCAGTAAACACATGTTTATGTCCAATTTGTGGCATGGCATCCTAACGAGCCAAGATGAGTCGTCGACTTGCTCGGGTCACACAGGCCAAGCCGTCAACAGCAATCAGAAACGTCAGAAGTGCCAGTTCGTCTATTCAGCCGGAGAGCGTCAGCTCAACTCGACACTCGCTTCGTCGCTCTGTCTTTATGTTTTGCTGAAACACAAACTGCACTAAGCTACAGCCTTAAACGGAGCTCGAGTCGTAGAAGCGAAGCTGCTAAGCTGATGGCAATTGTCACCTTTGTCAACATCAAATTTTCCGCTAGTTTTATGTGCATAAATGCGAAATGCAAAATGCCAGTCCGACGACCGGCAAGCAGACTTTTGATGAGTTGCGCAATTTCTGGCCAGAAGAAGCACAAAAAAAAAAAAAGAATATGCCAGAGGCTGAAAAAATTGCCAAGCCAAGAGCGAGAGAGGAAAATACAAAAAAAGAAAAGGCAAACAAAAAATTGTCATTGCAGCAGCATTGTCACTTGACGTCTTTGGCTCGCTGGCTGCTGTTTCTCTCTTTCTAGCTTTTAAGCGTTGCTCCTTTGTGCTCGCCCCGCCGCTCGGCGGCACAGATAGACTGTAAATGTGTTTGATTGTGTGTGTAAATGCGGCAAATGTGCCGGCGCCAATTTTTTATGCTCATAAATGCAACCAGCAGCAGCAGCGGCAGTCGACGAGACGAAGACCCGAGAACAGTTGCTGCCATCTTCTGCCTCACATCTGCCCGCAAGTCAAGTTCATTGTATTTGCATGGCCCCTTGCTCGTCGCCGGGCTCGTTGGCATATTTTTCTGCTGTTTCATCATTTTCATCAGCAGCGGCAGCGGCAGACATTGCTCATACGCCACGTTCGCCAACAAAGGCGGCAGGCAGCGGCAGCAGCAGCAGCATCATCAGTTCATCTTTTTCTCTTCATTTGTTTGTTGTTGCTGTTGCTGTTGTTGTGACCAGCTTCTTGGCTCTGGTTTGTTGTTGGCACACTCAAAACGTTAACAGTATTTTCAGCATTTTCGAGACAGTTTGTCATAATTTCATAGAATCTTCTTTACGTTTTTCATTGTTTCTTGCCTTGGTTTGCCGACGACGTTTGCTGCTGTGCCAACATGACAAATCGTCAAGTGTCAGGAGGTTTCTTTATTTAATTTTGACGTCCTTGCGTCCTGAGAGCGCCGGCTTTAATGGGTTAAATGGCATGGCAGTTAGAGTCTCAACGACTTTGTCCTTAGGAGTGCTTTTTTACCTCCTTTTTCTTTCTGCTTGTTGTCTACTTTGTCTACCTTGGCTCTTATCGGCTCACACATAAATTCCCCGGCAATGGAATTGCCTGCCTACTTCAAGGAACTGAACGCTCAATTACAATATTTTTGGCTCTATGTAAATTTATGAGCATTTTCATTTCGATCAATTTACTTTCGGCCCCATATTTCGTATGCGTGTGTGTGTGGAAGAGAGTGAATGAGAATGCGTGTGTGTGTTGTGAGAGTGTCTGCCTTACTTATTTATGCCTTTTACGAGATGACCCAACAGAAAAATTTATTCATTGAAGTTTTTACAGTCAACTACACCTTTTCAAAATGTGGATGAAGATGAGCACGCGTCTGCTTCTATTTCTCATTCTCTCTTTCCGTTCCGCTATCGCCGTCCCTGTCTGTCGCTGTGGCCCTGGCGTAATCATTCATACTTCATCAAGTTGGTCGGCACTTGGCTGGGCTTGACTGGACTTGGCTTTCATTCGAGTTTCTTTCGCCTGCGGTTGTCTCCGGCCCCGTTGGCTTTGGCTTCATTGCTATGCAAACTGCTCCCAATGGCTACGTTTAATGGTCAAGTGTGTAAAATTGCATAGCAAATCGTAGACGGCTCTGCCATGCCACGCTAGATGGATGGATGGATGCCTGGATGGATGTGCTTATGTCCTTAGATAAACATCCTTGCCGGCACACAACTCCTGCTCTGCGCTGGCTTGCTGTTGGCCCGTTACATATTGATGTGATTTACCACTTATGTCTTTGGGGCGTCCAACAGTTTACAGTGCAAATTGTTTGAAATTCACTTTTGAATTAGGCCCACACACACACACACACCGTTATGATATATGTACGTGCGTTGCTCGTTAAAATAGCAAAAGTCGACCAATACATCGCTCATTTGATGTGCTTTTGCTTTTGCTTTTGACATGTGGCCCAATCGCCACAGCAAATTATACCGACCATATTTTTCTGGGGCCCAGCGTGGCGATCCTTGCAACTGGAACTGACAGACGACCGAGGAGTTGGTCCGTCATCGGTCGATACATTTTCAATTTGCCGGCCAACTTCTGACATGTCTTTCGATCAAATTTTGTAACAAGCTCCGAGCAAGAAGGAGCCTTAGTTTTCATCAGCATTGGCAACGTCGTCAGTCTATTCAGCCCTTGGCCCCTGTCCCTGTCCTGGGTGCCGTTCATAGTTGAGTTGTTATAGTTGATTTCATTATAATTTCGATTTGCATAAGCAAATGTCTAAGCAACAATTTGATAGCACCCCCAAATCGTCCCTGCCCCAGCTCTCTGACTGCTGCTGCTGGTGGCCCCGCCCACAAGCGAGTCGGATTGAATCGCCTGGGATTTACTTGACATCGTCAGGAGCGACAGTTCATCAGCATGCGAAATAGTAGCTCGGGAAGAGTGGGATTCACAAGTTGGCTCGTCAAGTTGCGACAGTGTATCAATTTTGGGTTCTGCTTCCCCTCGCCGCACTCCTCAGCCAGCGTGCCGCTTGCCCTCTGCCCCGGTATGCGTCTCAATCCCTCAATCCCTGAATTGCCAAGAACCTGCTCACATTTCATTAGCTTGTCAACATTTGTGTAGCTCAGGCCATGTCTTTGACACTTCAGCCTGCGGCGTGTGGGACGCGGAGGGTGGAGGGGGGTGCGGCAGAGCAAATTGAAGTTGCCATAGAAGCAGCATTGTTGCTGTTGTTACCTTAAATAGTTAAACTGCTTAGCGGAACACTGGCCGCCATATGGACGACAAGCTGACTCACTGGCTGATTGAGCGTCTTTGGCTCTTGGAATGAGATTGAGACACCAACTCAGACTCAGACGGAGGCTGAGAGTTGGACTGACGTCCGTTCTGCCGCTGGTTGCTATGCAAATCAATTTACTCTATGCTGCTGCTGATGCGGCTATTTGTCTACTTTGTGCGGTTCTCGCTCACGATGTTGTAGTGTTGTTGCTGTGCAAAATGAAACGTTTCTTGGCATGTTCATTAGTCTCATCAAGAACGAGAGAGCACAACAGCAACAACTTTGTTTAGTTAACTTTATTGAGCGGCGTTTGAACTTTGATATCCCATTTTCTTAACTTCATCTGCATCTGCCGCTGTTGATTTTGCTGCTGCTGCTGCTGCTGCTGAAAAACTGGAAGCGTGGCTGAGGGGCTGAGACTCGTCTAGATTTAATTTGCTTTAATTGCCATAATTTGGGCAAACGCTTTGTTGTTGCCATTGTTGTTATTGTGATTGGCCCGATTCTGATGCGGATATTCATGCAAATTTAATTGACGCTACAAATTTAAAGCTTATAAATTACGAGCGACGACGGCGGCGTCCAGGTAACAAGAAGCATAAAGAACAAATCCTTTGAACAAAGCGGCGCCATGAATAGAAATCATAAATTTTGCCAGCAGCCATAAAAAAAAGGATACCCTTCGCTCGCACACACTCTGTGCGATGCTATCGATATGCCAAAATCTATACAAAATGCTACACACAAAGGCAAAGGCTGCTAGGCAGCTCGCTCGACTGCTGCCGACTCCTCCAGCTTCCCCTTTTGGCAGGCAGTCAATGCGTTTGCCTAGAAAAAATACACACACACAGAGGAAAACGCGCAGAAAAAAAAAGAATGAAGAAATCGCAGCACGTAGAGCGCCATGAAATATGTGCAGATTGCTTGGCATTTTCCCTTGTGCGTGTGTGTGTAAGTGGTGTGTGTGTGTGAGCTTGAGTGTGTGCTGGCATTTTATTTATTTTGTTGCCTTTTGCTTTATTGTCAGGCGCAGCAAATTTTATTAGGCGGCCGCCTTAAAGCATGCAACAGTTTTTTTGGCAACAGGCAGCCGAAGCAACAGCCGCAGCACAGACAACAGCCAATTAGGCAACAGCCACAAGGCAAGCGGCAGACAAGTCTGTGGCAGGAGGGCGGCGGGAGGTTGGCATGTGGCCAAACTGTTGCGGAAGGCTTTATTACAGTTTAATAGTCGCAGCGCCAGTCAATGACAGTTAGACGCGATCGCATTAGACACGATAATATGTTAGATGGGGGGAGGCGAGTGGGGGCGAACTGCTCTCGACTTTTCACGCATTGCTTTCAAACCACTTAACGCAAATGATGTTGATATAGCCAACAGCTCAGCTCAGGCAAAGACTTGCGTCAGTTGAACTTCGTTTTTGTTTTTCTTTTTCTCCTCCTTTATTTTTGTTTTTGTGTTTTGTGCTTTGGGTGGGTACAAAGTTTGCGCATAAACACACACTTGCCGAATAGCGGCGCTGTGTGGCACGCTCTACAATATTCTACGCCCGCTTCGGCTGTGCAACTTGTTGTTGTTGTTGTTGTTGTTGTTGTTGTGGCTGGGCTTGCGCTACTTTCGCTTTTCCTAAAAAGTAGGCAACAACAATAACAAACCAGCAAGCGGCAAAGTCGTTGAGCGCTAAAAGCTACGCAGCATGTAGACCAAGAAAAAAGCGAACAAATTTTTCTTTTTCTACAACTTTTGCGGCTCTATGTGTGTGTGTGTGTTGTTAGAACAAGTTAATGTAAAAGTATTTTTATGCTTTGAAAAACATTTGCCAAGCCAAAAATTGTAAAGAAAATAAAAACAGCAAACAACAACAATGCGGCATGTGGGAGGGGGCGTAGACGAAGCGCCAGCATCTTGGCTTGGCGGCAAGTCGAAGGCAGCAACAACGCGATAGCGAGAACGAAAGCGAACGCGTCCAAAAATTTGCGGTTGATGTTCTTGTTAAACAAAATACACGAAATCGCATAAATAAAATCAAACAAAAAACGAACCAACTCTCGTTCACATCATCAATGTCGGGCGGGCGAAGCAGGGCGGGGAGGGTGGCTATGAGAGACCCGCACATTATCGTCATCGTCATGGATCAGCCGCAATGCTGTAATTTTGTTATAGGCAACGGCACGTGTATCTGTGTGTGTGTGTGTGTGTGTGTGGGTGCACAACCTGCGCTGTCGTTTCGCAAGATAAATGTCTATTTAAATTGTCCTTGTTTCGCTATGTGCCCGGGTCGACGCGAGACCGAGGCAAGGAATGGCGCGCAGGGAGTGTGGCGGGGGGACTGGGGCAGGGACGGGGCTTTGTGTCTAGCGGCATGCCGCCTGCCACTTCACGGGCTCCTCTAGTTAAATCTTTATTGTTATCATAATTTGCTTTTATCCATGCTCAGGGCTTGTCACAGGACTCCACCCCGACAACCTGTCCTAACCTACTTACAGGACACACACATACGCACACATATATCTATCTATATATATGTATGTATATGTGTGTGTGTGTGTACGTATTTTTATCGTAATTGTTTTCGTGCATTTTTTCAACATTTCGTCGGAAACGGAAAGCGAAGCGAAAGCGAAAGTGAAGAGCGACAAAATGGTGCGTAAATAGAATCAGGATCGCGTTCCAGCTTGTTTACCATCTGTGCTTCGTCGTCGTTGTCGTCGTCGTTGTCGTTGTCGTGTTGTTGCCTTTGCTTTTGCTTGCTTTGCAAATCAATAAAAGTAGATAATTGAGATTTCTTTAACAAGATTTTGGATGTCATGATATTAAAATTATAAGTAGGCAGCAGACAGCGGCCGTGGCAGCAGCGCGGCATAAATTACTCATAATTTGATTGCAAGTGAGACCTTGAAAATGATACGCTTCAGGCGGTTGGGAATCAGTGGCAGGCAGCGGGGAGAGGGGAGCGGGCAGCGGAGAGCTCTCATTATGTGCTTGAGAAAATGACACAAATTGTTGGGGAAATTTAATCTTGCCTGCAAACAATTTGTATAATTAAAGAACTCATTGCGCAAACCTACACAACAATACCAGATAAATCATGTGATTATAAGGCTCATTAAACTGTTTTCATTTATTTCTAGCAATATATAAAACACGATTCTCTTTTTATTTGATTTGTAGTGCAACACAATACTTGCATTTTTACCTAAAATATTAGTAATTGTTGTAAAACGAAACCCAGTAAATGATATTTGCATATTTGATATTCTCTATCTCTCTCTCTATATATATATTTAAACTCTCTCCATCCAGATATATTGTTGTGCAATTGTCCAATTGTTATTAGCTCTTAAGGCCGGCAGTAAAGTTTGCCTTTGACTAATACATTTTTCTATTTACTTTGTTGCAGGTAAGGATCGATGAACAATTTCTGTATAAGCTCAATCATTTGGTAAGCTCGACATCCAATTAGCAATCTATGCAATTCTCAACCATAACAAATACAAGCGAGAGGGCTAGTTAGCTGGCGAAGCCGCAAAAGGAGTAGGAAATTAGAATATCCTTTTTGCTCGCATCGAAGCTGAAGGCGGCTCAACTGGCACGCTTAAGAAGTGCAGATGCCACACTCGTTCTCTTTGCATTTTGGTGTGGCATAATTGAATTTTAAATAAACTTGCTCAGTGACACACACTCACGTGTTAAGGACGATGGCAAGTCCTTTTTCGGTCGAACTGCTCTGCCGCTTTGCACTTGTCTGCTTTTTAACTGTAAATAAATTTCATCGAATTTCCTGCGCTGCTTTGGCTTTGATGCTGATGCTCGGCCTGGTCTGTGCCTGCGTCGCTCCCCATGCAGCCGCATCCTGCCCCATAAAGTATGCAATTTTATTTCAGCAGCAGCGTCACTTACCTGCTTGACTGTCTGCCCTGTCCTGCCGTCCGTCTGTCCGTCCGTCCGTCCGTCAACCCGCCTGCTGCTCTGCTACTTTTATTTGTTGCTTGAATGCCATAAAATATTTAAGTTTACATTTCTTACACACACTCACGTCGCAAGTCGAGGTCTACCTACGTCTGCTGCTCAGCTCCTGTTTCTCCTGCTAAGTTCAGGATTTGCAGTGCGGTGTAGTTGCTGTTGCCGTTGCTGCTGCTGTTGCCGTTGTCCTTGTCGTCTTATTGCACTGCATGAGTTGTTGGCTGACCATTTTTATAACTGGATTTTCAAGCAGCATCTTAGCCCAGCCAGCTCAACGGCTTGCCACTTCACACAGCAGCTAGTAAGCCATATACACACACACACACTCGCTTGCAGTGCGAGCGAGCTGTGTGTGTTTGTCTGGCTTTAATATTTGTTTTGCCATTGTCGTCTCGTGAACTGAACTCACCTGACCCGACCTGAGTTTTGCTGCCTCTGACTCGGAGTATTTGTGCAGCACTTGCCACTTGGCACTTGCCACTGCATCTGTGATCAACTGCAATTTTATTTTTATCATCAAATATAATTAACTGCTCGTATGTGTGGCAAGTGCCACAGTGCCACAGTGCACAGTGCCACAGTGCGTGCGTCAATATCTCTATGTGTGCTGCTGCTACTTCAACCACATTTTATATAAAAGTTCAATAATAAAATTAAAAAGAAAAGAGAGAGAGAGAGAGAGAGTGAGTCAAGTGGCGAGCAGTCATTAGATAATTAATTTAACACTTACTAGCCCACAGCATTGCAACTAATTGGCTTTCATTTGCCAATTCAATAAAAAAAGAAACGAAAAAGTGAAAAGGAAATGGCAAAAGGCAAAAAGGAAACCAACACCAAACAGAGGGACGAGCTAGCAGACGAAGGTAGCACGACAGACAGCTTAAGTCAAAGTCAAAGCAAAACCTAAGATACTAACTGCTGCTGCTCCACTCTACGGACAGACAAACGACGAAGTCATTAATGCTATTTGCGGCCCATTTAGGGTTGAACTGTAGGGCGAGGGAGGGCGCGGGGCGGTGGCGGTGGCGGCCCTTGGCTATGCGTCTTTACTTCCGAACGCTTCAATGAACTGGTCAAATGCTCAAAAGGTCGACAGGTGTGCGAGGCGGTGGTTGCTTGCTTGGCCTGTTCAAAATCACTGAACCTGGGCAAATTAATGTGCCCAGCCAAAAAAGGGTAATTTCTGCTGTCAAATGCAAGGGCAAAACCTACTGCAAAAGCCGCTTGTGTTGCCGCTAGATATCTTCATATACCCTGCCAACAAATGGAGTACAACAAAGCAACCCATTTTTCAAAATTATGCTCTGCTCCGACATACGAGGGTATCTGCGAGTAGAACTAAGTAAACTTGGAGTCGTGGCACAAACTTGTTGCGCGCTCTTTGTGCATCCTTGGCCGCTGTCAAAATGAAGTCAAGTGTAAATAAAAGTGAAAACAGACAACGTAAACTTTTTGCTGTTCTTCTGATGTTCAGCAACGGGTGCTCCTCATTAGAAGGAAACACAAAAAAACACAACAACAACAACAACAACAGCAGCGACGACTAGAAAAAAAATGAGAAAATAAGCAAGTTTGTTAAAAAGGGCGCTGGAGATGCGTTTGGCGGCGCCTTTGGCATTAAACTCATTAACGGTAATTGCAACCTTTTCCTTTTTTTTCGCCAGCTTTTCTATTTTTTCGTTTTTTCTTTTTTTAATGGTAGGTAGCTGTCGCAGGACGCGCAGAGCGCACACATCGCATGGCGCGTTCGCTTTGATAAAAATGAATTTGTGTTAATTAATTTTTTCGCATGTGGCAGAGCCAAGAATGGCAACAACTACAACACCAAGAAGTGGCGGGTCACAAGCCAAAGCTTGTGTAAAAATCTCGTTAGCACTAGCATTTAGTTGATTTGCTCTCTGAACTTGTTTGTCAATCAGCAGCGCCGCGAGTCCTTGACGCAGATACCAAGCTCAGCTCCACGCTTCGCTGCTGCGTTTGTCACTTTTGACTTTTCGCGCTTTTCAATTACACATTGGAAAAAAGCGCCCCACGCCACACCGACGATGAAAAAAATGCGGAGAGAAGACAACTTCCTGTTGCTGACACTGATTGTCGTGGCTGCTGGCGGTGTTCGGTTCACATTACGAACGCATAATTTGTCCTGCGGCCAAAAGTTCTATTATCGCTGGCATCGCACAGCTGTGTGTGTGTGTGTGTGTGGGCGAGACGCACTCAAAAGATTGCGCCCAGATACGCGCAACAGAGCCACAGCCGCGGGCATTTAACTGAATTTGAGTGAAAAATAAAAGCGAAAAGAGACCGTTAAGAAAACGCAAAGTAAATCGAAGCCAAAACCAGCTTAAGGAGCGCCTGTCGATGGCGGCCTATGCCACAGCCACAGCCACTGCCACTGTCCCTGTCCCTGGACTCGCAGACAGGCCTAATCAGCATGTACATCAGCTGTCACCTCCGCCTCCGCCTCCAGAGCTAGAGCATGACCCTCCTGGGGCACCCCTTTGTGGAGGGCAGTGCAACGCTAGTTGGCTGTATACGTTTTTACTTATTGTAATCAAGTTAATTGCAAGCCAAGCGTGGAGAGCGAAAGAGAGCGCGTAATTATGAGTAATAGCTGTTAATGTAATAAGGCCGGACAAAGGACACATGCATAACGCCGAAAAGCACGCAATGAATATATAAAAATACCAACAGAAAACCGACAAAAAATCCACGGTAACAACTATAAAAAAAAAAACAACAACTCTGTGGCACTCTCATAGACAAAGCTGAAAATTGATATTAATTTTTTCAGAGCGCGCGGAATGTTCATAAAAAAAACAAGAGCAACAAGCAAACAACGAAGAATACATTTATGCCTCTGTCCCTGTCTGTCTCTATTATTCAGCGTGTGTTGGTGTGTGTGTGTGTGCCTGAGTCGCAGTAAGAAATGTTTTATGCTATTTTTGCGCCTTATTACACCGCAGCGGGCAATTTGCCTAGACTGGCTGGCAGAAGAAGAGAAGTCTTTGCTTGGCATTCTGTGGCCAAACAGCCAGAGAATTATCAAATTAATTAAGCGTCGCTTTGTTGTCGTCATGCTCCAATAGCAATAACAACAAAGCCATTTAACTTTGCACAAATGGAAATCCCATTTGCCAGGGACACAGCGAGAGAAGGATATATACACGAGGCTGCCGCAATTAGATCAAATCATGGCCAATGCAATTTGTCAAGCTCGGCTCGGCTAGCACAAAAGCCTGCATACCTCAAAAATTTGCTATTTATTTCAAATTTCATATTTCTTGAAGAATACAAATTCTTTAAGTTCCACTGCTCAGTGCTCTTTCGATTCCAGGTCTTTGACTTTGTTTCCTGCGGCAATTGATATCAGGAGCTTGTTTGCTTCGTCGTTTGACGTGGCTTGCAAATCAAATTAGAATAATTATGGAATTAATTTAGAATATTTTGCATCACTTACCAAACGAGCCACTTAAATTTGTGCATCACCTCGGGCAGTTGGCTGCTTATTAAATAAAATGCTCATAATTCGCAAATTAAGTTGTAATAATTTAAAAGTCCGACTACTTGACTAGACGATTTGCTTTGCTTTTGATTTACGTCTGGCAGCCAACGAGTTGTGTTTGCTTGGCCAGTTGACATCAGCGGTTCAATTTGAATGTGCTATCAATCTGTCGTTGGCACAAAACCACATAATGAGCATGAAATATGGACGTGGATGTAAACAGCATAACAAATGCTGCTGTCGCTTCTTGTTGTCTGTTGCCATGGCCAAGGACATATGGCCGCGGGCCATATGCGAATACTTGAGTTGTGCTGTTGTTGTTGTCATACTGTTGTTGTCCTGCCCGGCGGGCGAACGCGCTTGACTTGTGCCTTTGCCTTGCCAATGACTTAATTATATTTCGTTTTTGTAATTGTACGTAAATCGCAAGTCGTTGCCAGCCATAATTGGATCAGAGCACAGCACAGCTCATGGAGGTATGCAGCACTTTTGCTGCACGGGACAACAACAATGGCAAATGGGGCAGCAGACAGATGAAGACAATCAGTTGCAAATCTGTCTATTGTTGCAACTTTTGTTTGCTCTGCTTAATAAAATTTAACTGCTGCATCAGTACGCGGCATTAAAAGCAAGCGAACTATTTCAATGCTCACGAAAAGCCAAGGAAGAAACCAAAGCCAACAGCGCAGAGTACAGTCAAACTTTTTAAGTGTTTATTTCAATTATTGTTTGTATGTGTCCCTCTCTCTCTGTGTCTGTGTCTGTGTCTGTGTGTCGTGTTTTTGGTTGAGGGTGCCCGAACGAGGGCAATTTAATTTTCCGCATTTTGTGCAGAGCGCACGAAGGCGACAGCAAGAGCCAAAAAACAGCAGCAGCAGCAGCAGCGGCAGCGGCAACAACAACGATATAAAACCAGCTAACAATAACAAAAACTAGTTAAGAAATGCGAAAGTTTTTAGCGTGAAAGTTGGTCTGCTTTGGCCCGTCGCCCGCCGCCCTTCGTCCCGTCGTCCCGTCGTCGGTCTCGTTGTTAGGGTTCGTGTGGCGTGCGCGCCTTGGCTTTGTTTTCATTTTCATTCACGTGCAGTTACTCAATTTTTGTGCTCAACGGGAAAAAGTTGCAGAAACAGAAACAATGCGACTTAATGGCAGCGCACTCCAGCGCACAATGAGTGCAACCCAAAAGGTGCTGGGCCATTGCCGCCCCGCCCCCGTCGCCCCGACGTCGCACATAGATGGACGCCTTTTGGTGTAATTCCATTTTGCGCCCTTTTTCGTAAGTTTGCTTTTGTGTTGGCGGCGGCAACTAAAACTAATGTTGACTCGCTCGGCGGCCAGTCGCTTGACATTTTGTTGCAGCAACATTGTTGTCGCTGCTCGGCGTGCCAGGCGACAACAGTTGACAACGCGTCGTCGTCGTATGTGCGATGGTCGTGTTTCGTGTTGGCCGTGTGTGTGGCATGTGTGCAGGAGAACAAAAGTCGTCAACGTCGTCAACGTCGTGGCATTGTCGCATTCTTTGTGTCTCGGTGTGCGCCGCTTTCCTCATCTGTTTAGTGTTGCGTGTCGCCATATTGTTTGCTTTATGTCACACACTCATACGCATGCACATAAAAGGCTGCTTTATTTGCGCTCGCTCGGTCTCCCTCCCCGTCCTCCCCCGCCCCGCTACTGCGCTCATTGCCATATATTTTACTCGCTGGTAATTGCGGTTTTTATTTCACAGCAAGCGAGGAGCAACAAAAAACACACACAGCGAATACTCGTAATAATAGCTACTGCGGGCGACGGCAACTGTCGGAAGTTGTCAGCTCTGGCGCGCGCACAAAAGTATGCTATACGCCAGCGACTTTAAGATGCTGCCATTTTAAAGCGGCTCACAGCTCTCACAGCTCTCAACCGCAACCCGGTCTGACTGCCGACTGGCCATGCATGTCAAGCGTGTGCTCAATGAGTAGCATGCGGCGCCGTTGTTGAACGCTAATAAGACAGACAGGGACGGACAGACAGACTTCCAGCCTGTGTGTGTGTGTGTGTGCACAAGTGTTGTTTGCGTGTGGGAGCGTGCAATATAAAGCCTGTTAACACACTTAACAACAAACAAAGATACAAGCGACGGAGACAGCTTGTGAGAAACTATGGGCATAACTTTAATGCTCATTGCCGCTGGCACTGCGCCAAATTTTAATGAACTGTAAAACACCTTTAGCCCCGGCCACACAGCAAAGTGAGAGCGTGGAGCATCTATTATTATATAGTAAAATATTTAATTATCCAATCATAAAAGCGAAATATAACCAAAATAAGGTTGGGCGTTTAAATAACTATATCTAGTTTGCATTGACTCAAAACTCAAAGTGTGGACCGCTTTAATAGTGCATCATGTGAAATGCAGCATAATTAATTGATTTTATATGTCAATTAGCTTCAATTTTGGCATTAATCAATTCCATGCTGCATTCAATTATGCATTTTTGCCAAACTAAACAGGCGTAATAACTTATTATCTAGCAATGGATGCGAGACAGAGCGAAAAAAGTGCAATGATATTGTGAAATGCATTTATTATTGTTTAGTGCAATTAAAGCTGGCACAATAATAACTATTAAGAATTAATCTCTTTGTGCTGCAGTTGATAAATTGCACGCACATTTATTTCAATTTGTAGGCAATAGCAAAAATGCAAAACATGCTTTGCATCCAGGGTAGCAGATTGAGGTCGTTCTGCGGCTGTAGCTTTTAATTACCGAAAATGCAATGCGAATCCGAATACCCGACGGCGTGAAGAAACCCAAAAACTTGAGAGAGTGGCAGCCGCAGGAATACCGAAAGACGGTCGAGTTTATCTGGTTTATAAACAATAGTTCATTTGTGTCGGTTCGTCGAGAAGGAGCAGAATGGGTTAAGCAGTGGTCCCGGCAAGGGAGGGGGGGAGGCAACAAAGAGCAGCCCGCATAATACGCTTATGGTCGGATTGCTTGTTCATTGTCTGTAGTTGTTGCTGTGGCTTAAACCAACTGCTCTATGCCACACAGTTCATCTGTGTGTGTGTGTGTTTGTCTGTGGCTTTTAAATTGTTAGGCAAGTGTGTAGGAGCGAGTAGCGAGTAGCTGGCAATGCGTACAGCCGAAAAATGTTAATGCAAATCATTGGGGAAATCAAAAGCGGCGGCGCGCAAGTGCAAGTGAAAACTGTGCCGCAAGATTTGAATCCGCTCTCGGCCATGCAATTTGCAAGGGTTTCCCAAGTGGCCAGTAGTGTCTATGGAGTCTCCGAGCCTCGTTGTCAAATTTGCAGAGCGGCCTCCGATTGCAGCCTAGGCAAGCCACATCGAGCAGGTGCGCTGCCAGGCTGTCAGGCACGGTGTGAGTCTCCTGGCCAAGTCATTAGCATAAACGTAGAGCGCGGTGAAATGTAGCAAATCCATTAAGCGATGCCCGAAAAACACTCGAAATAAGAAACGAGATAGAGACGCGGCGCCGCAGCTGAAGCAGAAAAGGGGGGGCGACAATGGCTGCTGCTTCTGCTGCTGCTGCTTTTGGCAACTCTTTAAAGATTTATGAAGCGTCAAATATTTATTATGCTCGCTTTGCAATATAAGGCACCGAGACACGCAAGAGTCGCTACAACACGAAATAGAACGATGGCCTGGCCGCCTTGCCGCCACACTGCCCTCGTCTAAGGCCGCAGCAGGCCAGGACACAGGCACAGGCACAGACACAGAGCAAGGCTCGGTGCAGGCCAGGAGATGATTAAAGGAGACGGGATGCTGCCGGGCTAAGCCAAAGCCCCTTAGTCTGCTGCCTCGGTCTACACGCGAACACTTTTTCAAATTGCAAAGCGGCGCAAATAAATAAAAACACATAAAAAGTAGGCAATGCCAGAGCAGAGAAGAGCAACACTCATACACACACACACACACACTCGTAAAAATGAAAAGCAGAGCATAAAATAAAACGCAAGACGAAAGAAATGAAATGAATGAGCGCAGCAGCCGACGTCGACGACTACGACGTCGTCGAGGCTGAGAAAAAAAGAGGAAAAATCAATGCGAGGTCCGCCTACATTTATGAGCGCCCATTCTTACACTTTTACTTGTTTTCGCTCGTTGTTGCTGCCGCTGTTCTCGAGACACTTCAACCCTTTCAACAAGCGACCGACCGACAGACCGACAGACCGAGCGACCGACTGACTGACTGCGTTTGCTTGCCGGCAGCAGGCAGCAGGCAGTGTGTCGAGCGGTGAAAAATGTGACGGGAAATATGAAAAATCTTTGCATATGTTTATGTTGTGACGCGTTCGTTCGCTTTGCATGCGAAATGCTGTGCTAGTGACGACGAAGGCATATAGGTAAACTGTGCCAAATATGTCAAACATCTTCGAAACCATTTAATTTGACGCGGCCCAAATGCTTAGCATATTTTTTTGGCACAGCCAAACGCAGCGACCTGTGACCCGCTACTTGTGACTAATGATGTTGCCGTTGCCGCTCTGAGCTCTGACTGAGAGTGAAGGTGAGACGACGACGTCGGCGATGATGATGATGAGCGTTACATCTACTACTCGGGGGCTGGACCAACTAATGAGGCGCATAAATTCTACACAAGAAAATTCTACAAGCCAAAACGCTCGCACACGTGTGTGCATATTCAAGCAGCTGCTGGGGCAAACGGCTTGCTGTTGCTGTTTGCTGCTTGCTGCTTGAAACAAGCTGCAAATTTGATGAGCTGCCTGGCGAAACAAGATGTCAGCGCTTAGAAGTAGGCAATGTAATGCGACGCGTGGGCGTCTTGTTTGCCCGTGTGTTCGTGTGTGTGTTGGTGTGTGTGCGAGAGCTGTCCCCTTGGGCTTGTCTACGCATTCAAGCAGTTAGACGAAATTTAATTAACGCATTTTGAGCAAAACATCGTCTGTTTGCCATTTGTCAAACGGAAAAAGTGTTGCCTACTTTTCAGCGCTGACAACAAACAAGATTAATTGCGCCGCACACATAATAACAATGTGTGCCTGTGTGTTTGTGGGCGGAGATCTGTGAATTCAGATAGTTGCGGCTGTCGATGGGCATGAAGCACTCAAGTCAAACTTTAAGATAAAACCATCATCAGCTTTTGCATTTCAAAGCTGTCGAAATGCATGTCACGCTCCAATTTGCATTTTACAACTATCCACTCCTGTCTCCCGCATCCTTCGGGCCCAGCATGCCACCACTGCAGCACATATGCGCACAGGCTGACAAAACCGGGGGAAAAAAGTGCAAGCCATTGCCCGCTGACTGCCGCTTGCCCCGCCGTGCGTCCATAAACAAAAACAGAAACCAACAAATCCACCAACCTAACCGCAATTTGTTCATGTCCAACTCAATTTTCGTTACGTAAACTGCATCATATGCCGCGCCAGCTACCCGTCCTCTCTTTCGCTCTTCCGCTCTTCCGCTCTCTGCACGCCGTTAGACATAACTTTTTCGTGCTGTGGCAAACGGCGTCGCCGTCGTCGTCGTCGTCGTCGTCATCGTCGTCGTCGGCGCCAACAACTCGCATGTATTTTTGTATTTTGGCGGCCAAACAACAAACAAACAAACAAACGAACGAAAAAAAAGCAAAGCAGAAAATTTCCCAAGCCGACGCAGAGACTCGCTTGGCCGGTTGGCTGCTCTGCGCTGGCGCTTCAAATTTAATTAAACATGCACACGTGAGCAAATGCAAATAAATAAAAACTTTATGGCTTTTGGGCCACTGAACGAAAGCGGGAGGCGTGGCAGTCGGTCGTGGTTCGTGGGCGGCCGTGCGTGCGTCTCAACCGTCAACAGTCGAGCGGCCATTGCATACAACGTGATGCCGCGTGGCGTGCTTATAAGTTTTAAATTTGCCACTCGCCACTCGCCAGTGGCCAAATGTTGTTATTTGTTCTTGTTGTGGTTGTTGCCAGCGAAACGAAAACTGAATTTGCAGCTAGGCGCAGGAAAATAGAGAAACATAAAAAGGCGGCCAAAATCCGTCGAATTTTAGTTTGATGTCTGCTGCTGCTGCTCGTCGAGTTTGTTTCACAACACGTTCCAGATTGAACAGCTTTCGCTACTACATAAGTGCAATGATGTTTTTTCTATGTGTGTGTGTGTGGGCTTAGGTGTTAGCATGCATGATTTATGCAACGGCAGATGCAGCTCAACAATTTTTGTAATTGAAATGCACTTAAGTTCTTAGTTGCGATTTTTCAATTATGCAAATCCCACGCAGAACATTACAGCTGATTGCAGCTGTTCACGATCAAAACGAATGTGGAGCGAGAGCGAGTGTCAAATGTTCTTTCTAATTTGACAACTCGCGCGGACGGACGTCTGGGACGTCTATATGCATATAAGCTGCACATGAAATAACGGCAAAACAATTGCAAAATTGTGAAACAGAAACAATTAAACTTGTGCCTTGGCTGGCGAGGAAGTCCGTCCTCTGCAGTGCTGTCGCTCATGTGGAATATTTGTTAAAAACTGCATAATTCATGTGCAGCAGGACGACGACAAGACCCTTTGCTGGACCAGAGCGCAGAGGTTGACCAGCGCCAGCAGTTGTCGTCGGCTTTGGCTCGTCAACGTCCTTGCACATGGCTGACTGCGCCGCACTCACACACACACGCACACGTATTTCATTTAAAATTTACAAGTTAACAATATTAAATATTAACAGTTATTTATGCATTTTTCGGCATAAATCCAAAAATTTCGCATGCAAAAGCACACAAAGTTGAGCTGCCGACCGCTCGGACCCCAGATGATGTTGCACAAATCTCCTCCGCCCTCTGCAGCGTCATGATGTCCTCAGCATTTTTCATACATGTGCATGCACACAACATACGTATGTGAAAAGCCAATTTGCGCCTTCGCCCCGCCCGCCGACTGACTGACTGACTGACTGACTGTGGGTTGCGTGTAAATTGTATTTGCCTTTTACATTCTATTCAACAGTATTTTGCTCTGTTTGCTGTTGATTTAAATAATTTGCTTTCAGCTTTTGTGTTGCCATTGCCGTTGTCGTTGTCGACATTTGCACAATACATTTTTGGCATATTATTTACTTTTGACGCATTGTTTGTCTATTTTGTTGATTTGCAAAACTCCCTCTTGAACAATTCAATCTTAATTTAATGCAAATTTATTTGACTTTTTAACCCCAAGCTCACTCGAGTGCTGCCTTAAACCCAAAGAAATTAAGCGGAAGTAGTCTAGAATTTAAAATGATTTGCCATCTTTCAGCTGCAAATACTTCAGTTGCTATTTTTAGATGCTCTCTTCCACTCGACTCTCTGTAATAGTTGTTGGCCAACATTTTTGCGGCCATTTAAGCTGCTGTTAGCAGACGACAAACAGCAACTTCGTGTTGTTACCAGTTTGTTTGTCGCCACTGTTCATTAAGTCTCGATCTAAGCTCTTGTCGACACAGACACAGACATACATGTGTGAGGAGTATCTACGCTAATTTTGCACTTCTAAAAATTTCATGAACATTTTCTAGTCAAATTGTTGTGTTTGAGCGGCAACCTCAAAAACAAAACTTTTGCATTAGCTTTTTTGGGCAACGACGACGCCGTCAGACAGTACGGTAAACACTAGAAAAGCCAGACGCATCGAGCGACGGCAGGCAAATGGAAAAGTTGAGCCTCCGTTGATGACGACGCCAACACAAACGTCGCGCTCTGCCTGCTCAAATATGCAAATGAGCGGCGTAGGACCAAGTCGAGACAGCCGTGTAAAGTGGTGCTCTAAAAGCAGCAGCCACATAGCAGCAGCAGCAGCAGCAACGAAAGCAACAACAACAAGGACGACAATCAGCAGAAATAGCATTTAGGCTAAAAATTGCATTGCCTGCTTTGGTTTTGCCCTGGCTGCCTCGCAAATGCATTTCCAGGCAGCACGAAAAAAAGAGCAGCAAGAGGATCAGGAGTGAGCCTTTTGCGACTTGCGTGCAACATTTGTTTACACTGCAGACGAAGCCAAGGAGTGAAAAATAAATGGAGTGTGATTCGGAGAGCAGCCAGGATTACATTTACACAGCCTTTGGTAATACGATGATGTGGCTGCTCCTGCTCCTGCTGCTGCTGTTGCTTTGGCTGGTTGTTGCGGTATTTAGACAACGCCGGCTAGTTGGTTGGCTGACAGGTTTGGCTTGGAGCGGCGCAAATGCCAACAAATCATTGCCAGGACAACGTGGAGGCAACCAACAGCGCAACAGCAACAGCAGCAGCAGCAGCAGCGAGCCAACATCATCATCAGTCTGCGCCTAAGTAAGCCGCATTTTGTGGATTCAAATGACACCCCGCCATGCCTCACTCACAGGCCCGGCTCGGGTCCGGGGTCTGGCTACGTGTGGACGACCCCACCATTGAAACCTCAACACTCACACAACAAACGACGTGGCTGCAAAGTGATTTCTGGTTTAATGTTTTTTAATGTTGCTCATGTTGCAACTGACCAATGTCGCTCTTCTTGCTGCTGCTGCTGCTGACGCTGATGATATTGTTGCTGTCATCAGCAGCGGTTGCCGCCCGGTCAACTGTTGGTGGTTGCTCACACTCCCGCTCTCTCTCTCTCTATCTCCGCTCGCTGTTGGCAAGTCAAACATGAGCCATGTGTGGCAAGCTCATGTCCGTAACGTAGAGTCCTTGTGTCAGCGACGCTCCCCGCACTGTGCTGCCTGTCATGTGGCCACTTCTGCTGTTGTTGCACCTACAAAAAGTGCGGCCATGGCTAATTTTTCGCTCTCTTTCGCTCTGTGTGCTTGTGTGCATGGAGTCCATTAGCTGTTGACAAAGTTGTTTCTATGGTCGTGTCTACTTCTCGCTCGCTCCTCATTCTTCACTCTGACTCTCTGTGTGTGCTTTGCGGCTCTATAGCCGAATTTGACACAACATTTGTCAAACCACAAAATGGCCACCACAACGTTACTTTCATTATGCAAAAGGTCAGCAAACAGGCAACAGAGGGACAGCCAGACAGACAGACAGAGAGATAGACAGACGAGCGGGCAGTCTGCCCGAAATGACATTTGACTTGGTTGTGTTGCGTGGCTTACAACACACATGGTTTGTCTGGTCAGCTGCGTGGCAAATAAGCTGTGATTTATCAGCTAACAGCAACAAATTTGCAGCTTTATTCAGCCAGCACAGTTCGGGACAGCATTTTATATTAACACGACAATTGTTGCAGTCCACTGGCCGAAATCAATTCACACGCCTGTGCATAATCTGCATGTGCAGCTGACAATTTGCCAAATGCCAATTGCAAAATGTTTATGGTACTTATTTTTGTGTGCTGCTGTCGCAAATCAATTAGACTCGGTAATTGAGTTGAGGCGTCCTTTGGGTCCTTAATTTTGTTTGTCTTGCGCACAGTTCTTTTTTATTTGTGGCCTGGCGCACTAATTTATTTATAGCCGAGCGGAGTCTGTTCAACTAATGTGCATACATGTTTTATGCCAGTTGTATTAAGGTTTATTGAGCAACAATTAGCAGCTTTAAGTGCAGGCTATTGATTTATGTGTGCGCTCCATAAACTATGCAATGCTTCTATGCCTGTATGTATGTGTGTGTGTAGGCCATAATTAATAATTTAATTGCTTCTGTTTATCTCTTAATTAAAAGGGATTTATTTGAGCCGCAGTGCCGTCTATTTGCGCATGTGTGAGTGAGAGAACCGCAGCAATTTCAATCAGAAACAAATCGCTGCACTTTACTTTTTATTACTTTGCTAATTAAGTTCATAATTAATCGCATTTAATGCGGTTTTTGTGGCTATCAAACAACTGCATCAATTTCGACGACGACGACGACGACGATGTTGATGATGTTGTTGATGATGTCGTTCGCCGTTTGCCGGCCACAAAAACTGATTAGGAGGCAGCTTAATTAGATTTGATTGCTCAAAAGATTTGCGAAATGAAATATGCTAATCAAATTTGTTTTGTTCTTTCATTTATTTACAGGTGAGTCCACACGATTATTACCAAATGCCGACGCAATTCGTAAGTAAACGCAAATTTTGTTCAAAACCTGTCACTGACACGAACATAAACTCTGCTTCGATGGCTCCCATTTTCATATTCACATTTGAAAGCATATTTGTCGCTGCCCCGCCTCTTCACCTCGAACTTAATTGGCCGTCAAAACAATGGTGTCTTTCCCTTCCCCGAAATAGAGCATCCCTTTCCCTTGTGCGAGACCCCAGAGCTCGGTTCGCCTAATTTTCATAATTGTTATTATAGAAATTCAACAGCCATAAACAAAAGGTTAGTTACTTGCCTAATGACTTGAAGTGCTGCCGCTGCCGTTGCTGCTGCTGCCAGTGGGCAAAACTTTTACAGCCGCCTCGCTTGACTTGATAAACAAGCAAATGCGCTTATCACCGCGCCCAACTTTACCGCACCGCCCCGCCCTGCCCCTCGTCGGAGGCTAAAAACCGCGCACTCATAACCAACTCCCGTTCAATGCGAAAATGATAGCCGTCCGTCGCAAGTTCACAACTTTTCAACTATTTGTGAAACGCTAGCTAGCTCAGTATCCTTGTTTTCTAGCATCCTCCCCCCACACTCTCTCCCTCTCCCGCCCAGCTCGCCTCGTTGCCCAACCGCCCTGCTGTCTGCCTGTCTGCCCCACTGCCCCACTGCCTCCCGTTCTGTCGGTGGCAGCTAAACAGCCCAGCACTAATTACAATGCCGTGGCGTTGATTTTTATGTGCGCAAAATTGAAATAGCAGAACATGGAAACAACTTAAACGCTTTTAAAGACGCCTTAAAGCGCGGCCACAGCAAAATATCTTTTACGAGCCTACAACTTGCCCCCCCGCACCACGAGCCGCACTCCTTCCATTCCATTTGAGGCCTACAAAGTTGCAGGTTGAACTTTACAACTTTTCAGTTTGGCGGCAGTGCTATTTCTGTTGCCAGTTCTCGTTGCTGCTGCTGCTGCGGCTGTTGTTTGTTTGCTGGTCGCTATTGGCCAACAAGTTTGTGCCATGTTCCGTCGCTGACTTCAACCGGACGCCATTCTATTATTAATGCTGGCTCTGCTGCGTAGTTTAATTAATTAATTTGACAAGAGTTTTCAATTGAACTTCAGCTGTCGACGAGCCGACAACGACAAACAGAAGCTTTAATGTGACTGCGAAAATCCCACACAGAGAGAGAGAGAGAGAGAGAGAGAGAAAAAAAGACCTGCATGAAATCAACAATGCTAAACAATGGCATGGCAAACAATGTGCGAGAGAGTGAAGCCAATAATAAATTTATTTTTAATGCCCGGCTTCAAAATGCAAATATCGAAATGCCTCTGTGTGTGTATGTGTGTGTTTCCTTAAGGATTCCTTTGTAGTCACAAACAAAAAGCTTGGGAAAAACACAAACGTCTAAACGAAAACAATGCCAAAAGCAGCTTTCTTTTGGGTGTTTGTGGCCACAGTTCTTATTTCAATTCATTTACAAATGTGGCTAACTTCCCACACTCGCCCAGCTCATGCATATTTCATATACACATTTAATTAACAGACACAGGCCACAAGCTGTGTTGCAGTTGCAGCATCAATTGCAAACAATTTTCTTAATAAACTTTATTTGTGCTTTTTCGGAAAACAATTGCAGCAATTGCGTTTAGCAATTTGGCTATAGATATTTTGATTTGTGCTACCAGTTGTGGCTGCCACACAGCGCATGGCATTTCAATTTTCATTAAGCAGCATTAACGGGGGGCAGCCTGGTAGGATTTGTGTGCCTACAACGCCTATCGCGAGCAACAGCAAAAAGGTTTGCCCCATAACCTCAAAAATGTTTATGCCACACTTCCGCTGCTTCCGATGACTGTTGTTGGTGCTGCCGCTGCCTGCTGTTGGCTGCCCGCGCATGAGTTGGCTATAATTAAAAATGCTATTACTGCCAACTTCATATAAATTTTTAATTAGCAATTTTTGCTATTTTCCTACTTTTGTTGTGCACCCAACAAACAGCAGCAACCTTATTGTTGTGGTGGTTCTTCCTGTCGCTGCCGTTGCTCTTGTTGCTGTTGTTGCTGTTGTTGTTGGCGCTTTGGTGAACTTTTTAAATTAGCACTTTGTTAAACACTCTGACGAAAAAAGGTAGCAACAGCCCCTCACTCAATGTTGGCATAAATTGTTTTTTAAAAGGATTTTGTCCACCCATCGCTAGCTTGCCCAGCCCCCCAGCACTTCGCCCCCGCCTCAGCGGCGGCGTCAGTTGCCGCAGCCGCCGCGGCCGCAGCAGCAGCAACATCAGGTTTGGCGGTAACGCGTGACACGGCAGCTGCTCACACGCATTAAGCACCACAGCACCGCAGCCGGCTGTCATAAATTTTTAGGTCTATCTGGCAGCGACGCCAGAGCATGACTAAGCAGCTACCCTGTAAGCAGTAATCCCCTTGTCGCTTTGTGGCAGTCGCAAAGCAAGTACTTGGCGCTGTTGCGTCGACCCCGTGCGGCGCTGAATGCGGGGTATTGGCATTATTAGCGTGGCTGGGGAGAAAAAAGAGTGTTGCCTACTTATTTGCGCTAAGCGCGAACGCTCCAAGTTGATTAGCATGGCAAAAGGTCGGTGCGGGGGCTTAACTTTTTGTTGCTACTGTAATTATTAGATTTTATGCATGGACCTCGGCACGCCCACGGCAATAACAGCCAGCGAAAAAACAACAAAAAGCTGCGCAAATATTGACAATTATGGCCTATAATTTGACACCCAGCAAACGTCGCATCGCAGCGCAGCGCCGTGAAAGCTATGCGCCTGTCAACGCCATAAAAGTGACAGCCAAAGGGTTGACAATTAAAATTAAACCAGCCAGCGCAGCACACACAACGCACAACGCACATATGTGAGGCGTTCACATGACAGTCGCGAGCGACTGGCGAGCAACGCTTTATGATTCAGCAAATGTGCCGCACACTCACACACTCTCATGCTGCACGCACACGCACGCATTTTTGTCATGCATTTTAATTAAAATTAACTTCATTTTTATGACGCCGCCACGCTCTCGCTGCTGCTGCTGCTGCTGTTGTGGCATGTGTCGCATTGTCTCTGTTTTGTTGCTGGCTGGTCGAGCGGCTGCTTAGTTAGTTGCCACAATTTATACAATTAAATAAAGATTTTATTATCATGCCGTTGGCTTTTAATGTCTTCAAGTTGTGTGTGGTGTGCGTGTGTGTCTGTGTGTGTGGCAGACTCTCTATGTGTTTGTAAATATTTAAGCTGCAAGCATATCAAATTTACTGCTGTAGGTGTCGCGTCGGCATATTTTAAAAGCTTTTCCTTACCCAGCCGCGTTTACTTAGCAGCAAAACAGGGGCAGGACGCTGCAGCAAGTCTTGAGCGTGTCTATGTGTGTTGGTGTGATGAGCATGTATGCAAATTTATGTGACATTGTGGCAAGCACGCGCTCACTCTGGCTTAAGGCTTGCCCAAAGGAATTTCCCAGGCCACGGCTTTTGTTTTCTAGCTGACGCTGCAGCCAGCCACCCAGCCAGTCAGCCACCCAGCCAGCCAGCAGGAGCCAACATTGTCCTTGTTTTATCCGAAATGTATGCAAAGCTGTGTTTAAAGTGCGCCAGCACTTTGTGTGCGTGTGTGAGACGTGAGTGTGGCTTGCTGGCAATTTAATGGGCGCGACCTGCCGTTGTCGTTTATGCATATTTAATAGTTGCTATTTTTGCTAAGTGCTCCAAAATTGTCGTCACAGCCTCGAAGACGCTCAGCGTTGTGAGAACGTTGAAGAGCCGCAAATCCGTCGAAAAGCACATTTGGATCACTGCGAAAAAGGTTTTCCCTATCATTTAGCCACAGCCCCTTCGCTGCCCTTGGCGCCCCTCTCCCACTGCTGGCACACAAACTAATTACATTTTTGCTCAATTGGCACAAGTTGCTCGACCTCTGCTGACACTCAGAGCGCAGCCCAAGTTATACAATTAGCATAGAGAAACCAAAAGTTGCACAGGCATTTCAATGAATTTTGAAATTTGCCAAGCCAAAAAAGTTTCCTCCCCCCCCCCCCCCACTCGCTCAGTCGCTGGGCGTGCTGCGTAGTCAGTTGCTAATGAATTGCTGTAACTGAATGTGCGCCCAGATTTATGCAACGAAAATTAAAAGGTAAATAGCAAAGCGTCTCCTCCTGGCTGCAAGGATAATAGTTGTCAGCCTCGCTGTGCTGTCCCTTCTCTAGCTATGTCTGCTGCTCTCCTGCCTTGCGAAGTTTAATCAAGCGCTATTCTGTTTGCCGACATGCCACGCCTCACCCCCCCCCCCCCCCCATGTAGCAGCAGCGGCGGGAGCAGAAGTTGAATCAACTTTGCATCAATTTCAATATTCCCACTGTTTTCATTTAATTTTACCAACTTAAAACTTAATTGTGTACTTCCGTCGACTGCAGCGCACTTGACTGCCCCTCGCAACGCAGAGCACACGAAGCTGTAGCGAGGTCCTGCGGCCGCTCGCTCCTTGGCGCATTTCTGCATTTAAAATTGCAAAAATTAAAGTCGCTGGGGCGGCGTCAAGCGCAACAGGTGGCCACGCAAACTCATTTAGGGTATTTATGGAGGGCTGGCCAGTGGGTGGGTCCTACTGGAGCGTCGCAGTTTGTGGCCGGATGTCTGGGTCTTGCAATTTGCAAGCAGCAGCAGCAGGAGCAGCAGCCACGTCTGACAACGACAACGGCAATGATAGTTTCCCCAGTTATGAATGGCAACGGCAGCAGCTCATGTTGCTGCAACAACAGCGACCCCAGCATCATCATTTAAAAGCGCATTAAAAACTTTTTAGATTAATTTCACTGCTGCGTTTTATTTTTTGCTGCTCTGTAATTTACTCTTTTATCCTGCCGTTGCTGCTGTTTTGGCTCCTATTCTGCGTGTTGCACGTTTTGTTTTTGTTTAATGTCGTGCATTTGAATTAAAACAGCAGCAATTTAATACCTTGCCAGCAGCTGGCAACAAACATAAAACTGTGATATATTTAAGCATAATTTTGCTGCAGTCGTTTACCTTAGCTCCGCTTTTCCGCTGACTAATACGTTTTTCGTGTTTCATTGTTGGCAACAAGATCTGGCGTGGCATTCATACGAAAATATTCGAAATGCAAAGTGCACTTGTTGTTGCCTCCAGCAACTAGTAGCTACGGGTAACAGGTAACGGGTAACAGGTAACTGCTGCTGCAATTCAATAGACTACAGCTTTTCAATACACATTTGCCAAATCATCAATATTTTTGCAGAAAAATTCATGCATATTGCATTGGGGTAACATGCAGTCGAGCGATATAAGCACACACACACACACAATGATGACAACAAGCGAGGGGGGGATGGAGCGGTGTAGACTGGCTCACTTCGACAATCATTTTCAATAAATTTATCTGCAATTTTCGTGTGTGCGCAGAAAGGTCGCTCATACGCCATGTGGACTCGCTCACTCGCTCAGTCAAAGGGCCTTTGGTCTGTCGGTCGACTCGTCGCTGCCTCAAATTCAATTCCCAATCTCCATTTTTTTTTTTGCGCTTTTGTGTCCCTTGCGCTCATAATTTCTGTCAGCCAGTAAGCCATTCATACAAATGCTGCTTAGATTTTAGCATTGAACTTCCATTTCAATCGTCAAATGGGTAAATCTTTGGCTGCATATGGATTTTATTTAAGCCACACCTGACTTGCTTTTAAGGATTTGCGTTGCTCGCTCGCATCTAGACGCCTGAATAGAGAAACCCGGCTTCCTGCCTAGCTTCCTTCCAATTGATTTCGATTTCTATGCTGATATATACACAAATCTGCGCCCCAACTGACTGACTGACTGGCTGACCCTTTTTTTTGTCTGTGTGTGTTTTTTTTTTGGCTATGGACCGACCACAAATTATACGCAATTAAGCAAATTTGTCTAGGGCCTTTGATTTTGGTCCTGTCGCTGATTAACAACTAAAGGCACAAGCCAAACGAAACACAGTGCGAGGAGTGGGTGGAATTGAGAAAAAATAACGAACAAACAGCATGTAAATAAATAAACGAGCAGAAAACGAAAACGAGAACGAAAGCCGTGCAGGAGGGCGAAACGGAAAGACAACAAGGAAACGGACAAGGACAATGCGACGCCGCCGTCCGGGGCAAGTTCATTTAACTTGCGGCGCACTTCCGATTTACCGCAAATTTGAAAACCAACAAGCAGCCAAAAATTTGCCCAAAGGGCAACGCAAACGCAACACAACACAGCACAGCACAGCACAGCACAACACAACGGCAGCAACAAGCAAACGAATCTGAACGCCAGCGCCAACAAAATCCAACAAGTAAATAAAAGTACGAGTACACAGCAGCATAAAGGTTAACCCTTGTCATGGGAAGAAGCAAACGAAATAAGAAAAAAAATATATAAATAATAATAATAGAAAAAAAAAGCAAAAGAAAAATGTGGGAGAAAATGCACGAAATACACGAAATGGTAAAATTCAATTTGAGCCCTTTTGCTATTTTTAACACTTTTAACTTTGATTTATGCAAAAATTTCCACTTCACTTTGCACATAGAGTTTACCCCTGCTCTCGTTCTATTTCATCCTGTGTTGATTTGTTGATTTCCAGCAAATGTTTGCAAGCATTTGCAATACAGCTCCCGACTCGTCTCGACTCGATGATTGTCACTGTCAGTGCGGTCCAGTGTCCGGTTGCCGGGCTTCAATGAATCATGTCATCAATTTCTACTATTTTTTATGGCGATTTCCTGCTCATACTTTTGCTAACCGCTTTTATTTGTGCTCTGTGTTGTGTTTTGTGTTTGCGTTGTCATAGAAGCGTGCTGCAAAACAGCAGTCGTTAATCAGGCACTTAAACTACAAGTTGATTAACAGTCGATTAAAAATCAATTGAAATTTCATACATTTAATTACAGCTGTCGAATGTCGAACTATTGCATTATTCATAAGCCATTAAAGTTGCATTCACTCATTCGTGCATTCGTGGCGTTCATTTTAATTGCCATTATTATTATAAATATTGCACAACACTTTCGCGATTGCACTTTTATTACTTTTTTTTTTGCTCCATATTTGTTTACAGCTTAAATTCGCAGTTCAAGGCAGTGGAAGTTGGTTTCAGTTCATTTAGAGAGTTCAGCATTGTTGCCCACGGTTTGGTTTGACAAACAGACTGGGCCGCAAAAACAACAAACGAGGGCACTGCATACTTTTGGGGGCAGTGCAAAAAAGCATTAATAAACCGGAAGCCCCGAACAAGTCAGAGCGGAAATGAAAGCAAAAACACACATTCACTTGTGCACGGTGGCGGGTGGGTGGCCAGGCCATCCGCAGGGAATCTCTGGGATGTGTTGTTGATGCATTGCTTAATACAAAGTCGCCCGCCGGCTCTCGGCCATGTTTATCTGTGCGCGAAAATGCATTTTTGCATACAACAAAACCGCAACAGATGCGGTCGCTTCAATATAAATGCAGTTACAAATGATGCCGCCAAACCGTTCTGCCCCGCCACTCCTCGCTTGCCCCTCGCCCTGGGTGCGTGCATTGTGGTCATTACAGCGAAATTCGTTTGCAATTTAAGCGCCATACGTAGTTTTTATGGCCATGTCTGGTTGGTGGCGCGTTCGTGTCGTGGGTTCGTTCGTCTGCCATGCTGCTGCTGCTGCTGCTGCTGCTTTTTGTTGTTTTTATGCTTTGGTCATTTCCGTTTTTGCTGCAGCCAGTTGTTGCTGCAGTTGCCGTTCGCTGTTGTCTGGCCATTACATTCGCTGTCATCGCGCTGTCCGCAATTGCTCATCATTGTCGTGGTCATTTGTTGACTTTAACGCACACGCCAACTATAACTATGAGATAGATTCGGCGAACTGATCAGCTTAAGCTCCCCTTCATTTGCCAAATGGAAGCGGTAAGCAGTTTGCCACACACACACAGCTTGCAACGCGCAGTTGAGCAGACGGTCACGTCAGCTAATGAAGGCCAAATGCAATGCGGGCCAAAAACCAAGCCAAAATCCACTCACGCAACCCACTCGGACAAACAAACTCCCCAGCGAGCGCTCATTAATGTGCATAATCAAAGCGAGGCAAAGGCTCGTCGTAACTGTGACACGGCAACACTGCAACATTGCCACACAGTGCGACACACTGTGGAGCCGTGGCAGCATATTTGTCACATGATTACCGCATCCAATCACACGCTGCTTGCTCTGGCTCTCGCTGGCTCTGCCTTGACATGGATTACACGACATTGCGTTAAGCCAAAAGCGAAGCCCACCAAAAAGGCTTCAAATCGCGTGCGCAATTGCGGCCGCATGGAATGGAAAAAAAGCACGCACGCAGAGCAAACGTTGCAGCATAATTTGCAGCTGGCCAAAGGCAAGGCAAGTGCCAAGCGGAGGCATCCAACCAGGCGGGCCCCTCTGGCTAAGCGCCAATAGACAATGTCCTATGCATATTTGTCAAAACGAGGCACACAGATACAGCGAGCGAGGGGCGGGGGGTGGAAAGCGCAGGCAGCGCAGCGCTCTCGTTGCGGCCATGGTTGCTGTGAAGTCCTTTTCAAATGGTGCCAGCCACACGAGCCACACACACACACACAAACACACACGCACACTTGCATCCAGCTGAAATTGAAACTGTCTAGTGGTGTTGTTGCTCGTCGTCCTGTGTGGTCCTCATCGTTGTGCATTGTCTGTGTTGTCGACTCGGCCGCCTTGTGCCATTGGCTCTGGGCAGCCAGATAATTTGCTTCGAAATCCATTTTCCGCTTGTTCTGTCCGACGTTTGTATAACAAACGGCCATATGAGTTTTGCTCTCTGTGTGTGTCTGTGCACAAACTTCATTGTGCCAATAAGCGGCAGACAATTGCAGCAGCTTCAAACAGTGCTGGCAGTTTAAATGCCAAACATCTCAACTATGCGCTGAGCAACTGCCTCAACTACAGATCTAATATGTGCTTCTTGTCTTGCTTGTCCTCTATTTTTTGTCCAATGCGCGAACAGCAGCTTAGCTGCTACTAAAGATAAACGCTACGATTTGCGCTACAATTGCCGAGTTGTCCCAAGTAGACGCTGGTAATGATGTTCATCAAACAGTTGTAGCAGTCGCAAACATCATCATTGTCGGTGGCACTTAGCAACATCGTTGCCAGCGGCTTAAGTAGTCAGCATCGTTGCCAGTGATTACTGGGACTCTGCTGCTAGTCATGGTCTAACATTGCCATTCCATATTCATAATTGCTAATGGAATATGCTTCGGCAACCACGACAACGACAACGACAGCGACAGCGACAGCAACAAGATGATGATGATGATGGTGATGATAATGACAATGTGGCCGTGCGATTATTATGAGGCCCAGCACAAAGTGCTGCCTGCTTTTCGGTTTTGTACTATGCGGCTCTACGTATTTGTGTTTGGCTTGGGCACCAGCACTTGAGGGGCCCAAAGCCCGCCAGCTGACACCGCTCTACACTGACTGCGGGACTCAACTCCTACTGCGGCTGGGGCGACTAGAGCGAATGGTGGTGTTCAGTTCCTGGGAGAAATTAATTTGGAACTTGTGAGACATTTGGCGTTAGCGTCTATTTACATTGTGTACATTACGTATACGCCCAGCTGGCCCAGCTGCCTGCGTTTTGCGCTCGCACTGCATTGAGGTTATGTTTTAGCGTGCGCAGCTGTTCACTTTTTCTTCCCCCCACTCTGTGGTCTCCACTAAAATCCACACCAAACACAAAAAAAAAAAACGTTGTGAAAAGGGAAAAGTTTAAGAAATGTGTGTGGGGGTGTGTGTGTGTGCTAATTTCTAGTCGCTCGACCGTCACCTGCAGCAATTTTCAGTGTTTTCGTTTTCTGGCGCTTTGGCTGCTTGCGGCAAAGTTTTTCGTTTCGTTGTCTGGCAGCTTTTTGTTAATTGGTTCAGTCACCTGTCTCTTGATCTGCCAGTCAGGCGCACACGACCCGTGGCCACCTCGCCATCAGCGACCAATGTTTGCCACCTTTTTGAAACTACCGAAAAATGTGATGGGACACCGAAAGCGGAAAGGAAGGAAGTTGGCGCCCAAAACGCTCAGCGCTGGCCAGCTAGCTCTCCCTCTAGCTGGCAGCACTTCGCTTTGACAGTTGCCCATTGCCCAATGAACGTTTTAGATTACAATAGCGTCAGTTCTAGGCGGCCATCGGGCGACACATTAGCCCTGTGGGTAGTGCGGTGTCCTGTGCTGTGCTGTGCTGTGGCGCTGTGGCCGCCCGGTGAGTTTGGATCGACCGCAAAGTTAGCGCACGCCGTCGTTAACTTAATTGGCCATCACCACCCACTTTGCGGGTTTTTATGACGACGCCAACGACGGCGACGACGACGGCAACGGCGACGGCGACCAACTGCCCTGCCCTGCTCTGTCCTGTCCTGCCCGGCCTCAAAAAACAACAGCAATAACGTTGACTTTGTTAGGCGACGTTGGCGTTGACGTCGCTGCTGCTGCGTCGCCATTGCCTGTCACATTTTTGACATTTTTATTCTACATTTTTGTGTTGCCATTTAGTTGTGGCCGTGCCAGCTCTCCTCAACACTCCTCTCTGCGCTGCTCTGTTCGGCTCAGCGCTCTGAGTATTTTCTATGACTTTTTGTTTGTTGCTGTCACCTGGGCCATAATATTTTCTGTTGCCTACTTTTAAGCGCCGGCCAAAAAGAGAAAAGCAACAACAGAAGCGTCAACGTTTGCACTCGGTTTTGCCACGGCTACGACTTTGCCGCTCTGTCTCTCTGTGATTAATAGGTGTGTTAATGAATGTCATTTTGATGTTTCCGCCAGGCGCATGTCCGTCCTCCCCCACGCCGCCCCGTCTCTTGCTCCTCCCCAACCTGTGCTCGTGGCTGTCTTCGTCTATCGACTGCCGCTGACCCGCTGCCTTTATGTTTAATTTGAGCATTTCTCGCTAATTTTTAAGGCTCGTCATTAAATGTAGATAATTTTTTATATTCCACGGTGCCGTTCGTTCGCTCGTTTCGTTTCGTTTTGTTGTCCGTCTGTCTGCCTGTCTGTCTGTCCGTCCGTCCATTTTCTAGGTTTACGTCTCGTTCCCGCTGCCCTCAATTTTCATGGCCTTTGCCTTAGGGCGCGTCGTAAAAAGTAAATGTAACGAGCCAGCTACATGACCAAACGAAACGAACTGAGGCGAAGGGGTGATGACATAGACATACACACAGCATATAACGGAGGGGGAGGGGGCTGAAATGCCGCAGTTGTTAAAGGCTTTCATTTGTTGTGCTAGACAAATCGTAAAGGTATTTTTAATTAGTCACAAAAATGCACTTCTCTCTTTTTTAAGTTAGCACGCGCCTGAAACCATGCAGCAGAAACTGTTGCTACCAAAAGCTTAAACAATTTATCAGCATATGCGTGACAGTGAGTACATGCAACTCCATGTGGTTGTGTGTGTGTGTGTGCTTGCAACATGTTTTTGTCCGCCCCTCGTGCGCCACGCCTGCTCGATTTTATTGCCACACACATACACACACACAAGTGGAGGCAGAAGCGAGGCGTGCAACGTGCAACGAGCAGCAGTGGCGCAGTAATCGATATGTAAACATGCGGGTTCACTTCGCCGTCGTTTGTATTGGGTGGGCGAGAGTGTATAAATTTAGACAACAACAAACGGCGGCAGCAACAAGCTGCAGTCCTTTGACTCTGCGCCATGCAACATGTTTTTATATAAATCAATTACTTGCCAAACACGACGCGCACATGCAAATGGATTTATGGTCACATCCGGCAAGTCTTCTCCCTCTTCTTCCTTAAATGCATTAAAGCTGCGAAATTGCGAATTTCGTTGAAATTTCATAAAAATAGAAATGGTTGAAGCGGAGGGGGAGCGACAGGAAAGCGACTAAAAAATAACTCATTAATTAGCGCCTCTAAGCCGCCACACACTCTCTGCATTTGCATGCCGATAAATATGATCAATGCCAATCATTTAGCTAAAAATTTGCTGGCATTCACACACACAGAGTGAGAGAGAGGGAACAAATCGAATTATCTGGCTGGCAAATTAATTGAGATTTGCCTGCTCAAATTGAAATTGACGCGCGAAAATTGTGAGCTGACAAAAAATGGTTAGCAGCGAATTGTGGCCAGAAATGGACAACATCCTGGCCACAGTGACAGGCAGCAGCGAAATTTGTCACAACACATTTTTGGGCCGTGAATTGATATAAACGTCCGACAGCGCCCCAAAAATAATGCGCTAAATAAATTGCGAAAAATTACATAAAATATTTAAGCGCATTCAAGTGTGGCGCCATAAAAAATGGCACGGCATTAAAAATTTTCGAGCGAAAGCAAAGCGAGCGGCAAATGTGGCAGGCGGCGGGTGGCAGGCGGCAAGCGGCAGGCGGCAAGCGGCAGGCGGCAGGCGTCAAGGTGGTTGAAAACGCCATTTGCTTATGGAAGGCGGCGGAGAAGGAGTGGGAGTGGCAGCGGAGTGGCAGTGGGCAGGAGGGATGCTTCTGGTGTGTCGGGTTGACGGCATGTCAGACACGCGAATAGACAGCAGAGCAGCAGGAGAACACAAGGCACTCGCGGCAGGACGAGGCGAGGATAACAACAGGAAAAGCAACAGCAAATTATATGTATAAAACGAAATAGCAGCTGAATATTAGACGTTTGAGAATTGGCATGGCAAATTTTTCATTGACTAGTAGCTGCTGCTTGTTACCCTTGCCCCAACACCCAACCCCTCCCCCCCACACACACACACCAGAACAACAACAAGGCCACCTGCCATGCAAAAATATAAGACATGGTGTTGTCTGCCCTGCCGCTTTCATGCGAGCGCAAATGTAAACGGGCTACGTTTTTAAACTTGAGCAGACAAATAAACCGAAATGTTTGTTGTGCCTTTGCTGCTCCTGCTGCTGCTGTGGGTCCTGTGTGTCCTACGACTCAGACGTTTTTAATGCATTTTTTATTTGGCTGCCGCACAAAACGACTAGCAAATAGATGCACATAAAAATAAATAAGGCACACCCGCCCCCCGCCCCCACTTCCACTCGCATCCATGAATAAAAAGGTCGCCCATATTAACACACTCAGGCAAGGCAGTTGAACAAAACGCGAACGCTGCACATTTTTGCTATTGGCGTTGTGTGTCCAGCCGCCATAAATTTCAATCCTGCTGAATTTTGAATGAACCCAAAAGCCAGCAGGTCTTGACCCCAGCAGGGCAGCAGTGCGGGGCAGTGAGGGGCGTAACGTATGTGCGCTCTGAGTCTACGTGCTTCACCTTTGCTTTAAAAACATATAATTTATTTTAAAAGAGCCCCTCAACATATACACAAGGCAAACGATGCCCACAAATCAATATGAGAGACAAGATTTATACGCCTGGTAATCGCTGCTCAGCTCTCGCTTTCTCGCACTCCCTCTCTCTCACTCTCTCTGTCGCTGTCTCTGTCTCGCTTCTGAGCATTGCCAACAATCTGTCTCCGGCTAAGAATCTGTCAAGGTGCAGAATGGGGCAAAAGTTGGACTCGAGCTCATTAGAAATGCCAAACAGCAAATGCCTGACATTTGCATACACCTCAACGTTCGAGCCAAAGACAGAGATAGATGAAGAGGGCGGGTGGGAGTTAAAGAGGAGAGAAACACACACGCACAACTCTTTATGTATGATGTCACATTACAGCAGAGTGAATATCTTAATAGACCCATTGCCGACTCTCGACGCTCGACTCCTGGACTGTCTCTCCGTCTGTCGGTCTGCCTGTCTCTCGAGTGGCGGAAAAAATTGCTAAACTTTCGGTCGTGCGTGAGGGCATTCTCGGCAAAATATCAATGAAAATGTCATACACACACTCAAACACACAAGCAAATTGGCAAGGCCTAAGATAAAAAACAACAGCAAAACAGAGAAAATGAAATAAAAGAGAAACTGTTGCCTACATTTGGGCGCAGGGCACTTTTTCTACTGCATTTGCAGCGTGCAAAGAAGTCAGCAGCCAGACTCAGACGCTGGGAACACATGTTTTGAATAATTTATGCGGGCGAGCGCACGAAATGTGCCCGCCAGGAGTTGAGCCTGTTATCCAGGCGCCATCGTCTGCCCACCTCTCACGCTCTCTGCGCTCCCCTCGCGTCTCACTTGGCACTAGGCCAGGCAAAAGTTTTGCCACTCACACTCACCCAGACACGAGGCGAGCTCGCACTCTCGCTAAAGCAAAAAAAAAGGTGATAAATGCATAAGCAGAAAAGTTTTTTCGTCCTGCGACTTTGCTGCTCGATTTGGCCAGGAGTGGGAGACAGAGGGGAGACGCCTGGCAATGTACTAATAGCGAAATTGCTACAAATCGTTTTGGCCAAACTTGCGCAAGTTTATTATGTCCCACACACACACACACACTCCGACGCAGACGCACGCTACGATTGAGGGTCTGTCGTTATTTTGCACCTTTCCACATTCTAATTTAGCTGCGCTTCAAATATTTATGCAAACAAATTGAAATAAAAAGAGTTCGCCGACTCAACTCGACTCAACTCGACTCGACTCAACTCGACTCGACTCTCGAAAGCAATAAAGGCCAAAACGTAAATATTTAGTGGCGTCGCATCAAAGCGAGGGCCAAACGATGCGTTATAGCATACACACACAGACAATCGCCGAGCAGACGACACCACAAGTGTACACCGCAGAAAAAGCGGATAGTCGTTTGGAAATCAAATAAAAAAATTCAATTTAAAATGCAAAGTAGTAAGAACAACAACAACCGAAATTATATACAAAAGGAGCGTGGCATTATGGCTTTGACTAGAAAGAAAAGAAAAGATGTTGCTTTCTTTTTCGGGGCAATTTAAGCATATGAATATTTAAGTACAACTTTAAGCCTTTGAGGTAATTGTAATATTGTCTTTGATTGACGCGCTAGTTACAGTGATTGAGGCAACTGAGACTCCAGCCCTCGACTCGCCACCCTTAGAGGCAGCACTTATGCTCATAGTTAAATATGTAACTAACATGAAATGTAAATAAACTCGCTCGCTCTCTCTCTGTCTCACTCAGTCACTACTTTGTATAGTTATAGCCACGGCAAGTGGCTTGAAGTTCTGCTTATTGCCGTGCCATCTCAGGTGCTTTGTGCTGTGGCCATGGAGTTTGGCAGCAGCCGCAGCTGTTACAGTTTGGCGGCATTCTCGTATAATTTATTGCCTTTCGGCCTGCCAGCCAGCCAGCCAGCCAGGTACGGTGGTGGATTGTGTGTGTAGTCCATGTATATCTATTGCCCCGACTTTGTCTATCGCTCGTTGCGGTTGCGGCAATGGCTTGGCTGTAACTGTGGTCGGGTAACTAGGCCGCAGCTACAAGTTGCGTTTATCAACTGCCGCAACTAGTCGCAAACAAACAAGCGGGGAAAGAGATTGCGCTGGCTGCCTGGGTGGGCGACTGTCTGTCTGTTTGTCTGTCTGGCTGTCGGTCTGTCCAATTTGAGCTTTCTAATTAGAATTTATAAGCTTCTTGGCGCTGGCTTAAAGGCCACACCACCACAATTTAAAGCGAGCGCAGACGCGTCACATTTGCATCTGGCGCTGCAGCAATAATTGTTATTTCAAAGGCAGCTTTGTTATGGCTGCAGTTGAACTTGCAGCACCAGTTGCTGCTTCTCCTGCTGCTGCTGCTGGTGCAATGTGCACAAGGGGATAGAAGAGGGGCGAGAGACATATGCCGACAGTTTTCCGCTGTTGTTATTTTTACCTACATGGCATCTTTTTTTTTTTTGCATGGCGCGATGCGCCAGCAGTTTCAAGGATGCCAGCGCTTCTGCCGTCATCAGCGGCCTGAGCGTGAGTAGTATGAAGAGGGGGTGGGGATGGTGTATAGTCGACATCAATGGGAGCGATTCGTAGCCCAGCATTGCCGCACAAGCGGAAATGTCGAGTCGTATCTGTGTCGCTGTGGGCTCACTACGTGTGCCAACGAGGGGAGCAACGGCGGTGGCGTATCAGAGACAGACGAACAAACGACCACAATTGCAAGGGTGCAGCGTGAGCGGTGGGAGGTAGGTAGGGAGGTAGGGAGGGAGTAGGAGTTGCACTCCGGACGAAAAGCCTTTAATCGACAGCAACATATTCGATTTTAATATTCATATGCCGCCATAAATTGCCAGCAACAAAAGGGCGAGCGATGCTGCATGCAATATATGAGGGTGTTGATACGGTCACACACACAGAGGCACGCAGGCACACAGAAAGTGGCTGCCTCATATTATAGTATATGATATATTGGGGACCTTCGGACAGCTGTTGCTGGCACTTCATGAAATGCACTTTTCATCAGCTGCCGTCGCCTGCATTTCGGGCTGCAATTAAAGCGGAAGCTGCCTTTGTCCGCGGACAGCGAACGAGAGTGAAACGGGGGCTGCGGGAGGCGTATTTAGTAAACAATATTATAAAGATACCACCCGGCGCGTACCTAACCTAATTAGCGACAACAGAGTGTGGACAAACATGTGCATTGAAATACATGACATTATATATGCCTGCAAAATGCTTGCAACGTTGTTGGCACAATAAATAAAGCACAATAGCTGTAATTAGCACTGCGATAAATGTGTAAAAAAACAAACACACACAGTTGATTGATTTGGAATGTGTATGCTATAATTTTGCAAACTTTTGCAACTCAATGCAGCTCAATAAAATATGCATAATTGTGGGGCACAAGCCGATGGTTAGAAGTAATCATATGGCAGGGTTTCGCTTTGACTCTGCCAGGAAACAGTTGATCATTGTGTGCGCAATTGTGAGTGCGACGCTTTAAGAAGGCGTCGTCGAGTAGAAAATCAAATGTGGAGCGCACATGCAAGAAATTAAACAGACGCCCCCTAAATTGGACCAACCAGCGTCAGAAGAATGAATGAGTGACGCACTACACGTGTGTGTGTGTGTGCGGTGTGGTTGCTCATTACAACAAAGGCGAAAAGGCAGGCGAAAGCAAAAGCAGAAGCAAAGGCAAAGGCACTGGCACTGGCACTGGCTGATGATGCCTGACAGCCCCTTGGCCATCACCCCTTCCTTCTTCCGTCGTTCGTGGCGCACTTCAAAAACTTAACCGTTAGGCATATGCGTGATTATCTCTTACTCGCCCAGCCACTGTCCGACAACGACAACGTCGACGACAACAGGCAGCGACAACCCCCTCGGTGGCAGCAACAGCCCTTCAACAATTGCGCGCTGACCCAGTTACCCGGCAACAAAGGCGGAAGCAAAGGAAACATGCTGAAAGACCCGAGACACATGCACAGCTGCGAGACAGAGCCAGAGCGAGACAGAGAGAGAGAGAGCGAGAGAGAGAGAGCGAGAGAGTGAGCGAATAAAAAGGCACATGTCATCATAGAAATCAGTGAGTGCTGGGCAGCGACGGCCTTCTGGCTATGAAGCAGCGGAGCTTATGGAAAATATAGAGAAGGCAAAAAGGCGCTTGGAAAATTCATTAAAATGAACCCAGGGAAACGTTGCGAAAGCTGAGCGGCGAGGCGGGGTAGTGGGGTGGCGCAACGGATGCCATTGCTGAGGCAACAATGGACAATGGTCCAGTTGGGTCTTGGGGGCTTATCGGACTGTGCCATATGTGCGCACACGCGTCACAGAAGGACACAGTTCATAATCAAATATTTAGCATACTTTTTAGAGCGGAGCTTCTGCATATTACAATAGCATTTCCGGTCAGCTGGGCAGCACGGCGCCAGTTGCAACAGCTCCACCACACACACACACATGCACACTCGAGAATGAGTCCGAGTCCGAGACCGAGTCCGAAAGTGGAGACATTAAGCAGGCCGAGAAGGAACGCTGTGAACCGTGTAATGCAATGAGCCGCAGAGGCGAATCCCCACTGAATGTTAGTTGTCCGGCACTTGGGAGCGTTAATGTGCCATAACGAATGCATTAGAGACTCTCTGATGTAAGCGCTGCCAGGGGAGACCATTTTAATATTTAATTACTTCACCAGAGAGCGCCAGAGAGGACAAGAGACGCGGACGGGGAGGCAGCAAAGACGACTCCTACGCTGACTGCATTGTGTGCAGGCTCCAAAGGGTTGTCCAATAAAACGAAGCCCCAAAAAGTATGCTACAAATTCCGAGTTGAGCTGCTGCCATATGGCACGCACACACGCCCCGACAGGGAAACATATGTTCTTGCCTCCATCGTCATATAACAATACACACAAAGAGCACAGACGGCGGCAGGAATGGCAACAGCTTCACTGATATCATTACTCAACCAACAAGCCACAAAAACACTCGCACACACACACACACACACACACAGAGACGCACACACGTGAAGTCATGCGAGTTTCCGTTTTGTGGGGCTCGGTGCGTGCCGTGTTCGTTTTTTGTCTGCGCTTTGCGCGCTTTTCTCTCACTCTCGCCACACGTTGACTCGCGCTCTCCGTCTCGCTGTGATATTATCAAGTGAAGTGCTTTTGCGGTTTTTGCCATTGCTTTGTCTATCACACACACACACACACGCACACTCGCACACGGGCTGATGTATGGCGCCAGTGCGTGTGTGTGTGTGCGTGCGTTTTGGCTTTGTTATTATTACTATTACCACATGTTGTTTTTGTATTTAAGCTAATTCTTTTATGTACATAAAACGTGCAGCCACATAAAAATAAAAACCAAACAGCAAGCAGCAAACAACAAACGACAAAAACGACAAATGACAAAAGCGAAGAGCGAAAACGAAAACGTAAATGAAAGCAGAAGCAACAGCAAAGCGTCGCTTGATAAGCCAAGTGGCGAATTCAAGCGTAGTCAGCATTGATAGCAGCCAGCCACCACAACAACAACAACCACCAATCCCCAACCACCTCCCAGTGCCCGTCCCCTGTTGTGATAGCGGTATAAAGGTGCCTACTTCACACAAAATTACCCTTTTCAATTTGCCGCCATGCTGCAGAGTCGCTCTATCTATCGCTGTGTGTTCGTTCCCCTTGTGCTCTCTGTATGTCTCTGTGTGTTTGTGTGCTCGTTTATTGACTTTTTGTCATTGGCGCTAATGCATAGCAGTAGCCAACGGCAGCTGGAGTAGCAACCACACACCGAGAGCATCAGAAGCAGCTTTATTTTTATGGCGCGCATTACGTTTAATGTTTGGCTTAACTTAGTTACTCTCGATCTGGCTTCGACTACATCTCCATCGCTGTCGCTGTCGTTGTCTCTGTCGCAGACTCAGACGCTGACTCCATTGTTGCCACACTGAGTGCGGTAATTAAGTGTCACAAGTAATTACAATACACTTATGCATGTGCTGCATGCAACATGGCTTTGTAATTAGAGTTTAGCGCCAACACTCAAGCAAGCACTCACACTCACTTACACAAACACTCACACACACACACACACACAATTACAGCGCAGCAACAACTAAACGAATAAAAGCAAAGGCAAAGCAATCGTAATCGCAATCACAGTCGCAACTCCTCGTGGTTAATTTCAATGAATATTCTGTGAGCTTGGCAATTATTTGCCAACAGGTAAAAGCGTGGAAAAATTGCACCGAAGCGAACGAACTGAAGTTACACGAATGCAAACTGGGTTGCAATCTATTTGAGCAATGCGCAATTTTAAGCTAAATTTAATTTAATAAATAAATAAATGTAGCGCAAAAAAGAAAGAAATGAAAAAGAAAACCTGGCTGCATTTGGGAATGCCAGCAGTAAGTACTCTCGTCCATCTCTCTTTCTCTCTGCATATATATATGTATCTCTCTCTCACTCTGCTGTCTCTCTGTCTCTGCCTCTCTCTCTCTCTCTCTCTCTCACTCTGTCTCTGTGTAGCGCACCCCGCTTTTGTTGTTGACTCTGTTAGCTAAACTAGCGCCAACCGAAGCGTACCTTAACCAAGTTAACCAAACAGAAATGCAAAGCTCGCTTAAGCACCACTCAAATTTCGCAATGCAGCACAAAAAAAAAAAAAATAAACAAAATGCCACAAAAAAGAGAAGAGTGCTCACCTCAGTTGTTGCCATAAATAAGTAGAATCGCTGTAATTTACTTAACTTGCGTAAATATTAAATATTTATATTGTTCTCTTCTCTTTTATTTTTCTCTTTTTATGTACCGTAATCGTATATACTTCATCTACTACACACACAACTACAAACTTGCCTACTCAACTCAACTCAACTCAACTCAACTCAACTGAAAACATCTTCAACTTCTCTGCTGTGCTGTGCCTCTGCATCATCAAACTACAACTACAACTTGCAACTTGAACTCGCAACTCGCAACTACAATCATAAACAATTACATTAAACAAACGGCCAAACTAAACTATCTCGTCGATGCTTGATTGAAAAATACGCTGTCGCTGTGCAGCGCGGAAGCGACGAACTTTTGAGTCAAGCAGCAGTTATGGCGCCCGCTTCCGACAATAATAATCAGGATCTGGCCACAAAGAAGGCCAAGCTGGATTCGAGCACCGTTCTGGCCGGCGGAATTGGTAAGTTTTCCTCCTCCACGCTTCACTATCACTTAACTATCTGTCTCTGTCCCACTCATTCACACACACACACACACACACACACGCTGTACTTCTCGCACACCAAAACAACTCTTTTATCTATGCGTTTGCCCTTGCCCCGTGGCCGGCTTTAGCTTTGACTTAACGTTGCCTGCATGTCTGCCGGCTGTATTGTGGGCATTTAAGCCCATTTTATTGCACATTTGGGCCGCACGACTTAAGTGCATCGTCGCTGGCCAGCCTGGGCTGCCAATTAGCCGACGCTTCACGCGCTAGGCCAATGCCAATGGGCCCCAAAGTCAGCTTAAGTTGTGCTCTGCTGCCGACTGCCACTTGGTCAATTGTGGCAGAAGCTAGCCCAGACTGCAAAGCCAGGGGAAGGGACGGGGGCGGACTGAGTGAGTCGGGTCTTATAGCCAATTAACCCGCTAATTAGCATGGAAACAAACATTTCGGGCGGCACAATATGGAAAAGTATGCCGCGTTTGCATTATGAGCAGCCCGCCACGAAATTCTAGCACATTAATTAGTGCCGCACACACACACACACATACACAGACACACACATTGGCACACACAATCGCACACACACGCACTCACACTCGCGCATGTTTGGCTTGCGCAGAGTAATAAAGCTAATCAAAAACCGCTCGCGCCGAAAACCAGAAACCAAAAAACCAAACCAGAAGCTGAACCACACATTAGGCAAATATTTGACAAGCGGCCGTCGAAAGCGGAAAGTCGAAACCGAAAATCAGTGAGCCGCAAAATGATTTTAAATACAAGCAAATCCATGCACAACATTTTCAGCATAAACACCGCGAATAGCACGCGAACAGGGCGTATACTTAACGCACGGCCCAACGTCGAGTTGAGCCGCAGCAGCATCCTTCCTATTCAGTGTGCAAGCTTCATAAATGGCTAACAAAGTGAAATGCATTTTAATTTCATTAGAATTCCACTTGCGCGCTCTCTCTCTCTCTCTCTCTCTCTCTGTGTGTGTGTGTTGAAAATTAATATGCTTTCGGGTTTTCCAATTAGCAGTCATTACGAGGAGCAGCGTCGATGCTGGCAAAATGCTTGTAATTAACTGCATTTGGTGGTTCAATTGAAAGAAATGGTCAAGAGTCAGTTAGCAGATACTCAAAGGATACGCAAGCACACCTTCACACAGCCATTACACACACACACACACACACACAGGCACACACTCGGTTCGTGAAGTGAATGGCATTCGAGAACGAAACGAAAATAAACGCAAAAGCAAAAGCATAATATTTATTTATTACTCTACAAAGGACTTTGCTATTAATTAAAAAGCAACAAGCGCTGACCCCACCACAATCACACACACACACACAATCGCACACACAGTGGCAAGACTGGGTGGGCAGTTAACAACTCGCAAAGAGTTGCAGGCAACCATTGTCCAATGGTCGGGTCCAGACGCAGACGCCCCAACGGCATTTGAAGACCAATTCATGCATACGAACGCAGCCGGGTTGCGGACCGACGGTAGGCAGGATGGCAGCGGCAGGCAATTCGACTGCTTGGGTAACCGACGCCACTTGACACCTGCCGCCTGCCGCCTGCCGACTGCCGCTTGCCGCCTGGCTGGTGCCACCTAGCTGCCACCTGGCTGCCACATGCCAGCTGCTGCCACCTGCGGCCTTTTTAATTTTCCACGCAAAGTTCATGCGCAAACACAAAGCACGGCACAAATTTTTAAAGTCTGGCGAACAGCTTAAAGTTCAATTCGTGCGCCAGACAAAGAAAACCCAAAAGGAAGGAAGCACAACGAGCGTAGAAAACAGTGCCAAAAATCCAATGAATTCATTTCTCTCTCTGTTGCTCGCTTGGTATGTGTGCGTGCGTGTGTGTATGTGTGTGTGTGTGTGTGAGGACCACTTAAAGCTGACGCACAATAGCAAAAATACGTTGCTGATGCCGAAAATAATAACAAAAGAAATTGCTAAATAAATGTGTAAGGACACTTTTATTGCATTGCAAACGCCAGCACACGGCAACAACAACAGCAACAGAGAACAGACAAGTAAATAGGCAGCCGGCAACAAAAGCAACAATGAGCATTGTGGCCAGCCTTAGATAAACACACGCAACACACAGAGCGAGAGAGAGAGAGAGAGAGAGAGCGGGAGACACCAAGGGAGGCCGACAAGAATGCCAAAAATTGTTTCTTTTTGGCCTGTGGTTTGTGGCACGCACCACTTGCCACCATCATCGACTTGCTGCTCGTCCATCGAGCATCGATGTATTGCCCATCGTCCATCGCCCGTCGCCCATTGCCCACTGCCCACTGGCGTTGTCAATTGTATTTGCTGTGCCTCCAAATCCAATACACTGCTCGCAACGTTTCCGCTACACGAGCTTAGCCAACGAACATGCAACGAATTTTGCACGTAAATGTAATAAAAACACTCGTCTCCCCCTCCCCCGCCGCCTACCCATACACCACGCCCCGCCACTTCAGATGAGTGTGCGTATATATATGAGGAAGTGTGTGTGTGTGAAGCACACTTCAAGCAAGTGGCCACGCTTCGTTCGGCTCATCTCACAATGCAAAACTTAGCCCTTATATCACGCATACGGTATCGAAATTTGTATATGCTTCCACATTCTCTCCCTGCTCTGTTTTCTTTTTGTTGGCTGGCTGGTTAGTGTAACTTCGCTTTGGTCATGCCATAAATACTCGCAGTTTCTTAGTGGCATTTGATTTATTTTATTTTGATTATTATGCATATTTTATGCAAGCCAAATTAGACCCCAGGGAGACGGCAGCCAGCCGCCAGCTCGAGACGACGTCGACTAATTCCAGCCACGCAAGCCGCCCCCCCCTCAGTCCGCATCCCACTTCCAACCCGAATCCGAATCTGAAGCCGAGTCCGTGCACAGCCCAAGCGAACCGTGGCAATGTCGCGTGTTTGCGCTGGGAGAGCAGCATGTGTATAGCCCCCGCTTATTGTTGTTGTTGCACGTTGTTTATTGTTACAGCACTCGCACTGGCACACACACACACACTCGCAGACACTGCTGGCCGCCGTGCTGTTTGTACAGCCAGCCAATATTTGTTTGTTTATTGGCCGATTTCGTCGGGGGCAGCGTTTGGTCAACAGCGTGTCAGAGTTCAAGGTGTTAAAACGCAACGTTAAAAAAATATTCAATAAAGCGCGACAGCGAGCCAGAGAGCGAGTACACAATACGTCTAGTGCAAACGAATAATGTACTTATAAACAATAAATCGTAATCATCTGAAATCCCAGAGCGCAATAGGAAGCGAGCCACTCAATCGAGAGCGCTTTTTACTGTCATAACCAATAATCAAAAGCACGACAGTTTTGCGCTGCCAGCTGCCAGTTGCCCGTTGCCCGTTGCCCGTTGCTAGCTGTGCATCCTGCTTTCTGTTTTCCGCCGTCAGCGTGTCCTGCGTGCTCCACATTGTGCTTGTTCGCGCTGTGTGTCAGTTGAGCGCGTGCCGCCTTGTCTCTGCCAGCTGGCTGTCTGTCTGCCTGGCGGCGCCTCGCATTGCGTGTAAATATTTTCGCAGTCAATAAAATAATATTGTCATATATATTTTTTTTGCCATTGCTGTCACATTGTCTGCGTAAATATTGAGACAGCTCTGCTGCAGCAGCAGCAGCAGACGACAAACCAGGAATAAAAATCAGGATTTGCACTTGGTCAAACGGCAGCGCAAAAAGGCAGCTGTGCGATCATTTATGACTGCCACTGTCACAGTGCGTGCGGTTAGTTTAACATACACTTATTGTCATTAATTATTGGGCTTGACTTTCGGCCCGCTCTGGCTGTCTCGGCTTCTCGGCTATGTACTCAATTAAGCATACGACCCGTATGCTTCTCTCTTTGCATAGCATACTTATTGGGCGCAGCTGCAAGCCAGAGTGCATAATTTTTTCAAAGCGCAAATGAAGTGGAAAAAGTTATGCAAATCCACCCACTCTTCGTCGCTTCCCCTCTTCCCTTGCGCCGTCGCTCTCAGTGTAATTTATACAATTGATAAACCTCATAAAACTCGAGGAGCATTTGCTGTCGACTGCTGCTGCTGCTGCATCTGTAGCTGCCGCTGTAGCTGCTTCGCCTGCTGTTTGCCATACGCCACTTGACTGCACACACAGGACATGGCAACTGCATCTGCAGCTGCTAAGCAGACGGCAGCTCCTCCCAGTCTCGCTTGAAGAAAAAACTACTTTCGTAATTGAAATGCAATTAAAATTTGTAAACGTCGTCATCCAAGAGCCCAGCTACCGGCTGCGTGCGTTGACTTATCCCATATATACATTTCACTCGCCCTCCCTCTCCTTCTGTGTGCGTCTCCGTCTATCGCGTTGCGTTGCCTCCCTTAGCCTTGTGTCTATGTGCTGACAAATTTTTAATGAATTACATTACTTGCGGGTGTTAGACTCTCGGGCCTTGCCGGCAAAAAAAAAAAGAAGCATTAAAAAAACGAAGAGCAAGAAGGAAAATCGTTATTTTCAATTATGGCCTGAAAACAGAAAAAGTAAATTCAAACATGTCTGCAGGCGGCTGAGTTTCAGTTATTCAAAACTTGCGCTATGATTGATTATGCGCGCAGACAAGATGTTTAAATTAAAGACAAAGCGCCCAGCAAAGTAAATATCATTAAGTCCTGGCACACACACAGACTCGCAAACACAGGCGTGGGCAAGACACTGGCCAGCAATTTAAAATTTATGATGTGTGAGCTTGTAAAAACCTAATTTGCTGTCGCATAATTAAAGCCGATATGTGCGTGTGTGTGCGTATATTTAAATATGCCAATGCTCGCCACGCACACCCCAACGACACACACTCACACGTTGGCGCCACGCCCACATTAAATCATTAAATGTTGCCACATAAGCACAAATTTAATTGTTATTAACAATCAGCACTTTTTTCTTTCCCTCAAGCCCTGCAATCGGTGGCAAGGCGAGAGGAATAGAGAAAGGATATGCGAGAGAGAGGGGGAGAGGGAGGGAGCTACTTGTATTGGGCGGAGTGTGGGCCATTTATCGTGTATTTTTCGTGGCTTTGTTCCAACTGTCGACGCGCGACGCTGCTTTTCCATTCATTTTCATTTACCTTTTTCGTTTGTTTCGGCTTTTTTGTGTTTGCTTTATGAATTTAAATTGTCATTAATTAACTTCATGGATGTGTTTGGTCATCAGCATGAGCCTGGGCTGTTCGGTTGCCAGAATGAAATTATACACACAGAGAGAGAGACACATGCAGAGCGTTCGAATTATTACACATACGCCGCATTGTCCATATGGACACGTGCACGGACATGTCGAGCTGCTGCTGCTGCTGCTGCTGCTGCTGCTCTGCTGACCATCCATTATTTTGCCACTACCCACACACCGACTGGGGGCGGCCCCAACTCAATTACTGTTTGTAAACTTTTCAATTAGCCATAAATAGTTTATGTATATTTTTCATGCAATTCATCGAAGGCCTCGACATGACGCTGCATATGTGTATGGACTTAATTGAAAAGTGCCGCCAACGCCGCTCTCTCCCCCCGGCCCAGCCCTTCTTCAACCCTGACAGTCGGGGGAATACCGTGCGTGTCATTAATACAGTTAAGCTTTAGTCGCGCCTCCGTTGCAGCTCATTTTAACGGGCAACAGTGCGTATGATTGCTATTTATATCCATGTTCCATTAACAGCCGACACGCAACAAGCATCATTATCGAATGCAAATTTCTACCCTCCACCCGCCCCTCTCTTCTGTCTCTGGCCGAGCTCAACAGTTAATGTGTCTGTCTTACACTCCACTATCTAGTAGTTCTTAGTGCCTGCAAAGCTGTTGAGCTTGCACTTGTTATTCCACTGCAATCTAAGTTGTTGCTGCTGCTGACGGCTATGCAAATTCGTGTAGCGATTGCTCGATTGCGGATTATCTTCTAGATAATTTCATTTGCGAAAAGTGGAAGATCGAGTGGAACACACTCTTTAAAGTGGCCAATGAAATGCACGAACGTCTGCTAGCGCAGCTTCAACAAAATCAGCCGCAGGACATGAGGCAACAGTCGGATTGCCTCAGTGAGCAATCCCAACAGTTCTTTTTTTTCTGCTCGCTCGCTTTATTTTTTGTTGGTTTTTTTGCTGCTTCAGTTTGAACTGCAGCTGCATGCTTCAGGGGCTTGTTGGCTGTGTTTCCGGCCGTCGTTGACTCGTCGCCATCTTCCTTTTCAATTATACCCCGGCTTGGTGGCTGCAGGTCAGGTGGGTGGCTGGCTGGCTGGTTCGACGGTGTGGTGGGTGGAGCTGACAGAACCCGAGGCTGAAACGTTCCGTTGTCGATTTGCTCATTGCACTGACGGTTTTCGTTTTCACACCATCAGGCAGCGTTTGTTGCGATTTGTTACAAATCTAGCAGTGGAATGCAGCAAAAACAACTGCACAACGTCAACAACAACGTCGATGATGACGTCAACTAACAACCAGAACAACCCAGCATCGTTCCGATTGCCAGCTGAAAACAAACCGAAATTGAATTGTTGATGGAGAACGTCAAAAAATCCACAAATTTCACATCGTTTTTTGTTCAGTCTCGCAGTTCTTCCCCCGCCGATGTCATGTTTCAATTTTTGTTTTATTCGACTTGTTTTCATTTTTATGTATCTTTTTTTTCGGTTGTATTTCATTTTCGTTTTGCTGCTCGTTGACAACGTCATCATGCATGATAGATAGTTTTACGTATTTTCGCTGCTGTCGTTTTTTCCGGCAGCTGCCCAGCGGCACTTGATTTGTTGTTTGTCTTTTGCAACACGTTTCCGCCGCTGTACACTTTTATTTAGTTTTCCTTATACCCGCACCCAGCCCAGCCACAGAAGGTAATCTCAAAATGTGCCCAACGCTTGCCATTTACTGGAGTTGCCTACTAGAATTTCGTTAACAATACTTTAACAATTTGAATGGCAGATAAACTAAAATAGTTGATGTATCACTTCCAATCCATACCGGGTATTTTTGAGCCGTCCAGCTGTGCTATTTTCTTTTAGTTATTTATGGGCGTTGGAGGAGCCGCAGAGAGGGAGAGTGAGAAATAGAGAGCATCGGCCGGCACTTGATCATTGATTTTTAATAAATTTGTGAACTGCCAAAAGGTTGAGAGAAAGGCCAAAATACCGTGCACTTTTGCCAGCCGCCGCTGCTGCTGGTTGCATAATTTCGTTTCAACTTCATTTCCGTTTCGAACTAATCAAAAAGTGTAATTTCCGATTAGTTGTATTCAGCATCGAGTGCTTCACTCTGACCTGCGCTGGCCGGGGAACCGAGACCGGACCGAGTCGACGAGCCTGGCCGAGCCTCTCTCATAGTTTGATATGACTTTTGCCTCAAGTTGGCCTCAATGAAACTCGTCGGAGGTTTGTGCCGACTGCGCTCCTTTTTTTCTTTTTGTTGTTGCTGTGCGCATTGTTATAAATCGGCACATTGACCCAAGCATGGCCATGCAGGTTGTCGGTAAGTCAAAGTTGCGGTTAGTTGAACAGAGCAACAGGAACTGGGACGCACAGAAAGTGGCACGGGGTGGAGTTGCTGCAGGCTCGGCTAGTGACCCTTTTTATGGGTGTTGTAAGTTATTAGTTAGGGACCAGTGAAAGCGGTTAACAGCTACGATGTGTGGCAGCACACTCTGATGGATGTGACAAACTGATAACATCGTGTGCGGTAAGGACACTCTCTGACATTAGCGGAAGGCTCTAACGATACGTGAAATCAAGGCAACTTCCACAGAAGTGTGTGCGCAGCAGGGATTAGCAGCTTACGTTGGGATTGCGAGAGTATCAAGCACTCGCAGAGTGCGCAGTCTTTAAGCACGCGCTTTAAAGCGATGCCAGCTGACAGCGGCTGTGGCACACAGTTAAAGCGGCACTCTCGCTGGCTATCGCTTGCCACACAAGCCATTGTCATATGGTCTGTTTGTTTGTCTTTGCTTGTTTAGCGAGTGCGGTAAATACTACAAATACGAGTCGCGAGCCAGCACATGACGAAAAAACTGCAAACCGGCGCTGCAACGGTGTTGCATTTGCATACGAGGCAGCGGAGCGGGCGGCATGCCGCAAAAAACAAACCAGCACATTAACAGGTGTTGACTAAGCGCCAGCCAGACAAGCCTGCAACCTAGCTGTCTTTACACCCCGCGCGCGGTTTCGGCTGCCACAAACAATATATATTTTTTGTACCTTTCGCTGTTGTTGCCGCTGATGTTGATGTTGTTGTTGAAAAGCATGTGGCAGGCTGGCAAAATTTGTTTGTTTGCTTGTTGGTGTGTGTTTATAAAAATTTAAGGCACTTCGGACAGATGCAACGGGGTCGCCGGCAAATCCCTAAAATGCTCTCGGCCCAGGCAGCAACAACAGCAGCAACAAAAAGCGGCAGGCAGCCTAAAATCCCATTTGTGCGGCCTGCTGCAATGCTGCAACTCAACAGCGAAGCCACTTTATTTATGCAAAAATAACAAACAAACACCAAGCCGGGCAGAAAGCAACAACTGTTGTTGTCTATGCCGTCGCTCTGTCTATGAGTTTGTGGTGTTTGTTGTGCTTGAACCTGGCCGGGCCGGACATTGTCGTCGTGTGGATTATTCACAGTCGTTGCAAGTGTGCAATGAATGAATTTATGTGCACTCTCCCCATCCCCCCGTCACAGCAGCTAGCCAGCTAGCGACAAAACCCCGACAGTGGCGTCCATTTGCCATTCGCTTAAATGTGCAAAATTTATACAAATGCCGCAACGTTGAAGCGAACGAGAGGGAGAGAGAGAGAGAGAGAGAGAGAGAGGGTAATGCCGGAGCACAGAGAGTGTGTACGAATTAAGCGACGCACGGAAGCGGAAGTGCAGACAGCGCGAACGCCATTGCCATTAAACGAACAGACGCCATTTGCACTGGCAGCTGTTAATATTTTAAGCGGTTTATTAATTAGTTAAGCTACCACACCACCACACACCACACGCTCTACACCCATTATGTTTTCTTTGCCAATAGACTGCATTGAATGATTGCTAATAATTTGTTTTTGGTTTGTTCTCTACTTGCAGCCAAGCCCTCAAAAGTCGTTCACTTGCGCAACATTCCAAACGAATCTGGGGAATCGGACGTAGTTACACTGGGCATACCATTTGGCCGGGTGACCAATGTGCTCGTGCTGAAGGGCAAGAATCAAGCATTTATCGAGATGGCCGACGAGATATCCGCCACATCGATGGTATCCTGTTACACAGTGAATCCGCCACAGATGCGAGGCCGCATGGTCTATGTGCAGTACTCCAATCATCGCGAGCTCAAGACGGATCAGAGTCACAACGTGAGTGCAAATTGATTTTAAGTTTTAATGCCCATTGCATCTCATTTTGAGTAATGCACGACAGCTGCTGTTGTTGTAAAAGTGTCTGCATCCGCATTTGTAACTGTATCCGTATCTGTATCTGTATCTGTATCTATTTCTATAAGTATCTTAATCTGTCCGTCTTAAGTGTTATTAATGTGGCAATTAAGTTTCGGTCAGAGGCAAACAACGATTTATATGCAAATGCCGTCTCGTTATTATGTGGGTCGCTTTTCTCTCTGATTAATTACAATCTCGGAGCGGCAACTTAATTCCCCACACACACAAGCACACTTCGACACACAGAGATAGAGAAGACATGCCCACATGTGATGTCGGCCATTCATAAATACTGGGGATATTTGTCAGTGACGGTCCAAACCAATTTCTAATTTTAATTTCGTAAACCACAAAGTCAGTGGCAAAGTTTAAAAAGCTTTCAAATAAATACACAAGCTCACACACACACACACTCACACACACACTAGCGGTGTGCGTGTGTGTTCAGATACAGATACAGATACAAAGCTAGAGATAGACACATGCCTGACAAAAGCAGTGAAATGCATAGTTTTTGGGGTTTTGTGGTGAACACACAAACGTACAAATGAAAGCCACAAGGCTTCCAGCCACATACGAGGATTCACAAGCAGGCAAACAGACCGACCGACCGACCGAGAGACGGGAGGACGGACGGACAGACGGATGGTGGGACAGCTGCTTAGCACAAAGTCAAAAGCATATTTTGATTACTTAAATGAAAACAGGAGCAACAACAACAGCAGCAAGAGCAGCTACAAAGTGCGCAGCCTTGTTGTTGCTGCTGCCGACAAACCCCAAAACGGCGTTGTCACCTTCTCATACATAAGTGCGCCTGTGTGTGTGCCTGTGCCTGTGTGTGTGTGTTTGTGGGAAGCAGGGAGTCTGCTTGTGTGTGTCACCTGATGGCACCACACATACAGCGTCGTTACCTTTGCTGCCGAGCTGCGCCTTTGCCTTGTAACCCCAAAATGACCCCGAGCAAAACTACTTAAAAAGAGATCGTCAGTCGTCATCATCGTCCTAGCCCGGCCTGGCCTGGCCTGGCCTACTGCAGCAGCCAAAACCAAAAAAAAAAAAAAAAGAGAAACGAAAAAGGTTAAGAGGCTGCAGTAACAACAGCAGCAACAACTGCCGCAGCAGCAGGAGTCGCAGCAGTAGGCGTGCCTATGACTTAGATGACACAAAACAACAACAATGAGGCAGCGGCGGCGGCGGTGGCGGTGGCGGTGGCGACGACGTCAGGCAGGCCAAACAATACAGTTACATTTCACTGATTACCTTTTGGCTGTGCCCCTCCGTGCGTGGGTGTGGCCAGAGATTTCTCTTGTTAACTACTAATCCTGGTAAAAGGCCTTGTTGCTGCCAAACCTCCTCCACTTCACTCCACTCCACTCCACTCCACTGCAAGCTCAGTGACAACGCAGACGAGTGGAAAAGTCAACGGCGTTCTGTGCCTGTCCTCTGCTCTAGTGGAAAATCTCTTAAAGTGCTCTGCGTGTGTGTGTTTGTGTGTGTGTGTGTGTGTGTGTGTATGGGCTTAATCTTGTGTGTAGAGCTGCTTGACTGTTGCTGTTGCTGCTGCTGTTGCTGCTGCTGTTGCTTTTGTTGCTGCCGCCTGCCTGGCCAACATATTTATACAATTTCTCATTTCATTCACTTTTTTCTTTCTCTGGCTTGCTGCCGCTCACCTCGCCCTGCTGGCCCGCTGTCCTTTGACCTGCTGCCGTCCTGTTGCCCATTGTCAACACATCTCTCAATGTGTCTCTGTTTTTGTTTTGCCTCGTGGTGCTGCTGTTGCTGCTGCTCTTGCTGTTTGGCCTCGCATTTTAACAACTGTCTTCATTGCCTTTTGTATGGCGACAGCTTCGTCTGCGTCTCCGTCCCCGTCTCCGGCGCTGTCCGCACCTGACGCTGATTGCTCAACGTCTTCGCCTTGCACTGCTGCTGCTGTTGCTGCAACGTTGCAGATAAGATGCGCAGCGCAAAAGGAGAGCACTGCAAAACAACGCTCAAGGAGCTAGAAGTGAGCAGAGCGACACTCTGACAGCAACATCAACAGCTGCAGTGACAGCTGCGTCTGAAATATTGTTCAGCTCGTGCCCCACAAAAGCTGCCTCAGATTATGTAATAGTTTTATTAGCCAGCGTATGTTGCTGTTGCCGTTTTGCTTTCGCAGGCAGCAGGTCACTTGGCTTCTGCACCGCGCCCCCAAACCCTGAAAAAGGAGTATGCTTTAAATTGTTCAATATGCGTTATCCTTAAAAGCCGAAGCGAAGGGCAGCCAAGCCAAGCAGCAAGCGGGGTGAGCGTGAAAGGGAAGACACAAATCCATTGCACGCCTTAAGGGATTTAACCCCAGAAGCACCTGAAAGCAAAGCTGCGACGACAACACGGCGATGGCAACAGGAGCACCAAATCAGCAATACAGGATTTTCAAATCATCTGCTCACACACACACACGCACACAGATTACAGCCACACACACACATACACAGACATTCGCAGATTTCAACGCCTGAGTGATTGCGTCGCATAGAGAAACCAGAAAATAGAAATAAAATAACACACACAAAAAAAGTAGAAAACAAAAGTAAGATGGTGCAGGTGAGGCAAAGAGCGGGGGGCGGAGCAGGCGAAGGGAGGGAGTGAAAACGTAAACCAAGTGGCAGCATCAGAAATGAAAAACCCTGTAGCATACTTTGCTGCGCTGCTCCGCGCTCCACTGACATTTATGTTGGCAATTTGGCAGTCAGGCAGCGTCGCTGTATGTGTGTGTCTGTGAGTGTGTCTGCTGTATGTACGCTGTGTAACAGGATTCTAATATGTCATGTCGGCTGGGACGTCCTTTCACCTATGCCCCTCGGCGCGGCAGCAGCTACTCTCCACTTCAGGCACTTCAGGCAACAGTTGTTGTGACTATTTTCGTTGATGTCTTGCTCTCGAGCATCTTACGAGAGTCGTGCCACCTCTCGCCTTCGCCGCCTCCCAACTACACACGCATGTCACTCGCTTGAGCGGACAGGGCGACTGGGAGACTGGGAGACTGGGAGCGATGCTGCTGGTGAAACGCAGAAATGAAGATAAATGCACTGGAAGTTCACGTGGTTACAACCACAACAAGCTGGCCACAAATCCACAAGAACCCAAAGCCCCAAAGCGGCCCCTTGTCGTTGCCCAGACCAGCCCAGCCCTACTCGGTTCTGTTCAGTTCGCCAGCTCAGCAGACTCGACAGCTCGCCAAGCTCTGCGTTCGCTTTGTTGCCTTTCTCGCCTTGTATTGCTTAGTAACTGGTCTCAAATTTGACATGTGATTGTTTTTTGTCTTTTCGCAGCATCTGCTCCTCTTGCTACGGCTGCCTCTATTTTATACATTTCCAGTCTGTGTGTGTGTGTGTGTGTGTGTGGGTGCGTGGGAGTGTTTGTAATTTTGATAAATTAATTTTTTTAGACGGTCTCCCAGCAGCTGGAAAAGGGTTGACATCCACTTGGGACTGCGCTCGTTGTGTGTGAGAGAAAGCGCCGCAAACAAAACGAAATTGATTGAAATTTAATTTCAAAACAAAACCCTTGCTCCTGCCAACCACCCATCCAACTGCGCCTCGTCTCTTGTGTAACATTTGGCTGCGCCTAAAAGTCGGCAATGCATTCATCAGTTCGGCCAACAAACAAAAAGCAAATCTCTTGTTTCAGCTGCTGTCGCTCTTGCCGATGCTCGATACATGGTGGTATAGTAGACTTTAATTTCAGTAATCATCATAATTGGCACTTGCAAACAAACAAACCAAGTAACAGTACACACACACACACACCGACACAATGCTATAGGTCAAGCGAGCTCTGCTCACTTTCTGCACTCTCTCTCTCCCTGCTCTATTGCGTTTTATAACACAACCATTACGTGGCAGTTATAAGTCTGTGTGTATGCAGCAGATGTTGGTTTTCCCTTTTGTGATAAGGCTACCTTGTGATTAAATTAAATTGCCGTCCACAACGCAACGGTGACTGATGCGCCAGCGCTGAAGCCGCAAAAATTACTTAATTAATAGTTAAATATGGAGTTGAAATTTCAGCATATTAAAGCACAGGCTGTCGTTAAAGCTCTCTGCTTCGGCTCCTTGCTCGTTTCTGGTTGCCCTCCACTGCGTTCAATTAATAGAATAAATATCAGAAAAAAATCACGCGTCAGCATTAGTGCCAAAACACGAAATGAGATTAATGTGGACAGCATTTGACATGTGCTTCCTGTGCTTCCTGTGCTGTGCTGCGGTAGGTGTTAAGGTGGCCAACAACTAATACAAATGTCAAGCGATTAAGCCACAAAAAGGATCAAGCTGATTAGCAAAGGCTTAAACAAATGCGAAAGATGTTGTGTGCAACAGAGAGGGCAGGAGGCGAGCACATTTCGATTTGGTGTTAATAATATAAGCCAAGCTCGTCGAAGGCCTCACACTGTTTATTTAATTTGTATTGCCAGCCATCTCGGCTGACAGTTGGCGAAGGTCCTGTGCCGACAGCTGGCGGCTTTTCTATTTTCTTTTGTGCCGAAGCAAAAGAGAGATAGATAGCGAAAGAGAGAGCCACGTTTCGCCTGCTATTTGTCCAACTCTTCAAGCTGATGCGTGTGCAGTTAAAGGATTTCGGCGTGAAGTTATTTCACATGCGTGTGCTGTGTGCGCTGCTAAGTGAGATTGTGTGTGGCGGCTCTATCTGCATGTTGTTTATTTTTCTATGCGTAGCTTTTGTTTTTCTTTTGCTGTTGTTTTCTCATTTTATTTCACGTTTGCTTTTCCCTGCTGCCTTCGACGTTGTCGCGTCGCGCCTCGCACGGCGTCGGCTGCCGAAAGTGAGCTAATCTCATTGTTTTCACAACAGCGTCGCGAACGCAACTTGGCCAAAATGCGAGGCTCTGTAGCATAGTAGCTGTACTATGTACATACATGCTTGTTGATCCTTTGAGTTATGCGACAGGATGCTGCCTGCCCTCCCACACACACACCCATACACACACAGACTGTTTGCCAACACTCGACGCAGTCGCTGAGTCGTTTGCCATTTTGATTGGTGACGCTGGCATGGCTGAAAATGGATTTAAATTACATTGTTTCACACACTCGTCAAGAAGTACGTGAGCAAATTTGCACGCGCGACAACTGGGGGGGGGGGGGTGGGGGGGGTGTTGGTAGACTTGAATGGAATAGAGTTGAAAATAGTAACAACAACAACAACAACTGACAACTTAGTCTGCGCTCTTTTCGCTCTGACTTTTCAGCGTCAATATTTTCATTGTATTGATTAGTTCTTTTCGCCAGCCAGTCCCCTTTAGAGGAAAACGTAATCCTTGTGCTTGGCTCTATTTGCTTTTTGGCTGCGTAATGTTTTCCTATGCATATTTGTGTTTGCTTAGTTTTAGGCAAGGGATAACAGCGGATTTGCTGGCAAACTGCTTCCCACTTTTACCTACATTTGCGTCTTGTCTTTCTTTAGCGTATTTATTTATGCAAAGTTTTTGAGCGCCTTCAACGCATTTTGTGAAGTCCATATTTGTTTTGGCCATAAATAAGCCAAACAGAGTTTGGCTCTGTTGCTGTGTGGTTGCCGTCTTTTTTATGCCAACAGCAGCAGCAGCAATAGCAGCAGCGGCAACAACAGCACTCAACTCAGTCCACTTTGAGCCCAGCAGCAGCTCAAGCTGGCCGCAAAAAGTATAGGGGGCCTCAAGAAGTGGCAACAACCGCGGCAAAGTATGTAGTAATACATAATCCCGAGCTTAGCCTTAAAACTTAACTGCACAAGTTCATAGCTTGTGGCTGGCTGGCTGGCTGCCTAGGAAGTGGGGGCAAGTTGCTTGCCGCACAAAAGTGGCAACTTACTGCTCACTTCTACATGCTTGTTGCACGCATACGGACCCCAGAAGAGCAGTGTGCTTGCCACTCAGGGCTGCATCCTGCAACTCGCTCGCCCCAGCCACTTCTGGCCAGTTCTGTGAAGTGCAATGTAGGGCCTAGCTTTAAGGTATGCCCAAAAAATAACCAAAAGTGTGACGCCAACTGCCAACAACATAGTAGACATTATGCATGCAGCCGAGTTGTGCGAGCTGTGTGAAAAGTATGGAAGCATAATATTGATGCAGCGATCCAAAGTTGCACAAATATTTATTTCATGGAGTTTTTTGTCTCAGTTCTTCGTTTGCCGGATTCACAGCCATTTGGCGACTGGTTTCTTATGCAAAACCCATTGCGACAGGTGGAAACGGTGGCCCGTGTCCTGGGCGGCTTGGACGAGCAGCAGACGGGCGCTGGCAGAGTCCCTTTGTCGTGTCGCTCTTTTGCGTAAATATTGCAAAAGTTTGCTTAAAAGCTTTTAGCATCCTTTTTTATATTTTCTTTATTTTTGGTTAGGTTGTCTTTATCTTGCTCTTCTTGTTTGCTGGCAGCTTTTCGACTGGTCGCGCCAATTCTCTGGGGAACCCACAAACGTTTTGACTTTGCATTATATTTTTTGTGTTATGTTTTCGGTCTAATATTTAAGACGGTACAAGTCCAGCGGGAACTGTCAAATGTTGCAGCTTAAAAATGTGGCATTTGATATGTGCGGGAGCGAGATGGGGAGGCAAGCCAGAAATAGATAGAGTGAGAGAGAGGGAGGGGGAAATACTGATATAGATAGAGGTTGTAGCAACAATGGATCGATAATTGAGCTTATCAGCTCATTTGATATTTTTGCTTATCAAAGCAGTTTAGTTTATCAGACGACTTATCATATTAAATTATAACAATGTGCCGCAGTGTGTGTGTGTGAGTGTGAGTGTGAGTGTGTTTATGTGTGTGTGGGCAACTAATCAGTGCCACAAGCCGCCCACAAACTACGCACAACAGGAAGAGCAGCAATAACAATAGGCCCGGCACAATTGACTCATTAGGCGACTAAACCGCGACAAGGGAAAGCCAAGAGACACCCACACACACTCTCACTCACACATATGTACACCCATCCACACATTGAGATACTCTGTCACATACATATGCATAACAAATTGTTATGTTTAATGGCGTTCGAGTGTCCAGAGTGTGCGAGTGGCAAGCTGCTGGACCCATAAATGTGTTGCACAATATTTGGTTGCAATTATCAATGCAGCCCCGTTCAAGTGCCCCCACTTGACATGTCGTTAATGTGATGCAAGTTTAAATAAGCGGCAGACCGAGAGAGCGACACAGAGGGAAGCGAAGATCAAGGGAGCTGGCTAAAGGACAAGCACAAATATTTGCTCTACAATTACATTACAATTTTTACACAATCAACGTCATCGTCATAGTAATAATAATCAGCCAAAGTGAAGTATCAAATTACAGTCATAGACTGCGCGTATGGAACTGAATGAGAATCGAAACAGTCGTCGTCGTCTTCGCCGCTGCGTCTTCGTTGCCGCACAGTGCGCACATTACACATACGCCACGTTGAGTGTGTAGGCAGACAGACTCTCTATGGCTGGATGGTTGGCATCGCAGCAGTTTCTGCTCACACACAGCGCAATTCTAATCAATTTTTATTATTTTTATAAACCTGGCACAGGCAGCAGGAATAACTGCCTAAAGCATAGCTAGCGTCTGCCACAGCGTTCGGCTCTGTTTCGTCTGCGGGAATTTATCTTGGCGAGAAAGGTAGCAAAAACAAATGGCATGCCTTAGGGGGATTGCCTGACTGCGTGTGTCTAGAAGTTTGCCTCTCTGCTGCTGACAAACGCACAAAAAACGCTGCATGACTGTGGGGGAAATGAAGAGGCCGGAGACTGACTGACGTGGAGCGCGGAGGGGAAGGGAGGAGGCTGCTAAGGACGGTCGAATGTGTTTACGTTATGATTTTCGAAATCAAAATTCAGCACGAATAGGAATAAATTTACTTCCGAATGTCATTAAATTGTTTTCCGATAGAACGTGTATATTTCACGCAAGAAGTTTTGCCGCTCAGCAGGGGCCGACGTCCCCATGTCCTGGCGTCCTAGCGTCCTGACGTCCTTGCCACCCCTGTTATCCATCGTTGGCATCATAGCCATCAGAGCGCGCTCCGCACTTTGATTTCCTTTTATTATTACCGTACTTGATATTATTGATTTTGATTGAGATTTATGCTGCTGCTGCTAGGCGAAATGCTTCTTCCTGTTGCCATTACATATCCCATTCATGTTGCTGCTCCTATTAGTGCTGCTCCTGTTGCTGCTGCTGCTGCTACTGCTGTAAATGTTTAGCATATTTTCGCCCAGTTGCCTGCATAAATTTTGCTCCAACGCAACTTTTTTTCTGTTGCCGCTCTCTCCTTCCTTCTCCGTGTCTCTTTTGTATTTTGATTAATGCACAAAGTTTTGTGCCATGTGCAACGTTTAACTGATCAACTTTACTGGCAATCGCGTTAACAACTTTTCCTTCTCTCTCTCTCTCTGTTTATTGCAGCAGAACTCGTCGGTGGTGCAGAGTGACTATCGCATCCAATCGCCAGCCGGTGGCTCACCATTGCCGCTGTGCGCCGTGGGCAATGCGAGCAGCAATAATGCCAACAACTCCGGCGACAATAACTGCAGCACCGTGGCAATCTTGCAGAACAACACAAGTGCGGTGAACGCTTCTTCGGCTAGCAACAACACCAATGCAGCTGGCGGCCCGAACACCGTGCTGCGCGTCATTGTCGAGACGCTGATGTATCCGGTATCGTTGGACATCTTGCATCAGATATTCCAGCGCTTCGGCAAGGTGCTCAAAATTGTCACCTTCACCAAGAACAATTCATTCCAGGTGCGTACCACACAGCACTCTAATCGATTTCGATAGTAATCTATATACATTTGTGTTTCGACAGGCTCTCATCCAATATCCGGATGCACTCTCGGCACAGCAGGCCAAGTCCATACTGGATGGGCAGAATATCTACAATGGCTGCTGCACCTTGCGCATCGATAACAGCAAACTGACCGCCTTGAATGTCAAGTACAACAACGACAAGTCGCGCGACTTCACGAATCCCGCGCTGCCACCTGGCGAGCCTGGCGTCGATCTCATGCCCACCGCCGGCGGCCTAATGAATACCAATGATCTGCTTTTGATTGCCGCCCGCCAACGGCCCTCACTAACAGGTGATAAAATAGGTAACACAAACTGAACAATTTCCCCCTCTCTATTATCGTTTTATTTCGCTGCCTATTTAACAAATAATAGTCTGTTGCTCTAACACTCACACACACACACGTACGCACACACACACAGAAGCTGATACATTTGCTTTGATTTTAGACTTTTTTGCCTTTACACTCGCTATCGATTCGTTTAGATTATAAGCTGCTGCATGCAACTTTGCGAACTGCAAAAACATTGTCTCCGACCTGCTAATACCTCATCGCTCTCTTTCTCTCTTTTCTCGTTCTATCTCTCTCTCTCTCTCTCTCCCCCTGTCTGTCTCTCGCTCTCTTTTTAGTGAACGGTCTGGGCGCACCTGGCGTACTGCCGCCCTTCGCTCTGGGCCTGGGCACACCACTAACCGGTGGCTACAGCAACGCCCTGCCCAACCTAGCCGCCTTCTCGCTGGCCAACAGCGGTGCCCTCCAAACGGCCGCCCCCGCTATGCGCGGCTACTCGAATGTGTTGCTGGTTTCGAATTTAAACGAGGAGGTAAGTCCGCAGATACTCTCTACTATTTATTGGCCCGCACTATTTTAAGCAGCGAGACCCCCCGAGCAAACAACAACCACGAATGGCCCATACATACTATACATCTACTCCGTCTCTCTCCCTCGCCCCAAACTATGTATACTCGCAAATACTCGTACTCGTATTCGTATTCGTATTCGTATTCGTATTCGTACTCGTACATGACCTGTAATTAGTTTGCATTTCGTCTATGCATTTTTTCACACAGTCATATTCTATTTACCTTTCCATTTACATTTACATTCGTATTCGAATTCGTATCTTAAATATTCATCATTTGATTATAAGTTATATATTGTGTTTTGTTAGTTGTGCTTTTCATTTGCAAAATGTTTGTGTAAATTTGAAAATATATTAAATGCGAGTACTCGTATCCTTTTCACACAGTATTTTCACCATTTTGTTTACTCTCAAAGTTTACAAACTAAATCACAACACTGAAAAAAAAAGAATTTAAAAAAACTGCGTAAATATAAATCGCTGCTGTTGCCACTGTTTTTAAGTGTATTATTTTCCTGTTTATAATTTATGATTTATATGATTTTTAATACATCTCAAAACAAAACTCTCGCTAACTGACAACAAACTTCTATTTTCTCTTTTTCTCTGTAGATGGTCACGCCTGATGCTCTATTTACCCTCTTTGGTACGTCTGCACAAAAACAAAAACAAAAACAAAAATACAACTACCAATTACCTACAGACTTGCATATCTATATGAGAATATCTTTATATATATACCATATATGTATATTCTACTATATTTTAGAAATACTTTTTTTATGCATAACATAAGTAATATGATAATGGCACCGCCAGTGCTGCTGTCTTCGTAAACTGCATCCAATCTTTAGTAGAACACCTCTCTGTTGCTATCATTTAACTCGCCCTACTCCATCAGGCAGTACCATTGTCTGAGGTCCTTGCCACCATGCATAACTAAACGCAATCCTTGACCACTTTATAAGTAGTTCACTTGATTATTCATTGAATTTACACAGCTGCCAAAATAACAAAACTACAGAAAAACTGATAAAAAAAAAAAACCAAAAACGTTTCAACCACAGGCACGACCCAACCAACACATTGTAGCTGCTCTTGCTCTCGAATTTAACACTCTTAACTCTCAACTTCAACTTCCACTTCTCTTCTCTATTCTCTATGCCCTCCTGGCCTTGCCCCTGCCCTACCCCTGCCCCTGTCACTGTCACTGCTCCAGGAGTTGTCCCTAAAGCGCAACTCGTTGGCGTGCTTCCATTTGAAATTTACACCATTTACGTGCAATCAGCAAAAGTGCCATGAATTATTTATTTACACATCGAAGACATACTCTGAATACTCACACAGGGTTAGAGACAGCAGCGTTAGTGTGGGAGAACACAACAATTGCAACCGCAAATATTGGCTCACAAAAAATAGGAAAAAATTGAGAAAAAATGAGAAAAAGTCGACAAACAACGAAAATGTTTTAAATATTAAATAAATGTAAACTGTAAAACGAAGGGAAGCGCTTTCAAAACAAATTGTTTGTGCCACACTGCCATGACCATTGTCTGATCCTTTAAACTATGAAAAATTCCACAAGAAATTGAAGTTTTTGTGCTTGCTGCCGATCAAAATTCCATTATGCTCACAGCATTAACCGTAAGCTGTCTCGTGATCAGGTGCATGCCCAACTGGACATACAAGCAGCTTAAGTGCGTGCGTGTGTGTAACAGCAGAAAATAACGGCCTGAGGTGGCAAGAAGTCAGCAGCAGCAGCAGCAAAAGAAGTTAGTGTTGCACGAAGGAGCGCCAACGGAAATGCGCATTAAATAACAACAGCTAAACATTCTAACTGCATTTCCATTTTCATTTCGATTCGTATTTCGCATTCCCATTTATATTTATATTGCATTACACAAAACATGGGATGCAATGGCAGCTCAGTTTAGCTCGAACAAGGTCCAGCGAAATGCTACAAATGGCTTTCTAATAGCTTTCTGCAGTGCTCTGGGGCCCAACAAACAGCAAATCCATCAGCTTGAAATTGAAATAGTTTTGCCTGGACACAGAAATCTTCTGGCAGTCTTTAGCACACACAAACACACAGAGAGAGAGAGAGAGAGGGGGAAAAGGAAGCTAGCTGGCGCAGTTGTATGACACATATAGTAGATATACGCATATGCAGACGCCGCTGGCAGTTATCCTGTCATAAGTTGTGCTTACAAATTGTAAAACAATGAAAATGAAAATACATGCACTGGCATAAATCTACACAATACTCGCACACACACACATGTATTAAAAAAGCATTCTGTGGCAACAACGGGCAACAAGTGAGACCGCACTCAGGCACACACTTGCACGGCATCCTGTTGCTCCTTCGTCGTTTGCTGTCGTTGCCGTTGTCGTTGTCTGCGACATGCTCATGTGCATGTAAAATTACATGAATTAAGTGCGCTCGTGGCGCCACCACACCGTGCCCCTTTCCCTCCCGCGCCCCAACAACAACAGGCTGAGTCGCAACAGCTGCAACAGTTGCCTATTGTTGCTCGAGTAGATGCGGCTGTGTTTGGCTCTCTCTGGCATGCAGATATCTACAACAAAGCACATGCTTTAGCATGCTGCTCATCCTGCCATACACACACACACACACATACACAGTAACCACACACGCACACTCTCGTTCACACAACAAAAGATTGAGTGCGGAAGTGCATAGCTATAAAAATGTCCATTTATTTAGTTATCATTGCGCTTGTTGCTGTTGTCTGTGTCCCTCTCGCTCTCAATCGCTCTGTCCTTTGCTGTCTGCATATTTGTATGCATTTTATGCACTACGACACACACACACACACACACACACACACACACATAGACAGACACGCTCAGCCACAAGCATTCACACAGTTTTGCAGTTTTTGCTGGCTTTACAATTGAAATAAAATTTACTTCTGACTTTTCGTAGCTCGTTGTTTTGGGTGGTTGAGTGCTTGACTGTGTCGACTGTGTTAGCTGGTTAGTTGCGGATGGTTTAGTTGGTTTTCGGCTGCTCGACAGACAAAATCGCTTCGTTGTGCTTGCTCTATTGTCTCTTGTCCATGCGTTTTTGTCGTCTCTCTGTTTGCCAAATGAGTTTAACTAACTTTGTAAAGTTAATGGGGTTTGCTGTTTGAATTGCAGCTTCAACTTGGGAGAGGCGACCCCTTGGCTAGCTCGACCAAAAAGTGCTCTAGTTTGTGTGCATATTGTGTGGACTGTTTTATGGCATTTGGACTTGACTTTTCACATGTGCTGCATATAACTTGTGCCGTGTGTGGCTCAGTTGCCTCCATCTGTTTGTTTGTTTTATTCAATTACCAAAATACTTCGATTCCAGCGAGTGCCACAGGCAGTCTTTGTCCTGCGCTTCTTCTGCTGTTGCAGCTGCCAAGTGTAGCGCATAATTGCAGCATAATGGATTTGTTGCTGTCCCCTGGCATGCTAACTTGCATTTTTGTGCTGCCATAATGCAAACACACACACACACACTCACACGCACACACACATTTACTGCAGTCATAACATGCTCTGAGCAAGTCTGTTAAGTCTGCAGCCTGCCTTTGTCTCTGGTGACACAAAACGGTTTGTTTGCGGCTTGTTTACATGTCTATGTGTGCGTCGAGTGTGCTGAATTGTGTTGCGTTTGGTTGTGTTGCGTCTGTGCGCCTCTTTGTTTGCCTGTAAATGCATTTAATTTGAGTTTAAATACCCAAATATAAACTTTTGCCAAACAAACGCAACCGCACAGTCAAAGGGGAGATGAAGCAGCTGCCGCCTCTCTGTGGTTTAAGCTGCTTTACTTGTCTTGTATGTGAGTGTGTGGCCTTTATTTACAAATTGCATTGGATTCTGTCAGCATTTCGGGCTTATCGCTCATAAAGTAAACAAAAATTTGCCAAACGCATTAATTGCTTAAAAATGATTATTGTTGTTGCTGTTATTGTGTGCACAAAGGCGAGTCTGACCGCAGCCATACACACCAACACACACACAAACACGAGAAGGGAAGCTTAAAGCAACTGAGCCACAGTAAATCCTATCAGCAGCTCGTTAGCCACAGTTAAGACTAACTGCAGTCCAGTGAGCCAGCCAGTTAGCCAGTTGCCAGTTGGCAGTTGGCAGCTGCCTGCAGTGCTAATAAAGCTTCGATTGCTGATTTAACGCCAAGACCGAGACCAAGAGCGAGTGTGAGAGCAAAGCGGGTGCAAAGCGTGGAGCAGAAAATTGTTAGATGTAGGAGTATCATACGCCCCGTTGCACACAGCAAGCAGCCAGCTGTCCGCTCTGCCGTCTGCGTCTTCCGTCTGCCGTCTGTTCGCTAGTTGTTGCCCCAAGTCAATGTCGATGTCGTTGCGGATAAGCTGAGCGCTCTCTTAAGCGTCTTATTATTGGCTGGGCCATGACTCGAAATGGCGTGCCAATAGATTTAGATAAACTCGCCAAGCAACTCTGCCAGTGTCAGGCAGTTAGGCAGTCAGTCAGCCAGTCAGCCAGTCAGCCAGTGGGGCAGCCGTCGGAGTCTAAACGAGCAATCAGCAAAAATGGCAGAGCTAAAATTTTATGTAATAACCTTTGAATTTCCAAGTAGCTTAACATACATTCACGCCGTCGACTCCGTGGTCGAGAGCGCGCCAATGATACTTGAGGAAACTTGTTCGACAAACAAGCAGCTACGCGACTGGCGATTGTCACACGGCACCCACACGGCACACACACACACTTGCACAGACTCGTCAAACTCACACGAACGGCAGCGCCTTTTGTTATGTTAATGGCAACAAGGAGAAAGGACACGTAACCACAATTTCCACATGACGCGAACGCCAGCGTTTTGACGGCCACGTTTAGCTGGCAAATTTTGCACTTCAATCATGGGCTGGCAACGTGCTATTGGCATTGCTGCCGCCGTCGACTCGGCGATGTTTGCCTAAAAGCTGTTTGCATATCAAATAATAAAAGTGGCAAGCGTAAAGCTTGCGCAACGCCCCCACAAAACGGCGCACTTCAAACGCTAGCGCAGCTAGAGATTGATCAAGCCCATCGCAACATCAACAAGGAACTGCAAAAGCAAAAAAAAAAGACAGCAAAAAAAAAAAAAGGTTCGTGTCTACGGACAGAATGTAACCCTTTCCGACTCGAGAGATTTTATTAGTTTTGACAGCGCTTTGTTGTTGGCCAGCCCAACAACTCAATTGAGCGAACCAGGAGGGCGGAACTGAGAACTGCCAACTGGAGACGTGGGAGGTGGGGGACGCTGCCCTGCTCAATGCTACTACTTTGACTATGACACGGCTCTTTAGACACTTGACACATGCCGCATGCCAGTTGCTGCTGGCTGTCAACCATTCAATAGACGCCGTTTTAATAGAGCATTCACCCCCCCTCGCCACCACAGGGCGCACACATCGGCATCCGTTCGATAGCAACTAAACTGTTGCCTACTTTTGGGCGCCAATTCAGATGTTTGACCCTCTTTATGCAGTGTGGCATCAGTTGTATCTACATCGACATCTACATATACAATAAAAACTTAATCAGTCTGCAAATCGTCTGGCAAACATATTGATGTGTGCGTGTGTGTCCGTGTTCGTGCGTGTGTGTGTGTGTGGAAATCCGCTTATGTAATTGTAATGGCGTGCTAAAAATTTATATCATTGCCAAAAATATTGTTGAAACGTGTTTAATTGAATTTTTATGAGCTCGAACCTGCAAACTGCGAACTGCGAACTGCGTGCGTGATTTCTGTTGACGCTCAAAATAATTTCATAAAATTTTATGAATGTGGCAGCAGATACCGAGGCAGCAGCAACAGCGAGCCAATTTGATAAAGTGGCGTGACCGGAAAAAGGCAAAAATGTGTGCAAATCATCTCAATGGGGTTTCGCTTTTTTTTCTTTCTTCCATAATTTAACAAGTTGCGTTTATCTGAAATATTTTGGGAAATTAATGTCCGCATATGAAATGAGTATTGCTGCCAGCCTAAATGGCCTGTCAATGGCTTTACGGTGGCAAATCGACAAATTACTTTTGTTATATTTTTGAGTTTTCCACTCAATACTACACAACGTCTATTTCCTGTTCAATGCTACGACTACGCGCCTACCTCGTGTGCAGAGTTATTCTGTTCCAGCCTTCGCCAGTTTGCCAGCGAAGTTGCCTTGTGGTGAAGGCCATGAGCCACGAAAAAATTTGCATTAAACGACGGACGAGCGGCGATATTTTTTCATCTAAAATATGCTCAAACATACGACTAATGGGCCGCCAGGGAATCCGAGTCAGAGCGCCACAAGAAAGTATGCAAACATATTCAAAGTCAGCCTGGCTGACTGGTTGCCTGACTGGCTGCCTGGCTGGCTGCATAGAAGCTAAATCTTTTTGCGATAATAAATTATTATAAAGTCTGGCTAAGGGCGGGCGGCAGCGTCTTTGCCTCGCACCGCAGCCACTTTGCATGGCAACCGACGGACAGCAGACGGCAGACGGCAGCAACATCAGCCAGTAGCAGTAGCAGCAGTTGCGCATACGCCCAGTTGGACGTCAAATTGTGATGGTGCTGGCCAGGAGACTGGCATTCAATATGCTTCACTGCCAATGCCTGCAGAATACGTACTCGTCGTCGACGTACTCGTATTCGTTGGCCGGTCCTCTGTCTGACCTGTGCTTCGACTTGGCTCGCTTGGCTTGGTTTATTGCTGCAATTGTTGCTGCTGCTTCTGCTGCTGCCGCTGCTGTTAGCGCAAAGCCAATTTCAAGCAAACGAAATTTTTCGGTGTTTGGCATAAGTCAAGTTTCAGTTCGCAGCACAGTTCTTTCAGTTTCAGTTTTGCACTGTGCAGTCAGGCAGCAGGCAGCAGGCAGCCAGAGCGAAGTCAGGCATCCAGTCGACTGTATAAAATGGATTTACTGCCAACTGTTGAACTACTACTACTCTCTGCTTACAAGTATGCACCGCCTGCCCCCTGTCTGCCCCTCTCGCACTATTTACTACCTGCATTTCTATTGCTACTTTTGTAACTTGTTAGCGCTCCGCTTCATTCGTCTCTTGGCTCTCGCCGCTCCACGCTCCACATTCGACCATGCAGCTTTTGGCCCTCACTTTTACTGCCATTCGGTTTTGAGTTTATTTTTATTTTTGCTGCTTTTAGTTTTTTCTTTTTTTTGGGGGGGGTTTGGGAATGGGGGGAAGTTGGCTAGTTGAAAATTTACTTTTCGCATTATTCGATTTGTTGTCTTGGGCAACCGAGGGTGCCTGCACTTTACATTGTTTGCATTGCTGGACAATGACAGCAGGCGGCAAGATGGGAATGGAAGAAAAGGGCGAATGGGGTAGGGGGGGGAGCAACCTTTTAGCTACCAACTATTTTTTTATGCTTGATGGCAATTTGCGCCCTGCTGCAAATTTGCCGCTGATTGGGTACAAACGGACAGAGCAGCAGCGCAGGACGAGAAAGGACTCGGCGTGTACTTTGCACCTTTGTCGGGGCCAGCTGTCAAAGCAAAAGTCCAATGCCCAAGCTAACAAATCACTGGCAAATGCTTTCGGTGTCCACCCACCACTTAAAGTTACTTTAAACTTCAACTTCCGCTCTGCATATTGCATACTTTGCGGCGTCGCCGCGTAAGTAAAGTCATAAAATGCAATTCAATAACGCGCCCAGCATCAAAACTTGCTTCCTCCCGCCCCACGCCAACTTCGTCGCGAGCATCTTCAATTTGGCAACACACCTACACCGTGTCTGACAGCTGTAAAATCAGCCGGGTGGCGCAGCCTTAAAAAGTAGTATGCAGCGCGAAAGATCCGTTGGAAAAGCCAGCGTCAGTGGAGGTGCCAGAACTGCAGCTGGAGAGGACGCGTTGCTAAAGCTCTAGTGCTGGCTGCTCGTAAAAAATAGCTGAGAAAACTTATTGAGCTAGTTATGAGTTTCGTACATGATACTAACGGCTCCGTCCCGGCAATAATACCTAGCAGAGCTGCACCTGCCAAAGAGTATTTGGGCAAGCAAAGGGGAATGGGATGGGTGTGGAAGCCAGTTGCTTGGAGGCAACAACGCATCCAACGTATGGCTGGCTACGTTATGGCTTTTTGGTGGTGTGTAAAAACTTTCCGTCCTGGATGTGGCAACATTTGCGCGTTGCATAAAACTCTCTGTGCTGTCCGAAATTTTCGGGGCCCGCCGTTTAAGTCGCGTCTTATGACCGAACGCTGCTCTACTTTGTAGATTGTGCGCTTACACTTAAATTCTTAAATAGCTTAAAGCACACGTGCATATCTGAAAGCAGTAGCGATTTAATTAGATATTTTCATCAGTCAGACAGCCATGGCAGCTGACCACAATGTACACACACTGTGTCTTGCTAGTATTATTACTTCGACTTTAATGTATTGCGCGGCAATAAAGTGCAACTCAATGTTAATAATCTGAAATATTTCTCGTAATTCACAGGTGTATACGGCGATGTGCAACGTGTAAAGATTTTGTACAACAAAAAGGACTCGGCACTCATACAAATGGCAGAGCCGCAGCAAGCTTATTTGGGTAAGTCAAACATGGCCAAAGCCCAACCCAAAAGTAATGAAAAATCTGCAGCGCTCGTTGCGGCAGCGGCAGCGGCAGCGAAAGGGGGCATCAGATCAGAAAAAAAAAAACAAGAAATAAAAACAAATACGAAAACGAAAACAAACAACAAAATACAAAAATGAAATGCGAACGAGCAGCGTGGCAGCAACTGCAAAACAGGGGCAGTTAGCTGCCGGATGGCAAGTGCTTCGCGGTGGCCAGGTGGCCAGGGGGGAGGCAAGGCAGCTGGGGGCAGCTGCAATTTGCAGCTTGTTTAAAATGAAAAATTCCAGCAACATGAAATTCCAAACGTTGCATACCTTTGGAAACCAGACTCGTTGTTGCCTCTGCAACGCTGCAAATGCAACAAACAAAATGTATTAATAATAAAAATTGTTAAACAGAAAGAGACGGCCAGATATAACGACCTCAATGAAGCGGCATCCCGAACACTGAGCAGGGCCAGAGAGCCGCCCGAGAGAGCGAGCGACTCGTGCACATAAATGAAATTTTATAAGCGCTTTATTACCAGCGCCTGTCCAACACCTGGGCCAACTGCTTGGACTGCATCCTGGGCTGCCGGCTGACCCAAGCCTCAGCGTCAGCGTGTGCCTCAGCGGGGGTCATGCCAATCATTTTATTGCATTTATTTGTGTGCACTTTGCCATTGTCAGGCATGGATGGGATGGCATCAGGTGTCCCGTTCCCGCCGCTCGACCCCTTCGCCTTTGGCTGTTTGTGTTCGCATTAAACGAAATGAAAATCGCCGCGCATTGCGAGGCGTTAAGAGCACCCAACCGGCGTGCCAAATTCCACTTTATTACAAAAGCAAAAAACAAAAAACAACACCCGAAAAAAAGGAAAACACAGACACGAGCTGCAGCGCGCTGACAGCGACACCTTTTCAATTTCGATTTGGTTTTATTCCATTTAATACATGGACAGACATTGGCCAGCGGGGCGGCCAGGCGTCGTCGTCTGGATATTCCTTTTCATTTATGCGTATTCGAAAAATAACTCAAAAGCTGTCAAAGCTCTGCCAACGGGCCCGCTTAATTGAAAACGACAAACGCGACAGCGACAGCGACCACGCACAGCGCACGCAACATCGAATTCAACTTATAGTTCTGCCCGGGCAGGGCGTTAAGTAATTGCATGCATTGCGCATACGCAGCGTTGTGCGGGCATTGTAACAACGAAACGGCAGCTTATTAGCTGCTTATGTCGATTGATCATTGAAAGCGAAACACATATGCCGTTCTCACTTTAAGCGGCTTTGGCGCAAGCTGCTGACGCTTAAATAATTAACAAATAATTTCCCTCGTCGCCAGTAAAACGCATTGGTTTGTTGTTGTTTGTGTTGCCACTGCCAACAGCAGCATCAGCATCAGCAGTAGCAACGGCAACAGCAATATTGTTGTTATTAATAAAGTTTAAATAAATTTAATTAGTGCAATGAATGCAACGCTACGGAAATTGCCAGCAAATTGCACGACAGGCGGCAGCATTTAAAACCACTGCGGAAAAAAGCGAGTCCAGCAATTTTTTATATCGATTTAAATTAATGCAGGCCAGAGAAGGCTCAACTGAAGCATACCCTGCAAGCGGGCATATTTTAAATTCTTGCCTTATCACTTTCGTTGCCCAAAAGTGCAATAAATGCATTTAAAACACGGCAACATCTGGCTATCACTTAAGTATTTAAGTAGCAACCTCCTATCGTCATACTCGAACTCTGCAGTGCGCTCGCATTGGCTTTGATCATCTGTTAAAAATATGCTTTGTGCTGCACTCAATTAATAATGGCAATTATCATTGCGCAATTTATTTTTCCCTCTTTCACTCTTTTTGTGCTTCTCTCTGTTGCTGTTGCTACTTTATCCATATTTGTCGCATTTTTGTGCTCAAAAGCATTCCAGCTTTATGCAGATATTTGTAAAATTCTTAATACAATCAACTATACAGACAATGCGTTTGCATTTTCATATTCTTTGTTGCTTCATTATTGCTGCATTTTCGGACTAATCAGAGTTGTGCGCAGTGAGCAGTGCCAGCAGCCAGGCGGACAACGCGACGCATAGGCAAAGTTGTTTATTGAATTTGTCAATAATTTGACAACATGCCGACCGCAGCATGTGGTTCCATTCGCAATGCGATGCTGCAACTTTTACAGATATGCAAACAGCAAAATGCGTCGCTTTATTTGTGGCAACAAAACCAAAGCTATTCGACAAGCAAATTATTGTACACACACTGGCACACACAGTCGCCTACATATACTCGTACATGGTTGTACACACCCAATTGCTGTTGGCATGTGAAAATATTAATGGCGCTGCGTCAACATATAGACTACTAATGTGCCGCGAGGGCTGCCAAATGGCAAACACTTCCGGCTGAATTCTCTGTTGCTCCCAGCCAAGCATATTCCTTATTCCGTCCGGCTCTTCGTCCGTCCGTCCGTTCGTCCGCTCGTCCGGTCAGGTAACTACTTTGGGCGACGATGCGGGTGCGGGTGCGGGTGCGGGTGGGGGTGTTGGAGTTTGTCAGTGAGTGCGCACTTATGCACTCATAAAATATTAACAAATTCATTCGTTACTTTGCCCAAAACTCTCGCAACTCTGGCAGAACAAAGACGATTACAGGCGACTCCCCCATGCTGGACGAGCGCCGACCGACCGACAGTTGGCCGGGCAGGGCGGGCAGCGCAGATGTCCTGTGCCCCTGCCCTGCAGCCAAATCGCATGGCCCGCCCACACCATGCATATGAAAGTGTCTCGCATGGACTATACACAGTCGCCAGGCAGTGGCTGCGTTTGGATGTGTCTGTAGTTGCGCACAAAATACGGTTACAATTGCACACTCAGCATACGAATTACAGCGTAAAGGCGAAAAAAGAAACTTTTTTTTCGTCTTTTGTTGTAAATGAAGTCAAGAGAACGGACAGACACGGAGTTCTAACTCGACGCAAACACGGTGCGACAGCAATCAAGAGCCAAAGCCAAAGCAAAACAGAAATAGCCAAAAACTACACACACACACACCGCACAACGACGACGCACAGAGAGAATGTTAAAACAATAAGCATATGGGCGGGTTGGTGCTGCTGCACACCGAGGTGTGTGGGAAATATTATAATGGCCCAATCGCCAGGCGACGCCAACAATGCCAGCAATGGCGACGTTGTGCAAATGGATGCTGACCGGACGCGCGCCATTTGTTGTGTCTGCCTTTGCCGGGATTAAGTTTTTGCACAACTTATTACAAACTATAGACACACAGCACACACCCACAGCACAGACTCGTATAAATTTATAGGCACCACGCACAGCTGGCACGGCAACGTAACGTAACAGTTATGCTACATTGTTGTTCTTGTTGCTGCTGTTGCTTTGGGAATTTTCGTAAATAAATTTTGTGTGCTTTTTTTTTTGTTTGGCGTGCAAATTACTGCAAAATATTTTGCATGAGCATCGCTCGTTCGTACGCATCAAAGTATTTGCAATAAAAACAAACAAATATTTGCGCATCCTGCACACACTCACACATACGAGCGACGCACACACAGTATCGCATCTATATATTATGAGCCGATTACGCATACGTCATGTGAAACTTGTTACAGAGTTTTGACAAAGTTTTCGCCTGCTCGGGAGTTCATCGCTAAGTGGCTATTTGAATGACTTAGCGCAGTCAGCGCAAAGTTTCTGATGAACTGACTTTGCATAGTTTACATATGACATCTCAACTGCTATGCATATAGGACGAGAGTATTATTGGGAAGTATTGTCAGTGTCGTAAGTCAGTTACAAGTACTTTGTAGTTGGGCACAGATGCCTTTGGCTTGTTTATGAGATCAATCAATCTCACCTGAGCCCAGCAGCAATACGGCAAATGCAAACTTTGGGGACTTTGCAACATTAATACGAGTACCGCTGCTCTTGTTGTTGTTGTTGTCGTTGTTAACCCACTTCATTCATACTTAAAACACGCATAAATCCTTTAGAAGCGCCGCATCATCTGCAAGTCACTTTGGGGTTAGGGCCCAACCCAACTTATTCGTCTTTTTTGTGTTTTTATTTTGTAGGAATCCTTTGACTTGTTTCTACGGTGCTCAGCTGTGCGTGCAATCTTTTTGTTTTGCTGCTTTTTTTTTAATGCCTTGCACAAGTTAATAATGATTTGTTGTTGTTGTTGTTGTTGTTGTGTTGGGGCTGCCACTGGTCAGGTTGGTAATTAAAACTTTAAGATACTTTTTGAGTTGGGCCGCTGTCCCTCAGTCCGCAGCCGCAATTGCCGCAACGAGTGGCAGCAGCAACAGTAGTAGCAGCAGCTGCAGCGCTCTGAAAGGCGCTGAGATGATAGGCAAAGTTAGTCCTCTTCCCATCCGCCCAGCTTTGGCTAGCGAAGTGCCGTCTCGGCTGCACATTAATCTTTATTACAAGTGTTTGTCATATGCGACGCATGTAGCAAACTGGCGCTCTGGCAGAAACGTTTGTCACTGCGCTGTTTTCCAGCCCGCCTGCGGTCCCTGTGTCCCTGCGTCCTGGTGTCGTTGTGTCCTGCCTTTTATTTAACAATTTATTACATTTTCAAGCCTTATTTTTTTGTAAAATCATTTAATCCATTAGGCAAACAATAAACGGCTGAGTAAGCATATTATTTCACAATAAAACATAAGCAACTTTTCACGATCCACCGCCATCTAACCAGCTGCCTGCCTCCACTGTCCATGACAACTGCGCAGAATGATAAAACGCTATATAATTTATTAAAATAATGCACAAAAAGCACAGCCTAAAAAGGGACAAGTGCGTGTCAGCTAAGTCCCAGCGTGACTTGCCCAGATTCAGACACAAATTGAATTAAATGTAATCGAAATCGCAATCAGAATCGCACTTGCAATCGAATTGGGATAAAAGCAAGTAAAACGGCATGTGCAACTCTTGCTTGCTTCGACAAACGAAGCCTCAGGTGTTATGACTATCGAGGCAGAGTAAAATGTGAAACAAGGGGGAAAATAGTGAGCGAATAACAAATAAAAAACGATAGCATACTTTTGTGGGCAATGCATTTTACGGCGAGTCATTTGCTTGTAAATCACCAAAGGCAGACGACATTGATAAAGTTGCAGTTACATTTTAGAATGTAAATATTTGCCTGCACTTATTGCTCACTCTGTCCATGGGCCACGGCACAGAGCATGCAACGGGACGCGTCGCACGGGGCTGGGAAGCCGAGGGAAAGCCGAGGCGCGCCAAAGTAATTTTATGGCTTGTAACGCAGCATATAAATTGCATCTACACATGTGAACAACATATGTAGACATGTAGTTCCATCTATGAATACAAACATGAGCAAATATTCTATAACACCCCCGCGCCACACACACGCAGACACATAGACACACACACATACACAGAGAGTTGGATGTTGAGGGAGCTATTGGATAAAACTTTACCACTAAATTCGAGTATTCGCTATTCGTTCTAACGTGAGAACTGTATTTCTCGTTTGTATTTTTATACATTTGCAGCCATGTCTCACCTTGATAAATTACGTTTATGGGGCAAGCCAATACGTGTCATGGCCAGCAAACATCAGGCCGTGCAGCTGCCCAAGGAGGGACAGCCGGACGCGGGCCTGACACGTGACTACTCGCAGAATCCGTTGCATCGTTTCAAAAAGCCCGGCAGCAAGAACTATCAAAACATCTACCCGCCATCGGCGACACTGCATTTAAGTAACATTCCGTAAGTATCCAGCCACACAGTCTATGCTATCTATCGTTTAAAGATATAGTTCACCTACACGCGAGTGCACAGCTGGAGTTTGTTTTTTCATCAACGCCACGCGGGCAATTACAATTACCGTTATGAGCAGCAGAGCAGCCCCACATCCACATCCACACAGCAGAGGCAGAGGCAGAGCAGACGCCCCGTGTCGCTTTTGTCTGCCAAATATGACAAAGCGCCCCGCCAGGTTCTTATGGCGATGCGCCGATGGCGAGAAGAGGGTGGTGAAGCTGCCGTTTGAATTTATGTGTTTATGCCCCTGCCTTGCGTGGCTGTGGCTGTGGCTGTGGCTGTGGCGTTGCCTGCTGCTGTATGCTGCTGTATGCTGCTGTGTGCTCGGTGTTTATGCGATATCTATAGACGCTCAGCATGCCAATTTAAATCGATAGCTGTTAATTTTACGAATGTTTCTCAACAGCTCATCCTGCACTGAGGATGACATCAAAGAAGCCTTCACCTCCAACAACTTTGAAGTCAAAGCATTCAAATTTTTCCCGTAAGTATCATTGTGCAAATTGCCACGCTTGAAATTGAAATTGAAACAGCATTAGCTAATTGCATCTCCTATTTTGTCAATTTGTCGCATTCGCAGCAAGGACCGCAAAATGGCGCTGCTGCAGCTGTCGTCGGTGGAGGAAGCTGTGCTGGCGCTGATCAAAATGCACAACCATCAGCTGTCCGAGTCCAATCATTTGCGCGTGAGCTTCTCCAAGTCGAACATCTAGAATCCGACCCGGGGTCAGGTTCACTGAACTTGACTGAGCGCCAACAGCAGCTATCCGCTACGGCAGCAGATCCTTTGGCAGCAACAGATACAATCTATAATTCGTAGTACAAGCGGCGTGCAGGGCAATCGCCACAACTGACAAGCCACTTCAACTGACAAGCAACGACATTGAGAGCAACTGCAGCGACTAGAACTAGAACCAGAACAACCAGAATAACAAACCCAACCAACCCCAACCCATCAACAAACAGCAGCAAAACAATCGATGCAAGAGCTATAGCTAATCTATATACACATATATATACAACATACAAAACAAGAAAAAAAAAACACACACACAAATACTGTTTCCAATATTGATTGCAAATTCAAAACAAACAAAAAAAAATGAAAAAAATTTAAGTATAGACTCCAACTTATGTAATGAATACCAATTCAAATGTTTGCCGCAAGTGCAGCAAGTGAAACGAAAGTAAAAGAAAAATAAAAACAAGTTTAAATAAAGCAAAGCAAAGCAAAGCAAGCAAAGGAAAGAGCCCACTAAACAATCAGCGACGTCGTATAATCATAAGCTTAAAGTTACAACTAAATATGTAGTCGATAAGTCTAGTAAGTTGCATTGAGAGAAGCAAAAACAAAACAAAATTAGCTGTAATTTGAGTGCACTGTACTGTGTTTTGGTTTTAAAAAACATCAGCAGAGAGAGAGAGTCAAAGCGAAACAAAATCTTAAGCTAAAATTACGAAGCGACATTTATGTTTAAAGCAATGATGAAGTGCGCAAACATTTTATTATGTATGAGTATTTACTGTTATTATATTTTAAGCGATTGCAACACGATTGATTGGTAATCCTGATTTTTACAAGCGAGAAAAGCAACAAACACAAAAGAGTTCAACTTATAAAGCAAGCGCGCAAATAAGATGTTTTTAAACGTTTTACTTTTTTTAATACGATTATTCATTTTGCTAGTGGTACGATTAATGTTAAAAGTAAATCTCAATATTAGATCAACAACGTGCACACTAAATCCTAAGTGTACTCGTAATTGAAAAAGCCAAGCAAAAAGGCGCTGAAAAAATGTATTACATTTAACGTTAATATTAACATTAAATAAAATCAAACTATTCGGGCGTGTGAAGAGAGATCCCATCATAAAGTTAGTACGCCTATTCGTTTAGCATTAAACCAGAAACAAAAAAAAAAAACACAAAAGTAACTCTTTTAAAGGCAGACATAAAAACAAAACATAAACAAATTGAAAGTAAAGCGTACGTAAAATCTTCTGTGTGTGTGTATATGTAAATGTTGTTAAATTAGAAAAATATTATTATATATACACAAAATGAAAACAAGTATATACTGTATAATGGATATACATACATATGCATACAAAACAAAAACATATATATATATATATATATAGTAAGTATATATTGAACTACAACAAAAACATGAAACAGGAAATAAAACAAATTTTAAGATACGAAAGTAAATCTCAAAAGAATCATAATTATATCTAGGCCTAAGCATACCAATATGAAAGACATATAAGTGTTTTTAGCAAAAACGAAAACAAAAAACATATAAAAAAAAATAACAAAAAGCAAAAAAGAAAAAAACTCAATGATTTTTTGATAATTTTACAAGATGCCCTCACACCATACACACACACAGATACAAGCATTACACACACATATACACAGACACACACACACACAAGAGCAGACAGGCACGACTAATTATACACACATCAATGTTTATATATATTTAGAAAGTGAAATAATTATTTATACTATGTTGGCGCAAAAGAACAAAAAGAAAAGAAAAATAAAAACAAATATGATTAATAAAAGTAAAGTAATTGTAATTGTAACTAAATGATATGGATTTAGTTTTTAAGCATAAGTAGCAGTGATCGTAATTTAAAATTAACAATTAAACAAATAACAGAAATGGTAAATTTGAAAACTTAAAAAACGTGTACGAAAAGCAACAGTAAAATGTATTGTAAAATGTGTAAAATTAAAAATGAATATATATCATTCGGATATTTGCAGTTATCGTTAGTCAGCTGAGCCGCTAAGAATTTAATTGCTGGCATTCAGTGGTAAAGTATGTACGGAAATTTACAAACTTCGCCACAGATTCGAAGCGAAAGCAGGTGCAGAAGCGGAAATGATAAAGGAAACATAGTTTAACCATCAACCACATTTCTCATACAACTCAAAAGCTTGAAGTACATTTTTTAAAAACCAAACTAGCGTTTCATGTATACATTCTATCCTAATCTAACTTTACCTAATTACAACTTAACTTAACTTAACTAAACTTAACATATGCTCTATGTCTATGCCTATGTCTATGTCTATGTCTACTATATAGGTACATACATACAAACATATATACACGTTTTGTTAGCGCATCGATACAAGGTAAACAGAGATATACATATACATAATATATATATATATACATATATACAGATATATACTTATATATATATATCGAACCCACGACTGCTAGAATTTCAAATGAGAACTCTTGACAAATCAAAAATTTCATACAAGTATTTCAAACAAAAAACTACTATAGCTACTACTTACAGCAAACAACCCGAAACCGAGCAGAAGAAAATTGAAATCAATATGTGAAAAGTTGATTCATAATACACATAATACACAGACCTACAAAACAGATTCACTTCAACCCGCAATCAATCCATAATAATGCATAGATAGAAGGCGGCTGTACTCTGGTATAGAGCGTTCAAAGCGTAATCAAATATTTAGCCCAACGATAATATAGATACAATTTGCGCTACAGCGTGTTTATGTTGATAATGAAGAACACACCGAATAAGCAGCATGCGAATTAATAGAACTACGTACACATACTCGTACATATACATACAAATACTTATATACAATGCATACATAATGAGTGCAAAATAGGCAAATGCAGCTATTTGAAATGACAAAAACAAAAACAAAAACAAAACAAAAAAACAAACGAAAAAAAACACTAAAAGTATTACTTTACCATGTAGAACACACAGAGATACATTGAAGAATTTAATAATTACAAATTTATCACATAATTGAATACATTTAACAAACGAAAAAAAATGGAAAGAATAAAAAATAAAAAAGCAAAAACAAAGCCTGGACAGCGACAGTTGGAATGCAGAATGCAACCTCATGAGCATATAGCACTTTCAACTTTCGCCTCTGGTGCCTGATTGAATCATGAAGAGCAGATAGTTGCATACACTAAAAATTAACAAGTATATATTAAAATAAAATTTAAAGCAAAACAAATATATATAAATAACGATAATGATACATTTAATGAAGCATAGCAAAACAGTTATAAGTTGTACATTTTGAGCTGCAAAACGAGATTTTACCAATATGCAAATTGACGCATAATCAATTCAAGACTAAATATGAATATGAGTAACATATACAAACATACCCATACACACAAGCATACAGACATACATACATACATACATACAACATATGTACGTACGCATTGTAGTTGTGAAGCTGAAGCCTACATATTCCACATACTTGCATACACATGGGCATAATATGTACATGCGTAGATACATGCGTGCAATGTGTCTATGTATAAGTAATTGTAGCTATTTAACTACGCATTATTGTATTGATCAAAACGAAATACTAACAAATAGTGGAAATATGTGGAAAATAGAAATCAAGTAGTATGGTGTATGATTCGAAAACAAAACGTCTAGGAGTACTGTTTTTATTTAAACGAAAAACAAAATGAAACCAAACGAAACAAAATCACTTGCGCAACATACTTATACATATAAATACATCAACAGAAACATATCAACAACATTTGTCACACGAGTACGAGTTGTTCATTTTAAATATCCACACCGCCATCCGATACCCAGTTCCACTTAAATTCAGCCATTTCAGCCACAATACACAACCATCCAATCCACAGTTTTGAAGTGGGGAAGGATCAGAGTATGAACGAACAAACGAGCGTTGCAAGAAATACGAAGTTGAGATGAAGCTTTTGAAAGGAAATGACAGCATTAGAAAATAAGATTTATCAGAAGTGCAGCAAAATCGTAAATGTTAAATGAAAACAAAAACAAAGGAGAAATTATTTTAAGCACATGGAACGGAACGAAAGCGCATCGAGTGCGATCGTATCAGGTCGTGTATCGTCCTTGTAGACACAGTGAGTCATAGATGAAAAAGAATGATGAAGAAGCATAGAGAATTTGTTAAATATTTTGCCAACCGAGAAAGACAAAATTAATAATTAGTTTTATAGTTACGGTATACTTTTTTAAGAAGTTTATTTCAAAGTGTTTTTTGGTACAATATTTTATAGATTTTTGTGCTCATTATCAAGTATTTTTAGTAGCATAAATTTATGTGTGGTTTTTTAGCAAAAGTGAAAAGTGAAACTCGAAGAGCGAAATGGGAATTGTTGATGCGTTTGTTTGTATTGAGAGTTTTATCTTGTTTACTTCGACATTTGGGACAAACGCATACAATTCAAGAAAAAAAAAAGTAAAGAAAGAAACATAAAATAAATGAAAATATATATAGAAACAATCATACATACTTATTAGCTAGCGAAATCTGTGTTTTACTTGCTTCTTTGATATTCAATTTGTTTATTAGATTTGAGTTCAGTTTTCGTGAATTGAAACACACTACAAAAAAAAAAAAAAATAAAACGCTAAACAGAAAACAAAAAGCATACAAGTTTTAAAACAGAAGACAGAAGTTCCTAATTTTTAGTGAAATGATAAAGCTAAAAACAGAAACTAACAAGACAATTTGCAGCAGTGAATTAAATAAATATACAAAAACAATAACATAAACATAATGGATAAAAGTCACATTTAATTCGTTTTCAATTACTTTACCATTTGCTTCAATTACAATACTTTTCTTTACTTTCCTTTCATTTCCTTTCGTATCCTTGGTCTGTCTATAAATTTTGTGCGCGATAGTCGCAAGATTATGGCAAAATTCAACTAGGGTCCAAGATTTAAATATAATAAATTATATTAAAGAACATTAATTAAAAAAGAACTATAACAAAAAGGGCTTATGATCTGCCAATTGGTACCCAATTTTCGAGTTCATAATATCTTATCTAAATACTGAAAACCAGCGAAGTGCATGCACAACTCTTCTCTCTCTATCTTTCATACTAACTTTCTCTCGCTATTCTACAGGCACACACACACACACACAAACAGACACACTCATACAAATATATACACACATCACAGTTTTTACAGATATTGCCAAAAAAAAAAAAAAATGCTAAGAAAAAGAAACATGTATCCCTGACTCTGAATTGCTTATCTAATGAAAAACTATAAATAAAATCACGCGAAACAATCAAAATCGAACTTTGAAATATTTGTTAAAGCAAATTTCTTAAATTTACACCAAGATAAACACTTTTAAACATTTGTGCTCTCTAATTGTACAACTTACTCGTAAAGGTAAATCAATAAAAAAAAATAATCATTTTATGCTCTAAAAAAATGTAAGTAAACAATATGTTTACGAAACGCAAGATTTTCCTCACCAAATTTTACTATAAATCTATTACGTGTATTGTATATAAAACAAAAATAATGAATAAGTATATTGATATATTAAAAAGAGAAATTGCGGTTGCAACAATGAAAGAATCCAAGAACAACATCTAAGCGACTTCAATTAAATAATAATATAATACTGAGAACACAGCAAGAAAATGAAACGCAATGAAAAAGAACTATAAACTAAAATATACATTTTCGATTTTCACGTGAATTTGAATGGGCACTGCAAGAAAATGAAATAAAATGTTTGAGTTGAGTAATCCGATTCAGCTTGATAGGTAAACCAAACAGCAGTCACATTTTTAATGTGGCCAGACGTGAAAAATACTTAAAACAAGAATTCAATATGAAGACATTAAGCATGTGGTAAACTGAAATAATGAATTAACAAGTAAAGAAAGAATTGTGCGCGGAGGATAAAATTTCAAACAATGAAATGAGATGAATATTTGTTATGTTACAAGCATTAATTAATTATTATAATATTAATTATTATTGAGAATATTTGAGAAATAAATACAAAATAAATGATTCAAATCATTAAAAACTATATATTTTTGAATGTGTTGTACTCAAATGAATAAACTGAGGCGCTGAGGGAAGCTTTACGAGCTACTTCTCCAATTACTTATACATTTTTTACATTATTGTTAAGTTTTAAATCATATTTTTATAATTAGTTGTATTATAAAACATAATATGAGATCATATCAGTTGTTAATGAAAGAAAAAATTCAGTTTTTAAATTGTTTAATTTGTTTCGCCTTGATAAAATCCAAATTTAATATAATATTTCACTAATTTTAATTAAAATTATTTTTAAGATTTTAAGTTTATCTGACAAACAAAATATAATATGTAATATTCTTATAATTTTAATTTTGTATTCAGACCTAAATCTTTTCCTTTGAACATATGTTTAATTTACACAAAGAAATACATATTTAAAACGTAAATATATATTGTTTTTTATTTGTTATGGGTGGTAATAGATATCGCAAAACAACTTTAAGCTGGCTCTGGAAGAAATTATTGGTTTTCATGTTATATCTGTTATACATGTATGTTACTTAACATTTAGCGAGGACAACCACCTCCAAAGGGAAAATCAAGCAGTTTATGCTGCACTGCTTCCTGAACCCAGTATTTCGGGTTCACAGCTAAGAGCATTATTAGCACCGATTAGAACCCGTGAGTGTTTGTCTGGCTTCGAATTTCGAATTATAAATGCTTGTTACTCCGCTTGCTACACTGTTATATTAGCCTGGTGGCTGTTGTTGTAATTGTTGTTGGTGTTGCAATTGATGCCGCTGCTGTTGTTGTTGTTGCATCTGTTTTTGTTGTTGTTTTTGTTGTTGTTGTTGTTGTTGTTGCATCTGTTTTTGTTGTTGTTTTTGTTGTTCTTGTTTGTTGTTGTTGTTGGTGTTGGTGTTGTTGTTGTTGTTGTTGTTGTTGTTGTTGTTGGTGTTGTTGGTGTTGTTGGTGTTGTTGGTGTTGTTGCTGCTGCTGTTGTTGTTGTTGTTGTTGTTGTTGTTGTTGTTGTTGTTCTTGTTGTTGTTGTTCTTGTTGTTGTTGTTGTTGTTGTTGTTATTGTTGTTGTTGTTCTTGTTGTTGTTGTTGTTGTTGTTGTTGTTGTTGTTGTTGTTGTTGTGGTGCTTGAGGTGGTGGTTGTTGTTGTTGGCTATTCGGCGCTGCCAAGAATGTCCAAAACCAGTCAATTCATCTGATGAAGTACCAGGCGAACAGAAATCAATAGCAAGCAGCCATACTGAGAGTCACTCTCATCACTCTCCTGACGTCATAGAGAGCTCTTCATAATTCCACCTTCGGCTTTCCATATTTTATGCCACTGCCAACGGCTTAAAATGTCTTGAGTCACCAAGTGAAATACCAGGCGAACATAAATCAGCAGCAAGCAGCAAGCAGCAATGCAGAGAGCCACTTACGCCAAGAGCGCGTGAGCGCTGCACATTCACACGTACTAAGCCGTTAGATCTCAATCGAAGATTCCTCTTTGCCTCTCAACCAACCAATGGGAATGTAAGCCCGTACATTAAAATGGCGGATAAATGAAATTCATATTCTCAACTCTGACCAATCAGATCGCAGGACCACTAATCAGACCAATCATAGCACAATGCAGATCATCAGAGCAAAGGCACAGAGCTACGTCATGCTACTACTTGTTTCTGTTTGCCTGGTATTGCTCTGAGCATTTGGTTCAGCGAGCGAGGCGACTGCAAGTTTTAAAGCGTTGGCGTGCGATGGGGAGGGGGGGGAGGGGTGACCGCTGCAAATAAGCTGCTCGTCGAGGGGAGATGGTGGGGGGCTCAGTTACAGATGATGACTAGTATAAAATGATTGGTAAGATGACTTTACATTTTTCCCCATGACCGACTCCAGTTCCCTTATAGAGGTTTTGTGACACAGTTTCTGCAAAGCGCACATTTTTGCTATGAATATATCTAGATATGTGGAATATTAACCGGCAATATCCCACTGGACTCTTTTCGAGGGATCAACAACAACAACAATAACTAAAACAACAACTACAACAACAACAAATACAATTACAACAACAACTAGTACTACAAAAACAGCAAATAAAGTGCCACCTGCATCAAAATAAACGTTGCCTATCTTCAAGGCGCAGAAATTTGAACTTAACTGGTTTCTGTTTGGATTGAGTGTATGTGCAAATTCTGCAGAATTTTTGACGAAATTCCAGGCGAAGGTGACAGAAAAAATATTAGATGAAAGTAAAAGGACTTAATGACTGCTGCACGTGCTGCTCATTCCTGATAGCCTGGTAAAATATTCCCAAAATCGGTGAATTTGATTGCGACAGTGGATAAAAATGAAATACTTACATTATTATTTGTATACAAATGGTCAATTAATAACACAGCTTGGTTTCTATTCATATTATTTTTAAATAATTTAAATTATAATTAAAATAATACAAAATAGTCAACTTATTTAGATCACAACTTATTTAAATTGATATTTACATATATAAATTAAATCAATGCCGTACTCGAATTTTGAAGAGATCCTTATCTCGCAAGGTCTATTTGTTAAGCTGTAGACAATCGCCAGGCAAAGTATTCACTCATGCAAATGAATTTAAGCAGGCTAGGCAGTCTATCCCTGTAATTAAAGAAGTAGTCAAATACTTAGAAATGTATAAAAAGTAAAACTTACCCATTTACTCGTCGCTGGCATTGCGATTACACCTTGGCCTCTGGTGGGTTAGTTGTCAGGATACCTATGGGATGGCTGTAAACATATGAAATATCAATAGCCAATGCGTTAATCGATGCTTGTCCATTGGAGTAAAACAAGTGGATTGAATATATTTTATTTATATGTATATATTTTATTAAATAATGTAACATCGCTTTAATCTCACGCAAAGAACTATTTGGATTTAGTTAATGCCGTTTATAAGATAATGGTTTTTATTGTTATCATTGTTATTATTTTTGAATAAATAATAAGTTTAAGTTGACTTATGTATTCATATGTATTTATTATTAATGCTGTTTATGCAACGTATGTATGCGGATGCTTCACTGCGCTTACTCGGTTCGAAATACGCATATTCATATTATGTAATGTTATGTGTATGTAATTGTAATGAATTTCCTTGTCCCATATACTTGCAAGTATATACGTATGCATGCTTGTATGTATATGTAATAATGTAAGTACTCGTATATACCACCTACATATCGTATCATATATGCGCGGTATGTGTATGTCTATAATAACGTTAACATTAACGTTCGCTTTTAGTTATTTTGGTTTTCAACTTTTTGTTTGTGGCAGTGGTAAATCAGAGTATTATCTGTTCTCGCTTTTGGTTTGGTTTAGCTTTCTTGCTGCGCATATGTACATATATGTATGTATGTATGTCGCTCCGATACGTATGCATATGTACATCATAAATGTGAATTCAATTTCGATCAATTTTCTTTGCTTTTAACATTGAGATATTGCTGCATCTATTTCTATTTAGTCATTTCAATTTGGAAATGGAAATGGAAAAAGAAATCGTCAAACAATAACGCGGACATTGTAGCATGTTGCCTCGATTTGTCGTTTGTATTCTGTTTTGTTTTTTTATGGTGGGTCTCGAAAAACATTTCCAAATTCAAAGTTCTATTGATTGTATGCCTTTATTCTCTAGTCGATAACTTTGCTTTAAAGTACAATGCCACTTGTTTTAATACGATTTTCAACTAGTATGTATATTGTAGACTATCATTTATATTTATCGTTATCTTTTTTATATTATTATTATTGCATTTTAGTTATAGTTTGTTTGTAGCAAAATGCTGGTGGTAATATTTTAATTATTTTTTCTTCTTTTGCTATATTTGACTATTTGATTTGTATTATGAACGCGCTAGAAATGGTTACAAAATAAATGAAGTTCTCTTGGAATGTCTCTAACTGAAGCTTTTCTCTCATTTGGGGATTGCAGAAAAATGTTTGTCATTTGATATGAAAACTCTCTGGTTGCTTAGGGAGTTGTGTTCTCTTGATTTATTCATTCAGTCTTTATAACAAAATTGATTGCTTGGGTTTGTAAATTTGTTTTCTGGATTGTTCTTGTTTTTCTCTTTGTTGTTCTTGTTCATGTTGTTGATGCTAATGGTGTTGTGTCTTGTAGCTGTTCTTCGTGTCTTCTTATTCCGGATGTTCAAGTTGCAGAACGACATAAGCCAATAATCGCAACTGAAATGCTTAGTACTTGTTAACTAGAATGGAGCATGCTCATGATGTGTTACAATTAGTTCTTAAATAGGTTTTGCATTACATTGTTTTTTGTTGGTTTCTTGTATATTACTTTGTTTATAATAACTCGCTAAGCCCTGAGCATTTGGTCTCCATTTTTAATTTGTGTTCTACCAAGTTCGACAAAAGAAATCTCTGCACGATTGTGCTGTCAAAGTTATTCATTCCAATTTAATCCCCAAAAATGTGTGTGTCTTGCATTAGATTCAAATCGAAGAAAAGATCTCCCTGTTTTACAAAAGAAATGATATCTTTAGGCACATTCAATACATACGCACATAAAACCACATACTTATTCATAAGTCGATACTTATATACTTAACTGGGTATATTAACTATCCAACTTAGACAAACTATTGTACAACTGAGCTGTTACGAGTACTCGTATGCATGGACACGGATTTCTAAACGGGTGGGTAAGTATTGGAAACACAGGATACGAGAATGGACAACAAAAGATTGGGTGTTTGGGTTCCAGGGATCGAGGGATCTACATACATATAAGTATTGTTCGCTAGCGCTGCTGCCATCGTATTCGTTTCTATTAAGTTTTAGTTACTTTTCACTAATATTTATAAGTGTACAATATTGTGCAATACATTTCAATAAATTAGTTCGTTTTTGGTTTTTTCTTATACTTTTTCCTTTGGTTTGTTCTGGTAACTAACATTAATTTCATGTGGCTTTTTGTGTACTCGTATTATTATTTATCAATTCATATTTGCTCACTAAATGCCTTTAACATATTTCTTCATCATGTGTTCATTTTTTTTTTTTGTTTTGTTTTTTTGTTTATTTTCCTGGCTTTTTACGTTTGTGTATTTAGTTATTAATTATTTAGGCTAAATTAAATGCATATACAATTTGTAATGGTTGTTTGCCAATTGAATATTGTGTTCATTGTTTTTATTTAACTATAGTTGCTGCTTTGCCGCTATTAATTTAGTTATATTCCTTAATGTAAATTTGCTTTTGCTTCAACAAGTTATCATTTGATACTCTCCCCCAAAACTTGGCGTCCCCTACTTGTTATACAATATGTACGATATGACACAGTGATATATTTCCATAACATATATTTTTAAGAAGTACACGTATAATTATCAAGCAGATCAAGCCCAGAGCACAGTCCAAACAATAAACATACGCAGCAATTAAAGCGCAAACCGATCGCATGCAACAGCCTCCCGCTAGTGCACCACCAGCACCATACGCACCACCACCACCACCACCACCACCGCCACGAACACCACAATTAACTAACACTAACTAAGCCAGCCGGCAACGCTTGTATCTTATCTAAAGCTCAGCTATTACTAAGAAGCCACAACAATTTGCAAATCAATTGTAGGACTTTTCCCAATAATTGTTCGAATTGTTACAATTTTAGGTCGTTCAACGATTAAAGCTTGATTAAATCAAAGAAAAGTAACTCAAACAAGTTTACCACAAATACACGTTAAAAAGGCGTTAGCGGGAATATTCATAATTTTGTTGAATCATGTCGAAGGAAAGAAAACGTCGACAAATTGTTGTTAGCTTAGTTGTTGCTTTTTAAAACTCTACGCGCTATATTTAATAATCAACAATTTACTATACTCGTATATAAAAATTAATTAGCTTCAACTAGGTTTTCTTCTGGTTGTTATATTTATTACTTGTTGTTGTTCTTGTTGTTGTTCATGTCGTTTTTAACTCTTTGGTTTGTATTTCATGTTTAACACTTAAAATGGTTTCTTTTGTTTTCTTGTTTCGTTTCGTATAAAATAAGTGTGACAACAATTAACCGAATAATTTGCTATTTAAAATCGCGATCCATCCTCATCATCATCGTAATAATAAGATCTCTGCGCACATTTACTTAAATATTCATGTTTAATATCAAATAATGCACTGATTTGGCTATACGCGTAATTATCTTCCATTTATGTTTCACTAATTGATTTGAATCTGAATTTGAATTTGAATATGAATCTGAATGTGAATCTAAATCTGAATCTGAACCTGATTTGCATCGGAATCTAAGCTGGAATTATGCTGTATATATGCTTTGTAAGTTGGTGTTGTTCATTGAGTTATAGAAAGTTGTACTTTGATGAAGACGAATGATTATGCTGGTGTTTCTTTAGGTAACTAACTTAAACGTGTCTACCTGCTACACATACGCGTATATATTATAGACACATAGACTTCACATAAGCTTCTAGTCGCTATGCCCATGCTTCCTTTATTGGTGTTTACGCTTTCCATATTGTTATTCATCTTGATTTTCGGTGTCTCTAATTTGTGGGAATATAGTTAATAGTATATATTTATGTATTTATTGCTTACAATGCTCCCTGGCTTCCTAAGTCAAATAATAATGTTAATGTAACCATCTTTGCACTACAAATGCTAGCAAAAGCCTAAGTTTAGGTTCGTTACTATCCCTATTCCTAGAAACTATATATATATATATATATATATGTAACATATATGTGTGTTTATCTTGAACTGGCAAACATTGACTGACTGACTGACTGACTAGCTGAAAAGTTAATGTGATGAGCAGCCGCGACTAGCTGACTGTCTGATCAGTTGACTAGTTAAACGGCTGATTTGGCGATTCAGCTTATAGATTGGCTGATCGACCGGCATGAAAGCACAAGAGTTTGAAGTACATTGTGGGTATTTACAGTTTAATAGGAATTGTTATCAAATCTAATTATAGTATATTTATTTTTATTAAGTTAGCTCTGCATACGCGTTATACACTCTTGCATACACATACTCGTACATTTGCTTTTTATATCATTCTCGAATGCCAGTTTATAAAAAGCAGTTGTTGAAGTATTCAAACAAAAATTGGCTGTAAAATTTGTAGACTCTTCATTTGTTATAGTCGCAAAGCGTGTTTTAGTTTTGTCACTGTATATGTATATATATATAACTATATATATAGATATATATATATATGTACTTGTATGTATATATATGTATATTTATTTATGTTTTCTTGTATATTTATGTTTAAGAATATTTTATACCGTATTCTTGTATATTAGTGTGTATATCAGACTTTGTTTCATACAAAAAACTAAGCACATCGATTTGTCAATAAATTCATGTATTTTATGTATGTATGCCGCATGTAGTTGTGTTAGTGAATGAACAGGACAGAAGAGGGCAAGTATTTCCCTCTGCCGTGGAAGTAATGTGAATCAAATGACTGTTGTCTGTTAGCTGATGAAGAGTGATATAAGTATATTGGTATATTTAAGAGAGGCTTAGAGAAACACTGCAGGCAAATATATTGCTCGAAAAATTGTCCAATATTTGTTTAGCTAAATTTATACGTCTTTAATATAGTTAAGAGATTTGGTCGTCGTAGTCGTAAAATAAGCTAGCAAACTCGTACGCATAGAATACGTGTAAAGAGAGGGCAGCAGCTGGGAGAAAATTGTCGATTCGTTCCCATCCGTTGTATATGGTAGGTCAGTGTATATGCATGCCCCTATTATCAGCAAGTCTGTATCATTCGTTAAGTGTTCTATGTATGTATATGTAAAAAATAATTAAATGCGCGCTCAACCTTTTGTTTAGCTCTCTAAATGTTTAAATGTCTTTTTCTTTTACTTATTTTGTATACTTTTCGCTTCGTTTTCGTTTTTTTTCAACTTTGTCGGGTTCTGAATATCGTTAATCGTTTTTCGGGTTAAGCCTTCGTTTTTCGTCTCTTTACTTGTATGGTTCGAATACTGTTCGTAAATGTTAATGTCAGTTTAATAAGTAGTTGATATTTTGTTAAGTAGCAACAAAATGGCTGCCAACTGTTGAGCTTAACAGATATGTAAATGCTGCTAAGGCGAAGCTTTTCAACACACCACACACACACAGGAGACACACACACCCACACATATACATCACACACAGACACAGATAAACCACACTGACACTTAAAGCCTGGCAGCCATTTTATGCAGCCGTTGCCTCTGCGTATGCGTAATTTAATATGATCTTCAAAATTCGTTATTCTTGTAGTTTAGCATTTTGTTTCATTTAAAGTTTAGCTTCGAGTTGCCGGTTTTGGTTTGTTTTTGTTTTTGGGTTTTTCTTTAATGTTTATGTGTAAATTTGTAAACTGTAAATACTCCAAAAGAACACTTTCAGCATTTGTGTGTAACAACTACTCGTACATTGCACCCGAAAACTATTTTAGGCAAGTGCTGCCAAGCGCACACTGTGCGACCCTCACTTCAGATCATCGTACTCATCGCTGCCGTTCTTCGAGTCGCCCGACGACTGGAAGGCCGCCACCATGGAGGCACGCTGATGAGTGGCCGTCTTCTCGCTGCTCACCGCATGCTTCTCCTGGCTGGCATGGCCGTTGCTGGGCTTCTCGTCGAAGGCGTCGAGAAAGGGATTGGTGGCCGCGTACTGCGCCCGGTACGTGCCCAGCGTGTGATAGTTGTTGCCACCATTGGCCAGAGGTCGGGAGCTGCTGTGGCTGCTCGAACTGCCGCTGGTGTAGAAGTCATAGCTATTCGTGGAGCCGGTCATGGAGCTGACGCCACTGCTGCTCGCAGTGCCGCTGCCCGAGTGGTAAGAGGAGCTCGTCGAGCTGCTCGCCCCAAAGAGTGTGGCGCCCGCACTGCTGCCACCTCCGCTGCTGCCATTGGCCACCCCATTCTTTGGCAGTGTGCCATACAAGTGCATGGCATTGTGGCTGCTGCCACTGCCATTGCCATTGGTGCTGGCAAAGGGACTGTTGTGGCCGTGGCCATGACCGTTGCCATTGCCCAGGCCACTGCTGCCAAAGAGTGCGCTACCGAAACTTCTGTGCTCTGACCCCGATCCCGCTGTCGACCCTGTGGACTTGCCGGCTACGCTTCTAGACTCGTTCGTGTAGGTTGTGGTGCTGCTGCTGGCCACGGTGGTGCCGCCTATGTAGGTCTTGGTCTCCGTCTCCGAGGACGAGGACGAGGCGAGACTGTCAAACAGCCGCCTGCCGCTCGACACCAGCGAGGAGGAGGCGGAGCTACTTACTGCGCCGCTGCCCGACTTGCCCTGCCCCTCCTTGGCGAGTCGCGATGGCGATGCCAGCTTGCTGTCCCGACTGCTGTTCGAGCTCGTCTCGGCCGCCGCCGTCGAAGTCGTGTACTTGCTGATGGCGCCCGTGCTCGGCTGCGGCTTGGCCAGGCAGCTGGTGCTGGAGCTGGGCGTGACCAGCTGGTAGGTGCCCTTGGGCAGGCCATCGCCGCCGCCGGGCGGCGACGGCGACTCCGGCGACTTGATGGGCGTGAACTGCACGCGCGGCTCCCGCTTCAAGTACTTGGACATCAGCTGGCTGGTGGTCATGGCTTGCGACTGCGCCAGCAATGCGTTCGTGGAGGCCGACGATTTGTACGAGACCAAGTCGTCCGAGTCGTCCGAGGAGGTGGTCGGTGCCGAGGTGGCTGTGGAGCCCGCACTCAGCACCGTGGCCTGCGACGAACTACTGCTGGAGGTGGCGCTTGACTTGTTGCGTATGGCCTTGTAGTCGTCGTTGACGCTGCTGCCATTCGCATTGCTGGCGCCTGCCGCGGACTTGCCGTGTGTGTAACTGTTGCTGCTGCTGTTGGTTGTGTAGCTGTTCTTCTTGGTGTCCAAGCTGGTGCTGCTGCTGTTGTTGCCGTACTTCGAGGTGAACGTGTCCTCGCCGGTCTTGGAGATCGATTTGTGCGGTTCGTAGAAGTCGACGCCCTTGCGGCCGGCGGCACTGCTCGCAGCCAGCTCCGACTGGCCGGTGGGCGTGGTTATGTCAATGGGCGTGTCCTTCTGCAGCGGCGGCTTCTTCTGCACGATGGAGTACGGACTGGGCGTGTCAATGATCTTCACTTGCTTAACTGAGGCTGGCGACGCGCCGCGCTTGATGGTGTCAGTGCCTGTGGAAGCGCGTAAACCAATTAGAGATTAGAGATCTGTTGGGGCAGTGCTACTTACTCTTGCCGGAGCCCGAGCCCGAACCGGAGCCCGTCGACGCTGAGCTACTGCCGGGGGAGGGTGTGCCTGGAAGTGGCAGTGGCGATTGGTCGGGAATTGCTGAGACCGCTGAGGCCGCCAATTGATAGGGCTGCAAGAGATCACACACGCGAAAGGTGGCGAAAGAGAGAGCAAACGATAACATTGGCATTGGTAGAACACAGCAAACGCTTCAATATCGATTAGGTGGTAACAGTTGCGGGGGTTAGGGAGACAAACGCTGTACGAGTATCTTTCGGGTCTTGGTGCAAATCGTGTGCGTGTGTGAGTTTGGTTTCAATTTCAATCGTGTGGAATTTTGAATTTCTCGGTATGTGGTTGTTGCGGTGGTTAGTGCGAGTGTGGGCGTGGACGTGGGCGTGGGCGTGGCAAAAAGTACATACAGTAGACCAAAAACAAAACACTTTACAAAAACACTTGCACAAAAACGGGTGCGGCCAATTTGTTAACCAATTTGCTTCGTATCCAATCCCATGAGTTTGATGTGAATGATGGCTAGAGGGGGTGGTGCAAAGGGTGTAGCATGCAAAACAGGGTGACTCGGCGCAAATGTGCAGTTAACAGTTAACAGAGCAGGAAAAGCGTAGTGTAGGGTAGGAAAAACGAGTAACGAGTAACGAGTAATAAGCTCACGCCGCGAGTTCAACTCAACTGCAACTACAAAACGGCTTCTACGGTTTGCTTGTTTACAAGTACGTTTGGTGGGTTGGAGAATGCTGCGAACGCGGACAAACTAGACTGCTGCATTGGGATCCGAACTGGAGAGAACGTAACGCAACTCAGCGATAGATAGATAGTAGTTGTAGTGTGCAGATTGTGGAAGTTATGCGCTAGTATTCTAGGTATGTCTGGGGACAATTCTACAGTCAGCTGAAGGAGTTTGAAGTGATGACATTTGTACAATGGCAACTTGTAGATGGTTGTAGATGGTGTGTGTGTGTGTGTGGCGAAATGTTAGCATACGATTGAATGAATGATGTACATTGAGTATACGAGTGGTATGTTGGATTGGCATTAAGTATACGTATACGTAAGTATGTAAATGCGATTAATATATCGAGATGTTACATTTTTACCAGTAGTGGGCCAATCATGCTTAACACGCCGTTTACAATTATCACATCGCTCATCATCATCATTACCGTTGTGATTACCACATTATCGTTATCAATTAATATCAATGGTTAGTTCATTTTTACATGTTACAAGCTAATACAGATATCGGTTATAATTGTATATAGTTCACGGTTACAACGTCGATCAAACTTTGACGGCAAATCATGAAATATTTTGTAAAATATTGTAGTTTCTTCAAAAAGCACAAATCAAATGAACAATAGTTAATGCTCCATAAAGTATATATTAAGTAGATAAAGTTACTGAGCAAAAATTTAAAAAGATTCGTTCACGCTTTTACAAACGGTCAACAGGAAAAGTTAGAAGAGCAAGAAAGAGTTTGTTTGAAAATGTTGCACATGTTTCTGACTGTGTGTTAGAGTCCATGTGTGTGTGTTTGTTTGTGTGTATGTTTCCCAATAAAGGCAGAATCGGACGAGAGCCACGAAAACTTGGCGGAGCAGAAATCGGACTAGAGTTCCTCCCTTCAAAGACTTTGTCTGCTTTGTTGCGTGTTACTGTGTTGCTGTTGTAGTTGTTGTTGTTGTTGTTGTTGTTGTTGTTAGTGTTTGTTTACCTGTTGCACCGCTTGTTGCAAGGCTCGATGCGATTGAGCTAACTGACCCACTACTGATTGATACAGATGACTGTTGGCTGTGGCTGAGAGCTGATGATGGCCTTGGGAGAGTATGTTGGTTACCGAAGTGGACGAGCGCAGTAGGTTGCCCTGTGCCGCCATGAGCTGCTGCTGCTGCTGCAGTAGTATTTGCTGTCTGTCCGCTGGCAACGCACTGACTTTGCTTCCACGCTGCCCTGTTGACTCGCCGCGCCGACCTGTCTACATAGGACTCTGTATTAATCAATATTAATGCGAACGATCATTTTGTGGCTTGGGACTTTGGGGCATGATCAACAGTGTGTCTCAGTGTGTGTATGTGTGTGTGTGTGTGTGTGTCTGTGTGAGTGTGTGTGTGAACGGTTTCTGTGCCGCCTTTAAACTGGCTATGGGTATGTGGGTGTGTGTGAATTAAACGGGGGGAAAACTGCTCATTGCTTGCTGCACATTCAAAGCGGAAAGAAACTGTTGCAAGTGTTTCAAAGTGCCACTAAAACTGCTCTCCTCCTCCTCCTCTCTCTCTCTTCCTTCTTTGGCTAGCTGTGTTCGTGTGTGTGTGTGTGTGTGTGTCTGTGTGTGTGTGTCTAGTGTGTGTCTTCGTGGTGGCTCACTGGGCAATCAGGTGGACGTGGACTGGACTGGTGGCGTGCGTTAGTGACACAGCGATTACGTTACCTGAAGCAACACCTGCCATATTGCTCATGCTGCTGGCATTGGCCATGTCGCCAACAATGCCGCTGTGCTGCGCCAGCTGCTGATGCTGCGTCTGCTGTGGCTGCGGCCAGATCTGCAGCAGATACTTGAGCACCGCTATCGGCTGGGCGTGATCAATGTCAGCGCCGGGCTGAGCACTGGCCGAGTGCAGCATCAGCGGTGGACCCATCACAGTGGCCAGCGCCTGAGCGGACATCTTGTTGCGCTCCGAGTTCGACACCACCAGCGACAGATGATCCAGCAGGAACACGAGGGTGGCCTGCATCAAAGAAAGTCCACTCAAACTCCGATGTCTTCATTCTGCTTCTACACTACTACTTACCCGATTCGCCCTGGGCAGGCAGTCGAGTATGCTAAGCATCAGTTTCGCATTGCCCTCGGGATCATCTGGCAGGCAAACAGCTGCGGATTGATACGAATTAGTGAACGTGCAACTCGTTGAGACTCGCGTGACTGGCTTACCGAGTGCATCGACTGTCATCTGGAAGAGACAACGCGTGAAGAGCGGCTCGGGCAGCTCCCTGAGATAGTCCTTGAGCACACCGGTTATTACATTAATATCAGGAACGTGTTCCGGGCTCAATTCCACGGCACGGCTGTTGCGCTCGAAGGCCTCGCGCAGCAGACGCTTCTTGGTCGCCGAGCCGCAGAGGCGATACAGTCCGATTATATCGAGACCGCGCCGCTCCACCTCCTCCACGCAGCGTCGCAGCACCACCGGCACTGGCGCACAGCCCGGCGCCCCCTTCGACTCCCTGTTGACCACCGACTCGAGGTCGGCCCCAAACAGCGTCGGGTAGCCGGCGCGCAGACTGGGCAGGCCGCGACGCTTGTAGAGCGCCAGCGGGTCCGTGTGCCGCATGCGTATGTAGATCGTGCCGCGCGGCTCCACTTTCAGCGCCAGCTGGTGCAGCGGCGACTGTCGCAGCACCGCGGACAGCGAGATGGCGCCGCGATAGCACAGCTTGTGCCTGTGCTGCGGATCCCAGGAGTAGACGAGCACGTCCAGCTGCTTGTTGCCCACCAGGTCGAGCTCAAACGACTCGTCCCAGTCGAACTGCAGATCCCCCGAGCGCACCACCGTCCTGGCCTTGTGCACGCGATCGCACTCGATCACACAGTAGAGGTCTCGGGTCTGTGTGGGCGCCACGGGCACGCCGCCGCCCGCATGCTGGGCGCCCAGCTCGGGCGCCGTGCGCAGACCGCGCCCGGCCAGCAAGTGTATCCAGAGCATGCCGGAGATGCCGCCAATGTCCACGATGGGCTTGTCCAGCTTGTACTTGGCGAACTCCGCCGGATTGATGTCGATCTGGCGGTGCGGACGCGGCAACGTGGCGCTCGGTGTGGGCGCCGGACTCTGGTGGCCAGCGGTGCTCATGATGCTGCCGCTGGGACTGGCTGGACCCGCGGACAGCTCGAGCAGCTGGCGCATGCGTCGTATGCTCGGCGAGCGTATGGAGCCGGCGCCGCCAATGTGCTGCGAGGACATGGAGCGCACGGGCAAGGCGGAGATGGGTCGCGTCAGGCCGAGGTTGCGGTCCAGGGTGCCGGCGCCCAGGATGCCCGTTCTGCTCGAGTAAATGCTCTCGGTCTGCAAGGAGTTGTGACAGGAGACATAAGTATAGATAGAGTAACTTGTTGATAGAGATACAAATACTAATCAAATAAGATAAGTGATTAAAAGTATTTTTTATTTAAAAACTATTTGAAAATGTATGAAACTAACTAACTGAATTATAGCGTTTATTTAGTAGAAATCATTTATATGGTTGAAGAAACAATCGAAGTTTGAAGCACAAAATGCAGATAATAAAGGATACTATAATATGAAAACTCAATTCGAAAATCTTTAAAAATTTTAACGCGAATATTTGTCAAATAACACATTTGATATTCTTTCTTATAAACATCATATTTATGATGGAAAAAAGTATTTAAGCTTAAAGCATAAATGCTGAATCAAAGTAATTTTAAATAGTTTGTGAAATTTGTTTGATATTTCGTCATGTAAAAAACATGTTTATGGTTGACAAATCAATTCAAATTGAATGCACAACATGTTGAAACAAATATATGATGTTAAATAAACAGTTTATCATATATAAGGAGGAAAATTGAATGCACAAAATGCTAAATTAAACACATATTGCTTAATAAATTTAAAAACCAATTTGAGCTATTTTGTAAAATATGTTCAAAGCTCTTTAGAAATGTAATTGCAGATACGAGTATTGGGAATATTTGGCAAATAAGACTTTTGATATTTTTTCAGAAGCAATTCAAGTGAATGCAGAATACGCTTATTACTTTATCAACTGCTTGATGATCACTTACATTGCGGAGTGCGTCGTGGATGTTCTCGGCGCTGCAGGAGAAGCGGTGCGAGCGCGGCTGGGCGAACATGTCGCGGGTCATGCGCATCTGCTCCGCGATCGCAGAGCTGCTCGGCGCGCGTCGCAGCCAGGCGCGGTACTCGTCCGCCGTGAAGATCGACGGCCCAGGACTGGCCGTGATGCGCTGCCGCAGATCGCGGCCGCGTCGCGCATCGAACTCCGGCGCCGAGATGTTGCCGTCGTTCTCGTCGATCAGGCGGTCGCCCAGACGCGACCGGATGCCCTGCAAGCGCACGCCAGGCCGCTCCCTGGGCAGCGAGTTGAACTTGTTGAGGTCGGCGCCGCCAGCCAACATGGCGGCAGCGGCTGCAGCGGCGCCACTGCTGACGCCACTCGCGCCGCGCGGCATGCTGCCGATGGCGGGGCGATTGTAGTAGTAGTAGCTGGGCCGCGGGCCAATCGTGGCCTCCGTGTCGCTTGAGTAGTCCAGGTTGGGCCGCGAGCGGCGTGTCAGCGACTGCGCGCCTGCCGCGGGCGGGCCGTACTTGGGCACAACGCCGCGCTGCTGCTCGTAGCGTCCGTAGCGGCCCAGGGTGCCGCCGACGCCGACGGGCATGGGCGCTGCGGTGCCCGGCTTGAGGCTGGAGCGCAGCAGCGAGTGGCGGCCCAGCGAGTTGGAGTAGTCGGCGTACTCGACGCGCGGCAAGTGCTGATCGGAGCCGGAGCGCGGGAAGCGTGCGTGCTGCTGGGCCAAGCCCACGTTGCCCGTGCCCGTGGACATGCGCCGCGAGGGACCCACGGGCTGGCCGGGGGCGCCCGGGTAGAAGGCGTGCACCTTCTCGGCGAGACTCTCCAGTGTGCCGGCGTTCTGGTAGTAGGCGTGCGAGGGCGCGAACGCATGCCCCTTGGTGGGCTGCTCCGTGATGACCGACTGCGAGGGCGGCGGCGGCGGCTTGTATCCCCAGTTGGGCGGCTCGCCGCCCATGGCGTTGACGCCGGCTCGCGTGTTGTAGTACATGTCCAGCTGCTCCGACTGCGGACTGTAGTTGTTGAGGCCCAGGCCCAGTCTCGAGCGCGACTCGGTCATCTCGCGGCCATCTCCTGCGATTGTCGGTGGCGGCAAAGGGAGGGGGAGAGAAAGAAGGCACATCGATTAGCATGTTATACACGGCGCTCACTTTAAACTACCTGTACGTCTTTCACGTGATGAACGCGGCCGCGGCATGCGATCCGTCTCGTCCAGGTCCTCGTCTCGCAGGTCGCGCTTGATCACCACCACCGGCGGCGGCTTCTGCTCCGGCCGCGACAGCGTTGGCGGTCCCGGCGAGCCGGCCCCACGATTGCCGCGCCGCTGGCGGATGGCCAGCACCAGGCGCCGAGGAATTGACATGATGATGACGACATCATCGAGCGACATGTGTGTGACATCAACCAGATTGACGGCCAGGATTTCGTCGCCCACCTGCCAATGGCACGAGCAGACATTTCACATTTACAAGCGTGCCGCGCGAGACAACAAATCTGCGATCTATAATCCATAAGCTATGGCCTATGATTATAGTTCGCATTCATGAATTTTTAAGCAAAGCTCACGACTAAATGCTGGCCAATAATAACAAGTTGTAGCCCTAAAAGCATTGACAAACACTACAGTTCTATCGTGATGCAGGACACGCAAGAGTTGCGTGTATATCATTAAAATGGAAGGCCGAACCAAAACAATTGAATTGCAATACAAATGCTGCTCGATTTCAGTCATCAATGCTGAAACACTGATATCTGAGGTAAATCATTTAATTGTGATTGCGCACTAATGCATGTCGCATGCGATTAATCAATAAGAGCAGGAAATTCATTTGTATCTTTTGTATTTGTATAATATATACAGACAACTATCTTAAGCTCCATTTAAGAACAGACAATTTTCATTTGTATATTTCATAATATCCTAGCGCTTCTTATTTGTCATAAAACTCGCTGTGTTATATATTTTATTTATTTGTATATAGGGCAGCTATCTTAAGATCCATTTAAGTGTTTGTATCTTGTGTAATATATATAAGGACAACTATCTTAAAATCCATCTAAGCACTTCTCATTCATTTGTATCTCTTGTAATATATATAAATACAACTATCTTGAGATCTACTTTAGCATTTCTCATTTGTCATAAGACTCGCTTTATTTGCATCTTCCGCAATATAAAGATAACTATCTTTAGATCTATTTTGGCGCTTCTCTCTCACTTACCATAAAATTAACTAAGAGCAGATAATTCATTTATATCTTTCAACTATCATAACATCCATTTTAGCGCTTCTCATTTGCCATACAACTAGCAACTTGTGTAATATATATAAACACAACTATCTTAAAATCCATCTAAGCACTTCTCATTCGCCATGAAAATCAATACAAATAAACAATTCATTTGTATCTCTTGTAATATATATAAATACAACTATCATGACATCAATTTTAGCATTTCTCATTTGTCATAAGACTCGCTAAGAGCAGTCAATTCATTTGTATCTATCAACTATTATGACATCCATTTTAGCGCTTCTCATTCGCCATAAAACTAGCTAAGATTCATTTGAGTGTAATTCTGTAATTCTTTGTATAAGAGGACAACTATCGTTAGATCCATTTAAGACATCAAAATCAGGTAATTGAGCACACACTCACCCTTAGGCAGCCGCTGTTGTAGACCGCCGACTCGAGAGCAATGCGGGATATGAAGACGCCGTCGGTGCGATCGGCGCCGTTGCCCTCGCGTATGTAGAGGCCCAGGGTTTGGCCGGGCCGTTTGACGATCTCGACCAGCTGCACGGTGTGCCGGCCATCGGCCTTGTTCATCAGCTTGTGGGCGGCGTCCACGGCCTGTTTGCTGCCCATGGAGCGCGGCTCGAGGATGCGCACAATCATCTCGCCGCGCCGCTCGACCGCCTCGAGGGCGGCCGCCGTGTTGGGGTCGTGATCATTCTCAACGGCTTCTATCTGGCGGAAGATCTCCGAGCTGATGCCGCTGACCTTGCGGAAGTCGCCCTGCAGCAGCACGGGATCCTTGCCGCCGCCAGTGGCATTCGAGTTGCCGCCTTGGTTGCGATTCTGTTGCTGGTTGCCATGGTGCTGCTGCTGCTGCTGCTGGTGTTGCTGCTGCTGCTGCTGGTTGGCAAGATGATGCTGCTGCTGGTTGCCCAGGCCGGACAGCTGGTTGGCGGGCAGCGGGCCGGGCGGCGCACGGCCCGGACTGGCAGTAACATCAGGAACTGATCTTCCATTCTCCTGCAACAAACAAGGGAAGAGTTGCGTATTTTAATTTAATATATGCGCCGTGCAGCTTAATGCAAATCTAAAGTGCAACGCGTCGTTGCATAAATTAAGCTAATTGTTGCCGTTCACTGGGAACCCGAACAGCTGTTGCTGCTGCTGCTGCTGCTGCTGCTGTTGGTACTGTTGCCACGCCCACTTAAGCCGCGCTAAAAGATTTTGTTTTGCATTCATTAGGCCACAGTTTTGTAGCACAGCAGCAACCGTAGCTGCAACTGAATCACCGTCAAAACAGGCACGACTGGCGACTCTCATTGAGCTGTGCCGAAAAAGGCACAAACAAAGAGTATGCAATAATTATTTCGTTGCTTGGCACGCCAACAGCGACTTCTAGTCGAGGCACTGCCACAGCACGGCGAGTTGCTTGTGTGCAATGCAACAGAGTCCTTGACGTCGCAACTGTACCCAAAAAAAAGAAGAACAGCAACAAAAAAAGTATTTGGCACGTGAGCCTGATGATGATGATGTCACACGCCAGCAACAATGAACAACTTTGACCACAGTTTTTGTTATATTTTTTTCTGTGTGCTCACTTGAAATGGAGTTGCTGCCACAACGAAGTTTTTAATGGATTAATGCTGGGGCAGCAGCCCCCAAAAGAGCAGGCGGAGTGCAAAAGAGGAGCTCTGGTGGCACAGCAGACAGCAGACAGCAGCAGCAGCAAACTAGTTGCCGACTGTGGCCGGCATGGCCTGCAGTCAAGTCCGAGTTGAGAGTTCACAGTCAAGTGTTCAGTTTACCCAGTTCCCGCTGTGGTTAGCCCGAAATCATGTTTTTGCCCCCGGGCAAAAATCTTGGAAATTGCCAAACTTTGACATATGCTGCCGCCTGCTTTTTGCCTAAGCTCGCACGTCCTCGCCGCCCTCTCCTCGAGCCCTCTAATGCTCTTTTGCTCTCTGCTCTCTGGCGTTGTTGCTGTGTGCTGTTATTGTTATTGTTATTGTGTTGATGTTGTGCAACTTTGTCAAAGTTTCGCAGCTGCCGCTGAAGTTTTCTACTCAAATGTTCCATCCAGCGTCGTCCTGCTCCCGGCCCCGCTGCCCTCGCCAAGTAGGCGTTTGTATATGCATTCGTATGTACATTAAACTATTAAAGTGTGTTTACTGCGATGATGTTTTAGTGTCGCTTGGCGAATGATACAGCTAAATAAATAATGCACAGTTGTAAAATTGCATCATTAGCACACTTATTGCGCTCGCATATCGTTGCTGCCGCCCCCTTCCACGCAACACGCCCACTTGCGTGCCAGCAACTGCGAACTGGGGCGTGGCTGGCTGCTCTGGATTAAACAACTGTATTCAATAAGAACATGGCCGCTGCCCAAATACTTGAACTGCCTGGCGCCCCACATAACACACATGCATGTCTGAGAGTGCTGTCAGTTATGCTTTGCTGGCGAGTGCATCGCGTGTTTGGCCATGGTCAGCGCACCAAATGGACACATTGAAGTGCCAATGGCAACGATAACGACAACGACAGCGACAGCGACAAACAACGCTTGCCAGGACGCGCAAGGAAAGTGAGTTTATGTGCGAGGCATCTTCGGTGCAGTGCGGTGTCCGTCGATGTCAAGTTCAGTGCAATCATTTTTATGGGCAACTCCTTCTTGTCCGCGTGCTCATTCATTCATTCCGCAGTCAATTATTCACTGCAATTGGCACTCTCCTGTCTGCTCTTGGCTGTTGGGCGTCTGCAGTCACTTAGCGCGCATTAATTACACCGCATTGGAGCGGTTAATTAGAAAGCGCATAGTTTGTTAACCGGCAAATCCAATAAGTTCAAGTAAAACGACTGCCAAGTCGTTGGCATTGCGCAAATGGAGCGCTGAGCACCCTCTGACTTCTCGCTATTAACTTCGCCGTCTTAAACTACACTTTACTAACTTATATCCCCACTAGAGGCACCCTACTAAATATTCCGAGCCCACTGCTCCCCCACTGTGCTCGCAGTTTGTCGCCAAGAAATGCAAATTGCTGAACGTCTCCGGGCAGAGCGCACATGTGAGTCATGGCAGCCTCGTCTGCCTTTTAAAAAGTTACTTAAACTTCATGACGTTGTCTTTGCGCTTAGTCAGCAGCTACTTAGAGACACCCCCTAACTGCTACTGCCGTCGCCGTTGTCTGTTCACGATGTGCGACGACCTAATTGAAAACAGACATAGGCGCAGAGGCCTGGATGCGGCCCATGTGTTGGGTATTCTATAAGAGCTGTTAAATATTGATGATTTCTGGTAATTACTTGCCACAGCATTTTCCCAGCGGAAGGCTGAGCAGTTGCCAGTTGCCAGTTGCCAGTTTGCAGCCAACTTTCGGCGGGCTGAAGCCATCAAGGAAGTTGCGTGACTCCACAAATCAATAAAATCAACAAAAAACTTCAAACGGAAATTGAGTCAAATTGTAATTATGCCCGCCATTAATAGACTCTATTCGACAGTGTAGGCGTGTGTGTGTGTAGAGTCCAAAAACTACGCGCATTTGTTTTAAGGACACGACAATGGCGGCCAGCAGATACATTAGTCGGCAAGCTGCTAATCGCTCGCCCATTTCGAGCAGCGTGTGTCATTTGGCCCACTCGCTTTTAATAATTGACCAGCCATAATTTGTGAGTTGGCCTAAATAGCCAGTCCCAACGTCAGGCCGGGCAGGCGTCCACAATGTGCGATTTGATTTTGCATTTGTCGCTTCTCGCTGCTATTGTGTCTGCTTCGAGTTGATTGATTGCCAGCCGCATTGATTGATTACTTCACTGCGACTCCGATGCCAGAATCTGCAGTCGATTGTTTTTGCAGACTGGATTGAATAATTACTTGGCTTTAGATTGTTTTTGTGTGTTGCGAGCCGAAAAAGAAAGCATTTAATTAATACAATTACAAGCTAATCCCCCACCGTCGATATGAGCAAGTCATGTTATTTGTCCAAGTGATAATATCGATGGACTGACTGCCTCTGACTGTGATTGATTGCGACTCAGCTACAATAAGTTATACATATTCGTTGCGTTGCAAACCATACGTTTTCAGTTCGTTGAAGTCGCTTTGTCGGCCGCCTATTCAGGCGAAATCTGAGTCGTATCATGGCTGCAATTGAAATTCCAACAATCCATGCCACACAATTAAATGCCAAATGCAAGTGGGGACACCAGTTACGTTAATAATAGTTGTCAGTTGCAGCTGTGGCCAAGACAATTAAGACACTGCCCCAGCTCGGCTCGGCTCGGCTCTGCTCTGTTCTGTGTGTGTGCCTCAAATTGTGCCGGTCCTGTCTCAACTTGAGTTTACCACAAATTAAGGCAAACAACAATGGCAACAACGACAGCAGGGGACGACAACCGTAACGTTTGTGTGTGCACATGTACACATATATTTCTATCTGTTTGCGTAGGTAACCACCCCAAGCTGTACATACGTGGCGTATACGTGATTTATTGATTAAATTTAAATTTGCCGACAAGCAAACAGAACGACAGCGGCAGCAACAAACAAACGCACATTTTGAATGGCACATTATGTAATTAGACGCAAAGCACAAGCTATAAAATCAATTTCAGTTCAGAATCACGTCAAGATAACTTCACTCTCACAGCGCTCGATAAGCAGCAGGCAAAGATGAAAGCAAAGAGCGCAAAGAAAGAGGCGAGAAAAGTGTGCGACATGGAGGGATAAGCTGGAATGCAACTTCAGAGCCGAGCGTTAATGACGCCCGAGTAAGTGTGTTTAAATGGCGCGGCGATTGATTGAGTTGCTGCCTCTGGCCTGCAGGCAAATGCATTACCCGGCATTTGCAGCTGGCCCCTTGGGGGAGTTCATTAACATGCCAGCCAGCGAGCAGTGTCACGCCTCTGACACCGCCTTGCGAAAGCTGTCACTGAGAAATTTAATTATGCAGCCCCCCAAATGGGCGTGATATGTGGGTGTGTCCCTGTGTGTGTGTGTCAAATGAAATGTGCCCACAAAAAATAAAACAAACACTTTAACTGTGTGCAAATATTTTGCAGCACGGAACTGCCGCCGGGCAGACAGCCGAGGGCGAGCGGGGCAGAGAGGCGGACGGACAGACAGGCGGAGTCGGCCCCCGTTTGAAACCTTAAATGAAATTTTATTTCAATATTTGAAGTGGGCTTCAAACGGGGCGCTGCCACTGAGCCCTTAAGTAGTTCGAGTTGCGAAAGCTGCAAATATATTTTAAGTGCACTTCTCCCCCCCGCCCTCCACTTAGTCCAGCTTGAGTTGGTTTTTTGTTCTCGAAATTATTTAAAAGCGCAAATAAAATTGTGCAAGTTGTTGTTGCTGCCGTCGTTGTTTGATGGCGCGTCCATAAAATATGCATTTTTATTTATTATACGCAAATTTTGCTTATGCATTCACCCGCATAAATACCACATAAATTGTTGATGTAACGCAAAAAACATACGCACACACACACACACAATCAAAATATAAGAAAAGAGAAAACAGTGCAAAATTCACACGCACACACACAGAGAACCTCGTGAGAGTTGCGCGTTAAAGCGCAGGCAGAGAAACAACAAAGCGCAGCTTAGCTCGAGGGTCAGAGGTGAAAAGTAGTTGCTGCGCGAGGCACGCGAAAAACAAATGCAAAAAGAGTGTGTGCCGAACGGAAAATGGGAGGAACAAAAAAACAATATTTGCATAAAGCTCACACACTGAACTCATAACTGTAGAAAACATATAAATAAATATTAAAGGGAAATAAAAATGGCATGCAAATATTTTTTGGCAAATGTATTTGATGTGAGTGAGCGTTCGCCTGGTTTCCTGCCAGCCTGCCTGCTAGCCTGCTAGGCTGCCAGCATGTATGCTTGCCTGACAGCGTCAGGATACGAGTGTGTATTTTATGCACAGTCATGACATTTTGAACAGCAGCTACAGCCAGAGCCAGAGTCAGAGTCTGAGTCTGAGCGACAGCCACAGGACACCTCGGCAGTTGTGTGGCCTCTGGACTTTCACTTTATCATTTGCGCTATCAGATGCCATGTTTTAATAATGCCCCTGTCATTTCTTTCATGTCCTTTGTTTGCCTGCAAGTGCAGTGACTCACATTTGTTAGTCATCGCACAAAAAACCTCATTTCAATCGGAAGACTGCTTCACTTCACATCGCATTCCTTTGAAATAACTGAACTTCCACGCTCTGCCATTACTTAAACGTCAGTTTACTTTGATCGACAGGTTACACGATGCACATTTAACTGATTTTATAATAACACACAATGGTCATTAAAACCTCTTTGGTAAGTTGCTTGAAGTCTAACGAAGCCCTCAGCTTAAAGTTCTCTCACATTTCTAGTACAAAACTCAAATGTGGCAACAAAAGCTCTTTGTGGAGGCGCACAACATGCCAAAAGATGTCTATAAATAACAATGAAAATGATATGGATTAATCCCCATTATAATCAGGAATTGTTGTAAAGTGGCTGGAAATCAAATACCTTTGGGTATATGTTCTCGTAATAATACTTGTAAGCAAATTGAGACTGCATAAAGGTCGATTTAGAGGAAACACTTATAAGGTCGACAGGGCAGCATTAGTTAATGTGCTATTAATAAATAAGTTGTTGCCATCAAAGTCGCACACATTCACACACGTGCGAGAAGTGGGAGGGGGAACGAAGGAACTCACCTTGCGGCCACTGCTTCTGGTCAGAAAGCATCCTGTTGTGGCGCTATCACACATTAATTTTGCTGCAGCCAGTTTGCCAGTTCCACGCAAACGTCAGAAGAAGCGAACGAGAGAACGAGCGAGCGGGAAGCAAGCAGCCTTGCAAGGACTTTCGTGTATAAATTATGCGCAGCTCGCGTTGCGTGTTATGTGTCCAAGTCTTGTGTATTCAGTCTTGCCACTCACACAACACACCAACACGCACACACGCACACACACTTGGGCTATGTTTCTAATTTAAATGATAGTTTTTTCCCCAAGGCGTCGATTCGTATTCCAATTCGTCTTTGCCTTTGAATTCGATTTTATTCCGTTTCGCAGAATATTTTATTTGTATTTTTTTCGATTATTTATTGCATTATTATTGTTGATTTCGATGTTAATGTTGTTGGTTCTGTTGTTGTTCCTTTGATTCGGTGGAAACTCGTACTTAAGTTATAATTTGATACGTTTCGTTTGCTGCTTGCCACACACGTTTTGTATGGCTTAATTCGTATAGCGTTGTTTTATTCGTTTTCCAGTTCGCATTCGCAATCGTCTTCGTCTTCGCATTCGCATTCGCAATCGCATTCACATTCGCCTCGAAACGATTCGTTTGCTTTCGTTTGATTTCGTTTGGGGTTTATCGTTTTATCCGCTTTGACGGTGTTTCTATTTTATAAGCACATAAAACTGTGATAACTGTATCTCTATGCCTCTGTCTGTGTCTCTGTGTTGCTCGCTCTCGCTCTCGCTCTCACACTTCCTTTTGCATGTGAGTGTGTTTGTTGTCTGTGTGTATTTCCCTTCGAGTGATTTTTGTTGCCGAGCACAGCGAGATATGTATTTATGTTTGCTTTTCACGCTTCACTACCATCAACCATCTCGACTCCCAAGCTTGCCAACATTTTAGAAATTTCTACACAATTGATTTAAATAGCGCTCCAAGTGAACTCTTCTCCCACTTCCACTCCCACTCCCATTCCAGGCAGTGGTATGTGATTTACGTTAAGCATACGCCCAGTGGGCCACCAGCTGAAGGCTTTTTTCCAGCCCAGTCTCAGTGAATGAAAGCTAAACGCCCCCAACATGCCGGTCGACTCCGGCATTTGAAACTTCGCGTAAATAATTTGCTTTGCACGCGCAAAAATTTCATTAATACAAAAGGTATTAAATTCAGAGGGGCCAGGCGAACTACTTACTAGCCGCAGACGGGGCCAGTCTTATTTATGGCAAAGCTAAAAGTGTTGCCAAGCAATTAAACTGAAAACGAGCCACTGAGAGTGGCAATAAGTTAGACTCAAGCAGCAGCTGCACGGCAACAAACCGAAACTGGGAAAGCAATCAAAACAGTAGCGAAAACTAATTGGCTCTAACAATAAATAATAATATGCAGCAACAAATTTTGCTTAAAAAAAATGAGAGGAAATCGTGGCTCGAATGACTTGCAATTCGTTAGGAAAACAGGGTCAATAAGCTATGACAATGCAATGTTATGGCAGCGTATTATATTACGGGCATACAAGTATCGGAGCACACTTCTCAATAGATGGATTCATAAACAATGCCGTTAACTTTTGTTGCCACTCCGCAGCGGAGTACAGGAGACACCGCTTTCCCACGCCAAGCGGGCATTAACGAGTGTTAGCAAGGGCTCACAAGTGGGTGTCGCGAGGGCAGTTGATGCCAGTTGGCAACAGAAAGGTTACGCAGTGGCAGCAGCAGTAGCAGCAGCAGCAGCAGCGAAAGAAGTCGAAACAGCGGCAGCACGAAATGCCAAAAATTACATTTTGCCACTTTTGCAGACAAAAGATGAAACCGAAAGGCGACGACGACGACGACGACGCTCGAAGAGCGCACAACGCGACGTATACGCAACGTCAGACAAGGCAACGAGGCTGTCGAGTCTGTCGAGGCTGTCGAGTCTGTCGAGGCTCTTTGGGTTACGTTGTCGAAGATAATGGCTGCTTTGGGGGGCCTTGCGCTGACTCTGCTTTGCCAGGCAATCGTCGGGCTGTTGAACCTTAAGTGTGTGCGTCTGCCTTGCGCACTCTGTGTGCGTGTCCCTGTCCGTGTCCGTGTCCGTGTGCGGGTGAGCTGGAGGCGTAAGCGCGCGCATTTGGCAATAGAAATTTTGTGTACATATATGCGGGACAGTTTGCCTTTGGCATCGCCTCATCCAACATGTGCGGCGTGCCTCGACTTGTACCCTCCACCCGCTGCCCGTCTCTTGTCTTGGGCTTAGCTTCGCCTTGCCGTGTCGTGCTGCCATGCCAAATGCAGAAATGATGATGAGTTTCTCATTTTTCGCATAGCTGCTGGCAAACTGGGTAACTGGCAAGTGGCAAGTGGCGAGCGCCGAGTGCCGAATGGCGAATGGCGATATTGGCTTTTCGCAGACATTGCGTATACGCAACGCAGCGCAACTGTCTAACAGTAAATTGTCTGCGTGTAATGCGTTCATTTTATTATAAAATTTCATGTGATTTGTGTAAGGAAGCGTGTGATGAGCGAACAACAACAAATATGGACGTGTCTGTGTGTGTGTGTGTGTGCTGCTGGGCTTACCAAAATGCTCCCATTGCTCTGTGTGTGTGTGTATAGTATATATTGTATATTAAGGCTATTCTATAACAAAATATGTATTTGCGCGTGTGTTGTGTGTCTGTTGGTGTGTATATTCCCTAAAAGATTTAATTGACTGCCGTTAGACGAGTCGGAGTATTATTGATCGAGTGCTCCCGAGGCAATTTAATGCAGCATTAAACTTTTATTGGCAATTTCATGCGCTTTTCTGCAATCATTTTAGAGGCATACACCATGACGACCACGACCACGACGACGCTCACGATGGTGATGTCGACGATAATGAACTGAAATCGCCTGCTCCTATTCCGAGAAGTGCGCGCGCGTTTTTGTTGCTTGTGCGTGAAATACTATTGAATAAGTTTTTTAATGACTTTTACTACACACGCCAGCCACTACGTCAGCCGCCGCTCTGCAGGTATACTATACACTCGCACTCGTATGTATATAGCGTCGGCGGAAATACTACTACGCACACAATCACAAGCACACACTCACACACACACTCGCACACACACACTCGCACACACGCGCCACGCACACACGACTACGACTACGACGACGATGACGACGGCGAGGACGAGGACGGAACGACACGACAAACGTCCGATGCGCTCAACTGAACTTGGCGTATTGAAATTTTGTTGACTCCACAAGCGTTCAACTCGAGCCGACGTTCAACTCGTTTCGGGAGCCGAAGTGCCAGCCGAAGTTCAACTGCCGAGCATCTCTATACACACTCGAAACTGGAGCAAACGCAGTTATACACACGCACACACACACACACACACACACACACACAGCGACTCTCCCGCAGCGTGAAAACTTTTGTATTAAAACGGGAGCAACGGGAGCGAAAGCTTTTTTTTCGTTCAAAGTTCGACAGGCCGAACGTGCCTAACACAGTGTGTACTCTGCTCTATATAACTAGGTATTTGTATAGGCGTCTATGTGTGTGTGAGTGAGTGTGTTTGTATTTAACAAGGAAAAATTGGCAGTCGGGATTTTGGGAATTGTGTTTGATGCGCCGCCACCAACGACGAAGCAGCGTTTGGGCAGCAGTGCGAAGCCAGCCTTGCCAGTTGCCAGTTGCCAGTTGCCAGCTGCCAGTCGTCAGCGTTGCCAGATCTCGCAGCGCAACGGACTTGAACTTGTGAAAGGGAATGCCAGAGCGGCGAGCGAGCGTAGGCGGCATATTGAACAACCAACTGTCAGTTTGTTTGCCAATAAAGGCAGCATGTGGGAGTTGCGATATTTGCGCGACTATCTGACGTCTGAGCAATGCAAAGTGTTGCCAGTTATTATTAGCAGCAGGCAGCAATTGAAGGCAACGTTTGGTATTTAGCTGCAACGTTACATTGTCAGATCATAGATTACGGGGCGTATGAATAATATATAGCACAGAAATTTATTAATAGTCGCTGGCCAATCGAAGGTTGATTCAATGTGAGCGAGTTAAATATATCCAAAGCAACCCATTAACGGCTACCTAGATTTGATACATATTGTTAATATTTATGAGGAACAACAACTAGAATTTGGCTTATTGCTAATCTATCAGCACACAGCATAAACTTGCTCGCAAGCTGGAGTTAATCACCCGGCGTCGATTGTCGCTTATTGCCACTTGAGCCGGACATTGATATGCTCATAATTGGACGTGCTCCACTCTAATCCCCTGCACTTGCACGTAACCCAGCTACCTATGTTAATCAGCATTATAATTAAGCTCTTAGACCTCGCCTCATACACACGCACAAACACACAAAGAGCGAGGGGAGAGAAAGAGAGAGAGGGGGGGGGGAACTTGTAGCAATTATGTTTGGGACTTAAATAGCCTGACAGCGGCATCAACTATTCGCATTAGCTATGGTCATAGTCCTTGGTACTCTGTTGCTGACTTCAACCCACACACAAATGCCAATCTCAGTGAATAAAGAAATGATAATCGTGTGTGTGTGTTACACGTGTGTGTGTGAGTGTGTCGGCACATATGTGGTTAGCTGAGTGGGGTAAATGAGGCGATACCTAGCTCAAAAATAGCCAACGTGCGGCAGGGTGGCATGACAGACACGCATTTCGAGTGATTTAGGTACAACAAAAGCAATAATAATAACAGCAAGAGCTACAACGACAACGACAACGACAACAACAACGACGGCAACAATGACAATGACACGACAACACAAGCGCTCAACAATTTTTGGGCGGCCTAGACAAAAGCGCACCGCTTGTGCAAATGTTGTCTCCTACACTGTTTTTTATCAGGCTATTCAAATCAACCAAATGAACGCTGAAGAGGTTAAACGAAGAGCGCCACCGTTGGGGATGAGGCAGAATGTTGAGTGTCCACTCTAAAGGGAATTATGAATAAGTTTAATAACCTGGCCCAGATGACATAAACAGATAAAACGTTGCCATTAAAAACGCATTACAATTGATAAAGGCTGGCCAAAAGATAGACAGCGAAAGAGAGCAAGAGCGAGAAAGGAGGGCAGGGAAATCATGGCTGAAACGTAAACTCTGCCTGACATGAATGACACGTTATTGTGTGTGTGTGTGTGTGTGTGTGTGTGTGTGGTACACCCCCGTTGGCTAGGCCACATCATTCACAAAACCCTCACACACACACACACACACCGACGCGTTGAGACCACGCGTACTCACGACCTGCTCACGAGCTAGTCTATGGCCTGCACATTTATGTGGGTCAGTTTGGTGAATGCCGCCAACGACGACATCGTCGCTGCCACCGCGCGTTGACAGGCAATCAACTGTCAGTCGCTGGACATGCAAAATGGATGCACTACAAAATGCTAACTCGCCGTCAAGGCGCAGCACAGGATGCTCTGCAAAAACATGACAGCCAACAAAGTCGTTGGCGAACGCAAAGCGAAAGCCAAAGCCAAAGCCAAAGCCGACGCCAAAATCTAGAATCCAAAAGCGAAATCCATAGTCAAAGCCAAAGCCAAAAGCAAACAGCAAACAGCAAGCAGCGAACGGCAAACAACGGGCAGCAAAGGCAGCGAGCGCCACGTTACGTATACGCAACGTAGGCAGACGCCTGCGCGGATAAGCTGCGCAGTGCGCAACGCAATTCAAAAAATTGCAGGCGCAGTCGGCACAAAACATTCATGGCCCGCCAGCGAAATTTTATCCGGCGCGCCACGCCACGATACGCCGGATGTGCGCGGCTAATAACAAACATCCGGAGAGGAAGCATTCTGTTCATTTTTTTTCTTCTTTTTTTTTTTGAGCAGCGCAGCAGCAGCAGTTTTGTACATTTTTTTTTGTCACTGGACATTTGTCAAGCGAAACAAATTGAGTTCGCAGCTCTTGGCAGTCGACGATGCTTGGCATGTAACCGAATTGAAATCAAAATTCGAAATCCTCCGGAAAGCGCTGTCATCATTGCCCATCGATGTGTTTGCGCCCTGCCAATGGCAAACGATGGCTGTTGATGGCGCGTCGCTCCGATGGCCCGTCCGTCGAGCTGATAAGGGGTAAAAAAATAAAAAGACCAACAGCGAACAGCAACAAAACCCATTCAGATTTGATGACAAGTTTGTGCGCCCCCACAAAATGAGTAGCAAATGGTTTTCTTTTTCCTTTTTCTTTTTTCTTTTCTTTTTTTGGCAGTGGCCAGTTGGTCGTTTGGTCGTTTGGTTCGTTGGTTGCTTGGTCGGTAGGTTGGGGAGCAGCAAGCACTCTTAGCTGTTGAGCTTTTGCTGGTAACCAAATAGCTAGAGGATAAAATCAACAGCCAGCGCTAGTTTAATGCGGCTTTGATGTGTTCTGCTTTGTTTGTGTGTGTGGCCCACGCTGAATTATGCATTCAATTTGCTGCTGTTGGTGTTGCTGTTGCTGGCGCTGTAGCTATCGTTGGCCGCCTGTGCTGTGTAAGCTGCTTTAAGCTCGAATGTGAGCCTAGTTTGCTAAATTAGCTTTTAAGTGCTTTCATTGGCAATTAATGCCGCAAGCTGACGCTTCGCCTTGGCAGTTAATTGCGGCTGGCGTTAAAAGACGTGAAAAAACTAAGGCCACCTGCGCGCCTTTGTCTCCTCGCACCTCCCCCCCCCCTCGCCGCTGCTTAGTCAACAATTGCATTTGAAATAGAACTGACAATGTGTGCGTACAATGAACCTTGACACAAATACCAAGTTCCGATCTTCTTTTTCGCTTTGAACACGAGTAAGTGCATGTGGTTGTGAGGTGTTTTTGGCTCTTGGCACTAATTGCTGGCATGTGTGCCATTTTGAGCCGCCGGCATTTGAAAAGGCCTTAAGAAGTGCCATCAATTAATGCAAGTGGCAGAGTTACTCAGCGGCAACTGCAGACTGCGTGCAAGCGGAGCATGGCGAACCACTCAATACATGCATGTCGGCAGTTATGCGGCTTTGTGGCAGAGCCACGCAACATTTTCTTGCTCAATTTGTTGGACAAACACACCAGCGGCACGACGGTATGTGTGACTATGCAGATATAAATAAATAAAATGGTAAAATAAATAAATAATCTGTAGACCAAAAGTAGCTAAAACTTTGCAAAACTCTGGCCACTCTAAACAAGCAGACCAAGCCGCAAAAGCCAAAAACATTTCGTTTTTCTCTACTACAAAAGCTTTCGCAGCCAAAGAGAGCGCCACACAGAGAGCGCAAGAGGGAGAGAGCGAGTAGGAGAGAGAGAGAGCAAGTCAGCAATACGCACTGAGAAAAAAGCGCAAAAGTGGGCGAGGAGTAGAGACGGCACACAGCCACCCATCCCATCTACACCTACACACACACACACACACACACACACACACACAGTCTCATATTGCAAATGCAAAATACGTAAAAGGTTAAAAATGTTGAAGCATACTTTGAGGCGCTGTGCGCGGGCGACAGGCGAAAACGTAACGAAAATCCACAGCAAAGCAAACAGCTTTTAACCACGTTGAAGGGGGGATGAAATGCCGAAATGCTAAGGTAGCAGACCCACACACACACAACCCCCACTCACACACACACACGCTGATAGTATGACTGCAAGAAACGGGTCTGAAGAATGAAAGCCACGACCTATCCACACAACAATCGTGTGTGGGCGTTTGGCGCACAGCAAAACACTTGCAGCTGTGTGACGGAATGAGGATGGGGATGGGGTGACAGTGGGTGGCTGCCTGTTTACTTGTAAGTGGCGTAAACCGCTTTTAGTACAGTCAAGACACACAAACACGACCCACAGCCCGCACACAACCCACAGCTCTAGCTGTTGCAGCAGCGTCAAATGGATGCTGCAGTAGGTTGTGAGGTTAATTTTGTTTCGCCATTGCAATTCTCACGTTAGTGCGGGTAGCTGGATGGCTACACATGCACATCTACATGTGTGTAACTGTGTCTGTTTACCTTTGCACTCGAGTGCTCCCAATACACAGACACTTACACACAGTCAGACGCATGCACTCTCATGCACCGTCAGTTGATGATTTTATTTTTTGGCCAAACATAAAATATGTCAAACGCAGCGCTGCCATTTAAACGTCAACGCGTAGCCGACGAGCTAAGCTTGCTGTTAAGCGCATTTGCTGTTGATGGCCAAAGAGCTAATTCCTTTGCATCCATTTTATTAGGCACCAGCTGAGCTGTCGCTCGAGGCATTTCCGGCAGCAGACTGCTTCTGCTGCTGCTGCTGCTAAAGATATAACTTTGACTGTTGCCATTCATGTTGCGATGTCCATCCGCCTGTTATGCAAAAATATAAGCCAATCAATAAGCCAACTGTCGCAGACTGCCTGCCAGGCAGCAAGCAAGCCAGCAAGCAGCCAGCCAACGGCATCTGACTGCTCTCCGGAAATTATAAACACATCCCCAGTGCTCGAGCGAAGTTCCCCGCTTCGCTTCCAGCGGAAAAATGCGACATGTTGTGTGCAATGACAGGCAAATATTTTACGTGCAGAACAAACAGCAAACAAGACACGCAGAGTGCGCAAAATTCACGACGGCTTTAATATACCTGTGCCACATGACGACAGCAAATAATGCGCAGAGCATTATTTGCAATTAGAGCATTAATAACTTGCGAAAAAAAACATTGCAATTATTTCCGGAATTTATGCAATAAATCTCTGCAAGAAAATAATTCGATTCGCATGAAACTACGTCGAGCATCCGACTGTTGTCTCCTGCACACAAAAAGGCAACTCGTCAAAACCACAGGGCAATAAGACAAACAAAGGAATGTTACGGTTTTTGTGCTCAAGAATTCGAGTTGAAAATATTTGAAATACGCAAGTATATTGTCTGTCAAATTAATATTCGCAAAATGCCAAAAGACAATATGAAAACTGACAGGCGCACAACGACTAAAAACGCATCAATTATAGATACGCAAAAAGGCGAAAGTGTATATATATTTCTCTTGATTCTTAGTGGGGATCTTCCTGAATCAGTTGAGCACATTTTAGTGATTAGTTAATTGAATATCCATTTGATTGATGGATGCTTCAATGGCCAAACAGGCTGCCCTCTCTCAATTCCCAGAAATGCCTTTAACCCTTGCCCTGTACTCAATCTTCCCCCCGTCAGAATCAGCAGTGTTATCCTATCACTGCTTTTTCCGATTCAATGCACCAAAATGGCGCTTGTTAACGTTGCCAGTTGGCAATAACAACAAGCACAGTCAGGGGAAACTTCTGCGCCACGTTGGCAGCAATTAAAAATCTTGCCGCACCTGTGATACCAATTAATACTTTTTCCCAATGCTCAACTAAAACAAAGAAAAGAACAACGTCAATTCAACTGACTTAATACCCTTTGTGCTCAGCAAAAAAATGGGTCAGCCAAAGGGTCCGCACGTATGACGAGTCAAGTATGCATATGTTGTGCGCTTGTAGAGCAACTGCAAGTCGCATACCAGCCACCAATCAGCCATTGTCTTCGTCCTTTGTAATACGTAACTTGAGGCTGCTTGAGAGTGCTTTCCGTACCGAAAAGTTATTTGCAGCTGAATAACACCGAACTGACAAGTACTCATTAGCGGCAACTCGACTCGCTGTCTCTGCTTGCGACTGCATTTAATAATCGTTTTCAAGGATTTTAGTTATATTGTTTCTGTTATTTTTGAGCTGTAAATAAGTATTTAGGGTATTTAAATCAGCGGAAAACTAAACTAAAAACAGAAATTGGAAGTGCTCCAAGAAGCAAAAGCAGAGCAGAAACTAAAACGCTTCACAGTGTTTGTCTTGGGCAACATTTGTTAACTTTTACCAGTGTGTGTGTGGGTGTGTGTGTGTGTGTTTTGCAGCAGCCCCAACTGAAGCAATATTCTTATCTGCATTGAGGCAAACATTGCCGCTTCCTTTCTCTTTCTCACTGTCTGTCTCTCTCTCTGTGTGTGTGTGTGTGTGTGTGTGTATCCAGTGAGCTGCTCGAATGCACTCCAAATGCACCAACTGTTGTTGGCAAGGCGCAAGGAACTGAAAGGAGCTGCTTCCCCATCTGCTAACGGTGGCGCTGCTGTTGCCTAAATGCCCGCCATTTATTTGTGAATGGTACTCGGGGAAAACACAGGGAAAACTTGCAGTCAGATAGACAGAATGCTGCAGACTGCGCCATCTTCAAATGCGCCGTTTGAATGGCACAGACTACACAATTTAAGCAACCAGCCAGCCAAGCGGCAAGTTGATAATTGTCTGTGGGCAGAGGACTCCTCTAGTCGCCGCATAACTTCAAGAGCTCGGCGAGTGGAAATGTTTTTAAAGCCAACGGCATCCTGAAGTTGATGAAAATATGTCATAACTGACCGACGAGCGGGCGGCATTGATTTTAATTGAATGCATGAAACGTCGAATTATTCGCATTTTCATTTTCGGTTTCACTGCGCTCCACGTCACGCATACGCCTCATTGTGCAGAGCGATATGCAAATAAATCAAAATAATTTACTGCCATCGGAATATTTACTCCTACTCTCGTAATGTGGGAAGCGATTCAATAAATTCATCGGCTCGCGTCCAAAAATGCCACTCAAAATTGTTCGAAACTTTGCCCCATGGATGCTGCAGGCGCAACAGCAATGAAAACGGCAGCAGCAACAACAATAAATAGAGCAACAATTCATGCCAAATGGTGTCAGTTGCAGCCACGCCTACCAGCGCCACGCCCCAGCTGCGCCCAGTTGAGCGCAGGCGAAGGTCTGTTATTGGTTTTGTAATTCAATAGGTTTGCCTGTTGGCTGTCATTCAACACTCAGCGTGGCATGCAGCAAATGCAGCCGAATGTTGCCTGCGGCCTGCATCCTGCCACGTACGTATGCCAATAGAAATGCCTGCGCATTTCACTTGAGCAACTTTAACTGTTTACAAGTGGCATGCGGCAAGCGGCAAGCGGCGAGAGGTAAGAGGCATGCGGCAGGCAGGCAATCAGCTTGGTTCCATTAAACTTTGACATATTGCCTGGCGGCCGCGTTGCATTTCAATTAAAAATTGTTTAACAAATCAATTTGCGCCGCCGGCCTGACGAGCAGCTAACTAAACAAGCGAGCAGCGTTCAGCGTGCAACAAGCAGCACGCCGCACGCCGCACGCAACACGCTCGGCAAATGCAATTTAAAACAAGCGCTCCGCTGGCACAGCTAAATGCGCCAGCAGCGTCAATTCAATTATATAGCCGCCAGACTCCCACAGGACGATCATCCTTGGCATCGACAAAAAGGCAAGCCCAGCCAAGCAAAGCGAGGCCGAGAAGCCAGCAGGCCAACTGCATCGACTGCACAGCGCAGCGCAGCGACTAAATTAATTTATTTGTTCAACTTTTTGACGTCGGCCCCAAGTCAAAGTTTTCGTGCGGCAATAAACAAAACCAGCAACAGCCACACAACGTGCAGAAAATGCCATTCGGCGAACACGACGACATTTTGCATACACTCACAAATAAAGGAAGCCGATCGTCATCCGCACTCGGCAAAGAACTTTCAAACTTAATTCAATTTCACAACAGAAAGCTAGTAAAGACAGCTGGCTCTAAATGAATATCACGTATACGCCAGCAAGTACGCGAAACTCACAATATTTCTTGACTCCCTTTCGCATTCAAACGTTTGTTGCGGATAATCTGATGGGGCCAGTAATTATATTTCTTCTTGTTCCTCATACTTTTGGAGCACAAAGCAGCGTTAATACAGCAAAGCATAATCTTTATGATTATGTTTTTGATCGTGCAAAGGATGCAGTTTTTGGTGAAAAATGTTGCTGATTGATTGGAGAGTAAAATGCCAAGACCTTGATAATATCAAAATACCTAAAGAAATTGCAACAAAGTGTATGCATAGTTGCGGTTCGGAAGCGCGGCTGCGGTTTAAATGCGTCGCTGACTGCATCTTGGGGGAATTGCACAGGGGACGCTGCCTTTGACTTTGTCATAAAGTTTTGTTCCTTTTTCGCTGGATGCCTGAATGCCTCGCTGCCTGAGCGTCTTGTTGCCTTTGCTAACCGCCTGCCGCCCACCTGCCTCTTGCTCTGGCTTAAGGTCTGAGTGATTTCCGTTGCTTAGTTTCAAGTTGGCACAATTTTAGTTGGGAGAAGCAACAGCAACACCTACTCCCATCAACTGTTTGGCTTCAGGTTTTGTTAATGCTGCTCAAAAGTTGACAAATTCACTAGAAGAAGTGACAACAAAGCACCTGTCGTACCACACACATACTATATACACATTGTACATATAGCTGGTATGTAGCAGTGAATTAGATTTTGCTTGCTGGTGCATTAGCAAAAACCTTTGTAAAGTGCTTTAATTAAAACTTAGTGTGTTGAGCTTGCCCAGCGCCATCACAGGCATGGCAGATGGACGTACCTAGATCAGAGCACAGATTGCAGCCCAGATTACCGAGCAAGCACAAATGTTTGCTGCTCAGAGGTGTGAATAATTACGAAAGCTTGCAATTAAGCCAAGTGTTGGGCATTAATTACATTTAAACAGCTCGTTTATTTTCTTGTTTAACTCTTGATTAAACACGCTGATTGAAGCTCAGCTCAGCTCAGCTCAGCTCTGCTCAGCTCTGCTCAACTCAACTCGCTCAATTTACGTGATGCAACCCAAGAATTGCATTAAAATTCGTGGTATATCCAATTTAAGTTCAATAGAGAGCGCCACTTAACCGCAGACACGCCCATCGCGCACCGCCCCTTAATCAGCTACACACACACGCAGTCGAGGTGTAATTGAGTTTCGTGTCCGCCGCCTGCATTAAGGCACAAACATCAAGTACATCGACACGCCCCCACCACGCCCACAGATAGGGGCGAAAAACGATAAAAGGTAAATCACATTTTGCAATTAAGCAATATTGAGAGACGCCACTGTAGAACATAAATTAACCAGCTATGAAAGCAATTATTAGCTCTCTCGAATTCACCTACCCCAAACTTAGTTATTAGGTATTTTCCCCAGCTGCTAATGCAATTTTATTCACAAATAAATTGTATTCACTTGCCCAGTAAGTGCAGCACAATTGACGAAGCACAAATCAATACAAATTGTGAGGCAAGTAGCAAGCGAGAGCCTTTGAAATTTCACTGCGTTATTTGCATATATTAGAACAAACGAATGGAAATTGAAGTGCTGCTTCAAGTGGCTAATTTGTGTTCTTGGAAGAGTCAATCAGTCAGAAAAGCCGACTGGCAGTAATTTTGTATTTACACATTAAACACAAAGCCAAATGAGTGATTATGGTAGGCACTTACCTTTCTACGTCCACAACAAAGCATTCTTCGCACACGCGAATTTCCAGTAGCTGCTTTCAATCGAGTAAACTTCTTCTTCCACTGCATTTATGAGTGGGGATCCTTTTGGGAAAAGTGTTTCTTCTGCTGCTACAGTTGGGGCATTTGTGGCCCTGGCTGAAGTCTCGAGCAATGCGCCAAGTGACGTGTCCTTCTTGACATTTAATGTATAGTTGATCGTCTCTTAATTTTACAAAAATTCATTTAGCGTTGTATAAAAAATGCAAGTTCGATTTATTCGTTGCTCGTATAGGGTGCTGAAACAAGACAGAGACAAAGAGATAGAGTGTGCGAATATTAATGGAGAGGACTTTAAATTGTGAGTGAGGGGACTCAAGCAAAGCTCGAGCTGTCTAGATCCTGCCAAACTCATCACAAAGTATTTACTGTCACTTAATTGTCAACAGCCAAACACAATTTACAAGCTCTGCTGCGTGTGTGTGTGCGTGTGTGTGTGTATGTAACTTAATGAAGCTTTGCCACACTGTTGGCAGCCAACAACATTCCACAACACTCAACCAACGAGCGACGACTGCCCTGACATGTGTCATATGCATTTGCCTGTTAACATCGCAGCACTTGGCCACCAGCTGAACATTTAGACAGACCCAGACCTCAGGTCTGAAAACCGAAAACACCCCTCTAGTCCCCTCCGCGATGGCACAATGTGTCAGCCAGCGCTTGCATATTGAATAACTGTCCGATTTATATATAGATATATCAGCGCGCTGATAAAGCGCTGTTTGCTCAGCTCTCGAAGTGTGCCAGGCAGAGATACAAATAGCATAGCGCATGCATATACTTATTGTAATCAGTGTCTGTCTGCAGTCCACAGTTCGCCAGCTTGCACCTAATAGTCAGTCAACATATATATATCGAATTGCGAAGCTGACTAATTAGAGTTGCGAGTGTAAAAACAGCTAAACTAGTCGCCCAACTTAAAGAGATGCTTTCTTTTACTTTGATACTGAATCATGTATTATTTAATTATGTAAAGTAATTGAAAATCAAAGAATGTGTGTTTTTAGATATTGCCAAGAGCAGACAAAGCGTGTCTCGTTTTGAGCACAAATCCATTCCAAATATTTAAATGTTCTTTTCTAATATTGCTGTCTGTGTCAGTGCTTAGCACTTTAAATGCCACAGCAGCTGCACAACAATGGAATCAGCCATGTTGCGAGCAAACACAACTATTATCCAGCTAACAGCAACGCCCTCGCCCTCGCACCGCCACACGCCCTCAACTGTTGCCATTGCGAATGTCAGCAGCAATGAATGTTGATATAATTTTTAATTAAAAAGCATTTGCAGCTGCATGGCTACAATAACAGAGTCGCAGAGACCGAGAAAGTGGGGCAGACAACGAAAAAGATAGAGAGGGAGTAGAAGTGAAGCTGTGAACTTGTGCAACTGTTTAGATAAATTCAACTGAATGTTGTTTCGTATCCCAGCACACACTGCAGCTCCACTCTCTTCTTGAATGGAAGTTATTAGCGCTCAAAATCCCTCGACATCCAGATACACACACTCACATTCGCCAACTCGCTGCAGAGGCTTAGCTGGTTAAAGGACAAGTTCAGAGTCTGTTTTAGTTTCTGTTGCTGTTGCTATTGCTATTGCTGTTCCTGTTACTGTTTCTGCATATGATTTTGTCAAGAGGCTTGCCAACCGCAATGCCAGCGAAATGGAAAAAAATCACTAGCAAGGAATTTTTAATTAAGTAGCTTAAAAGCGAACGAAACCCTATCTAAAAGGAGCCGTAGCTAGCGCGAGTGCTCGGCTGGCATCAGTTGCCAAAAGCTAGCCACGTTCGCGTGATGATGTCGTCCTCATCGTCGCCGGCGTCAGGGCAGACACGTACCACGAAGTGGGCCAATGGAGCTGCGGCTGGCAGTTTGCCCACGACTCCAACTGAGATTTTGTTGCAATAAAACACTTTGTCCAGGGACGGAGCAGTGAGTTTCTTTGCAGCTAGTTGCCGTCTCTCCCCCAGCCACGCGTTGCTTTGCAATGAGAAATGTTGCAATCGTGCACAGGACATTTAAATGTGCTGCTCGCATGCCATACCTAAGGCCATCACATCTAGTCTAGCTGCGAGTCCAGCTGCGCCCCGACAAGCGACTGCAAGCAGCTTCCGTTGCAACAAAGCCGGCGCCATTCAATGAACATCAACAGCGCCCGTTGGTATGCAACATTTTTTACTTCATAATTTCTATGCAGACACAAAACCAGAACAGCAGAACTCCCCAGCTCAGCCCTAATGTCGTGTGCGTGTGAGCGAGTGTGAGTTATTGCCAGCAGCGACATGCAAATGCAGCTACAAGATACTTTGTGTCACAGCAACAGCTACGACAACATCGCGACAAAGTGTAGCAATCAGAGAAGAAAGATGTTGGCTGGTGTTAATGGAGCAACAGCAATAACAACGAGACGAACGACTGCAGCACAAGGACAGCGAGTGCAGAAACAATTCGGCAGACTGTCGCTTCCAAATGATGTCTACGCATGCCTCTAAAATTTATTTTTATGACATCATAAATTCCGCAGGCGATGATTTCGCTTTCGCACACACCCCTCCCCCAACTCAAAGTCACACTCGCTGTGTGTGCGAGCTGCGAGCTGAGAGCTGAGAGCCGTGAATGCGAGTGAGTGCATAAACGAATGACAAATGCCAGTCCATGTACGGAAATCGCGAAACATTTGTCATCGAAAGCACAAGCCATACGTTAAGGACATTCGATCATCACGGACTGTGAGCGGAGCCAGTTTTCGACGATTTGTATTCGAGTTTTTGAACAGAGTATTTGATCATCTGCAGCACCCTCCGATTTATCGATTCCAACCCCATCGAAGCATTGGCATTGTTATTGCTTATCAGCCATGCCCTGGCCAAGGGACACTGGAGACAGACAGAGGGAGACATTAACTCGCATGTCACAACAGCCTAAAAACAGAGTGACAAAACCACCACCCAATGCCCAATGTTGGCACACCCATTACTCCACTCGCCCCACCGCACTCAACTATGATTGCAGCAACTCAAACTCCACACACACACACACACACACACACACGCAGGCTGCTTCCGCATGCAGAGACAGAGACAGAGACAGACATAGACACAGCGTTTGCGCCCGGAGGGAATTTTCACCTGGCAAATGTTTGCGCGACCAGCGCAATTGCATAGCACGCTGCTGAAACCTAAAAAATTGTTAACTGAAACTACGGCAACTATTATAATTAGCAGCAGAAGCCGAACTACGAGTAATTTTGGCCAATTTGTCTTAATAGGCGACGCCAGTTGCTTTATATGGCCGCATCCCTTGGGGTTGTCATGGCTAGACAGCGAGCTCCCAATTGCGACTCCAGTTAGACAAATAAATACTTATTTATCTCTATTAAAAAGTTCAGCTACGCAGTCAACTTCTAAACTATGCTGAGCTATTGTATTTTGTAATTGTGACGACATCTTAAAAACTTTAACTTCCCGTGCAGCTATGAATACATTTTTCGGCGAACATTCCTCTGTGATTCGCAAACTTTTACAATGAGCATAATATTTAAGTTGTGGTTGTGGTTTTTTTCTCGTCCATTGATTCTGTGTAGCTGCTCGTTTTTTGGCTTTTTTTTTGCTGTAATTTTTCAGCATTTTTGCTGTTTTGTTGAAATGATTTTTCCGCTTTTTATTTGGCTCGACAATTTGAAGCAGAGCTCTCAACTTTTTCGCTGTGCTGTTCTGTTCTGTTCTGTTTTGTATTGGATTGCAAAGTAGTTTGTTATTCCCACACCACCCAGCGCAGCAGCTATTTCAAATGAGGCAGGCTAAAAACGCCAGAAAATGAGAAATGTTTGGTTGATTGTTAATGTCGCGGTTAATGTTTTCTCTCCGTTTCCCTTCGCAATTCCCCTCTGCATTTTCCTTTCTTTTATTTGGGTGGATTTTGACCGAAATTTAAGTCTTTGATGTTGTGGCTTTAAATTGAAAGCAGTGTAATGCTGACTGTCAAAACAAGGCAGCCTGCCACAGTTTTAATATGTATCTAATTTATGAAAATTAACTATTAATGACCACAGTAGAGTCCTTTTTCACTCTCTTTACTTTGCTGTACTTTAAACTACACTCGCATAAAAAGCCAAGTATATTTTGGGTCAGCATGTTATCCTTGTGTTCTCACAGCCAATTAAGGAAATGGCATGCTGTTCTGGAGGACACTCAAGAGCGATACAGCATCCTCAGCTAGCTGATAACAAGCGTGGCTTCAACAACTCTTTCTGCTTATCAATCGAAATGTGTGCAAGTACGGTCGAGTCATCTTGACCATTTGCTAACCCTTGCTGTCATAATTCTCTTCTCTTTTTTATGGCTAAGCTTACCTGTCCTGTTTGCTGGGTAACAACTGGTGCTGAAGGATCTGCTGCCTTTTACATATAGCTGGATGATGCTTGACGTTGTCGAAAGGTTCCCAGTTGTGGAGACGTGAAATCACATAAAAACAGCAACGCGAATTGGAAACTAGAGCAACGTCAGGGATGCCGGCAGGTGACAGCGTTGATGGCAGCGACGGCAGCGGCGACGGGTGCAGTTGGGTAGGCTTTTTGGGGGCTATGTTGCAGTTGCAATTGCTGCTCTAGTTGCTGCTGTTGTTGTTGCTGCTGCTGATGCTGCTGCTGCTGCTGCTACTGCTGCAGTTGGCTTAGGCGTTAATGACAAATTGCTGGTTCGGTGGTCAATGGTACGACGACACATCCTTTTATCCTTGCACTTTAGCACTGCTCGTTGGCTCGTTTCCGTTTCACATTTTGCTGCTCGCTGCTGCTGGTGCTGCGACTGCTGCTGCTTCTGCTGCTGCTGCTTTCGTTGCGACTGCGACGCTGCTGCTGCATTTTTTGCGTAACTTGTGAGCTTTTGCTTTCACACATTTCACAGTCAATTGAAACATTATTATTATATTGCGTTCACAAATCGGGGCTGAATGGGGAGGTGGCGCGATTGTACGCGATAAGCCCAAAAAATTCTTTTAACTTTTACCGATTCTTGTTTTATTTTTTTTTCTTTCGCTGCGTTTAATTGATTTTTGCGCGTGTATATGTGAATGCATATATGTATGTACGAGCATACATGCTGCTGCTGCTGCTGCTGCTTTGTCGTAGTGTGTGTGTGCGCGCTGCGAGAGTGTGCGTGTGTGTGTACGAATAGAAATGTAAGTGAGTGAGTGTGTGTGTGGGAGCAGGCAACGGAATGCGATGCGTCCGAATGGCAGTGCGGAGCTTTTGCTTATGAGCCGCGTTTTACTACGAGCGCAACGCTTTTGGCCTGAATATGCGAATTTCCTGCGCTACTCCTACGTTAACAGAGCGCAGCGCACCACGCACATCTCTATGTATGCATGTGTGTATGTATGGGTATGAATTTCAGTATAATAAAATATCCTGTTTGGGAACGAATGAGCAAAACGCTCGCACTGCGCATGCGCTCGAAATTTGGAGCAAGTTGCCGCTGCTGGCTATTTTGTGGGCGATAGCGAGCAAATGGCGATAACACTTTCCACCCCCACACCTCCCACCTCCTACACACCACCACCAAAAACACCACAGCAGCAGAGTCGCAAACGTTCGTTCAACGTCCCTTTTACACTACAGTTCGTTTGCTCGTTTCTATGTGGCGTTTTTTTTTCTTTTCACTTCGTTTTTGCAGGCGGCTTACTAACGCTTTTGTTTTGGGCACTTTTGGTTTATCGTTAATATTCCACTTAATTGCAACACTTTGCGTTATTTGCACATTTTGTAATTGTTTCGCAGTAAGTTTAAAAACATTCACGAATTTGATGATAATGAACTGACATTTTCTGCTGCACCCCCTAGTTTTATGTTATGGTTTTGTCATCTGCAATTTAACTGTGTTCCGCGCTGTTAATAACAGTGAACATAACAGAGCATTCGCATAAAGCTAATGTTAATCACTTTTTGTTTATAACGAAAGAATATCTTTATTTTCTTAATTGCAATTTACTTACTTAAAAAAAATAAAATAATTCACAAAAATATAAACTATATCGAAAATTATTCACTGCACAATACAAAACAGAACTGTTACAGCGCCAAATGAAGAACACTGTTTATTAGATGTGGCAACGTTAACCCATCAAAATGTATACGTCTGGCAACTCTGCCGCGCAATAATAGAATTACTTCGCACTTTCTGCCCAATAGACATTTAGAACTAAAATACTTCATAATTTTAGTTATAATCGTAGAACAGATGTTGTATTTAGCAATTATCTATCCTTTTTATTATGGAGGTCACAATAAGATGGCAAGAGTAGAATTAGAACTGTAATTCAGAGTGCAGTTGTCGATCGACGTGCATTATTTACTGATTGACTATAAGAGATTCAAATAAATACCATTTTTAGTATATTGAATACTTTTTGTTGGATTAATAAAATTTACACTAGTTAAACAAATTTATAAACTTAGATTTTTATTCTCAATAAGCAATTATAAAGTGCGATTCTGTTAACTTTAACTAAACAAAATTAAATATTTTGTTGTAGTTTAGCAGCCAGAAGTGGTATATTTGGCGAATCATAGCGCGGTCACACTAGTTTGTGTATTTGTGACGAGAAAATCTTGCGTCGGGAATTTGGAGCTCTTTTGCAGCCCCGCCTTTGAGTGCAATTTTATCTTTATTTTCGCCTCCATTGTTCACAAGAGAGTAATGACAATAACTGCAACATGACCGAAAAGATAACACTAGCCGATGCGCTGTCCAATGTGGAGGTGTTGGACGAGATTCCGCTGCCCGATGAGCAACCATGCATTGAGGCCCAGCCCTGTTCGATTATCTACAAAGCAAATTTCGATACTAATTTCGAGGATCGCAATGGCTTCGTTACTGGCATTGCCAAATACATCGAAGAAGCGACAACGCATGCAAATTTGGTAAGTGTACACAAAAAGACATACTGCATTCCCCTTCCACAAGTCTAATTGCACTTCCTGCCACCACAGAACGTTCTCTTGGACGAGGGGCAGAAGCATGCCGTCATGCTGTACACCTGGCGCTGTTGCTCTCGAGCCATTCCACAGCCCAAATCCAATGAGCAGCCCAATCGCGTGGAGATCTACGAAAAGACCGTTGATGTACTGGAGCCGGAAGTGAATAAGCTGCTCAACTTTATGTACTTCCAACGCAAGGCAATCGAGGCATTCTCGGGCGAGGTGAAGCGACTGTGTCATGCGGAGAAGCGCAAGGACTTCGTCTCCGAAGCATATCTGCTGACGCTGGGCAAGTTCATCAACATGTTTGCCGTGCTCGACGAACTGAAGAACATGAAATCGAGTGTGAAGAACGATTATTCCACATATCGACGCGCTGCACAATTCTTGAAAGTGATGTCGGATTCGCACACGTTGCAGGAGTCGCAGAATCTGTCGATGTTCTTGGCCACACAGAACAAGATACGCGACACCGTCAAAGATACACTGGAGAAGATTGTGGGCTACGAGGATCTGCTGTCGGACGTCGTCAACATTTGTGTCCACATGTTCGAGACGAAGATGTATTTGACGCCTGAGGAGAAGCACATGCTCGTCAAAGTCATGGGCTTCGGGCTGTTTCTCATGGACAGCGATGGCTGCAACATCAACAAGCTGGATCAGAAGAAAAAGATACGCCTCGATCGCATTGATCGCATCTTCAAGAACCTGGAGGTGGTGCCACTCTTTGGCGACATGCAAATCGCCCCGTTCAACTACATCAAGCGCAGCAAGCACTTCGATTCTAGCAAATGGCCGTTGTCCAGCTCGAATGCCATCAGTCCACAGGCTGATCTAATGGTGCATCTGCCGCAGATACGCGAGGATCATGTCAAGTACATTTCAGAGCTGGCACGCTACACCAATGAGGTGACCACCACCGTGAAGGAGAATCCCTCTGATGCCGAGAATCGCATCACCGCCGACTTGGCACTGCGTGGTCTGCAGCTGCTCTCCGAGTGGACCAGCGTGGTAACCGAGCTGTATTCGTGGAAGCTGCTGCATCCCACGGACCACCATCAGAACAAGGATTGCCCCGTCGAGGCAGAGGAGTACGAACGAGCCACACGCTACAATTACACGTCAGAGGAGAAGTTCGCATTGATCGAGGTGATTGCCATGATCAAGGGCCTCCAGGTGCTAATGGCACGCATCGAGACGGTGCTGTGCGAGGCCATACGCCGCAACATCTACTCGGAACTGCAGGACTTTGTGCAGCTAACACTGCGCGAGCCGTTGCGCAAAGCGGTCAAGAACAAGAAGGATCTGATACGCAGCATCATCATGTCAGTGCGTGAAACATCGGCCGATTGGCAGAAGGGCTACGAGCCCACCGATGATCCCGTCTCGAAGGGCAAAAAGGATCCCGACGGCGGCTTTCGCATCCATGTGCCGCGTCTGAATGTTGGGCCTTCGTCCACACAGTTGTACATGGTGCGCACCATGCTGGAGTCGCTGATTGCCGATAAGAGTGGAGGGAAGCGCACGCTGCGCAAGGACATCGATGGCAATTGTCTCATGCAGATTGACACGTTCCACAAAACGTCGTTCTATTGGAGCTACCTGCTCAACTTGAGCGACACGCTGCAGAAGTGCTGTGATCTGTCGCAGCTGTGGTATCGTGAGTTCTATCTGGAGATGACCATGGGACGCAAGGTGAACAAGTGCATGGTGCGGCATCAGCACAACGAGGAATGCAAGGATTTGATAACGATGGAGAAACGCATACAGTTCCCCATTGAAATGTCCATGCCGTGGATTCTAACTGATCACATACTGCAGACCAAGGAGCCCTCAATGATGGAGTATGAGTTTGCTCCTTGTCATGATTTCAACTGTTAATTTAATCGATTCTTTTTGCAGATTTGTCTTGTATCCCTTGGACTTGTACAACGATTCAGCCCATTATGCACTCACTGTCTTCCGCAAGCAATTCCTCTACGACGAGGTGGAGGCCGAAGTCAACTTGTGCTTCGACCAGTTTGTCTACAAGTTGAGCGAACAGATCTTTGCCCACTACAAACAGCTGGCGGGCAGGTGAGTTCAGTTCAGCAATTATAATTGAACTCAAATTGAAGATTGTTTCCAATACTTGCAGCATTTTCTTGGACAAACGTTTTCGTTTGGAGTGCGAAGTGCTCGGCTTCAATTTCCAGTCCTATCCACGAAATAATCGCTACGAAACGCTGCTGAAGCAACGACACGTTCAGCTACTGGGTAAGCATTGAAACCAGATCGATAACTAAGCAATTGGAATTAATTTTCCCATTGTTTTGCAGGTCGCTCCATTGATCTAAACAAGTTAATCACACAACGCATCAATGCAAACATGCACAAGAGCATCGAATTGGCAATCAGTCGCTTTGAGGGCAACGACATTACTGGCATTGTGGTAAGTTTAACTTAAGCTCAACCGCAAGTTCGACTTTAATTAATTCTTGCTACTCTCCTTGCAGGAACTTGAGGGGCTTTTGGAGGCTAATCGCATTTGCCACAAAATGCTGAGCAAGTATTTGGCTCTCGACAACTTTGATGGCATGGTGAAAGAGGCTAATCATAATGTTCTGGCACCTTATGGTCGCATCACATTGCACGTATTTGTGGAATTGAACTATGATTTTCTCGTTAATTACTGCTACAATGCAGCCACAAATAGGTGAGTTGCCGAAACCAATTATTCTATTTATTATGCACTAATTTGTTTACTATTTGTTTTGTAGGTTTATACGCACCAAGGTCAATTTATCATCGTCCCAGGCAATACAGCGGGAGAAGCCCCCGCAAATGTCGCATTATTATCTATGGGGCTCGAAGCAGTTGAATGCCGCTTATTCCACACAATATGGACAGTACACAGGCTTTGTGGGTGCACCGCACTTCCACGCCATGTGTCGCCTGCTGGGCTACCAGGGCATTGCGGTCGTCATGGACATCATACTGAAGGACATTGTGAAGCCGCTCATTCAGGGATCATTGCTGCAGTTCACCAAAACGCTAATGATTGCCATGCCCAAGTCTTGCAAATTGCCACGCTGTGAGTACGGCTCACCCGGCGTGCTCAGCTATTATCAGGCGCATCTAACGGACATTGTGCAATATCCGGATACAAAAACTGAACTCTTTCAGTCGTTCAGAGAGTTTGGCAACTGCATCATCTTCTGTCTGCTGATCGAACAGGCTTTATCGCAGGAGGAGGTGTGCGATCTGTTGCATGCAGCGCTCTTCCAAAACATCTTTCCACGCCCATTCTGCAAAGGTGCGCATTACCCTTATATTCAATCGGAATGGTATTGACATTTATAATTTACTTTACAGAGAACGAAAAGCCTGAGGCTAAGCAGAAGCGTCTCGAAGCTCAGTTTGCCAACTTGCAAATCGTTTCCAACGTAGAGAAAATCGGCACAGCTAAGGTAAGGAATCTAAACTCTTTTAAATAAGCGTATTATACTTACGTGGTCATTTTGAACACACAGCAAGCAATGATAGCGCGCGAGGGAGATCTGTTGACCAGGGAGCGACTCTGTTGCGGTCTGAGCATCTTTGAGGTGATCTTGAATCGCGTTAAGAGCTATTTGGACGATCCAGTGTGGTGTGGACCGCCGCCAGCCAATGGCATCATACATGTAGACGAATGCTCCGAGTTTCATCGCCTCTGGTCGGCCTTACAATTTGTCTACTGCATCCCAGTGCGCGGCACCGAGTACACAATTGAGGAGCTGTTCGGAGAGGGTCTGAACTGGGCTGGTTGCGTTATGATTGTGCTGCTTGGTCAGCAGCGTCGCTTTGAAGCTCTAGACTTTTGCTATCACATCTTGCGAGTGCAGCGCGTCGATGGCAAGGACGAGGACGTCAAGGGCATTGTAAGTCGAATGAAGTTGGCATTCGTATGTGCTTTGTGTTAATTCATTGTTTTTGCAGCAATTGAAACGGATGGTGGACCGCATACGACGCTTCCAAGTATTAAACTCACAAATATTCTCAATTCTAAACAAGTATCTTAAGGGTGGCGACGGTGAGGGCTCAAATGTGGAGCACGTGCGCTGTTTTCCGCCGCCACAGCATCCCTCGGTTATATCATCGTCGTCACACTATCAGGATCCACAAAAGCTGCGGCAGAGCATGAACAATTGAGAACATAACCATGAGATGCATTTAAGCTAAACGTAAACACTTAATTTAAATATTTAACCACAATTACAAGCTATACAAACTCTATTTGTGGGCATCTATCCAAGTAGTTATTCGTGTTTCGAGCATTGAAGCGATGGGATGCCTGGGAAATACATTCGATTTTACTACAATTGTTATTCCTTTCGATTACATATTTTTTTGTTTATTGTGGTTTACACTATACTTACATACGCTATGTAAATTGTATTATGCAAGCAATTATATATACTATTCATAGATTTATAATTAATTCCACGCTACAATCAATTGCATTCTCTCTATGTACTTTTTCAAATAATGTATGTGCGTCCTTGCATTTGAGTTTTAATTCCTATGATATTATAGAGAACCACAATAGTTTTGCTTAATTAATGCGAGAATCAAATTAGCCAAAGAATTGACGAATGGGCAAAGCATAAGTTGGCTTTAAATACGAAATACATTCAAAAAGAACGAAATGAAAGAAAAGTATTAATAGTGAGAGAAATTATAAAGTAAAACTGCCAATTAAACGGAGCGCATATAACGAGAATTCAAGAATTGTGCATCATGCTGGATGTATGTTTGTAACTGAATTGATTGCACACAGACAAACAAAAACTTAATACAATGAACTTTATCGAATAAAATTTTCATACGTATTTCTAACAAACCCTTATAAACAAATGGACTTCTCTCTACTTCAAATGTGGAAGATATGTTTTATTAAAATTACAATATTAGATTTATGCTCATTGGAATGCTGGCGGAATGATAGCCGTAATACATTATTTTCCCTAACATTTACAACTCGTATTTGTCACACCATTCTTTGCTGGACAGCCACTCGACTTGTAGACGTGCAACACGCAGAAGTTGTCGGCATAGTTGCGTGGCAAATCGAAGTGAGCGCTGTCGGCACCTAAGTAGCAAGCACCGTAGGCGCTGCTCTTGGTGATTTGCACCAACTTGAGATTGTACGGAATGAAGGTCTTGGCCAGCTCGTCAATGAATGATTGCCTCAGCAGATTCCAGCTGCTCCACACTGAGCCCACGCAGACGACGCTCAGCTCACCGGATTTAACCAAATCCTTGCTAACATTGGGCAGCAGGGCTTTGATCATGCGTGCAAGATGCACGCCAGCCTCTTCGAAAAGCGACAAGGCCAGCTTGTCACCACTTTCGGCACTCTCGGCCAGCTTCTTGCAGAGATTGGCAAAGAAGGGTTTGTCGAACTTGGCATAGCAATGTGTCAGCATATCGTAGCGCGTCTCGACGTTGAAATGCTGCTTGATCAAGGACCAGGTCTTCTCAATGGGATACGGCGACTTCTCAAAGTTATCCATGTGATCAAAGACCACTTTGACGGCGCGATACGATATGAACGAGGCTATAAATTGAATAAATAATCCATTAATCATGACAATGCCAATGCTGATTAGATGTCAAGCGTTATCAGGCAACTTAATCTGGGTCGTCCCATTGAAATAATGCAAATCAAATGCGTACTGATAACGCCTGAAGGAAACACCAACGTAGCACTTACCGCTGCCCTCATCCCCGAGGAAATTGCCCCAACCACCGCAATTGGCTGTGGAGCCATCGGGGTTGCGTAGTAGGCAATTGGAGCCAGTTCCCGAGATTAGCACCATGCCGCCAATGGAGGAAGCAGTGAACATGCTGCCCATGGTATCGCTGGACACAGCGTAGCTCTCAGCCAGCCTGGGGAAGGTGCTTCTCAGCTCCTGCTCCAGCTCGCGATTGGTGGCTTCCTAAAAGCCCACAGTAAAAAAGTGAGTTGCGTGCCACGAAGAACAATTAAATCGCAAATTACCTGCTCGCAGCCGCTGAGACTGAGCCCTAAGCTGGCGAGTGGCGTGTCCTTTGGTATCTTTGCCTCCTCCTTGCAACGCTCCACCATGTCGGCAATGCGACGGGCGCACTCGGGGATGCCAATGCCCCAGTGATTGGTGCCCAGACCGCTGGTGGTGCCCACCGATTCGCCGCTCTCATCGCAGATGACCAGTCTGGAGTGCGTTGCACCGCTGCAACAACAAGAAGAATAAAATATATACTTGTATAGGGGCTGCGTAGAGAAGCACTTAATGAATTGTGTCTACATCCGCTCGGTCAGTTGTCTTCATTGTTCGACTATTGCGCTACTTCAGGGTCATGACCGAGAACAATAATGTAGCACCTATTAATAGTTCAACTAAATCGAATTAAATGGTTGCCAATTGAGCAAATTGAAGTTGAAGCATGGGCAGAGATTCAAATGTTTGGTCACGTCACGTCACGTCACGATTTTTCAATTAATTAATTTGGACGCAAGGTACAACCTAAATAACCTGCCGCACGCTTCAAATGGATATTTTATTTAAATCAATTTGTACAGAATACTGCATTTTATGAAACGCTTTCTTCAATCTTCTCCACTTAACTATAAACCCTATTGTATAATACTATAGATAACTATTTATAGTGTACAAAGGTGTTCCCCTCAATTTATTGACCTCTGTGCGTATACGGGCTGCAAAGATAGAAATCTGCATACAGTATCGAAATATATGTATGTGAACACCCGCATTCAATTGCTATTATTATGCACACTTGTTGCCTCTCAATTGAGCTGAATGCTTGTGTGCATTGTGCAACGGGAACGAAAACAGCAGCTGTTATCGCTAAGCCAAATGTGTTTGCATTGCGGCGATAAATGTGCTTAATTAATTCTTGCAATTCAAAAGATAAGCTAGGCGCCAAAACCAGCTGCGAGCGCGTGACGTCATTAATTGCGATTAGTTGGCAACGCCGCAGCCGGAGCGTTGCCACCTCATAGCACGACAACCGGTCATAATATTGCACAAGCGAAACATTTCTTAAATTTTTGTTAATTGCAAAGTGCGTGCCGTTGTGTGTGGATTGAATTGGGAGAAAGATCAAAGAATTTGGTAATTAAAGCAATTACAAGTTAATTGATATTATGAAGCTGCTGGCAAACGTTCGCCAGCTGCTGCGCCGGCAGCCGAAGCAGCGCCCAATGACAACAACCACAAGTCAGGCACATGACACAACCAGAACGAGTGGGAAACCAGCGTTAACCAGTGCACAGCTCGACGAACTGGAGCGCAACATTGAGCTGCGGCATCACAGGAACAACATTCCACTCATACGCCAGCTGATCCAGAAGCTGCAACAAGGCGTGGACAGCGAGCTGCAGCGTCAGCTGGACGACGAACTGCAGCAACTGCCGAATGCCACAAATCCACGCCTGCTCCGCTATGACAACCAGCCCTACGAGCTGGCCAACTATAAGCAGCGCGCGCTGCCGGCGCCAGAGGCAGCAAAGGAGTTCTCGGAGCTGGCGCGCGCCTTCAATCTGTTTCGCATGGATCATCTGGGCAACTTTACGGGCCACAAGAGCTACTACTTGACGGGGCAGCTGGCCATGCTGGAGCAGGCGATCATACAGTACGCACTGCAGACGCTCAGCAGTCAGGGCTTCAAGCTGATCTCGGTACCCGACATTCTGCCACGCGAGGTGATTGAGAGCTGTGGCATGCGCACCGAGGGCGAACGCACACAGGTCTACAAACTGGACACCGGGGAGTGTCTGTCGGGCACCTCGGAAATGGCGCTCGCCGGCTTCTTTGCCAATCGCGTGCTGGCGGAGCAGCAGCTGCCACTGAAGGTGGCCGCCGTGAGTCGCTGCTATCGGGCCGAGACGTCGGGATTGCAGGAGGAGAAGGGCATCTATCGCGTGCATCAGTTCACCAAGGTGGAAATGTTTGCCATCGCCACACCCGAGCAGTCGGAGGCCACGCTGGAGCAGTTCAAGGAGACCGAGATTTCGCTCTTCAAGCAGCTGGGCATCAATTTCCGGCTGCTCGACATGCCGCCCTGTGAGCTGGGTGCGCCGGCGTACCAGAAGTACGACATCGAGGCCTGGATGCCGGGTCGCCAGATGTGGGGCGAAATCTCCAGTTGCAGCAACTGCACCGACTACCAGGCGAAGCGTCTGAACGTCAAATACAAACGTGCCTCCGATGGCAGCGTGTTGCACGCCCACACGCTCAATGGCACTGCAACGGCCATTCCGCGTCTTTTGATTGCATTAATTGAGTCCTATCAAAACGCCGCATCCGCCTCCATTACGATTCCCGAGGTGCTGGTGCCCTTCATGAATGGACAGCGAACAATAACGCGGAACAAACGGATACCGGAGACAAAGCTGGTGAAATTTATCAAGTCGCCGTGATCTTGTTGTATAATTACTCTATATACATGCATAATCAGATAATGTATGACAACAATCTAGTATATGTAGTTTTATCTGTTGTTCGCGCTAGTGGGGCTGGTCTGGCTTCTATATGTATGACAAGCATATAGTAACTGCATTTAAGTTGATCCCCTGAATTTATCAACTTGTTAACTAATTACTATTTATAATCGGATAATGAGTGACAACAACAATGATGCTTAGTTACAACGATTATCTCTTTCTAAATTGAAAAATAAGAGTTATTTGCTCATTTTTTTTCATTGTAGAGTAATTTTTGTTTTTAAGATTTTTTGCTAAATTTTTTGTTTTAATAAAGCAGTGATTTTTATTTGTTTGACTAGCGAAATAGGCATTCAATTTAAATTTTGAGTTCTTATTTTTTGTGTATGTATAAAAATAGAAAACAATAATTAAATTTGTTAAAGTTAATGGGGTTGGTCTTAGTTATATGTGTTTTTGAGTTGATCCCAGTGTGATAAGTGTTTGTCAAGCACTGGTACTAATAATCTGCCCCTCTCATTGTTAATCAATTGCGCACTTGATATATATGTGTACATAGTATGGAAGTTATTCACTTCATGAATCAAGAGCAATAGTCGACGATATCGACCTCACTTACCCTTCAATGCCGCCAAAATATTTCATTTTGCTTTTCGAACTTGCTCGTGTTCCGTGTTCTCGTAGTTGAAGGCGCTTCAGGGGAGGCAAAAACGCACGAATTCTGTAACATTTAAAAAGCCAAATTAATTTACTTAATTGCACCAATTGAACCCCTCCCTCCCTGTCGCCCAATATCAACACAAATCTTATCGTAGTTTTATGAGACACAAGAATTCGCTGAGCCAAGCAGAAAGCGAAAGCTGCTTTTGCATGCGCTCAAAGAATGGTCAACTGCGGCAGTATTGTTGTTGTTGCTTCTGCTGCTGCTGCCGTAATCGCCACATAGTCAGTAGTGCATTGGAAAGGAAAGGAAAGGGAGAGAGTGGGGAAACCGAAACTAGTTTACAAACAAAATCCACTCACTTTTCTGCTTTTTATTAATGGGGTGTATTTGTGTGCTAATAACAAATTTGTAAGTTTTCTTTACGGCGCTTCGCTAAGCGTTAAATATTTGATTTGAGGGACCAGTTAGGCATAATAAATAATAATAATTGCAAACGCGTCAGCAGCAAACCGTTAAATATTTCTCTTGGTGCACACACACACGCACAGATAGAAGTCATAAAAACACAATGTATACACATACTACATTAATTGTGAAGCTCAAGTTGACACACACTTATTATTGTCGCAATTCGTAATATTTTAGCACTAAATTCTTACCCGCCGCAGGGGAGCTAGCTACTGATACGGCTTACGTCCGAACGCTGTGATGTTCACACACAAAATATTGTTTTGAGACGCCAACATTTGTTATTTAAAGATTTGGCGTCCGCCTCACACGCCAGCTGTTAGCGCGAAGCAAAAGCTCAGTGCTACAAAGAACCTGCATTTTCAGTGCTGTAAAATACCCACCCAAACCAAAGCTGCATTGCGATAAATATTCTTGATTTTCTTTTTATTCGGGTATCTGCAGTGTTGCAAAGGCTCTCAAATAATATTAAAACACAGTCGTTTCGATACAAATTGTACTTGTTTGGCGCCAGTTTTACTTTTTGCTCTTCTCCTTGTCTTTGTCTTTAATCGTGTACTTATCGTAAGATTTAGTCGGATCATATGGCTCCCAGCGGCTGGCGGGAAATATGTGCTTGTTGCGCTCGAACCAGGAACGCAGCAAAACCTTACCAGCGTGGGATTCCTCCTTCTCCACGGACGCATCGCTTATCATGCGAACATCGTCGTGCACATCGAACTGGAAGAGCGGTCCGGACTTGCCGCGCGCCTTTGTCACAATGAAGTCGTAAAAGGAATAGTGATGTGGCAATATCAAATCCTCCTTCACGTACATCAGTTGATCGGCCATCACGGTCTTCAACTCGATGAACTCCTTGCGCAACAGTTCAAGGCATTTCTGCAGAAACTGATAGATGGAGTTGCCCTTCTTCATGAGTACATTGCGTCGATGGCCGGAACCATCCCAGTAACTGAAGGTAATTGAGATATCCTCATCTTTAAGTTCCGCCTGTTGCATTACCCATTCCTGGCGCAGTTGCTCGCGCAGGCGATTCTCCTGCTCCTCTCGCTCGCGGTCTGGCAGAAACGAGGTGTCCACATCGGGATTCTTGCATATCTTTTTTTTCTTAAGGGGCACCTCTTCATTACGTATCTCGGTCCATTTAGCTGGCGCGGGTTTTTGAAAGGTTTCCTTCTCGTTATCGTCATCAGCATCATCATCTTCGTTCTCGTCATCATCCATGTTAAATGATAATGCTTGTATCTGGCGTTTCTGTTTGTTCTTTTCGGCCTGAATGGCTTCCAGTGCACGTTGTTTTTCGCGATCCTTTTCGTCCTTCTTTTGTGCCAGTTTCTTTTCTCTCTCACGCACTATGTCCTCCTGCTTAGCCTTCATCTCATCCAGCGTGACCAGACCAATGGTCGAAGACTTAAGCTGCTGTTCCACGGCATCATAGTGCGTTGCAAACTTGTTCTCAATCTTGTCCAGCTTCAGCTCCTCTTCAATTTTCTTCTTGCGAAACTCGATCTCCTGCTGTTGTATCTCGCGCTTTTTCATGAGCTGCGCAGCTCTGCCAGCCTCGCTGGCTGCACCCTTGTAGTGCGCCATATTTCCAAATTAACAAAACTGATTACGTTTGTAGATATCTGCAATTTGTTGTCCCTTTTAGACGAACTTGATATTGTTTTTTGTATATTGTGTCAACTTCTTCTTCTTCCTTTTCCACCAGCCAGCTGTTCTGCATGCCTGCTGTTATTTTACAGCAACTGTTACCATTAACATGTTTCTGTGTGGCTGTATTTTGATAGCAAGCAATTGATTTCAAAGCAGGCAGCTTTTGAAATGTTGCAATTGTGGGCGCGCGCCGTTAATTTTAAATGTGTCAGAGCTTTGACGTCCTTTTAGAGTCCTTTAAAGAGCTTTCGTGTGTTGACCAACATAAATAAGTTTGGTATATGCCGTTAACTGTTTCAGTTACAGCGGAACTTTCAAACGCATAGGACGCGCGCGGACCGAAGCATCGTAAGCAAGCGCTGAGGATATTTTTTGAAATCGAATCCATTTGATTTCAGTTGCTCAAGTGAAATGTGAAGTTTAATAGGCCAAGAATTAAGAAATTGTAAATCATTCAATTATGCAAATATGTACATAAATGTGCCTTGTCTGGCTAAATGTGGTTGTGTGTGTGTGTGAGTGTGTTGATGTGTGGATGTGTTTGCGAATGTGGATAACACATACGTGTGTGTGAGTGTTGTAATGAAGAAGAAGTCCTCAACGTTGGGCAAGGACATTACGGACAAAGAGTAACACCAGCAGCAGCAGCAGCAGCAGCACTGCTGTAAATACTGGTGGCTTTGGCCCAACGGAAACGGAAGTCCCAAATTGAAATGGCATTTAAGATGAGCGAACAATTTAAAATATTTCATTTACAGCCTCGGCAAAACCGGATTGGTCTGCTTTTAGCTTCGATAAAGGATCGCTCTTCTGCTTGGCCTCACGGCCATTGTTCTTAACGTATTCATAAGCCAGAGCCATAAATTACAACTGACTGGCGTCTGGCCAGCAGCAGATGAAGGGAGGGCAGTGTTGGGAGAGGGCTGCTGCCGTGCGGTGGCCAAGTCAAGTGCCAATAAAATCATTAACTGTTGCAATGCATTAAATTCATGGGCTCAGACTCCCGGCCATTGTTTGCGTTGTCGTTGTCATAAAACTAAAAACGATTCATCGCACGTTTCATCTGCGTCCCATGTTGGCCACAAATGTGCCGTTTGTCCCAGCGGAGGGTCCTGTGCGTGTTGCTGCTAATTGCCTGCGAGGGAAAGAGACAGAGGGGGGGGGGGGGGGAACGTGTGAGGAGCCATGTTAAATAATTAATAGCGACAATTGCCTTATCGAGCATTAATTAATTTATCGGTCATTATAGAGCAGCCCATTGAAGCGAGGAGTCTGATCGTATCTCAAGGGTGGATAGTTCGGCGAAGTGCCTCAAGCGGCGACTGCAACCTTTGCTAATTGCTTTTCATTTCCAGGAGCTAGTGAGAGAAAACATGGCAAACTTTTCGGCCAGCCCAAAACTAAATTAAACAAACCGAACTAACAAGTTTGTCCTGGGTCAACTTTTGTTAAATCTATTGGTTGCGGTTACCATCGACAATTCTCATCCCACAGCTCCCCACTCTCGTCCCGCAGCTATCTTTGTCTCCCAGCAGGACCTTCCCTGTTGTCAGCTGCAAAGTTCATATGACAGACGCACTTCACTTTGGCTTAAGAGTTTTGCCATGTGCAAAGTTTCCATGGATTACTCTACTACACACACACACACACACACATGTATACAAAAGGACACTTCAACTTTTATATTGTCAAGTTAAAGCAGCACTGAAATCCAGTTTATCCGCATAGTCCCATAATTGCTCATTGTTATAGTTTTATCACCGCACACAATGAGAGCATTTTGGGATTCTTGAAGAGCAAATTGAATAAGTCGCCCCGCTTCTCTGTTTATTAATCAATAAATTAAGCACAATATTTATGTTGGCCACGCTCGAGGTTAAATTACAACTACAGCCAGTAATTACAGGTGGTCATTACGGTCATTATGGACTGTGGACGAATAAGACGAGCAACGAAAGTAATAAGGAAGTTAAATGAGGCTTAAAGAGTCAAGTCATTAAGTCGATATTGAATTTTAATGCAACCCAATTCTCATTGCTGTCAAGCACTAATTGAACTTGTTCTCTCTTTATGCCCTCCACCGAGTGTAGTTCAGTCACGCAATCTGCACCGCGAAGGTGTTGAGCCTTTAAAGTGCTTTCGCTTCAAGCTTAGAATAAAAGTGCATATTATTCTCAATTTACTTATTTATTGTGCTTTGAATTTCAATGGGAATTCCATATAAAAAAACGCGTATTTTGTTCGCATCAATTTGAACTGCTCTAAAAGCAAAATTGCCTTTTTTATTGCGCGCTCAGTTTCGAAAACATTCGAGAGCAGCGAAATTTCATATTTATATTGGACTCCACTTAAATGATATTTGAGTTGCAGTGCAACTGCTGAGCGTTTCTATTTATTTATGACGTACTATTTTTTATTTTTATACCACGTTATACGAGTACACGCGAGTTTATTTTTCACTCCGCTGAAGGCAATAAATTTAATTTGCAACTGCTGAGCAGATTTTGCTTGTTAATTATTTGCAGCTTATTTGAAAATGTAATTTGAGAGCTCACAGCACAGCCACATTGATTAAGTACCTTTTTTCTGATTATATCAGTTTTTATTTTATTTTCTGTGGGGCGGGGCGGATTACCTTTTGAGTACTGCGCTTTGGCGCTGGTCCAGGCCAGGATGCTTGGAGTCGGTTGAGCCACGTCTTGCTCGAATACTTTTCCTGTCGTAAAACGTCTGCTATTTGGTTTATCTTTCCTCAATTTTTCTGTGTTTTCCCTTCGCCTGTTTTTTTTTTATATTTTTTTTGTAACGTTGATGGTCTGATTTTTGGTGGTTTTGTTTGGCTGTTATTTGTTTTCTACTGTCTCTTTTTTTTTGTTTTTTGGCCAGTTTTTGGCTGTTTTCGGTTCGATGCGGACAAAAAGTTTTTGCATTTTGGCGTCGGCGGCGGCGCAGAGGCAAAAAACTTGACACAATTTAAACTTTTCTATAAACAAAATGAAAGCAAAACGCGCTATTTACTTTCATTCGTTTGTTGATATTCGCGTGCAGCCGCGCGCTCTCTCTCTCTCTCTCTCTCTCCCCCCCCTGTTTCTCTTAGTCATTCTCTCGCTCGCTTTTTGCTGGGGCAAAGGTGGGCGCAATTCAAACTCAAATTTGTCAATAGCAGTGACAACAAAAGCCTTTTTTTCTGGCATCACTTTGGGTTTTTCAATTTCGCGCAAATTGCTCATATTTGAAACAATTTGCCGCTGGCAGCAAGCACACAACACAAACACACTCACATACACACACACACACAGTCGCAGGGTGCACGGCGTTCACAGCCGGTTGCATTTTGCATCAAGATTTATGCAGAGTTTCCAGAAAGCTGACAACATGACGTATGATTAATTTGTTACTGTGTTTGTTTTCACTCTCCCTCGCTCGGTCTCTCTCTCTCTCTCTGTCGCTCGCTTTGTTGTTGGTGGCAACATTTAATTAAATTGGCAAAACACAACGGAACAGAAAGCGGAGAACTGAAAAAGAATATTAAATATATGCGGATGAAGCGTTTATTTCGGGCACAAGCCGAGACATCCAGTCAGCGAGTCAGCGAGTTACCGAGACGCGGTCGCGCCCTTAGAAGCTGGCAAAGCTAACGAGCTGCTGTGCTTATTTTTAGTCACGTCGACCGTCGACAACAACACTGCTAGCTAGCAACCAATAACAGCAACAACAACAACTCTAGCAGTGAAACAACCTTAGCAACTCGACAACAACAGCAACAGCAACAGCATTTTAAGTGCAACTAAAAATATTCTGTGGCCAGAATCAGGCTTTTGAAATTATGTCAGACACGTTAAAAATGCCGCAGACGCACTATGTCAACAACAAGAACAACAAGGACGGAATAACAACAACATCGACAAGAACAACGACAACTGCGAGCAGTTGAGCTAAGGCAACTGGCAGCCATGCGTCGAGGCGTTTGCTACGTCTGCTTATATATTACGTATACGACATGCACTCAATAAATTTGTGCATTTCATGGCAATGACGGCAACGACAACAACGACAGCAATAGCAACAGCAACGCCAACGCAAACGCAAACGCATTTAGCAAAACCTTCTCGGCACTCATGTGCTATTCACATATATACCACTATATATATCAGTTGTGGGATGCGCGCAGTTCTCCGTCATATGTCATAGGCCAACTGGCTTTGCCATTGTCTCCCACAACAGCTGAGTTGCTCCAACTATTTGGCACATTTTAAGATTTATTTACTTTTACTAGAATTGACTCTGCTCGGGGCATAGTTAAACTTTTCTCAATTTGCATGAATTAAAGTGTAAACAAGCCAGCTGATTGACCATGCTTACATGAATTTATGCAAATTCATAAACAGTGGAAGGACTACTTGGCAAATAGTTGCGCAAAAGTTGTTTGTTCTTCGCCCAATCGGTGTTAGAACTTCAATTCAAAGAACAAAGTATCGCAACTTTTGAGCAATTTCAGTAAATAAACTGCGTGTAAAATTGAACGCTGAAAGTTTGATTCGCCTGCGATTCCTCAAAATGTTACATGAAAAGTTGAAAGCTTTGGAAATTTGCAAGTAATTTGTTTTGCCAGCACGTTGCAATAAATTAGCTAATTGTTGCATGTGCCATTTAAATGCTGTTGACTTTAACGCCGTATTTAGGTTGGCAGCTGAATTTAATCGTTTTCCTGCATCAGTTTTAAACTGCGACTGCCTGCGGCTGTGCAATTAATATGTCATTTTATCGCCCATATTTACACATTTTGATTTATTTTAATTACACATCATATCCTTTGTAATTGCACGAATAAACAATTGCGATTGTTTGCGTGGATTCGAGCATACAATTGTTTTAACAATACAATCTGTTTCGCGCAGCTATATAGGTCAACAGTCCATTAAAGCAGTTGGCACATCGACAGTCGTAGTCGCCGTCGCAGTCGCAGTTGGAAGTCGGCAGTCGATTAGTGTAATATCCTTAGGGGCTTATCATAGTACGCATTGTTGATTAGCTGTCTGCTCAGTTCTTAATGTTTCGCACTTGATTGATGCATTCTTCTGCCACTCAGGCGACACGGGGAAGGAAGCAATAGCAGCAGCAGCCGTTGCAGAAGCTCTAGCTGTAGCGGTGGCTGAAACAAAGCCAAACAAAACAAACCACGTTGATTTGTTTCACCTGGCCACGGGGGGAATTGAGCTGCGTTCGTTTGCATCGTAAATCATGAATATAAAAGTCGGCGAGCACACACACTCACAAATGCGGAGACTGTCGGCGTACGTCGAGTAATCTAGCACAGTAGCCGCCAGGTTTTTATGGCATAATTTTTCTTGTTTCGCATCAAAAGTTGTGCACACCTTCTGCGATTCGATTTTGTTGGCGCAACTTTTGCGGCGTCGCGTCGTAAGCAAATCATAAAACTTTGGCTTTGACTTGCGTACAATGCTTTTTTCACTTTTTCCTTTTCCTGTTTCGCCTGCTTCGCCTGCTACCTACTTGTTTTTTATCACGCTAACGTGCCGAGCATTATTTATACATAACGGAAATATTCATTCATGCCAACTAATGAAGTGTCAAAATTGCTGCCCCCAAAAAGTATGCTACGCTTTTGCGCTCCGCATGCGTGCAAAGGTCCACAGCGTGTGTGTCAGTGTGAGTGTGACTGTGAGTGTGTGTGTCTGGCGACCTTGGGCAACTATCAGCTGAGTGGCGAGCGTGCGACCGCATGTGTGTGACACATTTAAAATAGCTTAATAGGCGAGAGAGCAAACTCGCCTCACTCGCCTTCGTCCTGCTGCCTGCATTTTGTTTGCATTCGCCAAACAACAACAGCGTTCCAGCCAGTACACCCCTCCCCCCCTCTCGCTCTCTCTCTGTCACTTTCTTTCGGGGGTGTGCTGGCGCTGACTCTATGAATGACACTCGAACCGCAGCTAGCCATGTAGTCGACTGTCTCTGGCAGCGAGTCAACGTGCCGCCAACATCCTCTGTTCTGCGTCCCGAGCCCTTCACTCTCCTCTCTGTTCGCACTCGACACTCGTCTGTTTCCAAGTGTATTTCCACTGGCGCGTAATTTAATGCTCTCCATGGCATATCGATCTCTGGGCAGACTGCATCTAAATTACAATTAGACCCAATTTCTCGTCCGTATGTAGTTTTGTTGGCTCAAACAAAGCCATAGTCCTTGTGGCAGTGAAATTGCTCGTAATTGTTTGCTGCCGTCCCTCTCTATTTTGTCTGCTTTCTTCGCCATCCAGCTTCGCCTTTGATTTGTTGTTTTCGTTTCCTTTTGCGTTCGCTTTCGCTCGTTTTGCTATTTCTATTTTCCATTTTCTTTACAGCTTTGATTTGTGTATATGTTTGTTGAATTGCTTTTCGCCAAGGGCAAGACATCAGCAGCAGCAGCAGCGGCAGCGGCAGCGGCAGCAGTTGATGGCTGCCTCCCCACATCTGGCCAAAGGGACTTGTTAATAAGGGGACACGCTGCGCTGCCGTTCACCTGCTAGGCTCTGTCCTATTTGCCTTTGGGTTAACCAATAGGTTTACGCCTAATGCCGCAGCTCTCGCCCTTTGTGTCTCCAACTAAACACGGCCTAAAAGTCGACAGGGATTTGTTTATTGAAGCGTATTCTGTTTGTACGCCAATATACATGTTTACAGAGCAACGCTCGCCCTGTTCGACTGGGTGCTTTGTCAATTTGCAGATTGCGTGTGGCGAGGCGCGCTTGAAAAACCATTCGAATGCCTCGTGTCTGTGCCAATCATCACGCATACGCCGTGTGTTCTGCCGTGATATATGGACAAGAGTATTACAAGGAAAGGCTCGTAAAGTCCGCACACGCGAGGCGATTTAGCGCCATTTAGGCATACGTAAGTTATATATATTATATATACGCGATATAAAAGGGTCGCCGCTGCGACGTTGCTCTTTAACATGACAATTTACGAGCCGGCGGCAATGTCCGAGCACTCTTTGGCCTAAGTGAAAGTTAGTATTTGGCATTCATCTGCATTAATTCTCGCGCCGACCTTCTGACTTAATTAATTTATGAATTTCGCTCGCCACTTTCCTGGGTGTGTGCGCCTTTATACACGCACGTGTGTGTGTGTGTGTGTGTGTGTGTGTGTGTGGGTGAAATTGTATATTAATTGCATTTTGCAATGGTGATTGATTGGGGCGCAGCACAATGCACTCAGAGAAGCGTATAGAGGCGCTCTCAATTCAATTATTTGACCACTCAAAACTTTCACTGAAACGACACATGCAAACAGCAGGCAGGCAGTTGCCCTCCCTCTCTCTCTCTCTCTCTCGCCTCTCCCCCTTTCACGCTCTTGTGGATATCTTCTCAATTATGCTGACGCAGGCATTCGGGCGCTTGCAAGGACTCGAGCGTTGTTGTTTACTTTTTGGCATATTTGGAAATATTTGATTTATGAAAATATTAATTGTGTTTACCCAAAAATTTCATTTTCAAATTGATTATCCTATCTCGGCCGTCGACAGTTGACGGCCGATCCAATTAGTTTTCAATTAACACTCCGAACACTTGGCTCTGTCTCTGTGTGTGGCTTTCTCTGCTGTTCATTGCCAATTTGATAATTGGCCCCGTCCACTCAATATTTTATGTATGCGCAGGGATTAGAGGAGCGTGATTGATGATTGATCGCCTCGCATCGAATCGCGTCGCGTCGCGTCGCATCGCAAATTCAATCAAATTATCATTACGCTATTTAATGGCTAACTGCTCTCAGTTGTGCTATTTATCTAGCTCAAATACAATTAAATGGCATTTCCACCACATTTCCAGCCAGTTCGCATTCCCCAGGCTCTGACGTTGTACAAACTAATTGTACATACATATAATATAATTACGCTACCCTTCCCAATGCGAAACTAGTTGTTCTCGAGACCATCGACTACTAGATGCTGAACTTGCTACAGGGAGAGTTTTACATACAAAAAAGTGTTGTCATCTCTATGAAGTCTGATGTTTTTCTTGTAGTATTCTGTTTCATTTGCTATGTACTCATAATTCTCTTTTTAGAAGTTCTAATTGTATGTTGTGTATTAAAATGTCTTTAACAAACTACTCGGGTATTTCTTTTGTTTGATTTTATTTATTTATTTATTACTTTGCTTTGAAAAGTTCATTAAATTCTTGCAGTTTAAGCGACAGGCATTTTTCCTATGTTTGTATTTATTTTTATAACTTTTTACGCTTTCGTATAAGAGTATTTGTGAAACGCCTATTTTGTGTTAGCTGCACGCTTTTCCGCAGTTATTTATTGCAGTTCACACACACTCGGCATGCGAGCTGGAATGTTATTTCAAATTGTAAAGCGCAATACCACACAAACACATTTGCACCCACTCGCCCACAGATAGAGCGCGAGAGTTAGACAGAGAGCGGACTGTGGCCCAAGTGGCGTATACGCAACACAACTCGTAACATGTTACGGAATTTCATCGTTGATTAGCTGCGCTTTGTGCCAGCTCTGCAGAAAAAAGCAGCCCCGGGCGCCCGCAGCATAATAAAGCCATAAATAATACGCAAACAGCAACAAATTGTATTCGTTGTTGTTAAGTTGCACTCTTGAAGTTTCAATTGAAGCGCCAGCTATATTTCAAGGCTTTCTCGCAATGGCCCAGTTGCCTGCTGCTTTGCAGTGTCCGTTCATTGATCATCATAATTGTGTGTGTGAGTTCTTTGCACTTGTGTGAGTGTGTGTGTGTGTGTGTGTGTTTAGCTGCTGGTATCTTTTATAAGTTGGCTGCTGCATGCACTGGGGCATGAAATCTCTGTAACCTTTTTTTTTGTCTCCCTTCTGCCGTTTAGCTGAATAGCTGGCTGCCTGCCCTTGTCACAGATACCACTGCTTACACACACACACACACGTATGTGTGTACTGGGTGCTTGTGTGGGTGTCTCGATTGTCTTGTGCCCGAAAGCCATTTGGCATTAGCCAAACGGCCAAGGCAGAATCAGCCAGGCAAAAACAGGCAACCGACTGAACGACCAACTAGCAAAACAAACTTTAACACACACGCTTGACTGCTGTGTGTACACATGTATATACACATTCTATATATATATTCTATCTATATATCTATGTGTGTGTGTGTGTGTGTGAGTGTGCTCTGCCAGTCAATGGCGGCATAGAATTTCCAGCGCGACGCGCACTAAACAAAAAAGTGACTAAAGAACACAAAAGTTGGCAACTTAAACCATAAATGCCTACAGCCAGTCGCAAAAACAGACTCATATTTGTCCATGTACATCCATGTGTGCTTGTGTAAGTGTGTGCGTGTGTGTGTGAGTGTCTGTGTCGCATTTGGCACAGTGTGCAGCCAACATACCCAGCACTTGTGTGCCCTGAGCTAAGCAAACAGCGCTGCTCACATTTTCCTTTGTTTATTCCGTTTGCTCTTGGCCAGTTTAAACAAAAAGTCAATACATAAATCAATAAGGAGTTTATTTATTAAATATGCAGTATGTGTAACTGCATAATTGCAGAGCAATCAAATTAGATTGTTTTCGGAATATGAATTATTCAGAGCAAGTCAAAGTTTAGTTGAATATTTCATCAAATGATAGTCGACATTTAAGCAGAAACTTCTGCGGGTAATAAAATCAAAAGCACGAATTAAGCAAATAATTGAAAAACGTATACAAAACAATTTGCTTGCTACACATTTAATAGGCTAGCTGGACTTAACAACAGTCATTGATTCATAATGTATTTCATTCAATGCACAAGTATAGAAATCATGGAGCACTGACTGCTCAGCTAGCACAGCATTTAATAAATAAATCAATATCAATTTAATAACTATTTAATAGCATCAAGTGGTGGAATGACAAGCAATTTAGTTGCCGTCATCATAAAATATTAATGCATCATAAATCAGAGAATCAGGCGCTCAATTGAAGTGATATAAATGCTGTTTGATTTCGAGCTTCGTGCAGAGGGTGTCTGCTAGTTGGGCACGCCGCTTGTGTGGTTAGTGACGCCTTTAGTTATTGTTCAACATGCCCCATTGCCGTTAAGTTTATAAATACATGGAATACGTGAGATTAGATGCCCCTTGCGGTATCCATTGCGTCTCAAGGCGTTGTTAACACGTCGCATATTCAGGCATTATTTATCAAGCTGCCTCCCCTGCACCGCCTGCTTGGAGCGTAGCCAGCTCGTTTTGCATGCTTTGTTTTCAGTTTGTTTTGTTGTTGTGCCCTGCTTAGCTGCCTTTGGGGCTATTTATACTTGAAAATGGCCAACATTGTGCGCTGTTGTAATGCTCTACTCTTGTACCGTTGGTCTCTCAGCACTTGGAATTATAGTCAAGTGTTAATATTGTCGTCGTGGCATCCAGAGAGATAAGGCCATACATTTTACTTACGAGCAGCATGAAATTGCCGTTGGCTTCTAATAGGCGACGGGTGTCTGGTGGCTGCCAACAGCCAGCAGTCTACTGCCAACTGCCAACTGCCAGCTGCCAGCTGCCATGATATGGCCAGACAAAAGAGTCTAAAAGGCGAAAGAGGCGGGGAGGCGGGGAGCGGAGAACAATAAGCGTCAAAGGGCACTTGAAGCCATGTCTAGGTAGCTGAGCTGTTGACTGAGCAGCTCGGCTTTGGGGCATGAGCCTCGTGTTAATTGAGAATTGCCTCATGGCCAAAAGATACTTTTGGAGCCACGCTCAAAAGCGCAAACAACAACTCAGATATCCTCTAAATTATGACAGTGGGCCAATTGCCGCTCAATCCCAACAAATTGCTGCTGAAATATGTGTGCTAAAACTACAAACTTATGTGTGTGGGATGCTAATAATGTTGGCACTGAAGGCAGATCAAGATTACCAAATTAGTTGACAAGTATGTGATGGAGTCACGCTGTAGCTGCGCACTTATGATGATCATAATGAGAGCTATAACGAAGATACAAGTCCAGTTAAGTCATTCAGCAGATGGAAAGGTCGAGGCCTCTGCAAAATTTAACAGAATTAGTAGCTAAATAGATGCTGATGTGCATAATGCTAGGCAAATGGATAAGTAAAAGGCAGATGGACTTCTTTTCGCTTAGACCGGCTTAGCCGGGGAGTGCTTTTAAATTTTTAATAAATTAAGCGCCGGAAACTGAACAAATTGTTCGTGATGCCTTAATGCCACGCCCACGGTGTTGTTCAAGAGCCCTGTTGACAATTAGTCTTCAAATGAAGTGGGCCGCAGCAGAGTGTTGGTCGTGTTTTTGTTTGCTTTTCGGCCTGGCCAACAGGCAGCAGGCAGCAGTCAACAGCCAGCAGTCTCCGGAGTTGAGCTGCTCTTTGGCCAGCCGTAAAACTGATTGTACCTTTTGGCGTCGCAACGGAATGCTGTGGCATTTGCGACCGGGATAAGTAGGAGGCGAGGCGGGTTAGGCCTTTTGATGAAGTGCGCGTCGGGCAGCTCGTTAGCTTAAGGTGTTTGCTGTTTAGATTTTGTGGGGCGGGGGTGGCGGCGGTGGCGGCAAATGCGTTAAGCACTTGGCCAAATGCCAAATGCCAAAAGTGCCCGAAGGTGGCCTTGCAATTTTTATGTTGCAACTTCATTAAATTTGCTTTTTATGGGCCACGTCAAAATCATAAAAGCATCTAAAAGCTGCCACGCCACGCCCAACTGTGTCGACAAGCGGGGGCGTTGAGGTCGTTGAGTGGCCGGCAGCAACAAAACCAAAAGAATAACAAAACGAAGTGGAGTGAGGCGAGGGGGGAAGTGGACAGAATGGAACAACGGCACTTTTAATTACTTTCTGCATAAATTTGCACTCATTTCCACTTTCGGGCAGTCAGTTGGTCGGTCAGTTCTGTTGGCCAGCGAGCCAATTGCCGCCATGCTGGCTTTAACGCCTGCAGCAAAAGCTTTCCCTGTTATGTTTCTGTTAGTTCTTTATGCGGGCCGCTTCTTGTTTTCCACACAAAAAAAAAGAAAGAAAAAACACGGTCATAGAAAATTATGCAAAACAATGCCTAAACATTTACTGCTTCAGCCTGAGCAGCTGAACAACTTAAAAAAAAAAGCAGCAAGTAGCAAGCGATATAGCTGAGCATGCCCGACTTTCAGATACGCGCTGCTCCAGAGTCAACTTTATGTGAGCACGTTGCTGTGTAAACTAAATTGAGGACAAGCTCGGCGAATGAAATATATATTTCAGCAGCTGCCTGCTGCTCAGCGTCACGTGCAGTTGTCACTGAGCTGTAAGTTCCTTGAGCGCGCTGCTTGCCGGGTATAGAAATGTGTATTATGTAAGGTATAAGCCGCTGCGCCGACTATCCTTGAGCCGGGCTGTCTAATAGAAGCACGTAGTTTCATGCCTGGCCAGGCTTTTCGAGTCAAAAGACAAACGCGCAGCGATTCGTATTATGCGCTTGTGTGACTTTTCAACCGCCCTTTGTAATGTCCTTTTTTTTCCTTTCGCCACTCCGCTCCGCTGCGCAGTGTGCTGTGCGCATTCTGGTTTCCTTTTTCATATTCTTGGCAAATTGTTGTTTAATTGTGGCATCCTTTCTGCCGCCACAAACTGTTGCCGCTGCTCGCAATGGCGAATAAATCAACTGCAAGTGACGTTCTACAATAGGCCGTCCGTTCGTTCGTTCACTGCGGTCGCTTTGTGCTTGTGGCATGCCCCCGCAGTGGCCGAGTGCTGGCTCGCTGAACTTCAAATGATTGACTTTAATGTCAATTTATGCTGCCATTCGTTCGTTCCCGTTCACGTTCACTTTGTGGATCAGTCGAGTGGGCGTGGCCAGTGTGGAAATGACTAACATGAGGCCGGGCGCCGGCCGGAACTGAGCGCTGAGCTCAACTGGCATTCAATTAACTCGATAGCCGCTTCAGCTGCCATCAGCATAAAGCAAATGTCAATTACATTTAGCGGTGCTTTTGTGCAAGGTGCTAGCCCTGGAATTGGGTCAAAATACATCCACGCCATGCACCTCCAGCAGCGAACCAGCAATTAGAGAAGCCCTCAACCAATTCCAATTCATTTCATTTCAATTTGCTCTCCTCCACTCTTTCGCTACCCGCAATTGAAGCGATGCAACGCAGCAGATTCGATTGCCAGCAACCTGATACTAGCATTAGTATATTATATTCGAGCATACGTGTACTTGTGCTTTCATGTGCTTCATTTCAGCTTTCCATTAGCTAACTATGCGCTCGTTGAGGACAGACATGCAGACCGCAACTACTTTCGAACAGTTCCACTTCTTTAATTCGGCTTAAAAAGAGCTTACTTGGAACGCAGAGTGCCAGGGTCTCTATTTCTTGTCTTTATAGAGTGTTGTTAACGTTCTGAAATTAAACTTTTATGCGATATCTACCTGAAAAATGCATTTTAACGAAGAGTAATTTAAAATGTTCAACAATAGTTCGTATACTTAATCTGCATACGATATCTATTGAGTTTCTTAACAGTATAACCATTTGCAAGCATTCATGCAAGTGCGACATTTCTTTGTGAAGTTCTGCTGCTCAACCCCGCCTACTTAGCTGATGCGCCTACCTTATTTTGCTATTCGCATATGCATTTTCCCACAAATAGGCATATTTTTGCCAGCACACAAATCAACTGCCCAAGCAATTGCTCTGTTAATGCATTGCATTCGATTCTTTGAGCTTTTTAATTAAGAAGAAAGCTACAACTTGCACACCGTAAATGAATTCAAAAATGCCAGCCAAAATCGGTTTATTTCGTATTAAACTCGCTAGTAAGCTATGAAGTCTTGTGCAGGCAAAGCTGGCGCCATCTATGGCTCGTGGCCAATAAGCTAATTGCTGCTGGCTCAATGAGAGTGCGTAAATGAAAAAGATTTGTTTGCAATCCCCTCTGATTAGCTGGCAACGAATGATGATTGTAATCCCAATCAATTCGTATTGGCCATTAGTCGCTTGGCTGGCTGCTTAGCGCCATTTATCAATCTATGAGCCGACAAATAAGTTAATTTATCCAGCAGCCAGCAGCCGGTCAGTGGCCAGGGGCAAACTGCAGTAATCACTTTGGTATTAAGCTACACTTAACTAGCTCATCAATGTTTACCTTATCAAGCATCCACACATTCCCTCCCCCACATCAAGTAGTTGACCTAAATACTGTGAATCCATTCATTTATCGGAGAACTGTGTCAGCTTGGCATTAAGCACGATTTTCTGCAAGCTCTTTTTGGGATTTTGATTGCACAAATTGGTCAAGGCCGGATATTTGGACATTTGGCCATCACCTCTGGTCGTTTGTTCTCCCGCCCAGCACCCCGCCCCGCACCCCGCCCCGCCCCAGGTGCAACCGGAGTCCATCGACCGTAAATAGTTTTCAATTGTGTGAAGCGAATGGCCGTAAGTCAATATTAAGTTAACTGCCAACATTTGTGACACAACCAGAGTACTAAGACGCTTTGCGGGATGTCCCTGAATCGAAAGCCAGCTCAGCTGGGCAGCAATTGCTTATCTTTTATCAAGGCAACTGCCATTCACACACACACAAATACACACACACAGAGACACGCACACATGCAGGTGAGCGAGTGCTTAAAATGTTTTCGAAAATCCACTCAAGTTCACGCAGCACAGCACAGCACAGCACAGCTCACTGTGGTTAGCAGGGGCGGGGAACGTTGAGTGTGTGAGGACATTCCAGTTGATGTCTGGCAGCTTCTGTGGGGGATTTCAATTTGGCCATAAGCTTGGCATAGATTACTTTTTGGCACACACAAATGAAATTGACAGTTAATCCGTAATTGATCTGGCAACAAGCGACGCCAACTAGCTGAATATTTAATACCCTACTAAGTCGACTAGGGCGATAAATAAACATTCACTCTTCCACTCCTGTCGCGCCCCTCACGCCAATTCAATAATACCCGCCAAGGCAGCGCATTAAAACACACAACGTCGCACTGAATGAATCTGATTCTAATGCTGCTGCCGCTTCTGCTGCTGCTGATGATGATGATGAGACCGTCAATGGAATTCAGCTGACACCTGACAGACATTCTGTCAACTGTTCAACAACGGAGTGCCGAAATCGAAAATAGAACATACTTAACTAAAGTTTCGGTCACGTTCCCCATTTACCTGCCACAGTCGGTTGCGAGCGAGCAACAAGAACAACATGAACAAAAAGAGCGCTAGCAATTGTTAAATGTGGAAAATGGCAGAAGGCAATCCATGAATTTGTCACTCGTAAGTGAGTAGGGCAACAACTGATGGCAGCGCATGAATTTCAATTTTTGGCATAATAAAATGCGCCACATGACAAGTGTCCCTGCCCCCCTGGCCCCCTCTGCGCCCGCCTACGTCGCTTAGCGTTTTGGGCTCGCTTCATAAAAGTTGCTTATGGTAATGCGTAAAATCGTAAATTTGCAACGAGCTTAGCGGCCATAACAACAGCAATAAGAAATCATAAATAAAACAATATCACATAAACACACTCACCGCGTGGGAGAGGGAGGGTGAGAGAGAGAGAGAGAGCGAAACAATTTGAACAAAAAGATGCAGCAGCATTTCAGGCGTTGCCTGGCAGCCATTACAGCAGCAGAGAAAGTGTGAGACGTGTGCGAGGTGTGTGTAAAGTATGTGCGCTGCGAGTGCTTGGCATTTGCCTCATGCGGCAGGCAGACAAAATATTATTTGCCGCCACTGGCAGTGGCAAGGACACGTGCGCTTGGCGAGTGTTTGTGTTTATGTATGCGTATTAAGTTACGCCAGACAACGCACATGATATGAGATAATAGTACAAATAATAAAACGAAAGTGTAGCAATACAATGGCAGCATAAACCGACAACAACAACAACAACTACAACGAGTAACGGGAGAGAAACACGAACAACTAGTCGTCGCACGCACAGGAAACAAGTTAAAAGGCAAAGCGACGCAGCAACAACAAGAACGCAAAACGCATACAAATGTCAGCGGCCGCCATAAACGGCGCTGACAGCGACGCCAACGACGCCAACGACGACGGCAGCAGAGGCAGCAACAACACGCCAGTGACAACCATTGGCATTTCAATTTAAATACAGGATACAACAGCCACGACAACAACAACAACAACAACAACAACAACAACAACAATATTAACTACAGCCACGTTTCAGCTATCAGCAACAACAGCATTAAGAACGTCAACAACAACAACAACAACAACAACTAAAATCACATCATGGACGATGGTGCGACAGCATCGGCGACCAAGAAGAGCAGCACCACCCTCTCGGTGGATCGAGCCGCTTTTCTCCTGCTGCGCGTCAAAAAGGCATTCAAGAAGAAGCGACAGCAACGCAAGGAGCGACAGTAAGTTGAATCTTATCCCTTGTCGCCCATTTCGCTTCCTCCACCTCACTCCCCCTGCCGCGTTCTTGAGCTCAACTTTCGAAATTCGCTTTTAAAATGTTTTTTCTTTCGTTGTTGTTGTCCTTTGCATTGCATTTTCTCCCATTCCACTTACCTTTCTTTCCTTTCGCTTATTTTTTGTGTGCGTTTTAACAAGGATTTCCCTTATTAAGCCGCAAAAATCCGAGTGTATTGAATTTATCGCGTTTTCCGTGATGGTTTTGCCAGGATTTTCTTCGGCCCACTGCCAGCAGAATTCACAAGAAGATTGCGAGTTATCGAATTGCCAACAGTTGTTGCTTAAAAGCTTAAGTTTGACAATAAATTTATCACTTTTGCGACAGCCTCGCATCACTAGTTTTTGCGTTGTTCTCAGCATATCGATTGATTAATTCACTTTAATATTTCGCCTGACATTTCATCTAGATGTAGTCGCAAATAAAATTAATATGTATTCCATTCATACACCTACACATTTGTCAATGGAGCAATAAAACCCTTTCAAAATTTCTGCAGAATTGCCAATGCAAATTTCGAGACTCTTTAGTTTCGTTTGTTGCAAATTTGCAAACAGAATTTCCCAGAATTCCATTTCGCTATTGGCCATTTGAAAAATGAATAATCATTTTAAATTTGCCCAGCAAGTAGACCCTTCAAATTGAATGCAATTCGTTTGCAGAAAGTTCCCATATTGAATATCTGTTTGCAATTTGCGAACAGTTCCCATGAAATAAGTTTGTGCACAAGCAAATAAGCAATTCTCGAAAAAAGCATTTCCCCGAACAGAGACAAGAATTCTATTAGATTTGAGCAATGAGTCGCAACTTGGCCGAAGACTCCATCAATGATTAAGCAGCTGGCCAAGCTAAACAGCATTTAAATTGTATGCATTTTTCAGCTGAATCTCGACGCGAAATCAAGTCACTTTATTTTATGCAGTGCAACGGGATTTGTCTGCTTAATAGTTTGCATCATTGACATGCGGTAAGCGCCCGTCTCGGGCTGCATTTGAATTTATTGGATTGCAACGGATATTGCCACAGCATGCGGCCGCAGCTCCACTCTGTGTCTATCCATCTGTGCGTCGCTCCATCGGTCCATCGGTCGGTGCGTCTGTTAAATTGCGACTTGAAGGGCGTCTGGCAAAGCGTAACTTCCTGCGGGTCTGCAGCAGAAATGCTCTAAGCAGCTTGCGGTAATGCAGGTAAAATGTTATGCAGCAACAAAGCTGCTGCTGAAACTGTGGCAAGCTACAGCTGCGAGGCACGCAACCATTGCTTGTGGCTGTGGCACATGCACAGGGCATAGATGTGTACGCCCGCCAGCTTTATACTCGCTTTACATAAAACTTAGAACGCTCCAAAAAGCAGCCACTAGTCTCGCCTGCCTGCTCCTTTCGCTGTTGCTGCTGCTGCTGCTGCTCTTTATGCTCCTCCTTTTGCGTCATTTTCTTTTTGTTGCTAAAGCGAATTTTTGAAATTTTTTGCCTCGCTGCATCGCTGTAATATAAATGCTTTTTATGCTCGGGCATTCACATGCGAGCAGCGGGGAAACGCAAAGCAAAGAAAAAAAAACGTATTTGTAGTAGCTGCAAAACTCAATTAGGCGCAAGCGAAAATCCAACAAGCGGAGGTCGAGAGTGCTGAGCACCGCTTTTGTCTGCCAGCTCGTGCGCTTGTTAAAATGTTTAAAGTTTTGGCAAAGTCATTAATGCGACACTCCCAGCCCAGTCGAGCCGTCGAGCCGTCGAGCTGCCAGCTGACGCGTTGCTTAATTCCATTAGAAAACTTCAGCCGAAGGCAACAGAAAGAAAGTCACAACAAGAATGTTAACAAAGTGGGCGTGGCTGCAGCAGCATCAAAGTGAAAAGAGTTAAAAAGACGTTGCCTGAGCAGTCGCCATCATTAATGGTTGCCCCTCCCATCAGTTTGCGCCCCTCTGCGCGCTTCCGCCCTCTGACCCTTCTGCTGATTTGATTACATGAGCAACATTTGCTCTAATTATGCACGCACATGTAAACACAGCTTCAAATGCAATTACACAACCGACACACACACAGGCACACACATGCACGCACACGCATTCGCTCACTTGCCTGATGCTAGATTACAGAGCACACACAGTGCGTATGCGTAATTTGGCATACGTGTTAAGCTGCCTTTTTGTGGTCCGGCCAGTTTCTGCCACTGCCTGTGGCAGAGTGCGTGTATGTCCGGCCCAAACTGTGAGCGATTCGTGGCATGAAATACCAGCACTTAAAGTGTGGCAACTTCAAATTGTGACTACAAAGCGCAGGCTCTTCTAATGCGCTCCTATAAAAGCTGACGGCAGCTATTTAGTCTCACCTCTTGATGATATTTAATTGGTTTCTGCATGAGTGATCCCTTGACAGCAGTTTGGCCAACTAATTCCTTTTCTTTATGACTTTAAGTTCAAGCACGTCCAGCTTAGAGGAGGCTGACTTTAAATGTTGACACGAGTGCTGAATGCTTTTTACGCAGCCGTTGGGAACTTCACTTCACTTTACTTCGATCACTGTTTTATAGAGTATTTGACAGTCAGTCGTTTTAGTTATTGCTTTCTCGTGCCCCCGTGTGCCATCATCAGAAATATAAACTTTTATGTCGCGCCTTCTTAAAGACATTTTACGGCAATTTAGGGGGCGCATGTTAACTTTGTTTCGTGTTGCCCTGCAACCCAAAAGAAGGTGCCAAGTGCTCGTTATTGTTGTTGCTTCCCTTTGCCGCCGCCGCCGCCGCTGTTGTTGTTGTTGTTGCTGTTGTTGGGTAATGTACGAGTTACGGCTGCGACTCAATTATGTAGATCCGCTTTGAGTTATGTGAGTGGGTTACACTTGGCCAGGCCAAGAGCGAAAGGGGCAAGCGAGTGTGCAGCCTACCAAACAGCTTGGGCGTCTTGCCGGCGCCTGATGAGTTGCTTGCCGCGTCTGGGGCACGCCTGCTGTGCCACCTAACAGCTTGTGCGTGAAAATCAGCAGAGAGAGAGAGCACCGCATGTGTGTGTGTGTGTGTGTATGTGTTTGAGTATTTGGGCTGTGCTTAACGCACTTCGAGGCGAGCCTCGTTAAAATAATACAGTTTTAAACAAAAGCCGCGCAGTGTGCTTCAGACATTCTGCAAATTTCCTCCACAATAAAAACATATATTTATTGTGTGTGCCCTCCCTCCCTCTCTCGCTTTGGCCTGGCCTGCTGCAGCAGCTATTTGGCATTTCAGTTTCCGCTGTTGCAAGGACGCCCATAAATTGCTTACACGAATTTTTTGTTCGACTAGAGACCGAAATGCGACTGTAACTTGCTGCAGCACCAAAATAGAACGCCAAGCGAGTGCCTGCCTCGCCGTTGCACGCTGGGGCGCCTGTTTGAGCCAAGCTGCTAAGCTCACAGCTGCCTCGAGGCGACGGGTGGTGGCCCAAAGTTCCTAGTTGCTCTTGCGCCATCATCAATAATGCGTACATGTTCTTTGCTCGTTGTTTCTCGCTCGCATCGGCAGCAGCTTTGGCCATGGATCCGTGCAATACATGCGGGACTCTGCTTAAAGCGCTTACCCGCTTCATCCAAATGTCAAGTGCAAAAAAAACTATAAAATGAGGCGGGCTGCCAGCTGCCAGCCAAGCGCTCCGACAGCACTCAGATGACACTTGTCAGCCGCCGGGCATCGAGCACCAGAAATTCAATCATACGTCAAGTTGAGCAATTTGTGAAAGGGGTGCCGGCTCTCTTGTAGGCGCTCTAGGTGTCAAAAGGGGGGCGTGGCAGCGTGTGTGTCGTGTAGCTGACAGCTGCGCATTTGGTATGCAACGGGCCAACACACACACACACACACACACACTCGCAAACGCACATGTCAGATGTGAGAATGCAAGAAAATCATTTAGCTGGCAACAATCGAATGTAATTCGCAGCGTGTGACAAAAAAGTAAAGTGAAAAACTTTGCAAATCAACAGCTGACAGAAGCTGCCACCATCTGCCCACTTCCCCCTCGCTCTCTCATGTGTTGGCATCATGCAAATAAAAGAGACGGAAATGAATTCAATGGCATTGGCATTTGGCCGGATGCCGAGGAACTAACTGAAAGTAATTGCATTTGCTTGTCACTCCCTCGGCCAGCGAGCTCTCGTTCTTCCCGACATAATTGCATTAACTTATTATTTATCCCTCTCTCTCTCTCTCTCTCTATGTCGTTGCAGGGCTCAGCAAAGCGGCGCCGGTGCGGCTGGCTGCATTGGCGGCAGTGGCGCCCAATCACGCTGCGGCAGTCGCAAATTGCCGCCGCCATTGTTACGGTCGCGCACGCTGCCCGCCATCATTTTGCCAGGACTTCCGGCCGTCTCGCTGCACACGGATAAACAAACATTCCACTGGGGTACGTATTATATATAGTAGAACAGAACATATATACTTCCGTATATCATACGTGTAGCTCTGCCACTGACCGCATACAATTATCGTGCACAAACACCAGAGATTTTCATATTATTCCAATTTGATAGCCTGTGGCTAACCATTAAAATCAATTTTTCATTTTCTTTTCGCTTACAAAACTGCCAAAAACAATTATATTTAAAATAGCATTTAAATTGATTTGGCTTGTGAATAAACCAATAGCTGCAGCACAGCTCGAATGCAACGCTTCCGTTACAGGTCGAGCAACATAATAAAAGATGCAGTTTCATGTGAATATTTTATTAATTAACTCATACATACACCATAAACAAAGCATTGCAAAAGAGAACAGCTTGCAGCGAAAATATTATTTGACTAAAGTTTAAAAGGCATCTACTACTTTGAACGTTGAACACCAAGAATGGATTTAGTCTTTTGTATGTAGGCAGTTGAAATAGCACTTCGAATTGAAATCGTATTTGTTGCAATGCTTCCACTTGTATTATGCTGTGCAGGAATTGTGAATATTCGCAAGGAATTCAATAGGAAATAAAACGTATTGGAAATAATGCGAGAACAAAAGAGTCCAGCGTGCAGCAGCACTCACTGCATGTTGCACGTGTGTGTCCGTCAATCGAGTGGAATGCTCGGACGGTTATTTATGAACCTGCCATGCAATGCTAGACGACTCAGAATAATAGGAAATGCGAATACTCGCACTATGCGCACAGTGTGTTATGTGCAGCATGCGATTCAAATATGACGCATACGCTGCGCTCAAAAGTATGCTACACATTTGCTGCGCTGCAGTTTATTGCAAGTCAGCTGCACTTTAAGATGCCAGGTAGTGCTAATGGACTCTGCAGCAGTGGCAGCCACGCGTGCCGAAAATTAATTAAAGCCTGCTGACATGTTTTCACCCTGCATTATCAATTATATAAAATAATCGAAAGTGTCTTAGTCAAATTGCATTTTCATGACATTCTGGTTGCGCTTGCAGATGAACGGCTTTTAGGCTGCAAAAGCCGCAGCGGCAGCGCCAGCGGCCATCGTTGGTCGCTGCTGACACGAGGCGGCGGCGGCGCTGGGGGCAACAGCAGCAGCCACAACAACAACAACAGCAATCTGACCAACAACAACAACAACACACTGATGGTGAAGTCATTGAATTTGCCCAAGGATGACTGCACACTGATCTACAGGCGCAAATCGTCGGGCAGCTCGCCGCACCAGCAGGCGCACGCACACGCGGCCATGCAACAGCATGCGGCACACAACAATCTGCACTTGTACCAGCAACACGTTGCCGATAGCTCACTCTACCAGCTATCCGATGATTTCGAGTGTCATGCCGACGGTTCGCTGCTGCTCAGGTGAGTTGCGATTCCCGGCCAAAATCTGCAAAGCTAAGCTGCTCACACCCAGAGAAACAAAGTGAAGAATGCAATTCAAAAAGATTTATATAAATATAAATTGTAATTAGTTTTGATCTTATTTGTTTTAAATCGAATTATAAAATTTATTTTATTTTATGTTGTTTTTTAATTGTATTTCAGATTGGTTTTCAATCAAATTTAATCATTAATTGTACTTCAAATTCAAATCGCTTCATCCCCCAAATAATTTTGCAGTGTATAAAATCAATTCTATATGAGCAGCCAAAATAGTAAATTTAGATAGTTTTGATTTGATTGGTTTTCAATCAAATATTACAATTTCTCTTACTGCATATTATTATTTAATTTTATTTTCTTTAAAATTATTGCAAACTTTGCAAAGCAGAAAATCAATATCTATTTCTAGTTTTGATGGTTTTTAATCAGTTTCCACAATTTATTTTACTGATCTACATTTTTTCTTGAGCCGTTTTTTGAATGACATTCTAGGTACGAGAATTATTCCAACTCATTTTTGCCATTTTTCACTTAGCCATTTCCCTGTGTGGCAGCCTTTGGCTTCCTCTCCGTTCTTTTGATATATAAAATACACAAGCTTCGGTGTTGAGGAATGCGCAGCACAGCTTGATGTTTGACAGTGTGCGACTGTCACCTACGTGACATATGGTTGCTGTCGCTCTCGTTGTCGCAGTTGCTGTCGCTGTCGCTGTTGTGTTCCGTTGTGTTGTGTAATCACTTGACTTTACAATTCTTGCCTTTGCCGCAGAATACCCGCACCGCAGGCAGCACCGTCGCGCGGTTATCCATATCGTTTGGCTGGCAAGAAACGTGCCACCGCATGCTCGGAGGCAACCACGCCGCTGTCGAGGGAGCACCAGCACCCGCACCAGCAGCTCCACGACTTCGCCATGGCCGAGGGCGGCAGCGGGTCTTACTCGGCATCGGCATCAGCAACGACGACCTTCACACGCCTGGCCAAATTGCTGCATCAATCAAGCGCCATTACGGCCAGATCCAATCTACAGCCGCCGTCGCACGGCGGCGACAACAGCCACATGACGGAGGCGCAGACATCCAGCAAGCGTGCGACGAGCGGCATGGAACTCGGCCTGGGACTGGGCGAGGAGGCGCCGCGTCGCCTGTCCTGGGAAAGGTGCGTATACAGTTGTAATTTATGTGGTCCCCGCTCGGGGACCCCGCTCCGTCTACCCGCCGTCTATCAGTGGCGCTCGACCTCTGACTCCATCTGGCCATGTCAGCTTGTCTTGTCAACTTTCAGCTTGACACTCGCAGCGCTGCTGCAATTAGTTAATTTCATTTTGTGCCGCAACGCTGGCAACTTGATCTTCGTCAGGTGGTGCAACTTGCATGCGTCCGCCTAATTGCAGGCCACATGTGAGCTGTGAGATTTGCAGGGAGCGCAGGACGACGCTGTTTAGAACCCACTGCGGCTCACGTGTCCGGCGAGAGTCGAGTGCTCGCATTTATCTTCATTCGTTTCGGGTGTAATGAAGACACAGCCAGCACGACCACAACAGATTTTTCATGTCTGCCGCTGCTTCTGCTGCTGCTGTTGATGTGGCACATGCGATTCCATTGAATTGTGCTAATTAGCTGCGCTTCAGTTGGCGCATTACACTCATTGCCCGGATGAGATTATTTGCGCTTACCTGCGGGCATGATAAATACGTTCATCTCATTGATGAACTCGCTGCGCACAGAGAAACCATAAAACCCACTCGAAGTATCATTTGTCTAGTGAAGCAATGTGTGCACTAAATTGCGCATACGCCAGGTGGCCTCAAGACAAAATTTACTAAAATTGATTTATTACTTCAACTGATACCATGGGAATTCATCATGTAAATGTAATTTTTCCCACTAGCTCTGCAAATTTAAATCAAATCAGACGTTTCTCTTTATATCCAATTGCTTTCGACTAAAAATATGAAGCAACATTTTGCAGTGACATTAGAGGAATATTTAATGTGTTTTAGTCTTGTAAAAATAGCTTAAATCTAATTTTAAATTCTCAATTAGATAAAAATATGCACACAATTTGAAGCTTCAGCTTTTCCAAATGCCAAGCCGGTAATATATTTATACAATAATTCACAAATTATGCTTCGACCGCCTTCGAATTGAAAACAGTCATTGAATTTCATTTTCGTCGACTACTCAGGCTGAATTATTCATAAATGCGAGTGCTCATTGGATTATCCGGTTGTACGTCAAACTGAATCAGAGCTGGGAGCCAAGTGGTCAAGCTGAAAAGCATTTGGTCAGCAGCAGCAACCGCTGCACAGCAAATCCAATGTCAAGTGTCAAAACAACTTGTCTGCAAATTATATTCGTAAACATGCCGCAGGAGTTGCATAACAGAAACAAGCTGTTGTTTACGGCTCGCCTCCTTGAATCCTCCTCAGTCCAGTGCTGAGCGTGGCGACGGCCACGAGAGGTTTGCCAAATTTTTGGCAACTTTAATTGCAACAAAAAGTTGCTCGACGCGCTGTTGACGCTGTTTGTTCTTTGTTATTTTGTATATTTTTTTTCAATGTTTTTGCCGGCGTTGTGCGCAGAGCGCCGTTTTATGAGCTTAAACTTTGCTATTTAAAATGGTAAAGCAAATAGCATGGAGTGCAAGCACGGGTAGTTTAATTTTTGGGTGCTTGGTACCCTTGGGTTAGATTGAGTTTTGTTTGCACTGCTGCATTTGTTTCTAAATTTAGAGAACTTTCGGCGCAGCTCAAACTGAAACTCAAACAACATCGCAGAACAGCAGTGGCAGCAGCTACGGCTACAATCGGAATAATAATAACTACAACAAAAGTAAACTACAGCAGGAAAAACAACTGCTTGCTGCATGAGCTGAAAGCAAAAGAGATACGAGTATGAGACTCGAGGCGAGGCGAGCGGTCGTAGCATTTTTGGGGTTTCTTGCTCAGGCTCAGGACGAAGCTGAAGAAGCCCAGAACTGGGGAGTACTCGGATACACAGCACTCACTGGCTTAATTGTGAATGCATTATTCATGAGACGGCAGGCAAGAAGTGCTTTGAAGCGCCGAAGGACAAACGCAGCCAGCCAATAAAACACTGACTGCCCGGCTTCATTCAGTCCTTGATCCCTGTCCGAACTCCTACACTTCGAATCAGCCTTTTGTTGTGGACACAACACACAACAGTTTTGTATGTGAGTGGCGTGTGTTGGCGCCTGTCTTGCAACTACTTGGCTAAGACAAGCGAGCGACTGAGTTTTGAGTAAGCGAAGCATAAATGAAATTGCGCATACGTCATGTGGCTCACACACACACACTCGCACAATGCTAAGCAGAACTCATTAGCTAGTCAACGTGGACTGAGGGGGCGTGCCAATTTATGTACTGTAAAATTTTATAAATTTGCGCTGCACAACTCGACGAAAACTGCGAAAAGTTCATCATTGTCGTCGTCGCCGTTGTCGCACACAATTTGCGTCGTTGCCATTTTGTTTTTGATTCATTTTCTGTCATTTCACATTGCTGGCATTGTGTGTGTGTGGCAGGCTGTGGCACTGCGTCAGCAGGAGCCATTGCGAAAAGGTCACACTAGGTAGGCCGGAATATGATTACGGGCGACAGGAGACCGACGATGCCACACACATGTTGCCCCCGAATGTGAAGCATGAACAAGATGGGTTATGAAACTGTCTTGTCAAGTTGAAGGGCTGAAGAGCCATAATCATACACAACAGTTCCCCAGCATTGAGAGACTTCAAATTATGATTAAAGTTGCGCTTGCACGACTCCAACTTTTGCTAACTAAATTTGCAGACCAAGTTGCCTTTAAAAATAACTTTTTTGCGACACAGGAAAAGCAAAAGATGTGTGCTACTAGTCCTGCTTAATTTTCTAAGAATGTCGTAAATTATGAACCATATAACATAATATGAGAGTTTCCGAGAACAATATGGTTAGAGCCTGCTTGTTTTTCATTTGCCATGCACACAAGATGCGAAGTCACGAAGTCCTTTCAACTAATAAAAAGCAGCGCATTTATTTATTTACGGGCAGGCGGCCAAAGCAAAAACAATTTAAGTAAATAAATAGAGCGAAACAAGGACAATTGAAACATAACAGGCCCACTGCAGCACACAATCAATAATAATTTATAATAATTAAATAATGAACTAATAATAGCCGCGCGTTCGCAGCCCCCAAAATGAATTCAACGCTCTGACAGGCCTTGGCCCAATTTGATTAATGAGATGATTTAACAGCTAAATTGATATAAAAGAGAAAGATTAGGTGGCGAGCAACAAAACAGCGAGCAAACTACACGCAAATTGAGAATATGAAAAGCATGTCTTTTCACTCAAACTCTGCTCGGTCTCTTGCGCTATTTGCAAGTCTCTCGAAGCCAAAGTTTTTCTATGCGTTATGTAGATTCGAGTTGGCCAAGTTTTGCAAGCTCACACACACCAACACTGAGATAAAGTTAAAAATTATGTGAGCATTTTGTTAAGAGGCAGCCGCACTTTGAGTGCAGAGAAGCGAGAATCGAGAGCCATATGCTGTTTGTTGTTGATGAACTTTAAATCGGCATGAAAGCGAGCTGCTCGCCACTCACGGCTTATATAATTTTGTGCTCGTTTTGTAAATCAGGCTGCTGCCACGCCCACACTCACGCTCACGCAACACATTCATTTCATTTACGAGCATTAGTCAGCGAAATTCTAACACTAAGTTGACAGCGTTACCGAAATGATTTTAAAAGCATCCGAACGAACAGCGACACACACAATTCTTGCGAATTTCACACTCAACCGACTGTGTGTGTGTGCGTGTGTGTGTGTGTGTGTGTGGCACATATGGTTACAATTGAGTCCCAGGAAAATCAGTTGCGAGTCGACAACTGAAATGGGAATTTGCCTAAAGTGCGAATGAGGAGACAGTCAACAAACTGGCAGACAGGCGAGCAAGACAATGAAGAGGGCTAACACACACACATGCACCTACACGCAGAGGCTCAGTCAGACAGGTAGCATGCAACTTGGCTGCTGGCAAACGAAGCCAACCTTGCCAAAATGGGAGCTTCATGTTTTTGCCAAAATGTCAAATGAAGCGACATTAGTTTGTTTGTCTTCATTGTTGCCAGTTGGCAGTTCGCTAGTTTCGAACATAGTTGAAGTGCTTTCCAGGGTATACACACACACTCACACACACACACACACACACGCAGTACAAGCTGATGTGCAAACATAAGTTAATAACAATGATTATTATTGACTTTGCTGTTGCTCAACTTGCCACTTGCTACTTGCTACTGCTGCCAGTCTGCCACTGGTTCCGCCTGCCACAAGGCATCTGCATTGCAGGCTTTTTCTCTGTCACACACACGCACACACATACGTGCAGTGTGGGGCACACGCACACGCACACGCAGACTCACAATCAAGTTGACAACTACAGTTTTCTAGACGTCAACCCTGTCGCCATGAAATGCGGCAAGTGCTGTGGCAAGCTGCCTTCTTTCCCCATGACAATGACAATGATGAGCACAACTTTTCGCACAGTTCGTGCTCGCCTTGATGAGGCACGCAGCCAGCAGCAGCAGCAGCAAAGGAGCAGAGGGGCATAGGGGCGCTGCCAGCTTGCAGGAGTTTGTTGCTTGAAAGCGTTGTAATTTGATTGAATTTGCGTTGATTAAGCGTATTTAGCTCTTGGCAAATTATGCATGTGTCTAATTGAGAATTGACTTAATTGTTTTTGCAGCAGCGTCTGCCGCCCGCTCAGCTCCTCCCGCCCTCGCCCCCGCCCTCGCGCTCGCCCTTTCTTTCGCTGTTGCCCAGGGACACTCAAGTGCTCGTGGGGGCGAAGGGCGAGATTTGAACGTTTATTTTGGTTTCGAATTAACGCAATTAGCATGTGTGCACACACACACCCTCGAACATGTGTACACTCCAACTTTATTAATGGGTCTCTCGGTCGGGAAACTGGTGTGCGTTGTGATTGCGAACAGCGCATTTTGGTTTTAATTGAAAAATGTTGCGCATACGACATGTTGTGCATATTTTGGAGGGCAATTTGTTGACTGATGCTCGTTCGCCATGAGCAGCATTATTACAAGGTTACGTGCGCTCTTTAATCTCATCGCGGTTTACTTTCCCCAAACGAGTTTCGCGCAACGCTTTAATGAAGTGTACTACTTGAGTTTGCATAAATCAGGCGGAGTTAATAGAATGACGATGGAGTTTAAATATGACTAATTGGAGTTGCAAGCAGTTTACCTTCAATTAATTGTAGACGAAGAAGGCTTAGGTGCTTAGTTGGAGTCTTTAAAGACAGTTAAATGCACTAGATGAGTTGAAATTAAAGCGAGTAATTAGTTACAATGAAATTTATTAATGCGCGGCAGTTAAAAGTTTGCTGTAGCTCATCAGATTCATCTATATAAATGGCGTGCCAGCATGTTTTATGCGACACATTCATTTTATGAATATAGACAAGTGTCTGATGTGTTTTTTATTTACGGCTGCTTTATTGCGCTGCTCATTAAGCTGATGAAGCCCTTGTACGTGAATATGTCGAGTGAACAAAACGAGCGTGTAGGCATCAGATAAAGCTGCAATAATTCATAGTGCTTAATGAAGAACGACAAGCCAAGAATAGCTCAATTAGTTCAATTTAAGTTCCAAGAAGAGCAACAAGTTCAAAGAGGCAGCCACAGGGAGCGAGAGAGAGAGAGATACTAAAAAAGAGAGACGACTGCTTAGAGCAGATCTTTCCCATAGTTGCTGCAGCTATTGTTGACAATTCACGCGTAAAAGCGGCTACAAGGTCAAGGGGTTAACGGGTTTGCTTGTCTGTCAATCGAGCATTGTCCATTGTCACTTCATCAGTGGCACACACAAGACACAACACACAGCACACAGCTGTCACATTAAGCCATTAGGAGAGCCACTGAATTGCAATTTGCGGCCATCTTCAACACCTTGCTGACACCTTTGACGTGCAAGTCATAAACTTTTGCCGCCCGGCAAGAGCTGGGCGAAATGAACACGTCACTGACAACATTGTCGGGCGGTGGCACATTAGCCGTGGCATTAGCGACAGCTGGCCATGGAGCCCCAGCCCGCGACCGAGCCCGAGTCAGTCAGTCAAGCTGCCCCAAGGCTTTCTCTTTGCCACCGAGAGCCATAAAAAGCGTCTACATTATGGTAATGGGTAATGGTAATGGTAACTAGGCCGGCCAGTGACCGCGACGACGACGACGACGCGGGCTCTCTGGCGACAGTTAATGGTCATTAAAATGTCCAGGGTAGCGTGAAGCTCAAGTAATTGCGTTAGTTTACAAGTTTGTTCTTCACTTGCAACGCTCGACTCACGACTCGCCACTCGCGACTCGCAACGCATCCTCAAGCTCACAGACTCGCGGTCTTTGACTCATTGACTCTGCTTTTTGTTCTTGCCACATTTGCAGGCGCAAGGATAGCAGCGCGCTGCAACGCTCAGCCAGCATTGATTCCTTTGCCGAGATTGTGTTTTGTGACCTGCCGCGACCCTCACTGGACACGCCACGAAATGGGGCGACCCCAACGCCGTTCAGCAAGCGGCCCTCGGCCAGCAGCCTCTATTCGACGTGCAGCAGCATTGCGGCTGCCACAGCGGCGGCCTCCTCCTCGCAGGTGCACGCTCAGTTGAATGTCAATTACGGCGACCTGGCCATCGGAGGCGCTGCAACCGGCCAGCATCAGCATCACCATCATCATCATCATCACCATGGGCATCATGGCGGCAACGGCAGCAGCAGCGCCAGCAGCAGTCGGCGCGAGAGCATGCTGAGTCCATCGTCAACGCGACGCAATAAGCTGACCAGAATCATTAATGGTAAGTAGCAGAGGGGCCAAGGCTTCGGGGATTGCAATTGGGATTGGTTACAGCCTGCAACAGTAGCGTCGTGTGCCATATTGATAAGTCTGTGGATGCAAAAGATTCTATTTGGATCGCAAAGGGACCTGCCAGCAACATCATCATCATCATCAGCTCTGTACTCGACGGCTTATTTATTTTGCTGCTGTGGCGGCGGCCTGATTGAAATTCAAATGGGCGCTTAACGCACTCGCTATCTCGCTCTCGCTCACGCGCTGGGTCTCCTGCTGCCACGTCTCCCCAGAGGCTTAATGGAGGCACAGCTTTTGCATATAATTGCATCAATAAGATATCAAGAGTCGCACAATAAAAAAAAAAGAAATAGCGCACTACGATAAATGGTTTGCTTAACATTATCGGCAACTTCCGCAAAGAAGTTGCTTCTTAAGGCCCCCTAGGAGCATTGTGGAAGCTGGATCGGAAGCTTAGCAGCGATAGCAAAAAAAAGAATACAAAGCAAAAATGACGACTAGCTAAAGAAAAGCTTAAATGATCGTCGACACTCATTTATCGCAGCTCAATTCCACGAAATGGCAACGCCAACGCTGGCGTCGACGTCGACGTTGACGGCAACGCCAACGCCAACACTACGGAGAGCGCTGGACTGCGAGTGATCTAACTGTGAAGCGCTGACCATTACGCTCTTTCGTTCAAGACGTTGACGCTCTGCCTCAGCCGTCGCAGTCGCTGTCACTGCAGCCGCAAACAACTTCAATTTCAGTTGACTAGCGACTTTTGCTGAGAGCGCAGCGCGCTGAGCGTCGGTGTTTTGAAATATACACAAATTAACAACAAACAAATAAGAAACGATCTTTGCAAGTTCAAACATCAACTAGTGAAGTGTCTAATCAACAAAATGTATTCAAATAATGTTAAGAAGCAAAGCTCAGCGATTTTTTGAGAAACGCCGTTTGGCGTAATATAAAAAAAAAGAAAAGAAAAAGCAAGCCAGCAAGCAATGTATGTGTAAAAAACGCGACCCTCTGCGTTTCGTTTCTGCTTCGTTGAGTTTCTTCGACTACCTGTTTGCGGCTGCGCGTGTGTGTGCGTGTGAGAGAGCGCATCAACAAGTTACCTGCGTCGGCGTCGACGCCAGCGCCGGTTGGTTATTGTGCGCCAAAGAGAGCGAGAGCCAGACGACCGAGAGAGAAGAGAGGGCGTAAAAAACTCAACGACAGATCAGTGAGTGGCTTTTGTTGTTGCGAAGTACGGAATACGAAGTGAGTGAGCAGTGTCTCAGTGTCAAAAACTAAACGCGTCGCTTTCGTTTAAAAAAGAAACGTTAAAGCAGAGAAAACCGACAAGAAAATTAACAACAACAACAAACTTGCCGCGGGGCAAAAGAAATTGCTGCTGTTGACGACGCCGCCGCTGCTGCGAATGCTGTTGCTGCTGGCATTTGCTGCCGCTGCAATGTTAATTAAATATTACGTGCCAGTAAAATAGCAATTTACAGCAGAGAGACAGACCGACAGCAGCAGCAGCAGCAACGATAAATGTAGTAGGAGTAGCAGTAAAGCAGCAGCATGAACAGCAGCAGCAGAAGCAGCAACAGATCTAAGTGTAATTGCATTGCGTGTCCAATTGTTGTTATTATTTGCACGCGCAACTACAACTACAACTACAGCTACAACCAAAACAACAACAACTGCAGCGAAAGTGAACTTTTGCTTTTGTCTTGTCTATTGTGCGAGAAATCAACTTGAGTGCAACTAATTTACTCACGTGTCTATCAGAGTGACTCGGAGCAGAAGCAGCAACAGCAAAAACAACGAAGTGCAGCATAATTACAGCAAGTCGCAGTCGCAGTCGCCGTCGCAACCCTAAGTAGCAGCATCTCTTTCGCACACACGCGGTCGCCGCTTACAAGCTGTAAAGAGCTTTGCGGGTTGCTCACTTTGTTTTTTTTTATGTGCTGTTCTTTTTTTCTTATTATTTTTTCTCCGTTGTTGTTGCTGTTTTCGCAGCTTTGTAGCCGTCGCGTCGTCGTCAACGTCAACGTCGTTTTCATTAAAGTTGTTTGTGTTGCAATTTTAAGTACGCCGCACAATGAACAGGTAAGCACAACACACACATACACTCACTTACTTACCTACACACACACACACACACACACACACACACACGTGAACACAAATACACGTAGACTGTCTGCAACTTTGTGGCTAAAATATGCAACGCCATGAAAAACTTGAACTATTGCAACATTTTTTTACTTTACGGCAAGACACTTTTCCAGCTGCCTTTCAAAAGTTTATTCACATTTCAAGAAAGTCGCATCCGAGTCGAGTTGTCTTTGCTTTTTGCAGTTATTTTACAGGTTTCAGTTCAGTTTGGTTTCGGTTTCCGATTTGTTTTTGTTTTTGTTTTCGCACTGTTTCCTCCTACTCCTCCTCGTCGGTTGCGTTGTTTGTGTTGTTTTCCATTCCGTTGTCATATTTGTTTTGTTTTTGCGGCAGCTGCAGCTGAGAGCTCAAAATTGCCAGCCCCTGGCCACGTTGAGAACCTCAAGCTGACCATTCAAATTGCACAACTTCAAAACAAATTCAAAAAGTCTTCAAAACCAGCTGGTCAAACTTACGACAGTTCAAACTAAAAATGAAAAAAAAGACCACTACGCTATTTAATCATGAAAACTATTTACACGGTAGCCGCAGGTCGTGCTGCCAGTGTTGTTGGGTCTTCGCTTAGTTCGGCAAGAAGAATGAGGAGAGAAAAAGTTTTGCGCAAAGCTTTAAGCCGAAGCACCCTCAAGACTGCACTCCCTCGTGACCTGTACTTAAATGCACTTAGATCTCGACCTCAGCTCAGCTCAGCACAGCTCGAAAGTTGTGCTCGCCTGGCCCATATTTATTTAGATTTTGTTTTGCTTATTAAAAAGTTTTAAATGTTTGATTAAAAAGTAATTCGTCTTAAATTTGCTGTGCCACACACAACCTCAAAAGTTGTCCGAGTCCCGCTCTCAGCTTGTTATTGTGCAGCGCTTGTTTATCGCTTATCGCACTGGAGAAGCAAGCAACTTTTATGACATTCGAAGAACTTAATAGTTTCGGACAGATAAGCAAAAGTTTTTGTGCCTGAATATTTAATGATAAGGTGTAACCCGGTTTCTTGTGACGTGCCGTGTCGCCTGACTAGATACCTTCGTATCTATTGTTTGTCTGCTCCGCTATTATGCAATGTCGGCGAATAAAAGTGGCACAGCTAAGAATGCCAATTGCTGCAGTCGCAACTTTCTGCGTGGGCTGCATTGCATTGCTTTGTGTGCTGCTCAAATATGTCGATATCTCGACAGCAGTTTGAAGTGCAAGCGAAGCTAATAACACCTTTGATCAATAGCGAAAATTCCAAGAGCAGTCGCAGCTTCGCTTTTCACTCCGCTGAGCTTCAAGTTACACATTCTGTGTACTGCCTGCAATTAGCTTCATTATGGCTCTCGTGTGCTCACGGATTGCAGCGATTGCTGTTGCTCTGGAATTTTTAATCAAAAAACCGAGCCATGCAAATTGGTAAATGGAAACGGCCCCATCACACACACACACGCGGCTTTCTGACCTTAGGGCCTCGTCTTGGGTTACCTCATTTGAGGTACGTGTGTGCGAGAGCGTGTCTGTGATTTCAAAGGTTGTGCTGAAACGAAATCGTTTTACAAAGCAGATAAGCGCCTGGAATCAATCAAAAATCTTTCAAATTGAACAATATAAATGAAAATGCTTTGTTGTTATTGTGCTGCTCGCCATTCTGGCCATTCCGGCCATTCTCTGCTGTGATTTCGGTTCTATTCTCTTCTCTATTGAAGTCTGGGTTCCGTTTCGTCACGTTGTCGCTCGGCCGCAGCGAGTGCCATTAGCACGTATCGTTCGGATAGCGGGGCACCCCTCGCACACAACATAACAGAACACAACACACATATTCGCACACATCCGGATTTACAACCACAAACACACACAGTCGCATGCAAATGGACAGCAATATAAGCCAAATGGTAGCGCAGCAAAAGAAACTTGTGCGACTTTTGAACTTAATGGCCGCAAAGGTCAAAGGGCTGATCACACACATATTCCAAACGCCATCCACAGGGCTGCTGTGACCCAAATACGGGCGGGAGGTCAGCCCGGGCATATGACAAATGCGACCCGATGTGCAGCACTTAATTGTTTCTCTTTTATCAATCTTTAAATCTATGTTTGGCTCGTCAACCGACCCAGGTCCACAAAGGGGCAATTGACGGGCTTAACTGCAGATTTCTTGCTTCTAATAGTCAAGTTAATAGTTAGTCCGCACTCCGCACTTCGCACTCCCTCCCAAACTCACACGCCAACTTTTCAATTAGAAAGGACATCAAATTGAAATCCTTTTTTTATGCAAGCCAGATTTGCGCCTTGACCCACAACACACACATTTATACACACAAAAAAAGGAACTTTGTGCAAATCGAGCGCGATTTACATAATTTTAAACGCTGGCTTATTGGTTTTGTGTTTGTTTTCCCGCAGAGCAGCAAAGGAATTGTGGCTAAAAAAAAGCTGAGGAAATTCTGGGGGCGGTCGCAGAAAGCGAAGGCTGACAACAGCCGAATGACCCGGCCGAAATGTTTATTACCATTTTGACGCAGACTGCGACAGAGTCGTCTCAGTTTGCCACGCAACATGCGCAACATTGTTGAAAGTTATTAACCAATATTGTAAATTAGTAACAAATTTCCTCGAAAATCAATTGAATAATTCAACGACTACTTTAATTAGCAGCAAATATGGAAATATTCATTTGCTGTTCCTGAATACTGTATAGCTAATTGGTGAGGGCATTAAGTCTTCGGCATTAGTGCGCTCGTTGTGAATGTCAACTTTAGTTCTTTTTTTTGTGTTGGCACATTTTCGTTAGGGACGGCGAAAAGCATCTGCGATTTGCATATCTGATTAATATGAATACATTAGTTAGCTGTTCTCTGATTTGGCACAAGGCGGCAATGGAATGGAAGAGAGCGAGAATAAACCAACAGAACGGAGCATTAACTGCTCCCGACTGATTGTGAGACAAAGGTCAGCCAAAGAGATTTATCAGTGTGGCGTTTTTCAATCCGCACACAGTGTCGTCGTCTGCTTCTACTACTACTACTATTTATCTATCCATAATGTCTGGTTACTTAAATTCAATTGGCGTTTCCGCTGAAGCTGGCGGGGCAGCAGGGGGGGAGTGGGGAGTCAAGCTGCTTTGCTTGTCGCACTCATAATGCGATTTCATATTTTACAAAGACATAAAATATGCTTTTTGCTTCGCTTTAAACTCAGTTGCCGTCGCTGTCAGAGAATCCCCCCAGCGCCGTGCCGCCCCCTCGACCCGACGACGACGACGGCTGGGAGCCAGTGAAGCGACGAGTGCTTCAGAGAGTTCTTGCCTTTTTGGTGCTTTTATTGAGGAAGCGACAAATTTATTTAAATGAAGTCAAAATGCTTTCTCAGTGGTCGTCGCTTGTCGTGGGTTTAATGTGTGGTAGATTTGACAATTATGACAGCACGAACTGCAAGATAAAATCGACATAATTTAATGCCATCTGACAGCAGCAACTCCCCTTCCCGTTCCCGTTCCCGTTCCCGTTCCCGCTCCCCCACAATACTGCACAGCTTAGCTAGCTCGTTGTCCTGTCCTTTCACGCCCGAGTGGCCAGCCAGGACCTGCACTCATCGCCCGGTATCTGCTGTCGCCTCCATTAAGTGGATTAAGTTGTTTTGGCGCTTCGACTTCAGGCTTGAAGCAGGCGCACGCTGCGCACTCCTCAGTACTCTCCAGCACTCCCCGCCTCACGCCTGGGATGTGACCTTTGACTCGGCTAGCGCCTGTGCGCTGTGATTTATGTTGGGCAATGGCAATTTAGCGCTGCGTAGCTTCATAAATTTTATTATCATGCAATTGCAAGCTTAATGTTCTCACAGCTCTCTTCCACACATACTGCGCTAATACCCTGTACACCTAATACCTGTTGTAGGCCAAGTAAACCCAGCTGTCAAAGGATATCTTGCAGTCGCCCATTGTTGCTTGACGCAAACAGATTTGACTTTTATGTGCGTTCATAGCTACTTGATTTTTGAAAGCCATTTTACAGGATATTATCCAGTTGACGCCCAATCGCAACGACGCATAAAGGCCCCGAAATTCCTTTGTAGGATACCTTGAAGTCACGCAGCCTCCATCTGTTCGTACGTACGTATTTGCCGCTCCTCAACGTTATGGACCAGTAATTTTTATTTATTGCACGCTCGCAATTGACAGTTTAGTAGGTCTCTGGGTTCACTTTCGTGCCGGGGTCAAGTTGCCGAGATAATATCTGTCAAAAGCTTAGAGTTTATTGGGAACGTGCTGGGGCGACGACAGCCCGAGGCGGCAGTTTAGCTGCCAACGAGCTTAGCTAATTAATTGAATTTGTACTGGATTAAGCGATCTATTCAGTTTTGCAGCGAAGCGAGTTTCAAGCGCGGCATAAACATTGTCGCAGTTCTCATTAAGTTCGACTCATGATTAGTTTTCCAAGAAGACGAGTTGCCGAGATTCCGACACATTATCTCGAAATTATTGCTATTTACACGCGGCTAGTATTTGTCAACGCCGTTTGAAGGTCGTCGGCGCTTGGACCCTAATTATGGCATTATTCATATAATCTATGTTTGCCGCTTTGTTGTGTGTGAAATTCGTGATTCAGCAATTGGATCTGCCCTCTCATTAGACCCAGCGATGCGCAGCGATGCGAGGCATGCGTCACACAAAACATATCAGGCTCGAATTCGAGCTCGAATTCGTATTTGAATCTGAATTCGAGTCGGACTCGCATCGCCCGCAGCACTGACCTCGCGCAAAACTGTGTAGATCTTGTGTGGAGACAATGAAGAAGTGATTTCGGCGTAAACATGGCTATTCACATGTTGTGCTTAAATGTTTATATTATTGCCCAAACATTCATTTATTAGCCCGCCACTTAAGTTATGCATGCGAATGATGAGACAATGTCTAAAATTAGCAAGAGAATGGCCATCCCGTCCACATGTCAAGGTGGCAACCGGTTTGGGAGCGTCTAGAAACTGCAATCATTTGTGGCGGGTGACAAGACTTTGGGTCCCCCAATTAACATATTACAGCTGGTACCCCCCCCCCCCCAAAAAAAAAAAAACACAGAAGTTGCTCTTAACAACAGCTGAAATTACTGACTGAAATGGCTAATTAAATTTGTAGAGTCTAAAGAGGAAATGTTAGCAGTCAGACTTCAGGTTGCCAACTTAATTGCGAAGCAGGGTAACCTTTTTCCAATTAGCTTTCACTTTTACGCATTGGGCTAATCGGCGGCGCGTCGTGTTGCCACTTGAAAATTCCAAGTGCGCATTGCCAGTTGTTTTTCAATCCAGAGCCACAGCTGCTGACAGTGCCGAGTGCCGAGCGCGACACGCTCGATAAATCAGCGCAGAACTCGAAGACAGCAGCCAGCCCCCCACGCCTACAACAACACACAGACGCGTTGCTGACAGACAGGCAGACAAGCAACTTATTTGTTGGGTTTACGATTTCGGAAATGCCGCCTTAATTGTTTAGCCAGACGCAAGACTGGGAGGGAGGACTAAACAGGAATTCCTGTGAAACGAGGCGCAGGTACGAGTACTTGCCGGCTACAATTGAAAACAAGAACGACGACTACACAAATCAGGGATCAAGTCCATTTCAAGAGAGCACAGCGAGTGATATTTCCACTCGGGGGTTAGGTAGAGGCTGCTGAGAGCAGGAGACCGAGAGAGCGGGAGCGAGCGAGTCTGCTACCTAACCCTCCAAATTCAGCCAGCAATTTATGTACAGCACAGCACAAGCGAGCGAGGGACAGAGCGAAAGAGAGCAGGAGAGCCGGAGAGAGAGCTCAGGGTGGTTGAGAATGGAATCACTTCAGGCTGCTGGCTCAGTTCGCATTTCGTTAGAGCAACGCGCACTACGGAAAATCCTGCAATAAACGGCGAGACGCAGACACGATAAAAATACGCAAAGCAGCGAAAATATTCGAAGAATGTGTGTGCAAGCATTTAATTTATGCTGTATTTTTAATGAAAATTAATCAATCAAATGGAACGTCGTCGGGCCATGAGCACTTACGCCAAGCTCAAGGAGCAGCAGCAGCAGCGGCAGCAGTTGGTGGCGAGCAACAGCAGCGACAGCGAGGACGATGAGCATGCGAGTGGGAATGAGCGTGAGGACGAGCTGCCAGCACTGAGTCGCTCACACGCGGTGCGTGCCTCCCTGCGACGGCTCAAGAGCAAGCTTCATAGCCCCGCCCTGGCGTTGCAGTCGCCCTTCAAGCTGCGCGCCCATTTGCATTCGCGCAGTCGCAGCAGCAACAACAACAGCAGCAGGACGCTGCACAAGTCGAAGGTCGTGAAAGCGCTGCGCATGTGGCAGGACATGGATGCGGTTACGGTCGTCGCCAAGGTGAAGGGAGAGTTTGTGCCGCTCAAGAAACCAGCCATGTCGCAGTCCGACCACGAACTGGGCATAGAGCAGCTCATGTCCTCGCTGCCCGTGGGCGTGTCGCTGCCGCGCAAGGCCTGCAAGCTGCTGCAAATACCCGAGAGCTACTGCAAGAGTCCCAAGCTGGCGCCGCACGCCACGCTCGACTCGGATCTGGAGCGCACGCTGAGCAGTGATCAGTCGCCCAACAACGCCGACAAAGTGCTGGCCGACATCACATGGCACGCCCAGCAGGGCATCTATGGAACGACGCGCATGCGCACGGCCACCATAAGGAAGCCGATGCCGTATCTGAACAGTCGTAGGTGTCCAAGCAGTTGTGTAATTTCCTTTTCTGTGCAGTGCTTAGATTGACGTGTGTGTTTTGATCCCAGTGGCTAAAAGCTTTTTAACGATTTTTCTGTGCGATTTAATGTGTGAAATTCAGGTCGATCAGTTGAGCCAATCAACTCGAAATTGTCAAACAGAAAACAAAGAGCAGAGACTTTGAAATATCTTCACAGTGTCAAAGGTTCACGCTGAGCTGAATGCATTTAGCTATGCACTGCTTGTAAGCAGTGTAGCGCAGTTGCATATACTTACATACTGCCTGCAAGCAGTGTGTCTCTACTGACCTCTCATTGTTCTCAGCAATTGTCTTTATCGTCGTAGTGTGGTTGAAAATAACACTCTACATAGTAGGTAGTAAATTTACATGTAATCTTAAAGTCGCTGTGCAAGATTACGCTGCTATGATAGCTGAAAAAACAGAGGGTTGAAGATTCAAATAATTGTGATGATAATGAGGATCAAATTGAAGTGTTCGCTGGACTGCTTATCTGTAAATTTCTCGTATACACTGATGAAATCAAACTGCAAATAGTACTTTGCTGATTTCGTAATTTTTTCCATATTTGTGAATTCATCTCTCGCTAAATTGGGCTAACCTAGTAATCGAATGTTCTCGACTTTTCAAATACGCTTTCGTTATGCCCAAAGCGTCTCTGATTGCGTTAGGAATTCGTTGTCATTGCCACAAACGCCGAAAATTGTAACTAGGGTTCTAGAGCTGTGCAGTTCGTGGGGAATTTATGTTATGAATGCAATGAGCATTGATTAGCGACTGGCATGCGAAGCCCCCTTGGCATTTAAAAGGGGTTAATCAGCGGCAACAATGGCATTGTTTGTTTCGCTTTCGCTTCGAAGGTTGCTGGCCAATCGGTTACATGACCGACTGACTGGTCAAACGGATAAATGGATAAATGCTTAAATGCCAAAATCCCATAACAATCCCCATAATTAAATATTCAATTCGAACGTGGGAGGGCGACCACAATACAGAAATAAAGCCGGGCTGGGCTTCAACTCGATTGGGAGGGACGGACATTAATGCTATTATAATGTTGCAGATGCTACCAGATCGATAGCAACAACAAGGGCAGCAGTGGCTCGACGCCGCAGAAGCTGCAGATGAGCAGCTGCCTGCGCTCTCCGGCGGTTTTCATACGCCAGAAATCGTTTCACACGCTCAACGAGCTCACCAAGTTCTGCCAGCTCAAGTCGCCGACGACAGCGGCAACGACAACAACAGCGTCCATGGCCGCCATGGCGATGGCGACGGCGACGGCGACGGCGACGCTGCCATCGCCCGGCCGGAGTCAGCGCAACAGTCACTATGCCACAATCGATGGTAAGCGTGCAACTACTCGTAACTCGGCCGCCCACATTTCGGGCCAATTAAAGGCGCGGCCTTCGAATTACCCGCTTAATTTAGAGCATGCTGTGGCTGGGAAAAGGGGGCGGGGCAGATAGATGCACTGCATCGCTTAGTAACTTAGCTTGCGGGTCGGATGGTGGGCTCATTACTTTGGTTTGTGTTCCATTCGCTGTTTGGCGGGCCATCTCTAATCAAGCGCTGCTTCAGTGCATGCTACCCACACATAACACACTTACACTCACACACACACACACGCATACAATAACACGTACTCTACGCTGTGCTGAAATACTCGTGCATAAATAATCTAGGTAATTGGCTTGGTCACTCGGTCATTTAACGCAACGCAACGCAAACAAACAATGCGAACGAGCGTCGAGCATTTGTGATTAATAATTAATGCATTAATTGCAATTGCCGTCTACACACACTCACACACACACACATAATTACCCCAAACGTACTCAAACCTCGGGCAGCTGGTTATTTACACACTTGTACATAGTATTTATGCGTAATTTGTGTTTAACTTTCATTTTAATTAAACGCGCTTTTTATTTACGACTTCTTTCAACTGCGACCCCTTTCAACGTTCCCCTCCCAACGTTCCCCTCCCACCACACAGACAACGTACTGCCCCACAAGCACAGTGAGAGTGATAGCTTCGAGCCCGTGAGGCTGCGCGACAAGCGCTTCTTCGCCCAGCAGGAGAACAACAACCAGGACAACTATCCCACCTACTACCCAGCCCCGCTGCTGTCGCCGCCGAGCAGCGCCTTTCGCTGGTCCGAGCAGCTGTCGCAGCATGCGGCGGTAGCCAAGTTGCGCACGGCGATCTCGTGCACCGCGCAGGACCTGCGAGAGATGGAATTCCTGTTGCCGCAGCAGCAGGCGCACTCCACACCGTCACACGCCACACAACACACCATGCCCGGCTCTGGGCCACCCCAGCTCTGCATCTCGCGCCACTCGCAGCCGAAGAACGCCAAGTTGCGGGACGAGCACGAGGAGCAGTCCGCGCCGCTGGAGGAGCACGCGCTGACCGCAGCGGGCGATGAGAACAGCTTGGGGAACAATCAATACCAGCTGACCGTGAATCGGCAGCCCGTGGAGCTGCGCTCTAAGTTGGGCGCTGCCAATGCGCAGGTGCAACTGCGCTCCAAGATCGCCAGCAGCAGCGGCAACACGCCGCATCCGCGGGTCAGCAAAATGACCAAGAAGCAGCTCAAACTCGCGCAGGCGCAGCTGGACAAGCTGACCCAGAGTAACCTGCACTTACATGGTAGGCACACGACGCACTGCTCGCCGAACTCTGCAACCTCTGCCACTCTGCTCGATCCCATCTAATCTTTCTCAAAGCCAGTATTCATTCAGACTGTAGCTAACTGTGTGTTCTTGTTCCCCCAGCGCTCTTTGCCGCCGTGGAGAACGGGCACCTGGACAAGGCACGCACCATACTCGAGTCAACCGATGTGGACGTCAATAGGTGAGTTCGCGATGAAGTAGAATTCAGGTAACGAGCCGGGCGAGTTCGCAGCAGGAATAGACATAATACCTCTTGCCTCTAGCAGTCCAATCCAATTAATGAGCTTAGACCACGCCAATTGAAGAGCGAAAGTTGACATACTTAGTCCCCTCCAGCACAGACTGGAGCTTGTCCAATTGCTTGGCTTCCGCTAATTGCTGCACTTATTCAACGCAAATTCCCCGTAATCCACAGCATCAACACGGACGGCCTCTCGGCACTGGACGTGGCGGTGCTCAGCAACAACCGTTCGATGACCAAGATGCTGCTGCAGCACGGCGCCCTGGAGGGCTCTCAGTGTAAGTGTAGTTCGATTGGACGCACCACTTCTGCTAATCCCTCTCAATTGCCGCTTCTCTGCGCAGTTTCGGTGGAGAGCATTGGCACGAAGCTCAACGGTCTGCTCAAGGATGCCGAGTCCCGCATTCATGATCTCAGCGGCCCCGAGGGACTCTGTCCGCCCATCTTCGCATCGCGTCCATCGATATCCAGCATAATTGGTGAGTGGCGCTTAGCATTTACTCGTAATGGCGCGACATGTTCACGAACGAACGCTCTGTTGCAGGCAACACGGGCTCCTCGGTCACCGGGTGCACGGGCAACGAGGTGGACAAGCAGATTGGCATCTGGGAGCGTCGGGTCAAGGGGCTGCGACGCATGCTGCTGGGCTGGGACCAGGCCAGGCCGCCAGATGCGCCCGCCTCGGTGGTTGTCGACGTCACCGGCGACAACTCCATCAGCCTGCAAATCCTCGAGCCGTTCGAGGGCGCCATCGGCACCAAATTCAAAGGTAAACCACCCCGCAAATCCCATTTCCCATTTCCCATTTCCCTGTGGCTGTCGCTGTGGTGAGCCGCAGCTTTGCGGTTGCCGGGGAGATTTGCGCGCGTTTTGATTTGATTTCACGTTTGCTCGTTAACCGCAGTTCAATGGTCGACACGTGCGGACTTCAACAATGTGGTCGGCGAGCGGGAGCTGCTCGATTGGATAAGCTTCCACGGCACCATGGGTGCGCAGTGCAACATTGCCGGCCTCACCCAGGGGCGCCGCTACTTCCTGCGCGCCGCCTGCGGCAACGTCAAGGGCTGGGGCAGCTACCTCAACTCTGTGCCCGGCAGCGTCGCACCCTCCAGTGAGTACTCTACTTGTGCACCAACTCATTGTTCTGCTAATAATCACGTCTTGTGCTTAGCCTGGCGTGACTTGGACAACCGCGAGGATCGCTTCTGCGGGCGGCAGCGCATACTGGACAACCTGTTCACCGCCGTGCGGCTGGCGCGTCCTGCCGACGTCTCTGAGCTCACACTGGACCCGGGCAGCGTGCAGCGTAGGAACCCCAAGAAGAAGACCACCATCAAGCAGCTGTTCTCGGTGACCTCCAAGTTCCAAAAGACGCTGCGACGGTGAGTATTCCGCAATCCATTGCGAGCACAAACTAAGTTGCGCGCTCATTCACAGCGGCATCTACTTCGCCTGCATCGTGCACTGCGACGACAAGGTGCTGGTCACCAGCGAGGACTTTCCGCCGGTCATCGAGATCGACGAGTCGTACCCGAGCGCACTGCACATCGACTACTACTGGCTGATGAAGGTCGCCTGCACGTGGGAGGACGTCAAGTCGCTGCGCACCGACATGGAGCGCAACCTCAGCTCGCCGGTGCACTTCCGCACCAAGCTGCTCTCGGCCGTCTGCCAAATGCAGTCGGCATTGGGCATCACCGACCTCGGCCAGCTGTACTACAAGCCGCTGCGCGACGCCCAGGGCACCGTGGTGCTGACCTGCGTGCAGTCGGTGCGCAGCCAGAAGGCGGTCTCCATACTCAACTCGCGCTGGCTGCCCGTCAGCAAGCTGCAGAAGAAGCTGGGCGCCCTGCACGAGGACTACACCATCAACGAGCTGCTCATCTCGAGCATCGGCGAGCAGCTCTACTACCAGCAGGCGGCGCTGCAGCCGCTCGAGCCGGGCCTCTATCTGGGCTACCTCAAGATGCAGGCGTCCATGGACCAGATCCAGGTCGTCGTGCCCGTCAAGTCGCCCAACGTGCTGCCCCACTGCAAGGTGCGCGAGAACAGCCACATCACCGCCGAGGAGTGGCAGGCGCTGCACCGCAACGCCGCCGACCCGCTGCGCCTGCCCCTCGACTTCAGCACGCCCGGCGACGCTCACAGTCACGGGCAGGGACAGGGCAGCGCTGCGGCCACCGAGGTGCAGCGGCTCTTCCTGTTCGATCTGAGCAACGCGATGCACCGACTGTTCGCCAGCATGAACATCAAGGCCGCGGACGCGACCACGCACCGGCTGTACGACGTGGAAGTCATCGAGCACAGTCGCGACATCAGCTTCCTCATCGTCTGTCCCTCGGTGGAGGCGTCGTGCGCCGTGCCCGGGCAGTCGGAGCTGCTGCTGCAGCGCGACGATCTGGCCAGCCTGAGCATACAGGCCTTCGAGATGATCCACCTGCGCACCTACCAGCCGGCCATTGTGCAGAAGTACGCGCGCCTCTCGTGCATCCTGGAGCTGGACACGGCCATGGCGACGCACTCGCATCGCGAGGCCTTCTCCAGCAGCGAGCTGCAGGCGGCCAAGGAGCGGCTGGCCACGCTGCAGGAGCTCAGCGCCAACCTGACGCTCGTGTGGAAGAGCGTACGCTGGCTGATGGACGTGGTGGCCTACGCCCGCAACAAGCACGCCCAGTCCGCGCTCGCCATGCGCGAGCTGCTCGAGTTTGCGCACGTGCGCGGCGACGACTCGGCCGCCGGGGCTGGCAAGCAGCTGCTGCAGCTGCCGCTGCGCGAGTCCAAGTTCCACAAGACGGGCCGCGGCAGCTGGCCGGGTCCCGGCGCCAACGACGGCGAGCGCCAGGGCAAGTCGGAGCACTCCAAGTCCGAGACGAACCTGGGCCACGGCACGCTGACCCCCGTCTCGGTGCAAGCCACGCCCGTGGACGCCGTGGACAAGCCGACGCCACAGCAGCCGCAGCAGCAGCAGCAGCCACAACAGCTGCTGCAGGTGAGCGGACAGGAGCAGACGGCAGGAGCCAGCTGCTCGGAGGTGTCGCTGCGCAAGAACAGCGGCGACTCCGTCAGCTCGGCGTACACGGCGCGCAGCTTCTACTCGGGCGCCGACTCCGCCTCGGAGGGCAGCAGCGGCGTGTTCGCGCTGCCGCCCTCGCGCTCCGACGACACCCTGGCCGAGGCGCTGCGTCACCCGCAGTCGGCGAGCGCGCAACGCAAGCGCACCAGCTCCAACATCGGCCCCCTGCCCACGCCGCTGATCACCGTGCACAACTCCAGCTCGGCGCCGTACCTGGGCGGCTCGGCTGTGTCGCTGCGCACCGGCAGCGGCGCCTTTGCCACCGACCTGGAGCACAAGCCGCTGAAGCCGGCCGCCGAGTACAAGGTGAAGGCGGCCTCCAGCGCGAATCTGCGCGAGGGCGGGCTCTATCTGAAGAGCTCGCTGTCGGCGCTGCAGCCGGAGCTGAAGCCGGTGGGCGGGGATGCGGGCGAGGTAGCGGTGGCGAGCACCTCGAAGGCGTCATCGACGAAGAGCCTGGTGCACCAGAGCAGCGAGGAGGACACGGCCAGCTGCTCCAGCCTCAATGCGGAGCCGAGCTCGACGGGCGCGGGCATCATCCAGGTGTACACGGCCTACAACACGGGCCTGGCCAGCGGCACCAGCCTCAAGCTGCACGTGACGCCCAAGACGACGGCGCGCGAGGTCATCAATCTGGTGGTGAAGCAACTGAACATGGCCGCCGTGCTGAAGGGCAGCAAGGGGCCCATCTACAGCGCCGACATGCTCGACAACTTCTGCCTGGTCGCCGTGATCGGGGCGCGCGAGCGTTGTCTGCGCGACGACTTCAAGCCGCTGCAGCTGCAGAGTCCCTGGAAGAAGGGGCGCCTCTACGTGCGGCAGAAGCACGAGCTGCTGGCTGCCATCGAGCACTCGAACCGCAAGTCGCACTTGATCTAAGCGCGCAGCTAGGTAGCATAAGTCAATGGAATGTCTACATCCACCCACCCACACACTCACACACAAACACACGCACACTTGGACAGATTTGTATTGTTGTTGGATTCTTTAGTTGGTTCCCAGACAAGGACACAGTTCGACGACCAATTCCCAAATTAGACTGAATTACATACGCGTTATGTATGCAATACGACACAAATGTATGCATTATGAAAATGGTATTATTATATTTTGAATAGTTTTACATCATACACTTGCTCACACACACACACACACATACTCTACACACACGCACACATTGATGATGTACATATAGCACATAAAGAAAGAATGATTGTTGTTAGTTTTTCTAGAAGATGGCTTGATTTAAGTGCAACCGATCACACCAATATATATATATATATAACTAACTAGATGTGTATGTACTTTTATCGTACTCTGACGTATTTTTGTAGTTTAGCGAACAACAAATGTTTTGATTGTATTTTTGTGGCATTTTTAGGCGCACGGATTTTTTAAATATTATATTATGTATTAACGGTCGTACTGTTAAATATCAAGAATTGCAAGACAAGCAACCAGAGTTAAGTATTATTGAACAACTGTCAATAAACAAGTTTTAACGTGTAATTACTCAATCTCTCTCTCCCTCTCTCTATCTCTCTCTGTCACACCCTCCACCCCACTCTCTCGCTCTCTTGATGTGTGTATGTGTTCGTTAATGATAACCATTCCACTTGGAATCGACTAAAAACAAACATACATATTGAATGCAAACGCAAATGTATTTTAGCTGTAAACAAATTATCTATAACCAAGTAAATTTGCAAACGAATGAAGAATATATGTCATAGCATAACGAAATCAATATCGAACTTAACATTGAATTGTAGATTACACACTATACAATGTACTCTAACAAAAGCCGCAAAACGTTTCCTTTCGATCTATTTGTTGCTTGTCTTCGTCATTGGAAGCAGCCACATCACACTCTTCAAGAAGTAACCATTAACTTTACCTCTCTCAATGTGCAAGTTGGTAAATGTCTAGAACTTATTAGTCCCCCTATATACGAGTATATTTATGTAGCCATACTTGTAAGCTAGCTGCAGTTCTTCAAGTCTATGTCTTTACTGTACAAAATGGTAGTTGAACAAAACGTTAAATGTTTCCTCGGTTCAATATGATAACTACTCGATTGTCACATCTAAATGTTCAATTGATTTGCGTGCGATGAGAAAACACTTTGAGTTGACGGCAAACTCATCACGAGTCCATAAGTAATTGTAAACGTATTAATACTAATGCAATCGCATCTTTTACGAGATGAGATGAGACTAAGACCAACAATGTTTTTTGTACATATTTACTCATTTTGAATGGCAATTTTGATAAAGTTTTTATTATGGGTTCACCAGTCAGTCAGCCAGTCAGTCAGTCAGTCAAGATCACGATCAGGATCAGCAACGAAAATAGCTAGGAATTAGCCGTAAGCCACAAGCATCTCGATCCCAAAATGTGAAACAAAGCAAAAATTAATGCAACTGCTCAGTTCAGTTTGTGAAATTATCATGAGTAAAGCAGAAACGACAACGAATGCCCAAAACACATTCGAATTTAATTTATAAATTTAGTTACACTGTTGTTAATGTCGTTTGCATAAGTGAGCATAATTAAACAATCCAAATTGTCAAACAAGCCGCCGTCCGTCCCCCAAAGAGATCAATTGGTTTTCGTGCACTCTGAAGCCAAGAAGTTTATTGAAACGAAATTCAAGAAAAGAGTATTATTTTTTCGATGAGATTAGTTAAAGACGCAATCTAATTGTAACTAAATTAATTAAGCTATTAAAGGTTCGAATACGAGTAAAAATGCATAAAGTACATGACGAATGTGCGAATAAGTAGTTGCTAAATATATATGTGTATGTATATTTATATTAAAAAAGCAAACACACGAAAAACAAATACATATGTGTATAATACATGTTTGTAGATTAGCTAAAATGTCTTTAGACTAAACACGGACACAACAAGAACAACAAGAACAACACAGTAAATAAGAATAAGACAGTAAATTCTTATCAAGTGTAAACTCATACTCTCGTACTAACTGCATGTTAAACAATCCTAATCGATTCAGTGTGTATTTTGGTGTGTGTTAACTATGTACAACAACTACAACATAAACAACAGCCATTATATTGAACAAACCAAAAAGATGCATGATGCTCGAGCGAAGTACACAGCATAATCTTAGAACAATGCAAACAAACGTTGGGGAAACACATCCAAATGTGAACGTAAACGTGAATGTGAATGTGAGTAAGCGAAGAGAGAGTCATGCTCGCGAAGAAAGCATACTTATTCAATTAATTTAAATAAAGACTTAATAACTGTTATGGTGTCATTTGCAATCTCGATTATATTATTTCTATTATATTGCACAACATTTTGAGTGCGTCACATCGTTACGAACTGCTGCAACCGGAATCGATGCACATTACGCTAAATTTGTAATTCCAAGTGAAATCCAGCCGCAACCAAAGCAGTGGTCTGTAGTCATGCAGAACATAAATAAACTGCAGCGCAATCTTAGCTGGTCCGTGGTCTATACTATAATTAATCTAAAATATTAAGTATACGGCGGGTGGCACAATCTGCAATTGAATCAAATGCCGTTTGCCGTTGACTTTCCTGCTCAAATCTCGAATTACCGCTCGTAATCACATGGAGCAAATGATAACGGCACGGCCTCTTTAGATTCGAGGCCTTTCTATCATATCGCAATTTCCTCATACTACACTCGAAGCACACTCGCACCTGCGCTCGGCTAATTCGATAGCTCAGTTCCCACACGCCAACTATTCGTCTGTTTACATACATATCAAATATGAGCACACGATACACCACATACCATACATCGAAGTAAAGCAACTGGTTCCGTGTGATTTCCGTGGGAAGTTTCGCACTTGTCAATGGCCATGCGTCATCGCTCTATTCCCGTGACGAAATACGGCACAGTGACTTCCAGGCTCTTCGTTCGCTGGCCTCTAGCAAGCGCAAACACAAACAAACCGATCGCTGGATAAACTATAGTCTGACTCATTTGCACGCATTGCGCAGCAGCCTATGGCTATCTCGCTCTCTCGCACACAGGTCAACAGAACAGCAAGTCACGACGACGCCGCAGTCTCTGGCTCAGTCTCTGCCGCTGCCGCTGTTGCCTTCGCAGTCGCCGGCTCTGCGGGGTAGCAATTGAATTTTCGATTTTTGACTATGTTTTGGACAGACACTCTTGGCTTAATGGGCTATACCATATTTAGAACATGTGTGAGAGTGCTGGATTGTGTGGAAAATGCTGAAATTGATTTCACCACGAGTGGACAGTGTACTTACAATGTATATAGTAGTGGACACTTACATATATCTGTACGTAGATATGTGTGCCTAATTAAGCCTTTGGTTCATTGCGCTGCCGATGACGACACCACTTGCCACCACTTGATTAGAAACTAAATGCCACAGCACAGATACATACACATACACATACATGTGCTCGCATATGTATTAGGGGGACAAGGTCTTCTGTTTATTGGCGTATTTGCTGCCGCATGCATTCCGATCCAGTCACAACGACTCTGGAAATGCGCTGCACACTCAACAGCAGCCATATACAACTGTAATAAATATTTCAAGTGCCTCTGGCTGCTGATTGCGATTCAAATATATTGTCAAATATATCGCCAAGAAGTTATTATTATTATTTTGTTTCGTTTTATGGGGCTTCGCGTCTATCGCCGCCAACACCTCCGGTAATATATTTCAAATATTTATATGCATTGTAGTGTGCCTAATTCGGGCTGCTGGCTGTGCGCTGTTGTCACTGCTCGACACAATCATTTGCGCGATTGTTGTCGTTTGTATTTGCTGCCATATTAATTTAAAATAATGACAAGCCTCATTGCTCGCAAAGCCTCAAGCCACGTGATTTTGAACTCAGCTTCTGCGGCTAGACACGAAGCCAGACGCCTCAGAGGGCATGACTCAAAAGGGTCAGGCCAACTGAGGCACATAGCTGTACGAGTATATGTACAATATATACTACTTACTACATTGTACACGCCATATAGTTACGTGTGGAGCAAGTCAGAAATTACGATAACCAGTGTGTTTGTTGACCACCCGACGTATACTTGATTTGGTGAGAACACAAACCGGTTGCATATTTATTTACTTATTAATCACACAAATATGCGTGCTTTTATGTCGCAAGCGCCCTTTACAGGCGCGAGCACTATATATATATATACTATACTCAGCAGAGTTCCAAAATAAACAAAAGCAAGAAGTTCGTTTTAGAAAAATGATTTATATTCAAAAAAAAAAAAACAAATCAGCAGAAAACTTTTCACAATCGAATCAATTGAAGAGCGAATGCCGATTCGCGTCATATTCGCTTCGAGTTTCGCTTGTTTTTTTCGGGTTTTGTATAACAAACAATAAGTACATAAATATTACATACACGCATACTACGAACGTACATGGGATGAACATACAAACATTGTACGCTGCGTATACAATATATACTATAAAATTCACCATAGCTTCTGAACTATGCCAATACACTAATAGTAGTAGTACAAGTCTGCTCTTCAATTAGTGGCCGGACTCGGCTTCGAGGCCCCCACGATGTAACCCTTGGCAGTGAGCACACCACGGCAGCGGACGTGCACCTGGTAGCGCAGCGACCAATCGATTGTGTAGCCGGGCGCGAGGCCAGCGAACTGTTCCTCGGGCAGCAGCAGCTCGGGATCACTGTGCGTGTTCAGCACCAGCTCGTGCTCCTTGCAGAACTCCTGCAGATCGCTGGGCACCACACAACAGGCGGCCAGATTCACCTGAGCAATGGTTGGCGGCACCTCGGCGTCGCTGTGCAGCTCCTGCAGCGCCTTCGCATCCAGGTCCGCAATGCCCAGTTGTTTGATTTTCTGCTGCAGCGCATATTGCTCGAGCTGCTTGTAGAGCAACTTCAGTTCGGCAATACCTTGCTCCCCGTTCCTCTGGCTCCAGCTCTCACTAGGTGTGACGGCATTTCCCTCGGAGCAGGGCGACTTCTCTGCCGTTGTTGTGGACGACAGCGTTGCGTTGGCAACGCCGCTCGACACATTGGGATGGTAGGCCAGCACCACGTTGTCCACATGCGTCACATTGAGTATGTTGAGCAGCGCATCGATGGCCTCTTGAACACACTGCGTCGACTGCCTGTTGAGGAATATCTTGGCACCAATGCTAATCTCGTTGCGTCCGTTCTCCGTCAACTTGTTGTTCAGCTCTTGTGTGGCGCAGAGCACGCGGCCATGCAGCTTGTCGATCTCGACCACCACGCGCTCGGCGTTCGGATCGCTGTGCAGTGTTATTTTGAGACCATCGTAGAGCTCCTCGTTGGATTTGCGCTGGCCCAGTTCGTTGATGTTGATGATGTTGCCAGTGCTGATTACCACGTTCTGGTAGTTTTTCGTTACCGTTGGTATCATTCTGTTGCAGTTTTTGTTGCTTTTTAATAGAATACCGTGTAGATAAGCGATGCACACAATCTTAGGTAGGCGACAAACGTTCTCGTCGGTCTGTATTTCTGTTTTGCCCCGACAACCGTGCGCAACGGCACTTAAATAAGCAATAAGTGCAACGGCACCAACGTGACCGCAAATACCATTTGACAAATATACTAATTGAAGCCGCCAAATATGCTAAATATACCACTTCAATAAAGGCTGGCATGGTTACACTTCAATGCGTTTAAGGATAATTTTGGAAAGCAAATAACCTCTACCACAGTTCTCTGTAGAATAATTTTTCAAAAACTAGTAAATTAATTATTTTCTCTGATTTTTAATAAATGTCCAATGCGTCAGCTTATTTTGAGTCAGCAATATATCGATTTTTTAGGCCACTCGTTCACAATAACTTAGTATCACCTTTATCGATATTCCTGTAGATTAACTAAATGTTATCGAGTAAGTATCGTAAGCTTAATATCCGTTTCTGGCGCCATTTGTCAAACAAAAATTCGTTACTCAATTGCAAAGAAATTCCGTTGCTTTTTTTTTCTTTTTTTTTATTTGAGAAAATGTGCATAACAAATGTACGCGATTGGTTAGTGCTCCTAACTATGGAAGGCTATTTAGATAAATTCAAAGAAAGTGGCTACATTAGCCTTAATCACTGCAAGCAAATAATGTACAGCGATTTGATTATGTTGGGCATTGAGAACATATCGCACCGACTGTTGCTTTTGGAAGGCGTACAACTGCTGAAAAATTCTGAAGAATTTCAAATTTGCACAGAGCCGTGCAAGCTTCATGATTCTCACGCCATTCACGTATTTGATAGCACCATGACGCTGAAGCTCGAAGATTTCTATGCTCCGCTGCTGTCGCCGTCTACTATCCGCAGGATAACATCAATTGCTACAGGCAATGATGAATCCAATACGAAGACCAAAGAGAACACTGATCTGTCGTCACCGCCACTTTTCCGTAAGACGAAACCAGATAAAGCGGAAAATGAAGGCTCCAAGAAGCAGGCGAATGATTACATTGACCTGTTGTCACCACCATTCTTCGGCAAGATAAAACCAGATAACCAGAAAAATGCCAATGATGACTTGAAGTCTATGCGCAGCGACTACGTTGATCTGTTATTGAATCCCTTTAGTCGCAAAATGGAATCAAGTCCAGCAACTAAACCTAACTTGAAAGAGTCCATTGATCTGTCGTCGTCGCCCGTTGTCCGTAAAAAAAGTCTATATGTTGGTGATAACTTCAAAACGATGTCAATGAAAGATTACGCTGATCTGCTCTCGTTACCTGTTGATCATAAGAATAATCAAAATGCCCTAGACGATGTCTTCAAACCACTGTCGCCAATGATCTCCCTGCTGTCACCACCTACTGTCCAGAAGAATAAACCAATTGATGAAGATGATGATATCTTCAAGTTTGACGATGATTTTTTCATCTACACAGAACCCGATTTTGATCTGCTACGTGATTTACTGAGCTCCTCTGGCTGATCAGCTTTCCTTTTAAATAGAGGTACCAAGTTAACAATAAAACATATTTTATATTCTCTTCAATCTCAACAGGATTCGTTTAACTAATTGCTAAGTAATAATGTCTTTTTTGAGGGTATCGCATCTATTTGAACGTGATCAAGGGACTCAGCAGGGCATTCAGCAAATACTTTATGCCACGCATCAGATCCTGCATCCTTGCATCAACGGGCGAGGAATGTACTGCCTTCTGAATACTCGCCGTGCTTAATTCCGGAGAATGGCAATCCAAGCACTCGATGGTCTTCAGCTCCACCTGAGGCGGGGCACTGGAGCCCAGCACATAATGCTCTCGCACATTGTTGGGCAGCAGACGCGAGTTGTGCAGCGTGCCATAGAACAAGACACGATCTCCGCGCTGCAGCAGCTGCGTGAAGTTGCCAAAGTCATGATGAGCGCGCAGAACAACGCCCGTGGTGGTGGATCGTCCAAGCAGGCTGCCACTGGCCGCCACCTGCACCAATAGCTCGTACTCATAGCGATTCCAGCGCTGGAGCGTGCAGTGTCCAGTTTGAGCACTCAGATCCTTAAGCACACGCTGCCATTCCACGCACTGAGCATCCTGCTTGGCAACGCATTGAAAGTGCTTGGCAATGTGCTCGCCATGCACACAGCGCAACAGTTTACCCAGCCAGTTTGGCAGATAGTTAGCCACCACATCCTCCAGCATATTGGAGACCCTAGCAATCTGCACCTGCGATACTTTGCCCTCCCAGGCCACATGCATGCCATTGAGATGGGAGCAACGCAGCTGCGCCTTGATTTTGTTGGGCTGCTCCTGCACGGGTTGCGCGCACAGTTCGTAGAAGCGTTCCCACTGCAGTGCCACAGGCACGGAATGCAGCCCAGCACTGGACGTGGGCAAAACGCTGGGCACGGCGTTGTAGCGTGGCGTGTCCTTGAAGCTCGACGTCATGTACGGAAAGACCAGCATGCAGGCGGTGGTCAGGCCAACCAGAAGCTGCAAAAGCTGATGATTAAGGAGAGTTTGCTTAGGAAATCGACAGCAACTTACCTGCAACATGGTAATGTACTTTTGTGTGGCACGATTTAGCGCCAACACACAGGAGAGCACCACCACCAGGGAGCAAGCAATGGCAGTCGAGCCCCAGCGCAGCTGTTCGCTGGCAAGGCCCAGGCTGTCAATGGCCACAAAGACCGGCACCAGCAGCGCCACAATACCAAACAGCGGCAGGAAGAGCACGATGCCAGCCAGGCCCAAAGCGGCACGCATCGCGCCAAACATTGTGGCACTCTGCGAGGTGACAATGCAGACTTGCAACCAGCTGAGAGTGACGCAATGCGGGATCAGATAAGTGTAGACGCCATGCCAGCTGGAGCGCTTGGCCAGCAGGCCAAGGAGCAGTGGTATCAGCAGATAGAGAGCAGTGCGACAGTTCAGGCAAAACTCGATGCCATTGCCAATGACAAAAGAGGAGAAGGTGGGCACTCTGAGGTCGAGGAAGCGCCAATGTGTGGACACCACTTCGTCCATTTCATAGGGGTACTTGGCCAGCACATTGACGGCAAACGAGACAATGACCAGCCAATCCGGCAGTACCGGCGACGCGGCGTACATAAAGACGCCCAGCGTGATGAAGGTGAAGGCGCCCGAAATGATGGTCAACTCTGAATGCGGCAGCCATGCATCCGTGACCAACGGATAGACAATAAGATTACAGATGAATGCACCGAAATAGTACAGATATGGCTTCATATTGTTGCGCAAGAAGCGCTGCTCCGATATCTCCGCCTCAATGTTGTGGTCGCCGTAGCTGAGAAAAAGCCCCGACCAAATGCGAAAGTCCACAAACTGCTGCTTGGTCTTAAGCATGCGGCAAGTGGACCACAGCATGACACCCAGGCTCAGATAGTAGCTGATCAGCGGTAGCATTTGACGCTCCGTGTCCGCCAGCGTGCTCCACCAAGCAATTAACACGAGCAGGCTGCAGCGCACACTGAGGGGCAGCATGGCAGGCAGTGCAATAATCAGATTGATGAAACGATGGTAGAGTAGCGTGAAGAAGACCAGCGGATGGAACAACATGCGATAGAAGCAGGGCACATGATCTAAGCTCTGTGGGTGTGGCACCGACAACGTCAGCGTCTCATTCACGCTGGGCATACGTCCAGCACTGTAGTTGGCTGCAGCTGATACGAGATGAGCCTCGGTAATGAAGCGACGTCGCTCCACATTCGTACGTCCAATGGTGGCTGCATCTTCGAGTGGCTCGCGTTCCCAATCGCTCACGTCGTCCTCTGTGTTCGACGAGGAGGTGTCGTCGCTGGCAGCACCACGACGCCGTCGCTTGCGCTGCAGATTGTAAATACGTCGCATTTTGCGTTCCAGCTGCTTAGGTGTGATATGCTCGTTGCCGTTGGACAAACAGGCGAAGAGTTCTCGAGCTGCTTTGCGTGCGGCACGCTCTCCTGGTGTCATGGCCAGACAACGACGCACCTCGTCCGCATTGTCGGCTGTAATACCGCTGCCATCGTTATAGCATTTGCGCAGCAGACGCACAGCTTCCTCGTGTCCTTGCTGTGCTGCACTGACTAGCCAATGAACTGCTTTTTGGCTCTCGTTGGCTATGTTGGGTTCTGTTGGAGATATGTGCGTTGATATGGCCGTTGCTTAAGCTTCACCTACTTACCAATGGCATTCTCCAGCAGCTTTTTGCCCAAGTCGTATTGCACTTGGGGACATCCCTCCTCGGCAATGTGCTCTTTCAGTTTGTTGAGCGAAGCACGATCTGTTGGCATCAAACACATGTTCATTGTTTATGTCTGTGAGCAAGTTCAATGCTTGCTGCGATTGCAGTTACCTTCGAGATTCCAGCGCCGCCTCTTGCTGACACCTGTGGGCGCATTTTGGGTCCAGGTGGCCATTTGTTAGCAACGAATTGCTGATTTGTTTACGAATTGCGAAGTGCAAGACCAACTTTATAGTAAGTGTGACCGTATCTGATGTTTTGCAAATACCAGAATGGCACGGCCAGTTATCGGTTACAACTATCGCACTTAGCATGTGTGGATGAATCGAAAACCATTTGTTGAGTCCTCTATCGATATTAAAAAAAGAGGTATATAAACGCTTGTTGCCGGCGCGATTCGTTCAGTGTACATGTGTTCTTGTTTATAAGTGGAAAGTTAAATTGTTACGTTTAAAAAAGTAGAAATTATGGAGCGCAGCATGCAGAAGCAGCTTTTCCGAGTTGCGCAGGAGGGATCACCGAGCATGCGACGCTCTTTGCCAGCGGCCTCAGACAGCACACGCAAATCATTTTTTGGCGGCAATGCGAACCATTCCCCTCTTCCGGGTAGCTTGAAAAAGGCAGCTCTCAACAATAGGTGAGTATTTGGTGCAAACTTACAAACATTATAATGTGGACTAATTCAATTTCCTTTGTCTTTGCAGTCGTCTTAGCCTCTCGGCGCGCTCGACGACACAGTCGATACCCGGCATTCGATCGGATTACAATGTTGTGGAGAGTTATGGTCATGCGCTGCCCGTAGTCGTCAACGAGGCTTTAACTTTTGCTGGACAAGCCTCCAACTTAGTTTCGGCGAAGATCACCCAAAGCGGCTGGGCCTGGGTAACTAACAGCACAAATTACATTTGATGGATTATCCAATTTAGTAATTTTGTTTTCTAGGTAGTGCAAGGGCGACGATTGTTGATTTGGCAGTATAAGGATACGCCTAGCGCGGGAAAGACAGCTTCACCACCTCGCATGGGCAAGCAAACGCGGCGCGGATCCTCGTCGGCCCAATGTCGAGAATTGACATTGCCACACAGCGACATTGGACACAAGAGCGAATTGGTCAGCGTGTTTCAGGTGGAGGGTCAGCAAATGGCCTCGTGTATTGCGGTGTCGGCCACAGGCGATGTGCGTTACTGGGCATCCATAGCACACGACAACAACTCGGTGGACTTGTCAATACTAACCGGCCAAGAGTTTGTGCAGCTACTCAATCTGCCCACGCAACAAGGCTATCTGGCTGTCACCTCCACATGCACCTTAGTTTTCCTGCGCGTTGGTCTTACAAACGGTCGGCATTCGTTGCACCATAAAACCATCAAGCCAGCCACAAGTTTCCTAGGCGGCTTTGGGAAACGATTTGCATCCATGCTTATTGGAATGAATAGTGGCAACGACAGGGATCAAGTAAGCATTGAACAACAGCTGCTTTACTTATATATTCTAATCGTATTCATTAGTTCTTGGTGGGCATGTGCTGCGAAAGCAATTCAGCTGAGGGCGAAACTGTTGTCGCAGTGCTCTCAGATCGTGCTATTCAACGGTGGCGCATTTCCAATAAGGGTAACACGGAGCAGCTTATTTACGAGGATGTGGAATTGTTGCGCAAAATGCGGGAGATGATATTGCTTAAGTTCTGGAACGTGCGAACGCCTAACGATAATGCTGAAGTGGACTTGCATTTCCTTGATTTTCATGTGGTTAGAGGTTTCGCTTACATTCTGGTTGGTGCTGTTAATCAAGCGCATACGCCGCAAATGCACTACTCAATAGGTACGTCAGATTTGCATTACAAATAGCCGAAAATTGAAATGTTTTTGTATCCTATTAGTTGTGGCCACAGCTCAAGAGAGCAGCATGCAGCTGGAGTGCTTTACGCCATTGAAACTCAACAAGTTCTTCAATAGCAAGACAGTGCAGGAGTGTCTCAGTGTGCGCATCATCGTTGGCAACTCACAGATGTATCTGTACACTCCCAAGGTGGTCTATCCCCTGCTCCTGGCGAACTCGGCACCAACGGCTGAAATGGAGGCAGAAAAAGTAGAATTTCATTTGCACGATGATCGCATTTTGAGCGCCGCCTTCTGCAATCATTTGCCACTATTCTTCAGTCGCACACACGGATTAGTTTCAATTACGCCAGGAGATTTTGACAGCACAGATTTGCTAAACATGAGCAGCTGCAATTCGCCGGATCTCTTTGCACCCATTTCATTCAATGCTAGCTTCAGTGTACCAGATCAAAGCATAATGGCCGACAGCTCCAACAACTTGCCCATGTATCAGCTGGATCCGGATGATGTGTATTCGGAACTCAACAATGAAGTTGGGCAACTGAAAGCGGCTTTCCTGTATCGTCTGAAGCGCAACAATAACATGGTCAACACAATTATAGCTGATCTAATGGACAGCATTGCAGAACCCGACCCAAATGGCGGGCCTTTGGATGCATACAAATTAGACAGGTGAAACTTTGTGGTATTTATTTAAATGCACATCAATGATAAGTGCGATTTGTATTTCAGAGTGGTCATCACTATTGCAGAAGACTTGGCTGAGGATCTGCCCCTTGCTGATCCACGCTGGCAGTCTGCCATTGAGCAGAATGATGGCAATCGACATGCGCTGGGTAGCTCTCGCTCCATGCAGATTGTAAACCAGCTGCGTGACAAAAGCATTGCTCTCCAGCACTTTATAGACTTTCTGCACTTCAGTAATCTGTGGGAGAAGGTGCATTAAATCGCTAATAACTCATTGATTAGTCTTATAACCATTTATTTACTTGCAGCTCAATGCTGTTCCCTGTGGCAGCAATGCACTCAAACCTACCAGCTTCATTCTAGCAGATATCGCTGAAAAGATTATAGCCGCCGCTGCTTTGCGTGCCTTGCAAAGCAAAATGCCCAAGATAATCGATGAGGCCATCGAAATGAGTGTTGCCGAATGGGATGAGAAGCCCAATGGCAGCCTGACCGCACAGGATATATTTTACGTTAAGCTGTGCAAGTTCCAATGCATATTTGAGTCATTGGCTGACATGGCCGACGAGCGGATTGCAGCTCAAAATCGAACAACAGTTTCTGTGGCGCAATACATCGCGGATATCAATGTGATCGTGCTCAATACATTGGGTCAGGTGTTTCGATATCGTGAGCAGAATGCCGAAACTTTCAAGGTGCCGTCTAGCACATTTGAAAACCAGCCGTGGACAGCCACGCCTGGCAATGCAGGCGTACATGATTCACTTTCTCGTCTGATTGATCTTAGCATACGCTATGGCGCGCAGTGTGTCAATGAATCGGAGTTGAAGCATCAGCTATATCAGCAAATACTGGAGCTGATGGATATTGTGCTGGAGGGACGCAAGAACTATCTGGAGAGTGTGCGAGACACCGAAAAGTTTCAGGTGCTGCAACAACAGTTCGAGGCACAGCGAAGCGATCTAATCTCTATACTAAGTAAGTGTAGACTAATATTAAAGAATATGCAATTACTAAATACTTGATTTGCAGTCAAGGACCAGCAGTATGAGTGTGCCGCGAAGCTTGCAGAAAAGTATTTAGACTTTCAGAGTCTTGTGCTCATTTGCGATGAAACGCAGGACAAGGATCGCTTGGATGAATACACTCGCGAATATGAAGACTTTGATTTTTCACAGTTTGCAATCAATTGGCACTTGCGACAGAACCGGCATGGCGAAGTGTTCGAGCGTTTCAAGGGCAACCAGCCAGCGTTGGCGCAATTCATGCGCGATCATCCGTCACTAGGCTGGATTCAGCTCGTGTTCAACGGCGACTTTGAGCGTGCGTCCAAGGTGCTCATTGACCTGGCCCAGAGCGAAACGGAATTTGTTGCGCGCAAAAAGTCGATGTTGTCTTTGTCCAAGTTAGCCGCCTTTGCAGACTCTTCTGATATGACACCGCAAGTTGATAAAATCAATACGGAACTTTCAATCATTGAGTACCAATCGAATTTGGGACATGATGTCTTGCAAAACTTTGGATTCGATTCTACCGATCAGAAAGTGCTGAAGCCGGATGAAATAATAAATGTATGTATTTTTTTTTCAAATCGTGATAAATCTGTTTATTAATCCATTCTCTATTGCTGCAGCTATATATCGCTGAGGAAAATGATGCGGCCACCGAAGTGGAATTCCGAAAGGCTCTGGAGCTGTTGACCTATGTGGATCAGCCCTATGACATGCGACACAAGATCTGGTGCGCGGCCATACGGCGCGACAACTGGATCGATTATGACACGAACAATGCCATAGAATACATACAAAAGTTGTTATTCTTTAGAATCATTGAATTATCGCAGATGATGGGACAGGAGTCGGACAGTTTTCTGCCGCCTATGGAGGACTTTCTGGACAGCCTCGAGCTGGGCGATTTGCCCCAAAAAAAATCTTTTCAATATCTGTTAAAGTTGACCTACGAGTATGTCGGCGACTTATTTAAGCAAGCGGAAGATATGGAGCTGTAATCAACTTGCTCGGTCATTTTGCCAATTAATAAAACTAACTTAACTTAAGCTGAAACAATAACAACAACAAATTGTGTATGTGAGGCTTTCGGTTGGACAGTTGTCAGCTTTGTTGTTGCACAGCTCAAACGCGGGTATTATAAAATATTATAAAATAAGTTGCTTTGTCAGCTTGTCGCGTTCGCCGGCGAAAGTATCTCAAGTGTGGCGAACACAGCCGAAGCCCAACAAGTGTGGCTGCAACTTTAACTGCGACTGCCCCATTGCGACTGCAACTTCAACTGCAGCTGACACTCATCAGTTGTGCTTTGATCATGACGGACGAAACAACGCCGCTGACGGCGAGCAGCTCCGGTTATGTTGCCCTACCGCCTTACCAGGGACCCACCTACGTTTTTCCTGGCGGCGTCTCTCCACGTGCGCGTCGCTCCAAAATGAAGCAGTTCCAGTGCTGCATGACCGTGACATTCGTGTGAGTGTTGAAGTGATTTGCGACAAGGATTCTTAATGGATATAGTTTAATTTAAAGTGGTGTTGGTTATTTGATACTCCATGTTGACCCGTTGTTAATGTTTAGCCTACTGGGCTTAACCGCAATCTTTTTAACCACAAATTAATTTCACTTTCCTACCCGCAGAGTGATTGTTATTGCCGCCCTATGTCTGGCCTTGTGGTTGAGTGGAAGTGGCTATGGCTATGGTGACAACGCCGACAGCGTTAACCGCCCCAACTTCTTTTTTGCAACGAATGAAACTGCAGCTTCTGTAATGGAGACATTGGCCGCCACCAAACGACCCATACCGGATGAGCCTGAGGCCGACTGGGCGCTGCGCCACGAGACGCTGAATCCCAAGGAGGGCGCTCAGGCGGTGAGTGCTGGCATCAAGGCGTTGGGCGATCGTGAGATACTCGAGGAGGGTTTGCAGCCCAGTGCGATTAACACGCCGCAATTCCGACACTATCGTTCACTAAGCACCAATCCTGAGGCACGCAAGCTGGCTCGCCGCGGCTACGTGGAGAACCATGCCACACTGAACATTGCGCAACGTTTCAACTACACTAAGGAGCCGGGACGCAGTAATATTGGCCGTGGTCCAGCCATTGTGCTGCCAGATCCGTCAGTGCTGCGCCTAGACTGTGACTTTAATGAGCGCTTCAGACGCAGCACGGGCGTTTGCAACAACAAGGATCATCCACGCACTTACGGCGCTTCGATGGTGCCCTATCGTCGCATGGTGGCGCCCGATTATGCCGATGGCATTGCAGCACCACGAGCCAGTCATCATGGCCAGCTGCCGCCAGCGCGCCAGGTCTCGTTGAGCATCCATCGCTCCAGCTACGAAACAGACTCCAATTTCACAGTCATGCTGGCGGTGTTTGGTCAGTTCCTGGATCACGACATCACCGCCACCTCGCTGACGACAGCGCAAGAAGGCGAGTCGATTGACTGCTGTACAGCGCACACCGTGGAGCAGCATCCGGAGTGCTTTCCCGTGCGCATACTGCCCAATGATCCCTACTACCAGTACTATAATTTGAGCTGCATGAATTTCGTGCGTTCCGCGCCAGCGCCCACTGGAAGATTTGGACCGCGGCAGCAGTTCAATCAGGCAACGGCTTTTATTGATGGCTCCGTGGTGTACGGCAACCTGGAGCAGCGCCAGCGTCAGCTGCGCACCTATGTCAATGGCACGTTGCGTATGTACGTCACGGAGGATGAACGCGAGTTGTTGCCCATCTCGTCGAATCCTGAGGATGGCTGCAATCGTGTGCTGATGACGCGTCAGGGCAAATACTGCTTTGAGTCTGGCGATGATCGCGCCAATGAGAATCTGCTGCTGACCTCAATGCATCTGCTGTGGGCCAGGCACCACAATTACTTGGCACGCGGCTTGCACGAACTCAATGCGGAGTGGGATGATGAACGAGTCTACCAGGAGGCACGAAAGATTGTGGGCGCTCAGCTGGCCCACATCACCTACAACGAGTTTCTGCCCGTGCTTCTGGGTCGTAATCTTAGCCGTGCCAAAGGGCTTTTGCCGGAAAGCGGCAACCTCAATGCGCCGGACACCTATGATCACCGTGTGAATCCGAGTATTGCCAATTGCTTTGCGGGCGCCGCCTTTCGTTTTGCGCACACTTTGCTGCCGGGCTTATTCAATGTGTCGCGAGACAATAGCACACCTGAAGCCATGGAGCTTCACAAGATGCTGTTCAATCCGTTTTCACTTTGGACGCGTCACGGCATCGATCATGCGCTGCTGACTGCCGCGAATACGCCAGTCTTGCGTGTGGATCGCTTCTTCTCGCTGGAGATCACACAGAAGCTATTCGAGGGCACCGCCGAGGATAAAATGCCCGTTTGTGGCCTCGATCTGGTATCATTGAATATTCAACGTGGTCGCGATCACGGCATACCAGCCTATCCAGTGTTTCGACGACACTGCCACCTGCCTCCTGTGGATACCTGGGAGCAGATGGCTCAGGCTGTCGACAATGCCACACTGGAGTCGATCAAACAGATCTACAAGTCAGTGACGCGTCCATTGCTAGAAAACTCAAACTAATTCGTGTTATTTTCCCAGCTCCCCGCAGGATGTCGATGTCTATACGGGCGCACTCAGCGAACCGCCACTAGAGGGCGCTATATTTGGGCCACTGCTAAGCTGCCTGGTCTCGGATCAGTTTATGCGCATCAAGCTGGGCGATTCACATTGGTATGAGCGCAAATTCGGACCGCAGCGATTCATCAAACGTAAGATATTTAATATTATTATTATTATATTTAATTTAATAGTTTTGCTTAATTTCCCTAGCGCAACTAGCAGAGATTTACAAGAGCAGTCTGGCGGCGATCATTTGCCGCAATTCGGATGGCATTCAGCAGATTCGAGAGCATGTTATGGAGCGTCACCGATCGCATGGCAATCGCTATGTCAACTGTGTCGACCTTCCAGGCTTCGAGTTTGACTTCGAGCCCTGGTCGGAGGAGAAACAAGCGCCAAAGCTGCACAAGGCGAGCTTCAGCCAGCCGATGTCCTTGGTGCGAGTAATGCAACCAATTTGGAAGGGCAATGACACACATGATCATGTCATTGTGTAATTATATTCAATTAGTCAACTAGTACAATATCTCATCTAAACTTTAAATTTAAGCTGGAAATTTAAACAACCAATTTTGTATCTATGTATGTATATAAAGTTTCTTGTCCTGACTACTGACTACAACCTAGACGGCAGCATCTAAAATGTTACTTTCCTCACAATAATTTTAAGTAAATTACGCAGGCGCAAAGGAAGCGCTTTTTATTATTCAATCTACTAGTGTATTTAATTCAAATTTTCATTACCGAGAGTGCTGTAGTTTTTCAGTTTTGTTTTGCTACAGTTTCTGTTTTTTCATTGTATTGGGAAATTAGTTATGCTATGCCAAGTTTAGGTAAATTTATTTAAATAAACTATATACAAATATTAAAAAATATTTTTGTTCATTTGGTTAATAAGTATAAGTATTAAGCAGTTGTTGGTACGTCGACACAAACAGCCCCACCTCAGTGCCCGCGGTTGGAAATAAAAAATTTGAAATCTGGTATATTCTACTAGGTGAACAGAAGTGAGCAGCAGGTCGACATTCATAAAGTCACTTGCGCCTGTGACAGCAGTCAGCTGTGTGAATAACTGTGCTTTGCAGCCTCTCCCTCTCTTAGGATCCACATAGAACAGCTGATGTGCGCTCTCAGAGAATAGCTAACTGTTTTTTGGCAGAGTTTCATCTCCCGCTCTTAGAATCCACACCCTGTAACTGTTTTCTTTTACCAGTTGAGCTGGGTTAAATTCACCTGCTAACATATTATGATCGCCTGGTATTTCTCAAGAAATTCTGTTGAGATTTCTACAAACTAAAATCTTTGCTGTAGATGGTAAAAAAGCGTTGCCTATCGTATGGGCGCAGCATGAATTTGTAAGAACTATAAATAATAAGTACACAATATGGTTATTGAATCACATTTCCTATGATTTAATCTATAAATTACAACGACAATACAATAATATTTAATACAATATATCTAGCAATCGTAAACACATCAACAAATTCGTAATCACTTGATTGAGTTTGCGACGCGATAGGCTTATCGCTAAACTAACAGCTGTGCCGGCCGGGAAAGCAGCTCACGGAAAACTTAGCCCATGGTGCCAAAGCAACTCGTGGCTGATGTAATCCAACCTGAGCAATTTCAGCATCAATAATGAAATGTTCCAGTTCCACTTTCACAGCCACTACCACTGAGATAAGCGCACGCAATTAGCCGGACAGCAGCAGTGTGGTGTTGTTGGCCAAGGCAAGTGACAGCGGTGGCAATGTGGTAGTAATTACTCGATTAGGTCGACAGACAACGGCAACGTTGTCATGGAAGTAAGCCATCGCGATGGCAGCCAGCAAAGTGAGTAGAAATGTCAGCCAGAGGCAGGCTGTGGACAGACGACGCACTTTCTGCCACCAAGGATCCGCGGCGAAGGGCAGCAGCTCATCCAATGTCAGGCCATACGAGTGACTATCGAAAAGTGACAGACGCGCAGACAGCCAGGCAGGACAACATAATCAACAATGGGGGAAATGGACAAATGAAGTTATTTTTTAATGAAATGTGACAGTAAAGCGTTTACTCAGCAGTTGTGAAAACGGGTTCATAATCCTTTGGATCCCTGCCTAACGGCACGACAATGATGTGCTGCTGCTGTTCTTGTTGTCCTCGCGCTCGCTGCAATTGCTGTGCTGCCAGCAGTGCTGTTCTCTCATCGCTGGACATATTTGTTGTCTTATTTGCGTTGTCTCTTTTGTCTGACTGAGGCCGAGGATAACAAACACTCCACACTAGCACAAGGCACTAGAAACAAGCGGAACGAGAGGCTGCTGTTGTTGATGCAGATGTTGCTCTTGCTGTTGCTGCTGCTGTTGCTGCTGCTGTTGCTATTCAGCTCGCAGCGACAACGACTCTATGGGTTGTGGACAACTGGAAACTGGCGTCTGGTTTTTGCTTTGTTTCAACTTAAATTAGCTTTCCGTGCGTCGCAAGTTTCATTGTTTTATTATTATTTGCCTTTTTCTTGAATTTTTCAGATTCCCGTAAACAACTTTATCTCGTCGTCGTCGTCGTCGTCGACGTTGTTGCTGTGTCTCATCTTCCGCCTCAAGCTTTTTGCACTGATTTGGCTTATCGTAATGTGCTCGTTTTTCTCTGCTCTTTACTTTCCCTCTGTTCTCTTGGTCGGCTGGTTGATTACATAATAACAATGAGGCGTACTTGTCGCCCAGTTTCCATAAACCCCACAAGATGGCACTGACCGGCCCCATAGATCAGCCCCACGCGTCTTCCCAGCTATCGCAGATAAAGAATACAACGTTCTACTTGAAAATGAGTTTAACACATTTTTATTTATTTAATTATATTTGTTGTTTGTTTTGGTTTCTTCGTTTTGTTTTTTTTTTTTTTTTCATTTTCATTTTGGATTAATATGCTTTGGAAATACATACACAGATGCATATATGCAATCGCGTTTTGTTTGTCGTTTTTCTTGTTGAGTAATGCTGAGGGATTCCCTAACAACTAATCTTAGCATTTTATAATGTAGATAAACACCAAGTTTTGTTATACTTTTGTAAGTGCATAGATTCGAATATGTAGATGCTCTTACAAATCGTAATTCATTTTGTCAACTGCTCCCCAATTATAATTGTTATTTTTTGTTGCAATCGTTGTAGAGCAATTAATAGTTTGTTAAGATGAAAACATTAAGCTATTGATAATATTAGTATTATTAGTTTTAGCTTGTAATGTAGCAAAGATATTCTCTGTTTTGAATGTAAGCTAATCTATTGTTGCTAATACTATATATTTTAACTTTCGTATATATAGTTTAATGTATATTTGATAAAGTTGAAGTAATCTTTATTGAGTTTCACATATATTCTATATATCATTTATTTAATTTGTTTTTGTATATTAGTATATATTCTGACTTATACGTATAAAAATGTAATTAAAAGTTTGAATCAAAAATACACCATAGCAAACATCAATCATCAATATATTAAGTGTAGTATAACACATAAATATATTTAAATATTCGATACACTTAACTACTAAAGATCTTTCTAATCTCGCACGTCCAATAAACAGAACTGTTCAAGGTAAATGAAGATAGTAACGGAAACCAAATCAAATTAAATGTAAATCTGAAAATATACTATAATCATATATGTATGTATGTATGTTTGTATGTATGTATGTATGTATGTATGTATGTATGTATGTATGTATGTTTGTATGTATGTATGTAGTAAGGAGTTCAGTATGTTGATGTATCTATATGTGTTTAGTTATTTCCATAAGCTTATTGAACTCTTTCATGCTCATCGATCATTGTTTTGACGCTGCTAACTCTATAGAAGTACCTAGATGCTATATCGGAAGCACTTTACTCGATTTATTTGCCTTTGCCATTAAGTATTTCAAAACGTGTGTACTCTAAATACTCGTTCGAGTATGCCTTAGTGTTACTATTCATAAATACGTACTGAAAAAGTGTTGCTGTTATAATATACCTATACCACTAGATACTTTACTGCTTCTCATCCATCTTCTTGTATTCCAATCCTCTTCTCTTCTATGCGTCCATTAACCTGATTCTGTTACGACTCAATCTAATCGCTTGTTAACTGCAGTAATATTCTGAATACACGGAATACATAGGAATATCTCTAAACTCTAAACATACTTATTACATGCACTATGATGAACTTTTACGAAACACAAAACAAACAGAGGAAAAACAAGTGATAATTCAAAAATTGAATTTAATTTGCATGAGCTTAGACCAAACATTGATATAATTTGCATTAATTGTATTTCCCAACTAGTTATAACTTAAAAGTAGACATTTGTATTAGATGCTTATTGTATTATTAATATTATTTATTTCTAAATTTGGCGCATATTCCCATTAGGTTCCCATACTTCCTATGACCCGAATGTTCATAGTTGTTTTCCTCGTTAGTTGTTGGTTATTTTATATATATATATATATATGTATATGTATATATTTATATATATTGTATGTAGTACTCGCATATAATTAAGTATTTCCTTTTGGTATTCATTTCAAAATGTTGTATTAAAAAATAGAATAACATTATACAAAAAATACATCCATTTAACAAACATTTGGTGTTGCCTTAATAACGTTATCGTTTATATTTTTATCGTTACTCGCTGATCGATATTTATCGCTCCAATATCATGACAAAGTACAAAGTAAATGAAAGTCTTTCAAGTAAGTAGATTTATGTAGTGCAGTGCATTTACACTGGTGGTCGTACTAAAGTGCCGCATTTCAAATTGGTCGGAGTTAAGTATAGTTTAGGATTATTTCATTTTATTTTAGGTCCATTCCCTATAGAAGCTGTGTTCAATTCTAAGTAGAGTTATAAGAGTTGTTAAAAGAGTTTTATTTAGTTTTTTTGTGGTTTTCGATTTTTTTTTTCTAGAAATAGTAGTAGCTGTAATATAGGTTGGGCTTAATTTTTCGAATCGTATAATATATTTAAAAATTTTGATCTTTCATTTCTTACACATCTATTAAATTAACAATGGCTGATCGCGATAATTAATGGAGAGACACTTTCAACGTAAGTTATGCATAACAATTTATCAATTTAACTAGTAAATTTGACATATACATATAAACATATATATATATATATTTATAATATTAAGTACAGCTATAACAAACAACAACAATGATAATTATGACAAAAATTGCAAAAGAATGATACCTCATCTCTAGAACATTCAGATGTAAAACATGATTGTAATAATAGCAATGATAACAATTGTAATTATGATAATAATGATCACGTTGTTTGTTTGCCGAGCCCGGGCAGCCTTTGTATTTACAATAAGCATTTTAATTCACATTAATTACATCAATTGTTTAAAGTAGCTCGAGTAATCTAATTAAACGTTACAATTTTTAATATTAACATAAATTTGACTAATTATCAATATTTATAAATCGTACTTAGAGACACACAATACGCACGCACATATAAATACATACAGATCTACATAAACTGCGTATTTGCATTTGCTTTCCAGCAAGTTACGATATAAATAATAGTAAAAATCTCCACATTAATATTTGATTCCTCTGCAAAACAAATTGTTAAAAAGTCGTCGTATCTCGATGCATCGCTTTGCTATCTAGCTGCTTAGATTTTGATGACATCGTACGCCTCCATAGTGCTCATGGTCAAATACACCAACCACAGTAGGAAGAGAATCGTTGCATGTATCCACTTGCTTCGAACAGGTCCGCCAAGCTCGGCTCCGATCGATTTCTTAGTACGTCGGTACATCATTATGGAAATGGCGATCATTGCCTCGCCACAGAACAGCGCCACAGCGAAGCCAATTCTGCATTAAGTGCAACATTATTAGAATTCCAGTTGAAAAGTTCGTGATGCGCTTAAACTTACGTGCCCGGCTCCACGTTGAAGGTTGTGCCATGCGCCATGTGATAGATCGAGGCCAGGGACCAAGCCAGGCCAATGCCAAGGAAAACATTGACTGCATTGCTGCCAGTCACGTTGCCAATGCAGTTATCGGCACTATCGTCCTGCTTCGCCGCAATGATGCTGGCAAATGTATCTGTGAACGCATCAAGAACTCATTATAGCTTCCATTTAAGCTAGTGGTGTCGACTGTTGCTTACCTGGTATGCTGGTGCCAAGTGCCACAAAGCAAATGGCAGTGACAGAGTCCTTCACATTGAGTGCACAGCCAAAATAGGTAGCAGCGTCGCCAATTACTGCGGTAATAACACCAATAACGGTTATGGATACTACGAAGGTGACATAGCCGCCGCATATATCTGCAAGTTAGAGCAAGTTGCTTTTATATCAATTCAAATAGACCATCAAGTGTTACCTGTGGGCGGCACAAATGCGAACAGCACCTTCCAGAACAGACACACGAAATGGCTTATGTAGTCCACACAACGAGGTATTTCTTCCTCTGTACCGTCATCGCCATCGATTTCACTTTCATCGGCTGTGGCAGAAGCATTGCAGTTAACTGTTTCACTAACGTGATTCAATTACCCTACCTGGAATAACCGTGAGTGCATCCTTGAACTGCTCCCTCCAGGAGGAGGTGCCCAGCACGGCTGATGTATTTGCTTTGGCCACAAGTTTGTCCACAGTAGCCTGCGAAATGCAACAGCGATTATTGTGGAGACTACCAAAATATTACGTATACGTTGAGAGACTGTTGCAGCACTTTGCGTTCACGCAACTAGACGAGCGCATTCCCATTAGAGGGACTAAATATCTGATCGATAACGAGCTGGTATTGTAGTTTATTGTTCGTCAGCTCACCGGGTCACATTCTAATACATTTATTAGTGTGTGTCGACAGTTGAATTGTGAATTGTGAATACCAAAGCATCTCTTGGTGCACTTACTTTGAATTCCTGGCTCTCTCGAATTCGCACCTCTACGGAGGTCATCTCCCCGGCTCGGGGCTTGCTCAACAGCAAAACACGTTCCAATTCGGTTAGGCTTTTGTATGGCTTCTGCTCCAACTCATAGATTTTTTCTATTAATTCATCATCTGTGCAGCGGTAAATCGAAATATTCAATCAGTTTCGCTGCCAAGGCAAATGACTGCGCCCTCGGGCTGTGTTGCAGTTCTTTATGGAGTCAAAGCTAATCACAACATGTATAGTATAGGGTGTGTAACAATATGGTCAAGTATGTAGAAACATTAACAAAGTATATAGTTAGTATGTAATAGAGTGCAACTACAGAGTGTAAAAGGTGCAGATGTGGAATGTAACACGAACTGAGCTACAACTGGAGAGTTACAAAGACATTCCAAATAATGATATCTAAAACAAATACCGCCAATTTAATGAGATTAAAATGTTTTGAGAAACGTAAATGGAAGTTAAATGAAACAACAAACATAATGAGTTTTGGAAATTTGACTTATTTTGTAAATGGAAAAGCATACGCAACCGATTGGAAAATTATGATTATAACAGATTATCATCGGTTAATGCATGCACACGATTATGCCTGAACGAGTACAAAAAATGCTGACGAAACGATGACTCACGAGTATGATCTCCAGTGTGATTTTCTAGACAGCGATTAAGTGGCGAGGTACGTACAACAGTATCAACAACAGTTCAACAGTTTTATTGGGAGAATTCAAATAGAATTATTCGTTGATATTTAAATTGGTTTTGTTTTAAAACATTTCGCTTGATTCATTTGCTATGTTCAGTTAAGCTAATACGTTTCAAGAATGCATTCACCAATTATTATTTAACTCACTTGTCTTTGTTTAATAATTTTTTTGCCTACTTTTCGTTTTTATTTTGACTGCCTGTTGTGTGTGAATTGCCATGGAGGTATGGGATTTAATGGGGACGCTAACACGCACACACACACAAAATAAACACACATCGATATGAATACTCATAAATCAAAAGGCGTTCACAAAAAAACAAATCATGGATTTTAGTATCAATCATACTTATTAGATAAGTACACAATAAGTATTTAAGGAGGCAGTATTTAGCCCACAGTTGCAAAACACAAAGAAAAAACACAAATGTATTCCAAAAAATTCAAATTAGTTGTTGTGTGTTGTTCAATTACTTACAAATCAATTGTGGCGGATCAGTCGTACGATATGCATATGGTCAGTCGTACGATAGACGATATACGAGTACGATTACACGTGTTTACAGTTAACAGTTTAATTGTCGATGATATCGTGTGTTGAGCGAGATAGAGTATCAGAGTTCGGGGCACAACAAACAGAAGCGGGCACAAGCGCGTGTAATACGGTGGAAATACGTGGTCCGCCGAGCATGAGAAAATGTTTAACCAAAATTGCCCAAAAATTTGCACTAACTTTATTTCAATTGAAGACGAAATCCGGCAATTTACATATTGCTTTTTGATCACAATCGAAATCTGATTTGATACGAGTATAAGCCGAATTGTGATTCGGTTTTATTAAGTGAAAATCGGCTGCTGCGTCGAAAAAGCGCAATTCTTTCATATAAGTTTGTTACAGCTAACACAATTGTCATGCCAAATACGAGATACAGATACTCTTACACACACACACACACACACGCACACACACCTACACGTATACGAGAATACATATGCAAATCTTGTTTTACGATACGGGAGCACTGCTCTGACTAATGTGTATGCTTTGTAATGTCTTCAAAACCCAAAATGAATGTGTTCAAAAGTGAATTTTATGTTTATCCCTTTTTGGTTTTCATGTCTTGTTTTTTTTTTTGTAATATTAACTGAATGTGAACAGTTGCAAATGAGATGGCGTATAAATACTTTTACCTACCAAAGAATCGATGGAAAAATGATTCCTTATTAGTGTCATCTGCGTGTAGATATTGTGTTGCGAGTAGTACATTACATACACATGGAATTCAATAAATTAGTATGCATGATGTGAGAGTACTTAGGTTAGTTTCAAATACGATTTATACTTGCAAATCCATTTCTAAAATTCAATTATCATTTTCATGAGCAGTGCAAGGGATCAAGGGGAACGGTAGGGGCAACTACAGAGCTTGTTTTGGGCGTTGCTTAGCAATATTACTTTAAACAAGGGTTGACTGCACGGGATGCTGTTGCGATAATGGACTATTGTGGAGCAAGTTGTGATTGGATTGTACACTTGTAGTTCATGTAAGTACGAGTATGTGGAAAGTATTAAGTCGTGCTTTATCACAATATCAAATTATTCAAACTCTTCTTTTTGTTCAACAATTTGTAAAAAGTTAATTTGATTAATTTGTTTTCAACTTTTTTTCATAAACATAATAAAGTAAACTCCTCGCGTTGCCAGCCAGTTGCCTAGTCAACAACGCAACATAAAATTGGGTTCTACTCGTAAAGGATAACAAAACGAAAAGAACGTACAACACCAAAGGAAACACATAACTAACTTAGGGTTGCTCTTTCTTGGGGTTTTTTTTTCTCTTTACTGGATAAGCAAAAGGGAAAACACAAAAAATTAACTAATTTGCACTTTTTTGTCGCAATTCCCGCACTCTGTGAATTATGAGAGGTACAGACGAATTTAATTTGACGTTGGGCGGCATACTCTGAGCTTAGACAACTTAAGGAACCGAAACCCAGCCGGAAATTTGTAAATTGTAAATTGAGATAGGTCTTTTTCTTGCTCTCTTCTATGTGTTCAATTTCGTGTTCAATTCAAATAAAAGTAATTAATGCACAATTCAAGTCTTACGGTAGTGAGCGGAATCTAGAAGCACAAAGAACACAAATTAAAAGACCAAAAAAGTGTAAGTACTTGTCCTCGCACAGCAAAAACCATACGAAGTTTGAATGTGTGATCCATACTAAATACTTGTAACTTTTCGCAGTAGTATTTTCATTGACTCGAATTGGTATTGCCAATACGGTATTAGCCAGCTTTGTGCTGTGTGTATGTGTTGGCCATGTGTTTTTCTTGCTTCTTCTCTTGCCAATAGATGAGGCCAAAGAAACTATGAAAGACAAAAGAAAATAACGTTCAACTGCATCCACCTCAGCTTCTGCCTCGAAGTGAATTTTCGTAATTTGGTTAACACCAAATTGAGTTTACTTTGTTTAGCTACACACACACACACACGTGCGCGCCAACACATACACACCACGCACATATAGTGGGTGTGGATGTTGGGGAAACCTGTCGTGGATAGGGAATGGGGGGAGGGGTGGTTTTCTGTTCGGAGCGGCTTTTGGTGCTATTAAATTGAGTTTTAATGTTCGTCGTCATGGGCGGCTTGGCAACACTTACCTGGCGCCAATTGCGGTGTGCCAATGTGAACATTGAACCTGACGTTCTTCTCGTAGCAGCTCTCCTCAATGATCTTGATGGATATATGTTGCCTGCAAACAATATAAAAAAAAACAGAAAAGGGATTAACGTACAGCGATTATCGTTGATGAGCTATGCAAATGCTCGACTTAAATCAGATTTATTCATCCGCAATATCAGCATTAAGGTCAAATGAAATTGTCTCTTAAAGAGGGAGGCGACATTGATTTTTGCTCGTCTACACGACTGCAATATACTCGTAGTCATACGCAACAGGAACATTGATAAATGGCCGTGCCATGGCCAAGTGTCCGCAATCTTGGCACTTGAAATAACGTTAGGAATTTATTAGGCGGCATTAACTACAATGCTGTGACAATCAGCCAGACTCCTCCGCACCGCAGAGCAATAAAGAACAACAAACAGCAAACAGCAAAATCAATGAGCAATAACCACACACAGATGGTTTCGGTGTGTGTTTTTTGGGGGTCCACACAAATTACGTATACGCGCAGTGTACAAGCACTCATAAATATGCGCATTATTCAGCTTGTGCATGGCCCAAAATGTTAGCTGGGAAATAAATTATTTGGAAATCTACAGCATTTTCAAGCCGAACCACGAAGTGCTTAGCCTGGCCAAGCATTCAACGTTCATAATAATTCAAGCAGCAAAAACTAACTTGTTGTTTGATTTGCTTTTCATTTTGTTTCCATTAAATTTGGCAATGTGCCAAGTTGACAGTGGGTTCACCATTCTGTTAAATGCCACAAGTTGTTTGCTTCTGTGGTTTGAACGAGGGGGGCGGCGAGAAAGTGTGCTCATAAAATTAGTAGTCCGATAAGACAAGTTGAAGTGGCCCAAACAAAAGTTGGACACAACTTCACACTGTTTTACTAACTGATTAAACTCATTTTGCGATAGTCATTTAGCTAAGCGATTCATGCGAAAAGCACTGTCTGATACAGTCAATAGATTCTTAGAAAGATACGAATATAATTATTTGAGCAGGTTTTTGCAGTTAGATTGCCAGCAAACTGCAAGTCCTCCACTCCAACTTTGGCATTTAAGCGAAGGCGTCACATTTAATTCAACTTTCACCTTTCGAGAGCGTATGAAATAGCCTGAAATTAAACTAGACGATGAGTTAAAGTCTGCTTTTAAATTATTTATTTTTAGAGAAATGTAACAATTAGTGTTGACAAATTACTAATCTGATTCAAAATATTAAATTGAACGACCCATTCATGGCAAGGTTTATTTGTTTCTACTTAAATGATTAGCTAAAGTCTGAGAACTCACTGATAATCGACAGTCTGTGATTACTACTTAAGTATGGCTATTCAAGTTATAATCTACAAGTTGAAACTGTTGCTAAATAAAGCAATTATGAATGAGTTTTTCTATTATAAAATTATATATTATATTTACCCTCCGCCTTTCAAATAAAGGCCTCTTGTTAAATACTTGAACTTCAACTCGCAAGCCACAAGGCAGCACGATTAAATCGATCGACGGCATTTCTATAGAGCCGAAAGTACGGCAATTTTGAACAAGCCTTTTCAAATATTATATTTTGTGGCCGCTTTTATGGCGAGCTATGATTAAACTTGTTCAAACATGTGCCAAACTTTGCGAGCCAGGCACATGGGTCACCTTTTATTTTTATGATGGCCTCAATGAAACGCTGCGAAGGCAGGGAAGCAGACTTTAAGACCTTCGGTCAGATTTCGCATGGCTGATTACGTGCCTCGATTGGGGGACATTTCCATGACTTGCCCAGTCGTCGCTGCTTTCCACTACTCGACCACATACACGGCAAATTTCACGTGCTTTTTTATGATGCAAGTCCGAAAAACATAATAAACGTATAAACTGTGTTGTCGTGCTGCGGGCGATCATAAATAAACGCACGAGTCGGGCTAAGGGAATTAACAATGTATTAGATTTTGGCCAAATCGCACCTATGGCTATTCGTTATTTATGGTATAATACACGGCCCCTATCTTATCCGTGTGTAGTGGTCGGTTGAGCTGTCGGTTGAGGCTCAGCCAGCAACTGTTGGTCTTCAGAGTCCAGTCTTCAGCGAAATGTCGCTCCTGTCGAACGTCGCGATTGTGATCGCTGTGCAGCTGCTGCTCGGCAGCGTTGCTTGGGCGGCACCAGAATGCACACGCAGCGCCGAGTACTGCAAGGATCGGCTCATGCATCCGGATATGCCAGAGCCACGCAACGCGCCGCGCGTAGTGGAGGGCGAGAACACCAATGCCTATTGGCGGAATCAGGCCACGCAGTTCGTGCAGCAGAAACTGACCACACCACTGAAGAAGGGCAAGGCCAAGAATGTGATCATGTTCCTGGGCGACGGCATGGGCGTGACCACCACGTCGGCCGCTCGCAATCTGCTGGGCGGCGAGGAGAAGTCACTCTCCTTCGAGCAGTTCGCACACACCGGTCTCTCGAAGACCTATGCCGTGGACAAGATCGTGCCCGACTCGGCCTGCACAGCGACCGCCTATCTCTGCGGCGTCAAGGGGCAGGAGGGCACCATTGGTGTGAATGGCGCAGTGCCGCGCACCGACTGCAAGGCCATGTTGGACGAAGCGACGCACGTCGACTCCATTGCCAAGTGGGCCATAGACGCGGGCAAATGGGCTGGCCTCGTGACCACCACACGCGTAACTCACGCTTCGCCAGCGGGCGTCTATGCGCACACTGCGGAGCGTGACTGGGAGAACGACGCCGATGTGGAGGCGGACTGTGGCAAGACATCTGGCGTGCAGGACATCGCCTATCAGTTGATCAACGGCCAGGTGGGCAGCAAGCTTAAGCTGATCATGGGCGGCGGTCGCAAGAACTTCGTTGATGGCACCCTGGAGACGTGGGGCAAGCGCACCGACGGTCGCAATCTGATTGACGAGTTCAAGGCAGCCGACGCAAAGAATGCTTATGTGTCAACCGAGGCAGAGTTAATGGCGTTGAATTTGACGGACACAGCGCGTTTGCTGGGACTCTTCCAGGACGATCACATGCTGTATCACAAACTCGATTACAATGATGAACAGCCCACGCTCGCGGAGATGACCCGCAAAGCCATCGAGTATATGAGCCAGAGCGCCGAGGGCTATTTCCTGTTCATCGAGGGCGGTCGCATCGACCAGGCGCATCACGATAACATGGCGCGCTTGGCGCTCGACGAGACCATCGAGTTCTCCAAGGCGATAGCTGCAGCTCGCGAGCTGACCAGCGAGGACGACACGCTGCTGGTGGTCACCGCGGATCACTCGCACGTCTTCAACTACGCTGGATACTCGGTAAGTGTTTTCCCGGTTGCCATTTACAAGAATATATGCATGTAAATGACCCACTTATTGACTTGCATGTTTGGCAGTATCGCGGCTCTGATATCTTTGGTGCGGCACCTGCCAAAGCCAAAGATGGCAAACCGCACATGGTGCTCAGCTATACCAACGGGCCGAGCTATGACAGATTCTACACTGAAGCCATGCAGCGCGTCAATCCCTTGATACTCATAGGGGGCATTGACGATGAACCGTTCCCTGCTGGTGTACCCTTGGACATGGACACCCACGGTGGCGACGACGTTCTCGTCTACGCTAACGGTCCCTGGTCGCACTTGTTTACCGGCGTCTACGAGCAGAGCACCATTCCACACCTGATGGCCTACAGCGCCTGTCTCGGCGATGGCCTCACCATGTGCAGCCCGACGACAATCAATCATTGATTCTGGTGCGTGTCAGCTGCCTGCTGCCTGCTGCCTGGCCAGTGGCACTCTCCGAAATTGTAATTTGTAATGTGTAGATTGTAAATTAAATTAAAGCGAATTTCAACAGTTGCTCAACTGGGCCACTTGATCCACCCGTTGCATGCACAAGTTCTTGTTGCGAGGCCAAGTTTTTCATCATTGCACTTGCACTCGTGCTGTGCTCTCTCTCTGCTTCAAATTCCTAATTTTAAACTCATCAACCTAATGGGCGAGCCTTGTGCCTGGTAACCATCTATTCGCCCGGCCTCTGTGCAGTTCAGTGTGTGGGCACGAACATTCGGTATTCCCTTGCGTGTACGCTGAAAGTTTTGGCCACATTTGGGTTAAGGTAAGCACACACACACACACTCACACATGCACGCGTACACACACTGCGACCGAACACATTTGCATTTATGTGCAATTTTATGCAAAACTTTGCACCATTCGCTCCATGGTTAAAGCCCTAAAACTATAGTTAAATGAGAATATTTTTGCATAGCGCTCCAAAGAAAAGAAGCAAAACGGAAAAGCAGCAGCGGGTATATTTGCATTCTGCATATCAAATCAATCTTTAATTAGAGTAATTAAAAGTTATGCGTCATTCAAAAATGGCGCATGGTGGGCAATCATGGCGTATGCGCAATATGCCATTGCTGTCATAGAAAATTGCGCTCGTTCGCGTGTTTGTCAATTTCTAGTTTCTATTTCCGATTTGATTGAGAACTAAATTATATCCGTCGCACAACCCGACAGATATTCGCAGTGTGTGGGCGAAAACCTCATTTCCCCATATGTAACAACTGCAACAACAAGACCGCAACAACAATGGCAAACAAAAAACGCCAACCTCAAAGCCCTTCAGCCTCATCACCGCTGGCATTCAATACCTAATTTCGTTCTACTGCCACTTCTCAGCCACTTCCGCCGTTTGATTTCAATGCCGGCTACAGTCGCGTCGCAAGTTTGTTAACGCACTGAGAACACGTTATTAACACACCCGCACCCGCACCCGCACCCGCACTCATATATCCAACGCTGTGAGGCGAGAGTTTATTTTTATTGATCAAGAGCAGGGACTGTGCAGCAAAGTCAAAGTCAAAGCCGCAAGCCGTTGCAAATGCAACTTGGCAGGGCCACCAACTGACGAACAATTGGCGACTCAACTATTGTCGGGGTCTAAGCAGCCACAAAAGTGGTTCATAGTTCGATTACCGGGGGATGAAATTCTAAATTATTTATACCGAAAAGAAACACTAAACTAAAAAGTACAAAGCCCAAAGAAGCACTTAGCATTTAATCAAACAACTTTGCTCAATTCAATGTTCAGTCAGTGCACACAGCTTATTGTAATAATCCACTCGAGAGCTGCTTTCTTTGCTCTCAACGAGTTCAGCTGGAGTTCTGGTGAACTGCCTCAATTACCTGCTCCGTTTATCGCATGCAAAGTGGTCCCATGTCAGTGGTCCCATGTCAATATGGTCAAGCATACCTAATAGCCCTTCTCTTCGCAAGGCAACGCAAAGGCAAAACAAGTGCAAGGGCAAGGGCAGACCACACACAGCGCCAAGCGCACAATGGAAAGCCTCACTCACTCACCGACTGTTCAGTGTGTGCCTTAAAATAAAATTACAGAAAAATACAGCAATTTGCATGGCAATGAGGATTGAGGAATGAGTACCGAGTATAAGTCCCATGCGAATACCTGAATACCCCTGTCTGGTGGCCAACAACTCGGTCGGCGACCACCCTCAGAACTAAAACCCAGCAAAACCAAACTCGACCACAATTGCAACCGATCCAGGGAACGGCAAACTTTTACCTTTCCAAATCCTATTCCGCTGGCTGGCACAACGTTTATTCAAATTATATTTTAGACTACGCTCTGTCTGCCCACATAGGTATATATCAACTAATCAAATTGCTTTGCTTTTTTGTGGCCAAGCATTTGGAATTCACGCTAAAATTGATAAAAACAACGAAAGAGCAGCCACAACTGCCCACGACACATTAATTAAAGTCTGTGCAAAAAACTAAGCCACATTTATTACTCAGTGTTATCCACATATGCGTAACTGTGTGTGTAATTAATTTGCTCATTGGTTTGAAAAAGTACTGCAAATGAATGCATTAATCAATAGATAGATAGCCTCAGAACCTAAAGTTGCCTTTAAATCTGTTGCATACTTTTTATTAAGAAATATTTTCCATTTTGCCTAAAAGTATTATTCATGTCAGCTTGCAAGATTTAATAAAAAAAGGAATAGATGGGAAATAGTGTGATTGGATGGAATTGAAATTGCCTAGTTGGGATGACAGGACATGCGACCGGATGCAAGGACACACAGCACGTTCAAAAAGGAATATCTGGACCTATCGATTGCCACTGCTGGGCATTCAATTAAATTAGGTTGTACCATGTGTGAGAACGCATTTTGGGCATACGAGTAGACTACAGAGTGAACGGAACTTGCCATGTCAGCTAATTAACTTGAATGGAGTATCATTTTCATGGCACAGAGTGTTGAGATTTACGCACACACAAGTGGTTGCTGTTGATGTTGTGCTCGTTTAATCTGAGAGTTGCTTAAATTGGTTGTGAATTAATTACGAGGCCAGTTGCTGTGCGCCAAGTGTCAAGTTCAGGGTATTTCCCACTTGGCATGCCAAATTAGAATCAGAGCGCGACTGCCATTGGGTTGTATTCGCCACTGGCCAACAGGTGGCGCCAGCTGCCAGTATTCAGATTTCGAGTGATACGCAGTCCACGCCTTCAACACGTCCAAGTCGAAGTCGTGTGCACAGTTTACTTTGATCAATAAATGTAAACACATATGCAAATTGCGGGCTGTGTGTCTTGGCAGCAATTGTGGCTTTCACTCATACTTGTGCTCTGTGCTCCAAGTGCCACTTGGCCAAACGCTGCACTTAGCACATACAAATGCATTTGTGAAGGAGACTCGACATGTACGCAATAAAGGGCATGGGGTGGTTAGTGGGCAGAAGCCTTGGTTTAAAGCCAGTTGCGGCTGCCATTAAAGATCAGAGTTCAAGAGTGTCAATTTAATAAATTGAAATTTTAATTGTGTTGATTTTCCAAAGTCAATCGAACACAGTGCCTTGTTCCGACAATCTGGACATTGCTCCGTCAAATATTTACCCGCGGCAACTCATTGAAAATTCATGGAAAATTTCACGTAATTGACCACCTGGTTGATGGACAGTCGTCGACGGCCAGCTTGAAATGTTTCGGTATTCAACAGGAATGAAAAAAAATATGAAGTGTATACACTTTCAACATGTTGGATAGACAGACATTCGTTAAATATCTGGCTGATTGCCTGACATTCAAGTACAATACTTTCCCATCCTTCATCTTTACGTGTTTGCGATGAAAGCAATGGAATAAACGCAATTCTTTTAAATGCAATCAAGTAGAAATATCCACATGAATTATTTTCAATTGCTTTTAAGTGGCTTTCAATTTGTAGTCGTAGTATATTGACTTCCAACTAACTATAAATGAAAACTGTATCATAAATATTTTCCGTATCCGTGACAATAAATATGCTTTTAGTCTATGTGTGCGAATCATACCTATCTAAATAATTGTATTAACATAGCTGAAAAGATTTAAGCGATAACAGTGATTTGAAACGAAAGTATAATGCATGTCAAACAAATTAGCGTGAGGACATGCAAATCAAAACTCTCACTTTGCTTGTTGTAGGGCAACAACACAAATAAATTGTGGCATCAAGTATCGAGGCGTGTCTTACAAAGACAACCACGACATACACCCAATTTGCTCTTCAGTTGAATACTGGGTAACGCAAATTATAGTTGTTGGGGCGTGAAAATACACTAATTATCATGGAGGTAGCCTGCGAACCACACATGACATTCGAGTAGATTCAGACAGACTGAATAATAAATGACAACTAAATGCGGGCTGCACAAAATATGTCCATGGGAATTTTGGGACCATAGATGGGAAAGGAAAATGACACTGATAACCGAGTATTTAGTAGTTAGATCTTCATTCTGTTGATGCCGTTGTGCGATAATTAAAATGCGTGCAAGTGATTTAATTAAATATACTCGTATTCCATGGGCAATAAACACGCACAGTGCGCTAGTAAACTTGAATAATTGAAGGGAAATTATGGAAATCGCTGGCCGCGTCCCATTGCCGTTGGCACCGTCAACGGACCCATAATTAGCTACTTATTGAGCTGTAATTGCAAAAGTTTAAGTAATTGCAGCGGCACTTTATGAGCTGCCCATTCATAAGCCAACTTATGCTTCTCTCTCCCCCGCCCGCTGAGTAGCACTTCTTTGGCTCATTTAACTGCTCCATTGCATAGAGTTACAGCATTCATTAGCGTCTCGCCTTTGTGCTATTACAGTTTCAAAACTTTCGCATTCTGTTTGAGGCTCGGCTTTTTAATGCATACAAATGGCACACTAAAGAATAAAAACCAAAGCAAATGAAAAACAATAATTTAAAAGCCAAGTCGGCCACTTGAGCACAGTGCCCCAAGTCGACTATTGGCCAGCAAATGCTAGAAGGAATCAACAGGAATGTGGAATTTATACGCTATTTAAACGGCAAGTTTTATTGCAGGTCGTTGGGTGAATTAAAGCTTAAGAAAATGGCACGAGGCCTGTGAATAATTTAATGAATCGATTACGACTTTTATGTACGAGTAGTTTAAGTTACGCATACGCCGCGTGTACGTGCGCAAATTGCGCAGCGAATTGGTATTTTTAATTTTCAAAGGATTCCGTGATGTTGTGCATTTTCTTTTGTTGGCAGTTAATTAGCACAACGGCTATAAGTATATAAAAAAGCAGCGATAAATGAAAATCTTTAACCTTTCCCCATTTACCATTTTCAGTTTTCCATTTTGCATTCTTTCATCATATTTATGGCACGGATCAGTGCCACGGACAGGCGGTTAGTTAATTAAGGAATTGACGCAATGCAGACCAACAGCTGAACCCTTTCGACCGAGTGTAAGCATAATATTTAATATTAGAGCGCAATTTTAATTCTTTTTGGCCACTGCCTGCATAACTCAAACACACAGCTGTGTGCACAGCTTACAGCTTAAACACTGAGAAATCGTGTCGTTAGTCAGAGATCAAAGCAGACAAAGAGAGCAGCTCCCAGCTGGCAGTGGCTACCTGCTGTTGTGTGTTCTGTTGTTTGGCATTACTCACAATCAGATGTCAGCTAGTATGCTGCAGATGACACATGTGTGACCTTTGACATTGGCTGCTTCGACTTTGTGCCATTTCACATCATGTGCATCTTTTGACGTTATAGCTGACATTCTTCTTTTTTGGTCTCGTTTTTTTCCTTTTTTTGTGCCGAGACGACGACAAACAGCTCACAGTTTATTAAGTTGTGTAGCGCGCGCGCACACAAAACACAGCATAAATCAGGGGCAGACAGCCATTCAGTCAGTCACAAAACGTGGCAAGTACAGCATGGGTTTGATTTATTGCGTATACGCTACGGTTACCCATTTACATATATTTTACATTTAAATCGCTCTCTTATTTACACTATTGGACACATTCATTTACCGACATTGGCCAAATGCCAAGTGGCAAGTACACGAGGATTGTCGTCGTCATTCGACTGCCACAATTGCTGGGCAAATAATTTGTTGTATTACTTGGGCAGTTCAACAAGTTTTAAAGTGCTTTAAATTGTACTTTGGCTGTTTCTCATTAACAAGCACAAACTTTGTCTGTACCTTTCGGATAACCTTTGCCTTTGGCCAGACCCGAAACCCTTTTGAAAGCCAGCGCAACAGTTGCCAGGCGCCATCGTGTTAGGCCGTGCTGTGTGTCTCGGTGTGCGATTTCACGTCGTCAGTGAAATGATAATGATGCTTCCTCAGGTTCTTGGCTCGCCCCTTTTGTTGTTCTTGATGTCATAATAACAACAAGCAAACAGCAAGGCAAATATAAACAAGAGTAACTAAAAGGCTCGAGATACTCGTATCGCGGCAGCACCCGCACCCGCACCCGCACCCGCAACCGCAGCCACATCCTCAGGCTGAGCCTGTGACCGTGCCACAGACCGAGCATCAATTGGAGACTGTGTCGCGTCCAATGAGCTGCTCGGCGACCACAGTGTCTGGAGCTCTTCAACATTAGCATCTGAAGCAGCAGATACTCGTATATTGTAACGACATTACGATAAGCACGAGGCAGAGCAACAAGCGCAGCAAATGGAAGAGGGAGAAAAAACAAAAACCAATTGACATTGAAAAGGTTGCAGCCCAAGACAAAGGATAAGTCTGATGTGGTCGATGTTCCTGCCGACGGTAATTTATACAGCAAACGAAGTGCCCAATCCCAAGAAATTTGTAATACAAATGAGAAAAAATCAAGATGCTCTTGGGACGGCTTTTGTATAAGTACAGCTGTATAATTCATTATACACTCCGAAGGATTGTATTATTGTTATTATAATTAATATTTCTCATCCATGCAATGCATCAAATGGCCTGTATTAATTTAAAGCTGCGTCTGTTTGCTCCCAGTTATTTTTTTGAATACATTAACATACTACAATGATTTATAAATGAAATGAATCGTAATCTTGATTAGTGCTAGTGTGTAGTTCGACTACAATTAATTCTCATAATGCAGTGTCAAGTTTAATTAATGGAAAATTGCACGCTGTGGTAATTGGCGGAAAGCCTTAAACTGAACTGACTTTGCTTTACTCTTGTGTCTATTACTCTCCTTTCGAAGAAGATGTAACTAATGATGATAAGTTTTATTCTCGTATTTCCACAGAGCATTGATCAGGTGCACGTCTTGTGATTGTTATGAGAACAGCGCAAGCTGACGGGTCGGGGTTGCCCTCAACCTCAACGTTGATGATGATGATGAGATTGTTTGTTGTATGAGGTTGGAATACACACACACACAAACACACACATGCATACAAGCGCACACAGATAGGCTGGCTGCCTGTCGACTGACTCACTTACTCGCCGAGTTGTCAGTCAGTTAAAGCAGTTGGCACATTCCCTGGCGGGTTGCCGCCGGCTGTAGGAAATGCTACTTGTTAAGCAAAAGCCGCACATACAAACATACAGCTCACACACCCACGCCCACGCTCTGGAATATATTTCCACTTTCAAACAGGATACAGAGCGAAGCGTTGGTAACATGCTGATTTGCCGAGGATAACTTGTAAGTTGACTTGGATTTGTGAGACATGCCCCAGTCACTGGCTTCCTTGTGGTTGCCTTTTCAAAATACACAGCATAAATTTCAATTTTAGATTATGTGTGCTTAATAAAATATTTGTTCTTATCTTTCTTTTCATATGCTGCACACATCAAATATGCAGACAAAGAGAGAACATTTTTTAGATTTTTCATTCACATTTTATATGTTCGCATTTCATGCTTATTTGATGTGTAGAAGAAAAATCGAAGTCACCATCTGGCTGGCTGGCTTTAAGAAAACCAGCGGGCACCTCAATGTCCATTCCTCAAGTTAGCCAACTTTGTGGCAGGCCTTTAAGCTACGTCGGCAGCGCAAATTGGTCTAATTAACAAATGCCATAGCCAGAAAATCCCCTTAAAGCTTGTCTGGCATATGAAATTGCTGCACATTGTTGTTGTTGGGGGTGCTGCTGCTGCTACTTTTCGCTGCAAAGCGCTATGTGAATTTATAAGATCGTTTATTACATTTACTTAAGCTAATCGCCGTGCCTTTGCCCAATTGTGCAATGGTCAGCTGTAAAGTAGGCAACAGTATTTGTTGGTGTTTCAAAAAGTGTTGCCTACTTTTAGGTAGCTTTATTGCTGCGCAATCAGCGAAAACGAGCAAATAAAATGAATATTTTAAAGAGCGAATTGGGCATAACCTTTAATTGATGCACAGTCGTTGTAGAGTATTCCCTAATCGACTCGGTGGGCAAAGATTTGTTTCCGGTTTTGTGGAGTTGGCCATGTTACGAGTACTGAAATTTAAAGCCCTCATATAACTCAATATAAAAGCGCAACGCTTCTCATCGTCAGCGTTTGACGCAGATTATACAAATTTATGCAACAGTGTCGGCACTTTGCAGCCCCCTCTGCGTGTACTGTCGCCCCACTGTTTTTTATGGCATTACAGACTGCTGTTTTTTATGAGGACTGACGCCATGGCTGCCATTCCCGTTGCCGCGGTTGCTGCCACTGCTGCTGCTGTTGCTGTGGCCCGTTTCCGGCTGCCAAGTGCTGCTCGAGAGTGGACTAGAGTGTGTGTGTGTGGTGGTAGTTGGCCAACACATGGGCAGCTTCTGGCCGTCCAGAGCAGCATTTGATTTTCATTAAAAAAGCGTAGAAGTGCAAAAAGTTGTTTGAAAAGTTACTGTGGGCAGCAGGGCAAAGCGAAATTCCTTATAGCGGTGTTAGGCCACACGTATCAACATCAACATCAAAGTAAGTAGATTTGTTAGTAATTTAATTTGGCGCGACGACTTGCGCTGCCGGCTCTCACTCACAGCGCAAACGGTTTAAACTGTTCAACAACAATGTACGATTAAGCAAGTAAGGCAGCGCTTTAAATCCGTCGAATATGTATTGAGATGCAGTCCATTGTGGCCGCCTTCAATTGCATACAGTTGCTCGTTTGCTTCCACACGATGGAATCAACAGAAAGCGTGCCATAAGTCCACACGGCGTATACGTAACGGCACCAATAAGGCAAATATGCCCCAGAGATGTGCATGGAGGAGCAACAGACGAGAGCAAGCAAGTGGTAGGCACGCTCGATGGCCCAACTGGCAATATTAAGACTAAGGAGCAGTCGAGCAATGGAAACGAAACAGAACGACAAGCAGAAGCGAAAAAAAAAACAAACAAAAAAAAATATAAAGGCAGAACACAATTCGTAGCAAGAGCACCGCAAGGCATTCAACTTGAGTGGCTGTAAATGCTGCGATATTGCCCAGAGAATTGCCAACAGACGCAGCGGAAGCATAAAGAAATGCAGTAAACGAGCCACTTTGACAATAGCAATATTGAAACGTTTAAAACCGACCAAAATAATTACAATTAAGCCAAATGAACTGAGAGAGAGAGAGAGAGTCAAGTGCAATTGCTCGCTCCGCAAACTATTTGCAGTGACTAGCCAGCTTGATTGTTGCCGCACAGTTAGTTGTGCGCACAGTAAATAACAGCCAAATGACCATTTTGGGAGCAAACACACACATTTGTTAACTCGTGTGTGGTGGCAGCGTCATCAGGAATGCCGCACGGCTGCGTTGCCACTTAATTTTTGAAGTTCTCCCCTGGCGTGGTTTCATCTAATTGTCTGCTCCGCTTTGTTGCTTATTATGAAATAATGCAAAATCTCAAAAATTTATGTTATGTGCCACTCGCTGGGGCAACAATGAAGCCAACACGAGCTGGAGCGTGCTGATGAGACATGTTGGCGTGGCGTCTGCCACTTTTTATAGCTCCTTTTTCGCTGCGGTGCCGCACAAAATGCCAGCGACGTGTCAAAAACAATTTATGCGGAGCTGCAAATCAGCAAATTGAAGACAAAGATAAAGATAAAGACAAAGGCAAGGACACAATGCCAACGTCAACGGCAACGGTAACGGCGAAAAAAGAAGAAAAATACAAACAGCAACTGACACATTGTATTAGGAAAAGTTGACTGTTTGCGCCGGAAAACGTAATTATAACAACTAAATTAAGGCATACCTTCTGACAGCCAGACAAACAACGAAAGTAATTCCGAGAATTGTAAATTTGATCATTGAAAATAGACAATGGTTGCGCTGCTATAAATGAAGTCATACACATTGCCGATGGACAGAATTAACTGAACCTGGATGTGACCTGCATTTAATTAACTTAATAGTCAATGTTAGCTTGTTAGAGCCGCCAACTGATCTGCATATTGTGAGGACAGCAAGGCCAGGAAAACAAGTTGGGTAACTAAATTTTACCGATGACAGCCAGACGAACTCATTTTATAAAATTAATTAGATTTTGCACTTTGTCTTTAACAAACGCATCGCACGCAATGCCATCTGGCCCCTCAAAGCGTATTTCTCTCCGTGTGGCAGTTGTGCTAGTGTGTGTCTGTGTGTCTGTATGTGTGTGTGTGTGTGTGTACTTGGTACAACAATATGACGCGGTGGCACGCAGCATAACAGCTCGAGTAGAACGCACAGCGGGCAACACACGTTTGGCAGCAGAACAGAGCACAGCACAGCTTGATGCCCAAGCGTTTGCGTGTCCATGTATGTGTGTGTGTGTGTGTGTCATGTGTGGCATTCACACTATCAAACAACATTCCCTAACGACAAAACGAGCAGGTGCCAGGCGCCAGGCGCCAGGCGCTGACAAAACAGCAGGACTATCGCTATCGCCCGCCATTCTCCACACTCTGCGACGGTTCGGTTCGCATTTCGGCCTAGAAACTAGCTTCGCCATTGCCATCTGGCGGGGCAATTAAAAGCGCGAATTATTTCGACTTTAATCGATTCGGTTTGCTGGCTGACGGACCAAGTCCCAGGGCGACCATTTCAAGTTGCCGAAACAGTAAAACACTGCCGGGAGTTGGCCCTGCGTGACCTGGCTTCAATGTGATGAGCAGCACAAAAAGCCAGTTAGTCATCGAGCTAGTTAGTTAGGGATGAGCTATGGCAACAAGAAGGCAAAAGGCAGAAGGCAGTTCGTAAATCAGCCGCTATTGGGCTGATATAAGGTCAAGTTCAGCAGTAAAGAAAGTTTGACCCAAATCAACATGTATAATACGTATGTAAATGTTAATTACTCACTCTGTCACGTTGTTGGTAAAATGCAGCTCTCCGTGGGCGGCCTCGTAGTGTTGGCCTTCGATAGCGTTGATGTCCTCCGTCCAGTAGGGCACAATAACGGATCCTCGGGCGCCGGAATAACGCATGACGACCACCTCGAACACTCCAACGGACTCACTGATCTCGTAGTTGGCCTCGGCGAAGGCGAATATGCCGGCGTGATCGTCGTCGAGAATCATCACGGTGGCGATCTGCGGCACACAGATCGAAACGTATTCGGATGGATTGAAGAGACGTATGTAGAAGCATTCGTCCTCCTCGAAGATGTCGTCATCGATGACCTCGATCTTGAAGCGCTGCTCATCGACGCCGGGCGGAAAGGTGAGCGTGCCCTTCTTGCCCACATAATCAGAGCCCGCCGAGGCGGTGCCGTCCTCGGTCTCGAAGTCGACCTTCGAATAGGTGGAAATGTCGCCGCGTCGAACGACGCGCACCTCGAATTCGCCGCAGTTCTCCATGACCGTGTAGTGTCCCGGCTCGAAGTAGATGCGCGTGGGCTCGTCGTTCTCGTCGTCATCCTCGATGCGATTCAGTTGCGCCTTCACTTCGGACAGATCGTTTTGAGCGCGCTCCTGAATCTTACGCATCAGATTCCCGCTGCCGACCAACTTGCGGGTGGCTTGGATGCGGTAGAAGGCGCGTGACTTGGTGCCGCGCGAGATCATCTGTTCCTGCGCCATCATCTCCAGCTGTTCGAGGTCCGCATCCGGGTACTTCTGACGCAGCTCCGCCAGCAGTGCAATATAATCGCGTCTGGCATCCTCGTACGCATTGTCCCGGCTGCTGGTGTTAGGTGCTGGGGCGACACGAGCGCTCTCGGCATCATTGTCGTCCTTGTCGTGCTCGCCAGCAACAACAACGCCACGCTTGTTAACGGAATACTTCTTGTTAATGTATTTGTAGAGCAGCAGCCGGCGCTCGGCAATGTAGGCCCAGAGCACGGTGACGGGAAACATGATCAGCGTGATCAGACTCTCCCACACCTCGATGATGCCCGGCGAGATGATGGACAGGATCACCCAGAGCCAAATGTAAGCCAGCAGCGAGAAGACTGCCGTAACAATGAAGACACGCAGATGTTTGATGCGTCGATGCTCGCCGCTGGGAATGAGCACCATGCAGAGGGCAATGATGATGAACAGATTATAAGCCGCCGAGCCGACAATTGTGCCCGGTCCTAGGTCGCCGCTCTCAAAGTTCTTCGCATAGATCTCAATGACGGAGAGCAGAATCTCGGGGGCACTCGAGCCGAGCGCCATGAGCGTCAGATTGGCCACAGTCTCGTTCCAGACCCGCACCCGCATCGGCTGCTTTTGGCCGTCGGCACCTCGCACCATGACGGTGCGCTCAATGGAAGTGATCGCCTCAATGGCGCCCATGAATCGGTCCGAAATTATAGAGACGCCCACGAACAGGTAGATCATCAACAAAAAGTAAACGAAGCCGCGTACGCAACGATCTCCCGTTGTTAGACTCCTCCCTTGGGGCGTCCACAATGGCAGCACCAGGCCTGGCGAGCACGAGAAGGCCTCCACGCTCTCGACGCCTTTGTTGGCCGTCAGCTCGATGTCGTCTTCATCGAGCACATCGATCTGCCGCCGTTGTCGACTGTTGTGGTGGCCTGTCGTTCCATTGAGGAGGCTGGCGGAGTAGGCGGCGAATTGTTTGTTATCCTGTGCGTCTGTCGACTGCAGCGTGTAGGTAACCACATACACGACCAGCAAGAATATTGCGAAGCTGGCGATGGATGTGATTGATTTGTGAATTGATAACATGGCGGCAGTTATCCGGGCTCGCTGCTAGTGCTCTGTGCTTAATCGTGGTGCTTGGAAGTGCTTTGACTATTGGCTTGGTTCTGGAAGCGTTCGTGTTGCGTTCAATTTGGCGTTGCGAATCCTGCTCGCTGCTCGCTGCTCTCGTGTGTTGCCAATTATGTAGATGCAATCGTCCGGCGAAGCGGCATCATCACAATCGCATGCTCAACACCTCAGGCGGTCAACTGGTGAAACTGGTGACACCTGCAACGAACACGAATGCCATTCGCATCAGTTCAATGGAATGAAAGACTCATTGCATATATAGTCGAGACGTAGTAGCAGCTAAAAGTACACAGAAACTTGCCAGATGTCTAAATAGCAAGCAGCAAAAGTTCTTGCCAGAACTCTGTTGGGTCTTTAAATGTACGAGTATAGACGCAAGTTCATACGAGCAGAATCGCCTGCGTACAGATGTGTTTTATTTTTCTGTATATTTACACGGAACCGAAATCAAACACAAAGTACAAAATAAACTGCAAGTATACACACAGAATGAGAATGCAGAGCAACATAAAACATAAACAAACTACAAGTAGAACAACTAACAAAGCAGTCGGGGAGCCAGAACCTACTAATACCCAGTGCTTCAAAGTAGCTACTAGTCAAAGTTAAAAAAAAGTTTATTGTATTTCCTAATTTCATTTTTGCATCTGTTTATTTTTACTGGTTGAACGAACCATGTCATTTAAGTCAATCAAATGTAGTTTCCCTATGATTGCATTTCAACAGCAAAAAATAGTCACGTTAAAAAATAGTTAATTAAAGCAAAACAATTAGGAAAAAATAATAGCAGTGTGCTTGCCTGTATCTCATAAAGATTAATACATATTGTAATTGGGAAGTTAACAAAAAACAACACTTTATGAGTCAGCTAAGAGTTGCACTAGTAAAGGGAATTATTATTATGAATGCTGATAGGATTCCTAGAAACAATATTGCCAAAGGATGCGTGGTTAGACTGATGGATAGATGGTATCTTTCAGTGAAACTATAAATAAATGCAAAGTTGAATTTCTTTGAAAAGTGGGCAGTCAAACGAATGGTTGATAGACATGAAACGACTGGCCGGTAAATAAGAATATGATATGAAATCGATAAAATGCATAATGTGGCAATGTCAATAACGGGAATCGCGTGTGTGTGTGTGTGTGTGTGTGTTGGTGGTAGAAGATGAAGAAACTGAGCAAAGCATAACGGTGACAGAAATTGCTGTAGCAAAAAATAAAAATAAAAACAACACGCTGACTGACAAGTTAAGCGGACGAAAGTGAGCAGAACGAAAAGACAGCAACACATAACGCGAAATGCCGAGAGAGCGAGAAAGAGGAAAACAGGGACAGAGAGCGCGACACCCAGAGAGTGGGCGCGGGAGATTGAATAGGGGTGATAGTAGGCTATATTAAGATATGCAGTTGTTTTATGTGGACGGCCTGCTGCATACAAGTTCGCCTGCACATATTTACATATTTGCATAGTGCGCGTATGTATTATGCATATGCTTTTGCATGTCAGCCAACAACGTTGAGAGTGGTAGGTGGTAGGTGGGCTGGGGGGTAGTCGTAGCAACTGCAGTCCGAAAACGTTTACGACATCGAGTATAGAATCATTTTTACACCACTTTTGTGGCGGGAGCATGACGTATGCGTAATATTGCTGTATTTCTTGGCTGATCCAATATGTCGAAGCACTTTTGGCGTAGGGGCAACGATTATCGTCGATGCTGGCATTAATTTAGCAATTACAACGGCAAATTGTGCCAAGAGCTGCTAGAGACTCGACAAGTTCACGGGGCATAGAGGGAGAGACAGAGAGCGGCAGCAGCGGTAGACCAAAGAAGGACGGGCAAACAAGCAGGCAGGCAGGCAGGCAGGCAGGCAGGCAGACAGACGGACAGACAGATAGACAGAGAGGCGAATAGCGAGACAAACAAACGCCCCAGGGAGCAAAATCGAAAAATACACATGCAGATATTCCCAGGCAGTGTGTTCGGTTTGGTTTTCCACCCGTTTTTCATTTTCAGGCGGCAGCAAATTGCATTTAGCCGTTATTGAAAACTGTATTTGCACGTCAAGTGAAGAGATTGCGAAATTAATTGAAACGCTTTGGACCGTAGCTCCCGTATTACCGTATAAAATATTTAAATGCAGCCCGCAACTGCCGAGCTTATATATTTTAAATAGTTTCGTCACCTTATTGCATATTTATAGCGCGAAAGAAATATGTATGTATAAATTTATCACTGCGACTCTGCGTGAAGCTCTCGCTCTAGACGCACTCGCGACCTTTGCGACAAGGACTGAGACTGAAATTGAGATTGGACTGCGAATGCGAATGTAAATGAGTGGGAATGCGAACGAGAACGCAAAAGGGGACGCGAAGGTGAAGGCAAAGGCGATGGCGAAGGCGAAGGCGGAGAGGGGCGCAAGCGAATGAAAAGGGCGGCAGTTTCTAAACGCTTCATTACGTTACGTTATGTTGCTCGCACGTTAGACGCTTAAGTAGACGCCTTTCACACTGTTTGCATTGGCCAAATTTGCCGCTGCCAAGCATTTTTTTTTTGCTTAACTTTTCTTTGCATTCGCTAAATTGCGTTCCAAACTCACGGCGAAACGGCGAAGGTGTTTGCAGTTCGCAGGTCGCATTAAATCGTCGCGTCACTTAAATTGCACTTTCTGTGGGACCCTGATAACTACCGAGTATGCCGACGGTCCGACCACTCGAGGCACTGATTTCATCTGCTGCTCACTCGTTCTCTCACACTCACTTTCTCTCAGTCTCTCTGTCTCTCAGTCTCTGCGTCTCTCTGACGTTTGCTCGCTCGTCCGTTTATTCGTTCGTTTGGCTGCCAATGCACAACTAATTCGCCAACCTGCCGCGTCACCTGTCCGCCTCTCGCTGTTCCCAGCTCATAATTATTAGAATGCGCTACACCAGTTTGCCTCGGCATGCTGCTACTGCTGCTGCCCTTTTAACGTAGTCGTAGTTGTGCAAAGTGTTCTCCCTTTCTAAATAGCGCACCAAAGTGAGCGCATATGCCCCACTAGTGTGTTGTTCCCTTCAGGCAATTATTAACCAATGTCTTTGTCTTTGTCCAAATATTCTCCGTTATTCTGACTGTGCAGTTTCTCTTTACACTTGTGTTTGCTTTCGTTGGCAATCCCTCGCCGTCGCTCCACCCGCTGCCGCTATTCTATTTTCCCTTGGTTTCGCCTAGTATTGCATTTTGTTTATTATTGCCGTTCCGTCTGTCACGTTCACAGAGCATAAAATTGAACAGCAAGAAATAATTTGCTCAGAAATTTTGATGTTGCACTTTTGCTCAACCGTTCGTAACAAAGGCATCGACTCGTTTGAAAATTATGTTATTATATTTAGAAGACTTCTCACATCTGCAGCACAGAAACCAAGTACGAGCTGAAATAGTATTAGCATCATCGCCAGACAAAGCTATTTATTCACCCTCGTATTATTTTTGCCATTTCAATCTACCTACACACACAGATGTGTGTATGCGTGTGTGCGTGTTTATATTTTAATTTACCCTTAGGATATATTTAGTTATATAGAGACATCTACAATGCACGAATTTCTATCTGTCACCCTCTGTAAGTGCAACGTTTGATCTAATATTTGCTAGCAAACATCTTTTGACTAACGAACGATTTTGCCGACATTGCTATTTGACTTGGCTTACTGTGTTGGGGCTTCAGACGGATTCGAAGATCTGTGTATTTGTGTGTTTGTGAGACGCCTTCAATGCTCACTTCCCAAATGCAGCAGCTGGGAGGCAAACTCGTTTCCCAATAACTCAAACCGATTGTACGTGCGCACGATTTATGGCCAACGGGCGTGAAGCTGTGGTTTAAAGTGAATAACTCATGACACGCTGCTGTCTTTGCACTGTGCACTCGTCGAATGCGTCGCGAGTCTGTTGGCAGAGCTGTCGAGTTTCCTTACCTAGAAGGTGTGGTCGTCATCAAAGACTTCAGCCCTGCGTCTCCAGTTCAACTTTAGCTCTGTTTCACGTTGGTTCTTTTTTGAATCGTGTGCTGTGTGTGAAGTATAAATCAAAGCAATGCAGACAAAAATAATCTAACATATCGCGCACAAACTACGTCAGTACTACTTGGTCGACACTTGCTGATATCACTTCATGCTTGACGAGCTAATAAAAAAAAACCTTCTGATAGGCATCGGGAGATTGAAAGCGTTTCAATTGTTGTCAATACTCGTATGAAATAGTACTTGATACAATCTTAATAGAACGCGCTATATTTGGCCGTCGACGTGAGTGTGTGCTGAACGAGGGTTGTATGTTGACTTGTCTTTCAGAATATTGAAACCCGGCATAAATAATTTAAGCGATTCGCTTTCAAAATTGCAGCTATTGATACGAGCTCAGACTTTAGCTGCCTGCTGAGGCATTCATCTCGCCCCAAACGCACTCTGCTCATTAACTATTCATCCGACTTGTGTAGTTATTGCGAACATGCCATCTTCGTTAATTCAATTGAGCGGCAGCTGCTTAGCAGTTTCATTGGCACACACGAACTTTCAGCCCGCCTGGGAGCGTCGCACAGGAAAGGAGTCGAGAATATTTTGCATGCCCAATTACATTAAATAATTGATTAAGCGTCACTTTGGCAACAAACAAAAACCCAACACACTCGACTCAAGTCTGTCAAGTAAATCATTTAAAGTCAGCCACTTAGTCGGTTGCCATAGTTCGAGTAGCGACAGCGGGAGCGATAGAAGGGAGGCCTAAAATGTAAATTGTGTGCGCTTCAAATATTTATCATACGCTACGTTAACCGCAGAAGCTCTAAAGCGAAGTGTCGCTACTTGCCCATTGGCCTCGTTGTGTGGCAAGCTGTGCGCCCGCCAGGCTCGATACCATGTGCATACCCATACATATATATAATCGTATTAGTATTTGTAGGGGTAGGTAGCACACACCCTCTCGATTGGGCTAAGTGAAAGCTGCCACAGCTGTCCGCACGTTCACACACATATTATCTGGACGGACAATGTCTGCATAAGTATCAATGCCATTTAGCCACTGCTTTCTGTTTTCCGCCCGGCTGCCAAAGGCACAGTGGGTACTCGGTGCGATTGTGTGGTCGATAGGCAAATGTAATCCCTTTGTCAGCTTAGCATTGAATCGAGATGATAACATTTACAGCCTCCTCCACTTTGATTCCCTTAATTCTTTTCCTCTTAGCGACAGTCTGACTTGCCTACAGCCAAATTGTTGCTGCTGCCGAAACATCAACTAAACCAATTTCAATTAAAATCTTAGCTTAAATTCATGCTCATCCCTTTCAGCTGGTTGCCAAATTCGTTGTAGCACAGTCTGCCTGTGGTTAAAGATTTTGCTTATTGCGGGACATGTTTTAAGCCACTCTTCACTAAAGAATTTCTGATTATTTTCTGTTGTGGGTTCTGCCCGCTGTCGCTGTCTTTGCTCGCCCCGCCTCCCCTCTGCTGGCAACGTAAGTAATGCGAGTCGAGCTCGGCTGCTTTTGGCATAGGGGCTAAAAGGAGCTCCTAGAGACTGGCTGGCAGATGAAATGGTTAATGCAGCAGGCAGCAGCTCCGGCGTTTGGTAGCAGTTGTTGTTGTCAGCACATTTTCCTGTCGCTGCTGCTGCCTTTTATTTATTGGCGACAGTTTCTAACATTGTTGTTGTTGCTGTTGCTGTTGCTGTTGTTGCGCTACAACAACTTTGATGACGGTCGTTATGGAAGTCGTCGATTTGGAATGCCTTGTCGCTGGCACGCCGCCACCGTCGCGCCCGGCTGTAGCAGCTTAGATGGATATCGTTACTGTTGACAGTTGAATGCGTACATAACGCCTGTCGAGCTGCAACCCCTCGCCTCGCCTCGCCTCGCCTCGCCTCGCCTCGCCTCGACGCGGCTGGCGGCCCACCTTGCCACAATCCGGCTGCTTTGCGTTTTCACGCCTGTTTCGTCTGCTGTCAGTGCTAAACTGTTTATTATTTAACAATATCGCCCTTTATGACTAACCGTCGACTTGCCAGCGTACATATGTGAGCTCTTATTTATTTATAAACGGCACTTCACACCATTATAAAATAGACGGGGCACACACTTGATGGCACGTTCAGCTTATGGCTGCTTATGGCGCTTGCAAATGCCAGCTACAAATTTTAATAGTTGGCCGCAGACAATGGATTACCAGCTGCAATTGTTGCTCGCGTCGCAGCTGCGACTGACACCACCACACACACATGTGCGTCTGCCTCGAGGGCAAAGGGCAACAAGCCGGAGCCAGAGACAGTCGGAGCAGGAGCCGGAAGCAGGCCGTTAAGCAGGCAGCGCCTGAAAAGTATGCTACGCATTGTCATTGCTTCGTGTCGCGTTGCTCGGCGAACGGCAGCGAATAACGGGGAATGGCTGAGCGTGCTGCGAGCTCAGGGCGAATGGGGTGCTGATTGTGTGAGCACCATTTACACTCTTTATCAGGCAAAGTGTTTACTTAAACACATTCGTTTTCGCAGCACTACAATGCAGATAAAAGTTGTCGGATAACGCACACAATGAAGCGCAAGTTGAACAAATTGAATGAAATGAAGATATGACAACGGCGACAGCGGGGAAATGAAGACACGAAAACGTAATGAAGAAATCATTAAGCTAATGACAAGTCCACAATACATCTTCACCACACATATATTCAGATAAATTGCTACGCCAATAGCAGTATACTGAAATGGGACTACAAATAGTGAGCCTATTACTTTTCAGCCAGTTTTTATAGAAGTGCACTGTATGGCTTTAAAGATCATTAGTCTTAATAAGAGCACAGCGTTTTGGGCAAAAGGTCAAATAGCCGAAGGGGACGGCAACAGCAGCAGGACGCTCGTATCGCATACAAGGCTTCCTTCCATTGACATCCCCGGGCCATGACATTGATTTGATTTCATTTCGGAGTAGCCATCAAATACAACAAGGGCGATGGCGATGGCGTGGGCGATGGCGTTTTGCTCCTGCCATGCTCCTGTATGTTTTCCTATGATTTATTGGCAAACCGACCCTCGAACCACACACACGAGGGGGCCGAAGGACTCATAACTCAAATATGCTTGTGCCCAGATACACGAAATATATAGAAAAGCACATAGAAATGATGATTGCGATTGCGTTCGCGTTAACATGAACGTTAACGTTTTGTGTTTTGTGTCGCCGTGACAGCAAAAGTTTATATTGATTTTCATTCTCATTTCAGCGCCCGCGCCACCATCTTGCAAGTCAGCCATTGACATGTCGCAGTCACGTGCCAAACATAGTTAAGATAGTTAAGAGCTGTTTCCGGTCGCGCGCCAACTTGCACTCGCCTGTCAGCCATATCAAAGGAAAGAAACTATTTGCAAACTGCCGCTGCGGCTTGGACTTGGGCTGTTGCAGCTTCCGCATTGAACGCAGTTGCCAAACTTTTCGGCGTCCAACTTTAAATGAGAATCCTTGATGAGGTGTTGCCCCCCTCCACAGCAGCATAATCAAGGCCTCAACCAACCGAACTGATGTCCCGACCAGCCGCTCTGATGAATGATTAGGCCGAGAGCCGTGTGGGTCGCCATTGTTTGTACCCGAGCTAAGCTATTGCTTACGGTTCGATTCAGCCAGCCATTCATCAATCAATCAATCAATCAGGCACTGTGAACGGTCAACACAACACAAAATGCTGATGCTGCAATCAACTCAGCAAATATTTCGCTAAGCGACTCGCCCAACAAAGCAGTCAACCAGTCATCGGGAATCAAGCAAGCATCTAGCAATTGTTGTCATTGCTGGCACCTTACTAGATTTTCCACTGCACTTGCTATCAGGCAATTTATATTTATACATTCCTTGATGGCACGAAAATTGCAAATGGTCTCCGGAAAGCTCCACCTGGAGCAGCCATTAAGCCAGTTACTGGCTTGCAATTCAGATTGAGCGAGGCAACGTTGCGATAAACAGGCGCACAGCCAACTGCAATGCTGTCAGTGGGGCTAATCTCAAGTGCACCGACAGATTGAAGGCAAGCGATTCTTGGTTGTGCCAGGAATGTCAAGGTTGCTGCAAAGCATTACAGGTGATGGAAAAGTTATCTTTGATTCAACAAACTGTTGCTGCGCTTGCACATACACTTTATAATCTCAACTGACTACGAGTATGAAAGCGCGTAATGGATTTGCTTAATTATCTTTCGCTAAGCAGTAGGCGTTTTTCACTTAACTAAAACGCCAGCTGCATTCCGCGAAACGCGCAGCTGATTAATTATTACAGCGCCGCGCAAGTAGATGATTCAATTAAAATTCCATATTCAAGTGGGTGCCACTCCATTATGATCAGATGTGGGCAGTGCTCCTGGCGATTTGCTTACTATTCAAACAATTCTCAGAAATACGATTCTCGTAATGTGTTCATGCTTCTCGGAATGAACTGTGCAGCTAGCAAATAATTTATGAGGGGCTTTAAAGACACAACTGGCAGCTCATTAGAATGCTCAACTCGTTGAGTAAATTGATGCCGTCTAATGAAATGCGTGTAAGTGTGAGTGATATACGAGTACGAGTCGAATTATGCTGTCAAATGGAACGCAGTTCAGTTGTAATCTAAAACGGGGCACAAGTTAAAAGCATTTCAATTGAATTTGTAGATAATTAAAGTGAGCATCAGGCACAGTCAGGACATCAGTCCTCAGCTGACATCATCTAAGACAGGCTTCTGTCAGCTTGCCTCCTCTCCAAGCATGTGTGTGAGAGTCTGTGTGTGTATGTGTGTGTGCCTGTTGTGCGGAAAATTATCATTTCCTTTTGCTTTGTGCGCGCAGTCAATGAGTTTTCCGGTCGCAGTTGAGAGGGCATGCCGCTGCCCCGCCACCCCGCCACCATGTCCCCCACTCCTTGTGCTTCTGCTTCAAGCGTCACATTGCGTATACGCAGTGAAAACAAGAAAATTAAAGGTTTTCACTTCTGGTTTCCGTGCTGAAAATACGTTTGAGGTTGAGATACAGGTGTGTGTCGTGCTGCTTGCTGGTGATTTGTTCCCGTTGATATCTTTATATCGCATATCTTCATAGCTTGCGCTTCTCACGCCGTGCGTTGTCCTTTTTGGATTCTGTTTCCTGTTCGCGCGTTTGCTTCTCTTCGCTTGACTTCACGGCTGTCGTCGCCATTTTTTGTAATATTTATTTTATTTGTTTTCTTTTTCGCTCTCGCCTTCATGGAATTTTTATGTTTTTTAATTTTTATTGTCTGCTGCTGCTGCTGCTGTTGCTGCTTCTTTCATCATCGACATCCGTTGCGACGCTATGCCAATTTAATTGCCTAGCGTGTTTCATTTTATACCCTTCCGAAGGGCGCTGTAAGTGTCCAAAGTGTTTACGATTCGTCCGTGGGGATCGATTTTTATTTCTATATTTGAATTCACATTTGGGCGAGCATAAAAATAGCTAGATGAAATCTGTAAGTGGAGTTTTGCTCGTAAAGCATATTTGCTTGCTGGCTAAACTGGCGCGAAACGTTTCAAAATTTAATTTCTCTCCACTTCGAAAGAGTATTTGCTGTTCTCTGGTCGGCGTTCTTCTTTGTCTTCCTTCTGGTCTTCGCATCAGCAGCGTTTCGCTCGACTGGCTGATTCGGCTTAAAGTAAATCCTCATATTTTTACCATCATATCCTGCTGTACTTTATGGCTCTCGCGCTTTAATCAAATTGCCGACATTTCTCGGTCTGCCGTTTTACGAGTCGTATGCGCAATTTCAGCCCACACACGTATAATTTAGCATAGAAATCGCAAATGGCTGCAGTTCCACACACGAAATCCAGCAAACTCCCCCTCACTAGCTCGCTGGATATTCGACGTGGACATGGGAATAGCTTTGTTGCTGTCGAGTGTGAGTGTGTTTGATTTTTCACTGTCAGTCTTCTGATTAACTTTGCAGCAGTCTGTGCAAAATTTACGCTTGAAAAATTCATATCTTTCGTTGCCAGGGGCAGTTTATTATTTCCATTTCGGCAAAAGAAAAAGCAAAAACGAACGAAAAACACATGCTCGACTGAAAACTGCAGCGGCAAGTGCAACTGAGTCAACTGAAGTCGTTTCGAGTTGCGGCTGCGGTGGTGTTGATTGCCCATACGCCATGTACGCCCGCGCATGCATCATGCATGTACGCCAGAATCTCGTTATTACTCATATCCTGTGGCCAGCCAGCAGCCCAACGTGAGCGAGTTGGCCTGTTGCAAGTTCATGCAGTTTACAACACAGCTGTGCGTGGAAAACGCAGTTTGGGTTCTCAGAGCGTGTGTGGGCTGAGCGTTCGACTACGAGCATATGCATATTTAGCCACGTTTCTGGCTGCAGTTGCAGTTGCAGTGCTGATTGCAACGCCCACGTGAGGCACTCATCACATGCATATGCATAGCAAAAGCTTTTAAGTGCCCAGCACTTAGCTCTAAACACGACGAAAGCCATAGGCCACAGGTGCAAACCGCACATCAGATTGTGCAGAAAAAGATTGGAAAATTATATATACGAGTATAACGCTTGAGTTGTGTTTCAATCTGCAGTTTAGTGGGATATTTGTGTAAAGTGCTAGTGTGTGCTGCATGCAAATAAATGTGTATTTATATCGTTTGTAGTTGCGAGCCCAAGTTACGGCCTGGCATGAGTGGCAACTATTAATGGCCATAATCGAAATCGATCCAAATACAGGTCAGACAATGCAAATGCTGGGCCATTGTGGCATTTTCGCTCTGGTCAATTGTCACACGATTTCCACACAATTTCCATGGAACGTGGCAAACAGGAGTGTGACTTTCGATAAGTTCTGCAATAGTACAAACGAGCGTCGCACAATTGAAAATGTCCAGAGCATTTGAATAGGTTAAATGCCGAGTGAATCACACAAAGCGTTCGCACTCGAATGAATGAAATTGTATGTAGATAGGACGAGCACAAAGTGTGGGCCGGGCCCAACAAAAGGGCAGACACACACACAGACACACACAAATATGAAGGGAAATGAAAGACAAATGCTGCTGGCTGAATGACAAGCGATACTCGTTCCCAGCAATGAAGCACAGGCACGACAACCCAACTTTAACTGATACGGACTCGGCATTTCTATTGACACACGCGCAAGGACATCGAAATAGTAGCCCCTATTTTGGGTCTAACAATGGGCCGTGTTTTGAATTCAAGTGGCATGCAAAAGACTTTAAAGTTGTCGCCCAATTGCTCGAGTTCTCTGTGGCCCATTGTTGTTGCGGTGCATTGTCTTGCAGCTACAATTAGGCGTCACAATGGTCGGGGCAAGACAATACGCTGCCTGTCGCCAAAGTAGCAAGCGTTGCATTCATAAAGGTAAACCAACTAATTTGCAGTGTGTGCCACGCACACCACAAAAGCAAACGCGTCGCGACGCGGCGCGACAGAGACAACGTCAACCGCGATAGAGGCAAAGACAGAGACATAGACAATAGCGACCTAGAGAATCGACTAAGCTTAATCGATAGCACAACAGAAGGGGGGGAAGAAATGACAACAATAACAAGAACAGCTGAAACGGGCAACAGTCACGCGCCCAGCGCTTTGGGGCAGCGTTGTCAAGGTAAGCCCGGGCGTATGCGTAATGTTGTTATCGAAGGTGAAGCATAAGTGCAGTCCAGCTGTAACTAGACGAGGAACAGATACATATATATGTGTGTGTGCATAAATTACCGGTTCCTGAACATCGAAGAGACGCCAGGCGCCTGCCAGACGGCCTGCTGCAGGAGCTTCAACTGCTTGCGTTTGCTGTGGCTGCCGCTGCTGCTGATGCTGACACAATTTTCGTTGCTGCAGAGCTGCGGTGGCTGCTGCAGGATACACACACAGACACGGACACAGACACAGATGCAGATACACACGCCGCTCACACACTGATGCACACGAAGCCGGGACGAGGCAAGGCGAACGCTTTTACCGAGAGCTGCAGCCCGGCACCACTTACAGTTCTAGCCAACAACGATTTTCAGCGCCCGGGGGCTGTTGAACTGCACTAGTGCACCACTGAACCACTGAACCGCCGAGCCACTGCACCACACACAAACACAAACGCAAACACGCACTCACACACACACAGACAGTGAGACAGCGCTGAACTCTTTTGGCTCGTCTATTCGTATGCTGTCTCCTTTGTTGGCTGCGGTTCGCTCAAAGTTGTTTCACTGCAATTGTGGTTGTTGTCGGCGTGTTATTGCACATTTTTCATCTCACGTTGCCAAAAAATAACACAAAACTCTGGCAGCAACAACAACAACGGCTAAAGTGCACGGCCTGCCGGTCAGCAGGTTCAAATGTCGCCGACCTGAGTCCGCCTCGCGTCTGTCGACGGCCCCTCGTCTGTCCTGCGAATGCGTGAATGTCCTCAATGTGTGCGGCCAGAAGTATGCAAGGCTTTTTAGCCTAGTTTCGGCTGTCCGCTGTTGTTGGCGTTGCTGCTGCTGCTGCTCTCGTTCAGGTGTTGTTGTTATTTTGGCTTTTGGAGCTCTAACACTGCACTAATTCGAGCATGGTTAAATGTTTTTAATAGTTTCTCGCTTTGCTTTTTGTTATTGACGGCTTGCTGCAGTCGCTAATGCATTTGTCATTGTTGTTCTCCCCTGTTTATAGGTGCGTGCGAGTGTGTGTGCTTGCGACGATAGTAAAAATAGTAAAGCACTCGCAAAGTTCGCCACTAAAAATAGCAGAACGCAGCTAACGGCTATTCATTTGTTCCTCTTCTTATTGTTGCTGTTGCTGTGCTGCTCTTCTTGTTTTAGTTGTTGTTGTTGTTGTTGTTGTTGTTATTGTTAGTATTGTTGTTGTTGGCTGCGTAGTTCGTTGCGTAGCAAGCGAAAACGTAACACGCTCGTACGCCGGATAATGAAAGACTGTCGATGTCGTTGGCAATGCCGAAACGTTAACCGAATAACCCATTGGCCGACTGCCCAACGATTCGGCAGCGCATCGCTCGCAGTCGTGGCGAGCCGAACGCTCGCTTCGTGGCGTCGCGGTGGGACGCATGAGCATGAAACGCCGACATAGATAACACAAGCCAAAAGGCGCACAGGATAAGAAACGTTTTGGAACTGGAACACGGCCAGCGATAACAGTATTGAGTTCTCGCTCTCTCGCTCACTCACACACACACACGCAAACACACATGGACAGTGGTACACTCTATGCTGCAGTCTCTATAGCGCATCTTGGTGTGCGTGTGTCTGTTGAGCTGTGGTGGAATGGGGTGAAATTTCGCTGTTGGTTTGTTAGTCGACTTGTGCACACAAGGAGGAGATGGCAGTAGAGGTGGGGCTGGAGCTGTGGCAGTAGTCCCTCCGTCCCCAACAATTCTAAGACTAGCAGCGCGCAAGTTTTTGACTCCCGTGTTAAGTCTATTGGAAAAGAGGTCTTGCTCATTTTTATTTTGCTGCGCTACTTTGATGTGGCATGCTGAAACTGTCGTGCAACCTGATAGCATACCCAACTTACATACATTATCAGAATATTAAACTCTTTAGAAACTACGGCAATTTAGAAATGTATATTGTAATTGTTTACTAAATAACTAGCACATTAAAAAACTGCATTGTTTAAGCACAAATACCCATTCCTACACTCAACGCAAACAAACTAAAATTTAGCGGAACTTTCAAGGCAGCAGCCATAGCATCTGATTTGTATAATCATATCATTGGGAAAAGCCATTTGTGCCGTTTATATTTTCCATATGTTTCCTCCAGTCCCATTTCCATCATCCAAATCTGCGTTTCGTTTTCCAATTAAAAAACACACGTATTTTGTTTTGTTTTTTTTTTTAAGTTTTATTTATGTAGTTTTTTATTTTAATCATTGTTTAAATCTACAAATACATTTACAGCGGAGGGCGAAAGAACAAAAAATTAAAAATGTTTACTCTCATGTTTTTGGTTTTTGTTGTTGTTGTTGTTGTTACACATTATATCGTATGCAAATTTGTAGTTTATTTTCTGCTTGTTTCTTGACAAATTATTCAAGTTATCGTTATAGCTTCGAACGTTTATAGAATTGTTTTGCTTTCTTTATAAATATTTGTTCACATTATGCATTTTATATGGTTTTCGTTTTTTGTTTTTTTTTTTCCTTTCGTTTTGTTTTGTTTTTGTTTCGTTTTAGCTTAGTTTCCACTTTCACATCAACAACATTCATGATCATGAACATCGTCATTAATATTATTATTATTATTATTCAATATAATTTGTTAACAACTAATAATAATTTTGTTTTTGTTTGTCATAACTAACATGCCATAATGCAATCAGTATCATTAATTTCAATGTCAATGATCATTAAAACATCATCAAAATCATAATGAAAAAAGATAACAAATCCAAAAACAGATTGAAAAGCAGCGGCGGATTTATGTCTCTGCAGTTGTGTGAGTGTGTTTCTGTGTGTGAGTGTGTGTGGTTTTTGGTGACACGTGGGTGTGACTAACTGACACACAGACAAACTGACCGACTGACTACTGAATGCTTTTCACAGTTTTCACAAATTTTCAATTAGTCAACAACGGCCGCATTGTTAGCCTTTTCTATTTCAACCGCACTCAACTTATTGCGACATTTAATGCCAACTATTTAGCCGCTAATCAGTGTTCGCTTGTGTGTGTGTGTGTGGGAGGGGTGTGAGTGTGTTTGTGTGTGTGTGTGTGTGTGTGAAAAGCGAAAGTTATACAAAAACACAATACTGTTAGCTACTGCCTTGGGCTTGTCGTCCCGTTGTGGGTCGCTGTGCCGTGTAAAACATTACAAACATTCATTTTGTGGGCGTGGCTGCAGACACACACACGCACTAAGTTCTAAGCTTGCCACCCAAGCGCCCTAGATGCCTGTGTGTGTGTGTGTGTGTGTGTTTGGGCTTAAAATGCACATAAAGCACAATATTACATGTTATGTTTTATGGCTTTTATAAACTTTACTCATACTTCATATAACAAATTGCTAGCTGCTTCCATGGCGCCATCTCTTCCTCGTCCTGGCTGGCATTGCATCCTACAGGGGTTGGCTCTATGCCGCTCTCCCGCTCCCATTCCCACTCCCCCGCGCGCTCAGCTTCTCACTCGCTTCTCTCGCTTCACTTCGCCAGTGGGTAGGTGTTGGTATCGTTTTTGGTGTAAGTATTGCATAGCTCCATTTATATAATCAAATTTTTCCATATAATATATGTGTGTATATATATAAACAATTATAATAATTGTGTTGCCTCTTTGTTGTTCTTGGTTGGTTGCTTGCTTGGTATTATTATTCATTTTATTCTTTTATTTCAATTTGTTGCGATTTTCACGGTTGCCTCACAAATATTTCGAAAGTTTTTGTTCTTGTTTTTTGTTGTTGCGGTTCTTGTTTATTTCGTGGTTTATCTTTGCTTCCTTTCTGCTTATTTTGTAACTACGCTAATTTATTCTTCATTTTTATTTTTTGTCAAAATTTTCGTTTTAGTTTTTGTTTTTTAATTTCTCTAAACTTCTTATATAATTTGTCTCTTCATGCGTTGAGTGTGTATATGTGTGTGTTTGTGTGTGTGTGTGTTTATATGTCTCTGTGTGAGTTAGGTATGTAAATATTATTAATGTTAGTTGCGCTTTAGCTTTGCTTTTGTTTCTTTGCGCTGTTTGCGTTGTTTATGTTTTGTTTTTGTTTTTGTTTGTTTCTGTTCTTGTTTTTATTGAATATTGTTGTTGTAGTTCTTGCTCTTGTTTATGCCTTTTGTTAAATAATTTCACTAAAAACTTGTTAGGTTATTGTTTGCTGAGTTCTTTGTGGGATTCATCTTGTTATTGTTTCAAAATTTTGTTTCTTGGTTTGGTTTTTTTTTTGTTTTTTGTTGAAAGTTTTTACTTTATTTTATTTAAATCTTATTTATAGCTTTAATTTATAATTTAAATTTACTTAAATGTTTAAAATAATTATCGCTTGCATTTGTTTTCTTTTTGTTTGTTTTTACTTTAAATAATTAAATTAAAATTCTAAAACATATCTCAATATGTTTTATGCTATAGCTGTTGCTGTTGTTCTTGCTGCTGCATTTGCAGTTATTGCTGTTGCTGTTGCTGTTGCAGTTGCAGACGCAGTTGCTGTTGTTGTCATAGCCAGCCACACAGATATCTGTGATCGCTGTGGTTGCACTTTGTGGTAAATAAACAATTACTATTTGTTGCTCTTGCTGAATCTGTGTAGTACTCTGTGTTGGTTGTTCTTCTCGGTGTAGATGTGTGTGGGTGTGGATGTGGGCGTGGCTGTGTGAAGGTGTTTAGTAGTATGTCTCCTGCTCCAACCAGCCTCCGGGGTTGCGACGCAAGTAGAAACGACGTGTCTCATCATACACAAAGATGGCCAACATAAATGGAATGGCTGGGAACCACCAGACAAGTCTGCAAGACAAATAGAATCAATCAGCTCGCATTCGAGGCACATTCTGGCTCAATGTTGCAACTTACTTCAGGGGGTACATGCGCAGACCCTTGTCCATGCCGGGGCAGTATGAGAGGAAGGCAGCGAGAACTGTTTCGAACACAAGGCCAAAGTTCAAGGCCCAGTTGCGCATGCCCTGGTGGAAGATGGAGTTACGACGCGTCTTACAGATGATCAAATCGGCCCATTGCACAACCACAATCGAGATGAAGAAGGCAGTGTGGCAGGTGTATTCCAAAGTCTTGCGATCGCGATAGGTCTGCAGACACCAAAAAAGTTAGATGTTAGAATGCCAAAAGTGCATGACGCTGATTGATTTTTCTTACCCATTCCTGACCGTACGAATCAGTTAGATCGTTGACGGCCTTGGAGTCCCACATCTTACGGATGCCAAACAGTTTCATTGGCAGGAAACCGTTCTCAGCCATGATGACAAAGTACACGAAGAAACCGGCAGCAGCTTGGATCATGCCAATCTGTCCATAGGCCATGGAAATCAATCTGTTTAAAGCGATGCCAGAACAGCAAAGTAATTACATTAGACAATGCTCAGTGAAATGCTTTATCAAAAGTTTGTTCAATTAATTTGTGTGGTTTTTGTTGATGTCTTTTCGTTTAATTTGAATTTCTTTTTTTGAATACAAGACTTGTCTTGTTGCAGCTTCACGAGCTTAAAGGATGGAGCATAAAATGAACTGCGGCTTGCTGTTGTTCAAGGTTTTTGTGCAACCAACGAAAGTGGGAAAGAGTACGAAAATATTGAAAAGATTTACAAACAGTGGAAAGATGTGAAAAGTTGCAAGATACTTGCCATCGCATTAAAGAAAGTCGACAAAAACCCTGAAGCAACACGGCTGCAGTTCTCGTCGTGCATTTGTTGCTTAAACTAAATTAGTTAGTGACGCAAAAGAAAGGAATAATGCCGCAGTACCTTTAAGCTCATTGATGTAGTTTTCGTTAATTTGTTTAGCAAATGAATGTTTTTTTGTTTTCTTAGTTAGATTTAAGGTGTTAGACTTTACAATATATAGCGTGGATTGTGTTTGAGCGAATTCTTTTGTTTTTTTTTTTTTTAAGATTTTGTTTTTGTTTTCAATAGCGCGCGTTCAATGTAAGCGTGAAAGAGCAAAGATTCAATTTCTTTGTTTTGTTCTTATTTATATCATCTTGAATAAGATGCGGTGAAAAGCAAAGTTCATATTGTTAGTTTGGGTGGGCGGTGGCTTATTAACATGCAGCAAACTACCATCTACATAAATACATATATAGACACAGATCAACATGCAATTGTGGTTACAAAACTAAAAGCACACGACGGAGGACAAGCAAAAATGCAGTTTCATTGCTCAGCTGGTTCGCATACCATCTTCGCATTTACTTACGCTTAAAGAAGTTTTCGAAATAATCAACTTAAAAGTAAATTAACACATGGAAACTTACACATAAACATAAAATTGGAAAGACACTCGCGATGTGTTCCAACATAAAGGAAGTAGAAATAACATACATACAGAGAACATAGACTTAAAAATAATAATCAGCTTTATAATAATTAATATAGTTGTATTAGGAGAAAATCATCCATTGTCGTTGGTCTTGTTCTTGTTGATTTTCTGCGTTGTACCGAGCCCACATTGAGACTTACTGCGACATTGTTGTCCTTCGACATTGCACTTGGAACCAGACTTAATCGATACTGATACTGATATAGTTGTATGTGGATTATGAGTGTATTATCTACGTAGAACACAACTGAAGCAGCTTTAAAGGTTTTTGTTTTTGGTCTTGAACAAACTCAACTACAAGTAACGCACTAACTCGACTAAAAGTAACAGAGCAGAAAGCTTCAATTTGTGTCATTTTGTTCATGTTCTTGTTTCAGTCTTTTGCTTGTTTGAGGTCTTCTAGTCAGTATATTCGTGTGAGTGTGATTAGTGTGTGTGTATGAGTGTATGTGTGTGTGTGTTGCATGTTGTACTGTTTGGCCAGCGGCATGTCCCAAAATTTTGGCTAAAAGCGACGTATGTTTTTTAGCGTTTCGCGTTGTGACTACAACTGAAGAGTTGAACTTTGAGTCCAACGACTATATAGTATTGGAACTATACACAAATCGAGTGTCATTTGTGTCATAAAATTGAAGAATGTGCGACTAACACACAAACATTGATGCACATTGAATGGATATTTAATAATAACACAAAATTGAAACATTAAGAGACATAAATGGGGAACTCTTGTTGTTTAACAAATTCGTTAAATAAAACTTGAATTTGGAAAAGAATTTTAGAAAATACAATCAGTATTCGAATAAAATTTTCAAAAAGTTCATTCCACATTGAGAGCTCAAATAACAGGAGTTAAATAATAATCAATCACATGAAACTCGAGACTAGAAATTAAAAACTTAAAGATTTGTTTTCGTTTTTTTTTTCATTTAGTAGAAGAATCTGAAGAGGTAAAAACAATTTAACGAACTGAAATTATGCATCAGCAAACGAACAAACAATCGCAATTCTTTCTTTTTTAATTTGTTATTTTTTTTTGTTTTTGTTTTGGTTGCACTATCATTTTGTGTGTGTAAATTGAAAATTGATTAATTGATTGCTGGCCAAATTGAGGGGGAAAGGTACGCGACACACACAACTCAAACAAAGGTCAAATGTCAAATTGGAAAAGTTAAATAAGATGGGGTTGCATGTTTGTTCATTTTCTAGTATTTGTAACTAAACAACTAAAAGTAAACAACTCTTTTTGGTTTTGGTTTTGTTTTGTTTTGTTTTTGAATTAAACCTTATCGTTAGATTTTTCCTGACCTGCGGTTCACCAAGTTGTCGCGGTATGGATCTCTCGGCTGACGCTTCATAATATCGCTCTCGGCTTGCTCGTAAGCGAGTGAAATGGCCGGTATCTTTGCGGTATAATAGCGTTCATTATATCGTTTTGTTGGTACGTTTGTTATTTGCATTTTTCAATATTTATTTATGGGTTTTATATTCGTTTATGTGCGTTATTTTGAATAGAATCAAAATGAAAGACATAAAAAAACGTTGCAAAAAAATTGTGGGGGAAAATATGAAAAGGAAAATCCGGTTAAAGTTGACGAATAATCTCTTGCTGGCATATTGTATTGTATATAATAAATACTTGTTATATGCTAATAAATATTCGATAAGATAGATATTTGCTTGTTTCTTGATTTAAATTAAATATTATGGTACTTAGATAAAAAAGGGAGTTGCATTTGCTATTTTGGTATTTAAGAATAGAGAGTTACACAGTGTTGCAGAGAGCGTAGCGTGTCTAATTGTTAGATTTCTGCTTAATGTTGATGTTTATATAAATATATTTAAATTGTAGTTGTATCTGTAGTAGAAGTTGTTGTTATTGTTGATGTAGTTGTACAAGTATTTAGCTCCTGCGTACTTAAGAAGCTATAACTACACTGGGGAGCAAAGAGTAGCGCCCAAGTAACAAAACTTGATTCGTTATACGAGTACATAGGAGAATGTAGTATAGAGTTTTGCTTAGAGCTTAACTTGCACTAAATTGCTTGATATATATGTAATTAGTATATATATATATATATATTTATATAGTACGTTAAGACTAGAGAAAAAGTGAGCCAACTTGAGATGGCCATAAATAGACGTGAATGGTTTGATTCAGTTTCGTTCACTACAAATCAAAACAAAGTTTAATGATGGCGATTGATTGACTGATTGAAGGATTGTCTAAACGTTTAAGGAGAGATCTCACGACCTCTGCAATGACTTAGTGGCAAAATGTACTTGATGAGTTCGAATGTTTCACTAGTTTTAGATCGTATGAGTGCTCATACGAGTCCTCATACAATGAATGGGAGGTGAATATGTTGCGATTTGAACAACTGCTAGAAATGCAATAAATTCAAATTACTGTAGATAAGTTAAAATATATGATAGACTTGCTAAATATATGCATATATGTATTTTAACCTGCTCTAGCATATGTTAAATAATTATGTCCTATAGCAAGGTATTATTCTACAAGAGAATCAGAGAGAAAGACAGAGACAGAGAGATAGAGAGAGAGAGCGAGCCAAACAAGTCAAAAAAATGGTCTATCAGTTCGGTGGATGGCGAAACAACGCTGAAGACAACACTTACCTTCTAACTGGACTTAAGATGTGGCAAAATAAAAGCAACTTATGCTGTCTCCAAAAAAAAAATCCACATATTTTCTTAACTTATAATAGACGCTTATGGTAAATATGAGTGTTACAAGCATAGAAATCAAAGGACATTATAAAGAGTTAAGAGTTGTTGAGAAGTACCGAAACAGTTAAGAAAGAGAAGAAGAAGTAGACCAAAAGAAAGCACGCCAAATTGGAATTTATTGTTGTGAGATTTTGTCTTAAGGGCAGATGCCACAATATTATTAGCTGAGTGGTCGACGACGATAGTCGAAAGTGAAGGCGTTTTTTCAGTTTTCAGAGTTTCCGAGTGTATTTTTGCAAGTGCTTAAATCACATTGTTTTAAGGGGCATTTCATTCTTGCTTCTAGAATATCAATCAATCGTTCTAAATACGAATATATCGCCAGAATAGTTTTTCTTTGTGTTCAGTTTGTTTTGTGTATCTTTTCACTTTGTTTGTTTTTTTTTTTTTTTAAATAGGTTTAGAATTTGCACAGAAATTAATTGAAATTACATGATTAAATTGTTGCTATATATTGTATATTGAATACGAGTATGCGCATATAAGTTGAGTATAGTATTATTATATCATTGCATATGAAGAGCGCAAATTACGACAAATATCAAAAATAATAAATGAAAACTATATTCAAATAAACCATGACGAAAAAACAAAGTTTATAAATTCTCAAAAAAATTTATATAGAACAGAGAGATAAGCATATATATTTATTGGGCCTATCGCCCAGTGTTTTTCAAAAATCTGTTGCTAAATAGCAAAAAGAGTCTGGAAAGATATATAATACTAGATCAGCTTGAAAGTGCTTTTGATCGAAATCAAATTAGAAAATTTATTCGAAACGGAATTGAATGGATAGTATAGAGTTAAACAAAAATACTAGGAAAATTTCAACATTACGTCAATTAAATGTCAAGTTTAAACGTTTAACTAGCTGATGTCGAAATATTAAGAAACTTCTGAATTGAAACATAAAACAAAAAAAAACATAAAACATTTAACAAAAATAAATAAAACATAAAAAAAAGTCCAATAGCAATAAATAATGCATAAAATAATACATTTAACATAATTCGAAAACAAATAAGTTCAGAATTTTTTAAAGTACAAAGTCAAAAAAAAAAAATGCAGAAGCTAAAACAACACTCAACCAAAATGTCAAAAGTAAATTAGCTAATAAATAGTTGAAGCTAATTTGAAAAGTTCTTATATTTTAGTTTAGTAGTTAGACAAGAGAGTTCGAAGAAATATCTTTAAAAGGAAGCGTACTTTGCTTTAAATTCCTCGACCGAAAATGTATACCGCAAATTTACGTTGTATGAAATTTAAATTGCATTTTTATGTTTTAATTATGAATTACATTTGCTTTGAATGTGTGTCAAGATCAAAAAGATTTTTGCTGTGATTGCATTAAATATTGAGAAGAAGAAATATTTTTTTTTTTGTTGTATATATTATATTTTGACCTCACATTTATTACTTTTTACGTTTTGTATGTTTCGTGTGTTTGGTTTTCATTTTCTTGAATTTTTGTTTTCGTTCTTGTTGTAGTTAGCTGTTTTTATTTGTTGGGTATCACAAAGAAAAACTTTACCTTTCGTTGACCAGCTTATCTTGAAAGGGATTCCTGGGCTGGCGTTTCATAATATCGGATTCAGCCGTCTCATAGGCTAACGAAATGGCTGGCACCTAAATGTGCAAGCGTTAACCGTAGTGGAAAGAATAAATTAAAAATAAATATGATAAATTGTGGACCAAACATGATTTCTCTTTCGCTCTAACACTTTCGAGTTCATCTCAGTCTCGGAATACAACAAATACGAGTAGACAACGACGAACTGCACGTCCATTTGCATAGCCAAGAAGGACTGTTGACGCTGTCGATAACTTAAAAGCTATAGTAATCGATAATGCGACATCGATTATTGACATCGACATTGAGAGATCTGTCTTAAAAACTAACTTAAGGAGCTGATAAATGAGTTTAGTTGATAGTGGAGTACTGTGTACGAAACGTAATTAACTTAAATGTTAAACAATAGAAAGTATTATTAACTTAAATTATAACTTCTTTTTTTTTTTTTTTTTTTTGTTGTTGAGATTAAGGTTAGGCTAAGGTACAGTTTGGTAAGTGTCTACGATTTGTGTGCAATTAAGTTGTTGTAATTTTGCTGGAACTAGGATAAATACCAATACAGATACTTGAACAATTTTGCAAGGTTAATTTTGATGTTATTTCTTATGTTTACAAACTGAAGAATGCATAACAAAAACAGTTAATGCCAATTTATTCAGTGAGGAAATAGAAACGGAAACAGAAATAGAAACAGAAACAGATTGGGGGACGGTTTGTTTTGTTACGCGGTAAAAGTTACACAACAGCAACGAAAGAACTTGTAGAACGATTCAGGTGAGGTGAGGTAAATGAAACAAGTACAACGCACACCAATTAACATTTAGAGCGTTTTGAATAGAGGCGATTTTTAGTAATATTCAATTGATTTCTTGAGGTACTTTTGTCCATTTACACAAAGGCAGAACATGGAAGATTGGAGTAGTGTGTGTGTTTGTGTGTGAGTTAAATTAAAATAACTTATGATACAGAACGGAATAAATGTAGACGAATATGTATAAATTATGAATAACTTAATTGCTGTTGTTGATGACTGAAAATGTACACAGGAGATGCTATCGAAGATGGTTGAGATCGATGAGAAAGGAGGGTCAGGTTGTCTTAGTTAGAGTATGTTACAATAATGATGTACAGATGTTAGCGAAGAAATGTAAATAATGATTAAGAATCTTAGTAGATTAGTTGTAAACCATAAATATGGAACGACTTGTTAGTTTAGTTTGCTTGCGCTGCTTTCATATAGCAAGTAGGTATTATTAAGTATTATTAATTGTTGTTATGGGTTTGGTTTGGTTTTCGTTTGTTGCATTGATTTACGCTTATGCTAATTACAATCCAGCCACATACACAGACATCGATTAGTTAAAGTTTATATGAAATTGCAGCTAAGTAAAGCGCTGCTCGCTTTTGTTTCATTTGTTGTTATTTGTTTTAAGTTATTTCTTTAAGTGGCAACGTTTAGTGTGCATGTGTGTGTGTGTGTGTGTGTGTGTGTGAGTGAATGTATGTGTGAGTATATAGTATAGTATGTGTGTTTAGTAGAAATTGACTTGATTGGCACCTTGAGTTCACTAATTTATCGTTGAATGGGTCACGTGGCGGACGCTTCATAATATCGGCTTCAGCGTGTTCGTAGGCCAATGATATGGCTGGCACCTAGTATTGGATTATTGCAGGTGGTAACATTAGCAAAACGTTTTACAATTCAATTTCGATACGAGTACTGGAGGGTCAAGTGGTGATTGGTATGTTCGAGTTTTATGCTATTTTCAAGTAATTGCATTGCTTGCACGATCGCTTGCTAGATAGGTACGATACGACTGCGCAAATGTCTGCTAAGAGAGATCGTTAGATAGATGCGAGTAGATCAACTACAATGGTAGCCTATAGCTATAAACTGCGCCAATGCCTGCAAACCGAGCCTAAGCCAGCGTACAGTTTGCTGTTGCTGTTGCTGTGGACGGGCGCTGTTTACCTCTCGTTCACTAGATTGTCGACCGCTGGATTGCGTGGGCGTCGCTTCATAATGTCCGCTTCGGGTCCCTCGTAGGCCAGCGATATGGCTGGTATCTGTGCACAGCACAAATCACAAAGCACAGACGTGGTCGCAATCGCAGTTCGATTTTGAATGCGTACATAAGTTATACAAGTTATAGGAATGAGCTTAACGAGATACAAGACCTGATATGACTTGACTTGCAATTACAATTAACTTGCTTAATCTCTGACATACGTATTTAACATTAGTTTAGGATGGTTGCGCTAACTAATCGCGGGCTGGGGGCCAACTTACCATGTCAGTGCCCAAATCGATGCACAGAATGGTCACGGTACCCAATGGCAGTGGAATATCGCACAGGATGAAGGCGAGGAAGGGCGAGATTTCGGGTATGTTCGAGGTCAGAGTGTAGGCAATGGATTTCTTCAGATTGTCGAAGATCAAACGACCCTCCTCCACACCAGTCACAATCGAGGCGAAGTTGTCGTCCAACAAGATCATGTCAGCAGCCTGCAAAGCAAATGCAACCCAATGTATTTGCAGTTACAACTGCGATTGATCGCAAAGCAGTACACACCTGCTTGGACACGTCGGAACCGGCGATACCCATAGCGACACCAATATCAGCCTTCTTCAGGGCAGGCGAATCGTTCACACCGTCACCAGTGACAGCCACAATGGCACCCATACGCTGGCAGCCCTCAACAATGATGAGCTTCTGCTGGGGCGAGGTACGGGCAAAGACAATCTCGGTGTGATAACGGAGGATTTCATCCAATTGCTCAGAGGACACATCACGGAGCTCAGCACCGTGCACAACAGCGGCCTTAGCTTCGCGAGGGTTGACCTCCGAGACAGGGATGTTGAGACGCTGGGCGATATCCTCAATCGTCTCGTTGCCCTCAGAGATGATGCCCACGGATTTGGCAATAGCCTTGGCAGTAATGGGATGATCACCAGTAACCATGATGACCTTGATGCCAGCCGAACGGCACTTGGCCACGGCGTCGGGCACAGCAGCACGTGGGGGATCAATCATAGACATGAGGCCAACGAAACGCAGATTGTCAATGGGGAAGTTGATGTCGTCGGTGTTGAACTTGTAGCCGGTTGGGTATTTGTCGGAGGGCAGCATGAAGTCACAGAAGCCGAGCACACGCTCGCCGAGACCTCCCAGCTCCATGTAGGCATTGTTGAACGCCTCCTTCATCTCCTCGTCCAGCACCTTCTCCTTGCCGTTGATGAAAATGGTCGAGCAGCGCTCGAGAATGCGCTCGGGAGCACCCTTCATGACCAGCAGATAGCGGGGATCGTTGGAGTCTTCGGTTTCGTGAATCGACACTTGATACTTGTTGGTGGAGTTGAATGGCACCTCGGCGATCTTGCGGTTGCGCTTGCGGATGTTCATCACATCGCCCAGAGCGAGTTCCATGCACTTGAGCAGAGCAGCCTCGGAGGCATCACCGCTGACTTCCTTCTTGAGAATTGGCACACCGTCCTGGCCACCTTTGAATTCGGCGCGGTTACAGAGGGTGGCAATGCGAGAGAGCGCCTTGAATCCAGGGCTGGTTCTATCGTATTGGACACCCGACTGATCCTCAGTGGTATCGGCCTCAATGATCTGGTTGTCGAACCACATGTGAGCGACTGTCATACGGTTTTGGGTGAGTGTGCCGGTCTTATCGGAGCAGATGGTCGACGTGGAGCCCAGAGTTTCGACAGCCTCCAAGTTCTTCACCAGGCAGTTCTTCGATGCCATGCGCTTGGCAGTCAGCGTCAGGCACACAGTGACAGTGGCCAGCAGACCCTCGGGCACGTTGGCGACAATGATGCCGATCAGAAAGATGACGGCGTCCAACCAGTGGTAGCCCAAAATGAAGGCAATGACGAAGAACGTAACGCCGAGGAACACAGCGACGCCGGTGATCAGATGGATGAAATGATGGATTTCCTTGGCAATGGGAGTCTCGCCGGTGTCCAGACCGGATGCCAGGCCAGCGATGCGACCCATCACGGTGTGATCGCCGCAGCTGATGACCACACCCTTGGCGGTGCCCTCGACGGCGTTGGTCGAGAAGAAGGCCAAGTTCTTGGTCTCCAGGGGATTCTCGTGTGTGAACTCAGCGCCACGCGACTGCGGCTCCGATTCGCCAGTCAGCGAAGAGTTGTCGACCTTGAAGTTGCGTGCCTCAATGATGCGAATATCGGCGGGAATACGATCACCGAACTTGACTTCGACCACATCGCCCAACACGAGATCCTCGGCGCGCAGCGTGAGTTTCTCGCCCTCGCGAATTACGGTGGCGAACTGGGGCACCATGTTCTTGAACGACTCCATGATCTTGGAACTTTTCGATTCCTGCGGGGCGACAACAACGCACAATCAGCAATAAGTATTCACGTTCGATGCGACACAAAGAGTGAGTGTGAGAGCTTACTTGGTAGTAGGAGAAAATGCCTGTCACAATGACGACAGCGGAAAGTACAATACCCAGATACAAGTTATCATCGGCTGGCTCCTCGCTGGTGGTGGCCTGAATCGAGTAGGCCACGAAACAGAGTATAGCACCGATCCACAGCAACATGGCGAAGCCGCCGAACAGATTCTTGCAGAACTTCACCCACTCGGGTGTCTGCTTGGGCGGTGTGAGCGCATTGGGACCATCTCGCTCCAGATTCTCCTTGGCCTTGGCGTGACTCAGACCCTGCAATGATGGGAAGCAATAAGCATTAGTTTGCCGTACGTTTCAAGTGTGTTGCGAGTGGGGCACTTACATTTTCGGGATGTGTCTGAAAGCGCTGATACAAATCCTCAGGAGAGATTTTATGATGGTCGATGTCCAACTCCTGTTTGAGATCATCCAAGTTCTCTTTCTTAGCTGCTTTGGCCGGCATCTTGCGTCTTGACTACGAACATCAAGCAATGTCGAACGACAAAAATAATATGTTAGTTATGGCATTTGATAAGCAGGTGCAGCAGCGAGTAACCCAAAAAGCCGACACACAAAAATCGATTTACTTCATGCCATTAACCGTTGTGTTATGCCTCATAAAGTACCCTTAACTAGTTAAGAGGTTTCCGTTCTTTATTGTATTTTGTTTGCAGGTGAGTATTAAAGAGTGCAATTTCGTATAGAGAGGAAGCATTGTACCCGATAGAGGAGAGGAGAATTCACAGCTTGCCCAACTTACCAGTTACCACATTGAATAAATGTACATACTTATTTTTATTGCCAAAACATTTAGAAGCGCGCTAATGAGTTCCTATGCGGATCGCCATATGGCTGGGGCGACGGGCGTGAGAATATTCGCATTGATCGCTCCTAATCTGAGCAAAATAAAACACAACAACGCGAGAATAGCGCGGGAAGCATGCAGCACACCAAGTGGCGATTTTAGTCGCGCGCAAAACGCGCTCAATGTGAATGCGAATGTCACGTAAAATGAATGAAAATGCTAAACACAAATGCCACAGACTAAATCTGCCTACACACTTCGCTCTCTTCTCTATATATATGAATACATTTATATACATAATATAGATACAGATACTTGCAATACAATCAAAACAAAGGCGAGCAAAACAAATTAACATAAATGTATTCAAAAGGCATTCGACTAAATTGAAAACTTCTCTGCACTTGAATTTTGTTTATGCTGTGTATTAGTCCCCATCTGCACATCTTTCTTTAACCATGCTCATTGACCTCAAAGAACTTTCGAATTGGCACACAAAATCTTCCCCAAATAATTATAAATAATTTTCCTATACTATATTCGTACATATAGTCGCGCCAGCTGTCGTCGGTCGCGTCTCTAGACTCTTGCAATGCTTTATTATATTTTCTATTTTCTTTATATTTAGCTTGTTGTGACGTCACAGACACGCAAATCGGTGAAATAACTTGGAAATGCCCATAACTGGTTTTAATCAGTTTTATTGCTGATCTGCCCCTAAGAAATGTTGTGACTAATCTGCAACAATAATTCACATTTTTCTGCATCATCTTGTCTGCAAGTTTTCCACTACGAAACAGCTTTCGATGGTTAGTATTGGCTAGGTAATAGCCGTTAAAATACAGCATATTTAAATAAACTTTATGTACTGTATACATGAATATATATATATATATTTGTTTTTAGTATATTGAAAAAGCGGTGCTATATTTAAGAATTTTCGATTATTTCTTTGAAATGTCAAGCGGCAAATAATATTGGAAGCATGCCCAGATTGTATATGCATAAATGAAGATATAAACAATAAATTTATATTAATGTAATTGAAAGAGATGAGAAACGGAAATCGGTGAGAAAAGTTGTAATGAAATGAAATAAGCACATAAAGAAGAGAATAAGATTAAAGGCGTAAACAAATCGGCATAAATGGAACAAATCGATGAGTATGTGATGTGTATGTTATGAGTATACCCATGTGTGCAGTACAAATATGTATCAAGTATTCATGAGTAGGTTGTGTGTGTAGTATGTTGTAGTTTCGTGTGTTATATGTCTGTCTGTATGTGTGTGTGTGAGGAAATTTTTTCAATTTACCTTGAAGTGGCCATCGGCTGTGCGATTGTCGTCATCGGTTGCAATAACCGTCGCGACTCGATAAGAGTCCGCTCTCGTAAGCTGCACGAGTGTTGATATTCGATTTGATTGATGATGTTGATTGATGATGAGCGGGAAGAAATATAAATCATAGCGTAACAAACGTAACAATGACAAAAACGTAAACGCACAACAAAACAAGCATAATCAAATGCATAAACTATGGAATGATGACGATATGTGAAATGTTCTAAATCTAAATACAATACGTAATACATACTGGTAATGCTGCATATCGATGATTATGATTTAAAAATACCAAATACTGTAAAATCTCTTACGCATACGTTATTATTAAAAATAAAGGTCGTAAACCTAAAAAAATGATTCACACGCGTTGTTCGAGTTCGAGGACAAACAGAAAGGACAATAAATCATGTAATTTGTAGGTGACGAGAAGGCGAACAAGAACGGATGAGAGTACGAGTACAATATAGAGTTTGAGTAACAAAACGAATACGAATACTGGAAGGAAATTGGACAGCGAGACAGGGCGCATGTGCCGATGTGCTGCTTTCTTTGGAAAACAATTGGAAAGCCAATTGATTTGTAGTTTTTACAAGCAAAATATATAAGTAGCACAATACGTTGATATCCCACATTATTGCACTGACGTCAATATATTGAGCATTGGAATGCGCTCGTTTATCAGCAAATGGCCTAGTGAATCACAGCCGAAACGCAAACGCAAACGCGAATTCATTAAAATCCAATTTCAAACAAATACTGCACCTCCGCAAGGGCAACTAATAATAATACATGAAATATATAATAGTGCACAAACCAATAACTCTCTATGTATAGTATATTGCGACTATAATCGTAATGTTTCTTTTCGAGACTCATGCATAATTGAAATCGGAATCAGGCATGCCAAGTAGCAAATAACAATAATACACAAATAAAGAGAGCATCGAAGACGAATATACTGAGCGAGCGAACGATTATGGACCTCAGAGAGAGCCAGTAAGAGTGGTAAAGATAAGTGTATTCTCTCGGGGCAAACCCGTCGCGATCGCACTTGGCGCTCAGTCGGACACCGGCAACGTGAAGTGAGTACAAAATCGGAATGGTTCGCTTTGTTTGGCTTTGATCGGACATTGCTTATTTATTTATTCGATTTTGGGGGGTTCAATAAGCTTTTGAATTCGTAAGGGGCATGAAATAAATCACAATGTTTGTGATCGCATACTAATGAATATTCAAAATATTGTGTATCTATGATTTTGTTTAACTTGATCCATTCTGCTTACGCACTTTCAATAATACTCGGGGGCTCTCGCTAGCTTGACAGTTGTTCTGTTTTGTTTGTCTTTTCACTTATTGGCAGTTCTTGCTTTATGCTGACGTACGTGTGCTAAACAATCTGTATTAGAGCGCGACAGGGGGAATGAAATGGGTTAATTAGTTAATTATAGAGCTTAACTGTAACTTAACAGTAAACTTAATGCTTAGTCTAAGGCTAGTGCCAGGCAATTGTTAACATGTTTGCTCCCACAGACAGTTGTCGTTAATTTATATTTTCCTAAACAAATTAATTTAATTTAAAGGCGACTCTTTAGTTGTACGATACTTTTTTATCTCGATTCGTCTTTGTTCGGAACTGTTCATGGTTCAATTCATTTGACGAAACAAAAGTGGAGCGTCGATCGTCGAGCGCGTCACGCTGCCATTGAAAACATTAAATTGCGAATTGTTGCAAATACGGACAAAAACGCAGCATGTGAATCTGTAACGATGATGCTGAGAGCATTGAGCTGATTTGAGTGCCAAATGCCGAGCACTGACTACTGGCTTTGGCGAATGCTAGCTGCTGGCTGAGGTTGAGCAAACAATTAGAACGCCACACGATGCTATGCTAGGGTGCGGACGATCACTGGACGGCAGCAGGATGGATGGGATATAAATCAAAATGCGACAATGGCCGCTGGCCGCTGGCCGCTGGCCGCTGACCACTGGCGACACAGAGAAGTTTACATAACGCTGCCAATTAAGCGCTCAGATACAAATGTATCTCGCTCGTCTCATGTGATTTGTATCTGCTAGTTTTGAGCGTGTGTGCGACTTTGTCGAGTGTGTGTCGTCCAACGGTTTGGCGCGCACTTTGTCGCACAAAGCATTTGGCATTTGAACTTGAATATCAATTTACAACAAATACAAAGACAAAGTACGCGCACAGTTATCGGGGATGCATGGCAAGCGAGATAAAGAATTGACAGGCAGCAGACAAAACACGGCACGCTAATTGTTCAATCAATGCAAAAGTATCTGCCACACACACACGTAGACACACACACACACTAGCACACAATCGCGCACACACGCCATGAAGTACGTGTAAACTTGCGGGCGTAACCCGAAAAATGAGCAAATTAAGCTGCACAATGACGGCGATAATTGTAAACAATTTGAGCCAAGCAACTACAGAGATTTGTGAGCTCGTCTTCAATGCGGTTCGAACCAGTCTAAAACTAGAATGGAACCACTAAAAACTGCTACTGCAGCGGGTCAAAGATGCACTTGAGTGTGCAACACTCGTGAAAACCTCCAACCAGCTAACACAATCCAGCTGTAATCTATACTACATATACTCGTATATATAGAACACGCATAACTACTTTCACAGTTATCTACGACATTGTATCTGTGTGTAATCAAGTAAGGGACCAGTTTTTTTTAGAGAACTTCATCTCGAGCGCTCCCCAGGGGAAACACGTTTTCATTGTTCGATTATTGGCTATTTTTTTCAAGCAAGTGTTAATGATCTCAGCTTTGCGATTAGACGCGCTCATCAGTCGTACGTACTTTTTACAATTAAATGCTAATTGTCAAGATTTTTTTTTGGCATGTTCCTGTCAGATTCTAGTTTTCTGTTGCCCATTACACCTGTCTATTATTAATATTTGGCATGCGAATCGAGATAAATTGCAAAAGAAAACAACAAACTTAGATTAAATAAAAGTAGATAAATTAAAAACTAAATAAAATGCAAAAAGCAAATGATAGTAACTTGCATTTCTGAATTCTGTGTAATGCTGCTTTTACCCACCTGAACACTCATTGCGGCTTCAGAATTTTGAAATTACGGTACGTATAATAAATAAATAATTAAAATAACAACGTCAACGTCGACATATAACTACGTACAACGATTTAAAAACAAATAAAAATAAAATAACAAAAACAGTAACTGCAATGCAATAAAAAGAAAAGAAAATAAATGAGAAACTCTAAAAAGTTAAGTTGAAAGGAAAATTGAAAGATTTTCAGCTTATGCAACAATCTGCACGCAGGCTCGACACGAAAAGGAAACGACCCTGGAAGGGAGGAGCGAAGTCGTCTAGGCGCTAGGCGGCGAAGCAGCAAGTGGACCGCATTGGCTACACACAACCACCCGATGGAAGCAAGATGGCAACAGCAAGAGCGAAAGCTGAGCGGGCGCAGAGAGGCGGCCTGGAAGAACTTGGAATTGGAAGGCCAGACTGGAATAGAAAACTGCAGCTAGCAGCAGCAGGATGTGAAATAACGGCACACAAAAGCGACAATAAGAGCGCGAGAGCGCGTGAGAGCGAGCGCAGACAATATTCGAAATCGAGTGCAATTCGAAAATGAGAGCGAAACGAAAGAGCGCCAACACGAGCGCGAGCGCGAGCGCAGCATAAAGAACACACAATACAATATGCGAATTGAAATGTAAAAAGAACACTTTTTTCGTAGTGTTTTCATTTCCATTTCTTTGCCTACTTGTCCGCATGTCCATCTCTGTCTCTGTGTTACGCTTTACCAGCAGCAGCAGCAGCAGCAGCAGAGGAATTATGAAATAGCCATACAAACAACGGGTGGTCGATACCATCCATGCTCCCTCGGCCACTCAAGGAGTCCCCTCTCTAGTATGATTGGGGCATTATGTGTAGCAGGGGCACACACATTTGGGTTTTGGGTTGTGGGTTACGGGCTTTTTTTTTCGTTGGTTTCGTGGGCTTGGGGTGGCCAGGAAATTACTGCTATTCCAAAATGAAATCGCCGCAATTGAATCTAAACGATTTCATTGCCATAAAAAAGTACGTCAGCGCTGCGAAATTAATGTGCACATGGACAGACAAGTAGGGAAGCAACTAGATAAAAGATATATACACACTCACACACACACACTCACACTCGCTCGCTCTTGGTTGGCATGCAAATACACACACATCTTTATCTATACTCGGTCGGACTGGCTTGGGGGATATATGAGATCGCACAGCTTTCAGTCAAATCGAAATGATATAAATGGTCAAATGGTACCCATAACGATCAAGGGATGATAATCTATTAGATCATAATTATTATTACACACACACACACACACACACACACACACAGACACGCACACAATCGCTCACACTTGCTCATTCACACACAATCAGCAAAATTGCCATTTACATTATGCATTATTCACGTTACATTTTTCTTTTTCCTTCATTCCATACACAGTTCAGCTCTTACATATACAAACATGCACACACACACACATACATACGTATCCATTACGGCTGGCATGAAGTTTTGGAAAATCGATTTTGTACAAGGACGTTGTCATTTGGCTTTTTGTTAGGGACCGTTTCTAGGGTCCGCTGCAGTCGAGCAACAACAGCAGCAACAACAAAAAATAAAGAAAGTCTTGCTCTGATTTTGTTGTAGTCTTTAGAGTTTTTCGTTCATTGATTGCAGGGGTGTTCTACCTTTTACACGTCGAGAGATGATATTACACAATTTTTCCGTTAAGCGTTGCCGTTGCCGTAGTCGGTTTCGGTTTCGGGTGCGCTGTCGGAGGGGCGAGATTTCACCGAAAACTACCCCGTCTTCTTATAGTGTTAATAACTTATTTGCACTTAATACCGCGCTTCGTTAGCTTTTGCTGCTTTTGCTTATGTGCGCTAAGGTGAACAACAATAACAAATCACACACACGTTTCTTTTATTTTTAATTTTTATACTCGTTAAGCTGTAACAGCTTAAGAGTTGCCTTTTTTCTACAGATGTATATATTTGTATCCTGTGTGCTTCTTCTTCGGCTTTATCGATGCACAGTTATTGTGTAAGCAGCAACACCAGCGTAACGCAGGCGGCGGACAGAGCGGAGCAGAGGAGCTGTACTAGTACTGGCACACTGGCTGTACCACCCGACAGAGAGACGAGAGCTCAGAATAGCTACCACAGTGAGACCGACCTTCCTAGTTCGGTAACAAACGCTCGACTGAAAATTTTCAGCATGCCGCGAGTGGTTAAGCTTTCTCGTTCAACGAAAAATTCTATCATTGTCGTTCGGTCGAACGACGTCGTCGTCGTCGTCGTCGTGGTCGTCGTCATCGTCATCGTAGCCACCGTCGTCGTCGCTCCGAGCTTTCGTTTCGCTCGTTTAGCAGATGTTTCGCTCCTACCTTACGCTTGCTTACGATGTGCGCGCTGCGCGGCATATGCATAGACAGCCCAAGCACAGCGTTGAAGCGCAGAGAAGCTTTCGAAATCTCTCTCTCGCACATTACACCAAATGTATGGCAGTGTGACAAGTGAGGCAGGCAATGGGCTGCGGGCTGCTGCTGCTTGCTTGCCATAGCATGGGCATTTTGCACAGTGGTGCGAGAGCTTGGAAACTGGAGCAGAACCCTCTGGCTCTCAGACTTAGAACACTCAGACTCAGAGAGCGCAGCAGAGATGTGCGCAGGAATGTGTGTCAGTCAGTCAGGCAGGCAGGCGGGCAGGCAGATTCGAATCGAGAATTTGCATGAATTGTATAAGCAGCCACAGCACACGAAAATAAAACGAAAACAAGCCTGATGAAAGGCCAAACTATTTGGGAATTCAGCAATTTACTCAACGCCAAGCCACACCATGAAACACCACGCCATATTCTGGCAGTCCTTTAATCGTTTATCGAGCCGCCTAGCAGAGCAATGACGTCACTTGAGCAGAGTGATGTCAATTATTCATATGTCAAGCAGTTAGACAACTTCTCCCCCAAGGCAAAAAAAAACGAAAAAGGACAAAGGCAAGTCGCTGCCATGGGACTGTAAAGCGCCAATGCTAAGTATATATAAATACAAGACAAAGCTAGAGCTTTTTATACAAAAATATGGGCACAGAGGGGGGCCGTGTTGGCTGCAAGCACAAAAGGCTGCAGTTCTATTTTAGTGGCTTGAGCTCGCTTACGAGTAAGTCTAATTACACTAAATGTCAGCCGCACTCACTCGCACACACATACACACACATGCACAGCGGAGAAAAGTAACACAAAACCGAAGCAGAAAATCGATAGACATCGCAAAAGCAGATGCGAGCAAAAAAAGAAACACACACACACACATATACAGTTACTAGCAGGGATTCTAGCAAGTGGAAGGGGGAAGAGGACTGCTGCCGAATACAGTGAAAGCTGCTTAGCTGAAATTAACCCGAGCGAAAGGTCGATAGAGATAACCGACAGATTTACAGATTCGAGGTAGATAAACTACAAGGAAGTGAGCATGAAAAATGCGGGCAACATTTGTGCCATCTTGCAAAATATTTTCATAATAAATACCACGTTTTTATGACCAGTTGCAAAGAGAGGCAGAGAGAGAGAGAGAGGGAGCTTTGGTTGTCCTGCCTGGGCAGTTATTACTGTAAGCGTAATGCGATTCACTTAAGGCCCGAGCAAATAAACAAACAATGGGGCGCACTGACTTTAAGTGGCCGCGATGCCGGCGCTCCGGGCTACATACAAAAAGCATGCGAGATACAACAACTACATGCAGAATTGGGGCTGCCAAAGTATAGTATTATGAGCCTTTTTGCCTTCGGTCTACTATCAAGTTATGTAATGACACGGCACACAGCAATTCGCACAGCACTTTGCCAAACTGTGTCTGTGGGAGTGATTGTCTCTCTGTGTGTGTGTGTGTGTGTGTGCGTGCTGCGCGGTGGATAAACTTTGGCACGATGTTGCAGCAGTGACCTCAAAAGGCAGCAAAGTTGGCATGTCGAGCACCAAAGCAGCCATCGCAACACGATGGCAGTAAGTACAAGTAACTCGTGCCAACTTGCTTATGTAAAGACCCTCCACTAACAACAAAAAGGAAGAAAAAGCGCAATCGAAACGATGTCCAAAAGACTATGAATTCAGCTGACAAATGGTCAAATGACAACAGAGGCCAGCCAGCATGAGACCCGCCCGATCAAGTGCAATACAGTCAGCGCCTTGACGTAGACGCTTCATATCTAGCCGCCTTATATCGCATATCGGCATGTTGGCTATATACGAAAGTAACCCTTGCGATACATCATATTCCCATACTCGAACTCGAAGTCGTAGTGTTGTTGTAATTCGTTTAATTATACATTTGCTGATAGGCGCCGCAGTCACAGCAGCAGATCTATTTCTGGTATCACCGGCCCGATGACAGCTCAATTTGGTGCCACGCCTGCAGCACGTGTCCCTACACGTGTACTCAAAAGGGGTGTGGGGGGGCGTGGCGATTGCGGTAGTTTTTGTGGCACTTACGGAAACACTCTGACAGCGCGCACAAGAGTCGGTATGCTGGCAAGTATTGTGTTGCCAAATAAATATTTGGAAAATCAATAAGAACTGACGGCGCTATGAAAGCGATTGCTGTTCGACTGACGAGGACTGCCGAATTGTTTGTACAAAACGCTGGCTTACGAACTCGTATTAGCTGCCAATTATGACTTTTAAGCTAAACAAACACACCGGCAACAATGTTGCAGGCCGTTCTCTGATGATATAACCAAACTTTGGCAAACTCTGCGGCTCAAAAGCGCGATACACAGCATGAAAATCGCATTCGCACGTTACGTATACGCAGCATGGCCGTGTGAAAAGCGTGCAAGTCGCGTTGACAGCGCATGGCTAAAACTGAAGCAGTCCTGTTAATTTCCACCGCAATGGAAGCAGCACATTAAAGATAGAACAGTCGCGCAAATAGTTCGAAAAACTTTCCAGAGTTCACAATAGTTGGGACGACAACCGAGAGTGGGCAGCAGCCGAGGGAATTGCATAAGCGCCAGGCATCTTTTAATTGTGTTCATGACCATGGCAAACACGAGCGCAGGGCAGGAGAGGTGTGGGCGAGGAGCGACTGTAGACTCTAGCATAATCAACATAAATGTTTGATATAGTGGCACTGTACTATGTAGTTTCTATGATATATGGAGATAATAATGTGATGTGAGCCGAAATGACGAACCGACAATGAAGCGAATGAACTACGGCGCTGACTTAGTTTCTGTACTTGAGCTCTGATTAAAATGTGTGCCCCTGCAGCGAGAGCTGTAGCGCTGTGTGTGATGCGGCTGCGATGATGCCACTGGGATGTGGCATACAGCATGCGGCATAGGAGAGACGGACATGTTAGGCAGGGCAAAGTCAACGTCTAGTCTCGCCTCGTCGCGTCTCCTCGTAGGCGTTGTGACAATAGATTTACGAGTGTAGCGCGCTCTACAGCTTAATTTGCGCTATTCATTGTGTAGAAAGACCTCCAGCTGCAAAGCTGAAAACCTTAGACAGACGATGACAACGAAGGAAAGTCTGTGGCAGCGGCAGCAGCAGCAGCTAGTTTGAATGAAATGCCCGGAAAAAACCAATTGGTAGACTCAGTTTAATATTCACTGAGGCAATGGAAAACGTGCACTAGCCAAACTTGACGACCGACAGACGGACAGACAGACGGAGAGACAGACAGTCGGACAGATGGACCGACAGGCCATCTGACTGTCTGCTTGGTGGGCGGCAGGTTTGCTTTTCGCATTGCTTTTTGCCTTTTGAATGGCGCAATAAATTTTAATCAAAATTAAAATATGTATACACAATAAACTAAGCAAAGTGCCAAGCATCCATCTACGAGTATGAATACGAGTACTCGTACGCGTACTTTTTCTATGGGCCACTCAGCGCGTGTGCTCTCCTCTTCTTCTAGTCATTGTCATTGGATGGAAGAATAGCAGCCACCTCCGTCGACCGCCTCCCATTTTGCACTCGCCCCAAATCGGGGGAGCGGATTGGGGAGCAGCGCCAGAAAAAGCAAATGGAAAAGAGAGAAAAGAGTTTCTGCTTGTACTGGCAATAAGGCTGATAACTCAGTTGGCTCTTATCTCATACATTTTATAGGTAGCTCAACCTGATAGCCGGTTTTTTCTAGAACATTTATGAGCTTAATTAGTTGTTGCGATAACAAACAGAGCAGTCCAGCGCTGCACAGATACCACTAGTCTCTCTCGATGTACACAAATTGCAATTAAAATAGTCCAAAGGGTTTCCAAAAATAAGAGGCAACAGAGGCTTATCTAATCGGATGGATAATAGCAGATTTCAGCTGACGCGCAAGTCAAGAACATCTTTGTGGAGGGTATCTGCGAAGTGAATTTACCCCAATTGAGTGCCAGGGGATTGATGATCATGTGTGGATTAACCCACTTAAAGGCCGGCAGTCAAAGCCAAAGTCGACACTTTCAGAGACACATTCTAATTGGAGCGCACACAGAGAAGCCACTGCGAAACGCTCTACAGGGAAATGGAAATGAATGGTGGGAAAAATGAATTAACCGTACGAACAATTACAGCATACGAGCATACTACACAAATTGAGACCTTGCCCATATCCTGTTACTGTCCTCCAGTTGCCTGGCCACGTAAATCAGCAGATAGAACTTATCTACTTGTGACGCCATTGGAGCTGGGCGAAATGCGTAAACCAGTTATTTTCGAGTGGCTCTTGTAGATTGCGACTTTGATTTTAGATAGGCGAGTGTTTATTATTAACCAAAATGTAGTTATAGTCGCCTAATTGTTGACAATAAATAGCGCAGCAAAGTGAACAATTTGGAAGAAATTCGCTGAATAAATTGGGAGCTATTATTTTCGAAGTATCTCAGCTCAGTGAAACTTATGACTTCCTGATAGAGTCTGCTCAATCTCTGGAATGTATCTGGATGCTGGGAAATGCGAGTGGAAAGTGTCAGCGTGCAGGTTAACGTTAGCGTCAGCAACGCGCATTGAATTGTATTTAAATTATAACAAATTGCGGCCAGGCATATCTTTTGTGTGCTCGTATCTGTATCTGTATCTGTATCTGTAGCTGTAGTTGGGTGTAAGTGCCGGCAATTGTTGGAGTGTGATATGTGCGCGTGTGTGCGTGTGGATGGGCATTAAATTAAATAAAAATTTAATATGACAATTTAAGTAGGAGATGCAAAGATGACAAGTGCCATCTAGCAGCTGGCAGGCAGGCGTCTTTTGCACAATTGAGCTACATTTTCATCTTGTCAACTGTTTCAATTGTCCTCATCATCTGCAGTGCGCGTACTATATATATGCGATTACAAAGTTCCATCATTAAACACTTTTGGGCAAGGCCAAGTTTCAAGTGTGGCACACAGCATGTTGCATATTCTGTTCGCTGTTCGCCGTCCGTCGTTCGCTGTTCTCTCTGTTTGCTGTTTCTGCTATCAATGCTTATGTGGAAACTTGCTTGTACTCTTTGGCGTTTTGAATTTGATTTCAACTGCTGCGAGCAGAGATTATTTATTTACTTTTTACTAATTATACACACACACAGATAATCTGCTTTTTACGCCCCACTTGGCAACAGTTTTGGATTCATTCAATTGGCCCGGCCAACATATATTTCAGTTTTCGATATTTTCGAATACAATCCACTGAAATTAGCCAAACATTTGGCAGTTATGTCATGCTATTTCCGCCTCACTTGCAGATGTGTCTATGTCTGTGTTGCTGGCATCAATCTCAGCTCATCTCGCTGATTGACTCCCACAAGATCTCTTGCGTATGACAGTAATGCTGGAAATTGCGGTAATTGTTCTCGTCTGATGGCATCAACAATGCGTGTGCTGCTTTGCCATGCTCAACGTAAGTTGGAGCTCAGTTCAACTGAGGACAATTTCAGTTGCTCGTGGCAACCAGTTAAAGCTAGTCGAGAGCCAGGATATGCAGATAAAAGAGCAATCCCAGCCACAATTCGCTTCGTATTATGTTCCATTAAAACTTAATTATAAACACATGAATGAGCATACAGACTCTCTATATCTCTACATCTCGCTCCCGCTTTTTCACGCTCTCGAAAACAAATTAAAATTCTTTCAACTGAGTAATTACGATGACACATTGTGAGGGTCATAGATAATGTGACTCGACTGCGCTAAGCGCTGTTGGAAATGTGTTTTCAGTTGACACTTCAATTGCCGAGTTTGACATACTGAATCACAACTTCATTGGAGAGCGAATTGTTACGTCTACTAGAAATTAATTTCATTATTTGCACACATTTTGTATTATTATCAACACCAGCATGTGGTTATGAAAACTGCAAGTTGCATATGAGTGTTGCGAATGTGAGTAATATTGTATTATTGTGATCACAACACAATAATAAATTGCTTCCTATCCCTAACTCTATACTTTATTACTGAAGTCCACTCGAATTTATGCTCTCGTAACATGCATGCTCGTAAACCTCGAAAAAAGAAACCCAGAAGCAGCCCAGAAGCAACCCATTGTGAGGGTCAGACGACGACCTCTGGCCTGGCGACAGTCGGCAGTCGTCAGTCGACAGTCGCCAGTCGTCGTGTCTCCAGCTATGCTTAGTCGGGGGCGTCATTGGCCCGATCGATTAGCCCAACACACAGTTACTACTGGAACATATGTAACGTAACACGAATGTAAGCCAATGTTCTTAGTTCCCGAAACAGCAGCAAACACACAATTATCTACAAGAGAGCTGATAAGCGACAGACCGAGATAAATACAATGTAATACAACACATTATGGTTGGCAAATATCACATGTGTCTCCTAAATGGACAGGTGCAGATGGAATCGACCTTAAAGTGTGTGTTCAGAATTGGCAGAAAACAGTCAAGAGATACACATGATTTGCAGTTGCATGTGAAAATGATCTGTGGTCGAGGCAACTGCAACTGATAACCCTCATAAATAACAGCATAAGATTGGAGACACATTGATAACCCCAATAACAGCCGAACAAGTTGGTCGGCAATGCTTTGATTAGACATTTATTGGCATCTAATTGAATTCAAAGTGGCATTATTAATTTGCTGGCACGCTTTGATTGCCGCACCGGCTAAAACAAGTGCATAAAGTCACTAGCAGCTCGATTCGCATACAGTTTCTGGTATTTTCCAGTTGCAATTGTCGAGCTCTAATATGTTTTGAGGCATTATCACGATTTGCGGCAAACAATAACACTGTCTGTCATAGGCAAGCCCCCAGTCTAACTTTATTTGGAACTTGTGAATGAATTTATACAACTTTTTGATATTGGAAAATCCAACGAAAGCCAGTTACAAATACCAAATATTTGAGACATTTCAATGGGGTTTATCTGTCGATAGATTAAAATAACGAGGCGAGAGCTTAAAAACAACATGGAGAATAGATCTTGGAAATTATCAGATAGTGTTTGTCTTGATATCGCTGAAGCTTTGCCTGCTGTGCTTTGCTTTTCCACTGCTTTGCTCTGCTTTACTGCTAGTAAATTGACTTAAATTGAAAGCGCATGACTCAGCATATGAAATAATGCGGAGCGCTGGGCGGCAAGGGGGAGGCACTTCAGCTCTGTTCCGTTCGTTATGCCATGCCAGCCACATACATTATACATAATTCTTCTCGCTACGGATTTTGTGCGTGAAAATCATAAGCTACAGTAAACGCTCCCCGCCAGCGAATTCTTATTCGCGACGCTTGAAAGTATGCAAAGTTTTAGCGTGCGGCAAGGACAGTGGTTGCCAATTGGCGGCGGTGTGACCAGCTCACACCTCAGACTCTTGGCTTGGTTAGCGTGCAATTAGCGCGCTAGGACATTTGGAGGGAAAACCTGTTTCAATAGTTATCAAAGACAAAGCGTGGAAAAAAGACGAAATAATGGACGAGTAGAAGTACAAAACGAATGTGTGTTTGGCGATTTGCTTATAATTAGCAGGGCACGACGCGCCCCAATGACACCAATTCCGGAAAAAAAAGAAGAGAAACTGAACAACCGCAGAGGGTTGTTTCGAACCATGTGCCGTCTCTTTTCCACTCGCAGGCAGAGCGAGAGATTCCAATAGTAGTGTAATATGAATCCAAGAAATCTGTGCGAGAGCTGAAGAGACTGCGAAAGAGGAGGGGTTGGGCGTGTGTGTGTGTGTGTGTGTGTGTGTTGAGAAGGTAGGCGTGGCGAATATTTCGATTGCATGCGAACAGAGAACCCTCCAAGCACACAAAGGAACACAAGCATAGACACTGGAATTGTACCGGTTATGTAAGCCGTAAAGCGGAAAATTTCCAGGCTATCAAAAGAAAGCTTTTTTCCAGCCAACATTTCACATGCGAGCGGGCAACGAGAGCAAACGAGGGCTGACTGACTGGAAGCTACTGAAGCTTTGCGCATGACAGACAACGAAACAGCAACGGCAACAACAATAGCAGCGTTCGTGGTACGCGAGGTAAGCGTAATCGAAAGTGCTGGCCAGGTGAGGTTGGCGTCGCCGTCGAATGGTCTTCACATTGGGCCATTTGCGTTAAGCTGATCAAATAAACGAGGACTACAACACGAGCACACCTGAGCAAGTACCAAGCCAAAGAGCGGGCGTAAAGAGAGCATGCATGCGAGAACGAGCGCGCCGATGTGTGCGTGTGTTTCTGTGGCCTGCTCTCTTACTCTCGCGCGCATTAGACGTAAAACTCATTTCAAACCAACACAGCAAAACCAGTTATTTGCTGCCGCGGCGCTGAGCCACTGGGCCAACTTTGTTTTATTGATCATGGTTGCGGCACGCTGGCAGCAATGTTGCTCTGCCTGAGCTCAGCCAGTGAAGCAGCGAATAACAATAATGTTAACTAAATTCTCACTTCCAATAGGATTGAACTGATAATGTGCACAGTGTGGCGCGCGAACAACGCCCATCGCAGCCCCGCTTTGGCTTGCAGTTAACTGACTCAGCAGTCGCAGCACCAGTTGAAGCTACCATAAACAAATTAATAATCTTGGCATCGCCTTAGGGCGTCGGCTTGCAGCATTACTACTATGTACAACACTAACAAACAAAACCAATAACACTCGCACTGCCACACACACACTCACACAAATACGAGTTTCGATTTTTCCACACGCACACACACACGCATAAAAAAACACCCGCTCAGCATTGTTGTTGTTGTTGTTTGTGACGAGCGCTGATACGACGTTGCAAAAGACACCTCAAACTTCTAACACAGTTTTAACAGCATTCTGTTCGCGTTGTTGCAGTTTCTTCTTTAAGCACTGTTTGTGGCACACGTTAACAATTGTTTGCACTTTTTTTCGAACTTAATTAACTTAGTTTTATTAGAAAATTTGGCTTAATTATTGCGCTCAGCTTACCTCGTAATTCGACCTTTCTGCCATGTTTTATCGATATGAACTGTGCTATCGATAACTTGCTTTCATTGGTTTCACTTTAGTGTTGCAAAGCTTTTAAATTTAGTATTAACAGAGTGCTCGCTGTTAAATGAATGGAATTACATAAATTAAATTATTGAATGAAATTTAATTCTTAAACGATTAATTATTATTACACTTGCATTTTCGGATAATACGTAATTGTTTATATTGAAGTAGCAATCGAAAAGTCACAAACAAAAATTACTTGCATACATTTAGGCTCACATATTAAGTTAGTTCACATTGTCAGCGTTGCCAGACAATTTTAAATTAAATCTTAACCAGTCTGTTAAGAAAATTGAATTTGAAATTAAATTTAAAATGAAACCATTTATTTGAGTGATTTGACAGCATGTTAGTAACTATGGCACAGCTCCAGTGAATACTCATAGCCCAAAAACGTGGCCGCATTAAAGGGCATCGCGCGCGCCAATAGCATCCAACTGCCACGAAAAATGCTGCGCCAGCCATAAGCTCGGTAATTGACACGAACGCAGTGTAGAATACCACGGAACTTGTGATTCTCGTCTGCCTGCATGATGGTTTTGACCACGTCGAAGGGAATAACGCACACCCACGACAAAACGCCGGCCCAAGCGCCGGCAAGTGTGGTGACAACCAGATTAATATTCGATCCATCCGGGTGTGCTCGACGATTGCGCACAAACTGCGTATTGTCCAGATAGTCGGCGGCTTGGCGATAGACCAGCATATAGATGCCATACGGCAGCACATCGCTAAAGGTGCATAAATCATTTATTATTCGTGCAGACTACAAGTCAAATCAGACTCACCGACACATCATGGGCAGGAGTCCCCGGTACAGGCCAGAGATGCCATCATTCTTGAGTATCCGTTTAAACGTGCCAAAGGCCGTTCGTCGCTGCCCGTAGATGTAGTCATTGTAGTCTATAAAAATGCGAAATTTAGCAAAGGGTGAAGCACAATTAGCGTTGCTCACTTACAGCAATGCGTCTGCAGTCGCACCTTAATCAGTTCCATGGGACAGGCAATAAAGGACTGCACAAAGCCGGCCACAGAGCCGGCCAAGAACATGTTGTGATACTCCAGCTGCTCCCGCTGATAGTCGCTGTGACAGACGCGACGCAGCTGCCGCAGATGATTGCCGTATATGCCAAAGAGTATGGAGTTGATGGCGCCCGTGGACATCAGGGGAAACATCATGCCCCTGTAAAAACCGTTGATCTTTAAAGCGTTGTTAACTGATCGTGCAGTTGGCACGCCAAGCACTCCACTTACCCCATTGTTGCGGCTGTAGATCTGTTGCACGGCCGTCATAACGGATGTGTTTGAAGCCTGTTGCCAGGTCTTGATGGTGTCGAGTGGGTGGGCAACCAGCACGCCGCAGGCACCTGCATGAGGCATAATAACAAACAAACAAAACAAAGCATTAAACAAATCGCACTCGAGTGAGTTTGACTGTGAAATATCCGTTAGCTGCAAATTCATTTTTTTGTAGAAGATTGTTTTTCTACTTCTACTTTTCATATTATATTTAAAAAATAAACAAAATAAAATAAAAATTATTACGACCTGTCAGAATACTAAGCTTAACTTAGTCGACATGCATCTAACTATTTTCTAAGTAGACGTATAACTTTAATTACTTATAATGTCGAAGACACTTTCTATATAACGTATAAGCTATTTACATTTTGCTTTGGCGCAAAACTAAAACAACCTTTCTGCGTTTTGCATATCAGATATTATTATAATTAAAAAGTTGTTCATATACAGTATTGCATTAGTGAGGAACAGGCGGCCGCATGATGCCTCGCTGCAGCACATGTTGCCGCATGACGTTGCCAAGAAATTCGACTGTGCTGACCAAAAATACGCCTCGTAGATCAGGGGCGCCTTCACATGAACTTGACCGTGACGTCGCAGCTGGCTGATAATGTTGTAGCTTCTGCTTCTGCTGCTGCTCTCGCTACTCCCTCAACAAGTGTCTAATGTGGCTGTGGCTCAGCTTCAGCGGGATTGCGTCATGCAAAGCATAATAACATGCGAGCGTAACGAAAACTTACCGCCAATACAGCCCGCCACAAAGTCGCAGTAGTTCTCCCACTTCATTGCATTTGCTGTCTTTTTCCTTAATAAATGCAGTTACGAATTTATGAATATTGCGATTTATTGATTTTCTATTTTTTTTTTTTGTTTTTTGGTAGGTTTCTCGACTGCACTGGGCAGCGGCAACGGAGGAACTGCAATCCAATTGGCAAGTTGCTGTTCTGCATTGTTAAAAGCTCAACTGCTTTGGCGAGCTTTGCCGCTGTCAAAAGCTACCAGCTACGAGCGAAATACCCCGAAGAGAGCAACACACAGCGAAAGATTTGTTATTAAATGTTGTTTTATTGTTGTTGATTGATCTCTTTGCCTCTCACACTGCCTCGTGTCTCTTTCGTTCAAATTATATGCATTTTTGTTTGGTTTTGTTTTGTCTTTGAATTTGAATCGCTTTTCTGATTGACTTCCTTTGCGCCCAACCAACTAAACCTGTGTTGTGTTTTATAGTCGTTTATATTTTGTTTTTCTTCTTTTTTTTTTTGTTTTTATATATATATTCATTCTCATTTATTTTTTATAATTTAGTGTAATTGTAATGTATTTATGTTTTTTTTTGTTTTTGTTTTCTTTTTACTCAGCATAAGATTTTGTTTAGTTGTATCTCTAAAACGCAGCGTTCGTGTGCCAAAGGAAACAAATTGAAAACCTAGCACAACGAACCAAGACTCAAGAATAATATTTTTCTTTTGCATTTGTTGTTGTCATGTCATATACGATAGGTATTTTTACAAGTCTAGAACATAAGAAAATATTTCACATTTTATAATTATGCAATATGTTTAATATTGTTAAAGCGCCTTATTTTTGTTTTCATCTTTTTTGTTGTATTTGTTTATGTTGTTGTTGTTAATGCGACTTTATTTTGTTTTTTTAGTACAGTTTTTTCTCTAAAAGTACTTAACGAGTTTTGCTTATACTTTTAGCTGGCTTTTAAGCAGCTATTTTTCAACATGCTTTTGTTTTTTTATTTATACATATAAATACATAAAATTATAGTTAAGGTTATAATGTAATTTGAAAAGCGGGCTAAACACTAAATCAAAGTGCAACAAAACAAAATCACAAACACAAATTTAAAAAAAATAAAATAAAAATAAACAGGACCACATCTCTTAGACATATATATGTAAATATATATATATATATATTTATATATAAATGTATGTAATATACACATATACTGCATATGTATATATGTATGTATATGTATTCTCATTTATCAGGCATGATTTTTAACATTTTTCGCATTCTTTTAGTTTTTTCTTTTTTTACAGTTTATATAATATTTTGTTTCCACTTGATTGGCATTCCTATGTGAATTTCAACATTAACTAGAGAGGGCGCAAGATGGGTGTACTTAAACTCTTCTGTTCTTTTGGTTTTCATGTTCTTCCTAGGAGATAATAGCTAAATGATTTGATTGATGATGGCCTGGAGCCACTGTTGCTGGAACTCTTCAAACGCTCCGCCATATCGTCGCTATAGTCCTAATTGAACCAACTTCTCTATCAATCTATTGCTTTCCTGTACTAGATGTTGTTGTTGTTGTTTGGTGTTTTCTTTACGTTTCTCATGGAGATGGCAGTCAGCAGTTGCATCAACTTGCCACAATGGATATAGTAGAGTCTATTGCATTGGTGTTAGGTGTTATTGCTGTTTGCAGTTAATGTGTGTTCTTGATGTTCTTCATTTTCTTGGAATTATTCATTTAAATTACACTCTAATATAAAGATGCAAAACTTTCATACACACTTTACTTAGTATTTAGACCATAGATTGATTCTGCTTATCAGATTTTCGTTTTACTAGATGACAGTTTAGTTATTGGCGTGATGATTAACGCGGTTTCTTCTTGAATAATTTTCTTTTCTCCCATTTTCTTTAGTTTCTTGTTTGTTTTTTTTTTTTGTTCTTTTTGTTGCTGACGTTTACAAACATATTTGTTTAATAATAATAATAACGCATTTAGTTTTGTTTTTATTTTTGCCGTTTTTGTTTAACGCTCTTTTTGTTTTACTCGTTTTACTTGTTCATATGTACGTGTATTGTATGCATACTATTTTTAATATTATAACTTACGTTTCACAGACACAATTTAATATATGTATGCATGTATCGTATGGTAGGTATGTATCTTGATAGTTATAAACTATTAACTTCTGAATTAATATGCATACTTAGATACTTTCGTAATGGGCGTGAGTGTTCGAGTGTATGTGTGTGTATCTGAGTGTGTGAGTCGAATGAACAAACATACATACTATGTACTTAGTAAACATATACATATACATTATTATTTCCATTTTAGGTTTTCATTTTCATTTCCATTATTATTTAGTATTCCGTTGTTGATTATGATATATGTTAGTATGAGGAGTGCGCCTAAGTGAGAGTGTGAATCGATAGATGAACAACTTTTCTTTTATATCGGAGCGTCACAAAATTTAATTCATATTTTTCCTATAATATTTACAATGAGAAAAAGTTTCTTAAGCGAATTCTTTAGAAATTGTGCGCATTTCGTTGGAAAACAAAATGAAATCAAAATCAACAATTTCAATTGTTTGGAAAAGACAAACCGAAAACGTTCAAAGCAAGAATTTTAAAGTTGAAAGTTAGATCGTGGCGCTCCATAGGCATAATTCGTTATTATAATTATCTGAGCTGAGCTATGAAATTAATTATCGAAAAATGATTGAGTGGATGACAGACTGTGAGTTGTGAAACGGTGCCTACCTTAAACCATTAGGTTGCATTAGGTTCACTAGAGACTAACGACATTACTTTAATGTTTACTTCGGTATTTAGCTTACAACTTTTTTACAGTGCATATTTTTCTTTTCATTTCATTTGTTGTTTCTCTTCTTTTTAGCATTATGCATATCATTTAGTGCGCATGCGCAACTCATTTAATTAGTTTGTAACTTAGAAAGAGACTCTATTTTGCACACATACATATACTTACATACACATACATATATCATATTCTTGCATTTGTTTATAGATCAGCATTTTGTTATGTGGTACACACATATATCGCGTGTATGCATATGCAATGTTTCAGTTTAAGCCGTTTCTCTAGTCCGATTAGCTGTGTATTTACTTTCATATTTTATGTTTTTGTTTCTGTTTACTGATGAACCCCGCTAAATTAGTTGTTTGTGGACTAAGTTAACATTCTTAGTACTTAATATATGTTTTCTTTACGTTTATGCTTATAGGTCTGGGCCAGTTTTGAAAGTATTTCTTGTCGACAACGGCAACGTGCAACACTTAAATATAGGTAACAAAGTTAAGCATAGTCGCTCGATAAGTCTACATATACCTATATAAATATATATATCTATATAAATATACATACACACATATACATACATACACATGCATGTATACGTACATAAGTATATATACATTGGAAAATTCTGTGGAAAGTTGGTAGGTACTTCTGCCATACCAGACTGCTAAAGTTCTTCAAATTTTCGAAACTATCATGTTTTCTTTTGTTTTCTCATCTATTTCTGTTTTTCTTGTTTTTTTTTTGTTTGTTTTCTATCGTTTTCCATTATTTTACACGTTCGTAATGCTTGGCCATGGGAGCAGAAAACATAAACTACCGTAGAGTGTGTAACTGTATATGTATGTGTGGTACTTAATTTGTTTTAACTCTCTGTGTTGTGTTTGGGTTAGCTGTTCTAGGCTAGGGGGTCTCTAGCAACACGTTTAGGTTTTGTTTTTCTTTTTCTTTTTGTTTAATAATATATTTTAATGCGTGTTCAACAATCAATCAATCAATCAGCTACAATTTTCGGCTCGCTTTCATTTCACATACTAACACTTTTACGCTTTATTCAATTTGTTGTTTCCTTAAACCTAATTAATAATATTTTTCTTTCTCTTGTAATATATATATATATTTATATGTATTTATAATATGTGTGTGTGTGTGTGTTGTGTATCGGTGTGTGTGTGTGTTCGTGTGTATTGTGTACGATTTATATATTATATAGAATTTTGATGCCGCTGCATTCAAAACGCAGCTACGCACGCTGCACTCATCAAGCATTTCTAGTTTAGCCACGCTCCACGCTCATTCAATTCAAATTCACAACGTACAGCTGCTCCAGCTCCAGCTTGTTGGTTTGGTGTCTTGTTAAACGAGTATACATTTTAATTACCATATTTTGTTTTATTTAAGATTAGCATACGCTGCATTGTTTTTTAGTTTAGTTCTGTTTCTTTTTGTGTGTTTTCTGTTTTCACGTTTTTCTTTTGTTTTATTTTGTGGTTTCTTCTTTCTTTTTTTTGTATTAACTACTATCGCCGGCTCAAAAATTTACTTTCGCATTCATTTCTTTGATTTACTTTGATGTGTACCTCTATATGTGTGTAAGTGTATTCGTGTGTGTGTGTGTGTGTGGGGGGGGGAGTGCTTATGGTTGTGGGTGTGCGTGAGCCAGCAGACGTTTACTGTGTTGTTGTTCGTGTTGTTCTTATTATTCATCTTGTTGCTGTATTATTATGTTTGCATTTTTTGTTAGTATCAAGCGCGCTTTGCGTTGCATCTGTGTTTAATTGTCTGCCTTCTCTGATTTGATTTTTGTTGTCGCAGGATTATTGTCACCACCGGGGCCGCCGCCACTGGAGAGGCTGCCGCTGCTGCTGCTATTCGACTGTTGCTGATGAGAGTTCATTGCGGCTGCTATGTTGGGCGGCTGGAGTGACGTTGACGCCGCCGCAGCTGATCCACTGTTGGCTGTTGCAGCGCTGCCGCCTGCGGCACGCCCGCTGGAACGATTTGATTCGAGTTCGTGCAGCTTCTTCCACAGCTCCTCGCGATCGCGTTCACGCTTCTTTTCCCTAAAATAGTACACATAACGTTAGGTGACTCAGCCAAATTTGAAGTTTGAAGCTAAACATACTTTTGCCTTTCCGCCTTGTAGCTGGAAGTTAGTTCATCGAAAAGCTTTGAATTCATTTCCATAAACGTCTTCAATACGTTGTAGACCAGGGCGACGATGGTTTGATTCCAATGCTCCTTGCTAATGCGATATAGCGCGGGGAACATAATGGGCATTATAACCGCATTGTTCTCCTCAATAAGCGACATGGCATATTCATTGTTCCAGAGATATAGAGCACGCTCAGCAACCTAAAATAGACACACAGTTAACCAAATAATGTTGCGGATAATGAGATGCTGTTTCGTACCTGAAAATGTGGACTCGACACGCATTTGGCAATTTGCCGGAACAGTGGTTCCTGTATTTTAACAAATTGTGGCGGATCGATCACATCCAAGATCTCCTCAATTTCGCCCAAGAACATGACTTCCTTCTGGGAGCAGGTCTTGGGCCAGAACTTGAGTAGACCACGCACCACAGGCTCGGTGAGGAATGGATCCTTCTCTAGGAATTGTACAATGCAATACGCCAGCTGTGCATGGTAGAGCGACAGACATTTAACTTTGTGCAGCGGCAACAGAACCTTAACCAGAAATTGTTTATGTTCCGCCTTCAATGGCAAGGCAAAGCCGTTGATGATGCTGCAATTGAAAGGGAGACACATTCAGTTCATATTCCAATGTCGGTCTGGTGATCAAGGGATAAACTTACCTGCCAAGTATCTCCAGCAGCTCGCCAACGCCATTGAAATGCTCCGTTTCATAGATGAATTTCAAGAATATGTTATTGATCTGTTTTCGTATAAAAGCACGTAATCCTAAGAATTTTCCATAGATACGATGCAAGACCGTCTTTAGAAAGTCTCGCTCGCGTGGATCCTCAGAATCAAACAGTTCCAATAGCTAAAATTAAAACACATTAACATTAATTTTCGCCTTCGGATTAGGAAATTAGTGTCAAAACTTGCCTGCAGCACAAACTTTTGATCGATCACTCGTTTGCCAATGGTCGCTTGAAAATCTTGGGATTCCAGAAAGCGCAAGAACACCTCGTAGACCAGTTGCAAGTGCGGCCATGATGCCTCCAGTGTCGGATCATCCTCTTCCGGATCAAAATCGGGATTTTCACTGGGCGGCAATGTGCGAAATAAATTGCAAGATATCTACAACAGAATATAATTAATAAAGCTCTGTGTTGATGTCAATAGTATTTATGCTAACCATGCGTATTATTTCGGGATAGACCGGCTCCGTGAGCACGCCACGCCCATGTGTTATATAGGTGGATAGATCATTGAGAGCAGCCCGTTTGATTTCCTTGCCCTTCAAGTCCGTAACCGGATCCATAAAGTCAAATGATACGCAGCACTGACGTAATTTCCGTATAAAGAGCTCCTCCTGTTCCAGGCTCGAGCAATCGGCTGGCGAACGAAATGGGAAATACAGTTCGATTAGTGGGACGACTTCGATTAGGTATTCCGAGTTAATTAAATTACCTTTTAATGGCGGCAATTGCTGCAGCTCAACATCCTGAGAGTTTCTGTAGCGCGAGGAACCTTGACTTTTTTTACTTTTCTTCTTGAGTGAACGTTTGGCGAACGGGTCGATTCGATCCACAAACGTGCCCGATGACATCTTTTCAGATTTGGGTTCGTTTGAATCGATGGCGGTCTCCGTGGCTGTCTGTGTGGTATTCAGCTTGCCGGCTTTAATTCCAACGCTTGCCAATGAAGAAATTTGATCGTCCAACGCCCCACCGGCTGCACCAGATGCGCCCACCACGCACACGCCCACACCCACACCCTCGTCGCCGTCTTCGTCGAAATCGCTGCTGAGGATCGCGACTGGTTTTTTGTTGCGCGATTTGCGTAGCCAGCCAAAAATTTTATGTGTTATGTTGGCGACTTTTGCAGTTGAGTTTGGCGTTTTGCAATCGTTCGCTTGACCCTTTCCACGCGATGTCGTCCTACTTCCACTCAATGGTACCGCGTTATCCTGGCCTATCGCTCGTTGTTGCTGCTGCTGTTGCTGCTGCTGCTGTTTAATGTGTTGCAGTTGCTGTGTTATGTTGCTGGCGGTGTTGATGCGGTAACGACTTATCTTGACATTTATTTAATGATCGCTTTCGGGTTAGTAGGAAGGTTCACTTGGCGCCGGCTTTCTAGCTAAGTTCAATTATTCTTTGTTGCAGCTTGTTGCACTTGTTGTGTTTTGTTGTGTTAGTGATTTAAATTCGTTACACTGCAAATGACAATGATGAAGATGAGTCATTAATGAAAGTGTCGTAAATGAAGTGTTTATCATCGAGCTCACCTCAGTGTTTGCTTCGTTTTCTTGTAGTTGTTGTTGTTGTTTAATGGAGGGATTGTTGCATTTGCTATATGCGCCTTATTGTTGTTGTTTCTGTTTCTGTAGTTGTTGTTGCTGTAGTAATACTCGCTTAGCTTCTACGTTCCTTGTTGCTCTGAATGGCACATCAAATGTGTGTATAAGAGAGAATTAGCTGTCTAAACTGCTTTAGAATATTTTATTCAAATATTCTCATTCTCTCTCATGCACATTTCGTTTTATTCGCTCGCTCAGTGTGTGTCTCTCTCTCTCACTCTCTCTCTTTCTCTTGCTTGGTTTTTATTATGGGTACATGTGTGTCTATGTGTGCGGTGTGGTGTGTGTGCGAGTGTATGTGTATCTCAACGTGATTTTTCTTTTGGCGTTATCGCTCGGATTTTTGGTATCACATGCACTGCAATTAAAAAAGAGAATTATTTCACCGTAAGTCGAACATTCACAAAATGTATAAAAATCTAGATGAAGTATGTAACTGAAAATCGATGTCTGTCACGAGTATTTTACATATTCCGAAATCTGGCTATTATTTTGTATTTTGATTATTTTGATTGTTTTTTTTTTTTTGCCGTCCGTCGTCTTTTGTTTTTCGCATTTAGCGCTTATCTAATCAACATGCTTGCCGCTCTTTTCCGCTTCAGCTTTGGCGTCCAGTATCTCCATATCGTTCGCCAGATAACAGCTGCGACATTGGCTGTGATTTTAGGTTGCCACCCACACAGCCACGGCTTGTGTTACCAATTGCAATCGCCCGGAGCCAAATGAGTGCGGTTACTGTTTTTCATTGGCGTTTGCAAATGACCCCATAAACTAGAACTGTGTCTGCCAAATGTAAATGCTGCTGCCCGCGTCTGATGAATGTGCATTTGGATTGATGCCCTAAGTGAAGCATTCGGCATCATCTCGATGACCGCAAAATGCCATCCACGTTCGAACAGCATGGTACTCAATACGATCCAATAGCAGAGGCCACTTTCCGAGTCGTTTGCAATTTGTTTTAAGAAACTGCAAATTGGATTTGTCATTGCGTCGATTTCACTCAACTAGGACACGGGACAAGGACAAAAACTACAACGAACTTGTCTCGCATTCCACAAAATACCACTTGGTTACTGGTTATGGGTTCAATACACTCTGGCAGCCAAAGGTGCAATCATGTCGTATCTGAGTCACAATGTTTATATACTTTTTGATTAGCAAATGGCGCGACGGGAGTAAATTGCGTAAATTAATCGAATTATAATCTAATCTCAGTAAATGCAAAAAAGAACGCTTTCTGATAGCTTTTGTGTCAATATCGACTGAATGGAAGTCACCTCTATTCCTCTATTTAGCATAACCTGTAGCAATTATGCTAAGCAAATAGACGTTTTATGGCTAAGAAGTTGCATGATTTATTGCAATTTGCCATTTGCATGCGAGTCGGGGCGCAAAAAAAGCAACAGCAGTTGGCAGCAATCCAGTGAAAACGTGTTAAACATGTCCCAGAGACTGAAATAGGTAACGAGTGTTACTGCTCTGTTCTGTTATGCCCCTTGCTGGCCGCGGTCGACAGGGCGTATGAGTGACAGCGAGCTGCTGACAGCTGTTGGGATTGCAAATGGAAATGTCGAGTCGCGTGGGCAGCTGATTCTCATTGACAAACGACAAGTTTCAATGTTGAGGCTGGCCGGAACTGCAGACCCCCTACGCTGCCTCTCCTACGCCCCGACTTTCCTCATAAAGATGTCGGCGAAAAGTTTATAGAGTTTTCCTCGAATTCTGCTGCAGGACGCCCACAGTTGAAATGTGATAAAAGCCAAATTTGAAATGCCCGTGTGCAAAAGGGAAAATGCTGGCAAAACAATAAACTTTAAAGGGCAGATCTTTAATTAAATTTAATATTAACTCGGCGAAGTGTCCGGCTCCATGGTAAATGCCAGCAAACAAACAGCAGCGGCAAATTCACACACACACACACACACACACACACACAGATTGAATGTAAGTGAAATGAAGAGGAAAACAACAAAGCTAACGGAACCAACAACAGCTGGAAATACAATTACGAGCACTATATAATACGAAGGTACAATTATTAAGTTATTCTCCCAGCCCACAACTGGTGAGAACAGAACGAATATACATATATATAAAAGTATAGTAGTGGCGGGTATATATAATGTACATTAATTTTGTTTAAGGGCAAGCCCAACACGATAACAGCTAAATAAATGCTTGAATCACATCAAGTTATATGACAGCCAGATACCCTGTATCAAAGAATTGCAAAAATTAATTAAATTTTTCATAATACATAACACAGCACATATTGCGATCTGTATATAACTGTGTGTACGAGTATGCATGGTGTAATCGAGGACACATCACATGCTTCTATTGGGAGTAACTTGGCTGGCTGACTGCCTTGCCCATTGGGACAGAATGCGGTCAACACTACGCCTATATTCGTACATGTTGTATGTGTAGTTATTTTCTCTATTTCAGCGCCTGACCTTATGACTTTATTAGGCAAACAACAACGGCAGCGGCAGCAGCGAGCAGCGAAAAGGGAATAGAAGAGGATAGAAAAATACAAAAAATAAACCAACGAAATAATGAGACAGGTTAGAGTATTGCTGTCGGCTGTTCTTACTGTTGTTGTTAGCGAGCGTGTGTCAGGCATTTTCAAGATTTTCTTTCAGCGCTTGGAAAGCCGTCGTCGTCACCGTACAACGCTCACCGTCATCGTCGTCATCTGCGATGGCGTTGCTAATGACTAAACCACTACGACGGCGACAACGCACCCACCCGATTCTCACTCCCTCCCCCCAATTTTCCCATCTATCGCGCACTCTTTCCCTCGCTCCTTTTAACCACATCTCTCGAGCTCTGTGCTTCTCGTTCGCTCACTTGCTTGCGCTCGGTGCGTTTGGCGCGTGTCTATTGATTTTCCAGACATAATCGATATATAAATATTGCAACTGCCTAAAACTTTCGCCAACTGTCAACTTTGGCTATCAGTCTGAGCCACAACACCCCAAACAGGCCCTACCTACTGCCCTCCCCCCCTACCCCCCCTCCATGCGACCATCCTCATTCCCGTCCACACCTATTTTCAAGTGTCCGTTTAGTTGTTGAACTTCTGCTTCTGGTTCGCTGTCGCTTTCATTCTCGTTCTCTGTTCGTTTTTTTTTTTTTGGTTTCTTATTCTGCTTCGCTATTTGCCTTGACGAGGCCAGTGCAAATATTTAATGAATTATTTCATTGCTCGATTCCGATTTGATTGCGCTTTCTGTTGCGCATTCCCCCGCCTTGTTATATTTTGTTATTATTATTATTTTTACTTGGCTGCTGTTGTTGCCGTTGTCGTTGTTATTGCTGGCAGTAAAAATGTCAATTGAAAATCAACGTTTTGTTATTTCAATTGCTTATCAAATGTGGCCTTTTCGCTAGTTTTCTTTAAAGAGCTCTTCGTATATGGCCTGACGACTGACTGACGAATTTGTGGGGAAGAACTTTGCATACGAACTTTGCGTATACACACACATAACACATATGTATGCATATATAGACATGTTTTGCTATCGATATTTCATTGCCAACAAAACAAGTGAACTGGAATCGATTTATCGCATAAGCCAAATCGGAACAAAGCCGAATAACTTCATCATATTGCTGCAGGGTTTGGCCGGAAATTAGTTAAATAGTCGCAGCAAGTTCTCGAAAGGTGCATTAAGCATAAGATAAATGGTTGCTATGTAATTGATACTTCTAATTTTCAGCATAAGTATGGGGTTTGTTTCTGCCACACACACACACGCACAGCACACAAGGGGCAAGTAAATTGCGCACTGTTTTTCCGACTTGCTGCGTACTTGAGAAGTGTCTCAAGAAATTGGCATTGGCTTTTGCCTGTAAGAACGGGGTGCACACGAAAAGGCGTGGAGAGGGTCGCAACAGGGTCGTCCGAGCTGCTGTAAACTACGCAGTAATATTTCGTGCACGTTTCTTAAGCGCGTGTGGCGTGTGGCATGTGGGAAAACACACTACACACTACACTCAGATACTTGTTGGGGGCACATGGCATGGCGAAATCCTGACGCGAGTTCAGGGGCGCCTTCGTGTGAGTATCACACACAAGTAGTGTGCTGCATCCGTCAGAAAATTGCACAAAGAAAATGCGCGTGTAAAACCAGAAAATGCGTCAAGTGTAAATGCATTCAAATTGTTGTGCCTGCGCCGTGGCAGCGAGATAGATAGATAGCCAGAGAGAGAGAGAGTGAGAGTGAGTGGGTGTGGCAGTTGCATGAAATACTTGTACGTTGCCAAATGCCAACTAACTGTCCCCAGCAGTTGCAACGTGAGCTGCCTTTTGATGAGTGTCCTAGTTGCACACGTCTTACGAGAAGATGCCAAAGGGAATATCATTTGGTGCTTTCAAATTGAAATTGTTGAGCTATTGCGGCGGGAGACCTTGACCGTTTGGTCCGGCCCGTCGCTTGATCATTAAAGAAGACAGCGCAACATCGAAATCGTTGCGGGGAGTCATTAAATCGGCCACATCAGCTGCATGCCAGCAGCCATCAATTTGCTGCAGCTCCAAGTTCAAAAGTCCACAGGCAGGAGGTGCGAAGAGCAGAATGCAAATGTATCTGTATCTGTATCTGTATCTACAGCTGTGTTTATTCACGATGCATGCTTATGTATCTGCTAGAATAATGCGCTGTTAAATTTGCATAAAGTGAAAGGAAATGGAACAATAAGTTTTATAAGATTTCATACACAGAACCCCTCGCGCATAGGCAAAGAATGCAACAGCAAAAGAATCGAAAGTTTTCACAATGTGTGCGGCTCGACTGCCTCAAGGCAGCTGATGACAACAACAGCAGCAGCAGCAGCAGCAGCAGCAGCAGCAACAGCGACAACAATAACACATTGTAAGCGCCACGAGTGGGTGACTGTGTGGCAGAGACAGAGAAAGCTACACGCCGAGAGCGAGACACACGCTTGCCTGGTCAGTTGGGGGGCGTTGAGCAGGGGCAAGTGCGGGGGGTGACCGGTGCGAATGTGGGGCAGAGGATGGCCTGGCGGGTATATCTAGCTGTGCGCTGGTTCGCTGCTGTTTTGGTTACATTTTTCTTCCTTTCCTTTCCTTTCTTTTCAACATTCGAGGCTCTCTCGCGCACACGTTGCCACTCGACATTTTGTGGGAGCTGCGAGCTGCATTTTTTATTTGTTTTGGTTTGCTTTTAGTCGGCAAACACACCACTACACACACACACACATCAAGTATGCATATTCATAGCGTTCCTACTCGCACTCACATTCTGGTATTCGCATCAAGCTCTAACCAAATTACTAAGCATCTCTCTCCCTATTTTATGGGAATTGGGTCAGTTATTGCAGCACGAAAAATATGTATTGGAAACTAAACAATTTAATCAACGTTCGTATTACGAACAATTCCACATCCACAAACTTCTCGCAACAGGGAAAAGAGGAATCATTGCAGTCTGCAAAATCAATTTAGAAAAGTTGCAGTTGGCAAACAATGAAAACGTCCAAACGGCTCGCTGTGATTCTGGGCACAGGAAAAGTTGAACGACAAAGAGTTTTCCGATTCAGAACGAAAGTGAATCAAATAAGAAGCGACATGAAAGGCTTAGGGATTTGGTTTCGTTTTATCAAGCGCTTCACAGACTCGAAATGCACGTCAATAGCCATACAGATTCAATTTATTGATAGTTCTCTATTTCGGCTGGGACATTCCACAAAACTTGACGCACTAGGCTGACTAATATCAATTAAAAGAGGCGCCGCCGCGGCCTTTCCAGTGGCAAGAACACCTCTGACGACCTAACAGCAAATTCAGTTATGTATCCCCAACCAAATGGGACAAACGCACGCAATTTGTTGCCGCAAACAATGGGGGCCCAGTTATGGCAGCCAACGGCTTTATATATCATAAAAATAGAAGTGCCACATGCAGAATGGGTTTCTATTTTCGGTATTTAGAGGTCCCCAATGCCGCCACATGACGGTGGACGCATAAAGAGCAATTATAATTATAATGAGCATGTGAATAGCTTTCGAATGAATAAGGAAATTGTGCATTAGGCCCAAGAATCATCGAAGGCGAGGGGAAATTCCCAGATTACCATTTGAATATTCATACACTTTTCGATGAAATAGCTAAACTTCAATGTCGAGCATGAGTGTGGCCAAACGATAATCCCCCCAGAAGCCAAAGTGAAAGCAATACATAACATGCGATATATGTAACAATAACAAGTCTGGGCACCGCATAATTGCATCAGCCAAGTGTCTTAACGTGTCGTGTGGCAAGTATGTAATATTAAATAAGAAACCCACGACGCGTTAAACAAATTGTTAGACCAACAACGCATATGACGAAATCGTTTAACTGCAAGCAAACAGAGAAAATCAACAGAAAAGCAGACAACAGACACAACCCAGAAACAGCAGCGAACGACAACAGCAGCAGCAAAATTTCTTCAATTTAATTAAATAATTAAAACAAAGACATGACCACCTCGTGCTGTCGGCCAACAGACAAATAAGTGTTTGACTAATTAAAAAACAAAAGAAAAAACGAAAAAAGCAAGCGGCAGCAGCAATAACAACTGAGTAAAATTCCCAAATGAAATTAGTTTTAAGATCACGCCCCAATGCGAGTCCAAATTCAATATGAAGCAAGTTGGAGTTGAGAGACTAGCAGATGCCCTCCAGCAACATTACAGCATATCCAAAGTCATTATTAAATGAATGTAAATTAATTAAAATATCTGCGTTTTGTTATTATAACTTAAAAGGCGGTAAAACCACACAAAGTTGATTAAAGTGGGAAAACAAAGCACAACGATAAAAGTGCCCTATATTTTCATTATCATAAAATGAGAATGAATTATTGAGCATGGCAACGAATTTTAATGCAAATTTGCAAAAAAAATATACAAACACCTTTCTATATTTAACCATCCACTATGCCCCATTGAATTCTTGAAATTCGCATATAGATAAAAAGTTGTTTTTGTTGCAGCTACAGGGTATTAGTTGGGCAGTCTTACGGTTTTGCTTTTAATTATAATTATAACAGCGCGATAAGCAGACAAGTGCTGCCGAGTAGGCGTGGCTGCCAACCACAAAAATGTCGCATAAAGAGAGGCATATAAAATTTATCTGAGCAGCGCAGCAAGCAGATAAGATAAGATCCTCAATGCCAGATCTAGGGGCTTAACCAACACAGAGACAATCAAATCTGGACACGCCAATAGAAGCTACAGCATTTCTAGGGATTCGAGCTTAATTCAATTTAACTTCAAGTATAGTTTACACATATATTTCATTGCGCTGTAAATTCGAATTAACAGTTTGATGACTTCGTGCGAAAGTTGTTGACGTCATTGGTTATAATAGTTTATAGACTCTCGCTAAGATTTAGTAGCTGATAGTTAACCATATAGCCAATTTATTATTGATTCTGATGGAGGAGGAGGAGCGTGTTTAAGGTCATCACAAACAAGGAATCGACAAGAATCTTTCCCGACTTGCCCCATCAACCACGTACTTATCAAGTGTACTTGGCATTTCTTTTTTTATTTGCTCTCTGTTCTCTTTGCCATTTTAATCATTTAAATTCAAGGCCATATGATTTCATGCAGATGGCATCTAAGGAAACTCAAATTATGAATGCTAAAAATAAGCGCAATTTCATTTAAGAAATCAGAAAAAATTGAAAACTAAATCGACGCCATTTAACTGCAATTCAGAGTTTTGCGGGCCACAACACACAAATGGTTAAAACGCTAATTGGTAAATGGTTTCGTCGGCCATTGGGGCAAAATCATTTTTTTTTGCTTTTTCTATTTCATGCCAATGTTCATCTAAAATTATATCACGAGCAGCGCAAATAGCACAGAGGAAAAACGTCATTAATTGCCGCATATAATAAAAACGTAACGTTAAGGAAAACCAAAAGTTTTTCGGCAAAAGTGAACATTTCTCTCGGCCTAACTGGGAGTGTGTGTGTGTGTTTGCTCGTTTGTGTGTGTGAGCCTGGTTGTGAGTGTGTTGTTTTCTTAATGGCTTTTCATGGCATTTGGGTGTCCGTCTGGTAGCTGACTTTTTACATGCTCCAAAGCGTGTAGATGGGACGCGAAATGCAAAACATCATCAAAATGTTGCAGTAAACACAGTGCGACTACCAAATACCCTCTACACTAACTAAACTACACAAAAAGTAATTTATAAGGGGCCGTTTTGAAACCCCTTGATTTAATTATAAAGTGAACTCTGCTGTGTCTCGTCTATTTTGTCAGCTCATTGATTTAAATTTGCATGGCATGGCGTCATAGTTAGGAGAAGGTAAATCGTTCAGCTGTGTTGACATCTGATTCCATTTTGAGTGGCGATCAAACTTGAACAAAAGCAAAATAAAATCAAAAGGCCAAACAACATTCCAATTTATTTTCGTATTATTAAGGTTTTAAATAACAAAAGAAATCCCCAATGAATGTATATCGAAATTGCATTGCATTTTCAACGGATACCAATTGAATGGAAAAACGCACTGCAATTTGTACAACACGTAGATCCTCACATGGAAACACGAATATACACACACATATATTTTCCAAAATTGTTTACATTGTCGAAGAGTAGTGTTAACGAGCGCAAAAAAAAACTATTCGGTTCGATAGCTTCTGCCTCGGATGGAGTTGAAAGATATATGAATGTGCGTTATGCTCCCGAAGTATTTTTAAACGAACTGCAGATTTTATAGTAAAAGAGGCAAATAGAATGAGTGTAAACATAACAACAACAGCCAGACTGCGAACAACAACAATAACAATCGACGCTGCTGCGCCAATTGGGTCGTCTACAGAATTAGGGAGTTCACTTTTTATATGGGGCGCACAAAAACCAAAAACAACAAAAACATCAACAATAGCCGCATAACGAGCTACAAAAATAGCGAGAAAAGCAAAGCAAAGCAAACACAAATAAATGAGTTTAAAGAGCCGATTGTTCTAACGAAATTCGCATGCTCTGCACGTGTCAAGGAGTAGACCAGATAAATAAAATCATTGTAATTGCATATTTGTACATTTCCAGTTGCGTTAACTAGCCAAAACTCGGCTCAAACCGGATAGATGAATTTCTATTGCAGTCGACACAGTGAACCACTTTGCAGACATTAAATATGACCGTGTGTAGGATCAAGTAACGAATTTCGTAACAAGATTTCCAATCCGGTTGCATCAAATGCAGGGTATTCAAAAAGTTAAACAGACATCTGGAGTAAGTGCAAATGTTGTTCTTTGTACCTATGTCAAAAGAGCGAGCGACACGGAATGGTTATGGAGTTATGTCAGGCGGTGGAGCAAATCATAGAAAATACTGGCATATAAAAACGCAAAGAGAAACGGCACAAGATATGCATAAAGTGTGCGATGGGCGCCCACAGAGACGCCTCAGTTGATGGCAAATTGACTTTTAGCACGCTTTTTAACTGCAACCTGGTAAAAGTTTAAACTTGTAGTGGAGACTTAAACAAGAACAACACGCAAAAACACAAGAAGCGAAGTAACAGCACAGAGTGCAACGCTCAGGTGAACAGATTATAAAAAGCAGGTCGCCGTCTGCAGTAATTTGATGATAATTAGAGCTTCATATTTCGCCAGAGGCTGTTTGGGGGGAAAATGCGGAGCGCTCTTCATGACATTTTTAGGCCTACACCTTGGCATCCCAGACAAAGTAAAGAAATTCTACGGTTAGCAAAATTGCGTTAGAGCAAAAGCACCGAGCATACAAAATGATTTGAAGAGCGGGCAAAGTGTGATTTTGCAGTAGATGTGAAATATCTGAAGCTATTAATAGTTTTAAAGAGTAAATAATTTATCGTTTGCGAATGATAAATTTGTGAGTTTATTTGCAAAACACGTTTACGACCTGAAAAGCTTGTGTTGATTTTTGGATTTTTTTTTGTTTTTTCTTCAAAAATCGCACTACTATACCCCAAGTTCAAATCACAAGTTAAATTTGTCCTAGTTACTTTGACGTTAGCAGTCGACTGGAAAGCAATCGAAATAGAGCATTATCTAATTTGCAACAACACACAACTGGTCAATTTGTTTTGTGAGCGAAACAAAATAGAAATACATGATTGCGCAAAAGACAATCCAATAATGGAAACAGTTGCAATTGTTAATGTCAGCGCCTGTTAGCAAAAGTCACGTTCAATGTGACGACAAATAATGTGTTGTCGTTTTGATAGTTTTATATTATTATTTAGTCTGACGTGCTGGCAGCAAATAGTAGCGTAGTGCATTATGAATTATTATAATAAAACGTTATGTGGACATCGATAAATTATGGCTTGTTAGCCACATATTTGATAACCAAATGTGGCCTTGTCACCTGTCAGGCGAGCGCAAGACGAAGAGGCTCCAAGCTTACAGTCAAACGAACATATTAATATAAATAAAATGTGTGTGTGTGTATGTAACAAGTAATATGCACATGTATGTGTGTGTATCTGAAGCATTTCACACAATTGTGTTAATTTCGAGCAGGTCTGGCAGCGCTAACTGGGTTCGATTCGAGTAACTGCTCAATCGAAACTTGTTAATTGGGCGAGCAGGTTCGTCACTCTCAATCAATTAGAACCCGTTCTTTGTTGCCAGTTGCCAGTTTGCCAGACATTGTTGTATGTAGATGTTTAGTCAAATTTGGAATTCAAACGGAAATAGAACAAATACCCAAAATGGGGCACTCTCTGTGGGCAGGTGGCAAGGCGGCAACTTCCGTTCGCCATGCGATATATACTCTACCAATATGTACATAAATACATACATACTGTATGTAAATAAATGATTGGCATACCTCAGAGCTCAGGCTCAGTTTTCTCAGCGGCATTTTTATTGAAATCAATTATTTGCAAAGAGCACAAAGAACGCACACTGCCAAAACGATTTAGTCATTTGTGACTTTTGCAGTTTTACACTTAAGCAGTAAAGTTGCACTGTTTTTGCATATGTCTCTGAATTTGAATTCGCTATGGGATTGTGGTGGCCAAGGGGACAATAAGAACACATGTAAAATACAAGCGACGACAGCGGCTGCGACGTGGGCAGCGAAGGCGACGGTGACGGCGACTGCGACAGCGATGACAGCGGTAGGGGTGGGGGCGTAGGGCAGTCATCGTCGCACAGATCTTGTTATAACGAATACGATGCTAAAAGCAAAAGGCGAAAAGCAAAACACAGCACTGAATTGTGTGAGCTCTCGTATTAGTGTGTGTCCGCTCATATGCATATGCGTGTCTCGACATACATACATATAGGCATAAGTGTGAGTGTGTGTATATGGTAATAATGTAGGTGAAATATAAGAATCAAATAAAAGAAAACGCCAATAAGAATGACGACGTGTGCTAGCAGCAAGAGCAGCCAACGCGGGAGCGAGCGAGACGAAGCAGATAAAGAGGGAGAGCAAAAGAGAGAGTGAGAGGGAGAAGTCGAGTCCAAGCAGGAGCAGCTGTTTTGATCGCTGAACTTAACGAACGAGGCGTAAAGCATAAACGCAACTTGGGGAAGACACTTTAATTTAAATATTTTTCACTTTGTTTTCTTCTTTTTTAATTTTTTTTTTGCACGGCAGTTAGGTAACATTTTGTCTATATGAGTTATGCTCATAATTTTAACACATTCTTTACTGCGGCACACACTCACATATATTATATATGTATGCACACATATAGATTTATATATACACAGACACACACAAACACACGCAGACTCACACATACACTAACGGATACAAAGTGTGTGGCTGCTGCCGCTGGTTGCTCTGCTCTGCTCAGTGCTCAACTCTGGCTGCGGGCAGCCAACAAAATCGATATTCTAAAAATAATATACTTTGAAAAATACAAAAAATATAAGCACAAACGAATTTCAATTGTAGCCATCATCAGCTAGATAGCTAGCTAGCTAAACAGCGCCTACCGGCCGCGGTGTCTACACACACACACACAATAATTATGTTGAAGTGTGTGTGTGCATATTGGAATTTGTTGAATTTGTAATTAAGTTGGTATTTTGCTACATACACTTTTATATTTATTTACACTTCACAATTATTGCGCACTTGAGAGATTTGTATTTTTAACTGTAGATATGATTTTTTGCAATATTTTCTTTCAACTCGATAAAGCGGATTTGAGGCTGATTTTCTACTGTATTCTTGTATTTCTCTCTCTCGTGTATTTCTTGCACCCAACCGACGACGACAGCGACGTACGGCAACTGAAACGACGACGCGACATTCAGCTACAGCTACAGCTACTCAGTGTTGTCAATTTCGTTCGCTTTTTTCCCGTCAAATCTGGCTGGTTTTTATCTCTTGCGTTTAATATTTCCCGTTTGAAAAGTATTTGAACTGCGAATAGCTGACATAATTTCGAAAGTTGAACTTTTCGAACCTAAATTCATTTAGGGGTGAGTAATCACTCACAATGAAAGAAATATACAAAATTTGATTATTGCAATACAATGAAACATAATTACAAAATTTATGTTTTCCCTTTTCTTATTTAGCTTTTACTTTGATTTAAAAATTATCGTTTTCTACTGTTGTCGTTAAAAATAGCTTTTTTCCTAAAAGTTGGCAACACTGCTACAGCTGCTGCGGCACAAAGAAAGCCGATTTTTTCGGTTGGCGCTCTCTGCTGCTTCTGCTGCATGTGTATTTATCCGTTTGCATGTGTGCGTGTGTATGCGTATGTGTGTCCCTCCAAAGCTCGAGAGCCCCACATCGCAATATTATTGAAAGTGCACGAAACGGGGACCAAAGCAAAGACATAAGAAATGAAAAGAGCACTTCAACGAATGACGAAAAAACAGACACAGAAAATAATTTTTTTAAAAGCGGCTGCTTTTTTTCGTGCAATACGGCAACACTGCGCGAACATACCGCAGTAGTGTTGTGTTTGGCGACAGGTGGAGTGCGGAGTGAAATGGAGAGAAAGAATCGGAAGAAGAACCGTGCGATGATAGCAGCTGCAGCAGTGTTGTTGTTGCTTGCTGCTGGTTGGTGTATAGTAAAACTAGCGAAAATGTGTAGTAGAGATAATTTGTTGGGGTTGTTGCTTTTGTGAATCACTAACACTGACACACACACACGCACGCACACATTCAAATACTGAGCGAGCCCCAAGGTGCTGCTCACCAGTCAGTCAGTAAGTGTGGGGTGTGGTGAGTTTAAATGAAAATACATATGCATATGTATAGAACAATTTTCATCGTTCATAAAAACGAGACCACTAACAACTTTAAAAAAATAAATAAAAAAAAGGAAATAAAGCACGCAAAATTCATATTCGAATTAAGTGTTGTAGCTGTGTCAGCTAGGCATAAAATAAATAAGTAAGGAGGACTAATTTGAAGTAATTAGTTATAGTTTAGCCGGTCTATGGGTGGCAATTAAAATGTTTAAATATCATCCTGACAACAACAACAACACTCACCACTCACCACAAATGATTGTTTTCCGCTCTCACGAACTTTTATTTGCGTGCGTGTGTGTGTATGTGTGTGTGCTACTGCGCGTACTCTCACGCTCGCTCTCGCTCTGTCGCACAGCTTTGGCTCCCACTCGCAGAATTTTAACACAGGGCACTATTATTTTGTGCCTTTTTTGCTTACTTCATTTATATTTATATAATTAAGCACATTCCTGATAACGTTGCATATACGCAATGACTCTAATGCATCAATTTACGAATATGTATGTATCTTGCAACACTCGCAAGCGATTGAAACAAATTCACACCTTTTATTTCTGGTATCAGCGCAGCTGCCATGCAAAACGCGGCGCACGTACACTCAAAGCGGCGACGACAGCGACAGCAACGACGACGACGACGACATTCGCATTTTTTCACAGTGCGTTTTTGCGTTTACACCTCCTGGGTTTTTGTTGGGTTTTTGTTCGTCAATTGCACTGGCAACGGCGCACACACCTGTCACAATTTCAATTGAAAATCATTCCTGGCACTTTCATTTACACTTTGCAGCTATTTAGTGCAGCCGGTGATTAGATTTTTTGCCAAAAAACTTCAATTTTGTTAAGCGGCTACTTGGTTCGTTCACACAGACACAGTAGAAAGTGACGCCATCTTTAAAGTGGTCGCTGCACGTTCAGTCGCTATCGCTAGTGTTGGTAAACGTGATAGCGATGGCTGTACGATATATCATTAGACATCTGCAAGCAATATAAAATATAGAATTTGCAATTAATTATCATTTATCAAAAATGTTAAATAAGAAACATTTAAATAAAAAGGATTTTAGGTATTTCTATGTACAATTATCGAAGCACTTGAATTAATTGATCTGGCAACATATCCTAACATTTTGATGGCAACGCCTTAGCCGATAAGTCGATCAATTTGCAATCGACTGGCATAGTGAATCAGAATGAAATTAACAAAAGCCAATTGATTAGTAAAAAAGTGGTTAATACAAGTAATTTAATCAAAAAATAGAAACAAATACTGCATCAAACTATTTACAAGTGCGAGTGCGGTGGTATCGTGTGTGTGGCTCAACGAAAATCTGTTTTTAAACACAAAACAAAAGCCATGTCTTCGCTATCCGCATCCGCGGAAAATGTCTCAACAATGGGCATTGGCGGTGGCCCAGACTCCAATTCGCACCACACCAACGACGGCGGTGGCTCCAGCATGTGCCTCGAACTGGCGTTGGAGGGCGAACGTCTGTGCAAAGCGGGTGACTGTCGGGCGGGCGTTGCCTTCTTCCAGGCCGCGATTCAAGCGGGCACCGATGATCTGCGCACCTTGTCCGCCATCTATTCGCAGCTGGGCAATGCATATTTCTACTTGGGCGACTACGCCAAGGCCATGCAGTATCACAAACACGACTTGACGCTGGCCAAGACCATGAACGATAAACTGGGCGAGGCCAAATCCTCCGGCAATCTGGGCAACACACTCAAAGTGATGGGACGCTTCGACGAGGCGGCCATCTGTTGTGAACGTCATCTCATCCTTGCCCGCCAGCTGGGGGATCGTCTGTCCGAGGGCCGAGCGCTCTACAATCTGGGCAATGTTTATCACGCCAAGGGCAAGCATTTGGGCAACCGCAACAAGGCGGGCGATGACGTTAAGGAGGCGCTGCTCAAGGCAGTGGAGTTCTACCAGGAGAATCTGCAGCTGATGCGCGATCTAGGCGATCGTGGTGCCCAGGGACGCGCCTGTGGCAATCTGGGCAACACTTACTATTTGCTGGGCGACTTTCAGGTGAGTTAGGCAAACATTTCAACAGTTGGCGTTAGTCGTAATTCACTTATGATTCCTCTGCAGGCTGCTATTGAAAATCATCAGGAACGTTTGCGCATTGCTCGCGAGTTTGGCGATCGCGCTGCCGAGCGTCGCGCTAATAGCAATCTAGGCAACTCTCACATCTTCCTCGGTCAATTCGAGGACGCCGCCGAGCACTACAAGCGCACTCTGGCATTGGCCTTGGAGCTGGGTGAACGCGAGGTTGAGGCACAATCCTGCTACAGCTTGGGCAACACTTACACGCTGCTGCACGAGTTCGCCATGGCCATTGAGTTCCATCATCGTCACTTGGCCATTGCCCAGGAGCTAGGCGATCGCATTGGGGAGGCACGCGCCTGCTGGTCGCTGGGCAATGCTCATGCTGCCACGGGCAACAACGAGAAGGCGCTGCAATTTGCCGAATCGCATCTGCAGCTGGCCAAGGAGCTGCACGACCCAGTGGGCGAGAGCACAGCGCGTGTAAACATCTCCGATTTGCGCAAGTTGCTGGGCATGCCGGAGGCGGAGCACACGCCCACGCCGGAGGAGGAACGCTCGAGTGCCTCGGATCACTCGGCCAGCGGCCATCAGTCCGATGGCTCGGAGAACTCACAGGGACGCATGGTGAGCGCGTAATTTCACAATATAGTTCGAATCTTTGTTAACTTGCTTTCAACTGTTAGGTGCGCGTGCGTCGCCAGAGCATGGAGCAGCTAGATCTGATCAAGATCACGCCGGATGGCAAGCGCATGCAGGAGGAGAAAACCAAGGCGGCCACTGCTGTCAACACAAAAGCCAAAGAGGACGATTTCTTCGAGATGCTGTCGCGTTCGCAATCCAAGCGCATGGATGACCAACGCTGCTCCATCAAAATCAACACAGCTGGCGGCGGCGGCGGCGTCGGCGCTGTGGCCACAGGCGCCACACGCAAGCCGCTCGTGCAGCAGAACTCGTTGTTTGTGGATCCCACAAATCTGCCGGGCCTGAAGTCACCGTCGTCGGCCATGCCGCCAGCCATTAGCCACGCGCCCTTGGCCCGCAGTGCCACAACCACACAACAGCCTGACGATGCTTTCCTCGACATGCTGATGCGCTGCCAGGGCTCGCGACTGGAGGAGCAACGCTCCGAGTTGCCACGCGCGCACGTCACCATGGATGCGGAGGCGCCACCGCTGCAGGCAGCGGGCGCAGCGGCGGCAGCGGGTGCGCACAGTCGGGAGTCGGGACGTGGGGCAACGGTGCCCGACGAGGATTTCTTTTCGCTGATCATGAAGGTGCAGAGCGGTCGCATGGAGGATCAGCGTGCGTCCATACCGTTTGGCGGCTTCAGCAATGCGCAGCGAAATGCGCAGCGTGGCAACAACAACAACAACACCAACAACAATAATAATAACAACAACAGCAACAACAACAACAATGCCACTGGCGGCGGTGGAGGAGCAAGAGGAGGAGGTGCTGCTGCTGCCAAGTAAACGTCCCGCTCGCTGTCCATCTTGGCTGCTCATCATTTTGTTAGAGATACGTACATTTCGGCCATTATTGCATGCCTGGCCTATTGGCCCACTTTTGGCCAACTGGCTGTCGATGGCTGATTTGGCTAATTTGGCTGGCTAAGCATTTGTTGTAAGCTCAAACTTTTAGTTTTGTTTTTTACCGACTAACAGAAGTAACCAAAAATGATTCATTCTCTTTTATATTTTCTTTTCCACTTTTTCTGGGGTGCATCGCCTCTTCCATTTTGATGCATCACCCACCACACTTATACGAATACAAATACCAATACAAATACAAATACAAGTACATATACATAGATATACTCACTGTAGACAGAAAAGTTGAAAATCAAATTATGATATTGTAACACCGAGAGAATTTTGCGATGGAGATATTAATGTTTTTTGAATTGCATGCCGAGCACATTTACTACATTTATGTAACTAGTTTAAGTCGAACAAAATAGCTCAATAGATTTTACGATCACGATTCGATTCGATTCGATTATTCTTTGCTGTTCATCTTTATCGCTCTCTTTCTCTATCGAGATAACTCCCAATATTCCAATCCATCCAAAACGTACATATAAGCAATTGCATTTCGCAAAACATTTTTCCAATTCTAACTATGAGTATTGCATTTTTCTATATACACATATACATACAGATATTTATAAATCCGAAATACACTAAAGAACTTACATATTATATTATTATTGTAATCATTTCACTCGATTTAGTTTAAGTTTTTCTACACCTATTTTTTTGTCTCGCGGACAAAGTCGGGTCCTGCCTGCACTTTTTTTGTGGTGGCTCGACGTCCGTTTTAGCGTATAGTCTACCATATACACTAACACAGCTACGGATATGGCTAGAATACAGATATCTATATACATATACTATATACTATACATCTACACAGATCCGATGTTGATTGATTTATTGAGAAAGACAACAAGTGAGTTGCATGTTGCATGGAAAACGAGAAAAGCCAAAATTTATTAATGTTATTAATGAATGTACTATATAATTGATACTGATAACGATCACATCCAGTCAGATGCTGATCCCATTGATATGAATGTATGAACTGTATTATTAAATATTAAAAATCCAAAATTGTTTGCTGACAACTGGGAGAATGTATTCGTTTCTAAAGCTTTATTCATAAATTAGTCGTCTTAGTCTAGGTAGTACACAATATATATATGTAGATCTATATACTTGTAAGATAAGTGCGTTGCGTCGTCGTCGCAGCTCGCCACGCTGTCTAATCCAAAGAAATTATTTACAAATTCATTTATATAATTTAACGCTTAACAACGGCTCCTCCTACGCCTTCACGCCGCGCTTGATGCTCTCCGGCTGCGCATCCTCCAGCACGAATATGGGCAGCGAGTAGTCGACGGGCTTCTCCACAGCCACCGGCGTCGCCTTGGGGTAGTCGTAGAAGTTCTTGTGCAGCGTTTTGTGCCAGCCGCGCTTCAGCATCACGTACACCACAAAGATGCTGACGAGGAACGCCGAGCAGCTGGCCATCACAAACATGGCCAACTGCACGGACTCATCCGGCGCAGTGGCCGCCTGGGCCAGCGGCAGCTGCGCCGGCCGATGCACGAAGTGGGAGCGCGTCAGGTCCGGCTGGAAGTGGCCCGCAAGCAGCTGGAAGCCGCCGCTCGTGATGGCCGCCTCGATGGCGAACGCCATGTCCACCTTGGCGTCGTTGTGCAGCTCGAAGCGCACAATCACGGAGCCGTCAAAGTTCTCCTGCACGCGCAGATTCTCCACGACGTCGCCCAGCAGCTGTTGCAGCTCGCGGCGTATGGAGTCGTAGACGTTGCGCACGCTGCTCCCACTGCTGTTGGCCATGTGCAGCTCAATGGCCACCGACTCGATGGGCACCGCCTCGCACTGCCTGTCGCCCTGGCCAAAGACGTGGGTGGCCTGCAGCTGGTTGCCTGCCGCGTCCACGCACCAGCAGCTGCGGCCGTTGCACTGCTGTGGCAGAAACGAGCCCGCCTCGTCGCAGCTCACCGGGAACGTGGCGGTGGCGGCGAGTGCGCGACAGCGCGTCGTGTTCAGCTGCATGGGCTGCAGCGGCGATGCCTCCACCGAGAGCTGTGAGTCCAGCAGCGAGTTGGCCAGCTCCATGACGCGCTCCGTGGGCTGCAGACGCGCCTCCACCTCGTCCAGATCGAGGCCGTCGCCGGCCAGCTCGTTCAGCTGCGTCAGCTGGCCAATCAGCTGCTCCATCAGCGGATCGGCCAGATCGTAGTGTTTGCGCTGACGCGCCTGCCTGCTGTTGCACACCGGCTCCACGTCCCTGGTCAGCGTGCCCTTGAGCGGCGCACCCTTGCGATCGGCACACCAGCAGACGCCGTAGCCACTCGCCGGCTGCTGCTCGGCGCTCGCGAAGGCGCGACTCACGATCTCCGTGGACTTGGCGGCGTCGCTGAGCGCGGGCTGCTTGCCCAGACACTGCACGGGGCTCCAGTGGCCGGTGACGGGATCGCAGCGCGGCTGGAACCACACCGACGAGTGGCCGGTGCGCTGCGCCGCCAGGCTGTTCTTGAGCTTGAGGCGCTCGCACGGCGTCAGCAGCGGACAGACGGAGTTGCAGGCCAGCTCGTTGTGGAAGAGATTCTTCGTCTGGCAGGCGGCTGGCGTTGCCTGCGCGTCCAGCTGCACGCTCACACACTTGTTGGCCTTGGGACTGAAGCGGTAGCGCGTCAGATTCTGCGCGCTCTCGGCGCCCGCCAGGCAGGCGTGGTCCAGCGACTCGAAGCAGACGTCGCGCGTCTTGGAGCAGCAGACGCCGCGGTTGCTCACCGGGTTCAGCTGGCAGCTGTGCGTCGTGGGGCAGGCCTCGTGCTCGTTGTGCGGCCCACAGCCCACGTCCAGGTCGCCCTGCTGCAGCGGACTGCCCTCGGCGCAGACGGAGGCGCGTCGCGGCACACAGATGGGCATCCTGGGGCAGGGACTGTCCACGCACTCCACGCTGATCAGCTGGCACTCCTCGTCGCCCGCACAGCTCACCTCCTGGCAGTAGTCGCGGCACTCGCACGTCTGGCAGCCCTTCGCATCCATGCGATAGCCGCTCTCGCAGCTCGTCGCGCACTGCGGCCTGGCGCAGGCGTAGCTGGAGTTCTCCGCGCAGACGGGTTGCGCGGGCGCTCGTACGCGTGTGCCGGCCAGCTGCTGGCCCTGGGCGTCCACGCACCAGCAGTGGCCGTCGGGCGCGCACTGCACTGGCTGCCACTTGCCGCTGGCTGAGTCGCACTGGGCCACGCTCATCTGGCGCGCGGGAATGCCCAGCTCGGAGCTCTGGTGCAGCTGAATGGACTGCAGGTGCTGGCAGGCGGTCTTCAGCTGCGGCTCCACGCACTGCGTGCCGCAGCCGTTGGAGCAGCAGCGACGCGTGCCCTCGCAGTGGGCGTCCGTGCGGCACTCGTAGCCACAGACGTTGGCATCGAGGCTGTCGCTGGGGCCGGGCGGCACCAGGTAGGGGCACTGGCCGGGCTTGCGCGGCAGGCAGGCGGGCACGGGGGGGCAGTACTCGCCCTCGCAGCTGACGTCGACGATGCGGCACTCCTTGCCCTGGCCGCAGGCGACGCCGTCGCAGGGATCGCGGCACTGGCAGGCCGGGCAGCGCGTCTGCGGATCGAGCGCGAAGCCGTACTCGCAGCCCATGCGGCAGGTGAGGTCCAGGCAGTCGAGTTGCTCGCGCAGCTGCTGGCAGCTCTCGTCGCTGACGTTGTAGCCACGCGATTGCGGTATCTCGGTGCCGAAGCTGTCCACGCACCAGCACTGCTCCACCTCCTGCTCGACCAGTTCGTCGTCGTTGGCGGCGGGTCGCTTGGCCGCCGGCGCCACCTTCTTCAGGTCCGTCTCGAACAGTTGCTGCCGCTCGCCGCCCACGTCAATGACCTTGGCACTGCGCGCCATGGCTGCGACTGGCACTGGCGCTGGCGCCGCCGCCAGCTGCACCTTGAGCGTGGCGTCGTCGACGCGATAGAGCTTCAGGCGTTCGGTGTCGCGGCGGCTGCGCTTGGGCGCGCTCTGCAGCAGCATGCGCATGCGGCGTATGGTGTTCTCCTCCAGAATCTTGCGCTGCTCGGCGCGCGTCACGCTGATCCGGCGCAGCTCACACTGCCGGCCCGCGTAGTCGCCCTCAGCGGTGCAGCGCGGCGCCGGCATGGCCAGCTGCATGCCCGCCTCGGTGCCCTCCATGCGCTCCGAGAAGTCCCGCAGGTACTCGCACACTGCAAGCACAAAAGAAGTTTGAGTCACGTGGACCACGCCAAACTGCAGTCGAGTGTGCTCGACCGACCAACACACGGTAGCAAGACAATATTGTGGCATAACTGGGCAGCCAATTAGCTAATGGTACTCCGAGAAATGGTTTCAAATATGGTTGCTAATAAGAATATGGCAATTGATTGTCTTAAAAGCAATTTGACTGTTTGTGACTAGCTACATTTTGTAAGATCCAACAGACAGACAGACGAACATATCTTTGTCGCCCTGGTATTGGTAGCTAAACAGCGTTATTTAGCAAATATGAAAATCAATTTAGTTACTATATATAAAATAGATATCTAATGAACAAAACAGCGTTTAAATTTTTGTGAAATTCCTTCTAGTTAAAAAGTTATTCAACATTGAAAATCAACTTTGCTCTCTGAGCCACTGTATTTGGCCTACAAAATAGATTAAGTTTTACTTGGAACCTAGCTACTGTTAAATTTAATTAATTGTGCTTTGTCTACCGTACTTCATCTGTTGTATTTTCGTATACAAGTATCTGTTAGATACATGCACTTACTTGTCTGCTGATGCGTCGTCTGTTGATCCTCGCTGTTGGCCGTCGACTGCTCGGGCAGCGGGCAGCAGACGCTCTCCGCCTCGCGATGCAGCTTGGTGCACTTGTACTGCTCGGGGCACACGATCCGGTTGCTCATGGAGCGACCCTGCTTGGCCTCCGGCTCGGGCTCAAAGAAGGCCGTGGGCTGGAAGCTGCGCGCCTGACGCTCCTCAAAGCAATACATGACTTCGCCGGTAACTGTGTCCGAGAGCGGGGTGCCAACGTCGCAGGGATTGGAGTAGGCCAGGTCGGGCTTGCAGACGGGCCAAGAGGAGCACAGGGAGGAGCCCGACTCGCAGAGCGGATCCGTGGCCACCTCGCAGTGCGAGCCAATGGCGCACTTGAAGCCCTCGCAGGGCTCCGAGCACTCGCAGGTGGGGCAGCCGTTGTGATCGTTCTGCAATTAGATTGAAGATTAATAAAGTTTGCAGCTTACAATTGCAGTTGAAGAGAGCTATAGTAAATGCGCTGACAAGCTTTGCAAATTCTTTAAGCAAGTTCCCTATTCCTATTTTGAATTGGAAGTTTAGATTTAGATAGCAAAATGTTAAACAGGAAAAGTTAGTTTGAAGATTGCTAATTTCATGTAATTTTATGAAAGTAAAATTTGTATGCTTGTTGTTAGAAGATCGTTGCAAGAGAGATAAACCATTTATCTTTTAGTTTCATGTTGTGAAGTACGAAGGGCTTAAAACTGAGTTTTTACTTCAGGAACATTAATATTTCTACCCATTCAAGAGTTGCTGTCCCCCGACTGCAATTAAATTGAAGATTAACTAAAGTCGGTAGTTTACAATTGCATACGAAAAGAGCTATAGTAAACGCTTTGAGAAGCTTTACAAATCCTTTAAGCAAGTTCCCTATTCCAATTTTGAATTTGAAGTATTGATGTAGACACCAAAATGTTAAACATTTTTGTCTCTGTGTATGAAGGAAAAGTTAGTTTGAAGGTTCTCATTTTATGAAAGTAAGATTGGTATGCTTGTTGTTAGAAGATCCTTGCTTTCCTATTTTAAGAATAAGTATATTTATTTAATTTTTTTATGCAAGAGTTTTGTGGCTTATCTGAATTTTAGTTTTCACTTTGTGAAGTTTGAAATGTTTGTCTTCAAACTGAGCTTTAACTTAGGGAATTTCCCTGTGCGACTCACCTTGAAGCCATACTCGCAGACGGCGGCACAGATGTTGGTGTCGCACTGCTCCATCTGGAAGCTGCGCGCGTAGGAGCGACTGATCATGTTCTCCCAGCCGTCGCAGTTGACGCTGTTGGCGGCGCCCATGGACTCCTTGATCTTGTGGCCCGTGCGCGGATCCACGCACCAGCAGACCAAGCCGTTGCGCGAGCACTGCCTGGGAGTGTATTGGCCGCCGGGACCGTTGCAGTCGGGCACATAGCCGCGTCCCTCGCGCTCATTGATGGCCAGTATGTCGGCCAGGGCCTTGGCCTGGTGGCAGCCAGTGACGTTGCTCGGCTGCTGGCAGTTGAACTGGCAGCCCTTGGTGAAGCAGCACTTCTCCATGTTGCGGCACTCGAGGTCGTGGCTGCAGGGCGCACCACACATGTACCCGGTGCGCTGCGTGTACTGCGCCTGCTCGGGCGCCGGGCAGATGCCGGGCTTCTGGAAGGTCAGCGTGCTGGGACAGCAGACGCCGTAGTCGTTGCCCGCCTCCACCATGCACTGATAGAGCGGCGGACACTGCGGCTTGCCCGCATCCTGGCCACATAGGAACGGCCGCACGCTGTCGTCGATGGCCAGCGGCAAGCCCGCCGGACAGTAGTTGGCCAGCGAGCGCGCCTTCTTGCAGGTGGGCAGCGGCGGGCAGGGCTCCGACTTGCACTGCACCTCCTGCAGCTGGCACGACTGGCCGTTGGGGCAGTCGAGGCCGTCGCAGGGGTCGCGGCAGCGGCACACCGAGCAGCCCGTCTGCGCATCACGCGCGAATCCCGAGGCGCAGAACATGCGGCAAGCGGAGGCGGCGCAGTGCTTCGGCTCCTCGCACTGCACGCCGCTGCGGCTGGCGTTCCTCGAGCCTGGCAACTCCACGCCGTACTCGTCAATGCACCAGCAATCCTCTCCGGCGCGCTCGTTGCGGCACTGAATGCGCTCGAATTCGCCAGTCTTGCGGCAACGTGGAATGCGCACTGAGGTGTCCTGCAGAGCTTTCGCGCGACGGGCTTCGGCGCGTCGCAGATGCTGGCAGGCCGTCAAGTTGGCTGAGTGGAAGAGAGAAACAGAGAGGGGGGAGGTGAGTTGACATACTTTCCAGTTATTCAACTGACAACCAGCAAGAGCTGAGCAAAAAACCCAGCGTCAGTTTCACTTTTGCGAACGTGACGCGTTCGATTGTCGCCTGAATGGAACAACAAATTGAAATTAAAAATTTATACGAATGGTCAACAACTGCCGCGAGCAGAGTGGCTGTTGTTGTTTGAGTTGTTTGTTGTCTTGCTTGTTGTCTCAGGGCCAACATTGAGCGCTTTTGTATGCGAATTGCGCGCGGCTTGCGACCAAAGCGGCGTATGCGCAATTTACTGAAATGGCCCGCGCCATTAACAGCGCGTCGTTTGGATGCTCTTCGACGCCATTTGGCTTGGATTCTGCCCCTTGCGACAAGGCACAGTCATTGTCTATTGCCCGCCCGCTTGATGCTTATGTAATTGAGGCATCATCCCCCTCAACATCCTCCCGCGGCTCCTACACGCAACGCTGGTTATTTCGGCATTTCGTAAAAACCCCGACGCGCTCACTGAGCTTCGGCCATTGTGTTTCGCTTTGGACAGCGCCACGTAATGCATTTGCCATGCACTGCAATTGCTCTGCAATTGCCAATTGGCTTAGACTCGCCTCGGCCTCATCGAATGCATCAAACTATTCAGGCATTCAATTCGTTTCGTAATGCAGCTGATTAACTCTATAGGTTGCTCTTGGCTCGCAACTACATGAACTCGATCAACTTCCTCAACTCGCACCATAACTGAGTTTGATTTCGGTCTCCACTTTCGTTATATAGTAATGAAATTGTGTTTTTTTTATAATATACATTACTCATCCAATAGCCTTAAAAGTATTTGTTATTTCTGGCAATAATTTTGCTATAAGTTTTTATTCACAACTGATGTAAATTCGTGATACATATGAGCTATTTATAGTTTGAGTTACTCATCGAGCATGACAAAAAACTGAACTTGAAACTAGATTAGCGCGATTAGATTTAAAGTTAACAAAATGACAATTTGACCCCCAATCAAATTTACAATATTTATTCAGACCCAAATATGTATGTTGTAAATTTTCATTGAATTAGTCCTATCAACAAATAAGACTATAAATAAGATTTAAAATCATTCTTTTATCTCAAACCAAATCGCATAGTGTAAAGAGAAAGAACATAAATCGAGTGAGTTTCCGTTCTCGATTAGTTGTCGAGTGCAAAACTTGAGCGCTGCTTTTCTTTCCCAAGCTTAACTGCTTTGCATTTCTAGATCTCGCAAGCTTATGGTGCGAGTGACATACATAAAGACAACTCGTGTGTACATCCGGCTGGCAGCGACACTTAATTCAGCTTAATTGCCGAACTGCCGAAATTTTTCGCCGTATTTCTGTGTGGTATTAAATGAAAGTTTTCATCATTTTTGTCAGTTTCATCTGCGTCTGTAAATTGATTAGGCATATGTATGCCTGACTGTGTGTGTGTTTATTGTTGTTGATCGCGAGCAGCTTTCGGTTTTCGTTTCGTGAATGAAAACAAAAAGCAATTAAATGAAAATAATGAACAGCTTCGGCAACGGCAACGGCAGCACAAGCATTGAGCGGGAGCGGGAGGGGGAACGCTTCGGATTCTAAACGTAGACCGCAATCAAGTTTGTCGCTGAAGTCTTTCGTTTTGCTCTCGGGCCGAAGCGTAACGAAAACGAAAACAAAAGACGGCGCAGACCCAACGACTCCCCAGGCAACTGGGCTGGGGAGCAGCCGAACTAGTCGTCGTTCTGGCTGTAGTTGTGGCCCACATGACCGACTGACACACTGTAGGACGAGCTCGTAGCTAGCAGCTAGCCGAGTTTCTTTGCATGTGTGTGTGCGAAGTATTGGTAACGGTTTTCGGCCGTATCTGTGTGCTTGTGTGCTCAAGTTCGTGCTGCGAGTGCTTTGGCGCGGCTAAGCGCTTTTTAATGATGCCGTGCTATATTTAGCGCCTGCGTTCTACACGAATTTAGCCACACGCTAATTGCCGCCATGCATTTTTCGCAATTGCAATTGCCTTTTAATGAGCCACACTCGCCAATGGCGGCTAAGCGTCTAACTTGCTCCACATACCGCCAGCAGGGTTCATTGACTGCCCGAAAAAACGCAGCAAGACACAGCCGAAAAGAAGTCATTGACTTGACAGACATTTTCGTTGTGCGTTGCCAATCGAGATTGGTGTCCTGTTCTGGCTGTTGTTCTGTCTCTTTTTTCCCCTCCCCCTTTACATTGTTACTTACCAGTTGTGCGCTTCGCGTCGGCTGCGTGCAACGCGAGCAGCGACAGCAGCAGCAGGCTGCACGAAAAGAGCTTGAGCCAACGTTGATCACAGAGTTGGGCCATAATGCGGCAAAAGCATTCAAAATGTTGCCAAAAAAAACAAGCAAGATTTCCTGTTTTGTGGCTGCAGCGAGCCGACAACGGGGCAGCAGCTGCAAAAGAGAGTTCACAATGAGTCAGTAGTTGAATGTGTGCGTTGCCTTGTCACGTTTGACGTCACACACGTTGAGCTTATGAGACCGAAACCGGGCATGAGAAATTCAAATTCAAATATGCATACCAAATACTTTCACTAGTCTACATTTTTACATTTCGCTTTATTGCTTTTCCTCTGTTTGTTGTTTTCTGCCCAAAGAATTCAAGCACAAAAACCAAATGTATTTATGCTGCGCTGCATAATTTAGCCCTGCTCCATGGTTGCGCAATAGGCGCTGTTCGAGCTGGAGGTTACGACTGGGTCATGAACCGCATGCCGACGTTTATGACTCTTGTCATCCACTGCGAACGTATCATTTAGCAGCTCTCGTTGCTGTTTGCGTTGGCCAAAGACGAGTGATTAATCTGCGCTTTCACTTTGGCAAGCAGCAACAGCGGCGGCAGCCACCACATGCACACTTCAATTGCCGCAAGTTGAGCGGCGTGAGGCGTACACCATATTTGCCATCACTGTTGAAATTCACTTTTTCGTACGTTTTCCGGTCCATTGAAAACGACGGCGCAGCGCAGCATTAATGACACAGCCACCGCAGCAGCGCAATCAAAGTTGATTTTCTCTAATTATGATGGCCAGCTGCTTGGCCAACAGCTGATCATGGCTAATAACACCCATCTGCAGAAGTTTGTTGCCTCAGTCTTTTGTTTGGGTGAAAATTTGTTGTGCTCCGAAAAATGTGCCATACTCGTCGCGTTTTTTCTCTTTCTTTTTTATCCCCCCCACAAGCAACACGGAACTAAAATTTACAAAAAAAAGCAAACAAAACTGTACAAACCGCCAGCGGCATTTTTTATCTTTTTCGGGGTGTATTTCATGTTTTGTGTGTTGTTGGCGGGTTCTGTTAAACAAGGCCAGTGGCTGAGGGCCAACATTTTCACTAATAACATTTGACGGCAGGTCCGCGGTACCGTTTGAATAAAAAGCAAATGCAAAATTAACTTGAACTTGAGTCCGCAGTTTGGCGAATTTCCATAGATTTCACCATCATGTCAAAAACAACAAAGAAAGAAAAGAGCGTGTAAAAGAAACCTGGCTAAAAGACAGCTCGGCTGTTTCGTTTTGTTTTGTTTTGTCATTGGAATGAAGACAAGTGAAGTGCGGCTAATGCGCTTGCAACTCCAAGCCCCAACTGTATAGTAGTTTAGGGTTTGACCCTGTCACATTAACTCCCATGCTATGCTTGGCGAGGCTTACACCGTTTGACAGTTAGTAGAGTGTAAAGTTTAACGATTGGTGAAATGAGGTCACATGTTAGCCATGCTATGGATATGCATTAGCATGCGTGGGACCACAGCAACAACAACAAAAAGCCAGCTTGTAGAACTCTGTACGGGTATGAATGAGATTTTTCCCGTCGCCGTGCTGACAACTACTCCAAACTTATCTGCAAATGTTTTTAAGCTGTTCCAATTTCGGTGGCCCAAACAAAGCGGACTCATGACTGGATTTTCGGCGCTTTTCAGCCTCGTTCTTTTTTTCATTGGCTTTTTGGTGTTGTTTTGCACGGCTTTCTGCTACAGTTACTACAAAGCTATTGCGTGTGCAGTCGCTTGCGAAATGTTCCAGCTCGGACTGTGACTCGACTTGGTCTAGATAACGGTGGGCCTGCGAGACCTTTTGCGAAACCGTTGAGCGACTGTTGATAGCATTTACCATTTAATTATTATATTTTTCGCTCTTTCATTGGGCAATAAGCTCATTACGGCATGACTGGGGCTTGGAGTCCAAAATGTATGTATATCATTTTAATTACCAAGTTTAAAACGCTCTTTCGCGCTTACTAGCTGAACAACCCACACACTAGCGAAATGATCAGACTTAATCGCTTTGGGGTAAACAAACAAAATGCCAAAAGGTTACCTTGAGTTTGATTGAACTGCTGGCGATGCTGAGATTGTGATGCAGAGCTTTACGATTCGGACGCATAAAAAATTCCCAGTTTCGATTTCAATTCCAAGCTCAATTTATAGTGTCATGAATGATTGCTCAACAAACCTGTTCGATCACCCGAAGTTAGATCAGATGAGTTATATATGGACACTCCGGGCTGCAGCTAATCCCATAAAAAGTGAAAATCCAACAGCCACTTGATAAACGAGCTGTTCGTTTTTATTTTGTATTTCGGTTTTGTGCTTTAATCCAAGTGCACAGGGTTGGTGTTTTTTTTTGTTTTCGTTGCTTTTTCCGTTGGTATGCGCTGGGTTTTAATTTGCAATTTTCACAATTTCACTTACACGCACACAAACACAGATAAACACACACGCTTGCAGAGGCAAGCTACTAAATTTGATTTTCACTTTGAATTTCTACGGCGAAGCAGCAAATAACGAACGAAAACTCTCTCGTAACGTCTTTCAGCTGGCTTTTTGCGGCATCCAATTTAAAATTCGCGTGCGACTTCAACGGCGATCGCTGCTCATTTGAGCTGTGGTTGCTGCACCACAGTTGCTAGTAGTTGTGGTGCTCAACTCGCCGCGACTCCGAGGTTCGATCCAACATGTTGGCTCCGAAACTAACAACTATGCGACTCCAAAGCCCACTACGGATGTACTCGAGTTTTTTTTTGGGGCTTTTCGAATATTTTCGAAACTCGTTCGTGCTCCAATTGCACGCAACAGTGGGGTGGCGGTTCTTTCGGTTGATTCATACAGTTCAGTTTCATTTAACGCCATTGCTATTATGGCCACTTAACCTAGTGCGTGACAGCCTTCGGCTCTACGGCATAAGCTTTGGCTGGCGGGTAAAACCGTAGATTTACCTGTACTCCATCCATTATATATATCGTACAGCGCATATCGCACCTCGGCTGAGTCAGTGAGCAACGTCAGTCAGTCGCAGCCAAGGGCATTGATTTATGATTTGACGAAAACAATTTTTTTGTTTGCTGCTTGCGTTGAGCATCTGTCGAAGTTGTTGAGCTGCAGCTTCCGCTTCGCTTTGGGTTTCGCACGCTTTTGCCACATTTTCAATGACTTTCTTCTTTAATTTGATTAATAAAAAACGCGACGTTTCCCCCAGCGAGGCCATCATTAAATTAAGTGCAGCGCATGTAGTTCCGTCTCGCAGCGAAGAAAGGCTAATAAAACTGCTACATTGTATGCGTGATTTTGGGAGCCCTTATGTAAGCAGGAGAATAAACAAAGCGCAGCGCTAAAAGATTTAGTTTAGTACAGGGTTGAGTTCTTCTTCTTCGTCGTTTCGTCAATTATGGCCTGGTTTTGTATTTAGCCTTTACGGCGAGTCATATGAGCGCCACGCCTTCGGGGCATCGGTTGCCGGCTTCCAACTTGTCTGACGTCTTGCGAAGGTGAAAGTGAAAGTTCTGTGAAAGATGCGATGTGTTGCGATGCTCGACGCTCAATATCAAAGATCGCCGGTGCTAACGAGTTATCCACACAAGCTCGGAACGCGGAGCGAAGAAATCAGTTTGAATAACATTTAAACGCCCTTCGCATTGCATAATTTCGTTTCTTCTTGTTTTATTGGTTTATAATAAACTAAAATATGTATATATATATATATATATAATATATATTTATCAGTATTTTATATATATTTATTAATGACTTTTATCTAGTTTGTGTAGTTTTTGTTCAGGAATACTAAATCTGTGGGACAACAAACAAGTCTTTCCTTTTGAGTTGTTAATTTATTTGATTTACGTTTCATTTGCGGTGAAATAGTATCTTAGGAAGAAGGGCAGGGGGGTGTAATCGGCTGACAAGTATTTTGGGGCAGGAAATTAAAACGTATTTTAATTACAATTGAAATTCGATTTCAAAACGTTGTGTGTCTTAGTGTGTGTTTTGTGTTTGTTGGCTTTGAAGAAGTTTACAATTAGTGTTAGAACCTGAATTAATATAGATCAACATCTGAAGTGTCTTTGTTGTTCGTATTTTGTTTGAATTAAGTTCTCTCTCTATTTATATATATTTAAAAGTTGACAAGTGCCTTTTGATTCAGTGTCTTTTTTATGTTTGCTTTGTTTTCTTTTCTTTTCATTTCTTTTGTTTTGTTTTCTTTAGTTACAAAGTGCATTCCATTGTTGTTGTTGTTATTGTTGCTGTTATTGCTGCTTAGTTTGCTTCAAATTTTGTTCTCCAAGTGGAAACCTTACTCTTAGTTTGCGATCTTCGTTCAATTCAATTGAAATCAATTTTGTAGTGTTTGCAGTTTGCAATTTTCTTTTTCCATAAACTAAATTACATATCTGATTTGTTTTGGGCGCGTTTTCCTATGATTACCATATATATGTATATATGTATATTTATATATAATTTACGTATGTATATTTAGTGTTTATTTACAGATACATTTGTTGGTTGCCATTTGTTCATTTGTCTTAATTTGTTGTAAATGTTTGCACAGAAACAAAATACTCTTTATGCTTGCTTGTCTATCAATTTTCAGTGAACACAGTACATTCTGCAAGATTTCCACATACACCTTCCTCTCATTCTCGTTCTCGTTCTCGTTTCAATTATTGTAATATAAACATCACGTTTTTTCTTGCTACCAAAACTAATGCAATGTCTTTTGTTGTTCCTAGCAAAAAATAATAGAACACTTGCAATTGCAATCAAATCAATTTCAACAACGCGCTCAAGAAACATATACAAAATGTATGTTTTTGCATGCATATACATATATCAATGTAAGGTTTGTGTATGTATATAAAAAAAAGGGAGACCTACAGCCGTTGCAAAAACTATAGTTTACATTTGCGGTATAAATAATAAATAAAACATTTACAACTATTTTGCAACGCTAAATGACCTATCAACTATATCAAATTGTATATAACTTGTATATAAATATGTCCTTTGCTAAAATTATCGCTTTAATCGTAATTATTATTATTGTTATTAATATTTAAATTGTAATTATTATTATAATATTATCATTTGCATCGTTTTGTTTCGTATTTGTTTAGGGGTATTAGACTAATTGCATTAAAGTAATAATAACTGCGGATTATCAACTTGCTGGCTGCTGGCCATTTCTCTGTGTTCGCTTGTGTTGCGTGTTGTGTTGGGTGTGTGTTCGATAGATAAAGAAAGTCAGAGCAAATATGCTAAGGATCTATTAACTAATTGTACACATTATCATAGCTATTACCGTGTGTGTGTGTGTGTGTTCGGGTGTGGGTGTATTATTCTATGTACAACTGTCTGGATGTTGGCTCTGCTTGCGTTTCGATTTTGGCTCCTTGGGATGCACCTCGACCGAGGGACGACGCGGATTTCCAAGCGTGACTAAAGCGCTGGCCACAGCCAGTCCAGCGGATTGGCCGGCAGGTGCTTGCGATAGACCACCTAAATAAGATACTTTTGGTTAGCAAATCAGCGATTAGATCTACGTTAGGTCAACGAACCCGTGGGCAGCCGGACTAGAAGCGAGAGCACTGCGGCTCGATTGCCGTTGCAGGGCTCTAAAGCGATTGGACTGGGACATTCCTGCAAGCAGAGACAGAGTATTAATGAGTCATTTAAATGCAAGCTTTTCGTAGTTACCTTCTTGCGTTTCTTGGACATGTGACTGATGCCTTCCAGCGGCAAACTCAAATCAATTGTGTCTCGGGTCTCAATGTCCACCAGCACCTGAAACGTGAGCGCAGTTTAGTCAGAGGGATGCACTAAATGTAAATGTATGTGGACTTACCTGTGAGAATGGCCGGCTGGCCATTTGCTCCATTTCGACAAACAAACGCTGTCGACGTCGGAACATGTCGTACTTTTGCTTGATCTTCCACAGCACGGCGGCCATGAGCAGTAGGAGCAGAAAGCATGAGGAGAATGTGATGAAAAACTGCTGCAGATTGAGCTTGGGATACTGCGAGAACGCGATCTGTATCCAAATGGGCGGCTGGAAGTCGTGCACAAACACATAGAAGGTGGTCAGCGAGACATTGCCGACCGGAATGATGCCAAATTGAAAATCGGTTTTGGGGAAGCGATGGCGGAACGTCGAGCAATTGATGCCAACGAAAAGCAGGCGCTCCGGCATGCCCATCCGCCTCACCGATATATCCATTTTGGCCGGCACACTGCACGTGATGGTGAAGTCGGCATCGATTTCCGGCTTTAGCGGTGTGTTGCGGAAATTGATTTGCGTGAAATGACGATCCTCTTTCTTGGACAGATTGAACGTGAACTGGTAGTCGATGGTGAGCTCGTAGTAGCACGACCCACGCAGCGGATCGCCAATGTAATGATTCTGCGAATCGCACTTCTCGCAGTGATCGCCCACGATGCCCTTGGTGTTGCAGTAGCATTTGCCCGTGTCGGGGTGACAGTAGTCGCCCTGCTTGTTGCACTGACAGTACTGGCACTCGCCGCCATTGATGGCGTTGCCCCAGTACCCAGCGCGGCATTTCTCGCAGTGTGCACCGATCGTTAAATTGTTGCACGGCTGCTCGCAGTGCTGCTGATCATTGCAATAGGAGTGGCCATTGCAGTTGCAGCGCGGACACGACGTAAAGAACCAGTGCTTGAGGGCGCACTCCGTTTTGTCGTACGGCGACAACGCGCCGCCAACCACGCACTTGCCCAAGCCCGTGTTGGAGCCGTTGTCGCACCAGCCGCACGCCGGATCATCCAAGCACTGCTGACAGCTGTTGTAGTAGCCGCACTGGGCACTGGACAGCGCCGTCGTTGTGCCCGCACTCAGCGCCGTTATCGGCGCCGACCGGCACTTCGAGGTGAACGTCGTCCACTCGCGACACTGCCCATACGGGAAGCTGGCCGTGTAGGCATTGCGATCGACACACCGCTGCTCGTTCTGGCACCAGATGCACTCGTCCTCGGTGCAGTTGTGGCAATTAGTCTGCGAGGCGCACATGGCACGACACAGCGCAGCGTCGTGCAGCGTGCGATTCAACGGCTGGCCCGTGCCGGTGATGTAGCTGCGACAGCGATTCGACTCGGGGTCCCACTTGCAGGCCGCGTTCGCCATGCAGGCGCGACAATTGTGCAGCTGCTCACAGGTGGCCTGCACCAGATGGTCCTCGAGCTCGGGACAGCTGTCCAAGCGCTTGGCATTCAGCGGCGGCGCCACAGTGGCCGCCGGCAGCTGTTGCTGTTGTGTCGTCGACGACGACGACGACGACGATGAGTCCGCGTAGAAGATGGAGGCCACCGAGGTGGTTTCGCGACAACGCTCCTTGCTGCACACACCGTTGCCGCAGTAGGTGCAGCTGAAGGCAGTCGAGACGCACGATTGGCAATTGCTGAGCTCCTGGCAGCGCAGCACGTGATGCAAGTGCTCCGACGTCATGGTGATGCGACTCTTCGACGGACACGCCACATAGTCGTATTGTTCGCGGCCGTAGATCGCCGAGCGCTGCACACGCATAATGTTGATGCAACGCATCATTTGCACATCCCAAATACACTTGACGCCCGGCCGTGCGCTGCTGCACTTCTCCTGCTTGGTGTAGTAGCTGCAGTGGCCGGCCTCGAAGCGCAGCATGTCGTTCAGCATCTGGCCGTTGAAGCCGCCGTAGATGTAGAGCGCGTCCTCGAACACCACCGAACTGTGGCCGAAACGCGCCAGGTCCGCCTGCAGGTGGGCGGGCATCTGGTGCATGTGCCAGGAATCACAGTACACGTCGTAGATGAGCAGGTCCTGGCTGTAGCACTTGGCGCCATAGCTCTGCGAGGTGTCGTTGTGCGTGTTGCCGCCAAAGACCATCATCAGGCCGGGATTGACGAAGTTCGCCGTGTGCAGCAGCCGCGCACTGGGCGCCGACGACAGCAGCTTCCAGATGCGCGTCGACGGATCGTAGGCAAACAGGCGCGAGCTCAGCACCTGGCTGGCATCGCTCTCCGACACAATGCCGCCGTAGATGTACAGTTTCTCGGTCAACAGATCGTAGGCGGCGCTGTGGCCGTAGCCGCCCTTCACCACGTACCCGCTCGTCTCGACGATCTTCCACTCGCGCGTGTTGAAGTTGAACTCCTGCACGGTGTTGAGGTAGCCATACTGTGATGAGTGCCCGAATATCACCACCATATACTGATAGTTGTTCTTGTCCCCGTAACCGGGCACCAGCGTTGCCGTGTGCCCGGCCACATGCAGGGGGCCGCACATCGCGTACGTGGCGTTGCAGGGCTCCGTGTTGACGGTGATGTTCTCCCACGTCTTGAGCGTGACGTCATACGACCAGAGCTCATTCGTGATGCCCTGGCCCTTGACGACGCCGCCGTACATGAAGATTTTATCGCCGTACATCACCGTGGAGGCGCCGTAACGTTTCTCGGGCGTAACGCTGCCGTCCTCGGCGCGCAGTGTTTCCCACACGTTCGCATTGAAGTCGTAAGTGCTCATTAGCTGGCCACGGCCATACGATTCGCCGCCAATGATGTGCAGTGTGTCGCGCCAAACGGCGGCGCCCTGCGATGCGCTGCCCGCCGGCGCCTCCGAGTGCTTCGGATGCACCGTACTCCAAACGCCGTGTGCACGCAGCTGGCTGCAATCGTCGCCGCCATACTCCTCATTGCATTCGCAGCTACAAACAAGACGCAGCGTTTAGTTGGGCGCAAATAGCAGGCGTGTGGTATGCTTACCGCTCCTTGTCTATCTTGCAAATGCCATGGCCACGCTCCTCAGTGCAGTTGTTGGGACAGGCGGCCACATTGCAGGCCTCGCCTCTGTACATAGGATCGCACAAGCAGTCGCCATCGCTGCACGTGCCATGCCCCGAGCACTCCACGTCTGTCATCGGGGAAAAAACAGATTTCAGTTGCGAGTGTCTGGTGCGATTGTGGTGAACTTACCGTCCGCGTCTGTGGGACAGCCATTCATCTTGTAGGTGAGGTTAAAGCCAGACATGTTGTAGGCATCATCGCTGAAGAAGTGCAGCAGCGCTGTGCCCGATCTCGCAATAACCTGCGGCACACGGCGTATGGAAAAGTTGCCCCTGTACATGAGGCCGCTGCAAGAAAGAGAGAGAGAGAGAGATTAAGTGGGGCTGCTTTGGAATTCCGTTTGAGGGTTGAACTCACCTGAAGACCGCCAGGAGCGGGGAATCCACGCTGTCGCCATCGTATATATACAAATGATCCCAGCCGCATTCGGTGGCAAATTCGCGCAGATGAATGCGTATGTTGGCGGCACGCGAGGGGTTCAGGTTGTGACGTCGACCCCCCCAGTGTGGGTGGTGGGCGTCAATTAGCCAACTGCACTTTACACTCACCGAATAGTTGCCCCAGCCGTCGTGTATCGTCCCCATGGGATGGTACATCCTATTGTTGTGCAACCGAAACGAAATGAAACGAGACGAAAAGAAACAGGCAAGTGAGACGGCAAATCCGTAAAAATAAATCAATTTTTTGCGAGTGTTTTTGGTGCAGCGGCAGCCAGCGGCCACTTGGCTTCCATTCAGAGTCGGGCTCGCAATTACACATGTAAATTGTGGCCAGATGATGATGCCGATGTTGCTGCTGATGCTGTTGCCAAGATAATTGAATTTGCCAGCCAACGCAAATGCAAGCTTTATTCAATTGACGATGATGCAGACACAATGTGGCGAGAAATCATTGGCGGCATGCGGCATAAGGAACGAGCAGCAGAAGCACCGCAACTGCACTTGCAACGTGATTCCCACTTGCAACGCTCTTTGCTATTTGCCATTTGCCATTGTTATTGCTATTGTTGTTGCAGTTATTAAAGTGGCAAGTCCATCCGCTTTCCGTTTAAAAATAACTGCTTTCTTCTCTTCGCCTTAACTGATACATAAATACACTTATCGAAACCCTTAAGACACTGCACACATACAGTAAACACTCGCAGCTGTTGGCCAGCCAAGTATTTACTGGCTAAATCGCACTTAGGTACTCGCATATCGTATATCAATATCGTAAAGATAACATTTATGAAGCCTGCGCAATTTGATATATAGTACAATCATTGTGTCTGTGCGCTGACTACAAATCCAACTAATTGTCTGTGAAGCCATTTCACAGACTGTTTGGCAATAAAAGGCGGAGACAAATTCACAAATGCTAATGACGTCGACGTCTTAGGCGACAAAGTGTTGAATCAAATGAGAATTGCATTTCTAAATGGTAAGAAAAACACAAAGCACGCCTCAAAATACATTTTCATCACGAACCCCAACCACAAAAAATGAGTTTGTCGCTAAGGTTATTATCGCATTTGCTGTTCGATAAAGGAAAGTTCATCTATAAGGAAGCATGTGACGCATCTGGAACAACGCCGTGTGTTTCTTAGATCGTTACGTTATCTCCGCAAGTTGTCATTGAATGAGCTTATGGAAAATTATGAGACATAATAAACTTTAGGCAGGTTATAAGTGTTATTCATAATAATAGCGTGTCGTCAAAAATAAAAAATGGGGTAATTTTGAGCACATTTCTCTGCTCGAAGTCAAGCTCAAAAACATTGCGGTTTATGACTTCAGGATTAAAGGGCTAGAGATTGTGCTAATTGTTATGTTGACAGCGTACTAATATGCTGCCATGAGGTTGGCGGGCCACAGCTAAATGTACATAGTTGATGGCCAAACCGAAATTAAACTGATAAGAAAACGCTTTTGCCGCTGATAAGCGCTGCTACAATTCGAGCGACGAGTTATCACTTGTAAATCGCACAACTAAATAGAAAGAAGAACGACGTGTGTATGCACACATACTTAGCACACTTCTATATGCTTCTATATATATGTATTTCCAGTATCGAGGCAATGACAATCGGTCAGTGCGGCAGAGAGCAAAGCAAAGCTTCTGCCACAATGACCAAGAAATGAGAAAGCCACAGTTGTGAGTGCTCGACCGTGCGATACCCACTTCTAGTCTAAAATTGCGATTTAATTCGATTTGAGGGGGCGTGACTAGGTTCTAAAGTAAACCTAGATAGCGTGCAACACTCTAAAGCGTAGTTGCCAAATTTGGGGTAGCTGCAACTTTTATAGCAGCAAGACGGACAAGTTTAGAGCAATTTCGCTGGCTAAGAATACTTTGTAGGTTTTAGAGGCGCGTTCAACAGTTATAATACCCTTTTACAGTCTCTGTAGCGGGTATAACGACAAGCTGTCCAGATAGAAATGCCCTTATCGAGCACACATTGTGTAAATACAACCGTTAGAAAACATAAACAATAGAGTCTTATGTGCTTTATGAGCAATTGCACACTTCTGATTAGAATGGCGCAAAAAAAAAATAAAAATAATGGAAAAACGGCATGAATTTAGTTGAAGTAAAAAGCTACATAGTGACAGGCAGGTTCAAAGTCAAGTCAGGTAATTAAATCAAGCAATGTGATTGGAGGCTGGAGGATGGGGGAGAGAAAAACGGCTGTAAGCGCAAAGAAAGGCAATTGGCCACCAAAGAAAGGTGAGGCAGAAAAAGCAAAAGAATAGAAATTGGAGAAGTGGCCAAGTGGCGGAGAACCCGTCTAACGAGAATGGGCAGCTGGCGCAGCTCGAAACTAAACCGTTGCTTGACACAAATAGGCCACAAACACAAAGCTTGGAATGATTGAATAATACATTTGAACGTTTGCTCTGCGTTGTCACTGCGACGGCTGCTGCTGTTGTTGTAGTTGTATGAATCATACGCGGGCGACAAACGATAACTAAATTGGCCCATTTGGATGATGACGGGTGCGAGAACAGCGACATTGTGAATGCGAATGTGAATGTGAAATCGTAATGGGGAGAAAGGTTAACTGACTTACCGCACTTTGCCGCCGCAGAATTGGCAGGCGGGTCCCTGCCAGCCATCGGCACAGATGCACTGGCCATCGAGGCACTGTCCTTCGTTCTGGCAAGGATTCGTTGTGCAGTTGTAGGCACTGGCGCTATGCAGGCCGCTGAAGCAGCCGTGGAAGAGTAACAGCGACAGCAATAGGAAACATTTTCGCCTGTATTTGGCGTTAAATGTGGGCGTTGTGCTGTCGCAATGCAAATGATGCTGTTCTCTCTCGTGTTGTTGTTGTAGTTGCGTGTTTATATCAACAATGCCACTGTTGCTGTTGTTGTTGAAGTAGCTGTTGTTGTAGCTGCTGCTGTGGCAATCTATACGATTTGAGCAGGATGTTGTTGTTCGCAAATATCGCGACGACGTTGCTTGTTTGTCTTGCTGTTGTTTTGTTGTGGTTGTAGACGAGAGCTTATGCTTATTCCCCGCATGCTCCACCAAGCACATTTTTCACTTTGCTGCTGTTGTCGCCTAAACTATTTGTATTGAATTTTCACACACACGTCGAAAGCGAACGCAACTTCTTCGATTTTCGCAGCGCTCGCATTGTTGAGAGCTGCGTAACGCACAATTCAAATGCACACTTTAATGCACATCACCAGAAACAGCAGCACTCTAACTAACACAAAAAAGGAACACACAAATAATTGCACAACCTGATGGCAAATATGAAAAAATAAAACAGTCGTATAACTACTGAGCAAAAACAATATATGAGTTGGGTGACCGCAAGTGGGTTATCGAAATATGCCAGTTATTGCCGGAAAATATACCAAATACCATAATTCGCTGTTGTAAGCTCGGTTACACTTTATTAGGTATGGGAAACAAAAAAAAAAAATATGCGTTTACAAGTGCGCAACCATTTAATTAATGTCTGAAGAGTTTCAATTTATAATACATAAACGGCGAGTGGCGACATTTTTGTTTATAAATGTAGCCAAAAAATAGATATACCAAAACTATCTAATATGATATCAATGGTCACACTGTCTATTGCGAAACCAATATGCATTAGAATGTGAATTCATTATCCAACACTTTTTTGTAACTGATATCAACTGTTAATGTGAGTCAAGAAACCGTTACTTATTTGTTTTCCTTTTTTGAAAAGTGTTAGTTTGAATTAATTTTAATATTTAAGCATTAGTTTGGATAAAATAAAATAAAAGTAATCTGCAATTTAAAACAATACACAAATTGCACTAGAACACGGTAGTTCTTATATTCTTGCAGCCCTGGTTGTGTAGCGCCACCAGTGCAATGTTATAATTACAGGGACTGTTATGTTTAAATTCAGCTTTTATAATTGTACCCACAATAAGCTTCATCCACAATTTGTTTTATTTAATTATTTGAAACCGTAAAATATATGTAATGTATGGGAAAAATTATAACAAAACAATATTTTTTTATGCAAATTAACAGCACACCGAAATGTTAATTAGCATTATTAGCTTTTTGCTGTAGCAGAATGGCGATAGGGAACTGACTATGTTAGTGCAGCCCTTGCGTGCGTTATAAACGCAGGCGAATTTTTTGCATTCGCGGAACGATTAGTTTATAACCATTTAGTGTAATTAGTGTACTTGCTGAATTAAAGTAGAATTTTTACAGATGCTTTACCGTTGTGCGCATGCAATGCAAACCAAATTCGCATTCTAATTGCCGGCTCCCGCCATTTTAACATATCATTGCGTGCAAGTCCAAAAAATCAATACAAGACGTTACAAATTATAACAACAGCAGAGAATTGAGACAACGAACGAGCGCGTAAATTCCGTCAGTTTGACAGTTTCTATGTAGTTGTCGGTTTCAGTGATAAGAAATGTAAATCACACAGCGCGTGCGCGCTCTTTACATTCACATGCATATACTCGACGACGCGTCAGGCAGGGCTGGCTTGCTATAATTTACAGGAGTAAAGCTTCAACAGTCGACGGTCGGAACTCGCTGTGCACGGTGCTTCGTGCTTTGTGTGTTGCTTAATGTTATTTCGCGTTGTGCCGCTGCATGTGCGTGCATGTGTGTGCTTGTGTGTGTGTGCCCAGTGAGTGAGTAAGTTAGTGTATGTGTGAATCAGTGGGAAAAAGAAAAATACATATGTAACCATACAACGCACACATACGAGTAGAAACATTAGCTTTTAACAATTGGCCAAAAATACCCGCAATCAATTAAATGCAACACAAAATTGCTGCATAACGATAATTAGATTGACAATAGCGAAAAGCAGCAACAGCAACGGAGAAAGAACCGCAACAGCAACAATTCAGCACCAGTCAAAGTCGCAGTCGCCGTCGCCGTCACCGTCACCGTCACTGCCGCAGCGCAGGTGAGTTGTGGAATTTTGTTACAAATGCAGCCAGCAGCCGCAGCACTAGAAGTTGAAGTTACAGCAGCAGCAGTCGCAGCATTAACAGTAGCGTAAGCCCAGCCCCTTGGGATGAATATTGGGTGGTGGATTTTGCCCGCACAGACACCACACTGAATGTCTATACAGGCGATGCGGGAGTTTGTGTTTGTTTGTTGTTTTTGGTGTTGTAGTTGTGGCAACGACTCTGCGCCTTCTGATTGCTATTCGAAGACATGGAGTTCTGGCTCGTTTTATTGTTTCATCTACATTTATCGACTTTACCCGTATTTACTTGGCTTTGTGCTCTGGAATTCCAAATGACTTACGACAATGAAGCTTAACCAAGTTGGAGTTCGGTTCGTTTCAGTTTTTTTTTGTGTGTGTTGTCGATTAATCTGCCTAACATAACAATGAAAATCGATTGGCATTGGAATTTCTTTCCTTTTCGTTTTCGGTTTTCGTAATCGAACACAGAAGTGCGAAAGGGAGCGAGGGAGGAATGGGAGTGAAGCAATCATAAGCACACGTCTATAAAAAGCTACACACACACGTACACACGCTACGACACCTACAAACACATGTATGCTGACTACTGCAGTATTAATGCGTGCCAAACGTCGAAATTCTTTTGCTCTTATTCGTTCGCAAAAACAACAAAGCCGCACTTTGCATGCAGTCGCGACGCTTCTGGACAGCCGCTATCTAATAATGTTATGTGTGCAGGTTAACAGCAATTCGCAATGTTAGTCATGTACTTACGTGCACACACATACATATGTACACATGAATGCATTTACATACTTACACACAAACGTTGTGCGTCCGGCAATTTCTCACTTTGCATAATTTCAATGCCGCTGCCAACGTTGACGTTGACGTCGACGTCGATGTCGACGCCGGCGTTAGCGCCAACGCCAACGCATGGCCGCCATTTCTTGCTCTTGATACGCCGCCTTCCTCATTCTCGGTCTTCGTTGCTCTTTGAGAAATTATTTTTAAATTTGATGTGTCGTCGTCGTTGTTGCTCTTGCTGTTGTTGCTGTTGTTCTTGTTGAATTCAGCTGCTTTGCTCTCTCAAGGTCGTTTACATTTGTTTTATTTATTTCTATGTTGGATGTGCTGCTTTTGTTTTATTGTGTTTCTTTCTTCTTTTAGCTGTTTTGCATTATATAATTTGAGTTGCGTCGCGGAGGACGACGCGTTGGCTGTTTGGCGGTTTCTGTGGCAAGTTCAAGTGCAACGTGTGGGCCGTCTCGCTTCTCTTGCCACCCCGCCTCCCCCCGCCGCTCTCACCGCAGTTAGCGCCCACGCCTCTTGCGGTTAGCAGTCAATGTTTTGCCAATATTTTCGCCAATGGCAATAAGCAACGTCGCATGGTTGTTATTGCTGCATTGTTATTGTTTCATGTTGTTGTTGCTGGCAGCCATTTACAGGTTTACTTTGCATAACTCTGCCAACAACTGGCAGTAAATAATGAATATCAAAATTGTTTATTTTCCGCCGTATTTGTCAAGAAACGAGCCCACCAAAAAAATAGAGACGAGCAGCGCTAAAATGCAAATTGCAGTGGCGCGACAATAAGATATCCTGCACTTTTTGCGGACCAATTAAATAATAGTTTCGCATTTTGTAAGTTGTAATTTGGGCGCTAAGCAGTAAACTATATTTTACATTTAAACACAGTGCAACAAATTACAAAGTCAATCAAGAAGTACTCAGATTATTTGTTCAAAATAGTTTTCAATAGTTGCATTTGGCAATTAACGAAATTTAATGTATTGCCTAATGGCTGCAGACATTAAATTATAATTCACTTGTTGTCCAGTTACAGGGTATAGGAAAGCAAAGCACGCGACAACAATACTACGCACTTGCGGTTGTGTGTGTGTGTGTGTGTGTGAAGCGCCACTGAGGCGCACAATTTTCCAACATGCGGCGGCTTTGGTCGGGCGAGGGGTTGGTTAAAGTAGAAACAAATTATACGACACCACACCCCCGCATAAAGTCAATAAACAAGAGCCTGAAACAACAACAACAACAGTAGCAACTGTGCAGCCCGCCAGCTTTTATATTTCCCAGTGCGCTCCCGGTTCGCAAAGCTCAGTGCACAAAACATTTAACCTACCCGACAAACACCCATCGCCCCTTGTTTTGCCTAACCAAACCCATCTATTCCACTCCTTCAGACAGGACAAAGGGCGTCCGCTTCGCCCCCTCAGGATCTCGCCGTTTTTGTTGTATTTGTCAGAGTTGCTTTTCTTGGCTGTCATTTATTTCGTCATTTATGCAAAACTTTATTGCTTTCTCTTGTATTTGCGGCGAGCTCTTCGGGATTTGCTGCCAGCTGAGCTGAGAGTGGATACATTGGCCGAGTTCAGCTGCAAATGCGTCAATTAAGTGCATGCAAGTGACTCCAGCTCAAATATTTGTCCTCTCGCAATCTTCGTGTGTGTGCTGGCGTGCTGTTAATTAAAGTCAAAGCCCATTGCGAGTGCACGGTTAGCAGTCGGCTCGCTGCCGCGTTGCCACGCTTTGAACTGCTTTGAGTCGACGGGTCTACAATAATAGCAACATCGACGACTACAGCAGAAAGTTAAGATAATTATGCGGGGCGGGCTAGGTGGTTGAGATCCTTGTCTTAGGTGCTTTGGCAACATGCAAAACAACGCACACGAAATGTGCTCGAACAACTTGCGAGTCCTGTTCAGATTTTCGCTTTTCGTTTTGCCGTTGCTTTTGGGCCCATGTTGTGTGTTATGCATGGCTGCATTTTCATTACGCAGAGCTGAACTAGTTTAAAGCAGCTCAAGGACACAAGGCTCGACATGCCTGGCCTGTTCTTTCTGTTCCGAGCTGCCTGCTTGCTTGCCCTGACATGTTGTCAGCATCAACGCAAGATCAACGAAATATGTTTCGGAACAATGGCGACGGCGACGGCGACATCGTTAGTCAAAATGAAAAATTCGCCATGCGATTATAATCATAAGCCATAAATTGTAGCGGAGCTTTGGGCCAATTAATGCGCGAATTAAAAAACAACTGACAAAGTGCTTCACTCAACAGTTTATCAATGAGTCAAAGAGGCCAGCAGAGCAATGTATTCATTTATTTCAATTACACGTTGCGGTTCATCATTTTATTTATATTTTCCCGCGGCTCGTTATCAGTTTACTCAATTGCAGGACGTAATTCAAGCCTCGAGAAAATGTTGCTAGAATCTGAACACAATTGGGTCGAAATTACTATTTATAGAAGGGTTTAAAAATACTTGCAAACAATTTACAGATAGCTCGCCTTAAGAGAACTTCTAAAGAATTCGCTTATTGGGTTGCTCGCTCGAGAAGTAAGACGAGTACATTCGCTGTTGTTGACATAAAAATTCTTTGTAGGCATAAAGCAGGCGCCTATGAAGTCGTTTTCCTTTCAACTCGTGCCCGCACACAAAGACAGAGAAGAAAGGCGAGTTAAGCGCCTTAAATGCGTGATGCGTACAATGGGGCGTATGCTTAATCCCATTTTGGCAGTTTAATTGCAACAGCCAAGACGGTCGCCTGAGTGTGAACAAAGCAGCGCAAAACTAATGTACAACTTATGTGCAACAACTAATCTAGAGCTTAAGCTTACGCACGCCATAATACCACGTACATTGCTAACGTGTGTGTGTGTGTGTGTTGTGTGCTGATTTCCACATAATTAAATTCTGATGGCAAGGCCGCTACAAAAACTATTGCCTACTTCGCAGCGCGGCGTCGCACAACACATTTCTGTTGCCTACTTTCGAGTGTCGCGGCTATTTTTGTGGATTTCTTGCAAACTTATTTGTCAGACAGCAAGCGAGCCAAGGACAAGGTTGACTGCGTTTCGTTGCCGTTGTTGCCGTTGTTGCCGTTGTTGTTGTTATTATTGCTGGTTAAATGCGCATTCCATGTAACTGTGCAGCGAACCCTTGCCACTTGCAGCAGTTGCACGTGACAAGTGGCAAGTGTCTAACACTTTTCGGACTGCTTGACACTTCGACAGTTTTGCGACGGCGTTCATGAATTCTGCCAGCTTTTGCACTGTGGCAGGGAGCGCTGTGAAGTTGTATAATTTTAAAGCGGTCGAACAATGCTTTTCAGGCGCTGTGTGTGAGCTTATAACTGTTAGCCGTCTTTCTGCTTCTGTGTGTGTTAAAGTGGGCAAAGTAACACGTACGAAATATGGCTCGTGGCATATGTGCAATCATTCGTAGCATTCTCGTGGCTTTGCTTTGATTGTTCGACAGTTAGACAAGGAGCAAAGCAGAGCGCAGGACGATTGGGGCATGGGCAACCTTGGCTTGGTAATTGAAATTTAATTCAATGCTAGCTAGCACTACAACAATGGCATTGGCAGACAAAGACAACGTCAAAGAAGAACGAGCACGAAGCTGAGTTATCAATATTTAAACAGGCTGCCTTTTAACGAAGACAAACCAAAGTGGTTTTGTTTTATTTGTCCCAATGCTCTGTCTCAATGCTGTCAATGCTTTCCAAAGGTCATTAGTTTGCTGACTGATGCCGCTGTTGACAGACTGCCGAGCAGGCGGAGAACTGGATGCGCACCCCTAGGCGTATACTCAATCAAAAACAGTATATCATATGACAAATTCAATCAGACAAAGTACACGACATAATTGAAGTGTATGCACAGCCTGCGGCACTGCGATGCCCCGGACAAATGTTGATGTTGTTGACTGCTGCCTAGACACACACACACACGAAACGCACACAGACACATCAAGCTATAGTGGATGCTAGACGAAAACAGTAGCAGCAGCATCACATCAATTATTCAAGCACATTTTGAAACATTCTGATACACTGAGAAACTGAGCAGCGTCAAGCGGAGAGAGGAGACAAGGGAGACAGACTGTCAGACATCGGTTGACAAACTTTGCTGAATTATTAAAACCAGCGAGCAACTTTTAACAATTTTTATAATTTCATATTGCACAAGTTCCCCAGCGTGGGACGATGTGTGTGTGTTGGTGCGTGCGAATGGGTTATCTGTGGCAATGGTAGATAGGACATGTGCGACAACATGTGCAGACTCGTGCTCGAGGCAAGTTTGTCCACTTACCACTAATATCCAATTAGCGTCCCGGTCGTGCCCTGGAAAGTGTGCTTCAAATTATGTTTGCTGCGTGCTGCAATTTGTCAACCCCTATGAGCTACAGCTATAGAGCTGGCAAGCATATGCCAACACATGTACACACTCCAACACACACACAGGCACACAAGCGTGTGCTGCGGTGTGGCTGATAAGGCAGGCAGCTCCCATGGCATTAGCTTTTATTGTAAATTAGTTATTGGCATGTTATACTAAACGATAATGAAACTTCCCCCATTTCTCGCCCACGCTCTCTTATCTAGCAATATGTGCGAGACGTAAATCAACCGCTGAGAAGGAAAGCAGCAAGAGAAACTAATAGTTGGCTTCATTGTTGATGTGGTAGCAAGCGGAAGCGGAAGCGGCGCCAACTCGTAAAATGCATTTACACTTCGAACGCAACATCAACACAAAATGCGACTGCACAATACTATCGTTGTCCTGGATGGGAAAGGTGCCAGATGATATACCCGAGGTAAGTCATTTACTTTAATGGCCGCTCACTCAAGTTGGCCATGCTATTAGTGTCCAAACTGCTGCCCCCCCCCCCCCTTTCCCGTCACCGGCTGAGCCTAGGCCATCCTTTGCCTTTCAATATTAATACAATAAATACTGACAATGTCCATTAAACCGTAGACCACTTTAAATTGCTGCCGCCACTATTAAGTGCGACTGGCCTCGGCCATTAGATCAGTAAAACTCCCGGGCGACACTGCAAAGTGTGTAGGAGTGTGTGTGTGTGCGAGTGTGCGTGTAGAGGAACCAGCCTGGCTGTAGGAAGTGCGGCTTATGAACGTGACAATGTATAAAACAGAGCCTAATGGAAACGGATGAGACTTAATGCCGGGCATTAAACATTAAGCTCTGATTTACAGGTCTACAGCAAGGGGTTTTATTTAAAGCAGCAGCTTAACTGGGACTACAAATATATTAGCAGCGATGAGGAGCAAAATTTGCCAAACTGCTGATATCAATATTAGCCTAAATCAAGTCTCTAAGCCCGCAGCGGAGTAAGATACTTATTCGCTGCTTCCCACACAAAAAGCATTGCATACTTTTCGGCATTTCAATTAAAACGGCTGAACGGCTTTATTCGATTTCAAAATACATCAAAAGCTAATCGTTTTTGGCCATTAGATACTTACGAGGTATGTGTCATTCTGGCAGGCATTGGAGTGCTAAGCGTTGACGGGTTTCATTGGGTATTGATCGAGTTTTTCTATCGCACGGTTTTCCGTACGCATGACTTGATTTCAGGCATTTCTCAAGTGGCACGGCACACCGGAAGTGATGGATTCACATCCACAGGCTGTCCACCGTGCGCCGCGTCTATTTATAGGGCGTTGTCGCGCTCGTTCTTGGCGTGTTGGGCGGGGGCTTAAAATTGATTTTATGTGTTTATGTCTTGTGCGTCAAGGTAATCGGGATGGACCGTCTGGAGCCTTAACTTTTCCAATTATTATGAACTTTCAATGCCTGGGCCAGCACACAAATGCCATCTAATCCTTTTTATATTGAATATAAAAATCCAATCACGTTCAATGCCGTCTGAAGCTTCGCTCCTTACTCGCCTCCCAATGTCTTGTGGCGCCAAATTAAAGTCGAGTGGGCGCCTCAAGTGGCTCAGTGCTTGTAAGTGTATCCCGCACTCCAATAACACGTTTGTGCCCCCCTTCACTGCCGCCCTATGCTTGCCCCTTTTCTCGATCATCGTTCGTCGGTTTGTCATTCAGTTTGCCCATTCGTCTGACGTCTGACCGAATGCCCAGCAGCAGCACTTGCTTGCGATTTATTTAACAGTTTTCAATTTCATTTTCAACACCCAACTGTGCGTTGCTGTGTGTAAGTGTGTATTTTGTGTGCGGTTAAGGGCACGTGTCGGGTTTGCGCGTGTCGATTCTTCTTCTCATTCTTCCCACTTCCCATTTCCCCTTCACATTCGCATTCCCATTCGGAAGGGCACTTCCAATTCCATTTCCAATTCCATTGGCCATGGCCAAGTGCAAGGCGGTGTCGTATTCTCGTTACGGCCGATAAGCTGCCCAGTTGTAAGAGAATGAAGAACGCCTTTTTAAATGTAAACATTCGCATAAATTCAATTTGCGCAAGCAGAGGCTGCTTGAGATAAGGTAATATTGTTGGTATGCTGCAGTTGAGCATACCCGTCTTTAATTTCATACCCCTTTTTCGACGTGATTACGCCTTCATTTCGGTAAATGCTCGCCAAGCCGCTGGGAGTTGTAGCTTTGCTTTCAAATAAATCATCTCAGCGACAAGCTGTGCGCGCCTCTTTAAATATTCCCTCATCGCCAACATCAAAGTTCAAGTCCAAGTCGAAGTAGATGCATTGCGTTTGCGCTGGACTTGATCCTTGGTGTCATAATGTTTTAACAGGCACTTCGGTTGGACGGCGACTTGAAACTCTGCTGACTGATTGCTTGCTCTTGGCTGTGTGTCGTCAAAGCCAATGTGTCAGAGACGATCATAAAACGGCGCTCCTCAAAGTCCTTGGCTGTCATTTCGTTGTCCTCGTCTCGCACTCGGTGTATTGTCAGTGTCTTTGGGCCATGGGCAATCAAATTGCTTGGCACAATAGGCAGCAGCGCTTGACTGTTTCGAGCTGCCAGTGTCAGCGTCAAGTCAAGTGCACAGTGCACAACATATGAGCCATTTGCCAACCGCTTCCCGCCCTTGTCTCACCACTGTCTTTCAGCTTAGGGGTTGCAGGCAGGCGTCTCTCAACTGTCGCGCCGATTCACATACATAAATTGACATAACAAACGGAGACGTTTGCGTTTCTGACATGCCCGAAATGAAATCGTAAAACGAAATTCGATAGCGCTTCATAAGAGTGTGCAGCAAGCACACTTTGACGAGTGTGTGTGTGTGTGATTGCGAGGGCAGTGCGGGGGTGGCTTGCTGGGGAACACAATCACAGCGAATCTGGGATAACATTGCTTGTCATTTCGTCTATGGTCATTATGCAAATGCGCAGCGAGCGCAACAAAAGCGAACTAAAATTACAAATCTCATTTGAAATCCCTGCATTTATTTGCGCGATGTTCATGTGAAGACGTAATGCAGAACGTGCCTCATCATAAAATCTCTTTGGCGGCTTGTCGCTAATTTATCCACATTATTATTCATAAAGGCCGCAAGTGGCGTACAGGGTATATAGCCGTCATGCTTCAAGCTTATCGTCGGCAAGACAAATTGATACTTTGTCGTGTATTTTAAACGTCCGCCCGAAAGTATGCTACATTTTAGGTGCCTTTGCAGTAGATATCAAGTTGCAGGGTATCTGGGAGTTAAGCACTCTTTGGCGCCGCTCTGCACTCAGCTTAAATTCATAATTTGACGCATTAAGCGAGTTGTGTGTGCGGCTGCCTGTGTGTGTGTGTGTGTGTGTGCGTGTGGCTTTGCAATGTGTCTGAAATGTGTTTAGCATATTTATGAGGCGCTCGAAAGTATGCTACACTTTTTGCTACTTCCAACAGATTTCGCATTAAGCATTAATAAATTGCAAAAGCGTCCACTAAGCTGCCACGGACTGGTTCTGCTGTCATTGCCGCTGCCGCTGCCGCTACCGTTGCATGCGTATAAATTCCATCATCTTAACTGTGGCTGGAAATGCCTGGCATCGCTTAGCGTAATTAACTTGGCAACTGTTGATGAAGTCGACAAACGTTGCTATCGTTTTCCTGACCGAATACATGGCCAAAGCATTAGTGGGCGACTTAGTCGAGGCTTCATTAGCCAGCGAGAGCTGAGCATCATTAATAAGTCGTCCTTCTGCTGACGTTGACTGTTCAACTCTGACTGCTATCTCGCTGCCTCTTTAGCCACGCGCTTTACCCGGCTTTTTGCAGTGTTTTAATTACATACCGTAAAAAATAATTGAGTTCTTAGTCCCATTCAATCTGAGTGCACTGCGCGAAACCCGCAAATGACAGTTGGACGCCCTGGTCACTGACCAGGCACTGTGAATGCCGTTTGGCTGGACTGGCCAATTGGCCCCCCTGCCCCACCGCCCCATCGCCCCTAGACTGCCGCTAATTATGTGCACTAGACTGTGCTTATGCCGGCGGCATTTCATTTCATTTCGTTACGTTTCGTTCTGCTTATGGCCAACAGGCGCACACATTTCACGGCACTTTTGTTTGCCGCTGCTGAGCTTCAGCTTCAGCTTCAGCTTGAGCTATGGCAATCGCGAGGGAACTAGCTGGGGAGCGGGGCGGAGAGAGCGGCTGCTGTGTTATTTATGTTTGTTTCATTGCGCGTGTTTTTATTTAATTTTGCAAGGACCATAAAAATGCCAGAGCAGCGCACTAGACGCAACTGTTGTTACAGACCCTGGCTGTGCTACCTTTCGCTATGTTCCTACGTTTATTATATTCGTAATGAGCTGAGCAGATACCCTCGAGCCACAGCCAGCAGCCGGTAATACATGCCGTTGAATGCGTGATGGCTGCAGCTGTGTTAGTATCTCGTAGTTGCTCAACTGCTGTGGCAAAGTTTGTGCGTAAAAGTTGCTCACACGATGTTTCAAAACTCATCTGGCAGAGCAGACAACTCACGCGTTATAAATGTGTTACGTGAGCAACGCCCCCAAGAGTTCCAGCGAGAGCAATAACCCCCCGTCCTGCCCCTGGGCTACTTGCAACTCCATCGCTGCTTGCCACGCATAAGCCGCTTTAAGCATGAAGCGCAGGCTTCAGCTTTAGAACAGGTGCCGATTACAAGTGCCAATTCCATTGCTGCTGAGTTGCCGAGTTAATTGAAAACTTTTTAATTGTTTGGCCTAAACTGAAGTCGAGTTAGTTTGCGATTAGGCCGCTTTGATTTATGCTCGCCTGCTGCTGACAGTTTCAATTAAGAAACGGCACGCGCTGTCGACTGCCTCCCCCCTCCTGCACTCCCCCAATTGGCAATGCAATTGAAGTCAGCCGTCTGCACTTAGTCCTGTTTGTGCCGAGCTCTAAAAACAGTAATTTAATGTGAACACACACAGTCACAGTCGGCCTGCAGAAGCGAGAGAACAGTTCAATCTTGCTTTTTCATTCAACGTTCACATTCCCATCCACAGCCGGTCGACACTCCACTCCTTCCACTTGGCTGACATTGTGGCTTTCAGTTGTGTCATTGATTGGTTTACCCAGCATTTTGTTTGTTAGCTTTGGCTTCAGCTCGGACCCCAAAGCGGTCTCCCAGTTGTAGTTGTAGTTGTTGTCGATGTGAATGTGAATGTCGTTATAGTCGTAGTCGTAGTCGTAGTTGTAGTTGTAGTTGTGTGTGCGGTTATTGTGCCTGCTACTTGCCAATCTTGCCACTAACCACTTGCCACAAGGCTCGCAACGCCCACATTCAATTGTTGCACGCCAAATCAATCAATTATGTAAGTGACCAGGCTTAACTATTGCATACCAGTGTATGTGGTCTGGCATCAATCCCGCTTCGATAGTTTCAGCCTTTGCTCAATTCAATTTCGTCCCTCGACAACGTCATTCAGCTCTTCAGCAATCTATGAACTACGATTTTCTATTCGTGCATTGTTCTTGTTCTCTGTTTTTTCGTTTTTCAACTGTTGCCGTGTTGCCGTGTAAGCAGCTTAGCTCCACAGAATGCGCAGCTGGTAATTGCTTTAATAACACAATGCTGTGCACTCTACGAGTAAGTTCGCGTTTGTCCCTTTCATGCATTGCGCATACGCCACGTGCACGCCAAAAAGTTGTTCGCTGTGACAGGCAAAGCATAACGGCATGTGGATGGAATTGGGAATTCGGGAAAGGCTCTGAGTTGAAACGGCAGCTGCCAGGAGAGTGCAACGAATGGATGCATATGCATGGCAGCTGACATGGCGTGTATCTCATGCTCCATTTGTCAACGGTGCGTCGGGCGGCAGGGACACGTGAACACCATTCGCAGCTATGTCTGTCGACAGCGACGAATCTATATGCGGGTGCCTTTCTTTTTTACCTGCCGTTCCTGCCTCGCTGCTTCTCGTATCTGTCGCTTTGCATTGTAACAAAAGATGAGTTGCACTTGAGCATGCTAAAATGCGTTATTAAGTGCATAAATATGCAATGCGCACAAGCGCACCCTGCTCCCTCCCTCTGCACCCTTATCCCTGTTGCTAACAATGGCGCTCAGGTGAACTGACAAGTGGATGGGGCGCGATTGTGCGAAGAGCTTTTGAAATTTAATAAAATGCAAATGCAAAAGCCTGTGAAGCAGACATATGCAATTCAAGACTCAGACATGTGAAACGCCCCCGTCCCCGCCCCCGCCCACACATGAACCCCGTGCGATCTGCGACCTACGAGTCGCGTCAAGCATTGTTAGGAAGGCTGGCTGGGCAGACAGGCACCTCGTACGCTAATGAGTTGGCCCCCATCTCCGTCCCCGTCCCCGTCCCCGTCCCCGTTCACGTCTCGGCATAGCACACAAAGGCGGCCAAGGACAATGGGCATTATATGAATTATGCAGCCCCAGCAGCAAAGGGATCGGATGCACTGAAGCGGCTGACCTGCCGAATTGCGGTAATGGCAAATACATGTACGGCCAAATGTGTCAAATGCTTTTTTAATTATTTTAAATGCAAATGTGCAAATAAACTAAACGTCGACGGGCTCAGAACAGAAGCCCTCCGCCTCCCCAAACCACAAATGAAAATGAGGAGAAAGCAGCAAAGGAAAATCGATAATTACGGCTTTCGGGTAAGGTAGCAAAAAGGATCAAAAGCCAAACACGTGCGCAACGCCAGCAGGCATGCCACACATACTCATACTGCCACATATTTGCTGTGGCACAACTGCAAAAGTTGCCTGTCAACTTAGATTTGGGTGAACTTTTGACAAAGGAATAAAAAACATTTCGATATGAAACATAGATAATTTATAGCACTTCGAATGGCCTGCAACGAAATGTGTCTGAAGATTAAAGCAGTTCTACTAAGAAATACAACATACGATTAAAGTTTTCAGACGTTATGAAACATGTAATTGGCTTTGTAGAATTTTGAGTTGCTATAGGAACATATATTGTATTGATAATTGTGCATTACAGGTACAGGTATTAGTATACGTTATTTATGCTGCTCAATCAGCGTGCCAACTTGGATGCCCGAGGCATAACAAGTTCAGCCTCCCCCCAAACACACAAACTGTAAACCTGCAAGCCCTCAAGAGCTGTCAGGTCTTGGCTCTTGGCTCATGGTTCTCAGCTGTCCTCTGTCGGTTGTCGGCTGTTGGCTGTCGACCGTCGGTTGTCGGTTGTTGGCTGTCTGCTGTCATTTGTTCGACTGTCTGTCGGTTGTTAGCTGTTTGGTTCCCTTCGCCCCAGCCTTTCGTTTCGCACTCTCGCACTCACACGCGTGCTTGGCACAAGTGGCAAAATGTTGTTACGTGAGCATTAAACCATATTTTAAGTTATTAAGTTATTGACAAAAGCACACGTCACCCCTTTAGCCAAGGGTTCCTCGTATTCGGCTTCCCCCCCGCCATTCAGCCACCCATCCGCTGCCACCCGGGGTCTGGTGGTCTGGGCGCCCATGACTGGCAGCCGTTACCGTTGCCAGGCAGAGCTCGGAGCTTAGGGCGTGTATCTGGATGACACTTGTGTGCGCTGCTTATCCGTTGTTGTTTACAATGCCAATGCCACGCCCTACAGCTACAGCCGTACTCACACACACACACACGCACACACAGTCGCACACTTATATAATATATCCTGTATTATATGTCTGCACATAAAAACTGTAAGCGGCACGCATAAAAAGAAATTTTCAATTTAGCCCAAGCTGCCGCCGGAGGCGTCTTCGGCCTCCTCCTCCTCCCCCCCCCCCACAAAATGTGTGTGTCTCTTCTCTTTAAGTTTGTTTTTGCTGTTTTTGTTTTATTTCATTTTGGCTTTGGTCTTCGGGGATCTGCGGCAAGTGCTGCCAAATTTGTTAAATTTTTACAAATTTCTGTTGTGAATTAAACATAAATATGGCCATAAGTTACTCCCGTGGCGCAGGTACATATATTCCCCCCTCCCCTCACTCCTGATGCTTGCCCACGTTCTTTCGTGTTTCATCTGCCTTCTGGCTTCGTTTTTATTCGTCTGCAGTTTGTGCCGTTGAGTGGGGATCTGTAACCTAGGAGCTGTTTATAATAGCCATGAATCTCGTTTAATGCCTGATCTGCGAACAATAGCTGTTGTTTAAACATTGTTTATGCAAACTGCTCTGAAATATTCTGCATTTATTTAGTCTTTGGCTGGAACTATCATTTACAAGAACTGTTGGCAATATATTTTGCAACTGAGTAGAGCATTTGTCTGTCGTTAGTTGCGAGTGAAACATAGTTCAACTGCAGCTGCAGCTGACATGAGACAAAAGCAGTTGTGGGCCCGAATATGTTTTGGCCACAGCTTCGAATGTGAAATGCGGTTGAAGGCTGCTTGCGAATGGCACTTGGCCTGGCTTGTACCACGTATATAGAATATTTCGCTGGCCATTTGGCTGGCCTTAAGAGCAGAGCATTACGCTGTCTGTAAGTTAATTCTCGATGAGTGCACGAGTGTGTTTAGCTGTGTATAAGTTGCAGAACTTTCCCATCAACGTGTGTGCGTGCGCGGGCCCAAGGGGGGCGGCAATTCAAGCTGTCGGGGCAAATAAACAGTCGCCAGAGCTGGTCAATGGTTGCTTAGTTTCCAGGAGACGGAGAACTTTTTATGTGTAAACTCAAGTGTGTGTGTGTGTGTGTGTGTGTGTGTGTGTGTGTGTGTGTGCACATACGTCAGCAGCCTTTTCACTTTTCCTTTTGCTTTTTGTTTGGGCGGCGCTGCCAAATCAACCACCGTCGTCGTCGTCTTCGTCGTTGCCGCAGATAATTTGCGAAGAGAGTCAGGGGAGCGGCACGGAGCGAGGCGAGGGTGAAGCCAGTGCCATGACCTACTTTGCCCACAACTTTTTCAATTTGTTTTGTCATCGAGTGTGCTCGTGTGTCCACACTTCAGTTGTGTGTGTGATAGCTCGCCTAAAGGTTTAATAGGTTTATTTGGTTAAATATTACAATGTGTAAAGAATGTGGCACTAAACTCTCATCTACTTCGAATAAAGCTTTCTTTGAATGGTTAAACTAAGCCGCTGCAGTTAGGCAGCAGCAAACAGCATCAGGCTCAGCATGGCATAGATGCGTCGCTCGATCGACACAGCGCCATTTGCAATGCTCCCAGTCGCTGGCAAATGATCGGGCACCATATCTTGGGTCCGTATACGATTCTCATCGTTCTCGTCATCCTCCTCCTCCTCCTCTTCCTCCTCGTTGTCGTCATCATCCTTGTCAGACCGGGGCGACTTCGTTGCGCCTGCCATGAGAAGCCTCAGCTGTTCGCGCTGCAATGGATTCAGCTGGCTGGGACTGCGCTCCAAATCGGGCGCCGGCAGGTAGGGCGTGTAGTGGGAGGGGGCAGCGGCGGGTCCGCGGTAGCCGTACATAAACATTTGGGCGAACAGGTTCTTCACATTGTAGTCCGTGATGGTGGCCTTCAGTGTGCACGGCGAGTAGTGGCTGTATTCGACCACGGGCGCCGCGTTGTCCGCGCTGTCCAACATGTTGAGGAAGTGCTGCGAGTGCAAGTTGCAGGGTGAGAGGTGATCAATCAATTGGCCAGCTGGCTACTCACGTCGAAGAGCACGAACTTGATGTAGGTAATGTAATTCCTGTCGATGTAGTAGAACACCACAGAGTGATTGCCGGCTCCCTCCAGTGACGATGTCTGTATCGTTTCATAGATCAAGTCGTCGCCTGCAAATCGCCAACAAGTTGTTTAGCTGCCGAGTGCACAGTGCAGAGTGCTTGCTACATTACCCTCCTGCCGCTCGCCGATCTCGATAATCTTGTCGAACAGCTGATTGTCCGTCTTGTTCTCGTTGTGGAAGCCGTCGCCGTAGTCGTCCTCGAGCAGCTCCTCGGCGTGTGTCTGGGGCACCATAGCGCCCTTGTACTGCGTGCCATGGGCCAGCAGCAGAGCCGGGTCGAGAGTGGACTGGGTGTGATTGAAGCCGAAGATGTTAATGCTCACATCGAATGCCGTGCGCGGTTCCTCAACGATGTCCGCCACATCCTCTTCGTTGAGGTTCTCCACGTCGGGCGAATTATTGTATTCGATGAGACGCACTATGCCCACGATGAGGCTGTCGGAATAGCTGAACTGCACATCGGCCGCAATGTTCTGGAAAACGATGTGATAAACTCGATGATTCGAAATGCGGAATTCAATCAAGCATGCCGTGTATAGGCCACGCCTCGTCGACCCCATCCAACCGCACAACAACAGCAACAAGAGCGACACGAGCTAATTTCGATACTTTGCATCGCCTTATAAATACAACAATGTGTTTTTGCACCGTTTCTGAGGAAAACTCGCGTCATAAGTAGCCGCCAGCATATTGGCTTATTGAAAAACATTTACATTTCATTCGTCGCCCTCTGCCGCCGAAGAGCTGTCAGAAGTCGTGCCAAACAGGCGAGTTTGCAGTATATACGAGCTGATTCTTCAAAAATATCGTACTTTTCTTGCACACAAATATTTTCGAATATTTTGCGCTCGCATACTCTGCCCAGACATCATAATCGCTTTTTTCGCGCAAATTGTAACGCAAAAACTATTTGTAGACACATGATAATTTATGGATTTATGATATTTCGCTTAGTTTTAATGGCAGTATAATCCCCCATGTTTGCTAGTTTGATTTCTGAGCACCTGAGTAGGCGTTTGAAATGTTTTCCGCCATAACTCAACTCTCGCCAGATATTTAATTGCTTGTATTATTTGCAAAATATTGAGAGTATTTGAACTGCGACTTTGCCGTGTGGTTTCTGCGAATTTTAGCAATGCAAATGAAATACCTTTTTAGATGCTTGCAACGCGTCGTGTCGCAATTTTTATAGATAAATAAGTGCCGTGCAAAGTACGTTTGTCACATTACCTAATTATGCAGCTGAGTGTTTCGGTTGTTGCTCGCTATGAATATTTAACTGGGATCTGCTTTTAATTAGCGTGCAGCATGCGACTACATGTTGCTAATTCGACTCATAATCCTAGAGGCAATAATCTGCGCATCTAATGGCCAAACAAAATAATGCGGCAGGCCTGGGACAAGAGTGCGGCACAGACATGTAGTAAATATATAAATAAATACATTTCCACACATATAGTTTGCTGTTTGTTGCTGCTGTTGTTGTTTTCCCCTATTTCTCTGCGGGCACTTTTCGTGGCGCGGTGACGAAAAAAGCAAATTTCAATTCTATTTCTGGTTCTCGATTTGGGAATATGCAAAAACCAAGCGACAACTTAGAGGGGTCGACGACGACGACGACGACGACGACAGACAAGACGACAAATGTCAACTCACTTCCTCCGATATGATGTCAATGTGGGTTATCGGCTCGTCAATGTTGTAGTTGAAGACAACACTCGCCGGCTTGCCGTCGCTGGCTGGACGCGAATGCTGCACATCCTTGAGCAGCAACTGATCGCCATCGATGCGTTGGCCAACCGTAAAGATGCGATGACCCTGCACTCCACCAGCGGCCAGCAGCAGTTGCCCAGTGATGAGCGCGATCAGAGCGAATGTGGAACACATGCTGTACGGTTTCAGTTCGAAATTGTTGCCAGGAACTGGGCACGTTGCCGACGAACGCGATCCGAGAATCGAGAAATTGTTTGTGCCCCGGCAACCGAACGTTGGCAACTGATTCCGAAATGCGCTGCCAGCTCTCGACGGCGGCTGCCGATCAGCCGAGCAAATTTCACTTTTATGAGACGCGCAGCAAGAATGAGAGATAGATACAGGGCAGATTCGATGAGAGAGATATTCACTAGTTGTCTCCGCATTTGCAGCTGTTGCGCGTTTTGTTTATTATTGTTGTCAGCGAATTGATAACGCTGCGTGGACTTGACCCCAAACACGTCGTTGGGCAACTTCCTCTTCGCGCCCACAACTTGCCCTCCAACGACCTTTAAATAGACATTCGGCTGACCAGAAACCTATTTTGATGCGTTTAAATTTAACACCGAAATGTGCAAAAATAGCAGGCATTTGGTTTAGGCCGCGAAAGCTAATGTGTCGTATGAGTGATGACTTCGACTGAGATCCAAAAACATGCAGCTATGCTCTGCAGTTGTATTTAGGTTGTATCAGCAGTCAATTCGAAATGCATGTAAACCTTGAGCTGCTTCGACATAGATGTAGTTGCCAATTAATTTACGAATATCATTGCCAGACGTGAATTGACGCAGCTAGGGAAATATTGATGGCCTTGTCTGGAAATTAGCATTCCAATTCGACAGCTGTTTAAACACATTTCAAATAAATCTGTAAAGGGAATTTGTGGCAATACATTTTAAAGTCAAAGCTTAGCATGCGAATTTAATAATGAATCTCTTAAATGCAGGACGAACTGAGAGTAAAAAATGTGCATACGTTTTTTAGTTTAAGCCGCGAACAAGAACGGAATTCATAGAACAGATTGCTGCACAGCGGTTATGATAAACCAAGCTTAATTAATTTATTCATTTATTGTGCGTTTAAATGCCGCCTTTGTTCCGGCCAGAATCATTCCGTGGAGACCTATTAAAATAAACATGCGCTTTCAGCCCGGCCATGGGCCATGCTAAAGATACAAAGAGTGGGAGCAACAGAGAAAACCCGAAAGAGAGAGAGAGAGAGAGAGAGAGCGCGATAGCGGAAGAGAAGGGCAAGTTATTCAGGTATTTGTGTAAAAAGTTGCATTTAATTAAAAGTTGATGTTGTGGCGCTTAAAGTGGAGCAGCAGTGCTGATAACGCGCCACGAAGCGCGACAATGCAGCAAATGGCGGCGACCACAATTTATGGATGCAACATGCCGCATACCGGCTGCCACATACCGCATGCCACAGCCCGTAACTGCAGCAACCGAGCAAACATTGAAGTGTTTGGAGCTGCTGCATTGAAATTTGAAATTTGTGCAACAATCTAATTGCAGCAATCTAAATGGGAATTCGAAAAGCATTGTTACTGCCGTTAGCCGCCGGCCAAAAAGTCTCGGCCTAATTGCTCGACCAGAATTTTGTTTGCCGGAAGTTGTTTGCAGCAATCAAGGCAAATTTCCGCTCAGTCAGTCGATAACGGCAGATAAACACAGCGTGCCAGCGTGCCAGCTTGCGACAAGTTGCAAGAAGCTCAAGCTCAAGCTGAAAGTGGCAATTGGCAAGTGGCAACTTTGCAGTCGAAGAACGGACAGCCTGTCAGCGCTTGGGCCTGACGTCTTGCAGACGTTCGACTTGAAATTCAATTACGTCATTTAAGAAAATTGCATTAAGCAGTCAATAGTCGGGTGGGGCGACAGCTTAGGCCACGTTAAGGGTCCATCATCGAGCGATTGGGCCAACTTACAATCGATTTCAATTTGGAGACCAGCAACAGCATTGACAGCATTTCATTTGATGTTGTTCGCCAGTGCGAATTGTTGGTTTTAATTGTTTAATGCAATTTCGTGTCGAAACTGAAAACAAGTTTGTGGAAAGCATGTTTTCCACTTTGCCCCAATGCAACTGTATTGCTCGAGTGCATTTTAGCATTTATTAAACATTGAAATGCACTAAAACGCTCTATGGAAATTTGATTATCGAATAAAAAGGCAATGGCATTGTATATATTTCAAGTGTGGTTCTTATACCCTGCGTCAAGTGCCTGCAATGGGTAGTCAGAAATGTGATTGCGAGAAGTCAAATTCAGAGAATAATAAAATAGAAATTGTTGTGTGTATATTCTCAAGTGGTGTCCATAAAAATGATGAATAGCGGTGGTATTTAAAGTGTTAAAGATATAAACAAACTTGCAAAATGATTGATTTGTATACACATTTAAAATATTCACCAGAAATGAGCTCATCATATTGTCAAATTTGTTAGCTACATTGAAACGGGTCAATTAAGTTTGTATAAGGTCTTCACTGAGTACTAAGAATACAACATTTTAAAATACTTTAGTTCACTGCCATTTAGTGGGTAACTTCAAGTCGAGCACTCTCAAGTTGGCAGCTTTAATTGTTTCATTCTCGAGTGCTTATGTCTGAATGAAAGACGTACTTATAGCGACGCATGTCATCTCGTTGGCATGTATTAAGTTCGCTGATGGCCATTGGCATGTTGTGTGTTTTGTTGCTCTTCGAGTGGCCCACTGAAAGAAAGGTTAATAGCATGGCCGGCGAAATGAAATGCGTTTTATAATTGGCGCCATCATTCAGCGGCACTTTGAAAATGCGCCATAAAATGCGGCTAAAATGCTCTTACTGATGGCATTTCCATTCGCAAATTCTCGTTTGCAAATTCCAGCCGTGTGTGTGCGTGCCAGTGTGTGCGTGTGTGTGATCCTCCCAATGTCCATTACGTAATTGCATTTGACAGCAGCGGACATCAATCGGGGCTAGTAAAGCAATTAACGCGTGTGCATGGCCAAGGGCGTAAAACGGGGCGTCAACTGACTGAAATCAATAAAAAGTTATGCTCGCTGTCTCTCTCTCTCTCCCTCTCGGACCGCCACCGTCCCTTAAGCTGCCCGCTTGACCGGGCGGAAATTAAAAAAAAAAACAGTAGCCGGGCTTTTTAATTTATGCCGCACAAATTGGATTTGCGCGTTAAATACAATATTGACCATTTTGGCTTAGCGGGGATTAGCCAAATGACTGCGAAACAAGCACGGCATGGGGGTAGGGAAGTGGGGAAGTGGGCGCGCTTAAGCTTAAGCGCAAATGCTCATAATGAAATGAAAACGATGCGCTGAAAAGTAGGCTACACTTTTTCGCACACACAGCGCGCAATTGAAAAGGCAGTTGAGTTTGCAGTCTGCAAACTGCAGATAAACAGCTCAAGTGCCAGATGAGCAAGTGGCATATCTTATTGAGAACTCGTAAACTGGCAATAATAATAGTAAATGGGGAACTGGGACACTGCTGGCGGCGGTAAATCCACTTTCATCCAGCTGCATTTGACTGTCAATTGGTTAGGCGAATTGCCAGCTAGCTGCAGCCAGATGCTCAATCTGATTTCGTTCGCCACTTCTAACCGCCTTTCGTTGCCATTTCAAATGCCAAAGGACGAGGGCTGGAAGCTGAATCGCACGAACTACTACCAGGAGGGATGGCTGGCCACGGGCAACATACGCGGCATTGTGGGCGTCACATTCACCACCTCGCACTGCCGCAAGAACATGGACTACCCGCTGCGCACCAACTACAATCTGCGCGGCCATCGCTCCGATGTAAGTGTGCTGCTGCAACCAACTTAGCGAGGCGTAATCTGAGATTGCTTTTCCCCCCTAGGTGATACTGGTGAAGTGGAATGAGCCGTACCAGAAGCTCGCCTCCTGCGACAGCTCGGGCATCATCTTCGTGTGGATCAAGTACGAGGGTCGCTGGTCCATCGAGCTGATCAATGACCGCAACACGCCGGTCACACACTTCTCCTGGTCGCACGACGGACGCATGGCGCTCATCTGCTACCAGGACGGCTTTGTGCTCGTCGGCTCCGTCGCTGGCCAGCGCTACTGGTCGTCGATGCTGAACCTAGAGTCGACGATTACGTGCGGCATTTGGACGCCCGACGACCAGCAGGTCTACTTTGGCACCACGCAGGGCCAGGTGATTGTGATGGATGTGCACGGTGCGATGGTGTCGCAGGTGCAGCTGTCCAACGATGTGCCCATCACGTCCATGGCCTGGTCCTGCGAGAAGTTCAAGATGGAGGAGGGCGAGGAAGCGGAGCCCGGTGTCACCAATGCCGGTACGTATTGCCCCCCAACTTGCTGTCAGCAGCTTGTTATCTTTGTCCCTTTCCTCGGCAGCCAAGCGCTCGTTTGTGCTGGCGGTCAGCTTCCAGAATGGATATATCTATTTGCTTAAGTCGTTTGACGACGTCTCACCCGCACATATCAATACCTGCCTTAATGGCGCCCTCGGCATGGTCATGGAGTGGAGCAACTCGCGCGAACTGCTCGCCGTCGCCGGCACTCTGCGCTCCAGCACCGGCCTGGGCATGGAGAGCAGCAAGCTCGAGGACCTGGCCACGCCCAGCTGCTACAACAATCTGGTGAAGTTCTACACGGAGACGGGGACGTGCCTCTACCAGGCGCACATACCCTGCAGCACGGCCACCGTCTCGGCCATCACCTGGGGCCACAACGACAAGCGGCTGTTCATTGCCACAGGCACGCAGGTGCACATTGCCTGGGTCTCGCGGCGCGTCGCCTCGCTGCAGCTGCTCTGTCGACTGCAGATCCAGGCGAGCGTGGGCTCCGAGCTGCTGCTGCCTCTGCTGCCATTGCCTTCTAGGATTAAGTCGCTCATCGGCAATCTGTTTGCTCAAACCATTCGAGTAAGTCTGCAATTCAACTACTGCAAAGTACTTAACGATAAATACCTACCACATATATGTATGAGGTTTGGTCAGTATAAGAGATTCCCGAAAAGTGTTGTATAGAGCTCTTACTATTTCAACTACTTCATAAATCTAAAAAACACTTTACGTTAAACAAATAGATCAAATATATAATGGATTATCACGGGGTAAATTGAAAAATTTGTTACATATTAATTTTATGAATATTAAAACGAATAACATAATTAACGTTAAAAAAACATAGATCAAATTTCAGTTTTTATCATGGGGTAAATTTAAAAATTTGTTGCATAATAATTGTGTGAATATTGAAATGAATAACCTGAATTATTGTACAGTGAATTTAATATTAAACTTGTCAACTAACTTCTATTCTATTATCACGGGATAAATTTAAAAATTTGTTGCATAATAATTCTGTGAATATTGAAAAAATAACATGAATATTGAATTATTATTACCTGAATTATTGTACAGTGAATTTGATATTAAACTTGCCAAATAACTTCTATTGTGAAAAGGATAATTATTTCTATATTTTATATTCTATTGGTATCGTATAATACACTATTTGCAGACTACTTAAATCAAGTTAAATTAGACTTAGCAGTTCATAGCTATGTATTTAATTATTTAGCAGACTTTCAGTCAATTTATGACGCTTTCCTAATTTTGTAATATAATGTCTATATAATTATTTCCCCTACTATTAACTGCTTTGCAGTGCTGTGTACCTGATCTGAAGTCGCTGCGCGAGTTTGTTTCGCGCCCGCCGCTCTGCTCGACGCGGCTGCACTGCACCATGATACGGCACGACGACGACTCCAATCTGAGCTCGGGCACCTGCTACACACTTTACTTGGAGTACCTGGGCGGGCTGGTGCCGCTGCTCAAGGGCAAGCGCACCTCCAAGATACGCCCCGAGTTCGTCATCTTCGATCCGCAGGTGAACGGTAAGCAGACGTCTCTTTATCCAGAGACGGGACTGGAAGACTAACCGCTCTCTTTGCCTGCAGACAACTCGCTGTACTTCCAGTACGCCGCCGAAGCGAAGAGCTCGTCCGGCTCCAGCCAGTCGACGACCACGGGCAACAGCGGACGCACCGATTCCTCGGACAGCGACTTCGATGAGCGCTCGCGCTTCGGCTCGCCGCGCACTCCGCGCAAGCGTCGCGTGCGCGCCAAGCGACGGCATCAGAACGGCGACCGTGCGGCCAGCGGAAGCGGAGGCAACGATCCGGACAGTCTCGATGAGCTGGCGTATGTGGACACGCTGCCCGAGGTAAGAGAGGCGCCTGCATGCTGCGCTGTGGACTGCAATCAATCAATTTGGTGTTCTCTGTCTATCGAAAGCAGGAAGTCAAGCTGGTGGAGGTGACCTCCAACATTTGGGGGACGAAATTCAAAATCCATGGACTTGCCAAAACCGTCCCAGCCAATTTAGGCCAAGTAACTTACAAGACGTCCCTACTGCATTTGCAGCCGCGTCAAATGACGCTGGTCATCACGGAGCTGCGCGACGACTTTCCGCCTGGTCCCGACCCCAGCTTCAATCCCAATCTCTTCTCCGAGGACGAGGAGGAGCACCACAACTACAATCACACTCACAATCACAACGCAGCCGACGCGCAGCTGCCGCACGTGAGCGTCACCAATGCCGCTGCCGCGGCGGACGCTGTGGCCGCCATGAAGCCCCCGATAATGCCGCAGCGTCGCCTGAACGAAGGCGCCTCGGCGCCTCCCATTGCGCCCATGTCGCCGCGGCCCAATCGCATCCTGGCGCGCCACAGGAACTCGCATTCGCTGCAGGTCAATGGCGGCGGCACTGCGTCCTCGGTGGGCCTCAGTCCGCTGGCGCGTGCCGAGAGCTACGACGACGACTCCTCCAACGAATCTCAGGAGGCGGCGGCCAATGCCAGCGCCAACGCCAACGCTAGCTCGTCCACCACAGTGCTGCTGCATCAGGCGCCCAGCAGCTCCGCGAGTGCAGCCGGGCCCAGCTGCAGCAAGAGTATTGCGCGTCCCAAGACGATTAGCAGCTTCAAGAACAGCTACAGTCGGTCCAGTTCGAACTCCAGCTGCCAGTCGCGTCACGCCATCTCGCCGCTGTACTGCGACGGCTCCGTGCCCACGCTGCAGTCGCCCAAGAACGCGGTGGCGCCCTCGGACATCATCTTCGAGCGGCCCGCGGTGCCGGCTGCCGGCCAGACCACGCTGATGTCGTACTCGAGCAACGCGGACTATGCCAACAATGTGGTGCAAGTGAAGAACGCGCTGATGTCGGAGCCGGTGCGCTCGGCCAACAGCCATGTGAATCCGGTGCCGTTGAACCTCAACCTGAATCTGGAGCGCATGGATGCGCGCGCGGTGAAGTGTGCGGCGCCCTCGACGTCCACAACGAAGCGGCGCGACATGCTCTACATCGACGAGGAGACGCAGTCCCCCACGCCCACCACCAGCAACAACAGTAATAGTAACAGCGCCGCCACCACGAGCAGCAGCATGAAGCGCACGCCGACGGTGGTGTCGATAGCGCCAGCACTGCCCGACTCGATCACACGCAGCTGCAGCGTCGGCTACCTCGACTCGGTGGCCATTACGCCGTCGGATGAAGCGCTGTCCGCGCTGCGCAAGGACGCGCCCAACAAGCGGCTCATTCTGGTCGACAAGCGACGCAACCGGAATCGCAAGCGACAGCAGCAGGCGGATGCACGGCGCCACAAGCTGCAGCAGACGGGCAAGTCGAAGAGCCTGGACTCGTGCGATCTGCTCTCGCTGCAGACGAAGCTGTCCAGCAAGGAGCACGAGCAGGTGGTGCGCAAGCTGCAGGAGATCTCCGACAGCAGCGCCTGCAGCAGCGCCGCCAACACGCTCTGCTTCAAGTGCCGCAACAACATGAATCCAGCCAGCGCCTGCAAGCGTTGTCAGCCTGCTGGCAACGCGGCGCTGGACGAGATCACCACTGCCGCGGCCGCTGCAGTCGTCGTGGCAGCAGCTGCCGCTGCTGTGGCTGAGCCCGCCAAGGAGGCGAGTGGTGGGGCAACAGCGGCAGCAGCAGCTGCCACGCAGAGCAAACCGACGCCCAAGAAACGCTTCGATGTCATCACCAGCTTCACGGACAGTCCGCTCTTCACGCGCAAGCATCGCTTCGGCTATGGGCGCAGCAAGGAGCTGGCCGCTGGCAGCAGCACCGAGAACTCAACGCCATTGCTGCCGCGCAAGCAGGAGAACAGCTTCAGCTTCGTCAAGCAGCTGTCCGAGGTGCGCTGGCGACGCAAGGATCCGGCGCAGAGCCAAAGCCAGTTGCCGGGCGCCAGCAATGCCAGCACGCTGGAGCGTCAGCCCTCGGAGTCGGGCAACGTGGCGTGCGGCACGGTGGAAGCCACGCCCGTGGAGGCCAAGGCATCGGTGTCACTGCACACGCAGGTAAGCTAAATATATATTGTAGTCTGCGTTTAGCTCTGGTTTCAACTGTTGACTTGTGTTGCAGGCGTTGACCACGCTGGAGAACATCATCAGTCGTTTGCGGGATCTGGACGAGGGACGCTTGACGCCGCCGTCAACGCCACAGCGCATGCCACGCAGCTCGCCCGCCTCGCCGGCGGCCAGCAAGAAGAACAAGCGACAGCAGAGCAACTCGCCCATCAGGCACATACTCAACTCGCCGCTGCTGAATCGCAGGCAGCGCAAGAAGCCGAGCATCATCGAGAGCTCCGACGATGAGGGCAACCAAACGAATGGCTCGGGCGAGGAAATGAGCAGCAATGGCAACGGCAAGCAGTATCGCGATCTGGAAACCTTCCAGAAGGCGCAGCTGCGTCAGAAGGTAGTAAGACTCGATCATATACCAGCCTGGTTACTCCATTAATTCCTGCTCCACACACAGCTGAAGCGTGGCAAGATCGAGCCGAATGGCAGCGCCAGTTGCGCCAATCCGGCGCCGGTGCGTCGCGAGTTTGTGATGCACAACAAGGCGCCCATGTGGAACGAGATGAGCCAGGTGTATCAGCTGGACTTTGGCGGTCGCGTCACCCAGGAGTCGGCCAAGAACTTCCAGATTGAATTTCGCGGCAAGCAGGTACGTGTTGCGAGCGAACTCTACGAGCGTCTGTCTTATATCGATATTCAATTTGCAGGTGATGCAGTTCGGACGCATTGATGGCAATGCGTACACCTTGGATTTTCAGTATCCCTTCTCGGCGCTTCAGGCGTTTGCCGTGGCGCTGGCCAACGTTACTCAGCGTCTCAAATAAGATTGGATGTCAATGATATTGCTGTTTATCTGCTATCGTATTGAATATTTAGTATTTACATACCTTGCAACACGCCACTTGCAACTCGCAACTTGCAACATAACACGCCAAAAGTTAACGCCGCAGCAATTTGCTTTAACGTGCATATTTTTTATACAAAAGGCGCCTTGCTGTTTTTAATTTGTAAATATGTACTTATTGTATTGTATTATGTATGATCTTTAGGTTTCTGAATGAGTACCGAACAAACATATATATATGTATATATACTATATATATAAATTACGTATAATGATATGAACACATACCACCACCACTTGATTGAAGGTTTAGCAATTTGATATTGGTGTGCAAAACTCACAGTCCGATCCATTTTTTGTGCAATATTTGTATGACAAACTTTTTGGATTAAGCAAATAAACGATTGTAAATGTTAAGCATTAAACGATGTACGTACTATACACATTGTACTTAGAGATGTCTGTGCAACAACTGTACGAATATATACGAGTATACATATATTGTACTTATCTGATAATTCAGTCGATTTTTAAACTAGTTTGTACAACAGCAGCCTTTTTTGCATAGAGCTTCGATTTGTTTTTCTCGACTTTAGTGCAATACGATAAATGATTCCTTTCGTTATACATTTTAGCGACTAAGCAAAGCAAACATAATTTATATACTACATTCGTATGTACTTATTATCGGCAGATCGCTTTAAACAAAAACTAAATATGAACAACAAATCGCTTGGGCTAACATTTAAGCAAAATGAATGTTTGTACGAGTACTTAATACTAGCATATTTTTTATATATTATAATCTAATTGTGAATGTTAAATAAACACAAACACACACAGCCCTCAGACACACACACGCGAACACAAAACAAAATATGAAATTTTGTGCTTTTCCTCTTACTCACTTTTTGTAGTTAGGCTTAATTTCAAAGAAAATTCGTTATTGTAATTGTTGTGAATATTGAAATAAACTCGAAACTCAAAAACTCGAATCGTAAACGATTTAAGCGTGAAAACAATTAAAAAAGTATATATATAAATAAACATATTGTATGTGGACAAATCCTGTGCTTGCGTTTTATAAATATATATGTATTATCAAATACGGAAAACAAAATAATACATTCCTATTTACATGTGTACATCATATTATTGCACTCAACTTCTTATGCAGCATGAAGTCTTTGCCTCGCTACAGACGCTTATTGCTTTCCTCTATTTCGATTTCAACTTTCTCCCAATCTGGTATGGACTTTTGCTTCACTTGCCAAGCATCCGTTTTGGGGCCTTTCACTTCAGCTGTAAACATAAAAGAAAAACCAATTTATTGCATTTGAAATAGTAGCAACTGTTAATCTTACATGTCTTGAAGCGTTTAACGCCCTCCTGCATGTCCGTGACCATTTCTGCGGACACGTTCATAATCTCGTTGTGAACGGCAATATGAAACCCAGGACGGTTATAAGCATTGGCATTATCCAGCAGTGCGTTGCGATCATGCTGCAACGACGCCATGGGAAACTTGGCAATGGAAAAGGCCAAATTAACGGCTTGTCCTAGTGCTGTTCCCGTAGCCACAACGCGATTAACCAACCCAATGCGATGCGCCTCCGTGGCATAGACACGTCTGCCAGTCCCGATGATGTCCATAGCATTTGAGTAGCCAACAGCAGCAGCTAAACGAATGGTGCCACCATCGCTCAACGGCACGCCCAGGCGACGATTGAAGAAACCCAGCACAGCCGTGTCCTCCATGACGCGCAAGTCGCAGAGTAGCGCCAGCTCCAGGCCGCCGGCCACACAGTAGCCACTGATGCCGCACACGATGGGTTTGCGTGTGTGTCGTCTAGTGGGACCCACAGACCCTTCGTGGCGCAGTAGGAAGTTGAGACTGCCACGCTGCGCCTCCGTCTCCAATTCCTTCACATCATAGCCGGCACAAAAAGACCCGCCTATGCCATACAGCACCCCCACAGGCGATGTGTCATCTGCTTCAAACTGAGTGATGGCCTCAGAGAGTTTTTCAGCCGTTGCGCCGTCAATCGAATTACGCTGCTGCTCCCTGTTAATGCCAATCAATGTTATATTCGCATCTTTCTCCACTAGAATTGTTGGTTTTGGGTCCGTATTTGTTTCTTCGCTTTCCGCATATTTAGCAGCGCTAAGGCACAGCGTTCTTTTTTGTATATTTGACGTATTAAGATCATTTATTCGAATTTTATTGCACAAGAAACGACTCACAACAAACAATTTATGCATTTCAGCTAGCATAACATCTGATAGTGTTGGTCAGCGTTAAAAGTGTGGTTTTCGGTGTCGTACCTTGCAACACTGCAGCTGGCTGTCAATTGACCGACGCTGTCAAAAAGAGGCGTGCATGTGTGTGCGCGTTTGTGTAAGCCAAAAGCAATAAGAAAAAGAGAAACAGATAATACGCGAGCGGAGAGAATACGAAAGTAAAACGCAGCGCTGCCAATTAGACATTTATTTATTTTACAAAATATCAGTAATATAGTGCAATTTACATATTTTACTGTGGCGTTTGTGCCAACGCATATTTTGTGTAGCACACAAATACAAAAACTACGAAAAAAGTGATAAAAGCAAAGTACAAAGAAAGGCAACTCCATTTCAATTGCCGATTCCCAAATCCCGCTGCGGACAAAGGATAGTTAGCAAAACGGTATTAACAAAGAATTATAAATGTTTAAAATACAATTGCGTGTAAATAAATGCAACTGTGGGTGCGATGTAAGCGGCAGCTGCAGACTGCTGCGGTCTGCTGAGAGAAAAACAACAACAGAGCGCAATACAAGTCCAGCGCTGCGGCACTCGACCATAACAATAAAAAAGAAGAGAGCGCCCGCTGCCCTGCCCTGTCCTGCCCGCCCGGCCCTCTGGCCAGTCCACAAACTTGCTAAACGTTGCATGTGGCCAGATGCAATGATATTCAAGTCGATGGCTGCTCTCACTTGAACCGTAATTGAATTGGCATATGAATTACAGTTAAATATGCAATGCCGGCGTTGTCTGTGGAGGGGTCGGCACTGTGGCCACCGCCTGCATTATTAGAACTTAATTGTGTCTCTATTTTTAGAGACACACAATACGCAACATTTATTTAGGCGGCGCATTCATTCGTCTGCTGTCACACACACTGCTCCTCCAATTCCAATCTCACTTCCAACTCCACTTTCTTCCTCTCTTCGTGTCTTTGTTGCTGTTTGGCGCCCCTCTTGCCATTTTGCTATTATATGTGTGTGTGTGTGTGTGCGCGTGTGTATGTATGTGTCAGGGCATCAATGTATAAAGATGTAATATGTAACACTAACGTATTATCGTTTTTCACTAAATATTTATATCTGTTGAAGCATAAATAATGAAGCATGTCATGTTAATAATCCACATGTGACAAAGAGTATTTAATCTTCGGCTTAATGAAAGTGGCATGCTCTTGTTATTATTTACTATGTGTGGTGCCCGCTGTCTCGACCACATCATGATCTATTTTTGTAAATTTTATTTGCAAAAACGTCTCAAAGCGCATATAAAACTTTCGTTTTATTATTTTTTATTTTTTACGGCTGGGACACACCTTTCGCTTTTGCCGTCCGCAGCCCAGCCAAGCCTTTGATCGCGTTATAGCGTATATATCTCCATATGTGTTTATTCGCTTGCTTCTCTCAACTTAGTCACAGCCCTCTAAAAGCAATTAAAGTGTAAGTGTTACTGCGAATGTGTGTGTGTGTGTGTGTGTGCAGATAAGTTGAGATAAATTTCATTGTGCCGTCAGATAAGATGTACAGTTTATTGCCTTAAGTAGAGCTTAATTAATTGAATTAAATGCGCACGCATTCACTCGAAAGACATTCTGACGAACACATTCTCATTCACATTTCTTACATTTCCACATTTCGCTCATTCAGCAACAGCAACAACATCAACACAGTCACGACTCGACGATGTCAACCGGAAGGCCCATAAAATGTGTCGTCGTTGGCGACGGTACTGTCGGAAAGACTTGCATGCTAATCTCCTACACAACAGATAGTTTTCCCGGTGAATATGTGCCTACAGTGTAAGTAAAATCCATTTGTCATATGCCCACAGATCTTGACTAATGCTTTTCCATATTCGATGCACAGCTTCGATAATTACTCGGCACCCATGCAGGTGGACACAATACAAGTGTCGCTGGGATTGTGGGATACAGCCGGTCAGGAGGACTATGACCGCTTGAGGCCGCTCTCCTACCCACAGACAGATGTTTTCCTGATATGCTACAGTGTTGCGAGTCCCTCGTCGTTCGAGAATGTCACATCCAAATGGTATCCAGAGATAAAACATCACTGCCCCGACGCTCCCATCATACTTGTTGGTAAGCTAATCGTTAATTCGTTGACTCGACGACTTTGCTCATTTCGAATGTGGCATTCAATCGATCCATTCCATCTCGCAGGCACCAAAATCGATTTGCGTGACGATCGCGAGACATTGAGCGGCTTGGCCGAACAGGGTTTGACGCCGCTTAAGCGTGAGCAAGGTCAGAAGCTGGCGAATAAAATACGCGCTGTGAAATACATGGAATGCTCCGCCTTGACGCAGCGCGGCCTCAAGCAAGTAAGTGACGCACCTACATACGTTATATATGGTACATATGTATGTACAAAATGCACAGACGATCGGACCTCACGATACTGTTTTCTGATTCTATTTGCTTTTGCCTTTTAGGTGTTTGAGGAAGCGGTGCGCGCTGTGCTGAGGCCAGAGCCGCTAAAGCGACGCCAGCGAAAGTGTTTAGTTATGTAAATAAGCAGTGTGTTATTTGCTTGGACCCGGCGACAATGGATACTCAGAATCGATGTAGGAAACCGACAAACAGCGAGAGACGGAGAGAAATAGAGAGATACACTCATACACTTACTCCACAACACAAAAACTCACACACATAAACCAAGGGAGCGCCCTCATCTCTACCTAAGCGTGAACAAATCAATTCGAATATTTGATTCATTGAGCATTAACATAATTTTTAATAATTGTATAAGTTTGAAGTATTTTTTGCATATTTTATTTAAACCACATATATGGCACAAAACTCTACGACTCCCTCCCATTAGAACTAAAAAGAAAACAACAAGAATACAGCAGCTAAACATATTGAAATCTAGTCAATTGAATCAAATGTATTGTACTAATTTTAACCAACAACAACAGCAGCGTCAGGGGCAGCAAATTAAGAAATCTATAAGAATTGCAAGCAGCTTGAGAACAAACAAAAATTGGTTTCGCATATCAGTGCTAAAGAAAATCAATAATTAAGCAACACTCCTAACTTTGATTAAATGTATTATAATTATGTAGCCAAGGCATTTCCTAATTTCCTTATTGCAACAATAACCAATTATCACATAACGATGAGCTCATAGAGAAAGAAAACTTCGAAAGAGGTTTAGACGATACTTTAGCGTAACCCTATTTTTTCAAACTACTATATTTGCTTAGCTCGAAACATCGAAGCATAATCATTTGAAATTGTCTTTTCAAATTGTATTAACTGTTGTTTATTATTTTATATTAACTTATTTATTGTCCTAACTTTAATAATGCAATGTATAAACAACTTTTACGGCTTAAGCATAGCGGAAAGTGTGAATAGAAATGGAAATGGAATGGCAAAACTGCATTTAAATGTGACTTGACTCGAATCAAAAAAAAAAATTGAAACAAAGAGCATGACGATGATGATGATGATGATGATGATGAAAATGAAAAACAAAACAAAGCACACAATTTTGTAAACACTTCAGAGAGCAACGTTAAGATTAAACCCCAAAACAAAACGAAAAAAAAAAACAATTTTTATATTAATTATTATATAAAGAAGAGAAAGAACTAACGAAAACTCATGTAAATGCAAATGTAAACGAAGGGCGTCTTGATCGAAATTCGATTGACCAAGCACCCGAAACTGATTATCTACTTATGAGAAATATATATACAACATACTGTAATTAATAAAATCCAAAAAACTGTTCGATTTGTGTGCTCAACATTGCTAGTTATTAAATTTTTATTTATTTAAATGCCACGTTTCAATATTATTTTTTTCTTTTTTTTGTCGAAAACAATTTAACAGATTTGATGATAAGTTTTGAGTTCAAGTGCGTGCCTCGATTTCAACTCGTTAACAATTCCATAAACGGAGATAGGAGATCTCTCAGTGCATCGATTTCTGGTGTCCAATGTGCTGGGTGTTGCGACTAGTAGAAGAGGAGCCGCTCCGCCTCTCAGTACAGACGGAAGGGCTTCGGATGCACAGCCTGTCCCGGCTTCTTTTTGGCGCCCGCACTCTTGGGGCGCTTGGGCTCTGAGTTTAGTGATGGCATGGATACAGATAACACCAAGCATTCCGCTGGCAATGACATGGATGAGGTCAATGTTGTGGCACGTTGTATGCGCGGAGCCTTCCAATACTGTGTGGGTGAGTAAAGAATTGTTAGTCTTATAATACAGGTATATAAAGCTTGGATAGTTAGCAAAATGTTGATGTGTTATCTGTCATTTTTTTTAAGAACATAATCATATTAATTTAATTGAAATAAGTATAAAACAGACTTAAGATAGAAACTTACAATTTGCTTCTAATTTATCAAATTTGCTCAGATCTCATTACCAATGCATCCAATGTGGTGGGGAGTTGACTGTGCGCATTGTGTGTGGCATTTGATACGCTTGCTGCGTTAGGCGTGGGCGTGGCATTGTCTATGTTAGTATATTCTATATTTATTGCGCCAAATTGATCGATATACTGATACTCGCATCCAAATAATCTGTCGAAATTGAAAAACTATGCGACTGTGCAACAAACGCCAAAGATTTTTGATAAATGAAAAAATGTTTTTTTTTATTACGTTTTTAATTTGCATTTCAATTGCATTCTTACATTTTGTAACAGGGGTGTAAATAAGTTGTGAGAATGGTGCATTTTCCTATGTATTAAGGATACTCGTACAAATTACAAATTACATATTACAAATTATAAAATATAATAGTATGCTTAATCAGTGGTAAATTGTTCTTGCTATCTTCGCTTCGGTTTGGTTTATATTGGTTTTGTTTTTGTTTTGCAAAAGTATCTAAATTGCTGAAGAACATCAATTGTTTCTGATTGTGTTTCTGATATATGCAAATTCAAATTTAATATTTCAACATTACGCGTTAGGAGTGAAAATATGAATTGTTCAACACATTTAACTACACGTAAAGCCATAGATATCATATGCAATTATCTATATGTCTTTTTGTATAATTGTCTTAACTTTTTAGATACTTTTTGTTTTGTTTTCAATATATATATATATTATATGAATTTTTTGCATATTGTATGTATAGATTAATATATAGTTTATGCATTTTTGCCTTGTTATCCTTTTGATAAATAGTGCATTGATCAACTAGTCATATACTTTTTACTTTTTTCATTTCATCATCAGATTGTATAACTGTGTGTGTGTGAGTGTGTGTTTTGTATGTGTGCTTGCACAATTTAATTATCAAATTGCTGAAATACTCTTGTTGTGTTTGTGGGAGTTATTGCATACTTTTCATTTTGTGTAATTTTTGCTTACAAATTACATTTCAAATAAGCTTTGATCAATTGTTGTATGAGTGTTGTGTATCTGTGTGTGAGTTTTCATTTTTCTCAACATGCATTTTGGACATTTTTTTGATTTAACTTTGTTGGTTCAAATTTTCATCAGCGCCGCTTGTTGAAGCCGTCATGGATGGTTGTGGACTCTGCGTTCAAGATAAAAATATAAATGCGTTTAATAATAGCGAAAATAAAAAGTTATGAACATAATGTTTGTCTTTCTTTTTATTTTTTATTTTTTTTTTGGTTTGGTTTGGTTTGGTTTTTTTTGTAAGTATAGAAACCAGAAAGCCTCGTTATGACAAAAACAAATAAGGGTATTCAACTAAATGGAAAGTAAATCGTGGAATCGACGAGCACATCAAGCAATTTGTATTATATATGAAACCGGGACTTAGTACGGGCGATTGGTTGATCAAATCAGTTAGGTTTTGGTTCGGTCCGATGCAGTTTTGGTTTGGTTTGGTTTGGTTTGGTTCGTTTCAGATCGGATTGTATCGGTTCGGTTAGTCTATCACAGCACTGTTAAAAGATACGCAACGCACAAAGTTTTGAACTCGTACGCAAACTTACAGGACTTTTTCGAAAGTATTGCATCTTTTCATAATGTAAACGTAGAGAATGCAGTAGGCAATAATATGGACGTAATATTTGTTGTTGTATGTTTATAGTAAGTACGAGTAAACGGATTTCGAATTTAATGCACTTAGTTAAAGATCTTTTCGTATGACTATACCTAATAAAATGTGTATATATATTCCTATAATGAATGGAAAAAAGAAGGAAATCATTTAGCACAACAAATAAAATACACAAAAATTACACACAATTAATCCAGAATTAAACATTATAATTAATTAATGATAATTTCGAAACGTATGGTACATGTATACTATAATGTAGGTATGCATTTGTTATAATCTTATGTAGATGAGTTCTGACCAACCCAAAATTCGGTTTTCTAGTTTCGAATGGGATGTGAGAGCAAAGCATTTTGCACTGTTATGGTTTAAATGCCGGGCAGACTTTCACAATCTTTAACTTGAATCATCAATCGATAATTGATAAATATATGTGTATATATTGAGCATTTCTATTGTTAAGGTCAGTAATTGTAATATTCCTTTGTACATACCAATACTGTTAAAAATTTGTACTATTCTACATAGTATAAAAGTTTTGACTATTGCCATAAATAATACTCAATTGGCATTAACTTTGTCTCTTAATTTTCTGTTAGTTCAGTGTTCGTTTTTTTTTTAATTATAGACTAAAGGAATTAACAAATGCTTAGCTGCCAACTTGAGATCGAGTATAAATCTTGTCAAGAGTCGGCGGATTCATACACTTTCCAAACTTGAGGATAGGGTATAAAATAATTTCAGCTAGCCGAAATTAGTCAATTTTTTCTGATGTGTGTTATAATTAAATATCTGTCGTCTGTATATACATAATTTAAAATAGAAACTCTTGCAAACTCATTCGAGATTTTCGTGAACAACTACAATTTCCATTCGCAATGTCTGAGATTTGAAAGATCGGAGATTGGAAATTGGAGATTTGAGCTAATTAATGTTATTTTGCTGTTTCGTTTTTGACCCGATTTCAAGCTTTAGGTACAGTTATTATTGAATTGGGTAATTGGTTTTTGCTTTTTGTTTTTTACTTAGATTTTGATTTAAGTTTGGTTTCAGGGATTTCATTTAAAAAGCGACTCAAATATATCGTTACACACACAGTCAGAGTTACAAAGACCGAATTCTAGGTGTATGGTGGCCACCAAGCGACCTTGCGCAGCGAACTATATTTTCCAGATGGGAAGCGAGAGCGAGATAGTGGGAGAGAAAGAGAGAAAGAGAAGAGAAGAGAATGTGTGTAAAATGGTTAACACTCCTTCGTATGTATGAATACTATGAAGCACTTTTACGAGTATAGGAATTTTGGATTCGGTATTCGATTTCGTGGCCAATGGCGTCATCTCAGTTTGAGTTTGAAAGAAATTCATTTTTGAATGTAACCATAAACAATAGAAAACCATACGAAACTAAATCATATTAACGAAATCAACAGAATATATAAGAAACACCCGCTGTAAGAGATTCAAATCTTATCTGGATAGTGCCATAAGACAAATATGTAAGTAGATGTATATATATGTTATGTTTTTGAGGTCAACAATTGTATTGATTTCGATTTGGTTAGATTGTTTCTTCCTTTGCCTTTTCGTTGCTTTCATTTTATTGTTGATTGTTCTGTTTTCTTTTTGTTTTCTTTTTTTTTGGGAAAGTGAATTACTGTTAGTTCGAGCGGTTGTTGGATATTTGTGTTAATTTTTTGTTTGTTCATTGGGTGGATTCGTTAGCCATTTGTTGTTGGGTGCGATTTTATTGAGTGCGGTGCTCTCGGTTATTGCTTGATTATATAAGATACTCGTTAAGTATGAATAATCAACTGATACGAAACAAAAATGCCACAATTAATTACAATAACAATTACAATTAAAAAATGAATTTCTTGAGGTCAACACAAAATGGGATTCACGTATTATTCATGTATGAGTGTGAGTGTTTCCATTGTATTCGTCTTGTGGAAATCAAATGAAGAAATCAGAATGAATGTACAGTATATACACAAAATGATCTACTAGTAGCTAGCATGGACTACTTCACTTAGGTAGACGTCGTTTACCTGTGTTGGTGGTGTTGTCAGTGCAACAGAGTGTTCAACATTTTTCAAATAATCCTTATCATCGAAAATCTTCTTTTCACCGCCACCGGGCTTGTGCTTTACATTATCCAAAGAGCCAACTTTGCTTTGTGCCTTAATTTCTATTTTTTGCGATTGTATCTGAAAAGTAGCAGCACCGGCAACGCACAGAAATTGATTAACAAATTGCATTCTCAAACTCTCATTTTCGATTTTGGTTGTTGTATAAGGATTGTGGTTGATTATGGACACACATTAACTCATAACTCCAATGACTGGCCAATCGTTGAATTAAACTGGAATTTAGAATTTATTTGCAGCGCACAAAACACAAATAATTCAACTTAAAAGACATGTAGAAAAAGAAAAACAATTACTACACACTTACATATTATTACTACTTCAATAATACATTTCAACTACGGTGCTTTCAGATTCGTATTCAAAAAGTTCTTTCAGAATGTGAGATTATGTGTACAAAATACCAAAAATTTGAATCAAAGACAGCGTTTTTACAATGACATATATGTACAATTATATATACATACACAGAGAGTGGTAATTAATCAAAACTACTTACATCCTTTGCGTCGTTATCCTTTGTAAATCAGTTTTGTTAATGGCAATTATTTCATGGTTAAAACAAAATACATATTCCAAAAATTTTAATTCGTTTTGCAATGTTTGAATAAAATAAAGAGAACATATGTGAAGTAGCTGCTGTATTTGAATTTTGAGAAGCTGCTTCATTCCGGCAAGCCGAATTCAGTGTCGTATGGAACACCTAGTTGAACATGCTACAGAAACTAGTTGAGAAGATGATGTGGAGGAATGTGACCCACAGGGTTAGAGAATGATTCGTATTATCACCGATTCGCAGTGCAGGGCGATTTGATACACAATTGGTTGAGCATTACGTACCGAACCCAACTAATCCTCTTCATTATACAAATTCTCATCCAGACGCTTGTTGTTCATGCCCAGCAGACGATGGCTCACGATCTTGGAGCCCTCGCCAAAGATAATGCTTTGATTGCATGGCAATTTGTATGAGTACTTCTGGAAAGTCGCCAAGTAATTTTGGGGAAATGCTTATGTGTTAGTTTCGGGGGCTGATGAAGTGAGAAGTATCGAGAACATGCCGGTAAAAAGTAAAGAGTAAACTAAAACATTGCAATTGATGCAGCACATGCAGTTTGAGGTCTGAGACGCTGGAGCGGTACCCACGACCTACGTATACACGACACGATAAATGTCCATGCCCATGCCCATGCCAGTTAAGATCAAAGTAGTAGTTGGTCATAGCATAGGGCTATAGTAGTCGTACAACAAAATGATGCTCAAAAACAAAGGAGAAGAAAAAAACCAACTGCGCTCGTCTTCAAAACAGAGAGTACTCAACTGCGTTTCGAACTGATAAACACATGTATATAGATAGTAGAGATAGGATTTGCGCTTGCTGGACTAGGAGGAAGTCGCGCTTGGGGGAGATGAGCATACCTTGATGTCGCCACCGCCGGGCTGATGCTTCACATTGTCCTTGGAGCCAACCTTAGACTTGGCCTTGTCGTTGAAGTTCATTTTCAGTGTCTCAATCTTCTTGTCGCCGCCGCCAGGCTTATGTGCCGCGTTGTCCAATGAGCCAATTTTCGACTTGGCATTCCACTGCAACTTTGTTGTAACTATCTACAAATGTTTGCATATCGTTGGTGTTTGTTGGTGGTGGTTGAGGTGTTTTGAGGTGATGTTGTAGTAGTTGTAGTTGCAAATAGATACAAAGTTAGGTAGAATGGTTAACAGTCGAAACTAATTGTTGTTATTCGTGTTTCGCTTTCTAAGTTGCAACTGCAACAGTTGCTTGCTTCAATGCCAGACGCTCGAGACGACGCGCCCAGCCACAAAATTCTAGATACGAGCTATATATAATACATTTCTAGAAGGCTATCTAAGAACTGCGAGTGCGAATTTGAGTTTTGATTTGGAATTGTAATTGTAATTGCAATTGCATTTCCTAAAGATACAGAGATGATATTGCCATGAGAATATGCAACTAAATAAGTACGTGTTACACATACGTACACACGAGTATACAAATTCCAATGTATGTGCATATATAATACGAGTATATCGCATCGCAAATCGACCGTGAAATTGAATTTTCTAGCAAATACTTTACGTTTTCATAATTCTTTTGTTTTTCGTTTTTTTTTTTTGCGTTTGTTTGTACAAGTAAGTCTCTCAATTAAACAAGGAGAACAGAAAAGAACAACACGAGAATTGTCTATAAAGATTTCCAAACAGATGATAAGAAGACTCAGCACATACGAGTATATTTATATTTATATTTATGTTCATATGGCATGGCATGGCTTCCACACCCAACGAACGCAACGAACGATTCGAGGTATTTAGCCAACTTAGAACTCACCTTCTTCTCGCCGCCTTTGGGCATGTATTTGTCGTTCTTGGCCTCGATGCGTGGCGCAGCTTTGATGTCGATCTTCTTCGACTCGATTTTGACGTTGCCGCCGCCCGGCTTGTAGGTGGCATTGTCCAGCGACCCGATTTTCGAACGTACCGCCTTCAGATTGGGCGACGGCGCATGGCCAACCTGTACCTTGTTCATTGGAACTGCGGCAAGCAGAGAGCTGCAATTAGTAGTGCTGCATTGAAGGCCAGCAAATGATGCTCACCTTTCTTGGCCGGCTCGGGTTCGGGTGTCTTGAGCAGCAGACGATTCTTGGAGGTGCTGCGCGACTTGGATGCTGACTTGTTCGACGGTGTGGCGCTCGGCGGCCTGGAGATGCCCGACTTGTCTGGCTTCGAGGAGCTGGATGTGGGCGTCTTGACCGGTGAGCTCGGCGAATTCGGTCCGTTGCGATCCTAAATGCCAGCACAAACAAAAAATATGCAAAGAGAGAAGGGGGCGTGTCATTAAACTGGCCACTGTGCTGGAATAACGGGCGCCAAATTACAAGGAGAAAGCTCGTATCTGCCATTATGACCAAGTGCATTGCGTATGCTTAATTTATGACTTTACGACTGCCAATAACACTCATCCGCTGCTGCTGTCAACGTTATGCCATTTATGACTCTGACTAGCAGTGCTATCTGTCCGTGCCCCAGGCGACTGCCTAGCAGTGCCTGGTGCGTCCTCTCTGCCAGTGTCGTCGCTGTTGCCATCGGCTGTCAGTGTAGTTGTCGACACGAAGGATTCATAGTTTATGCATTGTTTTATCGATTGTCGCCGCAGCAGGTATTTATAGCCCTCCCACCTCCCCCCAAAAACAGCCCCCGCTGCCGCTTGTTTCGTGTGCGCCTTGGCACATAAATCGCATTACTTTTGGCAATTTGTTTTGGGTCTCGCAGCACCTGTGTGCCTCTGGACCTAGTCAAGTCACTTCACAGTACTCTCACTCACACTCACACACAGAAAGTTATTGTGTCGCGCTGTTGGGTTATTCCGTTGCTGGCGCTGCCGCCAACTGACGTCTGCAAAGCCACAACTTAGTCTGAACTTTGGCGTCTCGTGGCGCTGAGCTCTCAACTATGGCACCGTTGGCAACTACATGCTGTCTGCGCCGTCTAATGGAGCATGAAGGCGGCTGCCATTTACAGATATTTATGATTTGTGAACACACAAAAGCCAGAGAGTTGACAAAAGTGCGCGGAGAAGACGAAGACGAAGACGCAGACGCTGGTCAGCGAATTAAATTAATTTGCAGCCAGTTAATTTCCTCTCAATTAAGAGCTGCGACCCAAAACCGATCAACTGCCAACCAGTTTTTGTTTTTTCTATTTTGAAACTGAACGGAACGGAAACTCACCTTCTCCTGAGTGGACTCATCCACGCCGCTGTCATTGTCACCTTCTGCAAAGCGAAACAAATGATGTTTTGTCTAGATTAATTAACTGTTCGATTTCAATGATTATTAAGCTGAGTTTTCGGTTTGCTGCTTCAAAATGGCTTCATTAATTTGCAAAGTTGACACGCCTGCACGACGTTCTTACTCTTGGGCAGCGCATCTGTGGGCGACGGCGAGCTGGTGTCGAATGGCGGCTCCGTTTCCTCCAGCAGCGGGGAGCCCATCGGATCGCTGCGCATGTTGAATGTCTTGAGCGGCGTCACCGCCTGCCCCATGATGACATCATCGTCGTCGTTGTCGTTGTGCATGCCGGCGGCCGAAGGCGGTCGCATCTGTTGCGCCAGCTGCGGAGGCAGCTGCTGCTGTGGCTGCTGATGTGGTTGCTGCTGCTGTTGCTGCTGCTGTTGGGGCTGCTGGGGCGCCGCCTGCTGGCTGTAGAGTTGCGGTCGAAAGGGCGCCTGCAACGGCTGGCCGGGCATGGGGCGCGCGAACGTCGGCGGCGGCGGCCGTTGCATGCTCTGTGGCGGCCGCGCGCCCGGCGGCGGCGGCTGCGGCATGCCCGGCTGTCCGGTTGCCCAGGGAAAGCCGCCCTGCGGCCTCGGTCCCTGTCCCTGTCCGGGCGGACTGAGCGGTCCGCCCGCGTTGGGCAGACGTGCCTGCTGCAAGCTCTGCTGGCTGAGCTGCGGCGGCAGGCTCGGTCGCATGGGCGGCGGCGGACCCATCAGCAGGTTGTTCTTGCTGTCTGTGGGCCGCAGCGGCGGCGGCATCGGCCTGCCCACCATGTTGGGCGGCATGGGCGGCCGCGGACCCACGCCCACCATGGGACGGGCGCCCGCGAAGGGCGGACGCGGCTGGGGCGGCCCCAGCGCCGGACGCATCTGCGAGGGCAAAACAAAATTCGCATTGGAGCGTTCTTTGAGCACATAGTCGGCACTCGAATTGGCGGTGGAGTTGCTATTGTTGCTATTGTTGTTGTTGTTGTTGTTGGTGGTGCGTGTGCTAAGCGTGCGTTCTTTAGCGTTGGCGAGCTGCGGCTGCTCCACGGGCGGCACACTGCTGCGCGGACGCGTGTACTCGCCACTCTGCGGCTGTGTGCGCTGCGACACGCTGCGCTCGGCCTCGGCGTAAACGGCATTGGACTGCACTCGGGCGAGCTGAACGGGACGCTCCAGCTCCACGTAGCTGGTACTGAGTGCAGCTCGCTGGGCGGACACACGCTCAGTGTCTGTATAGCTGACATTGGGCGGCGCTACAGCAGCGTAGCTGGGCGTCGGCTGAGCACGTCGCTCTGCGTCCGCGTAGCTGGGAGTTGAGGGAGCGCGTGGCACTGTGTCCACCACGTAGCTCGACGGCGTCACTTGCTCCAGAGTGGCGCGTGGCACAAACTCCTTGGGCTGCTCGCTGCTCTCGCTTGGCGCCGTGTAGTCCACGTAGCCGGAGCCACTGGAGCCCTTGGTTGCCGTTGTGCTGCCGTACATGCTCCACACTGTCTCTGGGTGCTGTGGCTTGCTCTGTGGGTCTGTTGCTCTGTTGCTCTGGTGAACTGTGAACCTAACGCCTGCGGTGTCTGTGCAGCAATGTGCAAGTGTCGGGTAATCCAATACGTGGTAGACTCCACAGCCACAGTGTGGTTGGGCGCCAGCAGGAGGCGCCTGGTGGCCAGCACCATATTCATATCATTTGCATACGTGCATGCATAAAAGCCAAGCCAAGGTGCGACTGTCGAGTGCGGAGTGTGCCTGTGTGTGTGTGCGGGTGTGTGTGTGCGGGTGCTTGTGTGGTGTGCATACACATGTCTCAATAGGTTTGGCGGTATTTTGCCATATCGAGTGAAGCTCTCAAATTTGATGGGCCTTCCTTCTGCATTTGTTTACAGTTTATTGTTTTGCTTCATTTGTGTGCTTTCGCTTCGCTTGAGGATATTTGGTTTTGGGTTACCATTTAGGGAATCTTGTCATGAAATTCGGTTGCTATTTGGAATGTGACCCAAATTGTTACTGTCGCTTATTGATTCAACAAAAGTTTCGACAGTTCTAAGCCCAATCCGACTGCGAATTGCAATACAAATGCCTAACAGGGGAAAACAGAAGAAGCAAAAGTCCTCTACAATGCGCCATTGGGCAAATTGCTGTTTGATTTTTGTTTCGCAAAGGGTTTTTCGATTTGCCTCATTTTTATTCGGCTCTCGGCTGTGGCTCGCCTGCCACACAACTGTCTGGCATGCTACCATCGGTAGCACTCAAGGTCAGCACAATAATGTATATTGTACTATCGTATTTATGTGCACCAATGTTGATAATAACAAATTTCGAGGCAGACTTCGCTTATGCTAATACATGACAAATTGTCTCGTAAACGGCGCTCTAACCATAAATCTTGGTGCTGTTATTGCTGGTATAAACTAAGTCTATGGGCTTGTTGAACTCACCGCATCGGTATCACTCATATTATCAATGTGCTTCGTCGGTTGCTTTCAGCTAGCTGCGCTTGGGGACTGGTTCTCGGCACTACCTGGCAATTAACTTTGGCAGCAAACGCCAGAAACTTTTGCATTTAGTTTTGGTGTGTCCGATTTTGACGGGCGATCGATAAAATTGCAGAGCAAATGGCTTATTTTTTGTTTGGGTTTAAACTATTTGCGGCACTCTGCTGGGTCTCTGTGGCTTAACACGTGTAAACTCACAACTGCGCGGCAAAACACTGTGCGAGGCGCCACGCGGCTTCCGGCTGCGGACTACAGACTACCACAGAGCTCAGACTGCAGACTGCCGTTGGCGGTCGAAGGGCCGAGGTGCGGTGGTGCGGTGCGGTGGGGCTGCAGGCAACCGCAAATTACAGCTCAAAATGATTTGTTTCGTTCTGCATTGCACAGCAGAAATTCCGAACGTTACGAACGCTTTCATGTCAACTGGCAGCTGAATGTGGCAAACTGTCGTTTGCTATGTGGCCAAATAAACTTGGCCAAATTGATTATCAACAAATGGCTGAGGGCATAGCACACCACGTCGTATACTCGATGTCGCAATGACTGCGCTTTTTGCCAGCCCATCTAAGCTAGACGACGCTAGGAGAGGCGACGCGACGCGAAGCCATTCCATTTCAATTAGAATTTTCCCATTTCGCAGGCAGCAGCAAATGCAAATTGTGAACAAACTGAAAAGTTTTCGCCCAAGCGGGCTGAAAGTCGGAATTGAATTCAGTTGTCAAAGTTTCGCTGGCAATGCAGTTGTGATCTTATCACTGACATCATTTACATGCCACACGGACGTATTATCAATTGTTGCAGTTCCCCATAAAGCAAACACACTCACACTCGCACACACACAGAGACAGAGACAGAGAGAGCGTCGCACACACAACTCGAAAGTTGCGGTGCAGAACCATGCAATTTTATCGATTTTCCTAGCCAAAGGGCAATAACTTGGCCATGCAGAGGATAATGCACTTTGCACTTTGCACTCTGCACTCTGCAATTCAGCATTTAGTGCTCACCACCAGGATAATTTGATGCACTCCTTTAAGCCTTTCGCGAATGCCACTTGAACACTACTGTGCTTCGGCACACTTCTTTGTTGGCTTATAAAAAACAATTTCTTTATATATTTATATTTATTTTCACAATTTTCCTCTTAATCCTGTTTAGTTAGGCCGTCGTTGCTGCTCGATGGTTGCGCGCCCGCTGCGTACTGTTTGGCGCGAGTGTTAAAACTCGACTACTTTTATTTGCTTTGAAAAATTTCGAATTACAATACTTAGAATTTGTTTTTGATAGCATGAATGCGCCGCCCTGCCAGCCGAATGGCATAGTTTGGAATGGACGGGGTGGGGAGGGACGCCTCGTAAACTTCTCACAACGGTCGCAAATGTCCTTGCGCAGTTCGAGGCTCGCTCGCTCACCTGGCGATTCAGCGATTCGACTCGACTTCACTCAACACAACACAACTCAACGCGACTCGGCTTGACTTGTCTTGACTTGACTTGACTTGAGTTGGGGCCAACGTCTTGCCGCCATATTCTATTGACATACAAATTTATTAGTTGGGCGCCGTACAGAAATGCAAATTCAACACGCCAACAATAAGGCAGCTCCAGGCAAGCGACAGCAGTGACTTGGACCCTGGCACACAGTCGCAATTTGATTTTTTTATGCAGATTTCATTTGGCTTGATTAATTTAATGGGCACAGGGGGCGCATTAGACGCGCTTCTGTGCAATATCTGCCTTGTTCCTATATTAACAGCCATACACAAATGAGGTGCATACACGAGGGTCACTCAACAACAATGTGTTCTCAATTACTATTTCGCACAAATTTCATACGCAGAACAATGTTGCTCTCAAAAGTATGCAACACTTTTCAAAGGATTAAAAGCGTAGATAAATAAGTTACAATTGCAGCGAATACCTTTAATTTATAGGTAATTTTGTTAGCATTGTCAGAACTATTTTATGGCTGACTTGAGGATCCGCCCTCGCAGTCGCATAAATCAGCTCGAGGCGCTACAGGCACCGATTGCCACGCATCACATTGTGAGTATACAATTTTTACTACACTTTGTCTATTATTCAGGTGTTGTTGTCATAGGTTCCATGATTTGTAACTAATTGTTGTATATTTAGAGTCAAGCCGCACGCAAGCCCTACATTCTTCATACGCAGCGTAGACCCAAAAGTAAGTCAAAGTTATGTGTGTGTGCTAGTGAGGGCGGCCGATGGTAGACATGGTTATTTTGAGGCGTCTATTGCATGTTGCGTTAACTTAATGTCTGCCTTGTTGGCCCTGTTACCGTTTAGTCGCTCATTCGATTGTCAAGGTTGTTATGTCTGTGCTCAGAGACAACGAGGCATGAGACAACTGCTCACCTTGCGTAGACGCGACATGTTTTCAACTGGGATTAGTTAGCTTGTTAACTAAGGCAGCAGCTTACCAACTGCTGACCGTGGCACAAACTATGGCTTAGCTGTTATGTCTTTGATTTCTGTTATACGGAACCTATGCAATCATTAGTTAAGCAATTACATACCAATTAAATGAAGCCATTTGAAAAACCATTGAGAAATACTTCCTTACATACCTGCAAAGAAAGAAAAAAAATGATTAATTATTTGAGTTTAACGTGTTCCAAAAATGTTTGAAGCGCCGCACAGCGTGCATGCGGAGAACTAAAAAACTTGTGGCATTTTGGTTCAAGTCCAAGTTCATGAAATGGTGTAAAACTTGGCTGTCGTCAAAAGCTTAGCAGTTGCTGTGCTAAAAGCTACAGCTTTTGCAGGGGAAATGTGCTGAAATTGAAACTTAACGGAAGATGATTAAGCAGCTACAGCAGCAGCGGCCACCCGCATTTGCCGGGGGTTGCTCTGCCGCAGTCGCAGCCGCAGTCGCTGCTCTGCTTCTGCTCTGCGGCTGCTGCTGGCTACTGTTGAAGCCGCCACCTCGCTCTCTTCAACATTTTGTTTTGTTTGTGTGTTTTTGGGGGTGTGCAGGGGCAACGCAGCCATCGTATTCGGTATCTATCGGCATGCCTCTTTTTGTTGGCTTCCCTTTGGTCACATTTATATAAATGTATATAGTGTGTGCTGTGCTGTGTATGTATGTGTGTGTGTGGGCATTTTCCTTTCACTGCGTTTGGCAGACTCATTGATTATTTTATGTGGAACATGAAATAAGTATATGCCACATTTTAGCTGATGCAGTTCGCAAGTGACACTTGAGGAATCTCAAAGGATGAGTGATGACGAAAGACAGCAGACTTGCTGCCGCACTGCGCATGCCCCCCTTCAGCCCTCTTGAGGCTGCAACGCAAAAAGATGAATCACAGCAGGAAACTGAAACTGTATTTCATCGACATAAACATCAACATCAGCATTGACATCACTATCGCTATCGACAATTAATCAAAGTTTGAATTTATCTCTCGTGTCGCAGATTGTGTGACTTTTGGTATTCAAGAGTGAGCACGTAGATAGCTAGATAACTTGAACATTTGTTAGCTTGACGCACTTCGGTTATTGATTGCCACAAAATGTGGCAACTGCGGCACGCACGCACGCCGGCCAAAACAGGCGACGCGTCACCACAAATATGGACTGGCCACAACAAGAATTACAAATTATGCGACGGCTACCAAAAGCGGAGCCATTGGGTAACCAGCCACAGCGATCTCACCCCAAGCCGAAGATGAAGCCGAGCTGGAGGTGGGGAAAACTCCTCGGGCGTTGGGCGAAAGTGCAAACTGGCTATAGACATCGAAATGAAATCGAAGCAATCGAGGCGTTTTGGCCAAGTTTAATGAACTGTCAATGGGTCTCGCAGGCAATGCTCCAGTTGGCTCTGGGTGGGTAACTCTAAGCGATCGGGTAGCTGGTCTGGTTAGCCGTCCGTCTGTCTGTCGGCCTCGCGAAATTTGCGTGCCAAGCGACACTTTGTTGAGGGAAAACAATTAAGCCAACACCCAGTCTGCTTTCGCCCTCTCCCGCCGCTTTGTTGTACGAGTATATACACATGTACCTGACATTTTCGGTTAAGCAACGTTGACGTCCTTATTAATCTCTCTCTCTCTCGTCTTATTGATCAAACTTTTAAATACCACATCCAGAAATTTAATTAATTAATAAAGCACAACTATGCGGCATTTGGCAGTCAGCCGGGCATTAGCATGCACCTGGCACATATTCAATCACAACATAAATCACAGCCTAATAAATGCTCCACGTACGCGCTGTCCATAGTAATGAATGCACCTTGACTTGCATTGCGATTGCAATTGACTGCAAGTACTTTGTAATTGCATTTAGACGAACCCTCTTGCTGCTTGCCTGCTCTGCTTATATTCGCTTGCAAATTATGCTCTTATCAAGGGTTAAACTGGCCACATGCATTCTTCGTGTACAGTTGTGAATACTGTGGCACAGTTACCCAAATTGTTTCTCAAGCTTTAGTTGCTTTGTTATGAATTAGTGGCAATGAATTGCCAACGAATAAATTTCAAATTGATTTCGAGTGTAGTTAAAAGAGTAAATATGTATAAGATATGTGTATCAATAGTTAAATACAGTTGTATATATGTGGAAAATGGAATCTTAACTCTTTCAAATTGTTGTTGGATATGAGTGAATGATTGTATTAATGGGCAGTCGCATTAATCACTCGACACCAAATAAGGGCCACACGCATAATTAGGAAATTGTAGTGAAATCTTTGATAGATTTTCGTGCTTCATTTGCTTGCAACAGATAAAGGCGTGGCTGCCGCCAACTCAAATATGGCAATAAGTGTTTGGTAATTGACGGAAACCGTAACAATTAGCCGAGTCGTTTCCACTGGCAGATGCTCTTGCCTTTGGTTTTTTAGAAACGCTTTATTTTCATTTCGTCTTCTTCTTGGTGTCGTTAAAAGTAGCACGCCCCCAATAAAGCAAACCGAAGAAAGATGAGAGAATAGATAGAGAAGCTAAAATGCAAATGAGAAATTTTCACTCAGCTGGCTGCATTTCGTTTGTTAATTAAAAGGCAAATACGTGCGAGAGAAGGTGACAGAATGCAGCCAAAGTCGGCTATTTATAAAGTCACTCAGTTGGCAGTTATGGCCAGAGAAATGCAAAGAGAAAGGCAATTCGCACTTATCGGCGATTAGCGCAGCACTGTAGATGACAAGCACCTGTTATCAGCTACACAGATAATGTCAATCCGCAGTAAATAGATTTATAAGTATGCCCTAACAGTGAGATACGAACCTATGTGCAACGAGAAGCAGGTGACGTTGTCGTCGCCGCTGATGATGACTTCATGTGTGGAACAACAACAGAGAGCGCGAATAACAGACAGTTGAGATGGGGGGCAGTGATAGCAATCAACAACTATATTTATTTATTTTTATTACTTTTAGCTTTTGCTCTAGGTTTCTGCGCTAAAAACAATGCACAGTTTTGTTATTGTTGCTAGCTTCGTTTTTGTTTATGATTACTTAACTGAGCCGGTTTGCACTTGAGTTAAACGTTTGAGCATTTGAGCGTTTGATTTAATCAGAGGCAGGGGTGTAGCTGCAGCGCCACTGAAACTCAAATTGTGTGCCACAACGAAATATACGCTGTGGGTCAGAGCGAAGACAAAATACTCTAATTGCAAAGCTAACAATAGAGACCCTAATCAAAAGATAATATAGTAATACTTGACTCGTTATTTTTAGTTGATAATTTCATTTGATGATTCATTGTGCAATTGATTTCATAGCTTAACATAGCTTGACTAACTAATCGGTTGATCTCTAATATTTTATTTGATTTCTAGTTTCATTCAACAGTATGAAGAGCTGAGCGCGGTTGATGAGTCGAATGACAAAGCTGAGATACCATCGCCAAAACTTGCTTGCATTTAGATTAATTTAAACGAGGTCATATGCAGAGCGACCACAAACAGCAGCAGCAGCAGCAGTTGACTGAGAGCATGAGCTCATGGTAATGCTGCTGATAACTTTAATCGCAATCGCAGCACGTCGTCAACTGATTCGCCTAGATAAAACACACAGGCATGGGGCACAATTAAAAGTGCAGCGTGGTGTGGGGTGCGTGCCGCAGTTGCAGGTCGTTGTGCCGGCGAGACAATGCTGCATGGCAATGGGGCACATCCTTTGGCAGGCGGCTTACCAGTTAATAGCGAGTCTGGCCGCCACTTGAGACAGGCGAACCTGATAACCACAATCAACTGGCTGCAAGCGCTGTCGACTGACGACGACAGTTGTGCAAACACTGTGTCAAGGCAGAGCGAAACACAAAAAAAAAACACAAACCAAACAAAAACACAAATCTATTTGCATAACGGCTAACACAAGGCAGGGGCGGCAGCTACCAAGAATGACGTGACAGCCAGGTGCTGCATGTTTACGAAACATAACCATCAATGTCCTGGTGTCCTGGTGTCCCGATGTCCTGAGGGGCGTGCCAATGCCACACTTTGTATAATTGAGCCATAGATACACACGATTGCGGCGCAACTGGCAATGCTAGCCGCAACTCAGGCTAATTGATTTTCAGAGTGTACACACGGCGTATGTGCAATGCGCTTTAAAGTCATTGGCCCTTCCTTACCTTTCTGCTCGTGTCCAGCGCGAGCCGCTTGAGCCGGCTCCACTTTCTGTTGCTGTTGCTGTGGTGGCGGTTGCTGTTGTTGTTGCAGCAAAGGTAGCTGCGACGGTTGTTGTTGTTGTTGTTGTTGTTGCTGGAGTTGCGGCTGCTGGAGCTGCGCTTCCTGTTGCAGCACGGGCTGCGTGGGGCGCGGGTCGGCCATTGTCGTCGGCACAGCAGCTTCCAGCACAGAGCTTTTCTCCATGACATCCGCCATATTGAAAGTGTATGTGTATACGTATGTGTGTGTGTGTGTGTGAGCACTGCACTCAAACCAGGACTTTTATGTGCGTTTCAACTTTTTCTCGCTACTGCGACTTTTGTGTGTACTCGTTTTTTCTTCTAATTTTCAATGTGCACCGTTTTCCTCTATATGTTTCACAATTCTTTTTTGATTATTTGTTACGTTTGGAATGCCTTAGTTGCTTTTCTGATGCACTTGCCGAGAGCCAAAGCGCGAGCGAGAGATGTTTTGTATATCAGGCAATAATAAATATATACAAATATAATTTCTCTTTAACAATTATAATGCTACACTCACTTGCACTGTTTAATTTATATCTGATTTTTTTTAGTAAATTCTGCCTTTTGATAATGCAACTTTGAAGCGTAAGCGGAGCGCTTTGTATCTTTAACGTTTGTTATCTCGTTTTCAACTGATTTTCAATTCGTTGAAATTCCTAATTAACGTACTCGGGAGACGCACAAGCTGCGCTGAAGCTTTTTAGTACACTTGGAGGGGAAATTGAGTGATGAGCTTTTTCTTGCAAACAGCTTTATGATAGCAGCGCCATCTGTTGGCAACTATTTGTTACTTTCTGCTTTGCGTCGTCACGAACATTTTAAATTGAAAGTTTTTTAAATCTAAAAAGATATAAATCGAAAATTTTGAATTTAAACAATCTAATAAAGATTAAAACTTCAAGTAAGTAAATAAAATAGCAAAACTTCAATATACTGTGTGCTAATGTTTGATGAGAACATCTAAAAAATGTAATGAATATCTTTCTTATATTCAAAAAGAGTTACACAAAATTAATTAATTTTTTCTTCTCATTGATATCATTGCCCAATCTTTGTAAATGCGAGCTGTATAGTGTAGATGTATCGACAAAATTAGGTGTTAAAGGTCAACAATAGTAACTATATTAAAGATTAAGACTTATTTATTTGTTTCAATTGTTTTTATTAGAAGTTGCAGCAAACGTTAAAGTTATCAGATGAAGGTCCCGCAGATAATTCATTCAAGCGTAGAGTTTGCATCCATTGGTATACCTAGGAAGATTTCTTTTTGGAATTGCAACACTTGCAATGCTTTTGCTACTTAGTTTATTTGCGTCTTTCAAAATGAAAATAATAATAACTGTCGTTTGCAATTGTAACGAAAACACAAACAATATTGGTAAACTTAATTGAGAAAATGAACAGCAAACTTATTTTTTCAGTTTTTTTTTTCATTATTTTTTATAATTTAAATTTTTTTATTTTTTAAAAAATAATATTATCTTGAAGTTCAATTTTGCAGTTGTAGTAGCAGAAGTAAAATTTAATTAAAATAATATACGAGAGAGAGATAGAGAGAGTTAGCGATGAATATAACATCTATGGAGAATGGCTGTTGCTATAAATTTGATGGTGTTGTTTTGTTGTTATTGTTGTTGTTGTTGTTGACAATTATTTATAGCGCATCTGGTCTGTCACACATTCTTGCGAGGAATGCTATAAAAAGAAGGAGAAGAGCATTATCAGATGATGTTTGCTGGTATCGAATACACAGAGATCCAATGGATTGACAAGACGACAACTTACTGTTTAGTCGAAGACGACGGGATCGCTCATCAAGCGCTGGATGAACTCTATGGGATCGGTCACATTTAAACACAACAGAGCCGTCAAGTGCGTGGTGTGGTGTGAGGTTTGTGGTGTGTGTGTGTGTAAGGTGTGTGTAAACACAGTGACAAATCGAACACAGAATGTTTTTGAGTGCAGATTGGTGCGAATTGCATTGATTGGTTGGTTGGGTAATTGGTGGTGTGCGTAGACAAGAGGTGCATGTAAAGAATACAAATAACAGATATGTTTCACATTTACAAAATGACACTTGACTTGCACACACAATCGCTTTTATGAATGGACAACAACTCATCCATGATACTTACGAGAGTATGGGATCATGCCCTCATCATCCTCGGGATCCATGCAGTCGGCGAACAGAGTCTCCACCTGCTCATCATCCAGGTTCTCACCTGTTAGCAGATAAGGATAAATGTTGTCAATGAGATGATCTATGAAGCGATGTAGGCAAGTACTCACCAAGGGCCAGCAGAGCGTGCTGCAATTCAGCGAGCAGCATGGTGCCGTTCTCCTCCTTGTCGTACAGTTTCAAGCACTCAATGAAATCCTCATAGCAGCCCTGCTCCTTCTCCTTCTTGACCTGAGAGTAGATGGGCAGGAATTCGTCCAGCTTGATCTTCTTCTCGTTGCGCTTCTTGGTGCCACCCATCTTCTCGATGAGAGCCAGGGTGGGGTTCAAGTTCAGAGCGCGCAGAGCATCGCCTAGATCGACGGCATCAATGCCCTCATTGGGAGAGCCCATAACTTCGAAAACGAATTCGACATCTGCGCAAAATCATTGTAGAAAGACGTCAATTAGCCAAACAATCTTAAATTGTTTCATGTCATTAGTGGATGCATCTCAACTATTGATTTATGTTTGCATTTATTTATTTATTTATTTAGTTATATTTATTGCATGGATGTGGCGAATGAGGTCAATCGTATAACCCTGAAATTAAGGGTACGCACATTTTTGGTCATCACGAAAATCTTGACATGGCAGCGCAGCATTAGTTACGCCCGCCTATGTGTATTTGTGTATTTGTGTACGTGCGTGGGATCGTTGCCAACACGAAGCGTATTCGTACATATACGTATACGTAATCCGACACCCGAACGAACGTCTTCGTCTATACTAAACAAATGTACATACATATGTATGTACGTGTGCGCGCATAGTTGGTTGCGTCCTAACGAAAATAAATCCAAAGAAATAACTTGGCCAAAATTAGATCGTGCCCGAACTTTCAGAGAGATCGTTGCTCATCGACTATTGCATTTGCATGTGTGTGTGTGTCTGTTCGCATGTATGTGTGTACATACACTCAAATTTTCCATTGCGAGATTGTTGCGTTTGATTTTCTCAATCGTTAATTGTATTATGGGGATTATGCCTTCTGAGATTTATGTGAAAACTTTCCGCAATTCGAATACATATTTTACATGCTTAACGTATGTATATTTTGTATAAGTAGTTTTGTTGTATTCGAAACGATTACGAAATATATTTAACTTTTTGATGTATATACTCGCGCTGTACCCACGCTTTTCTCTATAGCATCATTCAGTTATATATACAGAATTTATATATTTTTAGGTGGATTTCATCTGTATTTCACACACGCGCACATTATGTAATCACTTTTCGGATATTTCTGCAGCGAAATGTATTTTGATGTCATTTTGAATTTTTTGAGTGCAATTCAAGTGTTTTTCTTTTTCTTGCAATTGGTTTAATTTTGATGATTCGATATGATTGTTATTTGCGTTTTCATTTGATTATCAATAGATAGATGTATGCATGTCTTTTCGATTGAGGTTAGAGGTATAATCCTTGTGCTGTTCGTGCTGCGATTTGCTGCGATTCGGTTTCAACTTACTTTCAACTTCACGCTTTGGAACATCAGCCTGTCATTTGGATGGTAGTAGAAAGAAAGTTATATTTTAGAAAGTATATTCGAGCACACATCTGTTTCATGAAGTAGTAGTAGTAGTTCTATAGGATCACATGCGATTTATTTTCCCAAGAATTGCAATGTGGCGGCGGCACTCACCATTTTGTCTATTGAATGCGAAAAGCAACTGTATCGCGGATGAGCTCGGTCTCGACTGAACGCTATTCGTCAGTGGCCGCACGGCAAGGTAATTCTGAGGTGATAGCCAGCGGTGATTCTAACCGACGCACACAACTGCAAAAGATATACACGCACACACACACACACGGACTCATGCTCAAGCGCTTTTCCGCCGCAAGGCTGTTCGCTCTGTGTGTGTGTGTGTGTGTGTGTAGATGAGCACATACTTATACGTATGTATATGTGCAGCATATGCTGGCACAAGAATTTACTTTCATCTGGGCAGCATTTTCATCTGCCCTCGCGTACTAATGCTCTCTGTCCCTCTCTCGCTCTCGCTCAAACTATGCGTGTTTTCTCTTTGTTAACACTCTGACAGTTTTTGTCGGTTTTATCGGTTCGTAGTTCTTGGACTCTCGCTCTCTCTCTGGTCGCTGGTCTCTGGTCTCTGGTCTATTTTTAAGATATTTCTTTTTTGTGATTTCTGTTTTTCTATTTTTCCTATACGTGAATGCAAAATAATAATCACTTGTGGCATTTCTCAGCCGCATAGTGTTGAATATCATTTGATGTTACACATGATTTGGCAGATAATATTTTGGGCTAACATTGCCTGGCATATTCCGGTATTGTTCTTATCTGCCTGCCCTCTAATATATGTATGTTTCTTTCAATAGAAACATATAGCTCTATAAAAATAAGAACATATCTGCTATCTCGCTATATGTGAATACATTTATATACACAAATAGCGACCCTGATCATCTACTTGGCAAGCCAAACGCAACGCATTTTTATCGGATTTTTGAATTTTCGAATTCGAGTATTATATATAATGGGGAGCATGTTCGCATGTTATCATTCAAAATGTTTTGGCTGTTTGGGTCGCCGTCGCCGTCGCCGTTGCGGCGTCGGGTGTATAAACACCTGAAAGTCGTTCAACATGCGTAATATGCTTTTTCTATGCTTTACTTTTTTTCCTATTTCTTATTTTCATCTTAAACAATACTATTCCTGTATGGCCCTCTCGCTCTCACACTCGCGCAACGTCCGTGGCTCTCTCATCTACATAGAAGGCGTATTACTTAGTAGCGCTCGGGCATCCAATTGTATTTGTGTCTACAACAATTTTAATGCGTGCTATTTTTAAAAACTATGACACAGATACACCGAATGTATTCAGAGCAATAACGTACAACGCATATTCAACACACTCTAATACACACATATACATATTGCGATGTCTATCTGCTTACATAGAAAATTTGGCGTATTACGTATACGAATTGCAGCTAAAAAAGGCATCAATTGTTGATTACTCCACCGGCAATTACCAATTTCAGCCGCAGTCCTTGTCCTTGACATCGACAGCATGCGACGTGCCCTTCTTTGACCCACTTTCAGGTTTTGAGTTTCCGCCTCGATTACGCGACAGCTGTTTAACCCGAGCCGACTTTGAGCCCATCTCGATTTGCTCTCTTTGTTGCGGCATTTAGCTGCGCAGCCTCACTGCCAGGAAATGCATGCAACAACCTGTTGCCGCTCAGGAACGGGTAACAAAACAGAACTCGTCCAGCTGTTGTGGGGGCACAGATCTGCGCAGATTGAAGTGCGCATTCCATTGATGAAACCTGCCAAATTAATTGGCAATTCCCCCAAATTGCTCAGCATTTCAGCACGACTTCGGCAACGTACTTCGCTAGCTTTCGCGTTGTTCTTTAATCCTGCTTCTTGAACAATGGGCTGTAATGATGAGCAGACTTGGGGCCATTAAAGGCGTTTGTTGACAGAATAGACTTCTAGTGGGGCGACATAACGTATACGCAATTTTCAACCCTCCAGTTGTTATCAATGGATAAGTGCGCCAAACCTACAGGGTGGCCAGGCAAACGTGAAGCTGCTACGCTGCGCGCAACATGCTGCATCTGCTGGCTGAACACCCTGTACGTCTGAGCACAGCCCTTTGGGGGTGGTTGTGCGTATACTTAACGAGGATGTGTGTGCGTGTGCTGTCGCTGGCGACGAACGAGAAGGCGACCGACAAGGATAACGACGATGTGAATCGGTCGACAGTTAACGGCGCTTGTCCCAGTTGCATCCGAACGCTCCAGCCGTCAACGTTATCGAAACTGGCAACACACACAAATCAAGGTAAGCTCCCGCACAACACAGAGAACAAGCCAACTAAGAAAAAAAAAAACTAGTTGAAAATTAAGTGCAAATAATTGTGGTAAACACAAACTAATTAAAAGCGAAAACAAGCCCAAGTCAAAGTGGCAAATTGATAGCCAACTGAGGCATGAACAGAAGCCAAACCCTTTTCTGACAACTGCTCAAACTGGGTGCGGTCTGTGGCCAGCTCGTTAAATTCAGCGTTTGATTTGATTGCGTGTTAAATGGGCAAACAATTGATATTGACAGCAGCAAAACTGAATGGGAAAAGTCGAGTTTTTCGCAGAAAATTTTCACAGCGCGTTATATAAGCAGGTCTGTGAAAATTTTTTGGCCCAAATTTGCATGTATACCAAAAACCCAATTCTGTATCTATAACTCAAACGACTCGACAACGGCAACAGCAGCAGCAGCCGCGAAGCTGCGGAGTCTGCGTTCTGCGCAGCCTTCAAGGAGCAGCTGGCAATGGTGCTGAGAGCACAGCTGCGAGCATTGGGAGACGGCCGAGACAGCCAGATGAACGGGATGCTGGAGCTGTTTGTTGTGGCACTGACCTAGAGAATGTGCGATGTGCCTTTTGGTTTCTTTTTCGGAAGGGGGAAAAGGAAATATGCTGAGCCTGCGCACGCAAATACTTGTTGCTGCGACTGGCATGCTAATGTCGTGTCATGGCGTGCCGCATTCATGAATGGCAACTCAACATGTTGTATGTCATTGACTGAACGTGTGTGTCTGTGTTCTTGTGTCCTTGTTATTTCCAGCTGGCCACCATGGTGACCAATGCCACGAACAACAACAGTTTGCAGGCGAACAACAACAGCCAGACGCCGAACAATAACAACGATGACTTTGACATTGACCAGGACGACGGCCTGCAGGATCTGGGCTTGCCCGTCTCCGTCCAGACATTTCTGTGGCGCCAGATAGCGCCATTCATCAGGCCCAGGCTGGGCAAACTGCACGAGGCCAGTTGCATGGTAAGTGTCGCGCTGTGCCAAAAACGAAGAGCTAATAAATCGCAATGAATGAAACCAAATGAACACTACGATAATTTGGCCATAAAAAAGCGTCTAAAAGCGAAACAAAAACAAAAACAAATAAATCAATTGAAATGTGCTGTAAATTCGCTATGCGTGTTTGTTGTAAGGATGATGGACTGTGTATACCTGTACCATTGGCTCAATCAAAAAATAAAGGATACTTCCGTAGCCCTAAAATCCAATATCCTAAAACCATACATATACTGAGTGTGCTCTTTTTTTTGACTCGCATTATTCATGTTTAACATACCTATACTTTTGGTATTCGATGACAGACTTTTGATGTTTGATGTTTTTTCTTTATTCATTTTGCATTCGATTTTCAATCACGAAACTAACACACGCCTTCCCCAACTACTACTTCCACTTCCACTTCTACTACTACTACTTGTACTTCTATACTAAATGCTTTAAATAACAACAATAACAACAATTACAACAAACAAACAACAACAAACTGTACAAATTAACATTGTAAAATCTTTTGCAATTTGTCTGAAATCTGAAACTGAATCTGAATGTAGTTTTGTCAACATGCACCAGGACACCATGTAAGTCATAAATGTTATGTACAGCTAATACCATACTTAACTCTACTAACAATTATACTATATATACCTTAGATCTGTAGCTGTACTATATACCCGATACCTTTTCGTTTTACTGTTGTACTACTGTACTTACTAACCTGTATTTAACTGCTCAGTGCAATCCTCTTTTCGCTGTAAACTTGCTACTTACATTTCCATTGAATTCTAGTGTTATTTAAAACTAATTCCGTTTCCGTTTATTATATCTTGAAATGCGCCTCAATCAGGAATCGAAAGAAGCCTGCAAGGTAAGTCAATGGCTTTACTATATTCGCATAGTACTTGCTGCTAACTCCCGGATCCTCCGCAGTCCTTTGAGAAGGTGCTTGTGCAGAATATTCAGTTTGGTCTCTCACCACCGTTGACCAAAGCTCTGGGCGCCATTCCACGCTGGCGCCTGCTGCAAGGCGCCCTGCCGCATGTCATGCACGCCTGTGCCGCATTATTGTACTGTAAGAATCAAGAATTAGTCAATCAATCGAGCATAAAATACATAAATACTTATCTGTTGCAGGCCGCGTGAAAGACATGCAGGCTATTGGTCCTGTGGAGACCAAATTGCTGTACACCATGCAGTGGATACTGCTCTATGCCGCCGAGGAGTGTGCTGACGACGAAGATGGCGATGAACTTGGTCTGGCTGAATCCGCCGAGCCGAAGCCCAAGCCTATGGAGCAGTATCTGTTCTCAGTGCCCACAATTACTGTGAGTAGCAGTCCACATACTATGCGACAATCTCTGACTAGTCTCTTTCGCTCCAGCTATTTGTGTATTTGTTTGCGCCAATTATACATCATCTCAAGGAATCGGACTTTCAAAACTTTCGCCTCGAAAACGGCATCAAATTGTGGCAGGGCATGTGGGACAATCGCGCTCCAGGTGCGCCTTGCTTCACGGCCCCCGTCAAGCCCAAGGCACGCAATCTGCTCTGTGCCCCAACACCCAAAGGATCCACGGATGTTTTCCAGGGTCGCAAGCACTCCCTCGGACCCGATGCCATGTCACCCAAGGCAGACTCGCCGCAGAGTGGCATGACCGACTATGGGCAGCAGGATGAGGAGGTACCAAAATGACTGAACTCACATCTCGAGCAGCAAGCAAATAAACCGCTTTATTTTAGGGCTCATGGGTGTCATCTCCCAAGGAATTCTTTCCCGAGACAATACCCGAAGAGGCCTCCAGCGTTGAGGATGAACGCGTTGTCATCTTCAGGCTGCCCTCGGCACCTCAGCTCATGGATAACTCCTTCTTCACCGTAAGTCACAGTCTCTATCCACTTTCAGCAGTTTTTTCGTTTATTTCGATTTGCTTGCAGGCCGATGCCAGCTTGTTGCAACAGCAACTACAACAGTCGCAGAGTCGTCGTGGCAGTCATCAGTCCATGAACTCCAGGGAGAAGGAGAAGGTGCCTTCAACCAAATTTGAGTTTGATCAGCAGGAGTTGACACGCGGCGCCTCCATGAAGGAGAAGCGCAGCGCCTCCATTGAAAAAGAGTCAGACTCGGACAAGTCGGAAAGCGTCAAGGCGGATGTGTCAGCTGCCACCTTCTTGGATGTGGCAGTGCTGCGCTGTCTCTTCATCTCACACTGGCAGGAAGAGGGCATCTTCTGGAGCCTGCAGTACCTCTACAACAGGTGAGTCGTTGCCTTAGCATTTTCAGGTATTATACGTTCAATTTTCTTTCTCTACAGACTAAGTGAAATAGGCGAAGACGCCGCCATTACATTGAATCAGCCGCGCAAGCGAAGCAACTCTTTGCCTATACCACAAATCGAGATCTCACTGTACCAGGGCCCAGGCAGCAACAGCCGCGATAGTCCTGGCAGCTCTGTGGTCAAGGACTACATTGAAATACCCGAGCCAGCTGCACCAGTCACAACCAGCGTAGTTGGTGAGTAGTTTATTAGTAGTACATTTTAAAGTTAAAGTAAATTTTATGTGAACAAACTCTCCCCACTTTGCAGAGGAGCCGCCAGCGCCCCCAAACAATGCGGAGCGGCGAGGCAGCGAGAAGAAGAAACGCGTCAAAATGGCGGACCTGAGGGCGTTTGTGGAGACAAAAATGTTCTCGAAATCGGAGAAGAATCTGGAAAAAGTAGGGCTCGACACAAACTCAGCCAATGGCAAGATTCCACTGCAACATGCAGTAAGCCGAAAGCTATCACTAACTTTGCAGCGAGTTCATTGCACGCGTTCTTTGATTGTGATTATTGATTGAAGTGTTTGTTACACCCCCAAAGATAACCCAATCTATGTATATACAAAAATGCTTTTGTGTTTCTGTGTTCCTCCTGTAAATCGTTAGTTGATCTTCATCCACATTGAACTAACAATAGCTATGCATTGTCGTCTATACAGGAATACCATCGCAGCCTTGACACTGGTGAGAAGAAGCTTTCGCGCTCGGCTTCAATGATCACCCGCGAGCCGGCTAGCAATCTGATCAAGGGAAAGTCCATGCCCAGTCTGAGGTAACTGTCAGCACTGAAACAATTTCCACTTTACCCCAAAAAAGACAACGCTCAATTAGGCCTCTCACACAAAGATACACAGCAAAGATTCAAACTCAAACTCAACTATCCCACAACGACACTCTCTAATATAGACTATGACTTTTTCAATCTAACAAATATGTCTGTATATTTGTATATATCTATATTACTTATAATGTCTTCTACTGAACTGAACAACCAGCTGTCTGCTTGATAGCGGGTGAGTTTTGGTCAACAACTCAACGCTTTTGTCTCCAAGTTATCTTCCAACTGCCAACTGTGTCTATGCTTTATACTCCACTCCCCGCCTGTACCCTTTAACCTACTACCCCCAAGAATATTGAATACTTTTCACCACTCGGTTTGCCTGATCACACTTTTGCTTGTCAATTTCCAATCCCTTCAAGCTGTTCCCCCCAGCCTCTCGCTATTTGAATCTTTCAGTTAACCGCACATCCGTTTGACTAATGCCAAGCACCAATGTTTCTGTTTCTCGCACGTCTCCTACAATACGACAGATTTTACAGGTACGTTGAGCCGCCGAAGGTGTCGCGTCCACCGCAGACCACGTGTCCTCGTTCCACAGTTTTCTATCCGCGCAATCCGATCATCACGGTTACGGAGCACACGCCGACGCCCTCGCCGGACTACATGAAACGTCAGGTGGGTCTAACTTAACTTACTACAATGCAGATAGACTGTGACTTACTTCGTTCTTATTCTGGCCGTTGACAGGGCTCCATTGACTCTCAGCTGGATGCCTTGAGCAATGGCGGCAGCATCGCGGGCGCTGGTGGTGCCAATGGCAGCACTGGCGGAGGCAGCAGCACCACACGCTATCGTGGACCCATGCTACGGTCCCACACCGATTCGCACATCGACTACACTGGGGTCGATGAGTCGGAGGCACCCGGCTCCTCCTTCTACATCACGCGGGACGGCGGCATCGACTATGAGATCGTGCTGCTGGCCGTGAGCAGCGTCTTCAAGCGGGATCCCTCGCAGGTCTGTTCGTTGCGTGTACTCGAGGCGGGTCTGAACATCTGCGAGCTGCTGATTGAGATGGGCGTGCTGAAGCTGGGTGAGCACGCGCACGAGATATCCATGGGCATAACGAGGCGCGCACTTCAGGTGCTAGGCTGTCCACATGGCTGCAACGATGGTGGGTATACAAGTGACAACTCCAATATCCTCTTTCTCTAATACTACTCAACTTGTTTTGCAGGCGTGCGCGGTCCTCCCGCCGACTTTTTGCGCAATCAGTGCCAGAAGATCCTCTCGCGAATGCTGCGCCAGGCAGGTCAACGCACCAAGCGCTTCCTGCAGGAGATGGTAAAGACTTCGCCGCTGCCGGAGCTCATCGACTACTTCCATGCCTTCCTCGCCTTCTGCGTGGATCCCAGTTCCCTGCTGTCGCCCTTGAGTAAGTCAGATCGTGCGAAAAGTTAATATTCGCTTTTTTTTTTTTGCTTTGCTGCCAACTTGATTCGAGTTCTTTTACTGCACCAAATCCCGATTGCCAACATTTTGAGTTTCCCAATTTGAAATTTCGTATCCGTGCCAATTCGCCTTCGTTGCCTTTGTTTGCGATTCGATTCGATTCGATTGTGTGTGATCGTTTTTCTAATGCATGCGACGAGTTTTGCTAATGCTTTTGAGTTGTACCCTCTTGTGCCCCCCTGTTCACCACAAACAAACTATCATATACTCGTACGTTGTATATACTCGTATATGTATGTATATAATGATGATGCAAATAGCTCATAAACGTCAGAGTGGATATAAAAATGTTAACACCGATCTTGGCGGTGTACCAGGTCAGGGCGGCTATTCCACCAATTTTAGCGGCGGCATGAGCGGCGGCGCGGAGGGCCAGGTCGTTGGTGCAGTCTTCAAGCAGCTCGTCAGTCGCTTTGTCGAGGCCAGCAAGGACTTGAAGTCGCCCGAGAACGTGGCACTCTACGGCGACATTCGGCAGCTGGTCACATACGTGAAGGGCGCCCATGGCGGACCCTTTCGCCTGGTGGCACTCAGCGGCATCCTGGCGGTCACGCCGCGGCCACACAAAAAGGGACCCGCGGCACAGACCACCAGAGTTATCAGGTAGGTGTTGCAGTGCCAATTAACACAAACCTACACGCCAATGCCCACGAACGTCCTACTTTATGGCTGCTCACGTTCCCAATTTTGTTTTCACGTCTAGTGAAATTCAGTTCACAAAAGAACACAATTATCAGCAATTTTTTTTAAATGTTTTCAATATTTGGACACTTTTTATAACAAGTAAATTTTTATCGGGATATTCATTAAGGGTCTTGGCTAATGATGCTATTCAAACTCATAACTTAGATAAATTCCTTATGAGTGTTTTTCTATGCCATAATTAGAGCTGCTGAAATAATTAATTAAAGTGTTGAAAGTAACTCTTGACAGCCATCTAATTACATTCACCAAAGCGTGATATGAAATTAGTCAATCAAAGGACGCTCCTGAGCATTAGGCGTTTAAACGACTCTCCCTCTTCAATACCATTGGCTTTGCAGGCATATACCCCAGGGAGACACCGTGCAGAGTGTCCAGAACGATGACAACCGCTCACAGCGCCGACTTCTGCTCAAGAAACGCAGCACATCCTCAGCCTGTGCCGTGGTGAGTCTAATCCACAGTGCGTCAAGCTGTTGCTGATGCGTTGCCTGCTGTTCCGTTGTATTGCAGAGTCTGTTGGAGACGGAGCCGTGCGAGGAGCACTACAAGACCAGCCAGTCGCCGCTGAGCAATTTCAGGCGACGCACGACGGGCGTGAGGCCAACGCTGACGCCGCGGCACAGTGAACGGGCGCTGCTCTCCGATTCCACGTCCAGCTCGGAACGCAATTCGCTGGGACGGCTCAGCGGCTTGGTGCGCTGGTTTCGCGGTACGCCCAAGGAGGCATCGTCCATTGACCTGGAGATAGGCTCGCTGAACCCCGAGATATCGTCCACATTCATGCGGCACGCCTCGCTGAAGATCCAGCGTGGTCGTTCCAGCGACGGCATTGGGCGTTCCATACAGCGCGCCAAGCGACGCGTTGAGCGACGGCTGAACCGTTTCGGCGGCATTGTGAAGGGCAAGAAGAAGGTGGGCGGCATCGAAGAGACAGCGGACTACAGTCGACGCAGCTCCTCCGACATGTGCGACGGGCCACGCGAGTCCGAGGTCGTCATCCTCAAGGAACGCAAGCTGGTGCCCACCGAGCCCGTGCGAGTTGGCATGTTGCGTTTGTCCTTTCTGCTGGAGACTTGTGCGCCGGGCTCCTTTCCCGATCCGCAGCTCATTGCCGCCGTCTTGGATCTGGTAAGCTATACACTAAAGCTCTCAACGACAGTTCAATCATGCCCAGCTTTTCTTTGACAGCCGCAAGCTCCTCTAGTCACGCGCGCTACTTTCCTGCTGGAGTGCGCGCACTTTGTGCATCTGTGCAACAAGGGCCAGTGGCCCATATGGATGAAACAGAATGTGGGCGGCTATCGGGCGTCGGGCGCCAACATTAATCCCTCCCAGATGAAGCAACAAGTGAGTCAAACCAGCGCCCGTCGCACTCACATTCTGCTGCGTGCTGCGGGCAAAATGTTCCATCAGTGGGCCGAGATGGTCGGCGCGCGACTCGAGGAGATTCTTTTCACCGAACGTTTGCAGTATGAGGCACTCAATGCCAGTCTCACCGACCCGGAGAAGCAGCGCGAATTGCTGCAGCAGGACGAGGAGGAGGATTTCCTCGATGAATCCTCAGTCAATCCGCACGGCAACGATTGCCCCCATGCGCTCAAGTTGATTGCTTGTGTGCTGCTCTTCGAGATCACAGCCTTTCTGCGCGACACCTACATCACCTTGCCCAAGACCTCCAAGATGCTGCACAGAGATCGGCCTGCGCCCTGGGAGAAGGTCTATCGCGAGGCGAATCGTCGCTGGTCCATGGCGCTCAGCTCCATGGGACATTCGCAGACCTCGGCCCAGAGTCTGCAGTCGATTGCGGCGGGCAACGACGGCGCCGGCCAGACCGAGCGGAAGATATCTTTTGTGCTGCACGAACCGGACAACGAGTCGGAGAACAGCAGCAACACCACGCTCACCAAGGAAGGCGAGGAGGGTAATGGCTCTATGCACATGCGCGACTCTCTCTATATGCTCACAAGTCTCTTTACTGAACAGCACGACGTCCCACGGCCTCCGCGGTGCGCCCCTTTCTGCTACGACGTGGCACGGCGACCACAACGGGTGGTTCCTTCAAGCGACGCTCGCTCAAGTTGCGTCGCAACACCAAGGACAGCAAGGACATTGAGACGGACTGTGAGTATAGCGTATCAAAAGCTGGATTCCCGTATTCATAAACACTCTGCTCGCAGTCAACATGCAGTCCCGCCGGAAGGTTTCCTCGCTCTCCGATCGCAGCGACACCTCGGAGCAGGGCATGGTCAGTGGCGGCGAAGAATCACCCGGCATCCTCAGCGATGACCAGCAGCCAGAGTCGCCCACGGACTCCAATGAGAACGACGAGACGGCCAAGAACATGCCCTGGCTCAAGGCAGTCATCGATTTGATCACCAGCTACAACTACTACTGCACCCACAAGGGCTACTGTCATCCCTTCTGCTACAAGCGCCACATGCGCTCCTGCACGCGCCTAATCAAGGCCACTCGCAAGGTAAGTCCTGGCACATGAAGTGCAGTGTATATCGGGTATTGAATTAAGATTGTTTTTTTGTCGAGGAATAACTTCATATATAGACTTATTGTCGAACAAATATTTACACTATTTACAGGTTTATGGTGAAGAGTTTGGCTTCAACTTTGACATGGATCATCCAACCGTAGAGCCGACAGTTATCAGTGCCAGCAAGTCTTCGGCGCGTCCACGCTCCACTCGCAAAGTATCCGAGCAGAGCTCCACGCAGACTTCGCCCTCCAAGCGCAAGGACAGCTTGTCTCGCAAGGATCGGTAAATCACAATCTACCTTAGCTGGCGAACTCAGTTTTAATTATGTATAAATTCCGATAGCATTAGCGATGATCCAGACATTGAAATGGCCGAGAAGCTGGCCCGAGCCTTTCGCCAGGAGAAGGAGAAGAAAATACAAGAGGAGCCGCCTATACTAAAGTTTATACGCATCCACATACGCAACCTGTTCCACTTTCCACTGGCCACCATGCTCAAGGGCGCTGTCGTACTCACCGAGGAACTGGTCATCGAAGCGATGCCCGCCGCCTGGGAGCTTTTGCTGGAAACTAATCACGACACAGCGACCTCGAGTGCCGCCGTCTTCCTTATGGGTTCTGTGAAGGCGCAAAACTTTGCTTTTGACATTATGCAACGTGCGCTAAAGCACAAGAACCCGGATATACGCATTGGAGCCATCCAACGCTACCTGGTGCTGTGGAAGTGCCGCTTCCACGTCTGGCCGCGCATGGAGGACAATGCACATGATGCCACCTTCAAGGTGCCGCCAGGTGGCATTGAGTTCACGCTGCCTTCGCCCAAAATTGGCATTGAGAGTCTGCCCGTCGTCGACCCGCCATGGATGCCCGTGCAGCAGACAAAGGACATGGATATGACGTTGAATCAGGACAGACATGTAAGTTAACATACAAGTAGTCTACGTGTTCATTCCCTTAATCTATATTCTATTTAGCGCTCCCTGGTGACAGCCACCAAGAGCCGCAAGATGCAGCAAACTGAGGCGATTAGGAATGCTTTGCGGCAGCAGCGAGACAAGCAGCGTGCAGAACGCCATAGTTTCCTCATCACCATGATACCGATTAGCCAGCAGGCCTCCCATGAGCCAGGCATGGAACACGAGGATCACGAAATTGAAGAGGACTTGGATGGCACACGTGCTTCCTCCCATCTCCATCACGCGCACTCGCTCTTTCCCTCGGTGTTGTGCTCGTCGGTGATGCAGATTGTTGGCTGCTTGGATGATGCAGCCATTGGCTCCGATGGCAATGCCGTCTACGAGGTGGCTTACCAGGTCATCTGGGTGTGCTTGGTCGAGGAGTCTGCACTGTTTCTGCGCTACGTGTTTGAGCGCCTCACTCGCGATCGTCAGGATCAGATGTTCAAGCTGTTGCGGCATCTGATTCGCTTCGTGCCACGCCTGCCCCAACAGGCTGCCTTTGCGCTCTACAACTCCATCATTGGCTACATCATGTTCTATGTGCGCTCTTCCAACGAACTGAAACAGGAGGTGAGCCTCAGTTTGTATTTAGATTCACAGGTAGCTAATCATATACCCTTCTAGCTCGTCGGCTCGGCGTTGTCGGTGCTCTGGATGGTGGTGCACTCGGTGCACGGCATCATGTTCAAGGATCTGAAGCAGATACTGCGCAAGGAGCAGTGCGACGCCTCCATTCTGCTTACGGCCAATGTGCCTGCCGCCAAGAAGATTGTGGTGCATGGCCCGGCCGACGATGACTACAACATACCGTCGCAGTTTCCCGTGCAGGAGGACACTTTGTTCTGCCAGCTGCTGAAGGAGGCGCTGGACTATTACCCCATTGACGAGAAGAGCATCACGCACTATTGCCTGGTGGACTACAAGAGCAGTAAGTGGTCTAAAGATTTTCTCAATGCCACATTCAGTACGATCAACGTCTTCTCCAGATAAAATACTCAATCCCAATTGGTATATACGGGATCTGTACTTTTTCAAACGTTCCCAGTACCCGGAGGTACGTTTGATGCTGATGCGACCAGAGGAATCGTTCCTGGCGCTGCAGAAACAGGAGCTAACCAAGAAATTCGTGGAAATCGGCAAGGTGCATCTCACATGGGCCATTCTCAAGAACGTCGATATGGTCGTCCAGCGCGTTGTCTTCCTGCACGAGGAGCTCATGAAGCTGCCCTCATTTCCACGCAAGGCGCTCGAGGTGGACCTGGATCTGCATCACGGCGGCGAGTATGGCAAGGTGCTGCTTGGCCTGGACGTGCTGCACAAGTTCATGTGGGTGCGCCTCATAGCGCGCATGTTCGAGGCGATGGCTGGCAACTTTGCCTACTCCGCGGACATTCAGCTCTTCCTCAACGTGCTCTCTGGCGCCTCCATACTGCATGCGGAGGACTCGTGCATCATGCGCTACGTGATGGCCACGTTTATCAATGCCGCCTTCAATTTCAAGAATATCTTCTCCACGAACGGCTACTTCATGATCATGCCCACCCTGCTGCAGGTTTATTCGCTGCATCAGACCAACAAGCTGATCACCACGACCATCGAGTACGCTGTCAAGCAGTTCTATCTGCTCAACAGGAAGCCCTTCATTCTGCAGATGTTTGGCTCAGTGTCGGCCATTCTTGACACGGATGAGGATGGCACTTATGGCGAGGCACACAAAGTGCAGTCGAGCTGTCTGTTCAATCTGCTGCTCAGTCTGGAGGATCCTTCGCCGGATCCGCTCAACATTGCCGAGCTGGTCAAGGAGCCCAAGCCGCTAAAAGCCATCGATTTCTGCTACCACGACGAGGACGATGATGTCACCGTGCTCGATTGCATCACGCTCTGTGTGATGGTTGTTTCCTACTCCGCCGAGAGCACTCGTGGCTACCAAATGCTAGCAAGTTTCCCATATTTTTTTTATTTTGATTCGATTTATAACATTAATTAATTTCATTATTTCATTATTTCGTGTATTCCATTACTTTATTTTTAATTTCCTACTCTCATGATTTTTTTAATGGTAACTATTTCCCTTCATTCAGATTATTCTGGAAGCCATACTTCCCTGCTACCTGCAGCAGATCCAATCGCCCAGCTACATTCCGCTGCAGGGCAAATCCGAGCGAGACATCATCTTGCAGCTGGCGGTGGCCATTCGCACTATGGTCCACAACTGCGAGGGTCTGGCCAAGAGCTACAACGGACCCTATCGCAACAGTCCCGAGCACAAGGGCTCTTCACAGCGCAACTGCAGCCGTGGGCCGCCCTGCTCGCCCGGCATGGACTTCGAGGAGGAATCGCACACAAAGTATGCCACGGATCCGCGCACCAAGAACATGATGGACTCCGCTGAGGACTCGGAAATGATACGCACCGAGTACCGGCGACCGCGCGATGTGCTGCTCTCAGTGGTGGCCGACTTCCTAACCAAGTCGACGACTCGGCTGGCTGAGCTGGCCAAGAAGCTGCCCAGCAACGACAACAAGCCCACCGAGGTGCTGGATGCCAAGTGCCACATTCGCCTAGCGGACATTGCCCACTCACTGCTTAAAGTGTCGCCCTACGATCCCGAGTCGATGGCTTGTCGCGGTCTGCAGCGCTATATGCAGTCCGTGTTGCCACGCGCCGAGTGGTCGAATGATACGCTGCGCAATGCTTTAGTCACCGTCCTGCGGCGCATCGACAAGGTGTTCCTCAAGATCTCGAAGAAGCCCTCCATACGACGCAATACCGACTGGGAAGCGGCCGCCGGACTGCTAAAGGGCATACACGAGACTATCATACGGCACCCGTATGTGCTGCACTGGCAGCAGATGAAGACCTTGATCAGCACAGTGCAGAATCTGATTGTCAACGAGCCGGGCACTGGCATACCCGAGGGCGTATCCAGCGCAGGTGCAGCGCTCATGTCTCAGAATCCGCCGGCCTTTTTCTGCTCGGCCGTGGTGCGTCTGGTGGCACTCCAGGTGGTCAGTCCGGTCGACTGTTTCTCGCTAGTCCACATCTGTGGCGGCAGTGCCGAGTTTGCCACGCAGGAAAAGGCCGAAGGATTTCTAATGCATCTGATCATGCCACTGTGCTTGAAAGTATGCTCGGGCCGCGGTGTCTCCGACGTTGGTGAGCTCAAAATGAGCGACGTCACATTCCTGCTGACCGCCGTCCTCAATGCCATGAGTCCGCCCGCTGGCCGCACCGGCCAAGCAGTGTCCCAGATCAATCGGGTGACGGGTGACCTGCGTGCCGGCTCCTTAACTTTCACGGGCAGCCGCGACGCCAAGCGTCCGGCTCGCATTTCGGGTTCCCTATATCAGGCGGCGTTTCTGGCGCTGCGCATCGTCTGCATCTGCTTCGAGAATCGTCTGTCCAGCGAATGGCCGCGCATTGTGCGCGTCATGCGCGATCTGGGCAGACGCAATGAAGCCGCGCCCGATCTGTGGAGCTTCATGGAATTTGTGGTCACCCATCGCACTCCCCTTTACATCGTACTCTTGCCCTTTATATTGCACAAGGTAAGCATTAATGGATATGAATACATGGATCAGTTGCCTCAAGTCTTTTGACATTTGCAGATTTCGCAACCTCCCATTGGCGACCACGAGCGACACATGCAGTTCATCATCAGGGAGCGATTGCGCGGCACGCCACCTCAAGGTGGACTCAAGTCGAAGGGTGCGCTGCTGCTAGAGCTAGCTCGCGAGCTGCGGGACTTGCGAGATGAGCTCGAGGATAAACGCTATGGTAATAATGCGAGCAACTCATGTAATTCATCAATTCATCCTTGTTTCCCTTGCAGTCTCTACGGATCGCGAGAGTTCCGAGCAGAAGAAGAGCGACACTCCGGCCGCAACGAGCGCGGCAGATGCGCACAAGTCCCAACAGCGTCCCTCGCTGATTTCCATATTCACGGGCACCACAACAGGTCAGGCCACTCATTCGCATGTCTCGGCCGTGCCCATTGATTCACGCAGCGGCTCAGGCGGCATCTGCACGCCCAGCGACACGCTATCTCAGCAGACGCTGCATCCGCCGCGCGAGTCCTTGTCCAGCAGCTCCACAGGTCGTGATCCGCACACAACAACCAGTGAAAGTCACAGCGGCGAAGTTGCAGTGGGTTCAGCACCTACCTTGGTTGGTCAACCGTTGGGCAGTGGGCCCAGCGTTTCGGGTCATGCCAACACAGCATCAGCACTTCCGCCGGGCATAGCTTCGCAGCTCTCGCACTCGCAGTCGCTGCAGCAGGCGCCATTCAAGGCACAGCCGCCCAAGCTGCGCTTTGTGTCGTCCGTGGAGTTTCGACATTCCTCGGGCGAAACCTCCACAACACCACTCTCGCCTGAGAGCCCAGCCGAGGACAGTTCGGGCGATCACACGCGTTCGCGCCTGCAACGTTCGAAGGCGGCCAGTCGCAAGACTTTCCGGCTAAAGCGTAGTCGCTTGACCCCCATTGAGGCTCCCAGCATTGTAAGTAACTGACAGTGCTAGTGATGCTTTACAGAAATGTTTGCTAACCCTTTGATTTACAGGTAACTTCGCTGTCGCAGGAGGAGCAACAGGCCAAGGCAATTGGCGAAATATCGTGGGACTCAGTGTCGCAAACTTCATCGACTTCTGGCTACCGGGATAACAATAGCTTACAGACGGGTCTTCTATCGCCAGATGGCTCGCTAGGTGGACTTACGCTGGGCCGATCGCCATCACAGCATTCTCTGTTGATGGTGTTTGAGGGTCAGGACGAAGATACTCTTATTTAACAATCACAGAACGGCGACCGGGCTTACGAGCTTTAGGAGAGCCTCAATATTGATTATCTAAAATAGTACAGTTACAATAGTTAGTACAATTAACAATTATATACTACCTGTAGTTGATGTTAAGTTTTATATAAGTGCACATTATTCGTACGTTAGTTGATTTCCATTATGTGCCCAGTTTTTGTATTTTTTGATGTAGAGCGATTAGGAAATTATTCAATAAACATGATACTCCAACTTAATGCTCAGTTCATTAATGCAATTTATTATTCATTACTTTTCTATGTATATACAGTGCACGCATGAAATGTTTTGATTGTTTCTTGAGATGAGATAAATATGAGAAATTATTTGGAAAAATATTCAGAAATGATTACTAATTAGACATTGTGATCAACTCAATATTAGTTCACTGCATCGAGCGTGCACTCCATATTTTAATCCTTTAGCAACTTGGAGGTCGCCACCTTCTGTCGATTTTCTTTGACCAACTTGCGCCACTCCATCCATTTGGCCAACTCCGGGGGTTCGTTACCGCTGCTCTGTTGCTCCAGTTGCATGTAGTACGCCTCCCGCAGAATCTTAAATGCCTGGATGCTGTAGTAGGGCTGCTGTGTGACAGGATCAAAGTAACGGGCAGGTAACCTGGTAATGGGACAGATGCCACTGGAATTTTTGGGCACACGCTTGGGACGGAAAATCGCATGGAAAGCTTTATCATTGAAATCATTTTCGATGGTCACAAATGTGCGCTCGCATTTCGATGCGGGATCATTGGGGTCATGTGGCAGTGTTGTGGTGCGTGTTGGCTTACGCATCACTGGCATTGTCATCGAATGATATCGTATAGTTGGACCAGTAAAAACTCTTTTCGTTGGCCGAGTCTTCTTTTTCTCAAGTTCCATTTTTTGGAATTTCTCTGCAGAATATGGAAAAATATAGAGGAATGGCGAAGACAATGAATGAGCTGGCATACCCAGAGACTTGATGTTTTCCTCCTCAGTTATTTTGGCCTCCTCAAGCAGTTCCTCCTGCGTGGGCATGTAATCCTCCACACGCACCTTCTTCTTCTTGCGTTTGCGAGCATCATCCAATTCCTTTAGCCGAATTTTTGTTGCCTGTGTTTTAATGGCCGTGGACGTTCTTATGGACTTACGTCCCGAATCCTGTACAGTAAAGCGTGGGCGCACGCGGCGTTTGACGACGCCGCCGCCTCGCTTCCTGTGCAATGTCGCCGCGGGTTTAGTGTCTTTCTTAACTGTAGTCGGCTTGGCTGGTTCCTGAACGTTCGACATGCAAATTAATAACAATAGGTGCACTTATATCGTTTGGTTGACTTGCTTTATACGCTTTGGTGTTGACTCCACCGCGCTTGCGTTTCTTGTCGGGCGCCTCCTCTTGATCGGAGACAGGCTCATCCTGCTCGTCGATGCTGAAATCGGAGTCCACCACATCCTCTTCTTCATCTTTTTGTCTGCAATAGAACGTGTTTACTTCCAATAAAAGATTGGTAAAATCCCTAAAGTACTAACACATATTCGTTGTCGTCTTCTTCGTCCTGAAAACCACCATATGAAGTTTTGTAGAAATCGTCTTCCTCCTCGTCCAAAAGTTTAGCTATTTTATTGCCAGCATTGTGACGGCGAGAGCGTGATGCTGCCATCTATTATTTCTATATTTTATATTAAATCGATAATAATTTGCGGCTTTTGCAGGCAATTTTACAACTGTAAACAAAATAAGTCTTCACTCTTCTTCTTTTTTCTTATCAAAACCATTCGCATACCGTGTTGTCATTCACAAGGAAGGAAATATGAATTACAATGCGCCAAACTCGAAACGCATTACATTACTTTATTTAGTATTAAAATAAATATAAATAAAAAAGCATGATGCAGCAATCTGCATTTGTTTGTTAATTTCGTCTATTAATTGATAGTTGCCGAATGCCACAAACAGAAAATCCACCGCTCTTCTTCTTCTGGAACAAAGCATTCGCATTTGCTGCTGCCATTCAAACTTAATAAAATTTGAGAATGACAAAGTGGATAGCAACTTAGTTTCTGAATGATAACATGTATTAAATAATATTATTTAATAGCATTGCCATAAATACAAGTAATAATAATTAATCTTTTAGATAATTAAAAGAAAATCCAAAGTTTTTACTCAAAATGGCTAATTATTTTGGTGAAGCGTATTCGATAGCCGACGCAAGCCGAATTCTTCGACTTTCGCCTCTTTGAATCTTTCTTCATGTTGATCTGATTGCACTTTGGACTTTCGAATATCAACATTGATCGACAAGGGTTCAACAAGCGTTTTCTCAGTTGACTTTAACTACATAAAGCGAACAGTTCACATCATGATTAATTCAGGCAAGTTAGCTGGGCGCACTCTCTTCATAACTGGCGCCTCCAGGGGAATTGGCAAAGCAATTGCTCTGAAAGCGGCGCGCGATGGTGCCAATATTGTGGTGGCCGCCAAGACAGCTGAACCGCATCCAAAACTGCCCGGAACTATCTACACTGCGGCTGAGGAGATTGAAAAGGCCGGAGGACGGGCGCATCCCTGCATCGTGGACGTGCGCGATGAGAAACAAGTGCGTACCGCCATCCAGGAGGCGGTGGCCAAGTTTGGCGGCATCGATATTGTTGTGAACAATGCTAGCGCCATCTCTCTGACAGCCACACCCGATACGGACATGAAGCGCTACGATCTGATGCACAATATCAACACACGCGGCACTTTTCTGGTGTCCAAGGAGTGCCTGCCGTATCTGGAGAAGAGCAACCATGCCCACATCTTGAACATCTCGCCGCCTTTAAGCATGAAGGCCAAGTGGTTTGGACCTCATGTGGCCTACACCATGGCCAAGTACGGCATGTCCATGTGTGTGCTGGGCATGGCTGAAGAGTTCCGCAATCGTGGCATTGCCGTCAATGCCCTTTGGCCTCGCACTGCCATTCAGACGGCGGCAATTGAAATGCTCACTGGACCGGACAGCGCCGGTTGGTCGCGCAAGCCAGAGATTATGGCGGATGCCGCATATGCCATTCTTTCCAGGGAGCCCAAACAGTTCACCGGCCAGTTCTTTGTGGACGACGAGGTGCTCGAGTCAGTTGGCATCAAGGATCTCACGGATTATGCTTGCGTGCGTGAAAATGCCGATAAGCTGATGGTTGACTTTTTTGTGGAGGCCAAGGATGCACCAGCTGAGGGTGCTGCTGCTGCTGCAACGTCGGCAGCGCCAGCCGGAGCTGCTAAAATACCACAGTTGTTCAAGAAAATCGAATCTTTGCTTTCAGCAGAAATAGTTTCCAAGACGCAGGCCGTCTATCAGTTCAACATCAATGGGGAGGAGCAGGGCACCTGGTTTTTGGATTTAAAGAATGGCACAGGAGCTTGTGGTACGGGTGCTCCACCAGCAGCTCCTGATGCCACGCTGACCATGAATTCCAACAACTTCTTCGACATGTTCTCGGGCAAGCTGAAGGCTGCTCCAGCATATATGTCTGGCAAACTTAAAATTAGCGGCGATTTTCAAAAAGCCCTTAAATTGGAAAAACTCATGAAAGCACTGAAATCAAAGTTGTAAATAGTATATCCATTATCCTACATTAAATAAATACAAAAATATGAAATGTACCAAACTTGTAGGATGCCGCGTCTTCTTATCTATTTAAAAGATTAAGTTTACGGTTGTACAAAAATAAATACTTAATAGAAACAGCGGCGAGCGTTGTGCTAAGACATTATCAGTTAGTATACTCGTCATAGTATTTCGCATATGTACATATGTAATGTGCAACATGTATGAACATATGCATAGACATTCTCCGGTTCAGTTGATCTCTCACGTTTGACGTGTTCAGTCGCAACAATCGTACGGTAGATTTATAATAATAATTCGGAAATTGGATGGTAAAAAATAAAAACAAATAAATACACATATCAACTATTTATTCGCAGACACAATGAGCCAACTAGACAAAAATGAAGCCATGAGAATTTACACTCTTTCAAAGAACCCAAATGCTTTGCTAAAAGACGAGAAAGGTATTGGTGAATTACGAAAATTCGCAGCAAATCAACAATTAGGAGAGGACAGCAAACTAGTGAATACATTAGACATTTATGAGAAGTGTTCAATAATGCTCTTAGAAAAAGAAGAACCTTTAACGACGGAGATATTTAAAGAGCTCCTGCAACTTGGAATCGGATTACCAGAAAGAAACGAACTTCGCCAATCTGTGAATGGCAATCGGGCACATAGTAATCTCATCATCAAAGTCATTCAAGAAAAATGCTGCAATAATATGATTTTGCAGGATGAATTCGTTGAATTTACTGACTTCCTACTTTCGAAAGCGCAATAACAAACATATCTTACACGTTTAGATTTAATTGAAATAGAATAAAAACAAACTTAAAAAGTGTAATTTTTGATTTTTACTGTGATTGTAATTCAAGAAAATAATTTTTCCAATTGTTTACTTTTTTTGTATATTGTTGAATCACATACATACATACATACATATGCATATGCATGTACATATGTATAGACATATGATTTAGTTCAATTCGAGTGTTGCCAGGCCGTCCTTAATAAATCCGGCTTTTACCAAAATCTGTAAATATCACGATTGTACCAACATCACGAAGGCTTTAATTGTTCTGGGCCTACTCAAAGTTTATAGTTTGAGTGGAACACATACTTTATTAAAATTACTTATGTTTCATTGTTGTGTTAACAATATGTGGCAACACTGAATAACCAGATGTTCTTTCTCTTGAACTAGCTCTGACGCTTTTGTTTGCTCCGATGAAATTGTATTAATAATTCCGCAAAAAGTAAACAGTAGTGGTATAATATACTACTAACAAAAATGGCAACTTCATCGTACAAGGTTTGCTATTTAATGTGCATTAGTAAATAGAGAAATCAATAGATTCTTTTTTATTATCGACATAGAGCAAAACTGTAAAGTTGATCAAATGTTTTTGCGGGTGCTCGGACATGACCGTTGAGGAAGTGCAGCGCATTTACACGCTTACCAACGATGTCCATCAAACGCTTCTGGACACAGATGCCACCCGATTACTGCATCGCTATCTGGAGCAGAAGCGAGCGGGCGACAAGAAAGAGGTGGAGCAGTATCTGGACATTTATGAAAAGTGTGCCGAGTACCTGCAAGAAACGCAGCGAACTTTTACACAGGATGAAATCGATGAGTTAGTTGATTTGGGATTGCCTTATGATCTGGAACAGGATCTGACACGGCGCACACTTAATGGGCAACGTTCGGAAATCAATCTTGGTTTATATCGGATTCAGGGCAAATGCCGAAATGAGATTCAAGCGAGCAGTGATTTCCAAGACTTTAGAAATGCGATTCTCGACAAGACGCGGCGAGTGCCTAAATGATTCTAGTTGCAGTTCAGTAGAGAATACGAAAGGTGCCTTCAGTGTTCACAGGATAGTACCAAAATAAATGTATAGATTCATTTTTGGAAACCGCACGAAACCTCAACACCTTAAATATCAGTCCTATCGCTTTGTCATTTCACATTGTACGAGTCACCCTTCTTAGTCATTGGAGCAACGAAACCGTCTTTTTAGTCGATTTAAATTATTTTAAGTGTTCCTTAACTCGCTTCCCGTATAGAAAAAGCGGCAATGTATTCTTACATTTACAGTTACAATTTGTTATATTTGTATGTATATAATATGTAATTCTTGTTAAGCACATTAACGATAAAAGCTATTCGATATAATATATACACATGTATGTATATAGAATATCGGTTGCAGAAATAAATTTCAAATTTTGCTTTAGGTTTTCTTCCACGAGTAATACATTTCCATTGGCTTATTGACCTGTAATTTGAAAGCAAAAAAAATTTCGCCCATTATTAAGGTGACATAATAATTAAAGTCCTGATATGCTTACCTTCCAGAATTTATCGTTGACTTGATGGAGAGTCTGATTGCCATTCAAAATGACCAGCTGCTGTGGTTGTGGCGCCACATAGATGCAAAAGTTGAGCAGCCGACAAGCTTCTGGCAAATCAGCGCCCAGATCAAGAGTGAGGCGCATGGCCAGATATTTGCTGAGATGATCTACAGTAGCATTAGCCGTAGTCTTGATGTAGCGTATGCAATTGTCTTTGAGTGCCCTGATCAGCTGATTATCAGCGGACATCTCTGTGGGATGCGGCTTGAAGACGAGCTCAATTTCATCATTAATGCCCAGTTCTCCGTTGCCCTCGCCTTCCGTGTCGATATTGGAATCGCCTTCGGTGCGACAGTCCATTTGCGAATCCGATTCGGATTCCTCGGAACGCTCCGACGTCATCACTGACATGGCACGCTTCGGTTTCGAGCTGCTTGAGTTTGAGGGCACTGGAGATGGCGTGCTGCGTATTGAGGGTGGATTGGAGGCATCATCCACTTGCATGCGGCTGGATGAAGTGCTCGCGCCGGATGTGCCGGCCGTTGATGTTGTAGTTGCTGCCGTCGAGTTTGTTGCTGCTGAAGCGCCTGCTGCTGTCGTTCCCGCTCCTCCTACTCCTGCACCGGATGCTGCTGCTCCCGATCCAGTATTGTTGCTGGTCACGTCACGAGTCTCGCGATCATTTCCATTTGTGTTGCTGTTACTGTCATTGGATGCCGTATCGTGGGCATGCACTGCATTCGAGCCAGAGCGTGTTGCACTACCTCCCCCGCTTCCTCCACCGCCACCACTATTATTACTACCCCCTCCCCCACCTCCTTTGTTGGTGCGGAAACGTTGTGGGCGATTCTGAGATTGCAATTTGATGCCTTCGTTGATGGAATTGACCAGTGCTTGCTGTGATTGAGCCTGGTTGAATTTGGCCATTTGTTTCTCCTGTATGGCCTCGTACTCTTCGCGACTCGGGTATATTTTGGAGATAAGCAGATCAAAGTTGGGATCCGCACGCAACGAACGCTTCGAGACGAGTTTCTTGCGACAAGTAGGACACTCTTTGTTGCCCGAACGCAAGGCAGTCACAATGCAGTCGGAGCAGAAGCGATGCAAGCACTCTTTGGTCGTCATCGTTTTCTTCAGCATGTCCAGGCAGATGGGGCACATTAGTTCGCTGTGTAGACTGCGCGGCGATACAGCAATTTCGGTGCTGTCCGTTATAATTTCCTGCGGCTTTCGCTGCAGCTCATACAGGGACAAATCCCATGTTTTATTTTGTGTTGGTTCAAGCGAGGCCATTTCCTCTGTCTGCCGTTTTTACAGTTTTCTTCTGCCACAACAATTTTCACTCTTCTCTGTATATATTCGATAGTTGCGATTGAAAGAGTTTGTTTACCATCCCAGTGAAGCTATCGATAACTTCGAATGTATTTGCAGGTAAATGTTTGTCTGGCAACGCCAACCACGCAATTGCGAGCTACAGAATTAGTGTGACCTCAAAAGACTTAATACATACTTTTTGGTATATTTTGTGTTGTCACGCTGACTACGCTCATGTAACATAATGCCGTTACTCGAAAACTTTTTGCATTGTCCTCTATTTTTGCTAGCTGCAGTGACGCTGTGCCAAATGTGTTTATTGCACATTTTAAGAATTTTCTTTTTCGCCAAAGAGATACGATGCTTTCTTTTCTACCCAAACGCGAACACTTCAATTAACTGCTTGATTGACAGGCGTCACTCAAACGCGATGCATTCTTAAAATATTTGTGTATCCCGCCAAATATGGCTTAAATCGTGGCGTTGCCGTTAACTACTAAATTGCATTTGCCTGGAATTCTAAGCGATACGTTCCATTTCACATGTGTGGGGGGCCTGGAATGTGCTAAATCAATGGCATGTTGACAATGGCGCGCTCTGGACACCGAACCCGAAGACAATTTCCCAGCCAACAGCAACGGCAACTTGGCTGACTGTTTGTCAGCGGTTGAGCGTTTCCCATTTCACTGGCTGCTTGTCACACTGGCTGCGCATGCGTGGACGCCAAATGTGACGTGGCAGTAACCTGAGGCACTTATGAATACGAAGAAGCACATTGGAGGCGGCGCCACAGTGCCAAGCAAGCAGGTGAAATGGCTTTGGGGCCAGTGCCAAAGACAAATCCAACAGCAAGATGACGGTATGTATGTATATATGTATATAAATGTACAGCTATGGACAACTAACGATTCATAGAATTCATTAATTTGATTTCTCTTTAATTCTTGAGCTAAACTATAATAATGTCAGTTATTGCACATTCAAAAAATATATTTATCAGTATTTTGATTAGAAGGAAAGTTATGCAAAAAGCCAAATTGTTTGTTAAGAACGCCTTTCTAAGTAGTTGTTCATAGCTGTATGAGTGCACCTTTAGATGCCTCATTAGAGAGAGGCTAATTAAAGGTAAGTGGAAGCGTGCCCCGTCGACAAATCCAAACTGCTGAGTCACGGCCTAACAGCACAGCCAATCAGCATCTCTGTCATTTTCAATTTATGGCCAATGCCTGGCTAAGCCTGTAAGTCTGACACCAATTGAACTGGGCAATCATTGCGCCCACACAGCGTTGCTCGAGGATCAGTCGTTGTGTCCTCAATTTGGTTGGGCAGGTTCATGACCCAAATGCCCGAGACGCTGCATGGTCAAGTCACATTGCGGCATTTTTCCTTTTTTTTGTTTTTGTCTGTTTGTGTGGAGCTTACCTTACGCTTTATTGACATTAATCATTTGCAGTCGCTTGTTAAAAGTTGCAACTACACGTCCAGTTGCAACATCATCCTCTTTACACAGTCTGCAGTCTATGCAGAGTGCTGCATCGCTTGTTTTATGTCTTCGTTTATGGTTAGTTGCTAATTACGATACATGTCATTCCTCTCTGTGAAAATTTCTCAGTCTCTTCTTTTTCTTGTTCGTTTCCTTCTGCTTTGTGTTGGGTTTTCACGGTGTCTTTTTATTTTTTGGGGGGTTCGTCAACTGAACCGGAAGGAAACGCAAGCCATTTTTCTTTCGTCCTTTTCGTGTCGTCTGCGCCATTTTGTTGGCTTTGTATTGTTGTTTTGGTGTCTGCGCAATTGTTCCGAATTGTGCTGAGTGAAAGTTTTGTGCCCACAATAATAATTCGCGGTGCATAATTGAGCATAACGGAGCCAAAGCATAGCTGCAGTGTGTCTGGACGGTGGTTAAAGTCAAGCCGCGCTAAGCTGATTGCTGCCCCAAATTGTGGAGCGTCGAACATGCCACTTAACCTTTAGCTGGTCCAACTCAATTGCGGCTCAATGCGCTGGCAACGGCAAACGGCGGTGCATTTCAGCATTCCAGGCCGGCAACAGAGAGTCAGACAGTCAGACAGCTAGCTCCCACCCATACCGCATGCAACGTACCGCACTCAACATGCCACATACTACTACACTCGAACATGTCATCCACATGCGCCAGCAGATGGCCAACAATTTGACAACAACGAGTTGGTGGCTGCCCGCCCAATTTTCGACCCAAACCCAAACCCAGACACAAACTCGAACTCGAACTCCAAACCGTTGCACGCTGCTTTGTGCTGAAGTGAAGTGCCAGAGCTTGCCACCACAGAGCAACGGCAACAACAATAGCAGCAACAATAGTAGCAACAACAAAAACACAATTCAAGTTGGAGTTTTCAATTGCCTGCTGCTGTCCAAATATTGCCAGCTCCGTGGTTAGCTCATTATTATGAAGCGCTCTTTGTTTTTGTTGTTTTTTTTTTGGCCTCAACATTGGCTCTGGCTTTGGCTTTGGCTAGGCCATAAATAAATCTCAATTAAAGTGCAACCCTTTTTTTATGTGTGTAGCAAGCCGGGAGCGAGGCGTGTTCGCCTGGGATACAAACAATCAATCAGCGGTCAAGAGAGTGGCCACAACAGGCTCAGGACTTTACCACGACGTGCTGCAAGTCGCGTTTGTCTCCAGTTCACACCCCAGACGCGATTTCGGCAGGCAGCTATGGCTTTGCAACATCATCCACCCCACCAGCAGCGCCTAGCTAGCATGTTGCATGCTGCCTATTTTGTTTTTCTTTCTTTCTAGTGTCCAGCCTAGACCATGGCCAAGTCCACAATCGACCATCGACAGCCGCAGTCGGCAGGCGGCAGTCGTTAAGCGTGACTTTCTTATTGTTGTTTCGTTTGCTGGCTTTTTGCATACCGACAACGAGAACGGCGACAACAACAACAACAGTGAGGTAAACAAAAAAAACGAAGCTACACCGAGTCGAGCCCGAGTGCCCAGCAGAAGAACAAAAAGCAAAGCAAAGCTAAAACGATGGCCACTTCGCAGAGACCCGAGCCAAACTCCATTCAGTCTTTGGCGAGATTTTATCGCGTGCGGACGTGTCTGCGGATTGCCAAGTATTCGCAAAGTATATATTAACAAAAGTCGAGTATTCACATTCCTCGTCTCCTCTTGCTACTCGGTCTGACTTTGGCGCCATCTGAGCGATGCAGCAAGCCTAACTGAACACTTAATGCTGAGAGTAATCCAAGTGCCAAAACCATAAAACAGTTTATGTTCATCCCAAAATGAGTGCAAACCGCACAGTAACCGCAACTGCAACGGCAGGTAAATCGGCAAACTGGAGCTGGCTCTGGTAAGTTACTCTGCATTGATATCCTCTGAAGCGTGGGAGTTTGCATTTGTTGTGTGAATATACGCAAGCCATCGAAAGAGTCACATTTGCATGCCTTTAAATAACTATAATTACTCCATTCTTAATTTGTTCTAAAACGTTCTTACGACTGCGCAATGAACAATAAAAATGAGTAGCAAAATGGCATGTAAAATACTAGCAACAATTTAACAACGCAAACATTAAAAGTGATTGTCACTTAGGGTGTCTCTGAGTCGAACCGTCTTGAACTTCAGGTTCCTACTTGGTTTTTTTGTGTTTTTCTTTTTTTTTTGTGTTTGGTACGTCTAGTTGCTGCGTCGCAGCCAAAGGAATCCCTTGTCTCTGTCCCTTTGTTTTGTGGTAGTCACTATGTTGCCGGCGACCTTCATTTTGAGCTGCTCCGTTTGTGTCCACTTGCAGCTGTATTAGTGTTTGTATTTGTATTTGTGTGTTGGCGTTGTGTTTGGGTGGGGAATAGAGGAGATTATCAGGAGCTGTATTGATGAGTGCTTCGAATAGAACACCTACGCTGTGGGCTGTGGCTCTAGCTGCTCTCTGTCTGTCTTTGTCTGCTCCCGTTGATGGCCTGGCTTTGGTCTGCCTCTAATCTTGGCACAACGCAATCGCGGACTGTGGAGAAGCGGACAGAGTTTGAGGCATTAGCTGCTGCTGCTGGAATTTGTTGGCTCGATGCGGCATACCTTTTGGAATACAGTTGCTTGACCTCCGATGTGTCTTCGTCGTCATCCAGGCGCTCCCGTTGCAACTCCAGCGCTTTGAACTCCACCAGCTGATTTATGGCTTCCACGCTTCGCATTAATAGTTGGCCCTGACCACTGCTTGTTCTCAGCAGCAGATGCAGCAGCTCCAAGTGTGGCGACATCAGGGCAGTCTCATCCTCCTCGAAAGTGGTCTGTGTGCAGCTGTTGCGGCATGGCAACAATGCTTCGGTTTGCGTGTTGACCTCAGCGATGATCTTCGGCTCTTGCTGGATCTGCGTGCATTTGGTCTTCATGCTGACTTCAATCTGCGTGGCACACACCACCAGATGGAGCTGCTTCGTCTGGCTGCCAGTTGACGCATAGTGCCTAATTGGCGTCTGCTGATATCGGCTAATGTGAAAACGCAGGTCCTGTGTGTCCACGTTGGCGTTACTCCGATCCAGCTCCAATGTTTGAGTGCTGTCGTCCTGCTTGATGGGCAGCGTTTGGGGCACGGACACTACCGCGGTGGGCTCAGCAATTGGCAACACTTTCTGCTGCCGCTGAGTGCGGGGAGCAGATCGTGTAAGCTTGACGCGACGCGCTTGCTTTATGGTCATCTGGCCGTCGAGCACCTCGAAGCAAACCATGTAGCTGTGCGATGTTGGTGTTGATGTACAGTAAGTGTGGCTATCAACGCCTTGCCAATGCTCACCTCACATTGCCGGTCAATTGGACGCGCTTGTGCATTCGAAACGCCCCTGGCGTCGCCTGCGAGATTTGCAACAAGGCCTTCAGGTCGACTCGCAACATCGCACTCGAATTTGGTCAACGAATAAAAAACACGAATCGAATGACTACAAAAAAAGTAGTAGTACAAAAAGTAGCAAGTTGAATGCTTATGCTTTGTGTATGAAAATGATTTGTAAATCTATATTTATGCTTTGTGTTTTGGGTGTGTTCTCTGCCTGCCTGTCTGATTCTGTTTCCGTCTGACTCTCTGACTGTCTGACTGCGTCCGTCTGTCTGTCTGTCTGTCTGCTGCCGGCCACAAATCTGTTCAATTTCGACACGCAGCCCTTTGAATTTGTCTTCTGGCAGCGCACGCAAACTTTGTGCTACGTTGTTGTCGTTCTCGCCGTCGTTCTCGTTGTCGTTGTCGTTGTGTTGTGTTGTGTTGTCGATGTTTTTGCCGCGGGCTCCTTTGTGTTGCTCTCATTAATAATTCAAAAATGCCACATATGCGGCGAACTCTGTCTGCTGCCAGGACGAGCAATGCACAATATATAATGTGAAAAAGGCAACTGCATTCGATTACTCTGCAATTTAGCAATTCCTCTCTTTTTTGGTGGTTCTTGCGAGTTAGCGACTCTGGCCGCAATCTGTGGCTAAATACGTGTCGATTGAAGTGCTTTTTGATTTGCAACTGGCATGTGGCATATGCTGCGAAAGTCATTGACTCGCCTGCCTCCTCCTCCTACTCCTCCTTCCTCTGCTTGGGCATCCATCAGGCTCTGGCAGTCTTCTAATCTCGCCCCCAGGGTGTGCAGCGATTCCACTCAGTTTTCTCACAATTTATGCTCACTTCCAGCCAAAGCAGCGAGTACTTGCACTCTTCTGGCTGCTTTCACGAATTGCAATCGGATCGTTTCAGGAGAATCCGAGCCGCTCGTTGGAGGGTCTGGCTGGGACTCAGTTACCAGCGCTATCGGTTGGCGCTTCTAAGCGCATTCTAATTGGGAGGGGAGCAGGGTGAGAGTATTTGGTAGTCGGCGCATGCATTTCCCCCGACTTTTCTTCGGCGTTTTTCGCATAAGACGTTGCATGAATTATGTGTGTGAGAGCTTGGAGCTGGAGCGACTTGTCTTGGGATCCACTGCCAAATGCCAAGCACGTCGCTTCGTTGTGGTCGCCTTCGGTTACATTTGATGCATAAAACTTCGTCAATCTATAAGTGCACTCCACACTCTACACTCCACATACGGGAGAGTGTGTCCAGTATAATTTGTGGCTAGAACTGCCTGGGATAAAGGGGCTCGCAGCTTAGTTGGCCAATAGTTGCCGCATTTCATCGCATCGCATCGCATCGATTGCCACAGCCCAGTGATTATGTGGAACAGTTTTATACGCCACTTTTTTCGTTTTTGGCATCAAGGCAGTGCTTTCAAGTGCAATTCTCTCATGCTCATCGTCACCATTATCATCATGATGTGTGTCATCATCATGGGCTTTCCACTGAACCGTTCAGTGCATGACAGCATGTGACTTTCCTCTATCGTCGTCGCCGTCGTCGTCGTTGCCATCGTCGCCGCTTCTTCCGCTTTTCCCCTTCTGTGCACGGTACGTGCTCATTTGCATTTTTAGCCGCTTTTGCTTTGCGCTTTCTTCCTTATTAACGTGTTTGCGAGTCTCTCTAGAACATTTCCCAACCATAGGGCCAATGGTCGCCCTCTCGAGTTTACAATTTCAAAGCTTGACCACCGCTGCTTAGCTCTTGAAACTTGAATACAACCTGCACAACGGCAGAACGGCAGAACTGGAGAAGTGGAGAACTTAAGTTTACAATCGAATCGCCCGCTTGATTGACCCTGAACCCTGACGTCCTCAGTCCTCAGCTTGCCCAGCCCTGATGTGGGACTTAATCCCTTTGTGGAATTTCGCACATAAAATCTAAAGATGCGCTCGCATGGCATATAAAAACAAAAATGAAAGAAAAAAAAGACGAACCATAAACTTAATTTTATTTTGCAGTTTATGCTGCTTCGTTTGTCTCGCTGCACTTGCTCAGGCCAGCAATGGCAGAAGTGGCAGCAGTGGCAGCATTGGAAGTGGCATCAGTAACAGTGGCAGCTTCTCGGGCAAGTCAGCGGCAATGGCAACGTCAGCGACTCTCAAGGATGCCACGCACATGTACAAAATCAAAAGGCAGGACAAATACCAGCAGCAGCTGCGAGCAGATGCTCTTGCAACTCCTTTGGCAGGCGCAACAAACCAACAACAGCAACAAAAGCAGCCACTGACAAGAGGCGCACACGGGCTGAACAAGAAGATGCTGAAGTGAGTATCGAATCGGGGAGCACCACTCATTTTGGGCTTAATTAATGCAACGTGTCTAGTGCCAAAGAACAAGAATAACAACAAAATGCGCAGCCAGAGCAGCAACAACTGTTGCACATGGCTGTGGCAGTGTGTTGGCCATGTTGTTGGCTGGCATGTCTGTTGCGGCCATAAATTATATTATGAAATATTCATGGTAAACGTTTCGAACTCGCCAGACAGCGCAGCACGCCCTCTCTCCCTAGCCACACTAACTAGACTGACTCTCTCTCTCCCCCTCCATCTCCCCCCGTCTCTCTGTTCTTTCTTTGCGGCTCTTGTGTGGCACTTGCAGCAAAATGGGCTTCATGAAGGTGAAGGCGCCCAACAGCCATAACCGGAAACGCCTGGCGGTTGAGTCACGACGTCACGCATCGCGGGATGATTCACACATGTTCATCATCAAGCTGCCGCCCAATCTGCACTACTACGCCAGTCCCAACGGTGTGAAGAATGCGCTCGATGTCGCACACAAACCACAACAACAACAGCATCAACAAAAGCAGCAGCAATCACAACAGCAGTCGCATCAAATGAGCAACAGCATCCATGACAACAGCAACGCACTGGAGGCAACTAAGGCAACGGAGGCAGCTGAGGCGTCGGCGTTGAAAGCTAACGGGAAAAAGGTAAACGGGATTCCATTAGGTTACACCAAAGGCACAGCAACTGCAAGAGCAAGAGCAATAGCAGCAACAACAATGTTAAGAACTGGCCATAATATGTAATGCCCGGTCTCGGTCTCGGTCTCAGTCGCAGTCTCAGTGTCGGTCCCAGTCTCGGTCTCAGTCTCGGCCTCTGTCTCGGTCTCGTAGCTGGCCAACTGCAGATAAACATCGCGCGCGCATGTGCACAAAACAAATTGCAAAAAACAAACACACACGCACACTCGAGAGCACACACAACTCACGCACACCGCTGCATAGATAAACAGCGGCAGCACAGAGCAGAAAATGGATTACACATTTGGGCCCAGAGCTGACGCTGCTGCTGCTGCTGCTGCTGCTCCGGCAATGGCTCACCCATATTGCAGAATAGCTGGAACTGAAGTCAACTCAACAGGCCGGCCAACTGGCGACCGACTTACCAACTTTGGCACAGCGTCCAGACACTCTTGGCAGTTGGCAGTTGGCAGTGGCAACGATTGCGGCTGCAACAGTTGCAGTGGCAGTGACAGGCTCTCCACAGCTTTGGCTATTTATATACGCACAGTGGACGGCATTGTGGTGCTGCAGCTACTGCTGTGTCAATGTCAATGCTGGAGGATGTGCTAGGCATAAAAAATTATTACGCTCTCACGGCTCGAGCTGTAAATGAATATGCAAGCCACATCCATTAACCAACTTGGGATGCTTTAATTAAAAATCCAATTTGTTAGCGATACTTGCTGACTAATTTATGTGGCGCCCAGAGACGACTAAGACTTTGACTAAAGCTGATGCCAATCAGGCTCTGTTCGTCTTACTGTTAGCGTTACTGTTAGCGCCACTGTTACTGTTACTGCTGCTGCTATTGTGCCGCCTAGAAAGGTTAATTGTTATGCTATGCCCAAAGTGTAATCATTATGCGTGTCACGTTGCAGGTATTGTTTCCCTTCAGCTCGAATGGACGTCCTGGACGTATCTACCATTGGAATCTGCCGGTGTTGAAACAGGCGCTGCATAAGAAGCCGCACTTTGCCCACGTCACCGCCGATGATCGCAATCGCCTGCTGGACATTGAGAATATACCCACGTGGCGCAAACCCTGGGAGAATGAGACCGTCGAGAAGTCCTTCAGCGCGGGCAGTGGCAAGTCTAAATATAGGAAATCGCTGAAACAAAAGTCTCCCACATACTATGCGCCCGCCCAGGCGGTAAACAAGCAGAGTTTCCACAAATACTTTGCCGGCAATGGCAAGCCGAAGGGCTTCTACGTCATCAAGGAGCACCAGACGAAGCCGCAGTTCTATCAGAATATCATATCATAAGTTTAACTCGACTTCATTTCGTATGCAATGTGTGCATCTATAAGACTGTGGTGTGGGCATCTACTCTTTGATGACTTTCTTTTATGAATGTATGTACCACTCGAATACTAACTATAAACTCATTAACTAACTGCGAGTAGAAGCGTAGCTAAACTTCCAGTCTAAGCGAGGACTGCTTCCATTCAATGAACTTCCGTCCAAATTCTGAGTAGAGTGAAATATATATATATATTTTTATAAAATACACAATGCACAATATCAAAGCAACTGGCAACGAGGTGGGCGCCTTAAATGCCGCCGCGACCATCAATCAACAGGAAATTATGTATACTACAGCTACTCGTATGTTTAAGCACGAATACGAATTTGTAATTACCAATAAATATGATTGACTGATTAAAAAAGAAAACAATTGGCATTCTGACTGAATTGCTAGCTACAGTATCTACCACTTGTATACTTGTAGTCTGGCGCCTGAGACAAAATTTTGGCAGCCGCCAAAGCTGTGCGAACAGCGTAACGCCGACAATCTGGTTGGGAATTTTTGCTAATTATAAGAGCACGTCTGCTGGACGGTTGAAGTTGTCGGGAGTGTTTGGGAGCTGTTAAGCCCTGAACTAGATTTGCGCATTAAGCGGCAGTCGTCTGGAAACGGAAACGAGGCGAGCGAGTGCGCGCATGCGCAATATCTCATTTGCCAGATAAAAAGCTCGAGCTGTAGATACGTTGATACCCGCTCGCACATGCTATAAGACGGCGACAGAGAGTCGTCGTGTAATAATAATGACAAAAAGCTGGAGTAGGCGCAGTTCCAAACTGCTGCATAAATAATGTTGTTGATTCATTTGGTGATTTTCTTTTCCCTCTCTTTTCTTTTCTGCTTTTTTTTTTGGCAACTTTGCCGCATAATTGTTTGTTGTGTCGGCTTAAGTTTTTCCATCACTGCTGCTGACTCACGTACATTGAACTTTTAACCCGTGCCCGTGTCTCGTCTCGTGTGTGAGTACCCATCTTAAGTAGATTTAATGACTCGATGCTTTATGGGCAAACAGCAAAAGAACAACTGAATGAAACACAAATCACATTTATGACAAATGCCGTCAACTGTTAAGCCTAATGAATGACGCCTGGGCGGGGTCTCTGCAATGCCAGCGATGATCTATTGATTATTTTTTATGGGCATCTTGTAAATGACTTTGCTGTTCCCTCTGACGTGAATTAACCCGCCGGCTAACTGCCATTGCCATTGCAGTCAGATAACATTCATTTGAATAAATGCGCCATGGCATAAGCTAAGTGTAATCAAACAACAACTAAACCGTCTTGATATCAACTGAGCTCGCTTGCTGCCAGGAGTTGCAACTTGTTAACGCCATTCCATTTCCGCCTGTCATATCAAAATAATTATCTCAAAGTGCTGCTTAGAAGTCAAGTCCTAGAATCATGACTGCAATACGCGACAACACCAGCAGCAGCCGCAGCGGCAGTCGCAGCACGGACGACATCTATGCATAGCAGACTAGCAACAAAAGCAGCTAAATCAACATCAACATCAACTGAGCAATCAGTAACGGGCGGTGTTAGTTTGCGTGCGAAGCCACAGTGACTCTAACTTGATCTGCAGAACTTGTTCTTCACGCAATCTTGATTGCAATTATGTAATTCCGAAATGTGCACTAATTAAAATAACATTTCACTTAATTGAGCTTACATAACTTTGGAGTTTCTTATTTGTTGGATTGATATTAACTTGCTGACAAAAATTGCTGATTAGCGGCACTGCAATAAATTGTTTTTTATGAAGAAATTAGTTAAATTAATTAATTCTAACGTAAAACAAATTAAATAAAACAGTTTACATATAACCATTTTTCAAAATCGATAGGCTTTTAGAACTGCCGCCACTGATGTTGTCGATAGCAGAGTATTTTAATTATCGATTCAAATTTGTCGAAATCATTAACAGCTGATTTTCACACCGGCCAAGTAAATAACCAAAACACTAGCTTTTGATATGCATTTATTTAATTTTTTTTTATAAATTCCGAATATTGAGAAACACGTGTCAACCAAGAGAGCTTTGTAAATAAATCAGAAATTTTATAAATAATTTGTATATATGAACAAAATACGCGATATAATCTTAAACACTAAAGTGCCTCTGGTGCTCAAGGACTTCCCCGTAAACTGGGAATGTTTTGATGGATCCTTGTGGGATTGGTGCACTCGCTTCGATAAGGATGCCTCCGAAATGCCAACATTTGAGAGCATGGCTATCGCAGACTGCGAAACCCCACAATGGGAACGTAAACGAAAGCGCATCGACATGTCCATGGAATATTTCCTAAACGAGTATTCCAAGAGAGATGAGAACAGGAAGTCCAAATCCGAATGGGCTGCTTATCAATACAAACGTGCTGATGAGCTTCCTCCGAGCTGCGCACACGGCATCGATTTTAAGCGTTTCGGATTTCCGGAACATGACAACGACTACAGCCTGTGGCTGGGCTCCAAGCATGCCAACACACCCTGTCATTACGATACCTATGGGATTAATATCGTAGTCCAAGTGTACGGCAGCAAATCCTGGTTGCTCTTTCCACCTGAAACGCCGTTAAAAAGCACACGCATTCCATACGAGGAGTCCAGTGTCTACTGTTTGGAAAATTTCTATGCACCCGCTCCCAACAAGCTCGGCCATTATGAACAGTTCCACGGCCAGGCCTACCATTGCTTGCTGTATCCTGGCGATGTGTTGATTGTGCCCCGGCATTGGTGGCACTACGTCGAGGCGGAGGAGATGTCGCTGAGTGTAAACTATTGGGTGCCGCTTAAAACTGACTTGGATTTCACACTGGACGAGCTGATAGTGAAGCACGTCATCGAGAGCTTCGTCAAAGGCGAAAGTGAGCAGCTGAAGAAATATCTGTTGAATCCCAACCAGCTGGAGGAAATTGCCGAGAAAGCCAGCACACTCTTCAGTCTCTTTGAGAGCGCCGTTCACAATCAGACCACGGACAGCAAACGCCAACTGTGGGATATCGAGTACATGAACCAAAATGAGGTGAGCAAGATCATCAGTAGTATTGGGATACGAGTGCGAGCGCTGGACGTCATGCAGAAAGATGCGTATATGCTGCTGCTACAGAACAACTCTCGGCGCCATGCAGCACCTAAAGCCGAATCCCTCACCACAGACACTAGCCTGGACACTAATGTGATCAGCTCCACGTTGGAACTGCTCATCAATAGCATGTGTGCACCCCGCTGCATTGCAGGCGTTAAACGGGAACTGTTTCGCAGATTGGGACACAGTGAGGATTTATAGCGCTAAGAACGGAACGTTTATTGTGTGTGATACGCATATGAGATTAGAGATTAAAATGCAATATTCATATTCAACCTGGGTTTTTTTTTATACAATTTGAAACAAAACAAACCAAAAAGGGGGTCGCATTTAATGCCATTGCCATTTGGTTTCCACATAGAATCTAGATTCGCGAATAACATATTTGCAGTAGAGCTGCTGGGCTAAACACAGTGCATAAAGTATGAAAAACTTGGGCGGGATCAGACGTTTACCAGCCGGGTGGCTTCTGGTTGGGAAAGCCGCCCTGTTGATGGGCATAACTTCCGGGATAGGTGCCATAGTTGCCTGGAGCAGGTCCCTGAGGGAAGCCAGCATATTGGTAGTCTGCAAGAGTATGCAATTTAATAAAACTTTCCATCTCAAGTTCGAAATTTTATACTTACTGCCTGGGTAGGGCAATGTGGCATACGGATTAAAGCTCTGCGGCATTGGAGGTGGCACATACGTGGGGTACGGCACGTTCGCTGATGCTCCATATGGCACCGGCATATGCACTTGTGCCGGGTACGGCACTTGCTGTGGTACCGCACCTGGAGGTGCGCCTGGCGCCGAAGCAGGTGTGCTTGGAATGTCTAAAAAAAGAGAATAAATCAATTAGTTAAATGCAGCCTACAAAATTTAGAAATGCAACCAACCGCTGCCACTGCCAGAAGTGGAGGCGTAATGTGATGGCAATGCCGGTGTGGCAGGTGGCGCCTGGCGACTTGACTCTGTGGTCAGATCCTTGAGCAACTCTTCCTTTTCAGTTTTGCGTGCAAATACGAAGTCACTGATTTTGTTCTGGAACACAACGAGCAGCTGTGTGAGGTCATTGTAGAATTTAGTGCCCTCCTGTAGGTTGCCCGACAACTCGATATAGCTATCATAGGCTGTGGCCAACTCCTGGTAGAGCTTATCGCGCGAGCTGCCGCAAGTACCCGTCTCGGAGACAAACGCAGCGTGGGCACTCTGAATGTCCGCCACCAAAGTTTGCTGGCGCTCCACACTCTCCTTCACCTGAGCCTGCAATGGATTCAAGGTTTGCCCGATGCGTGCCAGGGACAAAGCGGGCTCATCGATGGCACCATCCTTTTGCAGAGCATGCAAGAACTCATCCTTCATGTTAAACGTGGTCGATTTGAGCTCAGATTCAACTGCATCGCGTTCGGCTTTGATGGTATCCACAGCCTCCATGAGCTGCTTCAGGCGCTGCACACTGGAGCAGGTGGGGTCCACACTGCCGCTGGCCGAGGGCAAAGATTGCTGTATTTGTTCAGGGGGCAATGAGAGCAGTTCGATGCCCTTATGATTTGCCTCAAACTTCTGACGCACCACCTTATCGGCCTCAATGGCATTGGTGATTACTTCGCGGTATTTCTTTGAATTTGTGCGGAACATTTCCGTCAGCTTGTCGGAGCTGATGCGAGTCCAGCGCTCCTTAAACTGGGCACGCAACTGGTTGTCCGAATCGCGTTCCTCATCCAGCAGTCGCTCGGTTTCGTCGAGAATCTCACGATTACGGTTGAGCAACTCGGGCAAATCCTTCAACATGGTCTGCACATTCTCAATGCCGCCCTTTTGGCGCACCTCATTCGCCTTCTCACGCAGTGACGGCGGCAAACCGCTATTGCCATCTGTGGTCTCGACTGCAGCCGGCAGATTGAGACTGGCCAAGACACCATTGAGAGTTTGCGTAGCCTCGCGCAACTTCATGATCTCAACATTGACAATCTCGTTCTTGCGCATATCAGATGCGGTCAGTGCACGATGCAGCTCAACGGGCACCAGATTGGTAAAGATGTCCCTAAAGTTGCTGGCCATGGGCACAGCAATAGGCAGCGGCTTGGCCAGCTGCGCCTTGCCTGGCGAGACCAAAGTGCTGAGCTCTGGTATCATTTCATTGTAGATGAACTCATTGTCCTTGGTGGACTCGGCCAGATTGCGCTTGGCGCGACTGAAATACTCATCCAAGTAGGTCTCGTTGCCGCCACGCGTCTGCGCCGCCTTGAACAGATCGATGGCATTGCGCAGGCGAGCAATTTCCTCGCCAATCTTCTTTGCTGCACGACAAGCCAAACTCTGATAGAGCTGGGTGAGCGCATGAAGGCCTGCCTGCTTGCCAGCCACTGTGGGTATCCACTCTTTCTCCCAAACACTACGCACCGACTCCTTTTGCATGGCACGCAGCACGTCCGCGTAGAACTCTTCGCCCTGGCAGCACAGCTTGGCTATGATCTGGTCCTTCATGTTATCTGTAGCCAAAAGAAAAGAAAATAGTGAAAATAGTAACATGACCAAAGTTCATTTGAGTTAGCAGAAAAGTTGTTTGCTAATAACAGTGCTATTACATTTAGCATTGTGTCTGCAATTATTTTAAACTTCAAAGTGATTTGGCTTACCTTTAATGGCCTTGAGAATGAACACTTCTTGGGCCTGGGCCACCATCAACGCCTGCAGCACAATTAGCGTATCCTGGCTCAAATCGGGCGTAGGCTCCGATGGCACTGCTGCGGGCGTGGCACCCTTTAGATACTGAAAGATACCGGCACTCTGCTGCAGCAGCTTAATGGCCAGCTTGAGGCCCTCGTCCGTGTCCAGCTGCTGGCTGGCAGCGACACTGCTCTGCAGGGCAGCAATGTTGAACAGCACACAGACCTTCTCGAACAGAATCGAGGTGTGGGCTAGAAATAAAGACGCATGCTTCTAAAACCGGTTGGCAGAGTAAATTAAAATAGCAAAACTTACTCAAACTGATTTTGCCACCGAAAATTGAGCCTTTGTCGAAGGCATCCTTCCACTTGAAAGGTATTTGCAACTCGCTGGCCGCAATCTTTGTCTCCAGGGCACATATCTGATCGTAGTAACTGCAACAACAAATAAATAAAAGTGAAATACAATTAAAGACTGCGTCATCCATTCGCTTGTTTACGTCTGCCTCGCTCTTTCTCTCTCCCTCTCTCGCAATGACTCGTACACCGACACACACACACTAAAATTCTTCAATGCGTGTATGCGGCACTTTCGATTAACTACTACTACTGTTGATGTTAATATTTCTAACATTAGGTATGAGTCATCGCACTCGAACAGGAGACTCCTCGCAAAAATCCCCGCAAAACAGAAAGTTTCCAAGCTTTCTTTGCACAAAAGACTTACGCATAGACGACTTCCAGTGATGCCTCATACTTCTCGAAAAACTTCCAAATGGCCGTATTGCGTTGCTTTGAAAATTCATTTACTGCCTCGGTATACTGCGCCTTCTCCTCCGCTGTAGAGCCATTGTAGGTGCTTTGTATCAGATTGTTCAGCGGTTTCACCACGTCCACTTCCGATGGCTTCTTCAACGGAATAGCCAGTAGTTTTGACATTTTTTAAATTTATGTAGAAAATAATATGCACTAAATGAATTATAAAAAGCACTAGGTAAATTTAATTAACTTGCAGACGAAATTCACAATAGCTTCTGCTCTGTTCTGCCCGTTGTCCATCAACAGCTGCGTTAAGCAGTGTGACCGCACTAGTTGAATTCCGAATACGCTTTTTCACGTCGCTGTATCTCGGCGGCAAAAAGTATATTTTGAAAATAGGACTAGCGGTCCCACTCGAACAATTATAAACAATTAGACTAGCTTGTTTTTTCCAACACAAAGTAAGAACAAATAACTTAATATTACTATTAAAATAAGGGAACTTAATAAGCCATAAGATTACATTTGTGTCATTCATATTTATAACTTAAAACAAACATTTATCAACGCCAACCACAAAACACAACTAACCAGCAATCTAACAATTACTTTACTGAAGTATATCATTTGAGAATCGTCGAGTAAGATCTGCGGAAATTATGTTATGCATGGATTCATAGTGTTAAGAACAGAAAGATAGCTTACATTTTTACAGCTTCCAAAACTGTGCATTTGGTTCGTGTCTTTGCTATAACAGTTTTAGAACAACCGCTATTGTTATTGAGACCATTATTATTTAAATAATATTGGTGAGCCTAAAAGTATGCCAAGACTATTTTTACGTAAATCAAGTTTGAATTTGTAACCGCCGTTATTTTTGCCAATATAGTGAAGTAAGTGATTTTTGTTTGTACTTGAAAGCTACTTAAATTAATTCAGTGCTGCACAAGCGAAAACTCGATGCATTGCAATTTGATACTGTTAAGTAAGTGCACAAGACTTAGAATGTGCTATTTCCATGATTTCCCATATCCTTATGAAGTAAAATAGAGTTAATTTTATATACAAATGAAATATAATATAATATAGTAGTTATTCAAGTTGTACAACTCTATTCACAATAAAAAAAAACTAAATAAAAATGAATAAAAATATTCGTAGCAAAGATATGTGTATAGCTTGTATTCGGCTTGCGTCCAACATTTCAATAGTAAGAGCCGCGAAATAATTAGTTTCAATAAAATAATTTACTCACTTGTTTAATTTATTGGATTTCATATTTTGATTTAAAATATTTTCTTTGCCCACTCTTTCTGTTCGACCTTGTGTCATGTAAGTGGCTGTAAACAAGCAGCTCTTATTTATAGCTGTATATATTATTTACTTGTGGGTACCTATCCTAAACACAATAGTGAACGACTGTTCTACTTTCAAGCAAATTCTCCTTGATATTTACCTGGTGTTAATGATTCACAATTTTCCAGCGATTTATGTTAATTTCGATGTATTTGAAAGGAGAGCATTAAATTGTAAAATCGCATATGACAATGAAATGATCTATTGGCATATAAAATTGACATTGACTTTGTGGGTTACAATGATAACTATCGACGGGAGCATTATTCGTCCTCCATCTTGAGGCAAGGTCTGCAAATGAAACTTAAGATAGCCAAAGAGTTATCAGGGGCTGCAGTGCAGTTAGCATCGGGCTGAGAGCCGCAGTCGGACAGATAGCGGGCAGGCAAAGGCAATCAGCCAGCTGGCTACGCATATGAATCTGATGATGGGGATTCGAAAGGAAGGGAGTGGTGAGTGGAGAGAGGAGAGAGAGGAGGAGGGGTAGGCAGTCACCGCTGCGACTACGTCGACTACGCTGTTGATAAACTCATCCATCTCCAATCCACTTACGAGCGCAAATATTTACACAATTTACTCGAAAACGGAGGTATGAGCATATAATATTTCCAAAAACGATGGCAAACACACACACAGAGGCGCACGCACACAAACACACGCACAGACAGATAGAGATGTGTGTGTGTGTGAGTATATGGCCGAATGTTTGGTAGTTAGGCAGAGCACAACAGCAACAAACCTCATCATTAGACAGACATATTTTGGGCATTGCAAATCAATGATGATAACTTGAACGAGACGCATAGTTCTGCACATGAATGAAATCGCAAGCATCGTTACTTCTCCATATCCGAATGCTCTAAATATGCCCCCATATGCGATGCGATGTGTGTGTGTGTGTGCAGAGCTCAAAAACTGAGCGAGTAGCAAGCAAATCAACTATGTACATAATACACATAAAGTATGTGGGAATGGGAATGCGAATGCGAAGGGCCTTGGATGTGGGTTTATTTGGCATGCACCCCGTGTATATAATATATGTACATACTTATACAGATCGGAAGCAGCTTAAATATATAATGGCTGCCTGCCAGCATTTTGTGATTTTGTGATTTTGTGTCTGCGTTTCAATCAAAACTGGTCAGCCAAATGTCCAGGCGGCAACAGCTACTCAACAAAATTGGAAATGCGCTGGGCAGGGAGTGGGAGTGGAAAGGAGATGTGCTATGGGCTGATTGGTGGTCAATGCCAAACATCAATAATAATTCCATAAATGTAATTTGGCAGAGGCAGGACGACACACAGTCACTTTGATTGAGCTCTTAATTGCACTGCATTGCTGAGCCTTAAGTCCTTATCCACAGCCAGCCATGCTGATGAGCTCTTTCATTAGTTGAAGTGCAAACCTAATTAAGGCTCGAATGCTGTTGGCCAAGCCCTTCAATTTGAATGACAGTCAGCTCTCCCAGAGGCTGTGGTCAAACAACTTTATAATAAAATGAGTAATGCGAAAATGTATTAGTTTTAACTAGCATCGCTTATGATATTCAAATTATTATTATTGTGGTTGCTGCAAACAGAGTCGCTCGCTTCCGGTCTGAGGTGACTGCAATGTTTGTTAAACTAACATATTAGAATCCCAATGTTTTGGCAAAGAGTCAAGCCACAACAAAAATACGGCCCCGACTTAGGCACGAGAAAATTGGGAAAATCCTGCGCACAATCCGAAAAACACGTTGAAAAGTCAAAAGTCCGGCTTATGGTTAAGCGCAATTAGCGTTAATTGCCCTGGACAACAGCAATGCCAACAACAACGACGACGACGATGACGACGACGACGATGATGGCAACATTAACAACAGCAGCAAGAAATTGAAGAACAACAGCAACAACGACAACAACGACTATTGCAAAAACAAAAGCGAAAGCAGAAATAACACAGGATTCCCACAGTCGACGCAAGAGAGCTGCATGAGACGCGCCGTGGCAGGAGGGAGGAAGGACCTGCCGTCGCGCCGTGGCTGCCGCCGCCGATACATTGCCGTTGTTGCTGCACGCACGCAACATTGCGGCCACTTGAAGTTTAATTTAATTTTTTCTTGCGGCTGCCGCAGCGTCGCTTGCTTCAAGTGCTTGCGCCCAGGGATTGGCTGTTGATTGGCGGCTCGTTTGGTCGGTGGGTGGTGAGTGGTGGGTGGTGGCCGGGTTAGTTGCAAACTTTCCAATGAAATCATCATCATCACCATCGCATCGCCGTCAACTGCGCTGCGCTGGGTTCGAGTTCTATCGACAGCATAATCATTGGGAACGCAGCGACAACGCAATCGACGTTCGTCAAGCTCGTGTCGCAACTTGCGATGATTGATGGTGCGTAATTTGGAAAATTAGAAGCACATAGAAGGACAGACAGTTTAACCAGGACACCCAGCCAGGATATTCAGGGCACTGCCGAGCAGCAGCGGCAGCAGCAAAGGGGTGGTTCTGCTCCTGTTTTTTGTTGTATGTTTTTGTTTTTGGGTCCGTTTGAAAGCGAACCGTTGAAGCACCGCCCTTGCTAATGTTGTTGGCACAACAAGGTGTGTCCTGGTCCTGCTGCTGCTGCCGTTGTTGCCGTTGCTGGTCGGCTCGATTGTCCTGGCCGCGTGTCCTGACGCGTGCAGCCCCACACAGTTGCGCGTGGTTATTAGAAAACAATTTAATTAAATATTCACTTGAAACACACACACAGCAGCAGTGGAGGAAGCTCTAGCGCCACTTTCCCATCATAAAGGACTCGCACAATGTGTTCATCAATATTAAACGATGTCCATTTAGAGCGATTCCTACACGGATTCGCTTCGTCTGCACTCGTCCGTGCTGTAATGTGAGAAACTTTTCTGTTTTGTTGTGGGTGGGCTCGAAGTCGGGGTCAAATTAAGCGTTTGCCAAGCACCAAAGGGCCCAGTATCGAGGGAACGCCTTTGATCTAGTTTCCGACTCTAAAGTCTGAGCGTGGGAGGATATACATTACAATTGCGACAGTTCAAGTTGCTCATTTAGTTGAATATTCTTCACAGCCACATTTTTAAATTGTTTGAGTAAATGCATTTATTGTTCATTGGCGAGTCGAGACCAGAAGTAAATAAATTATTCCGAAAGTATAGCTGCGATGATGACAATGGCCAGACTAAACATTTCCTAATATATTGCCCAATAAATGCAGGTAATTTAAGTTTAATTTGTGCACTAATCATCTGCACTTTTGTATCGTTTTTACTATTTGAACTGATCGACAACTTCTCGATGCATTCTCCAGTCAACTACGAAAACAAAGTCTGAGTGTGGGAGGATATACATTACAATTGCGACAGTTCAAGTTGCTCATTTAGTTGAATATTCTTTACAGCTTTGTATATAAAAGCCACATTTTTAAATTGTTTGAGTAAATGCATTTATTGTTCATTTGCGAGACGAGTCTAGCAGTTACTTATAGCTGCTATGATGGCAATGGCCAGACTAAACATCTCCTAATATATTACCCAATAAATGCAGGTAATTTAAGTTTAATTTGTGTACTAATTTTTACTATTTGAACTGATCGACAACTTCTCGATGCATTCTACTACTACTACAAAGCCGCTCAAGTTTTGCGTGATTCGAGCAGGACAAAGTTGTGGCGAGGAAGACAAAACTCATTATGGCCCCGTAAGTATACACCTGGGCTGTGGCAAACTAAACAGCTTTGCATGCCACACTGCATTCGTTGAATGTGCCTGGCACCCGCAGAAGCACAAGCAGCAGCAGCAGCAGTAGCAGTAGCAGGCTGAGAAGTCATTGCAGGACAATGGCAAAGTCGTTGCCTGTCTAATTGCATCATCGGCGCTGGCAGAGCAAACGGCCACGCGTCGAGCGCGTCTCACCTGCAATTAAACTGTCACATTAGGAACACACAGGCAGCAGTCAGCAGTCAGAGGGCTGAGGGAGTGAGGGCGGCGAGGTGAGGGCTCGAGTATTTGCTGAATATGCAAAGCGATGACACTGCCCAAAAAGCGATTCAAACTACATCCGGCAGGCGAGCACAGGCCACACCAGAGGGGAGGAACGACGCCCGGCCACGTGGCGAGTGCGGCAATGCGTGAGTTGCTGCAAGTTCAGGCCGAAGAGAGAAAGAGAGAGCGAGAGCGTGAGCGAGACAGCGAGACAGCGAGCCCTGCGAACGGCCAAAAGTTTTGCTTTGGGATTAGCCGGAGCTCAGAGCGTGTCATGGATGCGAATGTTGGTGGCTTTTCCGCCACTGCGATTGCCATTGTGTTTGTTTACAGTTACATTTGCGCCCGGCAAGCCAGCCAACTAATGAAAGCAAATCTCCGCATTAATTTCAAACGAATTTGTTTTGATGCTGTGATAAGCCGGCAACCCACAACCGGCAGGCAGCATCGACGAAAGCGACAAAAGCGAATATAAAGAGCGCTTGCCATTTGGGCGGCTGCTGAGCTGAGCCAAGCTGAGCGCTGCTAGCCGGTTTTGATTTCTGTCAATAGCCCTGCGGGTCGGCACTTGAGCGACGTCATCGTCGTCGTGAACTGAAACTGAATTTTGCAATACGCCTGCGGCGCCTCACACACTCTCACACACACACACTCCCACACACTTGTGAGCACGTTTTGTGGCCCCCTCTTTAAGCTGCGGCATGCCGCCGGCTGCAACAGTTATTAATCGCAAACTACACCACGCAGCCAGTTGCGCGCTTGTAGTTTATGTTAATTGCACTAACTGCAATTAGTTGCACTAACTATGCTGCATACTTTCTGGAGCCACTTCAAAAAGCAGAAGTGAGAAATGCACTCGAATTGTGGCTGAATCCTGCAGCCTGGTGTAATGTGTGTGCCCGTGAGCCAAATGTATAATTAAAGTAGTTGTGGCTCAAGCGCTGATGAGCTGCACTTGTGCCGCACACAAGGACCTGCCGAACAATATCCTGCCACTTGATCATTTGTAGCAGCCGCGTGCGCTGCACGTGATTCGCCGCGATAGGCATCTATCAGTGTGAGAGCAGTGTGAGAATGTCCTTTAATGGCCATCGATATCAGTGGTTGGCTGAAATATTGATTGTCAACATTTAAACGAATATATTATGGAGACGAGCAGACAATACAGGTGAGTATATATATGCCATATTACTCGAGCTCGGAGCATTGTTGTCGTCGTCTCAATGTCAAGATTAATCGCCAGCTGTGACGAGGTTAGCCGACTGATCGACTCACCAACAGACAGACAGACAGACGGGGAGACGAGGAGACGGGGAGACGCAGCCAGGTAAGAGTCGGAGAGCCAGCAGCTTCTACACAACAATGAAATATTGTGCGCGTATTGTAAAGTATGAAAAATATTCAAGTTCGGCAGCTTGTCAAGTGGCACTTGTCGTCAGTTGAACGTCACGGCGTTCGGCCACTTTGTCAATTCAAGTGAAATTTTTATTAATTTCGTCTTCAGACTGCACCACACACACACACACACATACTCGCACACTCGCTGGTGATACACACATATAGAATATGTTCTCATCGTCAGTTTGAAAATTAGTTTGTTGTTTAATGCCAACAAATTGCGTGCAATTCATCAACAGCTCCCTAAAAATCAACAACAGTCGTCGTCATCGTCGTCGTCGTCGGCGGCGGCGGTGCCTTTGTTTGACCTGTATCCTTAATTCTTAGCCGTTGCTTTGTTGCCAATTGACAGTTGTAAATGTTTGCTGTAAATTGTGCTTTAAAGGTGCTAATAGAGTGCCACCGCGGTGCGCGTTTCCCAACGTTTTGTTCCCCCGATTTCTTCTGTGTTTTGTTTTTGTTGTTTTTTGATTGAGTTGCCCAATATCCAACGCCGGCCAACGGGCCAGAGAAATCAATGAACTCCACTCCACTCCATTCCACTCGCTGCCCAGATATGAGATACACACATTTTATGGTGCTTTCGGCCGCCCGTCCAGACCAGACCAAGAGCCAGCAACAGCAACAGCAATAGCAACGTGCTGGCTGCTCTTTGATTTCGTACCGACCAAGCCACGGCAGCAAAGCGAGTGATTCACGAGAACTTCACACCGCATCCATATACAATCGACAATCGACAATCGACTGGGACGTCCACAGATGCTGCAGTAGCTGGGAGCAGTGCAAACTATTTATTGGGCACAGCCTGGGAAACTTTGTTTGTCTAGCAAATTAATGCGGCTACCAATAATAAAAGAGCGGCCCACCAAATCGCTGCGTGGAGGCCTTGCAAATGGGCTGACTTCACTTGGTTATCACCTCCAAGTGGAACTGGCCCTAACTGAAACTAGTTGTGTCTTAGAACTAGTTAGTTGGTTCTGTTCAACCCGAAACGAGTTCAATAACACTGACTAACTTATGTGTGTCAACAACGAATTTCTTTATTTATATTATTTATTAATTTGCCAACAAAATAAATGCAAATCGAGCGTGGAAAATATATTCAGTTTTGTAGAAAACAAATAAATATTTAGTAATTGAGAGAGACTTCGGTAGCCAGCTTGGAGATTTTGTAGTCGCACTTTATTGATTGAATTTCACTTTCGTTTCTCGTTGCTTGCCTGTTTGATTTGGCTGAATGTCATTGACTTTGTAACTTTGACTTTGGTGCAGCCAAGTGTAACATTTACAAATAGCCAGCAACACGCCTTGGAGTCAGCAGCAACTGTCATGTTTCATATTGCACCAAATTATTGTAAGAGCCAACTTCAGTTTTTATTTTGGCCATTATTAAATTAACGCAGTGCGCTGCGCGTGTGCTGCGTCATCGTCCAGTCGCGTCCGTTGAGTCGGCAGGCAGGCAGGCAGGAAAGGAGCCGCTGGCCGCTTGCCGTTATGCGTCGAAGGATGTTTCGACGGCTACGACAGCGACTAACAAGGGTGCCGCATGTCCAGTTGAAATGCCAATGACTTGCCATTTTCAATGGCACTTGGCGCGTCAGCGTCCGCGTCCGCGTCAGGCTCACGTCACGTTACGCGTATGGCCAACCAGGAGAGCCGGGAGCCGGGGTTGCAGCGTCTGTGTGCAGCAGCGGAGCGAGTCCCAATACCATGTGGATGGATACCACGTGTGTGCGGACAGCCGCCTCCCAAAACAACAACAGAATTTCGTTATCAACGTCGAGGACCACACACGACGCAGAAGAGCTGCACCTTGCGGCGCTGCTTTTAACAACTCCATGGCTGCTAACGCGTTGTTATCAGGCGTCTTAGACTTCTACTCCACGATGATGACTTTTACAAAACGATGAAGATAAACCCGAAGTCTCTGCCCTGCACATGAAACTTTGAAGCCGAAGCTGAAGCTGAAGCTGAAGGTGTAGAGCTGAGGCTGTTGCTCGTTGGCTGTGCACGCATCGTCATGTAAGCGCCACTTATGTCACTTGTGCCGTTGATGTAGAGATGGAGATGGAGCCTCCATTGGAGCACACGAGCACTCAGCCTCATCAGCCTCAGCTCCAGCATGCAGCTCCAGTTTCTAAGCTGCTGCTGCTTGCCGCTGCCGCTGTTGCTGCTGGCTGCTGCTGCTGCCGTTGCTCATTGTTGTTGCTGCTACTTCATAATATGCTGTGTGTGCTTGATGGGATTAACACAAACGGCCAACACATCTCAAGCATCTAAAGTTGTGTGCCAGTTTGTAGCTGCGCTTTTTTTACACAGTCATCACGACAACGATGATGCTGACGATGATGATGGTGATGATCAACAGCCCCAAGCAAATGGACTACGTCTCTCCATGCCGGTGCATGGGTCTGTTTCAGCTGCTCTTCAGAGTCTCCAAGTCTGCAGCTCTTCAGCCACACTGCTCTCTGCACGCTCAACACGCTGTCTGCGCGTTGGCTCAAGAGCTAATTTGCGTGTCAGCCAGTCAAAAGTTTATGAATGATAGCCCCAAACCGGTCCTGTTGTTACCCACATCAGCAGCAGCCCCGACCGAACCCAGATCAGATCCAGGTCCCACATACAGCTAGAGATTCGGATACATGTGCTCCATCCAACTCAGAGTCTGTCTCTGTCTCTGTCTCTGTCTCGTGTTCGCTGGAATTCAGCAATTGTTTGATTTGATTTATTTGTGTTTGCATGCTGTCGTGCTTTGTGCCACATTATCAATTAGTTAAAGCTCTATCGCTCGCCATTGGTCATTGTTTTCGGAAGTAATTAAGACCCAATCGGACGACCAGCGCAAACAGAACTTTAATCATATTTGCTTAGGCGTTTCGACACTCCAAAAATCACAACGCATTGCGATAAGTCGACGGGCCCAAGTGGACAACACTCTGATAGCTTCTGATAGTGCACGCTTGTAAATCAATAACTACCGAAAACCCAGCGCCCCAACAAATCAGCCAACCACCCCCCATCCCCCCAAAAGCTGCGCGCGTTGACAAAATTTTCGGTCTACAACAATTAATTGAATTGTTTATATCAGCGCCTACATGTGTAGATACAAATGTATCTTGCCCTGTATCTCGCTGCGCCGTGTGAATGTGAACAAGGCCACTCAATAACATGAAGCACGATAAAATAGAAAAAAACTTTTCGACAATTTGACAGCTTTCGAGCTGCCGTTGCCGTTGCCGTTGCTGCTGCCGCTGACGTTGTTGCCGCCGCGGATAGTCGTTGGCATTTGGGGATAGGGTCCGCTTGTCTAGGCGTCTTTCAGATAGGAACAACAACTAAAACTGCCAGCACTCTTGTTGTCGTCGTGCTCAGCCCGAAAGTTAATTTTTCAGGCAACGAATAAATAATTAACAGACATATGCTAAGTTGCATGAGCATTTTTAAGGGAAACGAATAACGACACCAGCTGACGTCAGTGCTCGACTACAGCTATACCCTCGCTTGAAGCAAGAAATCCTGGGCCACAATTCTCATTCATTGCATAGTCACTGAATCACTCATTTTATTAGTACAACTTGAAAACGTTTGAGAATTGAATTCAGTGTGTTGCACCAACGAAAGCTAAACGAAGCAAACTTCTAGGGTATTTTGGAAATAACAACTGCAGAAACTTCATTTGACGGTGAGAGAAAAACTGACGTTCGAAAAAGAATTGAACAACAAATTCTTTCGCATGATCAATTTGGGCAATCTCAAGCTCTCGCACGCTGAGAGACTGACTGCTCTTGGTATTGGGGAAGGTGTGTAGATTCGGAGATGGAAAAGTGTAACCGAACCGGTTCTAAATCATAGCTAATTATTTATTAAGATTCCACATATTACAGAATCCAGAAGCAAGTCCAGTCAGCTTGACTAATATCAATTTCTTAATAGGAAATATATCCGAAAAATGAGAGTTACACGAAAAGATGCCACGGATTTGTGGGATCAAGTAGTATTAAGAATGCCATAAAATGGAATTGGAGCAATGTACAGGCGAGTCCCTGACCTGAGCAGCGTGTTTTTTAATTAAAAATTATATGAAGTGAGTTCTTGCTATTCGAAAAATAAATGTAGAGATAGATAGATATACATACATTCATGTGTGTATGAAATAAGGTCGGATGGGTCTTAAAGCGTTGCTTTCAGTGTTTGCACAAAGATAAAAACTTTATGGCCCACCGCAGCAAATAGATAAAATGGGGAAATCATAAGGCGAAAACTGCGACTAGGCTGTGATTTATGCGATTTGAATGTCGTAGTCGGGCGGCTTTCTGATAAGCCACGCACTCCGAAAAGCAAAGCAGAAAAGAAGTGTGGAAAGAAGCCAAAGGCAAGGCACTTATCAAAGCCGACTGATGGGGTCTGCATTGCAGTTCTAGTCGAGTCTGAGAGAGTCGTGGCTCTTGTGAATGCATTTCCATGCACGGAACGTGATTCATGGCAATGTCAACTGCGGCGCGGCGCAGCGACTGACGACTGACGACTGACGACAACGCGCCAAAATTGATAAGACAACAAAGAAAATCACATGTGGGAGTGGAAAGCGGAAAAATCTGAAAATCAACAGAGACGAGAGCCAGCCAGCCCAAAAGCCGAGCCGTCGCGGAAAAAAGGTATAAATAAAAAGCGAGCGCTGAAAATAAAAATGTAAATGCGCCTGAGAACGAGAATGAAAACGAAAATAAAAGGAAAAAAATAAAAATGAGAAGAGAGGAATAAAGGTAAGACGAGTACGCGCCGCTGCTTGCGTGCAAACACTCGCCAGATAAATTGTGAAACGGAAATGAAACACCTACGCAAATAGTGCAGGCGACTCGTAGACACAGGCGCAAACAAACAACATCCTAATTTAGATAAGAGCCGCCAGGCCAGCTACAGCTACAGCTACAGCTACGGCTGTGGCACAGTCGCTTTACGGCTAAAAGAAAGCAACCGCCGCCCGCAGTCCGCCGCCCGCCGCCCGCTGACCAATGCGTGCTCTAATTAATGCGCGATGGCGACCCCGTTCCCGAGAGCGAAATCAAGCCGGAGCGAAGTGCAAACATCGGCAATATCCGCTGTAGCCACAGTCGCACTCGCTGCCGCAGTCGCAGTCGGAGACGCAGTCGCAGCTTGCAAATGCCCCGGCGTGGCAGTGCTCTAGTTCTGCCGTCACCTCAGCGCTATTGTAGTCTGAGTTGGCCGGGATGCTGTGTGCGGACGCCGAACCCAGACCCGTGGCACTGTCGGCAGCCATAAAATTGGCATTGTTGTGTATGGCAAACACGCGCACAGTGCGGTCGTAAAACAAAAGACGCTTTTATGGCTCTGCTCATTACGACACACGCAACAGATAGCCGACCCAACAAACAGGAATGGCTCGATTTGAACTTTGTGTAGCAAGCTGTGTATGCAAGGATCTCTTATCAGCAGAGAGTTTTCCAATACAACTTCTTCATATTTCGCGTCTCTAGCAACTACTTAAACGCATTCCTAATCAAACTTCAAATTAGCTAATCGAGTTAGAGAATTAAAGAATACAACTAAAACAGGTTCGAGTGTGACGCAAATCGAATTTGGCAAACAGATGTCGAAGCGAGAACAGATAATTTGTAGTTGAGGCACTTCTTTTACAAATCCTACACTCATTCTTGGGCAGCAATGCAAAACTTATAAATAAATTCGTAGCGTGTGCACAATCTATTAGCCAACTCAGTTTAGTGTTCCCAAGTGTGAAACGCAACCAGGCGATACTCTGTGGATACTGGCAATGGAACTAATAATAGACCCCGTCAGGCAGCGAGTACAGGGTATTGCAAGCAAGACACGTGTGTGCGGATTATAACCTTAATGCAGAATAAACAGAAACAGCTCTGAAATTTGTTTGCCCGACACATTAGAACATCGAGCACATCTTTTGCTTTCTGAAATTTGCCAAACAATTAAATACTCACTAATGAGCTGCGATAATTGGGTTAAGTTAAAAAATTGAGAGCGAGAGCGCAAGGGAGTGTGTGGGAGCGAAACAGAGACAGACAGAGCAACAGAGCGAGAGAGGGAGAGAGGCAGCTTCGTTGTTGGCTTTTACGTGGCGCAGCCAACGAGTCGACAAGTATTTTAATTTGTGTGAAAATATTGTACAAACAAATAAATCAGCAATAACAAATAATAAAAATAAAAATAAATATTGTACATTTCACATTGATACGCACACACACACACATACACAGAAGCACACAGACAGACAGCGATTGGCAGACGGCTCCAAACAGTAGCCAAACTGCATTTATCTCTGAAAAGTTGGTCAAAACGGACATGTTTGTAAAGTCAGTGCGGCACAACGCATGCGCGGTCCAAATGCCCAAAACAAACAGTAAAAAGACAGCTCTTTAAAGCAAACCAAACACAAAATCAAAAAGAACTCAAACGAGTTGAAACAACATAAATATTTTACATAAATACAAGCGTCTGTCTATCTATTGGCTGCGTGGGCGCCCGTCAACAATTGCAACTAATTAAAAAGTTTGAACATGGCTTAGAGGCTCGAAGCGGAAATCCGAAAACCGAAAACCGAATCGAACCCGAACGAACCAAGCCGAGCCCCAGCGCCGAGCGTGAACACGACTCTGAGCCGCATATTGGACTGAACCGAACTGAACTCAACCTAACTGACCCGACCCGAAAGTGGCGCGCTTTAAAAGCAAATAAATAAATAGATAAATTACTAAAAGGTAAATAAATACTCGCATTCGTTTCGTTTCGTTTTGTTTTGTTTTGTTTTGTTTCGCTTTTTTGGACTGCTGGTTACGAGTTACTATGAATACTATGAGTACTACGAGTATTTGCTCTACGTCATCAACACTACGAGTTGTTGCCCCCAACAAATACAACGAACAGCAACAACATTAATGAGACACTGGGAAATACAATAAAAATATTAAATATTTAAGCACATTATTAGAACTGCACACAAACGAGCGCGCACAACATTCGAGTCTGCATTGAAGAACGTGTATCTTTGTGTGCCTAAAAGATGATATAAATAGTACATATTAACTTAGATGTACGAGCGAGAGACTGCGGGGCCTCTGCTCTGTTGGTTCTGCACATAAACAGAGCCATACTTCAAATACATCTACATCTAGTGTTTAGTGTTTAGTATGCTCATGCTCTCAAATTCTATTTGCATGCTTAATTATTTATTTGATTTTTTAAACGCGCACTTTAATGGTTCGGCGAGTACAAAGTGTCTTTCACAGTTCACATCATATCTAAAAAGAGAGAGAGAGAGAGAGAGAGGGGCGTAGATAGAGGGAAGAGTGACAGCCACAGCTGATTGTCGAGTAGCTGTAATAAAGCAATGGATTGTTCTAATATTTACATTTATCTAGGCGACGCAACCTTGACTCTATTTATAAAATTGATAATCAAACTACATTGATAAATCAAATTGAGGGGCTTGATCTTGCCAATCATAGTTCTGAACTTCCTTGGAAAAACTGCACGACTTGACAAACAAATGACGCATACGAGTAGTTGTCATGAGATAGATAGTTAGTTGGCTGTGCTAAGCCCGGCTAAGCCCGGCATAAGAAGTGTGATGTGATATGATACGAGCGACGATTGTCATTAATGCTAGACAAATGCACACCTAATTTGTGGGCTTTCATGAATGTACTGCTCGGCAATGTGGCAGCGGAATTTCCGTGTGTTTTTCTATTTCAGCTAACACACAATTCAGTTCAAATTTTTCAATGAAAAACTCTGCAATTGAGGGACGCAAATTGCGGTGCTCATAAAACAGTTATGGCCGTGATGAGTGAGTACAAACACACACACACACACACACACGCACGCACAAACACATGAGTAACACGTTGAATGGCACTGGGAGAAAGACACTTTAACGGCTAAAAGGTTAAACGGAACGGAATGCACAATGAAAGGCGTCAAGCGCAAATTGCTCAAAAGTTTTTATGGCCGAAATTAAAATGCGTTTTATCCAAGACCGTAAATGGTCGGTGGTCGGTGGTCGGCGGTCGGTAGTCGACGGCTCAGGAAGCACGACGATGTTTATTCCATGTGCACGCGTGCAGTTTTTTGCATCAATGAAATGCATGGCAGGTAGAAGAAGGATGGATGATGACGACGCACCCAGAACTGGGTCACTTTCGCAATGACTTGCCAAAAAAGAAAGATGCCGCTGCTCTGCGGCAGCTGACAGTTGCTGCTGCTGCTGCTGCTGTTGCTGCTGCTGCTGCTTCTGCTGCTCTTGCTGGCGGCTGCTGCTGCTGTGCTGTGCTGATGTTGCTCGCGACGCCTCGCTACGAATGTGAATGAATGAGTGTGACATTGGCGTACCTTAACCTCAAATGTGCAAGCTTTAAAAAAGGAAGAAAATAAAACGTACACACTAACACACACACACTCGCATACATGCGCACACACAAACTCGTCTCGTATTATTAATGTCTTGCTTCTTTGGAGCAAAACATTCTTTTTGTTTTTGTCCAAAGCAGAGGAAAAAAAGAAACAAAAAGCGAGAAAAAAGAAACCCGTCGACATTCTCTGGCTAAACATAGCGTCTCAGCCGAGTCGGGGCTAGGCAACGTTGAGCTGAGCTGAGCTGAACTGAGTTGAATTGAACAGAGGAGAGCAGCGCAGGGCTGGAGCTCTGCCTGGAGTGTAAGCGGGAGCGAGCGATTATTGATCGCATTAGAGAAAATCGTTAACTGTAACATGGCGTCGCTCACACAACGCCAACGACAACGACAATGACAACGACAGCGCAGCGACAGCGACACGAAGCATTAGGGCGCTCACTAGATAACGTCTGCGTGCGTGTGTGCGTGTGTGTGTGTATGTGAGACAGCTGCTCCACAATCAGCAGGCGAGAGGGCGTTGCTCGCTCGTCGCACTCACACGCACACGCACACGCACACACGTGCAGAGACACACACATAAGCAGAGCATTTGGCTCCGCCCATTTGTTGTCTTGGCAACCAGGCGCTGCTCTGTTGATACAAGAGGCCGTCGGCCAATGCGCTTGCGCTGCCAGCGCTGTGTACGTAAGAGAACCGGAGCCTGTCATTGGCAAAGGCCTCAAAAACCGGTGGTTAATTGTGTGTGCGGCAGCAGCAGCAGCAGCAGCTGCTCGCAGTGCCCGTGTGTGTGTGTGTGTGAGAGACGGGCACAGCAGACTGGCAGGCCGGGAGGCCGTGTGCGAGAGCGAGTCGGACGTTGCTGCTGCTGTTGCTGCCGGCGTCTCAGCCTCGGTCTCGGTCTCGGTCTCAGTCTCAGTCGCTGTCATCGTCATCGTCGTCGGCGGCACTTGAGCGCGGCTCGAACAATATTTGTTGGCAGCAAGCGCAAGCCAAATAGTAGACAAGCGTTCCCCTCTGCAAACAGTCACATTCAAGAGCTCAAGCCAAAGAGACACTCGAGCGGACCAGCAACAGCAACAGCAACAGCAACAGCAACACCAACAGCAACAGCAACGTCAGCGGCAACGTTTACGGCGACAGCAACAGCAGCGACAGCAGCAGCCTCCAGTTGTAGCAGCCACAGCAAACCTCAGACTCAGACTCAGTGGCCAAAAGCAAGCTAACAATTCACGTTCGTGCGTCGGTTCGTTGCGGCGCGGCGCGCATTAAAATAGAGTCATATTTGCCACGTTATTTTATTTCCAAATTTGCACAAGGCATCAGCGGCGCACACAAATAAATTAATCAAAGTGTTTAGCTTCGAGGGGAGCGACAAGTGCACAAACAAATGCCAGCCACGGCAGCTGGAAGAATACAAGTAGAACTTGCCACAGCCTCGCAGAAACAACAAGTGACAAGTGCAGTGCACGAAAATGCAGCAAATATTTAAATTAATTAACGCAGTGACAGTGCATTGAACAACAACCACAACAACAACAACAAAAGCAACAACAAATATTGATAGCAACGAAAAAGAAAAGTGAGATACAAAAGCGAGTTTTTCGGTTTGTGTGTGTTTTTCATTTGTCTTCAAGGAGCGCGTGCGAAACGCGTTGGGAATTTTCTGCATCTGCAACTTTGAACGCAGCGCGTTGCAACAGCCGGCAACATAACGGCGCAACTACTGAACAGCTTCCTCAAGGGTAGTCCCCACCAGACCACCATCGACATAATGCAAAAGCTCTACGCGGAGCCGCCGCCCAGCAGCGCGCCCGTCAGCATGCCGCCCTCCAGTGGCGGCGGCGGCGGCGGCGGTGGCGGTGGAGGCGGCGGTGGCGGCGGCGCGGCACCCAGCAGCAACAACAACCCGAACCCCACATCGAACGGCGGCAGCATGAGTCCGTTGGCGCGCTCCGCGTACACGATGAACAGCATGGGCCTGACGGTCGGCGGCATGTCGTCGGTGTCGCCACAGGCGGCGGCCACCTTCGGCTCCAGCGTGCTCGACTCGGCCGCCGCGGTGGCCAGCATGAGCGGCAGCATGGGCGCGGCGGCCGCGATGAACTCGATGGGCGGCAACTGCATGACGCCCAGCTCGATGAGCTACGCGAGCATGGGCTCGCCGCTGGGCAATATGGGCGGCTGCATGGCCATGTCGGCGGCCAGCATGTCATCGGCGGCGGTGCTGGGCGGCAGCTACGGCGCGATGGCGCCGGGGCCGCGCGACATGGAGACGGGCTCGCCGAACTCGCTGGGACGGCGCGGCGTCGACAAGCCGACGACGTACAGGCGCAGCTACACGCACGCCAAGCCGCCCTACAGCTACATCTCGCTGATCACGATGGCCATACAGAACAATCCGACGCGCATGCTGACGCTCTCGGAGATCTACCAGTTCATCATGGACCTGTTTCCGTTCTACCGACAGAACCAGCAGCGCTGGCAGAACTCCATACGCCACTCGCTCAGCTTCAACGACTGCTTCGTGAAGATACCGCGCACGCCGGACAAGCCCGGCAAGGGCTCGTTCTGGACGCTGCACCCGGACTCGGGCAACATGTTCGAGAACGGCTGCTACCTGCGCCGCCAGAAGCGCTTCAAGGACGAGAAGAAGGAGGCCATACGGCAGCTGCACAAGAGTCCGTCGCACAGCAGCCTCGAGGCGACCAGTCCGGGCAAGAAGGATCACGAGGATTCGCACCACATGCACCACCACCACACGAGTCGCCTCGAGCACCACCAGCACCACAAGGAGGCGGGCGTCGGCGGCGTTGGCGGCGTCGGCGTCGGCGGCGGCGTGCCGCTGGCCGGCGTCAACGTGCTGAGCGCGGCGCACAGCAAGGACGCCGAGGCGCTGGCGATGCTGCACGCGAATGCGGAGCTGTGCTTGGGCCAGCAGCCGCAGCACGTGGCCACGCACCACCACCACCAGCACCACCAGCTGCAGCAGGAGGAGCTGTCGGCGATGATGGCGAACCGCTGTCATCCGTCGCTGATCAGCGACTACCACTCGTCGATGCACCCCCTGAAACAGGAGCCCTCCGGCTACACGCCCTCCAGCCACCCGTTCTCCATCAATCGCCTGCTGCCCACGGAGTCGAAGGCGGACATCAAGATGTACGACATGAGCCAGTACGCCGGCTACAATGCGCTCAGTCCGCTGACCAACTCACACGCTGCCTTAGGCCAGGACTCGTACTACCAGAGTCTCGGCTACCACGCGCCCGCCGGCACCACGAGCTTGTGACATCACCAGTATCCGCTGGCTTAAGGGCGCGCGGAGCAGATGCTGCGCTTCGGCGGCAGTGGCGGCGGCGGCGGCAGCGGCAGCGGTGGAGGCGGAGGCGGCGGCAGCTCGCACCATCTCCAGCAGCAGCAGCAGCAGCAGCAGCAACACTTGCAGCAACAGCAACAGCAGCACCAACAGCAGCAGCAGCAACACCAGCAGCAGCAGCAACAACAGCAGCAGCAGCAGCAGACGGCGCAGCAACTGACATCCGCTACAAACGCAACAGCAACAACAAAGGCCAGCAGCAAGCCAGCAGCCGCAGTGGCCGTCAACTACTCCCAGAAGCTGGCCGCCACCGTGCAACAGCAGCAGCAGCAACAACAGCAGCAGCAACAACAGCAACAGCAGCAGCAGCAACATCAGCAGCAGCAGCAGCAGCAGCAACTGCTGCATAGCCAGCTGTCGGCGGAACTGCAGGAGGATTCATCGAACATCACCAGCGACCTAAGCGAGGAGCAGCTGCAGCAGCACCAGGCGGCCCAGCAGCAGCTCTACAACAACTATCAGCAGTACGCGGCTGCCGCCAGTTACCGCAACTGGAATCACAGTCTGACGTTCAACAGCGCCGCCGCGCTGCAGAATCTGCTGTAGCCCAGCACAAGGCGAGGCTTTGTGTAGGCCTCGCGCCTCGTCAACGAACACGAACACGAACACGGACTCAGCCTCGATTCCAATCTCAATCAGAGTCTCAGTCTGGGTTGGCGGCCAATTAGCGAGCGGCTGTTCAATGGCTTTTAGCACCTGGGCGCATCCTTTGAGCTCGAGCACGTGAGTAGGACTGCGGGCACGACCACGCAGGAATACGCATACGAATACAAATAGGAGTAGGAGTAGGAGTAGGAGTAGGAGTGGAGTGCGAGAGTTCGAGGTGCCTCCTCCAACTTGTAAATAGTTCAATTTACTCTTCTGCAAGCACTCGGTCTTTGCCTTTTATGTTAGCGAGTATCTTTTGTTTTTGTTTTTCGATGTCGTTCAGTTGAGGAATTCAAGAAAAAAGTGATGTAGTTGTAAGTGCAGCAGACGGCCACAATGTAGAACCGATTACGTTCGCCGTTCCGCAAAGATCTTTGTTAACATTTTACGTTTGCTAAAAAACGAAAACAAAAACAAACAAGAGTTAAGAAAACAAGAAATTCCGTGCCATTTGTTTATCCTCAAAGTAAGCAATAACAATCAAATCGGTTAAAACAAATAATCAGCATTTTAAATGTGTGTGAGAGAGAGAGAGAGCTAGAGAGAGCGAGAGAGAGCAATGCGGGATTGTGTGTAATGTTCATTTAAAACAAATCCTTTCATCCAAAGGCAATCGAATTCGAATCGCAAATGATCAAAAACCAAAAACTTAATATCCAACAAAATGCAAAAGACCCCTAAGAATCTTCAAATTATTTAACTAAGCAACAAAATTTGGCCATGCATAGGAAACGTCACGTTTTAATTAAACATTTACCAATGTACGTTTTGTATAATTTATGAACCTATTCAAGCATTTCCTTTACGAGTATATACAGCAACAATTTATTGATTTTCTCTGTTATTGTACGAATTCGCTTAGGCATAAGCATTCTGTAAATAATTAGTCTATATCTATATATATATATAAATAGAAATTTATATATATAGAAATATGTATGTATATTTAAGTCTAAGCAAGCTAAAATTAAACTTGATGCCCCCAAAAAAGCAAAAAGAAAAAAAAAACGCAGAAAAAACAAAAACAATTTTTAAACTAACTTGAGAATTAATCAAATTGTATGCTACACAACATTCATAAATATTGTATAGCATTTAACATTTAATTAGCATAAATAAACTCCACAAAGATGAACAGAATACAAAACTGATGAAGCAAAAACGAAAAAAAAAAACAATGAACGAAAACTGCAATTATTATTCAATAATTTTTAATATTAATTTTATTATTGTGCGTATACAAATTCACACACACACACACAGACCACACACACACGCGCATTTTTACATTGAGCTAAGCTAATTGATTAAACTTAATACAAAAAGAAAACAAATAATAAAAAGCGAAAAAACTGAAAGCAGAACATAGTTTAAATATGACAAAATAACAACCATGTAAAATACACAAACTAAAATTCATAAATGTCAACAGAAAAACAAAAATATAACAAAAAAAATAAGAGAATCCAAAATCTAAAGCTAGTTAAAATTAATATTATAAATCATGCAAAAATTAAAAAAAAGACTATTTTAATGTTTGAAATATAAAAAAAAAAAGAAATGAAAATATATCGTCGAATTGTTTTAACTTTCCATTGACAAAGCAATCAATGCGTTACCTTTGTTGACTTAAACAACTGACCTCCAACAAGCACTTCTATATTGATTGGGCTGGGCTATCAATGCAGCGACATGGAACGACCGATAGCACCTATGTTACATACCATATATATTATATGTATGTGTCGATGGACTGCACCCAACTCATCGAGCGATTCCAAGAGTTCTTGTGCCTATCTTATCGCGCCTCGGATGCAGAGTGCAGTTTTCCACTAGTTTTCCTCCCGCTCCCTCTGCTCCCTTGTCTGTTTTGATAAAACTTATCGGAGTGCACTCGTAAATTGCAACGAAACAACAAGGTAAACAGCAAGAGCAAGAGCGACACTCCTGACTGACACAACGGAGCGAGAGGCGAGACCTAGCCTATAAGCTAGCTAGCTGGGTGATACCTATCCCAATCGCCATCCAACCAGGTCCCTGTTTGCTTTCGCTCTCTCACGTAATATACATATGACACCTAGGACTGTTTCCAGTGCTACTCGTATCTAATATCTGCTTCTTATCTACGCCATATAAACAACAACTACGACTGATCCAACAACACTCTCCATGTGTGCGATTGTGTGTGTGTGTGTGTGTGTACTTTTCCCCGTAAAGTTATCTTTGTGATTCATTTAGAAAATCTACAATTTGTCCCGTGTGTCTGCCCGGTCGGGTTCTTGTCTCATTTATAATTCTCAAATAAAATAGCTAGCCAGCCAGCGCCGTTGCACTTATCTGCTTGTAGTGTGGTGTGGTGTGGTGTGGTGCTGTGCTGTGGTTTCGCTGCGAGCACCACCGGTCATGTTTAACAAGCTGTTGTCGTTTTAATTAAGCAGCCTGGAAGGTCACCATTTTTATATGCAGCACTTAAATCTACATTCTTGCTCGCTCGAGCGATGCTTTAATACTCGTACCATTTTATAGCTATTGCGCTGGCAAGAAGTGCTCGACGACACTGGAACACAAAAGGTCCGCCAGACAAGTAGAAAATGGCGCTTGAAATTCGATTTTTGTTGTCGCTCTGTTCCTTGACATTCTGACTGTGAATACGCGTAGTGGGCAAAGTTACTTCGTTTTACGCCCAAGCAACCCCAGCCGAATTGAACTGGTTTCGAAATCTGAAATCTGTGCTTTGGGGTTGCTTCCAACCACCAGTCTAGCCTGCCCTGCCACTCCGGCGTTCCACCCACCAATTCCATATCTAAGCCCCCCACTTTCGTGTCAGACATGCGCGCTGCGAAGACGCTGAGTCCCGGGGGCTTCTGGGGGTTTGTTGTGCTCCAGCGCTCAGTCGGTCGCGTCGGGCAGTCAGTCAGTCAGTGCGACAGACTGGCAGCTATCTATTCATAAATGGCAAAGCCAAAGCTGCTTCGCATGTACACGCGATCAATATGTAATTATTTTCGCATATGACAGACAGGCAAGTCGCGGGCTGCTCGACGTGCTTGCATATAAAATTCTATTAAAAAAAGTTTGAACTTTTGGCCACGGCTCCCTCCGACAGTTCGACAGCCCCACTGCTGCCGGAATACAATTACAAAAAATGCCATGACATTTTGTTGAGCATTAAAAATGCATGTGGCTGCTGCTGATGGTGTTGGAAGACATCTTAAATTGCACAATTTTAAAGTGCTCTCTTCTGCTTATCAACTACTCGTATAAGCAGAGAGGTGTGTGTACTTAAATTGTTGTAGTCGCACTAAATTATAATTCATTTTGTATCCGTTTGGCGCAGCCACAAAGCGAGTTGCAGTTGAGTCTGGGCCAGAGAGCAAGCATCCAATTAGCTGCTAAGCTACGAGACTTTCTGCTCCAGCTGAAAACCACAATCTTGTAGTAATTTTCTAATGGAATATTTAATTTCGAAACGAGACACTGCCAGCCAGCCAGCCAGGCAGTCAGCCAGCCAGGCAGTTAACCAGGCAACCCTGGCCGGGGCATAAAAGAGCCTGTGCCATAAAAATGGCAACCCTTTCTGCCCCCCACTGCGGCACTCACGTAACAGCAGCGGCAACGGCAACGGCAACGGCAGCTTATGCCGGATGGATACACAGGAAGTAGTGGCACAGCGCCCCAACTCCGAGTCCTCCATGTTCTCCACTGCACTCAGCCAGGCCAAAGACAGCGCACGTAGCAATGGCGGAGCCAACATCCTCTTCCTCGTCGTTGGCGTTGTCGTCGTTGTCGACATCGTTGTAGTCACCGCACTTTTTATTTAGCTGCAGGGGCAGAGCTCGCTTGGTTGGCTGGGTATCCGTGCCAGTGTCTGCCCCTTCCATTCGCGCCCCGCCTGCCCCCCCGCCACACCCCCCGTGCGCTTGCTTTGTGCACTGCTTTTTCATTATAATAATACTTTGTAATTAGGTTTTCGAAAGTTAATTAAAATTCGGTTATGAAAGCGGAAACTTTCCCATGAACGCTTCCGGTAACGGTAAAATGAAAACGCATGAAGGCGGAGCAACTGAGGTTTTGTTGCGGAGCACGAGGGGCATCTAGATCTGGGTCTGCTCGTGTGAGTTGGGGAGGTGGGAAGTGGAGGCCTGCCTGCCTGCCTGAGCCTTGTTAGCCAAAATGGAGAAAAGAGAAAACAAAAATGCGAAAAAGGTTTTTCTTTTTGGTTTGCCGCTCAGCTGCAGCCAGAGAGAGTCGGAGTCAAAGACAAATTCAGGCGAGTGGCGAATGGTGAATGGCGAATGGAGTTGGGAATGTGGAGAGACAACGCACGGAGCGCAACTTTGTTTCGAGAGAATTTTTGTGCAAACATTTCAGTTAAATTAAAAAATACATATTATATTTTAATGAGCAAAATGGCTGCCATTGCCAGCGACGTATGCGACGCTGTTGCGGCGTGTTGTTGGCACGTTTAATGCGCGACGCGCCCATTCGCAAGGTTGGCCAACATTGCGAACGGGATAATTAAAATGATGACTTGAAAATAAATTGCTGTTATCTTTGACCAACAGGCTGGCTCCGGCTCAGGCTCGGGCTCGGGCTCGGGCTAGGGCGGCCCTGACTCTGCTATACACCGCTCCCAGCCCCGGCTGTCGATGACGCGTCGATGTGTCGAGCGTCGAGAGTCGCCACATCATTATGCTCATGCCCGTCGCCGGGTTTGTGGACTCCTCGCCACAATCGCTCTATTGCCGTCTCTTTCACCTCTGCCTCTGCCTCTTCCCTCTGCCTGCGTGCGTGTGTGTGTGTGCTCTATCAGCGCTTGCCGCTGCTGCGTGCCTGTGAACGACACTTACGGATTAGGCCAGCAATAGCAACAGCAGCAGCAGCAGCAACGGCAGCAGCAGCAGCAGGCTGACAAGTGGCCGTCGTCGCTTGGTTGTCCTTTTTGCCGCTGCTGCAGTCGTTGCCATCGACGTTGCTGCATTGTGTTTTGTTTATCTTAAACATTCCACACATAATTAGCAGCAAAGCCGCCCGTTAACACCGCCCAACCGTCCGCCCACACTCCCACCCTCACCACTCTCGTCGCCTGCTGCTGCAAGCAAATTGAAATTAATCCTTGAAACCTTACGTTAGGCAAATGCGGGCACGTGCTCTGAAAATCACGACTGGACCACGAACACGCCACGCGCCATCCTTTTTTGTCTCGCTGCCCATTTTCGTGCTCAGCAATCAAAACACTACAAATCGCCCGGGCACGAGTGCGAAATCGACTGGGCTTTATCGCCCAAGTCGCTGCCATAAGTTTCCGCATGTCGAGCACACTCGCCTCGCCTATCTCCGCATCTGTGTCTCTATCTGAATCCTATGGGCGACAAACAGCAAGCTTAGCTGCAGCGCCAACGCATTAATCACAATCGGCGTTCTCGGCGGGGTGGGTGGAGGGCGGCCATTTGTGGTTGGCCCGCTGGCATGGTGGCCCGTGACAGTGACTGATGTGCAGGCAACAACTCCAGCGACAAAGGCCGCTTATCGATTGGCAGTCGCAACACACCTTTATCAAGCGGCTAGCACCAGCAGCAGCCCCATTGGATTGGATGAAATGCGAGACGACGCCTGCGACGCGCGGCTAATAACCAAATTGTGTTTTGACAGACGAGCGAGAGCGACACTTGAATGGTTAAAGCGAGTGTGTGTGTGTGTGTGTGTGGCTAAAATCATTAGGATATGATAAATGTTGTGGATCATGTTTGTCTGCCAATCGCCGTCGCCGTCGCCGTCGCCCCTGAAAACAGTCAACCATATTTATGTCAGCGTTCATGCATAATTATATAAACACCCAGAGATGAAGCCCGAAGAGCGTACTACAAAAGTACTGAATAAAGCACGATAAGGATTATTGGCAAGTCATAGCAGAATAATAGGTATTTAATCAATGTGCATTCGTTAAACGATAGAGATAATCCATAAATTATCATTGGCCATAAGGACGCCATAAAACATTATCTAAACTGCTATGGTGATGCCTTAAATGCAATTCAAACTAAACTGAAATTATAATATGCTTTATATCAAATCAAATTGCTGCCATTTTAAAGCCATAAAGAGAGTCAGTCATTTAATTAAGTATTATGTGTCGCACATTTGAAACGGAATATTTTCATTTAGTTAATGTGATGTAGTATATATAAATATTTAGCCCATTCATATGAGCGACTTTTTCAGTTTTAATTAAAGCGCGCGCAAATTGCACTTGACACACAATATTTTCAATTAAAAAACAATTTAGTTAATTTAGCGGCATGAACGGAGAGCCAACGCAATGTTGTTGCCATGGCACGCAACAAATATTTAGCATTTGGCATAAGTCAAAATCCAAATCGATGCGTGCTCGTTAAATGAAATTAATTCAATTTATTTTCAAAATCTATTTGCACACGCAGCCAAAATTAATGCGAAATAATCAACAACAACAGGCGCCAGCCATGACAGCACAGCAATCGGATGGCGTGGAGAGAATGGGCGAATTAGGCGGCAGGCTGAGGCTCCAATGGCAGTCGACCGACCGCTTCCGGCCCGAGGACAATGGCAACGGAAACGGACATGGTCAATGGCGCAGTTGGTGCATCCTCCAACTCGTGGCATGCGGCAGCTGGGGAGCTGGAGAAGCTCCAATGTTTGCGCAGAACGCTTCACTGCATAAACGAATGAGTGAGTCAGAGACTGACTGACTGGCTGACTGACTGGCTGACTGACTGACTGGCTGACTGACTGGCTGACTGAGTGACTGCCTGGATCTCGTCTGGACGACGGCGACGATATCGACGACAACAAGCTGAGCAGAGGCAACAAATTCATGCAATCTAATTCACAATTAATGGCAAATTCCCTGCCACTTACGAGCCTCTGTGTATGCGAAAATATTTGCACAATAATTAATTGAATAATGTCAATAAATTTTCAACACATTTCCAACTACACATGTGCGAGCGGGACGGCGCTCGAGTTAAACTTTCACACACATGTCCTCGCACAGGACAAACACATTTGCGTACGGGCCAGGCCAGGCTCGGACAGGACAGGACAGGACAACGCAACGCAGCACTGCTCTGGTCCGTGGTGTGGGACAATACGCCAACTGGACAAGTTTGTCGGCAGCCCGGCTCTCTGGCTGCCTGGCTGCGAGCTGACTCTGATGGTGGTGGTGCGATTAGGCGAAACGAATCAACAAATCAACACACTCAGCAAATTCGTCAGCAGGATGTGGCTGCCCCCTCACCACTCGCCGCCTGCTGCTGCTGTGCTGCACATTGTGTCTCATTTCCATTTCCACCAGACAACGTCGACTGCTCAAAAGTTTGTCTTTCAATTTCGAAAATGGTATTTGTCAAGTGGGCGCCATTCCCCCACAGCGCCCACCACCCCGCCCGCCCAGTCTGTTGGGCTTTTGGATTTGCATAGCTCAGCAGCAACAATCGCAGCAGCAGCAGCAGCAGCAATGTTCCAAACAATGCTCACGTCTGACCGTAGGGATAGGGTCCATGTGTTGCCCTGTGTGTCCTTCAAATGGCTCAAGTGCTGCAGAAGAGCAGCACACAGACGGAACAGGACACTCAGGACAGCAGTCAGCAGTCAGCAACGCCGCCTGACACACAGACCGCCTGCCCTAATTTCGGCATTTTTATACGAATCCATATAGCATTGTTTGAGTTCCCCGACTAGCTTTCATAATACGCTGCAACTGCAAACTGTTGTTGCGCCAAACTTTGCAGCACAAACTGAAGAGGAATCAATCATGTGCGGGCACTAAATTAATTAAATACCAAATTGATTCACATGCTGATCTTGCTAGATCTCTGAAGAAAATCCCAGCCTGAGAATTATTGCAGAGCTACGTAAATGGATTTGAGGTTCCCTGCCCGGCAGGCAGGCTGCATTCATGAATGGACACAGACAGCGATCGTGAAGATGAGTGAGGCTGAGCGAGAGCCTTGTTAGCCGGCTAGAAGTAATTGTTTGGACAGCTATGCCAGCGCAACAAAGGCGAACAAGGGAACGTTTAACCAATAAAGAAAACGGGATAAGCCAGCATTTCCGAATCGCAAGTCAAAAAGATGTAGGCAAGCGGAATTCCCTGCCAACTTATAACAAACACGAAAGCAGCAAAGAGAGCATCTACTCTAAATGCCAATTGCCGAACATCAAATGCACTTTTGCAGTCATGTGTTCGAGTGCGTGCTCAAACAGTTTTTCCGGCCAATTGAGCAGGCCGAGGCAACAACAACAACAACTACTTAAACGAAAGTTTGGCGGCACCCCCACCGTCCCTTAAGCTTGCCGCAACACATGTAAATGTCAGTCGGGGGCAAATCCGGCGTAATTGATCGATGCACGGAGCGAAGCTTAGCGGCTGTCGCCGCGGGTGCAATGCCAATAACTGGCAACTGGCTGCCAGTGTCGCCAGGCCGGCTTAAGTACCTGCCCCGTAGCGTGGCCGCCAATCGAAACGGTCGACAATGGGCGCCCATTCATGGCGAGGAATGAACGTCAATCATGTGTAGCTACAACCCCATGCTACGTAACCTGCAATGCTACCAGATGTTCAATGAGTTTAAGATCTTTCATGTTATTTGATTTAGCGCGCCTTTGGCCCGAAGCAGAGACATGCAAATGCTGAAATGAAAAGGTCCTGGCGCCCTTTGACGTGCTCGGCGCTCGGCAGGTGCAAGGCCCAAGGGCCAAGGATGTGGCCTCAAGTCAAGTGTCTGTGCTGTGACGCTGTATTGCGTGCATATGCGCCGAATGCTGACAGCAGGTCAATTGGACAACTATGCGAGTGGAAAAGGTCGAGGCTGTAACTAAACTTGAACTTAGTACGGTCCACCCACACCAGGTGACGCTGTTATCTTTGTGTAATGTGCCAATATTTTCACAATGTTAAAACGTGTTCAACAATCGCCGTTTGACAACTAAATTAAGCCATTTGTCACAGCTTATTTTCACATATGCTGGCATTTAACACGCAGGTTGCCAGACTGAGAGAGACTGAGACTGCGACGGAGGAGGAGGCGGAGGGCGAGTGGGGGAGCGACTGCGACCTGGATGCGGTGGTGACTGTTGCCTTTTGATTGGAAATATGTACGTGGTTGTTCTGCTGCCTGGGCACTTGGCGCGAGGCATTAGAATAACAACAACATAAATCCAATGAAAACAACAACCGCCCATCAACACCCTCGAAACAAATTGCCAGCACATGCTCAGGCCAGGAGGACAGGAGAGGGGGGGCCTTGTTCGCAGCGTTGTTGCTGTTAGCCGTTGTTATTGTTGCTCTATTGATGCTGAGCTGACTAGCTCTCTCTTGCTCGCTCGCTTGTTGTGGCCCCCATGTAGCGTTTAATTGAAATGGGCGCGCATTTGTTTCTGCATTTTATGCTCACTAGCCGCATTAAAGTGCTAATGCATTGTTGTTGTTCTTGGCTCTTCCGGCAACCCCATGACCATGCAACCCCTAGCTGCTCGCATGGAAAAGCGCTCACTCTCGACTCACAGGCAATCAACCCCAAATAATAGCAAGGATTACGAGTCCTCGCTGCGAACGGAGTGCATTGTCCTGGGCAGACATCACAAGCCAACAGACCGCTCACCGATTACGGACGACCAGTTACTCTTTTTCTCATACGAACTCTTTTACTATTAGCAATAATTATTCACTTCATTCTAGTTTTGCCATACAGAAAATAGTATAACATAGTGCACTCTACAAGAACAAATTATGTCTTACTATAGTTAGCAAATCAAACTGGCACATTTGCCACGTTAACAATTTGAGAATCGCGGAGAAGGTGTCGTAGTGTAGTAATAATTTCATTAAATTACTTTAAATGTCACATATGCACATATTATACACGTGAAAGTCTATCTTAAATCAATGCTTTTTTCTGCAGAAATACTTCGTCGAATAAGTAAATTTCTACAAAATTATTTCAGTGCCCTTCGCATGAGTCAACGCAGGTACTGCAGCTGCAAACCTATACCCTATCTAAATGTGTATGAAGCGACGTCAAAAATCTTTCGGCAAGAGGGAAAAGCAGGACAACAGGGCAAGGACAGGGGTGCCAGCGACGTTGCTTGCCTCAGCAGCGACTGCGACTGCGACTGCGACGGCGACGGCGACTGCTCGTCATCTGGTTTTGGTGTATGTTTTGAGGCTACAGATATCAGGGCAATAAAATAATTGCGACAATAAGCGTTTCATTATTCATTTGTGTGACTGCAAGGGGCGAGCAATTTGCGAGCAGGTCGCAGTCGAAGCAGGGGGAGCGCTCGACAGGGGCAGGGAGGCGGGTGGTGACGACAATGCTGATTGCTGGGGTGGTGTGTGCCTGCCAGGTCTTGATGTTAATCCAACTGAGTCCGGGTTTCACAGATTTTATGGGTTCTTGCCATTTTAACAGTTAATAGTTTGCCACAACCGCTGTGCTCTGATTGAATTCCAGCGACGGGCAGGGGCGAAGGCTCGGGCTAAGGCAGGGGAGGTGTCACCCAGCCACGCGATGATCTTGATTTGATTATTGCGGCCCTAATACAATTGATATTCGAGGCAGCTCACACTGCTTTTTCTCGCATTCAATTGTAGTTGTAATTGTGAATGGCTTCATTGTGATGGCTTAGCCAAATTGTTGCAACTGCTGATGTTTTTTTTATGCGTGCGGCACTCGAGTGCGCCGAGGGTCGTCGAATAATGGCATTTGTTTATGCTGAAACCTGCTGCTGTCAGGACGGCGGATTCCTGCCAGTTGGATAAGCCAATTTAAGCACGAGCTCTTAGCGCAAGAGTTTGCTTAAGCCTTCCACTCGATTCGCTTATCATCATCGCTGTGTCTCTTATCAGTGGCATGGCCGCGACTAACTGCACTTTAATTGCCTGTCCGGGGAAATGGAAGGAAAATCGAAGAAAACGCAATTGCTCGAAATAATTTGAGTTGAGTGCGCAAATACAGCGAGTGATTTGTCTCAACTTGTACAACTTTTCTTTCTCGGACTATTCATTAGACCGCATTAAGTATTCAAACTGAATGGCAATTTTTTAATTGAGCTTGCATAATTAGACAGCAGTTAATCATCATTGAGTGCTGAATATCTGTGGCTGCGCCAACTCCCAACGAAACTTGAAAAGAACAAAAAAGTTATGAAAGCAAACACATTTTTCTCGAATTGCTTTAATTTTTAATTCAATTCAATGGCGCTCTTTCTTACGTCTCGTGATTTAATTAAGTTGCCAGAGCCAGCCGCGGCCAGGAGTGGGTTCGAAGTGTTGGTTTGCCTGCCAAATATACCATTAACAAATGCACAGCAAATCCAAAAATACACAGTCACCCAACCACCGGTCGGAGTGTATTTTAAATTCTCATTTGTGTACCGAACCACAATACATTCTTCAAATGCTACCTTGCGCCTTGTTATTATAGCAAACAAATGAAAGTGAAAGCACAAATTTGCGATGGTTCTTTTTTTTCGTATTTTTTTATGCTTCTTTTGAGCACACACAGCGAGACAGAAAGAGGGAGAGCGAGAGCGAGAGCGAGAGAGATATATATAGTAGTAAAGAGAGGCAGACACAGAGCGTGAAGCGCGACGTTTGGTTTGGTGCCAAAATTGCTTCCGAAATCAGCCAAAACCAAAGCAAAACAGCGCAACGTCCACACAGACAGCATTGAAGTGTACCAGTGTGTGTGTGTGTGTGTGTGTGTGTGTCGGCCATGTTGGGCTACCGGGTGCCACAACTAACACACACAGTGAAAGAGAGAGAGAGAGAGCCAAAGAGGCGCCCATAGAGCAATCGCTGGAGCTGTCGAGTTTGAGTTTGCTGCTCAAATATTATGCGAACGCAAATATTTTTATTTAGTAAATGTCATTTATTATTTATGTTTATTCGAGCACTTATCTAGCGCTGCTTAACAACTTCAGCTCTAATGCACGACGACTGGCAGGCAGTGGCTGCCACTGCCGGTGGCATGCGGCAAGCGGCAAGCGTCGAAGTGGGGTTAGACGATGATGATGACGATGACGTTGATGATGACGATGACGGCGACGGTGACGGTGACGGTGGCAAGGCCGTGCCACCAAATTGAAAACGGAATCAACAAGAAATCGAACGTTCGAAAGTGGAAAGTGCAAAGTGGAATGCGACGCCCACGCGTTGCCACGCTTGCCGCTCTCCTTCTGCCTTTCGCCTTTCGCCTTGCGCCTGGCGTCGTGGCCAGGATGTCAGTGGGAATAAATTTAAAGTCAAACTAAACTGCGAGTAAATAGAAATACAAAAAGGCAAACAAAAACAATGCGCCCTGCTTGCTGTAAGACTATATAGTATGTATATGTGTATGCAGCAAGGATACCACGAGCAGCCAATACCACTCACAGTCGCATCTCCCAATCCCTGTCCCGGCCGAAGCTCCACTGCTGCCTCTGCTGCGGCAATCCCAGTCGCAGGCAAATTCCGAGCCGAGTGTACACAAGGCGCCGTCTAGCGCTTGTCTGCCAAGTGCAAAGCGTGGCTACGTTGACGAAAGGATGAGGGCCGATGCAGGGGTGTGGCCGTGGAGGAACTGGGCCAGCCTCCTGGTCACCAACAACAACAACATTTGCGGCAGCCGCATGCAGCAGTCGCTGGCTGGCAATATTTGTGATTGTTTCGCATTCGATTTACAAACTGCTGCAACGTCCTTGAATGTCACAAGAGATAAATAGAGAGAGAGAGAGAGACGAGTAAGAATAATACAGAGAGCGAGACAGAGCAGCGAAGCGCCAAATGGGGCGCCCCCCATTCTTTTGACTATGAATGACTTTTTTATTTTATATCAAGTTGTCATTGTTGTCTCTGTCCGCCCGTCTGTCTGTCTGTGGCTGTTGTTGTGATTATTGTTATTAGCCTAGCAAACAAATTGGTAAATAATAAATATTTTCCAGTTAAATATTGTTAGTAGCATGCCATTTTTGGACCTGCACAGCCAATGCATGCCACAAGCCACCGCGCCATGGGCCACGGCTGGATCATGGTCCCTGCTCCCCTGCCCCCCACTTCGCCCCGCTGTAGTCTCTTTTTTATACTCATACTCATACTCGCACTCGCACTCGTACTCGTAGTACTTACTTATGTATGTAGATCTTTTGAGGAGGCGTCGCTGCTTCACGTTCACGCCACATTGCCAATGACTTGCGCTTTCGTTGTGTGTCAATATGTGCTCTTGGCAGTGTGTGTCTCTCTGTGTGTATGTGTGTGCCAAGGGAAATTGGTAGCCCACATTTACAAAATCAGAAAAGCGCTTGATTTGTAAAATATTTGCTCTGCACAAACGAACGCAGCAATTGTTCAATTCCATACAGACGACGACGACGACGACGAGCCTCAGCCTGTTGGCAGCCAATCGACGTCGTCATCGTCATCGTCGTCGTCGTCGTCGTCGTCGCCGTCGTTTTGTTTGAAAATGTTTATGAAGCGACACCTGTAGGTGATAATGATAAACAATCGAAGCACGACTACGACTCCCAATCGAACTTCCCGCCATCCTCAGTTAAGGGCTTGCACACACACAGAAGCTGCACATATGCAAATGTGGCGCCAACAATTAGCCGGCAACGCACTTGAAGACCAGATCCTATCTGAAAGAACTTGGACAAATAATGGCGTTTGCAATTACCATACTTTAAAAGACCAAACATTAATAAAACTACACTCTTAACTACAAATTAAACACTTAAGTTAGTCTAATCAAAGTATAAAGAACAATTAATGTGAGATCTAATTTAAAAGAACTTTGGGCAAATAAATAACAGCTAAGTTAAATTAAATTACATTTTTTATTTGCCGTAGTAGTACTGCCTCGTAGAGGAAAATCATTGTTTCTTGATAAATATAAACTTAAAATAACTTTAAAACTTGCTACTGAATTCTGTCGAATAAAGTTGTAAACTTTATTAAAATACATTTGCAATTGCCGTACTATTAAGAAAAGAAGAATCGTTTATTACTAATAGTAAACTTGTAAATTAGACTAATCTTAAAATTGACTCAGTCTGATAAAGTTATTATACATAATTGATAATATGCCTTATTTAAAATAACTAGGACAAATCATTAAATTAATAAACATGCTTTAAAGAAAAGGCATAAAAACAAATCATTTAAAGGAAAAGTATCGCTCGCCAATAAGCATAGAAATTATTGTACATTAACCTTAACAATTAGCTACTAGAGTTAGTTGATGAAATATTAATGACATTGAAACAATATGCTTAATTGCATAGCTGGGTGTTTAGTCATTAACAGCACTTGTTATTTGGTAGCTGATTTTGGCATTTTGTCGAGTCTCTCGGCCTCGTCTCAGTGGACCAAGTTGCGCCCATGGATGGCTGAAGCGACCATTACTAAAAGCCCATTTAATGGCTATGCAATGTGGATATGTTCGAGAGCATTTCCTGGAATTTTGCCTTTGCTTTTCACACCAATCTCTGGTCAAGCCTTTTGTTACTCTTGCCTCGCTGGCTGGCCGTGTTGCCGTTGGACTTCGCTGGCAATATTTGCCAATTTGAGTGCTTTCGGTTACATTGACGCATTGTTAAAGGTAAAACTCAGGCACGACACACAGAGATATTATTCAAATGTTACGCCTTAAACGAGCCGAGACGAGACGCAGCAGAAGCATGAATGAATGAATAATATTTTTGGGGTATTATTTGTTTACTGCTAATATTTTGATGCGGGCCGAGTCTAAAATTGTATGCCACAGTCCGGATATTTTGATGACTATTTGCGAAAGCATTAAAGCAGGGGGAACGCCCTGACAAGAAGACGAGCCAAACAGAACACGGCCACAGCTCCGTAGCTCCGGAGTCACAGTCAGGGTTTCACAACCACAAAGGCAATGCGCCGAGATTGCCAGTGTGAGAATCCAGCGACTTGAGGTGGAGTTGATCGCCAGCAAGGTGTGCTCGACTGAAGTACAAGTATATGTCTGTATACGAGTATATGCTTTAGTTTGAATGTGGGGTTTACAGGGCTTATTAATTGCCGAGCGAGCGGCGCATTTTGTATACGAGTATGTGTAGTTATTCTTGGAAAAGCTGTAAATTGCACTTTGTAAATAAGGTGAGCAAGAAAGCAGCGCTAAGACCCCCACGTTTATATATCTCCGTGGCATGTGATAAAGCCGCGCGCTCTCCACGTAGAATCTGGCGCATTATCTGCGTCGCGGTACCTGGGAACAGGAAGACGCACCAAGTGCCGCGTATCAGGCGCTTATCTAATCAGACGCTGCATAAATGCAAATAGTGCGAGATCGTGCCGAAGTCACGGTTGGGATCGGATCGGATCGGATCGGACCGGTCTCTGTCTCTGTCTCTGTCTCTGTCTCTATCTCTGTGTTCGTCCCGCCGCAGGGATTTTAATGAGCCAACGACAACGACAACGACGACAACGGCGGAGTTAGCGATAAGTTAAGCAGCAGAATGCATCCGCCGCTGAGGCGTCAACGCCGAGCGCAAACAGTGACAAGAACAGAGCAAATTCTTTCTTCTGCGGCCACGACGAGATAAGCAGAGCCAGTCCGCGTAAAAGGTCGACTCTGTGACTGTGTAATCGTCTATATATAGCCGGGGCAGACTCAATCTGTTTATGCTCTTATCGGTCCTGCACGGCTGCACGGCAAATATGGCTGGCTGGCTGGCTGGCTGGCTCTCGGCTCGCTGGCTGATTAAGGTCGAGAAACAAAATGGCTTTCGCTGCGACTGCTCTGTGCTTTAGTCGTCAGATTATTGACCTAACTAGTAAGTGGCAACCGGGTTTCGGGCCATATATCCAACAACAGCCAGTCAGCTAGTCAGCCCACCAGCCGTCGAGCGACCATCTGGCTTAATTAAGAACAAGTCGGCAAACAGTGAAGTCAGTGAAAATAGTTGGCCTTGTTTATCGCGCGCCATCAATCAGGCACTTTCCCGCAGGACAACGGCCAATGACTGCGACTGCGACTGCGACGGCGGCAGGCGACCCAAATGAAACTAGGAGCCCCAAAATCATTACGTCAAGTCAGCAGCGCAGGAATCGAGCAACGAATGGTTGATGCTCTTCGAGCAGCCAAAATGAGTTTTATGCTCAACGATTGAAACAGCAAGCAAAATAAAATGACAGACAAATACATGTAGTAAATGGTAATGACAGAAATATATTGCATTCAAATCTTCACAGTTGGAGTTGTATTCAAATTGAGTAGAGTATATGTGCTATAATAGTCAACTGGAGCAGCGTCTGCTTAGCGTGTGGGGCAACAATTGCTAGGCATGGCTATTACGGCACTAACTATGTCTATCTGCCTCTGCATGCATGTGATGTCTGTGCGTGTGTGTGTGTGACTGCGAGTCCTTATGACAATTTGATGAGGACCTTATTTACACTAGTTAAAAGCTCAGCCCCCGCGCTGCCTCAACCTACCGCCCCCCTCCCATGCTGCCGTCAATAAAACACAAAAATAAGGCAACAGCCGGGACAGCCCAAAACAAAAACAAAAACAAAAACAGAAACAGAAAAAAGAAAGCAAAAAGGAAATAACCCCTGAAGCTCCATGGGGCCCAGAGCTAGGCGCTTGCATGACAAACGCCCATTTCGATGGCCGTTGGTCGTGTGGTATTTTTCCGTATACGCGCGTATCCAATCAAGCATATATCGTTTGTCGCAGTGTAGCCGGTGTGTGTGTGTGTGGGGGGCATCTATGCATGTGTTGCTGCTATGTGGACGGTGCGTGGTGGACGTGGTCAACATTCGTTGATTACGTATACGACTGGGGCGCCAATCAGCCAAACGTCAGCGTCAGCGTCAACGTAGGGCCATGCGAAATGTTATTGTTGCTGTTGTTGTTGCATAGTCATGCTGAAATGTCGCTCAAATAGCTACAACATAGCTGCTACTATGAACTCTCACACACACACACGTACACACACTCTCTCACAATGCGTTTACATTTTTTTACCCGTGGCTTGAATCAATATTAGTAATTTGAATTATTCAAAAGACAAATATGAAGCTTTAATGGCCAAACAGCATGCCCGTTCTCGGACTCATGTCCCACACCGATGGCCTATAGCTACTACTGCCCTCGACTCCTCTCCTCGTCTCCTCCTCCAGCTGGTGAGAACTCTGGGGCTGTTTACTGCTGCTGCTGCTGCTGTCGATGCCGCTGTTGTTGCAGCTGCAGGCCGTAGGGTGCGCTGGGTTGACTGCAGGCGACAACGGCAACAACTCAATAATTTGGCGAGTCGCCCAATTTAATGCCAGGGCAGGTGTGGGAACGCAAGTCGCCACTCGGCAGCAGCAGAGGGACGAGGCACGGCCAGAAGCAGCAGCGTCCATTGTCAACGTCTACGGCGTTCGTTGGCCAGGTAAATACGTCAATTTAAATCCGTGGATTGGATTGTAAGTCAATGTTTGACTTTTGTTCGCTGATTGATTGCTCAACAGCAACTGCAGCGGCAATTGCAGCAGCCAGTCGCCTCTAGCCCGCTCTCCAGCAACCCAGCAACCAGCAGTCACGAGTTGGAGCTGCAATTCGAGTCGCCTGCATATGCATACGGCCTAGAGCTGATGACTCGGCTCAGCTCCTGGGGGGCACATGCAGCTGCCGCTGGATGGGGGTCAGTCGAGTAGGTTGGCGAGGGGGGGCGGGCAGCGTGCACCGACAGTTTACCCGATTTACTGCCAGTTGCGTTTGCATAGCGGAGTCAAGCGTATGAATCAACGATTTTCTGCTGCGTCGTCATAATTTCCCCAAAAAATACACACGCACTGCTTGAAGGAGCACTGCCGAAGAGCCTTTAAGTGGCAGAGCCAACAAATTATGCGTCTACTACTAACATACAACAACACGATATATTTAACTTTGGATTTTGCTCAAATATCGCATGCGAGAAAACGTATGTAAAGCAGAGGAAGCAGGGAAGTTTTAGAGGCCGGGAGTGAATTTGTTAAGAGTTGCAGTTTGTAGTTCATAAGCGCGAGTTGAAGTTGCAAATTAGCAATTTCATTTACACACTTGACGCCCGAGTGTGAGTGGCGACCCTCGCTTATGTATATTTAAACTCAATTTTAGACACATGTGCATTATTGTTGTCTATCTGGCGGACGCTGTCTATCCAGCCGCAACAACGGCGCCAACAACAAACAGTCAAAACCAAAGCCACCGCAACAGCAGCAGCAGCAGCAGCAGCAGTGGCAAATTCTCGGGATCTGGCTCTGGGCTGCGGCTCTTGGTTCCATTCGGTTGGCTGGCTGCCTGCATCTACGTAGCTGCAGCTGCAACGGCAACGGCAACGGCAACTGTAGCTCATATAATACCGTTCGCATATACTTATATAGCTGTGTGTGTGTGGGTGTGGGTGTGTGCGTGTCTGTGTGCATATCCTTTGCAGCGTGTAGCATTGCGTTGTTTTGCCGCTCTGATAATGATGCTGGCCGGCATATTCATAATGAAATTTCATTGCAGCATCCGCACACACACGCACTGGGGGCAGCCTCGTTGGGTGTGTGTGTGTGTGTATGTATTTAAGTGTGTGTACACAGAACATGGCAAGTGGGCGGGGCGACTGGGCGTTTCCCCAGGACCAGGCATATTATGTATAAACACAAATTAATTTCGTTTCAGTGGCCCAAACCGTAGTAGCCATGGCCGAGCGATTCCGTGCAATGATGGGCCGGGCATTTGCATAAAATATTTGCACAGCCTTCGTATAGTGCAACGCTGCTGTTGCTGCCGTTGCTGCCGTTGCTGTTGCCACTGCTGCTGCTGCTGCTGTGGCTGCTGCTGCTGTGGCTGCTGGTTTTGCCTTTGCTTTGAGGGACGCTCGTGCCCATAAACTAGACAACAACAAGCATATTCCAGCCCTGATTTAATGAATCAGCAGGCTTGCAGCTTGTGCGGCTGTTGGACAGTCCTCTCTGCTGCTGCGAGGACTACAACCTGCCGCATCAGCAAACGTCTTTCAATTTTGAATGTTGGCCCCATGTCTGCTTTGCCCGGTTTTGATAAATTGGCACAAATGCGCTGTCAACTTGGCCCCAAACCAGCAAATCTGCCACACACGCTGTGTCCGACTGTAATAATATCATAAATAATGCACTCGATGCGAGTGCGGATTAAAGTAAATCAGTCAATGTTGCCCCAGTTTTAACTACAGCCAAAATAATACTAAGTATATTTGTGATGGATCAGTAGTAACATTAAGTTTAATAATTGCCTTTCGACATACCCGTTTAACGAGCAAAGCTGTCTAATTAACTGATTAGCGCTGCACTCTGGCAAGCACTCGTAAGTTCGCACATTGAACGAACGATCAGTGAACAGATCAAATAAGAGTGTAGTTCAATATTTGCATTATTTCTGATTAATGAGCGCTTCAGGTTTAGACTGCTGCTGTCCCACTGTAGGCCTAGCAGTCAGTCAGTGATATCACGCTGCTCGAAAGCATTCGAATTATGATGATGATAGCTAGCTGGTGGCAGCCTTCGCGTTTTCTCTCGACAAGGAGACGGAGACTGCGTGCAGTGCCCCACGCTTTAGCACATAATTAACCTAAAAATGTAACTCCATCTTGTTTATCAGTGAAAATACAAAACGACAACGCAGCGCGCAGCGGACTCGGCCTTTTGGGGGCAAGAAGGAGACGCCGAAGCAGAAGACGAAAATAAGCGACTGGAAAAAAAGGCGCGCATCTCATTATCACTCGGACGTGAATATCTCGACATGTTTGCCGTTGTCGTTCCTCGGCGGGGCGGTTCAGGGCGGGGCGGTACGTGGAACGCGCAACGTTGTCACCGCCGGTCTGTCGCTCACACACATAGTAGAGTTGCTTGTAAGTGTGTGTCCGTGCGTCTGTCACCTCCATCATGGCAGCAGCGACAGCGCGAGTTGTCGCTCGAAAACATTTAAAGTGAATTTGTGTTGAGCTCACATCGTTAAAATATCCGTCAAAAACTTAAGCAAACAGACATAACTACGTGCATTTTAAATTGAATTCGACAACAACAAAACGAACGACAGTGAAAATTTACTCGCACACACACACACACACGCACATAGTTTGTGTGAATGTATCTGTAGGTTGGTAAGTCGATTTAACCTGCTGGCTGAGTGACGACGCGACGTCCGCGCCCAGTTGTGTTGAGCGAGGCTTCGACCGCTTTTTTCTCTCTGTATTTCTTTTTTGTGCTATTTGCCAAAAAAATTAAAGACAAGTAAAAGTCGTGATTAACGTTGAATTGGCTCTGCTCGAGCATCATTATCACCGCAAACAAGACGCGACAACAACAACTACAACAACAGCAACGTCTCTGGCTCCCAAGTGAAGTGCGAGTACTCACATTGTACTACAAAAATGCCGCGCTCGGTTGACTTTTAATGGTGGATGGAGTTTTTGGCTCTCGGTTTCTTGGGCTACGACCTGCTTGGCTCTTAACTCTTGGCTGTTGTCTCTTGGCCAGACGCGCTAATGCCTTCGACCGACCAAAGCAAACAAGACTGGGAGACCATGATGGGTTGCATAAGTTTTAATTGCCTTGCACTTTTGTAGACCAGCTCAAAGAGTGGCAAGCAGAACCCATTGAATGGAATGTTAGCATTCTCAATTTAAGAGATCGTGTAGCAGCATTATGTTTCGGAACCTGCTAAGTATGCTATGCAAAGCTATTGCTCAAAACACAGTCGGTAAATTGATTAAGAGTCTAGACCACCAAATATTTGTAAAATTCCGTCTAACAGTTTCTTGACACACTACTTCTTAAACGTTAAGCCTAATTCTATATTAATTGCTGGTTACCTTGTGCTAATTTGTTTAGATAAGCAATTAGTCGAGTGATTAAATTAATGATTTAATAGCTTAAAAATACCCAATGATGTCGCCGATGATTTGCAATTCTGTTTTCTAATCTTTGAAGATTAGCTGCGTATATTTCCTTCTTCGCTGTCTTCCAAACGATGTCAGCTGAATCACAGGCACCTTATCATTTTAACCTGCTCCAGACAACGTTGTCAAGATATCCGCAAGTTGTTTGCCATTGGCCTAAAGGGAGACTTGGCTGATAGGAGCAGGTTTCTCAAGTGATTCCCCCCGAGCGTTGCACAGAGCGACACTCAATTTGCAATTCTGCGGCGACGCTCGCTCGCAAATGTCTTGCGGCATCTCACGGGCAAACAATGTCAAGGATGGCATGGGCACGGCCAAGTGGCAAAAGGGTGTCCAGGTAACGGGAATGGAGGGGGCGCAAGGGGGCTCGCTCTCAGTCTCTGTCTCTGTCTCTGACTCGGTCGCGGTCTCGGTGCGCATGCGCAAATCGTTGCTAAACATTTTACAGGAGCGCCGCCGCGAAATACCGCGACTGCGGCTTGAGACGCTGCTGTGGCTGTGGCTGTGGCATTTCGCGTTAAATATTTACACACACACCGATATACACGCCCAATAAGCAATGCGCTGCGCAAAGTGTGCCAGCGACGCTGTCGATGCGACGACGCTGGCGGGGTCAAGTGCTGAGGCTGCGACTCTGCGATCACTGGCATGACGCGGATGCGAGTGGCAGGCACTTTGCATATTTTAGCGCGTGCATTGCAGTTGCTAATTGAAATAGCGCGACGCGGCGCGGCGCGGGGCGGGGCGCGGCGGGGAGCGGCGATGGGCGATCAGTGATCAGTGCGCTGCGCTGTGCTGTGCTGTGCTGTGCTGTGCACATATTTGCCCATGCCAGAGATGCGCAACGAAGAGGCGACCTCGCCTCCACCCGGGCTGGAAGGAAGGTGCGTGTGTGGGTTGCGAAACACGGTCGCAGCGGGAGGGCGGGGCGGGTAATGCGCGCAATTGCATCACAGGCGCGTAGCAACAACAGTAGTGGTTGCTGTTGCAGTTGCAATGGCACATGTTGCACATGCAGTTGTTGCAGTCACGTAGCACACACACTGTCGACGGCAAGTCCGAGGCAGCCTTCTGCCTTCTGCCACTTTCACGCGTCTTGCAAGTGGATCTGGACTCGGACGGAGCACGTCATGATTTTTTGATTGATCTGTAAGGCACACAGTGCAGTTGGCTTTTGTATTTTTTAATAAAAGTGAAACGTTTTTCATTACGCGTGTGTGTACACAAGACGGCGCACAAACTCCTTCCCGCGACGCGGCGAGGCGAGAGACGCTGAAGCGTTGCCGCCTGCAGCGTGTGCTGCTGCATTTTCATATTTATAAGATAATTGAAAGCGGGTATTGCCAAATTAACAACGCTCGGCAAACAAAAGAAAGCAGAGAGACTGGCAATATGGCGGCACACACACACACACACACACATAGAGCGTCTGACGTGGCTGAGAGACAGGCGCATATCCCTTGTGTACACAAGCGCGCTTTATTGTTTTGCGCTGGGGCTGACTGGCTGGCTGGTTGGCTGACTGGCTTCACTCTTTGGCCAGGCAGCGAGCAAGACTCGTAGTAGACCGAGAGGACCGAGAGCCACCCAATAATACCTAGCGAGCTACGTGAGCTGAAACCACCACCAGACAACATCGTCTTCGAAATGTTTCGCATCGTGAACGGATTTTATTAAATTGCATTCGTAGTTGTTTTGAATTGAATCGACTACGTGGAATTACCGGCAGCAGTAAATTGCTGCCTGCTCTGAGTCTGCCAGCCAAAGTCATAGATCACAGAACGAGAGCGAGATGGTCGCTTGCCTCCTCGCCCTTCGCCTGCCGCTAGCTACATTTGCCCCTTTGGCATTTTATTTTACTTTTGATTTTGATTTTTACTTTTATTTCATTTTATTACATAGTCTGGCAGCCAGGCTGCCCCCGGGATCTGTCCGTGGCTTGTCGGATTTGCCGGCACTCGAAGAGCGAGCGGGCAGGCGGGTAATGGAGGGGGAGGGGGTTGGCAGGAAGCAGCCTGGCAACTATTACAAATGGCGCACACTTGACAGGCAGCCCGCTCCCAGAGTTGCAACATTGGCTGCCTCTAAGCATGAGCACTTGAGCATTTTTGGGGTTGCCTGACCCCCCGCCGACAACCACCCAACCTCCCCCACCCGCTTGGCGTCCTTACTGTTGTTGTTGTCTTAATATTTTTCTTGAAATTTTCTTGTGCTTTTCTCGGCAGCTACAAGAGTTTCATTTGTTTTATGCGCTCTCCTTTTTGGCCCTTTGTTTGCTGATACTTTGTCGGTACTTTTCGGCTACTTTCAAGCAGCAGCGGCAGGCACTAGTGGCACAAGTTATTGTATCTTGTAGATACAACGTCAAACGCTGCCACTTTTTGCCTCGCTTCCGTTCTCTCTTTTCTGTCTCTCTCCCTCTCTCTCTGCCTCTGCTTTTTATTTCGTTTTAGATTGCACTGCTTTGGGTTGCTCGCTTTTGTGCTTTAAATAAAACTTGTTACATTTTTGCCAGACTTTAAAACACAATTTAAAGCAGAACAAAGGCCCGAAATGAGTTCTGCCCCCGGCTCGCACACACACACATACACACACAGTGTGCCTTAGCCTACACACGCATATGGCGCATCCTGGACATAAAGGATATTAAAAGAGATTTAGCATTTTGTTTGCACACGGATGATGCATTGTCATCGAGCCGGGCCGAGATTTATGATGGATTCGGTTTGTGCCTGGAGTGCGCAAAAATTATTAGAATTTCGCCCAGCTCCTGCTGCGCTACGCCAAACGCGGCAGGCTGTTGCGGTCCGCCCAAACGCTCAAGAGCCGCCACATTGCGAGGCACGCGGGGACGACTACAAGTGTTTTCCGAAACGTTGTAAAGCGCACAATAATTTCACTCTCAGCGAAATGTGTACGAGTATTTGCATATGTTTATGTCGGGTGTCTTCAGTGCCGTTGCTTTTTTCGGATGCGGCTTTGAAACTTCTTCTTCATTTTTAATATTCATCACTCGACCTTTTTTTGCGCGCACTGGCTGCTGTGGCTGCTGAGGCATTTGTTGTGAAATGTGACACATGGCCAGGATTTTGCCGCGTTCGCAACTCACACACACAATGCGGAGTCGCCCCACGCCAGTGGCATGCATACATGCAAGCATAAACACTAGCATATGCAAATGTTATAAATAAAAGATGTGTGTAAAAAGCAGACAAAAAGCAATTGAAATTAAATGCCAACAGACTAGGGGCGTGGCCATTGTTAGTGCGGCCAGCCAGCTTGTTGGCCCGCTCGGGCGCTGTTGGCCTGATAAAAAATTGAAACATAAAATACAATAAACAATTTTTTCAGCCATTCCAAATAAATTATTATGCAAAATTAAATGACCCAAAGGCATGCAAATACGCGCGAGCCATGGCAGCAGTTGTTATTGTTGTTGCAACTATTGTTGTTGCTGTTATTTTTGTGTGTGGAAAACAATAAAATCAAATTTTAAATTTTAACTACATAGTTGACATGTAGCAACGGCGTGCAACGTCCGACGTCCGACGTCAACGTCACCGTCACGTCAGGACAGCGTTAACTTCAACGTCAACGTCACCGTCAACGTCAGCGTCAACGCTGGCGTCGCAGTCGGCTGTGCTATATGCCAACGGTAAATATTTGAAAAGGATTTTGTTTGTTTATTGTTTGCACACACACCTCGCGCGGTGTTAGTCGGTGTTAGCTTTTTAATTATAAAATATTTAACCAAAAACTCACACTCGACTGACTCCGACTGACCAACAGCACTATATACCATGTGTGTGTGTGTGTGTGCGTGATTTTTATTAGTTGGCATCATTTTGCGGAGCCTTCGGGCCATCGCCTGTTCATCGCCCACTAAACACAACAATGACCCAGGCAATTTAGAGTTTTTAAAAATTCACAAACCAAAAATTGACGACATTCGTCGATGCACAGCTTGGACACTGCGCTTGAATTGGGTCGGATCAGTCAGTCGGTTGGCGGGTGGGTGGGAAACAGCTTCATTGTCATTTTTATTAACTCAACGAAGCGACTGCAAATTAAACAAATATTGCCCCAGCAGGCGAAGTCAAATAGCTGGGCCAGGATTTGTGCCAAGGCAAATACGAGGCTTGCCCTCGCTTGTTTGGCCCACCAGACGACGACGACGACGGCGACGACGGCTCCGGCAGTTGGCTGATTACTGCAACAGCGCAAATAAACGGCGGCCAGGCGACATTGACTAATCGCCAGCCAACAATGAATGAATGCGCCAGCCAAGGTGCCGTCTATAATGAAATCGTATGTATCTATGACTGCGGGGTTCTGTGTCCAGCGCGCAGAAGGAAAAGGGGAGGGAGTAGAGCATTTGGGGGGGAGCGTTTCAGCTGCGCCCCACGAAAACAATAAGCTGCCTCGACGCTGGCAACAACAAACAGTCCAAATTGTGTGTGCAAACAGCGCGAATTGCAGCCGAATGCGAGGCAAAAACTACGTTGCGTATACGCAGCGTTGCAATCGGAATTTGATTTTCCACGCTTCACGTTCTGTTGTTGCTGCTGTTGCAGGCCGCGCCGTCACAAGCACTGTGGAAGGCGGCACAATATTTGCACACCAACTTCAATACAACTTGGCTGCGCGGCGGCTGCTGGGAGGGAGCAGCAAAGTGGTGCAGGTGCTTGCCAGCGGTTGCTTATTGCAAAAGCCAAATACTGCGCCTTGCACTGCTCTGCACAGCGCCGGGCATGCGGGATACACAAGGCAACTGGCTAAATTGATCAACATACCGATGGGCTACGAAATTCTAAGTACAATTAAATGTTGATTAAGTGATGAGTCCCTGGAATGTTTACTTTAATCTAGTTTAAAGTAGTGTATTGAAAAGGTCACTTCGTTGTAACAGAACTGTAGTCGGTGTTGTTACAAAACCAGCTAACGCAAACTTAATTTCCGCGGCGAGTTTTCATTTGCCGAATGCCGCGATTTTTGATGGAATTTTACATGTGGCCGCAGGTTTCGCATTCAGTTTGCAATATTATTGTTTCGCCAGCAGTGCGCATTAGTTGAGGCCACTATCTTAAAGCTGTGAAAATCATGTGTAAATGGAAATCAATTGCCAGCACTGCGAGTGCAAGTGGTAATGAAAATGGCAATGAAATGCCACTTGACAACTCAAACCAACTGTCTCTCTCTCTCACTCACACCCGCTGTCTCCGTCTCTGTCTCTGCCTCTGTCTCTTTCATCTATTTGCCAACAATTGACAAATGAAAAATGGCGGCTAAAGGCTTTTTATGCTTGTGCAAATTTCACATTTACAGTTATTGCTAATTGGAGGCTCATGCGGCCGCAGCCAGCCATCGCCTCGATCCCTCCCCGCTCCCCTGCACTCCTGCCTGCCCGCTGCCATGCAAATAATGGACGTTAATGTTGTTGGCAATGGCCATTTAATGTTTAATTTTTGCCAGCCGCCCACTGGCGCAGCGCATCAGAGGAGTGTGTGCTTGTGCGCTCTTTAAAATGCTTTCGATAAATAAATTATTATAAAATGTATTTTACAGATTTAACATATTTCTGTAATTAATTTTAAAAATTATTCCAAATACAAATAGCAAGTCGAAAAGCAGCCGCAGCCGCAGTCCAAACACGAGCACAAACACAAAATGCCAATTGGAAATTGGTGGATGCAACATGCAGAGCAATCAGTGTGCACTGTCAACCGTTATGAATGCTGCATTCAATTGCCTCAATGACTTGTGGCAACAAAATTAATCAACATTTGGACAAAACACAAAAACAAGCCGCCCAACAAAAGTCGATAAAATGCCAGTGGTTTAACAAACCAACATTCAATGAAGTTTTGAATTCAATGAGCGAGCAGATCAACTGTCGAGAAGGAAAATCATAAGGTAAGCACAACAAATTATTAAAGACCTAGAAAAGATAGCGATACAGGCATATAAAGAATAAAGAATTGGATCAATCGATTAAAAATCGATATTTGTCCAATATTATATCAAAAGTGATTCACACATGTTTGTGGAATTGCTTAATCATAATCCTATAGAGTTTATTATGATAGCTCTACTTCTAAATAATCGTAAATTGTCTTCAATTTCAAAATGTTTACTATTCAAACTCAAGTCTCGAGTCTGCCCTTTGCTACTTGGCCCCAATTAGCTGACCAAGTTAATGGGTGACGTTGCCGTTGCCGTTGTCGTTGTCGTTGCCGTTGTGGTTGCCTCATTAGCCATGCCAAGAAGCACTTGGCCAAGCCTCCGATGAGTTGCATGCCAAGAGCCAAACGCTGACGAGGCTTTGGCGGCACTTGGGCCACAATGGAGAAATTTGCATACAGCATCCGCTACTGTTTTGAGTCGAAACGTGAGCGCCGTGTTGCCCCCATTGAGACCATTCATATGCGATGCGAGCGGAAACGAAGTACGCAGTATCGACAGCATACAATGGTCGGGGTATTTCGTAATAATGACGGGCAAATTGGGGAATTTTTAGTTGCTGTACAGACACAACACAATAAATAAGTAGTATACTCGTATTGTCGGCAGAAACTCATAAGATGCTCGGGGCGTGTAGCTACAGAAATTTGTCACTCGGCCGGATGTGTTTTGTGTGAGTCGTGACAATGTCATGCCCACAATTCCCTGTCTATTTTTTCTCTTTTTTTTTTTTTTTTGGCTGACAGGTATTGCCCAAGGGCCAGCAGAAGCAGAGCGTTTTATAGGAAATGTGCGGAAGCAGCAGTTCTATTTTAGATTTCTCTTGTTCCCCTTGGCCATTTCTGTTTTTTTTTTTTGCCGGCCATTGTGAGTGGGGGAAGAAGGCAGCACAACAGAGCAGGGAAAGGTGGACAAACATTTGACGTGTGTTTTGACGCGAGGCAAGACTCGAACTCTCGTTGAAAGGAGCCAGCTAGCCAGAGATCTGTACTAATTGTTGTGATGCTTGGCCTATGTAAACACAATTGAAGTTGCCTATTATGGCAGCAGCAGCAGCAGCAGCAGATAGAGTATAGAGTATAGATTGTCGAGAAATTGGAACGAATGCCAGATCGTGTTTGCCTAATGCGACATTGTTACTGCTGTTCGCCTTTATTTTTCCTATTTATTTTGAAAAATACTGCTACGCCTCACAATGCAACAACTGTGCAAATAGCAGGCGACAACATTCACAGCAACAACAACAACACCGAAAGCTGTTTGGAAAGTTAGAAACATGTCGGAGCCGCGCAGTCATTATCGACTCGCGAATGATACGAGCACCAGATCTGTCTTGTGAATGCTCTGCCCCAAAAAGGGTACATCAATGCTATCAGGCGGATGCTTCGAATAGAAATCAAGTGCTGTCTAATTGTGGACGTAGAGTATGCGATCGGTTGCTACAGTGTGTTGACCTCAGCTGAAGCTGCTCCTATTTCTATGGACGGTGAGACCTTCTATTTGCTTAGCTGAAGCACACAGATGTACTTATTTTCATTTAGCACGCTTTAATAAAATATTTGAACAAGCCGCACAGTTGTTTTCGGGCGGGAAACAATAGATTCAATTTTAACATTATCACTCGACGTTGATGCGATGCCAATAATAATGCTGCTAACGACTTTTGTCTTAATGATACGCCGCTCCGACCATAACGACCCCGAATGCCCTTCGCTGCTGCGGCACATTGCCGAGGCGTGTGAAAGTTGCTGGCCACGTTGTTGCGTTGCGCCTCGCAAATCCAGCATGAAAGTGCAGACAAATTGGCAATAACATTGCTGGTAGTTAGTGTCCAATAGGACAACAAACAGATAACGCCTGCCACATCAGGGTGCAACTCCTCCTCTAGTCTATGCGGCTGCTGCTGCAGTCACCACAAACAAAAGAAGGCAGGCACAGCCCTACAGACAGAGAGACATGCCGGGCTGGCTGGCTGACAGGACGATGGGCAGGCAAGAAGCAACTACCGGGTAATTAGAGTTGAATGGCTGAGTCGAAAAGTCGTGTAATGCGATTTGTATGGCCCAGCGGGACATCCCGACAGGAGGTCATGTACATTACATAAAGAAGACGCATTGCACGGCTCATTAGAGGCGCGCTCGGGGGGCACAATGACACCTTTGCCAAAAAATCAACAGCAACAACAACAGCAGTAGTTTGGAAAGACAAATTTATGAGCCAAAAGGCACAACAATGACAAATTCGATTTGGTTTTTGTGTCATTTGGCACATCGTTTCCCCCGCCCTTGTGCTGGCTAAATATTTGGAAATTGTTCAGCTCCTTTTTTTATCTTTGTCGTTTCTTGTGACAGTTATTGTTGGCGTGATTTAGGCAGCTGATCTCAGCTCCAGCCAGCTCTGACTGCTGCCCAGCCTGCGGCTGTTTGCTGCTGCACTTGGCTTGACTTGGCCATCTTGGAGAATGCCTCAAATTGTGTTAGGGTTAGGCCTGCATTTTGGCTGCAGGCGCAGCTCGAGCTTCTGCTCTTGGTCTCTTGGTCTGCTCGTCGTCGTGGTCGCCGTCCTGATGCTGGTCACGCTTATTATGGCCGCGGGCAGCGTTCCTTTTTGCCGGCGCTTCGCCGGCTGTTTGTCCAAATGCTTGACTGATGCCGTTGCAACGTCTCGTCGGCATCCTTCCTTCTGGCTTGCTAAACAGCAGCACAATATCCGTCGTACGTTGTGCAAACAGCAGCAGCAGCAGCAACAGCAGCAGCAGGAGCTGCGTCCTGTCAACGTTGCTACTCGTAAACTCACTGTCACCGTTGCTGTTGCCGTTGCCGTTGCCGTTGCCGTCGATGTTGCCTGCCATCTTTGTGCTGATGATGTTTGCTTAGCTGTCTTTGCATCTTTTTGCAGGACGCAGCCAGCTCTAAACGGAAATGATGGCGGCTGCAGCAGCGGCCGCCGCTGCAGAAAGCTGTGTTTGCCCCGTTTGCCGCACCTCTGCCGCGCCCCGTCAGACAATGCAGGACAATGAAATGAATTTTTAAGAATGCCCTGCCCTACATGCGTCGCAGAGAGTGAGAGAGAAAGAGAGAGGGGGTGCTGCAAGAGCGGCGGCATCGACAGTGGCAGCCACTTCAAAGTCATTCGCCTGGCCCGGCAGCATCTTGAGGCCGCGCTGCAACGCGAAACTGCAGTTGCTGTGATATGCAGTTTTCCACTCGGTTTTCCACACTAGACTAGGCTACCCCGGTGTGCGAGAGAGACAGTCAGTGCCAGCAGGCAGGGAGTGAGAGACAATGATAGAGGGGCACCGAATGTGGACTGTCACAGGCTGCGTTTTGTTTGCAGAAGCATGCAGGTGCACTTGCCTCGTTGCCGCGTTGCATCAATTTGCATTCGCCCCACACACACACACGCACAGTATAAGCGTGTGTGTGTGTGTGTGTGTGCATGATGGCTGTCGCTGTTACTGCTATTTACCGACCGTTTCGTGTGTGCATGTCAAATTCAAGCGTTTGCATATTTTGCAAGATTGTCAGGCACAATTAACCAACATCAGCAACAGCAACCAACAGCAGCAGCAGCAGCAGCAGCGGCATCCGCAACGATGACAAAAAATTACAATTTGCTGGGATAATGGGTCGTGCGACGGGGGCGGAGGCAAGCGTCGGGATGGGAGCAGCTGACGACACAGAAAATGCGGCAATTGGGCTCTTCAAATTGATTACTAATCAAGCAACAAAAGAGAAAGCCTAATTGACTTAAAAATGCGATTCTAAAAGACTACCACCAAATGTGCTCAAACATTTCGTTTATCTTTAGCAACGAGGAAAATATTATAGTAATCAGTCGATACTACTTGTAAAACTTCTTATATTCCATTCATCATTTTACTGGAAACATTTGATAACAACGGATGTCAAATATTTTCTATAAAAACCCAACAATTATAATCTGCAAAATATCAAAAATTATTGAATTTCTTGATGTAGTTAGTTAGATAAGTTAAAAGACTATTTAAATATAATTACAGCATAATTTAAATATAATTATATACAATTAATATATATATGTTTACATAGAGCTCTACTCTGATTTGCTTGTGCTATAAGAAAACTATTACTATGCAAAATATTTAACTCATTCACAGCATTTACTTGTAATTTAGTATCCATAGTATCATAGTATAGCTGCTTGTTTTTCTGGCTGATTCATTAAGTTGACGTTGACTGATTTGCAGACAATCAGATAATCTGCACTTGCGCCGAAACGTCGAGAGGGCAAAGAACCTTATGCAAAAAGTTGCCTGGTAATTGAGTTTCATTTGGCAAATAATGCAATTGAATGCATGCTTTTATTATCTGCTCTTTTTTCTCTTTTTTTTGCTTTTTTGGCGACACTTGTACGCTAATTAATCCTTACGCCTGCGAAAACAAATAAGTGCACAAACAGCGCGACAGAGACGGCGACAGCGGGCGACGAGGTGGGTGGGAAGGAGACGCAGCGAAAGCAAGGGACTGGCTGGGTTATATTAAACGACTGCGAAGTCAAATATGCACAAATATAAAAAGAAAGCAAGCGCCAAGGCCAGACTATGGCATACCCTAAGGGAAAATAACAAACACAGCAAATAAAACAATTTAAAAATGTTTACAGCTTAGAAGAGTTGCCAATCACAAGATTGAAAACTATTTCAATTGCTGGCTGTAATTTATATTTGGACTTAACGATTAACGTCTACGAAGCTGTCGTAATATACCCGCTGATTTGCCTGGCAGGCTCCCAACTCTCGACGCGACTCCTGGCTCCTGGCTGGAGTGGGAGGGGGGAGTGTAAGTGGAGGGGGAGTGAGAGCTGGCTGAGCGAGCGACTTGCTGTGTACATATTTGTGCAGTTATGTTCACATTTGTACTGATCATAATGTACACACACACACACAGGCAGTCGGACTCGGAGTCGCACTCGCACACGAGTATGTACTCGTATGTATGTATGTATATAGATTTCAGTCAAACACTCGAGCAAGCACAGACAAATTCTATTTGCAAACATTTCACTTGATTTGCAAGCGAGTAGCAGAGGCTGCCGCTGCAGCCCAGGGAGAGCCGAGTCCTGGCTCCTGCGTCTGTTCGCCGTCTCTCTCTCTCTGTCGCTCTCTTATCGAGTGTGTGTGTGTGTGTGTTTCCTGTCTCTATCTCTGTGTGCATGTTTTATCCAACGTTTTTTTTAACATTGGCCCACCCAGCTGCGGCGTTGACATTCGTGTAGGAGACACCGACTGCGACTGCGACTGCGACGGCGATAACGACGGCAAGTGGGTGTCAAGGACGAAGCAGCAGCAGCAGCAGCAGCGGCAGCGGCAGGAGCTGGAGCCAAAAGCGGCGACGGCGACGGCGACAGCGCCAGCCATGATGAGTACGATGAGCGCCAAAGTTGCACTCGACAAATCGAAATTGTGTGCTCTGGAAAAATATTGGCACAAGAAATCATTCCTTCCTGTTGTTGGTGTCGTGCCTGTCCCTCTGCTGCCACTGCTGCCACTGCTGCCACTGCTGCGTGCTGTTGGCTGCCTCGTGTTGTTCTTGTTGTTGGCCGCACCGTTGACGGCACTTTGCTGTTGACATGATTGGGTGGGCTTTCATTTGCCAACTTGTCGCAAAATGTTTTAATATTTTCAAGTTGCATTTAATCCCCGGCCAAGCGCTCAGCCACGTGAATCGTGTAAACAGCAGCACGCGCTGCCAGTTCGTCCCGTTTGTTTTTTGTCCTTGGAAGCGTGGCATGCCTGCTGGAGTCCGGGCGTCCGGGAGTCAGAGCCACTGCAACTGCTGGAACCCGAATCTAATGCGAAATTAAAAATTGTTTGGCTGCTGTGCAAAAACAACAACGGCGCAACAAAGCGACACGCGCTCACTCTCCAAGTCTGCCGAGGATTGAGTGAGTCTGCGAGCGTCGCGCTGCCTTGATGGGTGAATGGGTTGGCTCGGCTAGCTGGATGGGTGAGTGGGTTGTTGTTTGGATTGTTCTGGTTGGGCAAACGTGCCCGTGTCTCGACGCTCTGCTCAGCCCCCGTCTCCGCCCCCGGCCCCTCCCTCTTCAGGCAATGTCTTTTCTGCTGTTTGCACGCTCATTTGTTTGTATGTTTGGACTTTCTCCTGTTTCGTTTGCATTCGCAAATATTCCTGCCAACTGGAGCTTCGACTTGGAACTGGCTCTTTTTGCAGATGATGTAGATGTTGTTGTTCTTGCTGTTGCTCTTGCTGTTGCTCTTGCTCAGCCATTTTTGCACAATTTGCAGTGCCTGATGCGGCACTAAGGTCGACAACTGTTGTTGCTGTTTGGGGCGTGTCTGGTTAGTCGAATCGAACAAATATGTTTACATTTAGCACATGTGCAATTATTTGATTAAAACTGTTAAAAGCACACAAAATCAGGCAAAAGTTTACCAACACCCAGCGAGAAAAGAGTCGAGAGTCGAGAGTCGAGCGACCCGAGCCAGTTACCCAGGCGCGCAAATGGAGCAGCTCCGACAGCAGCTCCCAGAGCGCTCCTCGTCGCAGATTGTGATGTAAACTGGGCGTGCAAACAGACACAGAGGCACACAACTATGCAAGGGAGAGCGACCCACAACACTCACACACACACATTCAGAGAGAAATGCAGAGTTTCTCGAGCTTGGAGCGAAGAAGACGACGAGTCTTTGCATCTCTCTTGTCGCCTCCGCTCGGCAGCTAACCTAATGCGAAATGAAAACAAATTAAAATCAAACTTTCGAATTACTTCGAGTCTCGCATTTCAATGTAAATTTAAGCGACAACAAAGGGGCAGATAGACGATAGACAGGCGTCAAGAGATTGCTCCCAAACGACTAAAACAGATTGCCCAATATTCGCATAGCAGTTGCATAAATTAAGCTATTTGGCAACAAGCAACCAACTATTATAGTATTCCAAACTTTGGCTGCAGCTCACACAATTCAACAATAGACAGCGCACATTAAACATTTATGCATTTTTCGAAACTTATAAGTGATTGCCTTCTAAAATATTAACAATTGCATAAACATGCGCATTGTTCGCACAACAATGAAATAAACGAAGCAATATTTAAAAACAATTGCAATAAATAAGAAAGCAGAAAAGCTGATAAACATGATTACATTAATTTCAAGCAGAGCAAATAAACTTGGCAAAAAATGTGCAGCTTCAAATGCATGTTAAATATTCTTGATATTTTGAAATGATGAATAATTTAAAGATCACATTACATACAATATATTATTTACTATCCAAAACGTTGCAGTAAATTTCATCTCAATTACTAGTCTTACTTAATAATATAATCATTAGTAGAATATGTTTTAATTTCTTTATTATACAAGTAGAATATACTGTTTTTAATAGAGCCAATTCCTTAGTTTGTAGAGCAAGCAACTTTAATTTCAGCGCAAAATTTAATTCATTAGCGTCGCCCACTCGACGCTTTGGCTGCGGCTCGAAGAGCTTTCGAGGAGTCTCCGCTTGATTAAGGACCTCCATTGATGTTATTGTTGTGATAGCTGTTGTTGTTATTGTGCCTTATGCTTATTATTACCACACCCGCCCTGCGCTTAGTGCACTTTGACATTTTCGTGTAGCAAAGCAATTTGTTGTAGTGCCGCCTGTTGTTGTTATTGTTACATTTTTGTTTTGTTCCTCTGCTGTGCTTGTTGTACGCTTTTGTGCGCCACACGCGTCACCTCAACGCACACTAAGTGGCACTGGCAACCCAAACCACTCCCCCACCCCAATCGAAATTCGCACTCGAACCCAACCCAAAACCGCCAACATGGCATGCCGCGGCGTGCTCTGTTTAATTTTCGCATTTTCCGTTGCGCGTTTTCATCTTTGATTGACATACAAACAATTTAGCTGAATGGCACTCGAAGCAGCACAGAACCGCAACAATAAAGCAGGCCAGTCAGCCAGTGAGCCAGTGAGCCACCCTCTAACCGCAATGATATTTTTTGATATTTTGTATTTATGGCCGCCCCTTGCCGCTCGTCGAGGGAGTCTGTGCAGCCTCGGCGACTTGATGTAGTGGCCACTAGAGAAGCTCGACCGCTGCTGGTGACAACTGCAAAAACTGTTTGCCCAAGTGCTAAATGGAAACTTCCTGCAGCAAATTAACAGCGCGAACGCAGCCAACGATGTCGATGATGGTGATGCTGATGGTGATGGTGATGGTGAAGATGATGGCGACCACCAGCGTCGATTTTCTTCATCGCCCGCTTGTCGTTTTCCTCGTTTCTTTTTTGCATCTCGCGGCCGCTGCATCCACGAATCAATCAACTCAAGTGCCAGTGCCACAGAGTATGTGTGTGTGTGTGGTCCACTATCAAAGAGCGAGGCCGCCGCCCAAATGCTTTTGTTGTAAGTGGCCGTGTCTATGCTGAGCCGTCGCTCCGCGTACACAGGTGAAATTTCCCACTTCGCTGGGTAAAAACAACATTTGAATGCGACATTCAAAGACTTCGACGATGATTTTGGACGGATGTCGGCTCTGAGTGTGTGTGCGTGTGTGTAAACAGCGAAACCTCGGCTCCGACTTCGACTCGAATCGGACTCGGATCGTGATTTACCTTTACCTATACTATATAGCTTTACCTGCCCTAGCTCCCTCGATCTGTCTCTCTCTCTCTCTCTCTGTCCCTCTGGCTGACCAACGAATCGGCAACGTCATATCGCATATGCATATGTGTGTTTTGTACTGAAATCGTCGGTGCCTTTTTTCCTTAGACTTGCCGCTCTGTCAATATTTTGCTTATGTGTGCCAAGAGTCCCCGACTTCCATTACCATTACCTGTACAATGCCAAAAACACAAAAACACAAAAATACGAATACGAATACGACAAACCCCTTAAGCAGACCCAGCGCTGTGGTAGGTGCGCTCAGCTCAAGTGCCAACTTTGGGAGACAATTTTCCCATCAAGTGCCTTCGGTCTGGCCGGGAGAACAGCTTTGAAGTGCAGCGACATTCAAAAGTTTGGTTCCAGCTCAAGTGTGTTCCTTTATGACAGCGTCATCGTCGACAGATCTCTCTCTCTCTCTCCCTCAGCTAATTAACAGCAAATGTTCCCCAATTAGAAAGTGCCCCAACACAAAATAAAAATCAGACTTTTCCCCTTTGACTTGAAGTGGAAATTAATAGTTTAGTGATGCTACTAGCAACGATACTTGTCTGTCACCTTATAGTTCACTTAATTATAGTTCCCTGCTCAAACTTTTCGAGTGTTCTTTTTATCTCAAGTGTAAATTGCAGCTATATATGTGTATGATTAAATGAGTCAGTTTCCGAATCAACGACGGCCATTGAAATTATTATATATTATACAACTGTACTTCGAAATGCTGCTCTATAATCGAGTTATAATAAAGTCAATCCGACTCAATGTTAAATTCCATGTAACTTGAGATTAACTATTAAATAACTGCTATAAATTCATTTCAGAAGACTGATTGAATAATTACAAAACTTTTCTTTTAAATAAAATCAGAATAATAAAAAGTAATATTTACCGACGGACAAACGATATGAAACTTATTATTATGATTTTTTATTTTTAATGGCACATTCATATTTTTCTTTAATTTCATAAAATATACAAGTCTAAATTAATTTTAGATACCTCTTGACAAATTGACATTTTGATTGGTTTGTTCGTCTATTATTGCAGCCTTGCTATTATTGCTTAGCTAACAAAAACATATTAGCATTTAATATGATTGCCAAGCGAAAACAAATAACTTATTGAGAAAACTACGAGATCACCGAAAACACGGAGATCTGCATAGCAGAGATGGGGATTTGCAATTCTAATTTCCGTGTTTCGCTAATGATCGAACACTTCCATTAGGAGGTGCAATAATGTGGCATATTGGCAAGAAATTCCTGGGCTCATTGCTAATTACGAATCGCATGCTTAGCCGCAGAAATAACTAAGTAGATAAATTAGTTAAATTGATTACGTGGCCAACGTGATTAACACCTTCCAAATGCCTCGCACACACTTTAAGTTGACGGCAGCTGCCCAGAAATTAGCGAAAAATATAACTAAAAAAACTGAACAAATCGAAAATAATAAAAACTGAGAAAGTGCGAGAGTGTTTCAGCTGCCTCTCAATTTCTTCATCTCCACACGCACACAGTCACACATTTGGGTGCATGTGTGTGCGTACGCATTTGCATTTGTATCAGATTATGAGCCACAAACATTTTCGGCCATGTTTGTTTACTTAGCTCCGCCTCGTCGGCTTCACAGTGTGCGTTCGTCTGTGTCTGTCTCTCTGTGTGTGCGCGCGTGTGTGTGTGTGTGTGTGTGAGTGAGCGGCTGTGCCCGCATCTATCTCACCGTGTGCGTGTGTGTGTGTGTGTGTCTGTGCATATGTATGTATGTATCTGAGGCGCATCAAAAGTCGCTCTTGCGCATGTCTTCTGCGCGGGCTGCTCGAAAACTTCCCACTGCTCTCGCCTAGCGCTGTGCTCAACTTCTCGTGCAGCCCTCGCATGCGCCATTTTCGCAGTGGCCAACTGAACGAAAATCAATTTCTACGGCAGCAAAAAAAATGTACGAGAAGAAAAGACGCAAACTGAAGCGATTTGCTGATGAATTATGAAGGTTAGACGCAATTCGAAATGGAAAAACAGGAGAGAGAAAAAAGAGCAAACAGCAGCTTGTTTTTTTTGTTATGTTTCAGCAAATTTGCAATTAAAGTGCATTAGATGACCACTAGTAGTAGTAGGAGCGTTAACTTGATTAGGATAGTTGGAACTCGTTATGAGCCTGGGCACTTAATCTGATTGTGGCCTGCACTCGTTCTCGCGCTCATTCGTGCAGCTTTAAGCAAACCAGCTGCAACTTAAAGCAAAGAGAGGCCCTGCCTCTGCTCTGCTCTGCTGGCTGTGAGGGATGCAGGGGTTGGAGGCGCCTGCACCAGGATCCTAATTACATTTTACTAGATAAATTGTAAACTTTTTCTGAGCGCGTTGCTGTCGTTGCAGCAGCAGCAGCAGCAGCGGCAGCAGTAGAAGGAGCAGCTTCTTCCAACAGTTATATTTTGTTTGAGTTCTATGCGCCGTCGTCGCAGTCGCAGTCGCCGCTGACGTCGACGCCGACGTCGCCGTCGTTGCTGACAGCGTCTTCGTCTTTTGCGCTGCTGTGCAAACAAACGCACAGCAAGGGCTTGGGACTGCAGCAGGCGGGAAGCAGGCAACGGGCGCTAGCCGAGGCACCCTGTATCACATGCCACGCCGTACGTGCAACGTCTGTAAGCATATTTCCGGCAGCGGCAAATGTTGGCTCCGGCCAAACGAGCTACAGCCAGACCTGCCACTGTCTCCTCGCCCTTCCGCTCATCCTGCTGCTGCTGCTGCTGCTCCTGGCCCGGATCGTTGAGTAGAAAGTCAGTCAGTGCCGGTTACACATTTTGAAAAGTGCTTGGCGCGGCTGCAGCCCGCTGCCATTAGTCGTCGTCAGCAGCGAGCAGGGGGAGGAGTAGACAGGGTGAGTGGAGTGGGGGCTAGTGGGCGTCCTATTCCTGGCCAGCACGGTGCTATGTGTTGCACTTCAACTTGGCGTGCGTGTGTGTGTGTGTGTGTGTGTGTAGTTTTGCGCAAATATTTGCATCTGGAATATTTGCGCGCTCCATCATAATTCAAACACAGATGCGCTGTTTGTAGAAGAGCAATCATTTTGACATGCAACTCGCTTCAAAACCGAATTAAGTGGCATTCAGTGTCAGTCAGGAGCCAGGAGGCATCAACCAGAAGACCATGTGTGGAAAGTCCCCCCAACTCGAAACCGAAGCCACCAAATGCCTCGATTGGCATTGATTGACGCGCACGCAGCTGCATTGAGCGGCAATTAAAAATTCAATGGCTTACAAAATTTTAAATATTGCTGAACTGCAATTATTCACAGCATAAAAATGAAACTCATTAAATTAGATTAATGGAAAGCATAACTATCAAATTAATAGTAGGGCTCTAAACGTAGATTTAAATTCAAAATTCAAAAAGCTTTCTCTATGTATTTTTTAGTGTGCTTTCTTAGCCGAGACACACACCAGCTGGTACAAATTTTCGCTATGCTTCCGCGCTTGAACCGGTTGTGGTTGTCAGCTCTGCTAAGCTAACCGCTAACATTAAGCGATGATATGAACATTTTCACTTACCATTCGATACTCGAACTCCTAGCGATGACAACAGCCTCAAATGTCTCCCTGACTTCGAATTTCGAACATCGGGTGCAGTTAGTGGTTGACTGCGAAACTATGAGCACAAGCACTCACCAAAGAATACAAATAATTCTTTTGTTAATGGCAAAAGCCAATTATATCTCAGACCATTGTTTAAAATATTTTTACGTTCATCATTACGCGGTCGGCCACAAAGTGTGCGCTGCATCCGATATTTGAAATTAAAAATTAGCCGGACACGCTGTGGTTCTTGTCATCACTAGCAGATAATGCGTTTTTCAGTGCAATCACATTTTTCACCACTTCAATAAATGGTAATTTAACATTCTACTATTTTAAATGCATACGTTAAGTGCACTTTAATAGTGTTATAAAATACAATTTTAAATATTTCAGAGCACAGAAAGCGCCTTTTATATATTTAAAGCGTCGAGCCCAGATATGGCAATACCGAGGCAGGTGGCATTTCGATGTTAATTGAACGCGGTCACACTCAAAAAAAACATCTGCATGTACGTAAATTACACAATATCCGCGATACTATTCCCTTTATTTACGAACAAAGTGAATGAAATTGTTTATATTTTAAATAATCACTTAAAGCGGGGAACGCGAAATGTTGAAAGTCATTAGTACATTGCAATTGGGCGGCACTCTGCGGCACCGGCAACTTCACACCGGCATTACGCGATTCAAGCGCCGCAAAACTGCAGAAGAGAAGGTAAGACAACGATCGCGACCACTTTAAGCTGCATGAAAGCCTGTGACGTCAGAGAGTGGCATCACATGCAAATCGCAACTGCAGCGACGTCACGTCATGCAATGACGTCAGAAAATGCAATGATAGTGAAAGCAACACACTGACTAATTAAGTAGAAATCTCCTAGAATTATAGAGTATTCGCCAAAGAAACTGCAACCGAACAATTCAACGCCTGCAAACAGCGCCATCGACATTTGGCGTTACATGAGCGTCTCTCAGCTGGCCAAGAAGCTGCAACGACCTCTAGGTAAGTCGAGCTTGAAAGGCAGGGCGTAGAGTTAAAGCAGTTGTTCATATGCCTTCTCTTTTTCGCTTTAGATGATGTGCAGGAGGCGATGCTCTACGTGCGTGGAGCGGACAATATTGAGGCTGCCGCCAAGCTGGAAGATCTGAAGATAATCCAAGAGATTGCCAAGAAACTCGGCGTAAAAACAAGAGTTGTTGCCGCACCCGAAACAACCGCTGAGGATGAGCACAAGGAGCGCGATGTGACGCCCAGGCCACCAGCAGCTGCTGAGCTGCTCCAGCAGCGTTACCCAGTGGTGACTGTGATGGGTCATGTTGATCATGGCAAGACGACACTGCTGGATTCGCTGCGTGGCGCTGATGTGGCTGCTGGCGAAGCTGGTGGCATTACGCAGCACATTGGCGCCTTCACAGTCACCCTGGAGAACGGCGAGCGAGTCACATTCTTGGATACGCCGGGTCATGCAGCATTCAGTGCAATGCGAGCCCGTGGTGCCGTTGCCACCGACATTATTGTGCTGGTGGTGGCGGCCGAGGATGGCGTTATGGCACAAACCCGCGAGGTCATCCAACTGGCCAAGGAGGCGCAGGTGCCCATAATTGTGGCGCTGAACAAAATCGACAAACCAGAGGCTAATATTGTAAGTGGATAAACAACATAGTTACTATATAATGCTCATGTTCATTGCGTTTTTAGGAGAAGAGCAAAAGGGAATTGGCTCAAATGGGCTTGGCGTTGGAGGAGCACGGTGGCGATGTGCAAGTTATACCAATTTCCGCATTGAAAGGCACAAACCTGCAACTGCTGGCTGAGGCTGTCAGCACGCAAGCTACGCTGATGGGCCTGAAGGCAGATCCTACTGGTCTCGTCGAGGGCATTGTTGTCGAGTCGAAGACTGATCCTCGCCGCGGCAAGCTATCCACGGCCATTGTCTCGCGCGGCACCCTACGGAAGGGCTCGGTGTTGATAAGTGGTCTCTCGCATGCCAAAGTGCGTGGCCTATTCGATCACAATGGCCAGCCCTTGACGGAGGCACCTCCAGGCACGCCAGTGGAAATACTCGGTTGGCGCGAGTTGCCGCTTGCCGGAGAGCTGATACTCGAGGTGGAATCGGAGGTGAGTAGCATACAGCAAAGCACTTAAGCTTATTCACAATCATTGCAATTGTAGAAAAAGGCGCATGCCGTTTTGAAGTATCGTGAGCATCAAGCGCAGCTGGAGAAAATCGAGTCGAGTAGCGATGATATTCGCAAAAAGGAAGAGGAACATCAGGCCAAGTACCGCGCAGAGCGCGAGGCTCGCCGACTGGCCGGACGCTTCAGGATGCGTGGTGGTCAGCGGGTTAAGCAGGTGGATCCCAACGATGGTTGCCCACGTGTCAGCGTCATTGTCAAGGGTGATGTGCATGGCTCTGTGGAAGCAATACTGGATGTGCTTGAAACCTACAACAGCAACGATCGTTGCCGTCTGGACATTGTGCACTATGGCGTGGGCAATGTGACAGAGGGAGACTTGGAATTGGCCAAGGCCTTTAATGCTATCATCTATGCTTTTTCCGTGGAGACGCCACAGGTAAAGATGGCCAAAGAAGTCACTGTGAAGAGCTACAATGTCATATACCGACTGATTGACGATCTGAAGGAACAGCTCAGTAGCCAACTGCCTGCTGTGGAGGTGGAGGAAGCGCTTGGCGAAGCCAATGTGCTGCAACACTTCTTTATCAACGAGGGACGCAAAGAGATACCCGTTGCAGGCTGTCGCTGCACCAAAGGCGTGTTGAAGAAGAGTCAAAAGTTCCGTTTGCTCAGGGAGGGCGAGATCATCTACGATGGCGCCTTAGAGTCCATGCGTCATTTAAAAAATGAGGTAGATTCGATTAAAAAGGATGTGGAATGCGGATTGCGGTTTAAGGACACGAAAGTGCTGCCGCAGGCGGGCGACATACTGCAATGCTATGCCACACACATGGAGGCGCAGCAAACGGATTGGGATCCTGGTTTCTAGTTACTTTGTTGCTTGGGAACTGACTATCTATTGTTGCAGCTGCTTTGCTTTGTTATCATCAGCTTTACATAGTACATATTATATCTATAGTTTTGTATTATATATTGTGTATATAAAACGAATCCCACTATCCGACTTCCTGTTGATCTTACTGCCACTACGGCCACCCTTCACCCACATGCCTAGCGCTTAGGATAACGCCGCTGTCGCTGTTGCTGTCGCTGTCGCTGCCGATGCCGCTGCTGAGCCGCAGCGGAACTGTCGTTGATAAGGCGTTAGCAACGAAGAGCCAGACTGCGACTGCGTGCGCCCCTGGCTGTCCATGTGCATGCCATGACGGAAGCTGCCTAAATGGGTCAAAGCAATGCTAATTGGAGTTCACCCACACCAAGACAGAGCGACAGAATCACACCCGACCACAGGCCGCAGTGTTTTCTTCTTGCTTTTCTGATAAACGATTTCCGTTGAGGGTGGCCAATTAGCGCTTAGTTCTACATTCGTGAAAGAATGCTTTTTATTTAAACGACATCGCATATTAAATATAATCGCTGCTCTGTATAATAAGTTTGCCTTGAATTTTGTCCGTCTTTTGTTTTTTTTTCTCTTTTTTTGCACTGCGGCATACTTACTCGTTGTATTAGCTAACCGCCGCTAACTTTCCCTAAGGCCTTCGTGATAAAAACCCCGTATATTTTTAGACATTGTATAGCGAATTCTAAGAGCTCAGTCTGGCGCTTTACACTGGTATAACATTCTTAAAATACAAATTCGGAACTTGAAAATATTGATTTGTAAAATTGATTCTTATTAAATGTTTAATGACAATAAGACAGAAAGATTTGGTAAACACTTTTGAAAATTGTTAATAAATACGGGTTTAGTTTTTGTTTCCTATGGATACTATGAAAAAATATACGAAAGTCTTTGAAAAATTCTTGTATTAATCTGAAGCAGAAAAATTAAAGTAAAAGATGAAAATAAGTCTGTCGAGAAATATGAAAGTCACATAGGAATTTTTGTTCATACTTAAATAAAACAGTATTTCTTGCTTTTGTGCCAGTGTGCAGGAAGGCACGCTTAAGCAAAGCCTATAAGTTAGTGGTTCCAAATCGGAGCATGATAACCGTATCTGTCATAGAACTCCAAATATATACGAATATACAAAAACTGAACGGAAACGTTAGATTATGATATATTTTTGTGGTCGAGATTCGAGACACGGAAGTCGTCCAAATTTGGAATGCGGAAATATTGAGCAGACTAGCAGTGACAAAAAAAAAATGCTCAAAAACGAGTAATTTATGAATGGACTCGTATACAATTAATAGTAACAGATACAATGTATTTCGATATGTCCACACAATGTCGCTGATGAAATTGTTGAATGAATTTGCCAGACTGCACTGCAGACAGTGCAATGGCATCCGTCCCACAGCATTTAATGCTGAAGACATACAGATGCATATCATGTGTCCTGGCCTGTGTCTAAATTTGTCAGACTTGTAAAAAATCGAAAATCAAAGTAAACATTCACATGTGTTCTTTAGGGGGGCAATTAAACCGAAATAGCCGATGCGTACACTACGTATAGCGCAGAATAGTGTGGATAAGGATCGGCAAAGGACGCTCAGTGTGTAAATGCTGACGACATGTGTTCATCAGGCTCTGCTCATTAGGGGCGTTAAGCGATCTTCACTGCAACTTTAATTTCAATTTCAACTTCAGCAAAGCGAGGGTCTTCGAATCCCTTGCTGTCAGATACTTTCAACACCACGCATACGACAACGACATTGCGATCTTCATGCACGTGCAGCGCATGCCGATCGCTGGCAAAGTGCAGAGAAAGACAGAGCGAGTCGGAGAGAAAGAGAGAGGGCGAGAACCAGTTGGAGATTGAGAGTGAAACCCTGGTTACAAGAAGCGCAACAGCCAAAGTCAGTCTTTTGTGTGGACTGCAAGAAGCCGGTTGAAAAGGATCAATCGCATGTCGATGGTGATTGCCAGCGATCGCGAGTGCAACAATAAATACGCTTGTGTTAAATATTTCAAATTGAAAAAGACTAACTAACCGAAACCCTTTATCGAGTTTGGGGCTGATTAGAGAAAGAGAGAGAGAGAGAACGCACAAAACGCGAAACGGAAGCACATAAACCCGCTGATCGTGCGACTATCGCCTGAGTTGCTTTGACGCCGACAACGAACATTGGCGCGTCGTCAGCGACTGCGACCGCAGCAGCGCAACAGCGGCAGCAGCAGAAACGACGCCTTGGGCGTGCTGGAGCAGAATTAGAGCGATCGAGTGTGGTACAGATCAGTTGCTGGCGTGCGCTCTAACCCTGCGGGTGTGTTGTGATCGTTGATCGTGTTGCGCAGAAGGATATACCGAGGACATCGACCATAACAACAAGTGCATTGAATTGTTCTCCTCCTGCCTGTTCCCCCCAGTCAACGTGTCCTTGTTGGCAATGCGCAAGCGCAAAGTGCAAACAAATGTTCCATGCTCATTGTGATAACTGTGCAATATAATTAAAACTCAAGTGAGAAACATTTCAAGTGGCATGCGTTTAAAGTGAACTTCCACACTCATACACACGCAAATATATATAATATATATATATAGCATATAGTCTGCCCGTTTTGTGTTATTTGTGCAAGAAATTCGTCAAGAGGAGCGCCAAACGCTGTCGATTAATACAAATCAGCAGCAAAATGGATTTATCGAGGCGGTTGCGGTAAGCATCTGACAAATATGTATCCCGCAGATACAATTGACAGTCACCAGTGGAGCACCAGCATCATCGGCACCACCAGCTACAGCAGCACAGCCGAGCGGAGCAGAGCAGGACCGTCGTGTTTGGCATGAAATTGATTCCTTTTGTGTTGCCCACAAATTACAGTGTCAATGCGAATTTTAATTTCATTTGAACTACATGTGCAAACACTTGACTTGGCTCCTGCCTGGCTGGCTGACTGACTGGCTGACTGCAACCGATGATTGTCCTGCTACTCACATGTCTCTCTCCCCCCGTCCTGCCCCACTTCGAACTGTGTGTGTCCTGTGTACGTGCTGACTGCGCAACAGGCAGCAGGCAGAAGGCAGCAGGCGCTTCGTTATTTACACTGCGCGACTGCTATTATCCTGGCCAGCATTTTGTTTGCATGCCAAATTACATTGCCCACTTAATTGGAGTTTGTTAATGAAAATGGCAACATTTTCACAGCACATTTTCAAAGCATCCTTTCAGACCAACAGACAAACATGCAAAATAATCCACGAAGATGCAAAGTTTGATAAGTTCTTTAACATCTAATTAGATGACAAATCACTTTAGCAGAATTTCTTTATAGTTTCTCGTTTCTCTACTCATTCAATTTCCGGGAAAGTGCAGCAATCTAAGCAGTGTTTATGCCAAACATTAAAAACCAGCTAACTTTTATGGTGCATTTTTTATATTCTTAATTATCGCACAATTTAGATTCTTCGGACAGAGGCCGAGGATTGCCAGTGTTTTCAACTAGTAATTTTGAAACGTTGCATTTGGGAATGTCGATCAAAGTTCTGTTGAAATTTCCGGTTAAAAAATGTGGCCGTTGGCCAAAAATGCTTGCTGCGTTCTGCCTGCTTCGATGTTCGATGTTACCTGTATCGCCAGCCGTTTTGTTTTAACGCTGCTGTTGTTAGCTTTAAAAGTATGTGCGTGTGCGTGTGTGCGAACACCAAAATCAAATCAAAATTTCGTATTGAAATGTAAATATTTATCCCCAAGAGTTGCGTCTAAATTGTGTGCCCGGCGTAGGTGAAGTGCGTGCGCTTTGAAGTGCTCCCCGAAAAAAGGCCACAGCGCAAGGTAGAGAGGCGAATAAAAATGGAAAACTTGGTATTGAAGTGAAACAGGCAGCGAGCAGTTCAAAGTTGACGGCAACTCTGATGCTCTGCCGCCGTTGATAGATCTTGATGAAGCTGCAGCTGTAGCTCTCACACGCACGACGGCAACGACGACGACGACGACGACGACTGGACATATCTTTTCTATGATCTGAAGCGCTGGCATTAGCCAGCCATCAAACCAGCCATCGGCTGCCAGTTGACCGCAGTGCTGTGTGCGTTTTATTTTTGGCCGAAAGTCGTAAAGTTGCCCACGCGGCGGCCGACACATAAATGCCTATGAAACTCGTTCCCTTGGCCAGACTCTGACCAACTGCCAGTTAGCGCATCCATTCGTCAAGTATTTTAAAGTTTTTCGCGAAAAACTCTGTGCCAGTGGCGGTGCCACTTGAAAACGAAAAAGATGGAAAAACTATTTTATACGTTGACAACGACCAACGGCGGCAGCAGCATCGGCCCCCGAGGCCGTTTGTCTTTGTTTGCTGTTTTGGTTTTTCGGTCCCGCTTTGTTCTACGGAATTGCGTCAGAATGTGGCCAACACATGACCCGTTTAGCGCTGGCTACGGCCAAAGGCGCGAACACTGATGACACGTGTTTGATGGCTGTAGATTGAATCAAAATTCGCGGGAATATATCATCCAAATATGCCCCGACCGATATTCATCTAATAATATTCTCGAGAATTGCAAATTACTCGATCTTTTCAAGTATTATTTATCTATTTTCAATTAACTTGTCAGGGGAACAAACAATTCGGCTGGCCGATTCATTTACATTGTGGCCGGGTCAATAGACGGTGTCGCTTAACAACAGCACTAACGTCTCTAGTTTAATGGTGCAAACTAAACATTTTAAAGCACTTGTTGCACACGTGTGTGCGCTGCTTGTGTGTGTGTCAGTGGCCATTAAGTTGGCCATAACACTAGTTGTTGTCATTACACAGAGCGAAACTTTGTGACTCGTGACGTCTTTGAACTTGACTCAGTTTTTGATGATTTTAGGATTTTAGGATCAGCCAGCCATCTAGCGAGAGTTTAGCAAATGAACAGCAACGTGTTTAGCAGCGTTAATGTTGCATATGCAAATCAATGGGGATTACTCATTGCTTGGCATCGAACTGTAGTTTAAGTTGATTGCCAAAAATAAAGTCTTACACAATACAGCCACAGATATTTCGTCGGATTTTATAATCATATCTGCAAATTGTTTGTTATGCTTTGGCTATAATTATTCCAACGGAAAGTACTAAATTTCCATTCGCAAGAAGAGCAACAGCGAATCAGCATGAATAGTGGCCAAATTGTTTATTAAGTGTTTGTGTGCGTTTAACTAAGTATAAACAATAAATTCCCCAAATTGATGCTATGAAAATGATACACACACGCACACTAAGTTGCCAAGTAGCTAAAGAGGTGCTCCCAAGAAGCAACAAAGTCATGCACGCAAGAAGCACGAGGCAAGCATAGACACTCCGCGCAGCTTCTTGCATAATTGAGCCTCGAAATAAATGGTTTAAATAGACGCTGATCTAATGTTGGAAGTACTCTCGCCATGAGGGGCAACAGTGCGCCGGAAATGTGGCTCAGATGTGGCAGAAATATTCCCTGAAATTTGATGTTGCGCATGCAACTATGTGCTAAATGAACTTAATGGGAGTATCGAATGATGCGGCAAATGAGCAAACAAATTGAATGCAAGTCGAGCAAAAGGCCAAGACAGACGACTTCTCTTGTTAATGCTGCTGCTGCTGTCCTTCCATGGCTCAATTACAGACCAAGTTCATGGCAGCCAGGCTGCATGCTGCATTGGGAACATGTGTGCTTCGGATTCCCCCCCAAGTGCCAATGGCAGTTAGTTAATGATCATTTCATGGCGAGGCAAAAGATCTGCAAAAGAGATCTTGTTCCCATGACTCTGTGCATTATGCTTAATTAACAAAGGCCGCCGACGTCGTCGAGTTTAATTATTCCATAGTGACGCGCTAAATCAAATGCTGGCCCCCTGTTGCAAATATGTTAATATTTAGTCAAAATGCGGCACCCATACGTCTTCATATGCCGCTGTATCTGTGTGTGTTTGTATCTCTGTGCTGAATACTGAATGTACATAATTATATCGATAGTCGGTGCGCGGCATAAGCATGCGAACAAGAGGTCGACGCACGCTGCAACGCGGAAGATAAAAAGGATGCCCCAAAACAAAACGCACAAAATACGCCGTCGCCAAATTGCAGAGGCTGAAACAAGCCGCAAACCAGCAAGACAAAAAAAAAAAACCGAAAAAGAAACAACAAAAAAAGATTGCTTGATGGCAAAAATATCCAAAATTTCTGCAAAGCAAACGAGTGACAGCGGGCAGCGCGCAGAGATCGGGAAGCGGATTGGAGGGGGGGTCAATGAGATGCGTCACATGCAGCAGCAGTAAATTCTGCCTAAAAAGCTCTGCCACCAGCAACGGCAACAGCAACATTAGCGACAGCGGCAGCAACAGCAACAAGTGAAACAGAGAGCGGACGAGGCAAAAACCATAAAAATGTTTTGACTGCCGGCTAAAGACTCGAGCTGCTTGCTGCTCGCCGCATGTTGCTGATGCTGCTGTTGCTGCAAGTTGTTGGTGCTGTTGAATGTTGCAGACGTGACTCACATACCGATGGCAGAACAGGAGCAAAGCGCAGCCCAAATTGAAATCAAAAAAGGGACCCAACGAACTTTACGACAATAGGCAGCCATGAACGAAAGAGCTTGTTGCAGCGTTGCAACAACGCCTTGCACCGTTACTCATTCATCGCACTGAGTATCTGCTGGTGTTGCACGTAGATGGCTTCATTCTCTACCTGGTTAATCGGAATTGCCGTCACTGCTAAGAATAACAATTTAAATGCTGTCCGATAATTGCGTTATAAATCAATGTCTGCTCTACATTTTGGCCGTCAGTTAGTTAAAATCAAGCACACAGTTCGCAATTCATCTCAAATAGTCATTACTGTAAATAATAGCAAACAGTTGTGCGTCACGATCTCAAGGATAAAGAATTTCAATTCTGCGCGCTTGCCAATTATACGCGATTGCATAACAAATAAAGTTATGTTTACACTGGTGGAGTAAGAATAATAATAATGCAAATTAAGCATACGCATAGTTGCCACGCTATAAGTGACTTGCAGTTGTGCAGCATTTTTCTAATGATATTTTAGAGAATAAAGATGCGTTTCTTGAATTTTATTTCTTATTTGTTTGTTTGTTTAGCGAACTATAGGGTTTAAAAATAGCGCACAGAGAAGATACTCGGAGCATTCGAAAAAAAATCCAGCGCATTTTGGATCGTGCGCTTCTTTATTAATGCTAAGTATCTAATTTATTAGCTAAAAAGTAATGTAAATATCTATAAAAATTCTGTAGGTAATTATGTGTTGAAATCCGCTAGAGCAGTGTTGGCCATCCTGTTGATCTATTTTCAGAATTGGCTTGTGCTGTTTATTTTAGCGAAGTGACTCGAGTGCAAAGTTCGAAAAGCAAAAGTTTACGAATTCCTTGCTATTAGTTATGAGTACTCAGTGAAGTAAGAGTACAAGTACTCGAGCTCACATTCATATTCATATTCGTACAACTTCGGGCCCCTTGAGTGAGCTTGTTGCAATCTTGTACCAAATGAGTCGGGCAAATAGAAATTTGCCAATGTTTGCCTTTGGCTTTGCACAGACGCTGTGGCTTTCGGTGTGGGAGGAAGTGAGGGGAGGGGAGGGCGTTTGCAGGCATTATGATGCCTCTAATTAGCTTCACTCCATGCCCATGCCCACTTCGAGGCTGTTGTGGCGTCTGAGACGCGTATAATGCGCTTCAAGTGGTCGCTCGGCCGATGCAACATTTGCCATAAAATTTTGTTTACAAGTGTTTGTTGTTATTGCCAAGTCAAACATTTGGCTCGCACTCTGGGGCTGCTGTCAGCCAGTGAAATTTATGGGTCAGTAAGTTGTTGCAGTTCGCTTCGGAGTGAAATGCAGCAAAGTCTTCGAGACGTCACGCTTCTCTCTTCTCCCACCATCTTCATGCTTATCCCTCTCCATCTCCATCTCCATCTTCATCTCCATCACGCTGTCAATCTTTGACTGTGCTTAACTGTGCATTCTGTTTGCTCATTTGCTTTGCTCGTTGGCTCAAACGCGTGACAAATATTTCATTAGGCATTTATGCAAACTTTGTTGGTGCTGCTGCTGCTGCTGCTGTTGCCGTTGCTGAAGCACCTTTTAGCCCCGAAAAGCTGCAACTTTGTTAGGCGCTCACAGAGCCACAACTAGTTGCAGCCTCAACGCTTGCACAACCCTCGAGGGCAGGGTTAAAGCCTCAATAAGCAAATGTGTGTATGCGTACGCTTGTGATTGCACTGCAATGTTTATTATTTTCACTACTCAATTAAGTTTAATTAATTTTGAAATTGATAATTGCTTGGTATATGCCGTCGCATGAGCCTGGCTGCCAGTCAAAATGACATCCAGGCCGGCAAACAGAGAAAACAGTGGAGCCGAGCACTCTCTGTTGTGTGTGTGTGTGCGTTGCTTTATGTAAATGCAATTAAAATTTCAACAATGCAAACATTTACATCCGTTTGCAACAAATGTCGGCGTCAATGTCGATGCGTCGGCATCCTCCTAGAGAGGCATCCTCTCGATGCAACAGCAACGGCAACGGCAACAGCAGCATTTACCTGGCCGCACCTCAGCCACAATTTGGCGTTTCGCATTAGTCTGTGTTTGTCTTGCGATAATTGTATGACTATGTAATTGTATTTGCACGCACCTCTGTCCTCCCGTCTGAGTGTCAGTGTGTGGCATATGCAACATATGAAATGGCATTGGATCCTTTCGTCTAATGAGGCTAAGCGCAAGGATGCATATAATTGCTACCAAATGGTTTTGGGGCACACTACTGTCTCGAATGCCGCCACAGTCTAATGAGGCTGATTAACCCACACTCCACAACAAGATAATGCATTGATGAAGCGAGCACTTTATTTGTAAGGGCTGTGGCAACTGTAATGTGTTGAAACTGCATAGCATTTCAAATCAGTGGCGATTTCATTGAACCATATAAAAATGCCAACATTTTTCACAATTCACAATCAACATTCAAAGTGAGGAGGGTCAGCTGGGGTCAAATGATTGCAGCTGACAACTCTGCGGCAGGGGCGGACTGGGGGAGACAGGGGCATTCCGTCTTCATCAAAGGCTCCGGAGTGCAGCTGAGGCATCTGCATGGTACGCACCAATGTTGCATGCCGCACTTTTCGATTTGCTTTCAGTGCATTCTTGTAGTTCTTAATAGAACTGGCACTGGCTGCTCGACCCTGTTGCCCCCCCCGCGGCAACTACTTTGGGTTAATCAAGTGGCATGGGAAACAACGCAAAGAGAAGACAGCTCCCCTTTCAGCCTAAGTGGGGGCGTTTGCTTGCCACGACCTCGTCGATGACTCATGTGGCAATATGTAAACAAATCAACTGCCTTCTACTCGCACTCGCACTCGCACTATAGTTTTCTATCTATCTGCCTTCTATCTTCAGGTGCGGATTCCTCCTTCGATTTATATTGCTTTCGGCCAGGTTGTGTGCTTTGTTTAGATTTCCTTCAACTTGCCACATACTTATTTCTGTTAGTTTTGACTTTTGTTTAACATAGAATTTAAATGTAATTTGTTTTTGGTCTTGAGCTCGAGGGGCTAAGTGCAGGCACTTGTAGAGTAAGTGCTGCTGTTATATTTGTTATCGTTGTTGTTGTTGCGGCTGCTGTTATTGTTGTTGTTGGGCCTCATTAGCAGACGCGTTATTTATGATGGCCATTGCAACAACAAACTGCACTTGTTGCCACTTGCCAGAGATTCTCAATACAAGTGTGAGAGCACCCATCCATAGGATGTGAAGCAAATTTGAACAAACAGCCGCAGACAGAAAACACAAAAGAGTACGACCCACTTACGAGAGCTCCAAAAATATATATATTCTCGTACTTAGTAAATAGAACATGCATTAGCGTTGTCAGTTGTTGAGAGATGTGTAAAATGAAGAGTCAGGAAATAAGATATATGTCGTCTTTAAGTGATTGTAATTAGACAGATTCGCTACTAAAACATAATTATGGGTCTTTTATTAATTTATATAGTTCCCTTTAAGTTTAATGTAAATTTAAATGTTTTTTTTTGTTTTCGTGCTAATAAGTGATTCCCGTTAAATAGATTTGTTTACATGACTGTATTTAAATTACCAATTTGTATTTCCTTACTTTCAATTTTTGAAATTCGCAGAAGGTGATTTTAGTTATTCCGAGAGATTATACAAATAATTCAGACTCTTATCCGTTTCTCGATAATTCGGAAATTATTCAACTGTTATTACGTATTCTTCCACATATTGCCAATAATCCCCAGAGCATTGCAAGCGATTTGATAAATTTGGGGAATTTGAGGCGATTCACCATTTATGCTCGCATGCTTATCCAAAGCAACTCACTTTTCCCATTGTTTGGTCGAGTTGTTGTAACTAAAGCGGACCACAAACAATGCAGTCCATTGTTTTGATTGTTTAAATGGAATCCTTTCTTTTCGGTTCAACTGACTGCCTGTTAATTGAACCAGAGCAGCGTGTGGAAAGCTGGTGGGCCATGATCTTGGCCATTAGTGCAGTGGGTTGCCCCACATTGACGACCATAATCCAATTGTGGCAGCGCACAACAAAGGCGTTTCTCCGCCTTGGTAAACATATTAACCTGCACACTGTGCGTTATCTGATGTTTTGGTATTGTTGTAAAGTTTCCTCTGAATTTCAAGCATTTCCGCTGCTTGTTTGACATTCATGTGGTGATGGAGGCGTTGGTTGCTGTGGCTACCAGTTTGACGATTGCGGCAACTGTTTATGCTTGTGTCACGTGGCATCCGCCACTGCCAACAGATGTGGCAACAACTGGCCACAGCATCCACTACATATGTTCCCTTTGTAAAATCGTCCGTATATGTATTTAGCATTATTTGGAAATATTTCACGTGGTGCAAATTTTTGCGTAATCAGCAGCAGCAAAAATAAAACGAAATCTCAAACTGGGCGCGCTTTGTGCAAGCTCAGCATATTTGGTTGAGCTATTCAATTAATAGCGCGTCGCCGTTGTCGCCTGGTCCGAATGCCAGGCAGAGAGTCCTTTTTGGTTGTGGGTCCTGCTGCTGGGGTATCCTGTTTGCGTGACGCAATGGCTAAGGAGGCGTCTGAGCGACGCCGCCTCGAGCTCAAGGCAGCCCCGACTCAATGGACTGTAAAATGTGTGCCTTGGCGTTGTTGTAGCTGTTGTTGTTGTTGTTGTTGTCGGTGTTCTGGCGTTGTCATTGCGCACTTGCCAAAGCAATAGGTGTCCTGGCATTGGTTTCAAAAGGGAAATGCGCTCAAATTGCATTAAAATGCCAACACAGAAGCATAAAAATTATGGCCACACTTGGCGTGCCTCCTGGCCCTGTCATATGCAGCACGCCCTGCTGTGCCCCAAACAGTCAGCATCCGCATCAGCATTAGAGTCGGAGTCAGAGTCTGAGTCGGAGCCGGAGTCGTACTCGGAGTCGTAGTCGAAGTCAGTCGAAGGCGTCCAAGTGTAACAAAACGCAAGCTCCTTGCACGCAGCGTCAAAAATTAAATTGGCAAGCCACCAACAATGAGCAGAGCCTTGGTTCGGTCCGGGACAGGACAGCGCTTGAGGCGGCCGATGGCGGGGAGTGCTGGGCGCAACGTTGCTTGCAACATTGAACGCTTTTGACATATTCACGCAAGTTGTCCTCGGCTCTCTGGTGGCTGCTCTGGTAACTGCGGCTGCGACTGCGGCTGCGGCGTCGCTTTGTCTGCGGCATAATCATATATTCTCTGCTGGCGGGTACTTATTATTTGCTTGTTCTTCTATTTTTCCTCTTCCTTGTGTGTGTGTGTGCGTTTTTTTTTGTATTTTTGGCAAATCGGCAGGAAGCACTGCTAAATTATGTCTTGTTTATGTGGCATTGCATATTTATGACCCAGGCGGCGGAGCACAATAAAAATTTCTTAGCAAGAGCAATTGCAAAAATTTGAGTTGACCAAGTTCCATTGAGCTCCCACACTCACTGCGCTCACTGCGCTATGCGCTGGGCGATGCAAAAACAAGTTCAATGTTTGTTTGCTTTGACCACAGAGTAAAAAACAAGTTCATGTTGCCATTGTTGTCGTTGTTGTTGTTGCCGTTGCTGTTGTTGCTGGGAAGCCCTAGAAAAGTTTATTTGTTCACCTTTTGCTGCATGTGGCATGCCGCTTTTGAGAAAGTCGTTGACAAGTGACTGACTCCCGTTCCCTGCAGTCGCCCGTTGAACGGACTTTTAATGAGTCTGTGTGGCCGGCGAGGCATGCGGCAAAGTAAACAAATATTTGCAACAAGTCAACACGTGACGTGACGCGACGCGTCGTGACGCGTTTTGCCCTTATACTCGCAGCTTTCATGAATGGCCGGCTGGACAAGTGAATTGCGAATTGCAAGAGGTTGAGCAACAATTTAATTAAACACTGTCTATTTTGTTTTTTCCCATTTGCAGCTCAACTGCCTTGGTAGCATTCATTGTCCTAATTGGCATACAGCACACAGAAAGTAGATTCGTAAGTATACATCTGGCTAATCCTTTCAAGAAAGGCTGCAGCTGTAGTAACACACTTTGCTCTGCCACAGCCTGGACTGCGCGCAAAAAGACAGAATGGCGCGGAATTGTTTTTACCCGGAAGCTATGTGACGCCCGGCGGCGAGGGCGATGATCCCAACGAGTGGTCCGCTTGGAGCTCCAACTCCGACTGTTCCCGCACCTGTGGAGGCGGCGTCTCCTATCAGACGCGCGAGTGCCGGCGCCTAGAGTGAGTACCAATCAAATAGCACATTCACATGGATGCATTCGAATTCGCATTGATATCTACAGCTACAATGGCGAAGCTATGTGCAGCGGCGGCAGTCGTCGTTACTACTCGTGCAACACGCAGGATTGTCCCGAGGAGGAGCCGGACTTTAGGTCGCAGCAGTGCTCCCGCTTCGACGACACCAAATTCGATGGCGTGCTCTACGAGTGGGTGCCGTACACCAACGCCGCCAATCCCTGCGAGCTAAACTGCATGCCGCGCGGCGAGCGCTTCTACTATCGCCAAAAGGAGAAGGTCATCGATGGCACACGGTGCAATGACAAGGATCTGGATGTCTGTGTGAATGGACAATGCATGCCCGTCGGCTGTGACATGATGCTCGGCAGCAATGCCAAGGAGGACAAGTGCCGCAAGTGCGGTGGTGATGGCAGCACCTGCAAGACCATTCAGAACAACTACAGCTCTGGTGATCTTGCATCTGGCTACAATGATCTGCTGCTTATACCCCAGGGTGCAACCAATATTCGCATTCAGGAAACGGCGCCGTCCAACAACTACTTGGCCTGCCGCAACCACTCGGGTCACTATTATCTGAACGGTAATTGGCGCATTGATTTCCCGCGTCCTATGTTCTATGCGGGCGCCTGGTGGAATTATCAGCGTAAGCCCACAGGCTTTGCGGCTCCCGATCAGTTGACCTGCAGTGGCCCCATCATCGAGAGCATCTACATTGTTATGCTGGTACAGGACAAGAATGTGAGCGTCGACTACGAGTATAGTATTCCTGAATCCTTGAGCCATAGTCAACCCGATGCGCATACATGGACACATCGGGGTTTCGGTCCGTGCAGCGCCTCCTGCGGGGGTGGCACGCAGTCGCGTCAGGTTACCTGCCACAATCGCATTAATTTGCAAGAGGTCGACGAGGCTCTGTGCGACGCACAATCCAAGCCGGAGGAGACTCAGGTCTGCGGCACTGAGCCCTGTGCCCCGCACTGGGTGGAGGGTGAATGGTCGAAATGCTCAAAGGGTTGCGGTTCCGATGGCTTCCAAAATCGCACTGTCACCTGTGAGCGCATTTCGTCTGATGGGTAATTTTAGTTTACGCTTTCAATACAGTTCTGTAATCTAATGATAATTTCTTTAATAGCACTCACACAGCAGAAGAAGATGCCGTCTGTTTGAAGGAAGTTGGAAATAAGCCAGCGACAGCTCAGGAGTGCAACCGCGATGTCAAGAACTGTCCAAAGTATCATTTGGGCCCATGGAAGCCGTGCGACAAGCTTTGCGGAGAAGGCAAGGAAACCCGAAAGGTCACTTGCTTCATTAAAGAGAAGGGACGCAAACGGGTTTTGCCCGATGAGGACTGTGTTGAGGATAAGCCTGAGGTGGAAAGAGCTTGCATGTTGGCACCTTGCGAGGGCGTCGATTGGATCGTTTCCCAATGGAGCGGTGTAAGTATAAAGAGTTTTCAGTTTAAGCCCCGGATATATAAATCCACTTCTAATTTTAGTGCGAAGCTTGTGGACAGGATACTGAAACTCGAACTGCTATTTGCGGCTCTAAGGATGGAAAAGTTTATCCAGACAAGTTCTGTGGATCCAAAGCTCCAGAGTTATCCAGATCATGTACTTCATCGAAGTGTGATTCTCAGTGGTTTACGTCGGAATGGAGCAAGTGCTCAGCGGCGTGTGGAAAGGGTGTTCAGTCTCGTATTGTGATGTGTGGAGTTTTTGATGGCAAGGGTATTAAAACAGTCGACAATTCCAAGTGCGATGCCGCCACAAAGCCTGAAGCGAAACAAGAATGTGAAGGCGAGGAAAAGGAATGTCCTGGGCAATGGTTCACGGGTCCGTTCGGTCATTGTAGCAAGCCATGCGGTGGTGGTGAACGCGTTCGTGAGGTTCTTTGCTTATCAAACGGTACCAAGGCAGTCAACTGCGATGAGTCGAAGGTACAATCGATTTCCGAGAAATGTAATACTCAGGCTTGCACGAAGGATCAAGTTCTACCTGTCAGTAGTACCGATAAACCAATCGAGGATGATGAGGATGAATGTGCTGATGATGAATTCGATTTGGTAACGAGTGATGTAACAGACGAAACAAAGGTCACGGAATCTGTTGATCTTGATGATGCCACTGATACGATGTCTTCACTTACTACCGATGATTTGATGTTGAGTGACAGTCCTTATACTTCTTCGGGAGATTCCTCTGATACAACCGACAGCACCATTGAAGGCTCAGGCTCAGAATCGACTTCAGAGAGCAGCATTTCGACTGAAGGCAGTGGAGACGATGAAAGCAGTTCGACTGATGGATCTGGTTCTACGGATATCACCGGCTCAACAGAAGCCTCTAGTTCTACAGAGGTGTCGGGCTCCACAGAATCATCTGCTTCAACTGAGGTATCAGGATCAACCGATGCTTCAAGCTCAACAGATACTTCCGGCTCTACAGACGTTTCCAGCTCGACCGATTCTTCCATTTCAACTGAAGTCTCTGGCTCTACAGATGCTTCAGCGTCAACAGACGCAACAAATCCAACAGATTCATCAAGTTCCACTGAAGTATCCGGTTCGACAGAGGTGTCGGGATCAACAGACGTCTCCGGCTCAACGGAAGTATCAGGCTCAACGGAAGTGTCAGGCTCAACCGAGGCCCCAGGCTCAACTGATGCCTCCAGTTCTACGGACGTATCAGGATCTACCGAAGTATCAGGCTCTACGGAAGTGTCAGGCTCAACTGACGTTTCGGGTTCAACTGAAGGTTCTTCAGACACTACAGGCTCATCTGGATCAACGGACTCAAGCGAGGCAACATCCCAATCATCAGCATCCACGGAAAGCTCTAGCAGTAGTCAATCAGAGGCCTCGACAGAATCATCGGCCTCAACGGACTCCACAGTTTCGTCATCAACAGAAAGTACTCCCGAAACTTCGTCAGATACAACCGAATCAACAGTTTCATCATCAACGGACTCTACAACTGAAGGATCAACCGATTCATCAATTTCGACTAGCGATGGAACTAGCGATGTTACAAGCGAGTCGTCCGATGAAACGAGTGGCGTCACTGAAACGACTGTTGGATCTTCCGATAGTACCGAAACAGAAGGATCTTCCGCAAGTTCGGTTGCATCAACGGAAGGATCTACCGATGGCTCATCTGATGGATCATCCGATGGCTCGACTGATAGTTCAACAATTGGTTCGTCTGACCTCACAAGCGAGAGCTCAACTGAGGGCTCTTCTGATGGTTCCAGCGACGGTTCGACTGACAACTCAACCGATGGCTCCAGTGATGCCTCTGAATCGACAGAATCGACGATCACACAGGGCTCAGAATCAACTGAGAGTACCACAGAAGGCGCAAGTACCGACTCTACCACTGAAGGCAGCACTGTGGATGCTAGCTCCAGATCTACAGATAGTTCCGGCGCCACTGATGTATCTGAAACTACAGAGTCTGCTGGATCGACTGATTCCTCAGTATCAACAGATGGATCTTCTTCAGTCTCTTCTGATACCACGGGATCTACTGATGTTACATCTTCTGTTTCCGATATATCCTCAACAAGCGACTCGACAGAAACCACCGAGAGTGGTGGTACTACCGAAAGTGGAGGTACCACTGACACAACCGAAAGCGGTCCTACTTCGGAATCAACTTCAGAAGGCTCGACCGACAGTTCGCTGTCCACAGAGGAAGAAACCACCAATGATATCTGGAGCTCTACAGATTCAAGCACTCCCCATACCTGGGAGACGACGCTTACACCCGACAAGGAGAAACTACGCAAATGCAAATCCAAGAAGAAGAATTGTGATAAGTCAGAATTTGGTTGCTGTCCCGATGGCAAATCAACAGCCAAGGGACCATTCGATGAAGGATGTCCCATTGCGAAAACTTGCGCTGAAACCGAATTCGGGTGCTGTCCCGATGGAGTTTCTCCAGCAGAAGGCAAGAAGAATAAGGGATGTCCCAAATCCGAATGTGCGGAAACACTCTTCGGCTGTTGTCCAGACAAGTACACTGCAGCTGAAGGTGAAGATGATGAGGGTTGCCCAGAGCCAACGACACTGCCACCAACAATCACTACAGAAGCGACACGGGACACAACTGAATTGGAAGGTTCCGGTTCTACAGAATATCCAGCAACCGAAGACAATACAGTTGTTAAGTCCTGTTCCTTTAGTGAGTTCTCCTGCTGTCCCGATGGAAAGACACCTGCAAAGGGTGAAAACTTTGCTGGATGCGAGGAGCCAAGAGAGCCCCAAGGTTGTGAAAAATCAGAACACGGCTGTTGCCCAGATCGCCGGACGCCAGCAGCAGGACCTAACGGCCAAGGATGTGCTGCCTGCACAACCGAACCCTTCGGTTGTTGCCCAGACAACGAGACGCCCGCTCATGGTCCACAATATGAGGGTTGCTGCATTAATTCGCAATTCGGCTGTTGTCCTGATAACATTCTCCCCGCCTATGGAACCAACTTCGAGGGTTGCGAGTGCCAACGCTCACCCTACGGTTGTTGTCCCGACCAGAAGACCTCCGCGCGTGGCCCTCAATTGGAGGGATGTCCTTGCGAATCCACACCGAACGGTTGCTGTCCCGACAAGATTACCGCTGCCCAAGGACCCAAGTTCGAGGGTTGCCCCTGCGAGACAATGCAGTTCGGTTGCTGTCCCGACGGTCTCTCCTTTGCCCGAGGACCACACAACCAGGGATGCCATTGCATTCAGTCCGAGTTCAAATGCTGCGAAGATGGCAAGACGCCAGCCAAGGGTCCCAACTTTGAGGGATGCACTTGCGTTGAAACTCAGTTCGGCTGTTGCCCAGATGGTGTTACCAAGGCTCTGGATGAGAAGTTCGGCGGCTGCGAGAACGTCCAGGAGCCTCCACAAAAGGCCTGTGGCCTGGCGAAGGAGCAGGGTAGCTGCGGTAACTTCAGCGTCAAGTATTATTTCGATACCTCCTATGGAGGTTGTGCACGATTCTGGTATGGTGGTTGTGATGGCAATGGCAATCGGTTCGAGACCGAGGCTGAATGCAAGGATTCGTGCCAGGACTACACCGGACAACATGTATGCCTGCTGCCAAAGAGCGCTGGCCCCTGCCAAGTGTTCTCCAAGAAGTGGTACTTCGATGCGGATCGCAATCGCTGCGAAGAGTTCCAATATGGCGGATGCTATGGTACCAACAATCGCTTCGATACTCTCGAGGAATGCCAGGGCACCTGTGCAGTCAGCGAAAGTCTGCGTAAGTCAATTGTTAAATATAGAAATACATATAAAAAACCTTGATTTCGTCACTTAGCGGCCTGCGAACAGCCCGAAGAGAGCGGACCTTGCAACGGAAACTATGAGCGCTGGTTCTACGATAACCAGACCGATGTCTGTCGTCCCTTCCGCTATGGTGGCTGCAAGGGCAACAAGAACAACTATCCCACGGAACATGCCTGTAGCTACAACTGTCGCCAGCCAGGAGTGCTTAAAGGTTTGAGATTCAATTCATTTGTGTTAGCTTCAATGGTTCACTGGGCTTACGTTATCAATGTACTTTCTTTCGGCATGGGTTAAGCTTATCTTAAGTTTTACTTGGATTTATTTTTGTGGTTACTGTATGCTTAACTTGCGTTACTTTGCTTGGCTTTTGTTTTTGCATGATTGTTTGTTGCTTGCAATACCCTTGACCTCCCGCCCTCACAAACCTCCTGCATGTCAAATACTCGTACTCGTGTCACACATCCAGAGCAATGCTCATTGCCTAAACAAACCGGTGATTGCAGCGAGAAGCATGCCAGATGGCATTTCTCGGAAACAGAGAAGCGCTGCTTGCCCTTCTACTACACGGGTTGCAACGGCAACAAGAACAGTTTCCCCTCATTGGAATCATGCGAGACTCATTGTCCCCGTCAAGTTGGTAAGCTTTAAATGTTGTTGCGTCTGCTTTCGATGTGCGCAAATCTCGCCAACCCAAAAAGAGTCTGCCCCGCTAATGCTATTCCACTATCATCCAATTAGCCAAGGATATTTGCGATATTCCCGCCGATGTCGGTGAGTGTGCCAACTACGAGTTCGCCTGGTACTACGATACCAAGGAGACAACCTGTCGTCAGTTCTACTATGGCGGCTGTGGCGGCAATGAGAATCGTTTTGCCACCGAGGCTGCTTGTCTGGCGCGCTGCGAAAAGAAACCGGAGCCACCAACTCCACCGCCAGCACAGAGCAGTGTGGATGTCTGCGATCAACCTGAGGAACGTGGCGAGTGCGACAACTATTCGCTTAAATGGATCTTCGACAGATCGAGTGGTGCTTGTCGCCAGTTCTATTATGGCGGTTGTGGCGGCAATGGCAATCGCTTCGAGACCGAAGCGGACTGCCAGCAACGTTGCGGTCCACAGGAGCCGCCTCGTGCTCCACAGGAGCCGCCTCGTCGTGCACAAGAGCCAGAAGTTCAGCCCTCGGGCAACTTGTGTGAACAGCCAGCCGCTGTGGGTGATTGCGCGGATTATGTGTTGAAGTGGAACTATAACGCAACAGCGGGTCAATGTCAGCAGTTCTATTATGGCGGCTGCGGCGGCAACGACAATCGCTTTGAGACGGAACAAGACTGCGCTGCACGTTGCTTAGAGGAAGAACCGCGTCCCGAGAATAATACGGCCAAGTGCTCGAGACCCTTCGATGCTGGCAATTGCTATGAGAACATTACGCGCTGGTACTACAACCACCAGGAGGGACTGTGCGATGAGTTCGTCTACTCGGGCTGCGGCGGCAATGAGAACAACTATGCCACCGAGGAGGAGTGTCAGAATGAATGTCATCCGGTGCACGATACTTGCTCGCTGCCCCCGATCCCGGGACGTTGCGACGGCCTCACTCTTCGCTGGTACTTCGATGAACGTACGGGCGCCTGCTACGAATTCCAGTTCACCGGCTGTCGCGGTAATCGCAACAACTTTGTGTCGGAGTGGCTCTGTTTGGAGTACTGTCGTCCTGATCTGGTACATCCTCCAAAGAAGCCAGAGCAAGAACCAGAGCCAGAGCCTGAGCCTCAGCCACCAGTTCCAGTAAGTTGCGCAAACATTAATAATTAACGTAAATACTAAAATTGCGTTACCTCGCAGACCTATTCGGTGTGCACGCAGGCCCCAGAGGCTGGAGAGTGCGACAATCATACGACTGCTTGGTTCTACGATAGCGAGAATATGGCGTGTACTGCCTTCAGCTATAGCGGCTGCGGTGGTAATGGTAATCGATTCGAGACCCGCGACCAGTGCGAGCGCCAGTGCGGCGAGTTCAAGGGAGTTGGTAAGTAGCATCTAATCGAATTGTACTTTAGTCGTGTATTAACGTGTTGCGTCAGACGTTTGCAATGAGCCGGTGACGACGGGACCCTGCACTCAGTGGCAGACCCGCTACTACTACAAAGCCGAAAGCCAGACCTGTGAGCCCTTCACATACGGTGGCTGCGACGGCACTGGAAACCGTTTCAATGACCTCTATGAGTGCGAAACGGTTTGTTTGGCCGGCCGTGAGCCGCAGCCAACGGGGGCGACCAAAGGTAACAAACAGTTGCTGATCGGAGCTGAGAGAAAGAGGCGTTTCTTTAATTCTGTATTTTGTTTTGATTTTGCGATGGTGTAAGTAGATATCTGCCGGCTGCCGGTGGTCATCGGTCGGTGCAACGGTCCGGCAGTGCAGGAGCGACGCTGGTACTATAGCGATGAGCATGGCACCTGTGTGTCCTTTGTCTACTCGGGTTGCTCGGGCAATCAAAACAATTTCCGTTCATTTGAAGCATGCACAAATCAATGCGGAAGTAAGACTGACACTTCAACACAATCAGCACACGAGCACTCTGCACCCATTTGACTTCTTAAACCACTTTCTAGGCACCTCTTACCTTGCGCACTTTTGCACCCTGTAGCTAGTTCGTTCTTTAACTTGCTTGCTAGATTAAGCGTAGAAGTAGCATACTTAGTGCACTCTCATTAGATTTAGCTCAGCACGTAGCTAAGTTCGCCAGTCTACCAGCTGTGTCCTAATGCACTCGCAACTCTTCACAGACCCTGTCAACAACGAAGTCAGCAACAGAGTCAATGCCTGCGAGCAATACGAGAACGAATGCCGCGACTTGCGCTGTCCCTATGGAATGCATCGTCAGCCCGTGTCATCTCAGTCCGAGTGCCAGAAATGCTATTGCGATGATCCTTGCCATGCCCACTATTGCCCATCGGGCCAGCACTGTGCCATTGATGTGTCCAACAGCGGTGATCAGTTTGTGGCCGTCTGTCGCGACATAAACAAGGCGGGCACCTGCCCACAACTGCAGGCCAATGCCAGCAACTGCAACCGCGAGTGCAACATAGACGCCGACTGTCGCGGCGACAACAAGTGCTGCAGCGATGGCTGCGGTTACCTCTGCGTGCGTCCAGCTCGTCCCACACAACGACCCAGCACTCCAGCGCCGGCTGTCATCTATCCAGGTGAGGTCAAGGCTACGCTGGAGCCCAAACAACCACAGGAGCTCGATGTGCAGACCTCGATTGGTGGCATTGCCGTGCTGCGCTGCTTCGCCGCTGGCAATCCTGCACCCAATATCACCTGGTCTCTGAAGGATGTGGTGGTAAGTAGCCTGAAGACTATATTCTTGTGGAGTTTACGTTTGTTTTGTTGATATTTTGGCTTTTTAAGTATTGTTGAATAGTTGTAATGAAATACATTTATTGCTCGCATAGATTGATACCAACCAAGGCCGCTACGTGCTCACCTCCAGCGGTGATCTCACCATTGTCCAGGTGCGCCAGACGGACGACGGCACCTACGTGTGCGTGGCCAGCAACGGACTCGGCGAGCCAGTGCGTCGCGAGGTTTCACTGCAAGTCACAGGTGCGTAGTTACCGCTTAAATAATCAATTCGTTTTGGTGTCGGCATATTGACTAACTGCCTTTATGAATGCTGCTTGCTTTTAACCCTTGTGCATGCCATTTTGGTGCTTGTTGGTGTTACTAGAACATCGTAATATACCTGTCTACATCTATGGGGAGTCGAACGTCACGCAAATCGTACAACTGAATCACCCGGCTTTGATTCGCTGCCCGGCTGGTGGCTACCCGGCACCACACGTTGACTGGTGGCGCAATAACAAACGCATCGGCCTTGGCAGTGATGCCGGCCAGATGAATCCCGACTATTCGCTGTTCTTCCGATCGGTGCAACTCACTGATCTGGGTGAATACAGCTGCGAGGCATACAACGAGGGGCGCCCCGTCTCGTTGCGTGTGACCCTGAAGGCGGTGGGTCCAGTGCGTGCGTTGAACGACGAGGAAGCCAATTACTTGCAGTACATTATTGACCCAGCAACTGCGCCAGTCACCCAAAGACCCAGGTATCCCTATAGACCATCTCGACCGGTCTATGTGCCACCACCGGTGGTGGAGACTCCGAGAGGTAAGTACATTGGCATGCTTTATTTCACTTCCGTGGTCATGGTTTGTGTTGACTGTTTACTTGTGTGTGATGTGTTGTGGAAGAATGTCTATTGATTTTGCGATTTATTCCACAGTAAATGCACAAACCGCAATTGGCCTCGATCCGCAAAACTCGTACACTCCCGGCTCGACAATTGCAATTGGCTGCTCCGTGCAGGGTTATCCTACACCAAATGTGACCTGGGCCAAGGATAACACGCCTCTATACAACAGCGAGCGTGTGCAAATCATAAGTAAGTTTCACTTTGTTTTGGGACACTTGGGAATAGAAAGTAATAATATCCGTCTTTTGCTAGCAGCTCAAACGCATCGTCTGGTTATCAGTGATGTCAACACCGAGGACTCTGGCATCTATAGTTGCACGGCCCGCAATGCGTTTAGCTACCACACCAGCCAAACGGAAGTCCGCATCGAATGTAAGTGTGGAAAGTCTACTTTCGTTATTTTCCAGTACTTGAATACATTTCTTTTTGATTTTCCCTCAGCTGTCATACCGGTATCGCCGGACTGTATCGATAATCCGTACTTCGCCAACTGCAAGCTGATCGTGCAGGGACAGTACTGCGTGAACAAGTACTACGCCCAGTTCTGCTGTAGGTCCTGTACATTGGCTGGCCAGCTCGCGCAGGGTCATCCGAATGCGCTTTATTAATTCCATACTAAACATCATACTACCAACTACCAAAACCTATCAAGCCTAGCATCTTTGTTTGATTTCTGCATTGAATTGAGTTTAAACCAGGAAAGAAGATGAGCAAGTTCACAAAGCCAGCAGAGAGACCAAAAAACAAAAAGAAAGCAATCAATAAAACCGCCAATAACATAGCCAACAGATCAACAAGAAGAGAAACAAAAGCAAATGAATAATATTAATAATGATAAACAACGAACAGCTTACTTAGTATATCCTATACGAATATTTCTTCCAGCACAAAAGAAAATAGTATTAGTATTTTATGTTTTTGTTCCTATTTATTTCTCGATTTAAATTCAATCCATTGAGACGAAAGTGGCTAAAAAACTTATTTTCATTTTATATATTTTTTAGTGTTTTTTCTATACGATATTTGTGCAAACGATTAAAGCAATTTAAGTTTTTAAAATATTTGTAAATAAATTAAAATTATATAATAAAGAGTGCATATGTATAAACAATCGCTGTGTTTGAATAGCTCGCCACGTAACGCTTTCAAATCTCCAGCAGTCTGGCAACGCTCTGCACCAAAGGGGTTATTGATTTTCCAATGTCTTCCGCGCTGCAGCTGTTTTGTGGATTCTGCGCTCTGGCGTCGCAGGGTGGTTTGGAGTTTGGGAGTGATAATAAAACTTGTTTGTGTTTGTCATCGCGTGCAGTTTTAGTAGATTATTATTAAGGCAAAATAAACGTTTAGGCTTAGTCACAGCATGGAGGACAGCGGCATCGACAGCGAGGACAGGCAGTCGAATATCTTTGAGGATGGTGCTGCTGGTTTGCTGGTAAGTGTGGTCAGCTAACAAATTCAACATCGAGACAAAGACATGATGGCCAAGCCCCTATGCAGAAAAGTGCCAGCGGAGCGCCGAAACATATGTCGGATCTGGAGTTTGAGGTGGCATTTAGGGGTGCCAGCAAAGTGTATGCGCCAACAACCATTGAAATCGATGAGGACAGAGATGGCGCCCGCGGAGCCGAGGGCCGCAACGAGCCGCCAAACACCTGCCGCATACTGCAACGCAAACTGGAGCTGAAGGTCGAGCGTGCCAGGCGCAACTACACACAGTACCAGGAGGAGCAGGTGGGTGACGTCAAGTTGAAGGTCTTTCAGCCATCGAGTCAACGTTTTGCACTTGCAGGCCACCAAGACACAGGCAGCGACGCTGATACCAATTAACCGATTGCCCATACCAGGGGAACAGGAGCAGAAGCCGCTGGTCGATTACAAGTCTGAGAGCAGCGATGAGGCCGAGGAGATATCCTTTTTCCCCGCACAGCTGAAGCGTGCCAAACGTCGCCAGCAAAATCACGAGCTCACAGACACGTTCAGTATACAGGAGATGACGATTGAATCGGATCTGGAGTCCGATGACAGCGGCGGCACACAAAATCTCGAGTTACTTCTACCCTCCATGAAATCAAATCTATTGGATAAGTTCAAGAGCTGCTTCGGCTGCTGGCGACGCAGGTAATGGCCCGCGAAGGGCATTGCGTCCAAATTCAGGCACAAGACACGTTATTGAAAGGCACTAGAGATTCATTTGTAGACACAATATACATACGATATATACATACTGTATAACATATAATTGCCAATACTAGATGATCTACACTAAAGATATTTGAAAGCGAGTAAAGTAAATCTTGTAAGAAATGCCCACCGTCGTCGTCGTTTCTATGTGTCCGTGTTTAAGGTCAAGCATACGCCCTGTAGTATCCAATGGCTCAGATCCTCGGAGGTCGCCAGATTGGCCTCGAACACCAGGCCCACACCCATGGCATTGCGGCGCAGCGACGTGGTGTAGACGGGCGCCAGGAAGGTGTTCTGTGAGACCAGAAAATAGAGTTAATTAATGCTTAAGTGTAAGTATTTATATTCAGCTGACGAGATGACGTCGCTGTCGCTGTCGCAGTCGCAGTCGTTGCTCTTGATTTGATAGGTTCAATTAGATCGTTTTGGTTGATGGAAGGCAGCACTACTCCCCGCCTTTAATCTCTGTCAAAAACTTAAGCATGCCGCATTTAAAATCAGAAACAATTAGCACAACAGCTGCCCCATTAGCTGCGACGAAGTTTGGGGCGACTGGTGGTAATTTAGTGCACAGCATTTAAACAAATATCAGCGAGGCAACGCCCCCCTCTGGCAGCCATGGCATGCATGGATGTGCGCTGCTCTGTGCGAGTGTACAGACAACAAGCGAACATTAGTACTTGTCACTGGCAGACGGCGACGAACCCAGGCTACACACTTACTTACGGATATGTACAGAATATACATATAGTAGGTAAATATGTATGTACAAACCTGTAGCTTGAGCCGGTGCGCTTCAATGGGTACCACGGCCAGAATGGCCAGCTCTTCGACCAGAACTTTGGGATGCGAGCGCATCAGCTGATTTCTCTCCATGTCAAAGCGCGCGCCCTCTATATACAGACCGTGCACATAGCAGCCCTGCGAACACATAGATACGAGCGGGGGAAAAAAAGAAAAGTTGAGCGATTAAAATGCAAACAGAATTCTTAATTACAAAATTAGTGCCAGCAGAAGGCGGGGCTCGGATGGCGGCACTCCTGCTGGTCACATGGGGGTCATAGTTTTGCATTTAGTGCGGACTGTTCGCACTCACCGTCTCTGGACGCTGCTCAACGTCATCGGGCTCCGAATAGGCGGTCACATAGGTAAACAGCGTGGAACGATCCAGTGGCCAGGCGTTCTTGCGACAGGCAATCTAGCAATGCGAAAGCTTGTTATATATGCATACATTTTTATGGTGCACACATTATGGGGGCCACCGCGTTGGCCTCTCCTACCTGAACGAGAGCTGTTAGGTAGCTCTGTGGTATGTGCAGACCGGACAGCCACATGACCAACGGCTCGCCAGATATCGACCAATACTTGTACTGAACGGCGCGATTCTGAAATGTTGCGAAAAGCGAAAGGCTTGATTAGGTTCAGGGCCGGCATTTTGGTCAGCCCATTGACTGATTTCTTTGCGCCAGCCTGATTAATGAGCTGCTCGGATGCGGGGTGGGGTCGGACACACTCACCTTTAGATGCTCCAGCCAGCTGGCCAACTGTTTGCATGTGGCCGGCGCCAGTTTGCTCCACACCACTGGCAGCAGGCCATTAAATAACGAGTTGGCAACATTGTCCAGCACATTGTCCATGCCGATTTCGCCGGCGATGGCCTGTGGAGAGCATGCAATTAAATTAAAAGGCACAATTGGATGCCATAAGAGACGGGGGCGGTTTTCGGCTCGATTTCTATGTGGGGGCGTGACGGCCTCTATGCCAAGACAATGGCAGCAGGCAGCAGGCGGCGGGCAGCGGCTAAGTTCATTTGCATTTGCAAATTTATTTTGGCAACAAAATGTAAAATGCAAGGCAAACGAAGCCGGGATCGCATTCCGATTTGCCAATGCCTCCGGCTGGCGACCACGAACAGCTTTGGTCTGCAGCCAACTTGGCAGAATGCATAAACAAAATGCAAAGCAAAGCTGAAGGATTTATGTGAGCTCCCTATTGACAGGTGAAGTCAACGGCTTTGGCTGGCTGGCAATGCCTGATGCTGCTGGCTTACCTTACGTAGCAGCTCGAGCGTCTTCTTGATGCGCACCACCAGCGCATTAAAGCGATCCAGCTCCTGCAGCAGCACCACACCCGTTGGCGACAGACTCATCTGGATTTGCTTGCGAATGCGCCACGTCTCAAATGCCGGAGGTAGTTTTTTCAGTATACCCGCAGCCACAGTATCGATGAAGTCATCCCGACTGATGCCGCCAGTGCCCTCGCCTGTGTTGGCCAGGGGAGAAATCAGTTTAGGATTGGCAATGTCAGATAGAAATCGGAGCAATGAATGCAGCGCTTGCGGTTCTTTTCCCTGTCTTGCTTCGACTCGATATTGGTAAATTACAATTTTTATTAATTTGCGTTTTTGTCATGCTTACACTCTGTACACATTCTTTGCACTATTTTCACCTTTTTTTGTAAAGTGTCAATTAGCAAATACCAAAGCTCATGAATATGCAAATAATCAGCATTCTGCACCGACTTTTGTCATGAACGTAGGGCATATTAGTTGAGAGCGATCATAAAAAGTTTGTTTCACGCGATTACCCGAGTGTTAAGTTTTTATTATAATTTCTACTATTTGCTTTTGATATTACAGAACCACAGAGATCATTAACAAAGAAAATGTGAATGTGATCATATAACAAAAATTTTAAAGCAGCTGAAACTGGGTATTGGCTGGTCTATATCCCATATTTGTCTGCATATATCACAGCAAATTGAAATAAAATTGTTGAAAATTCCAACTGTGCTCTGTAAATGTTTGCACATTTGACATTCATTTTTTTAAATCAGCTTCGAGTTGTATAATTTTATTTAACGCATGTAGACACTATGAATACTTTACCCGCTTTGGCATCGCGTTCACGTGTCCACGTGGTCACTGGGTTGGCGAAGAATTGTAAAAAAGTAGAATAAAGATGGCCAAATTATATACGAGGTAAACTGATGCGAGTATTACACACAAAGTTGTTATGCAATAACGAACGTGCACGAATACATACGACTGACACTGTGCTCTTGGGTGACGCAACGCGGAGTGAGAGTCTGCAGAATGGAAGGCTGCTCTCCGATGGCGGTTTTAACACGCTTAAACTCGTAACGGTATATTATCGACTTTTGGGTGACGTTTTCACCAGATTTTTTCTCATTTCGCAGCAGCGGCTGCGGCCGAGCATTGGCATGCTGATGGCGGTGAGTGCGGTAAGGGTTTGATCAGAATTGGCAGCGATTTTGCGGGGGATGAGGTGCAACATGAATGCGAGCATACAAATGAATGTTTGTTTCTCTCTGTGCACAACTGCCAGTGAGTGTGTGCGGGTGTGTGCGTGTGCGTGTGTGTGTTTGCATCTATTTTAATTTTTAATGCATGCTCTGCTATTGTATGCCGGCAATAATGGCGCATGCAATAAAGTTAATTGCAAAACCGCAACTAATTAATTAAATTAAATAAAAAATTTAACATGCCAAAAATGCAACGGCAATGAAAATCAACAAGATAAAATGTAATAAACGGCTGACAATTGGCACACGCTGCATGTAAATTAAACCATTTACTAGTAATGGCTTCCGGATTTTAACCGAACTGTCAAACACTTTATCGGATAAAGATACATGTGTAACGCACATGGACGATATGCAGAGGCCTGTATATTTCCAATTGACTTTGAAGGACGCAATGGAACTGCAGCTGAAATGGCTTTAAAACCAGTTCGAAACAAAGATGCGACGCCTATATGCTTAATTTCAAATAATATGGTGTAAATTTAAGCTTGTGCTTTAAGTTATATTAGAATGTGCATAAAGCTCTAGAGAGATTTGTGAAAAATTAATGATTTATATGTGAAATGAAATCAGTGTACTCGATTGGCTGTGTAAGCCTCATGGCCAAGAACTCACCCGTTTGCGGCTGCAACTCAATCAGACTGTTCCAAATGTTGCGCGCCGCCATTGTGTAATAACCGATTTCCGCGTTTGGATGCAGACCAAATACATCCGGCTTATTGACCAGCGGCAGTTTGTCAATGTGAGCTGTTGTCAATGCATTACATATGTAAAGAGCTTTTGTCGCATCATCTGACCAAAAACCGCCTCACCTATGTAGTCCTCCTTCAGTATGATCTCCTCGTCGGGCAGACAATAGTCCACATTGTCATCCTCGTAGAAGTGGAAAGACTGGAACACGTCGAACAGGAAGTCGCCCATATATTCATTCATATAGCAGTTCGTGATGCGTCTATCGAAGTCATCGATCACGCGGCCGCCGTACATCACCTCGCCAATCAGATACTTTAGGCTATTCCAGGGTATTTTGTCTTCGGCACAACGACTCAAATAGTTGCGCAGAATTTCGGTGCAAACCTCAAAGTCTGTATCGTTGAAATCGTACGCTATATTCCAGCCAAGTTTATCGTATTTGCGACGCTCCTGAATTTGCGAAAACAGAGAGAGAGTTGAGCGAGTGGATTAATTGGGGCAACAGTGAGTGTGAGTGGACTATCAATAACAATTTGTGGAGCTAAGTGCAATATCTGCTTCATCAATTGGACAACTTTGGCACTGTTGCGAACTGTAGATGTTTGCAAGGAGCGGCGAATGAATAAATTAAGAAGTGCATTGTGTGGAGAGCAGCTGTGTCATGACTTTGACAACAGCCACAAATTCGAGGTTTAGTTATTCTAGAAGGCACTTACTTGCACTACAGCATGGAAGAAGGCAAGCACATAGATTAGGGAACGATATGCACGATGTGAGCAAGCCTCCAGACGATCCTGCCGCACTTTGAAGTAAGTCGAGCGCAGATTCAGCTTCAAACCGTTGGGAGGTTCAGTGACCACTGCGCGAAAGGCAAATCCTTAGTAGAATGATACACTAGTTACCACTTGACTTACCCTTCAATGACTTCTGGAGTATGCCAATCGGGAAGGTTGGCGTTGGATCTGTGGTGATCCAGAGTCGAAAGTCGGGATGAGGATTCTCCACTTTGTCCAGGAACTTTTCCAATTCACGCACAAACTTGACCAGCAAATGACCATTCTGCAGCATCAACCATTGGCCCTGTTTGAGCGCGTTGTCCAGCATATTCATGGCTGTCTTTTCTTGTCCTTGGCCCAGGGAAATGTGACAGAAATTGGACATGCCACCCAGGACAATGTCGGCCAGTTTAATCAGATCATTGGTGGGATCCGAACCGGCGCTGAGTATGAAGCAGACGGGAATCGAGCAGGTTGTTTGCTCATAAATGGTCGAGAAGCTCACCACTGGCGGCATAATAAAGAACTCGTCCATCGTTTCGACAATGTACTGATTTATGCAGCGGAAAATTCGATCCACACGGAAGCAGCGAAGGAACAGCAATTTCTGTGGTGAAAAGCATGAGAAACGATGCGGCTTTAGACATTATAATAACAGAATGACAATCGAGCCACTGCTGACGGCTCTCATCAAAGTCGCTTCTATGGTTGGTCGTTGGCAGCTCTTGTATTGCTGCTGTTGCCATCGGATTTCTGTGGTTTTCTAGCTCAACTCAAGTGCAAATTGGGCTCGCTTTGGGTTCAGCTTGCCGCTGTATTCAAGTGCGACTGTGGGCGTAAATTGCCGCTCATCTAATGGCTTGGAAAATTGATAAAATATGGTAATGCACACACCCTTACACACACACACACACACACACACACACACACACAGGGACTGCTGGCTGACAAAAACAGGCTGCTAATAACTTGAGCAGAAAATGTGCGCCAAAGTTGCAGGACGTAGCAAAAGTCGAGTAAAACTAAACGGCCAGACGGAGTCTGCGTGATATCGGGTGTCTGTGTGCGTGTGTGTGTGTGTATGTGTGAGTGTGGGTGTGTGTGTACTCGGCTTGTACATAATAATCCACTAGAAACGAGCATAAAGTACGAAATCCAATAACGCTCGATGGCAACGGCAGCAGCAGCAGCAGCAGCAGCTTCTGGCAAGGACCTAGCACTCGGACTTGGACCGAACGCCAGCCACTTGAAGCTGAAAGCATGCAAAGCGAAAGTACACAGCAGCCCTTGGCCATCGTCCGTAACGCCCCCTCCCCCCTGTCCACTTGCCTGGAATGCATTGCAATTGACGTTATAGCTGCCCGGGCATGCCACCTCCTCGGGATCCTCCAAGTCGTACCACTGCACAAGCCACCATGGGCATTTCCCGATAAGTGCAAACAAAATGAGCGTCGGCAACGGAAGCCAAGTGAATGCCGCATGCCACATGCCACATGCCAGTCAGGAACAGTTTTCAGCGAGCATCCGCAGTCCAAATTGTTGTTTTTGTTATGTTTGAGCCATTGTTGTTGTTGTGTATTTTATGGCGTTGTCACACAACCAGCAGCATCAGTTTGAAGTTGACATTGACATGACGATAATGCACCAAATAAAAAATCCATAAAAAAATAGATAATAAACGTGAGGCGAGTTATAGAAGCATGCACACCATTGAAGCCATTAAAAAATGGGTTTGCTTTATAATTTAACTTACCGCTTTCCACTCGTCCAAGTAGCGACCGAAATGATCGGGTAGAGTGCCAAACGGTTCGGGGAAGTCGAAAGCCAACTTCAGCAAGTCCTCCCAGTTCTTCTCAGGCAACCACTTGGTGGGATTGGAGCGTTCGCTCTTGGTCAACGCAATGCTGCCCTTGATGAAGAAATCAATCTCTTGTTGCGATAAAATGCCATCGCGCTGCGCCAGTTTCGTGGCTATCTGGAACGAGAAGAGCAGCTTGTGCCGCTCGAAGATGCCAGTGCAACCATAGCTATAAACGTTCTCAGTTAACGTCTTGATGATGTTGTTCAAACGCTTCGCCAACACCGTGTCCGGCACGGCTTTGCGCAGCGAGTAGACGAAGAGGTCCAGGTAGGCGGCCAGCGCATATTGATACATGCTGTTGACCGTGGCCATGTCGGCGAGCACAAAGAAGAGCACGGCTCCGCGCTTGGCCGCCGCTCGGTAGCCATTCCGCAGGACTTCAATGTCGATGGCGGTGTCGCTGGCGAGCTTCAGCTGCTCCATGACCAGGCCGGCCTTGGATTTGGTGTTCTCCAGCGTCTCCACTAGCTCAACGTTGTCCAGCATGTTGCCGGTGGATGTGGCCAACTCGCGCAGCAGCGAGTCCTCCAGCTGCTGCAGCAACTGTTTGTTTTCGCTGGTCTGGGCTATGAGCGACTCGCGCTGCTGCTCCAGATCGGGCCGCTCTGTGCCCACGACCACACTGAGCAGCTGATCCTCTAGACCGGTTTGCGTGACCGTGTAGTTGATGACCAAGGCCTTGGCATACACGGCTGGATCGAACTTGGGATTGGAGAACTTAGTGGTCAAGTACAAGCGGAACTTGTGATCCCAGTCGACTTCCTTGTCGCCCAGCATGATGAATTTGCGCCCGCCCTGAAGCCGCACATTCTTCTGCAGCACATCGTCTATCACCGGGTCAATGTAGTCGTCCACATCTTCGAACAGCACTGGCAAGCCATACATGATGGCCATCTCCAGCTGCTTGAGGAAGTCAAAGTCGCTGAACGACAACACCTTGAGGTTGTTGCGATACTCCTTCTTGCGTATCCACATCAAGGCCTGCAGCTGCGGATCAATGCAGAGCGGGAAGCGCGATGCTCGCATGGTGAGTATGCCGTTCTGCAGCGAGAGCTCGTCGGGCGGCAGACCCTCGTTGGACCACTGCGAGATCTCCACGTCGTTGGTCAGGTTGGCGTCGATCTTGAAGGGCAGCTTCACGGGTATGCCCAGTGAGATGATGTCCTCCAGCCAGTCGTCAAAGACCATGGCCTTGCGGAATTCCCACGTGAAGGCGCCAGTGTAAGCCAGGAACGAAGCGCTGATGAGACAAAGGCCAACGCTGTCGATCAACTGCTGGCCCAGGCTGGCCATCTCCTTGCTCCAGCGTATCAACTCGGAGGTGAGACCACTGATCAGTTTGTCGGAGGCAATCAGACGACGTTCAGCCTGCTGCATCATCTCGGTGAGAGCTCGCATTTGTTTCATGGACACGGCGTAGTTCTGGTTGAGTTGATCCAGTTTCTCTTCTAGCTTCTGAATTTCCGAGTTCAGATGGTTGAGCAGCTTGATTTGCACTTCCTGCTCTTCGACCAAGAAGTCGACGCGCTCCTTCTTCGGCTTCACCTCCTTGTACACCTCGAAGAAGCCAATCACAGCTCGGACGAACTTGAGCAGGCCGGCACCAGCAACGGAAATCTTGCCCATTTCATCCAAGTTTTGGGTTTTCATGTGGTTGCGACACGCGGTGATTTGCTTTTGGGTCAAGGCCTCGCAGTCCATTTCCATCAGACTCTTGAGGAAGTTCACGTCGCTCATCATGCCCTTGGCGCTCTTCCAGCTGATTTCCTTGATGCCCTTCAATATGGCCACACACTCGCACACCACTTGCACCGCGGCGGGGGGCGTTGCGAACGAACGGATCTCAGTAATCTGCGCCTTCTCCAGCTCGGACAGCGCACGACGCGCTTCCTCCAGTGCTGGCATCGCATCGGCCAGAATCTCCTCGGCCTCATCCTTCTCAATGGCAATTTGTTTGCCTTTGATTTCGACCTCCACAGATTTCTCAGATGCCTCCGCCTTCTTGGTATTGGCCTTTAGCGTCGACGACTCTATCGTGACCAACATGGCCTCGCACTCCTCGGACGCAACGGCCACGTTCTTCTTCTGCTCCGTCACTATGATGCGCAGCTCATCAATCTGCACAGATGCCTCTTCGATTTTCTTGATGCCCTCGCCGAGGCGTTCTCGCTGCTGGTTAATATGCTTGTGCTTCTCCTCTGTCGCGTGGAGAAATGAAGTCGATTAGTCACCGCTGCAGTGGCTGCATCAATATGCAACGCGACTTACCCAGCAGTCCCAGATAGGTGTTGATGTAGTCCAAATAGTGTTTGGGCGTCACAAAGTTGCTGCGTCTCAGTTTCGCTTGGTATTCCTTGGAGTACTCCTGAATGGTCAAATGCACATGCACCACGTGCTCAACAATCGCTTCGCGATGCAGTGCTGGTATCAGAGCGTGCTCGGTCAGGAAGAGCTTGGCCACGGCGTACAGAGCCTGCTTGGGCCAGGGGAATACCCAGTCTATGTAGGTGCTGCCAATCAGTCCAGGGAAACTGCGGCAACGATTGCGCAAGGCATCGCCGGCGGGCGACATGCACAGCACCACGTGCAGGTTCTCGGCACAGCAGCGCAGGAAGTACGCCCAAACAGAGTCCCTGCGGGGGGCAGATGATTAGAGGGGTATCGAAATGAATTGTATGCCTACTTACTTGGAAGCGGATAAGCCCTCCTCCTCGGCAAATTTGCGCACTTGATTGACAATGCCGTCCTTGTCCTCGTCTGTGAACAGCGCCGGCACCTGACCCACGGTCAGAATGTTGTTGATCAGCTCCAGGAAACCCTCCTCGGCGATCTGGGCTGCTGTGAAAAGGAACACGACCTTTTTGCGCTTCACTCCCGCAATGTTGTAGAGTATCTTGAGATCCTCACGGAAGGCAGTCTCATTGTAGCCACGCGATATGGTGATCTCGAACACCTCACACTCGGCCGCAAAGGAGGCGAGGCGGGTGACGCACTTCTTGCCACAGCCACCGACGCCGACCAGCAGCACGTGGCCGCGATTCATGCGCAGCGTGCGATGCACGCGCGTCAAGTGCTCGAGGCAATCTTCGAAGAGCACCAGCGTCATTTTCTGCTTGCGCTCGCAGTACTCGTCCAGGATCTCGGTGAACAAGTGGAAGACGGCATTGTAATCGACGAGATCCTCGTAGTGGCGCGGCTCCGACTCGTTGGTGAAATTGCGGAAATCACCGAAGACAAGAGGATCGCGCAGCACATAGTCCTTGAGCGAGAGTACTACTTCTATACCTTCTCCCTCCTCCTCCTCCTCCTCGTCTTCCTCTTCGCCTGTCGCTGTATTAGCGTCCTCGGCGAAGGCTTCGAACATTAGGCGCGCCTGTGCCTCTGCAGCAGCGGCCTCCAAGTCAATGAAGCCATGCTCTTCTTCGAATTCAGGCGGGAAACGTTCTCCCACCTCGATTTCCAAGTACTTATTAACATTTTTCACGTCCTGCAAGCGAGTGACTAGTTGAGCTGACGAAAGTGAAAGGTAAGTTGCGAGGACTTACGTTCTTGCTGATGAGGCGATCGCATATAATGCGGGTGAATTCGTTGCGCCAGACACGAATAAACTCACGCAGATTCTTGTAGTTGATGGGGAGAATCAAGAGCATGCCCGCAAAGATGCGCGACAGATCCTTCAGATTGAAAATGTAATGGAATTTCGAAGGCGTCGGCGGCAGATCCACAATGACCAACTACACGCCGAAGAGAGCAGTAATTAGAGCAGACAGTTGGCAGTGGTAATGGAAACGGCAGTCGCCTTTCACAGCCCCAGAAAGGGGCACTACACAAATCAATTTTATCTCGACTACTCGCAATATGCATTCAAATGTTGAGCAAGCTCCTTGAGAGGAACCTGAAGAGCAGTGCAGACGAATGCTTGCAACGCGCGAGTGGCGAATGGAAGGGCGAGGGCGGTGTGCTGAGCTAAGGTGAGAAGGCGGACGCCGTCTTGCCGTCTTGCTGAATTTACAGCCATTATCGAGTTGCAGCCATGGCCGGAGCTGAGCAAACGGCAATTCTATTCAAATAATTCATTTTATTCCATTTCGTGCGACATTAATATCTTTTGCCTGGCGCGTCGAGTGTGTAAAGAAGACATACGAACTCGACAGGCCTCGCTCCACTCTTGCCAGCCACTGCAGGTGCGAGTAAATCATTTTTCTCTATTTTATATTTCCCTTTTTTACGTTTTTTTTTTTTTTTTGGTTATTGAGCAACTGGCGCTGCTTGAACTCGTTGTGGCAATTGTGGCGACAAATGCATTTTTATCTGAACGCAATGAAATGCGATAATATTTTAGTGTCAACAATTGTTAAAAGCACCATAAACTAATGCTTCTGCTTACGAGAACTGCCACGCCTTCTGCCTCCACACAGAGGGCCATCTGCAGTTCAATACTTGAATATAATCAAATTTTGCTCTCTGCCGACAGAGAGAGCGAGAGCGAGAGAGAGATGTGCTGGCTAAGATAGGCGGAGCACACGGACGGACATAGACACAGTCAACTAGGCAGCAGTCGAACCGGGTGACCATTGTGTAAAAAGGCCAAACAGCAAATGGCAATGGCAACGGCAACGAGAACGACAACGGCACTCGCCTTCCCCCCTCCACGCCATCCGACGCTGGGACCTTACTCAGTTGTACTCGAAAGCGCAATGGAGCAGCAGCCAGGAGTGGCAGCGGCAAGGAGGACTCTGCTCGTCGCAGTGCATTACAGACCATTGAATAATTTCCATTGTATGGCGTCGAGGCAGCAAAGCAGATTATGAAAAATTGACGTTATTTGCATATGTAAATCGAATTTCATAAAATTTGTGAGAGATTTTAAAGCGGCGTTCACAGCGCGATAAATCTCTTTGCTCTCTCTTTTTTTTTTTGGTGTTGCTCGTGGGGCGCCACGCCCGCCACAAATTCTTAACATTTCGCTATGAATTTCGACGAATTCGGCACAATAATAATGTGAGGGAAAAGTGCGAGTATCGAGTAACAAACCTTGAATAGCTTGAGCGTCATCTCAACAATCATGTCGGCAACCAGCATGAATCGCTGGGCGAACTGCGTATAGTTCAGATGACCCTTGAAGATGGACGAATAGATTTGTATGAGCGACTCGTCGTTGGGGAACACAATGTTGTAAGTGGAGAACATGCTGATGAAACGCGGATCGACCTCGTTGCGACCGCCGCCTGCGGTGCCCATGGCAGCGTAGAATGTCATATCCTTAAACTTCTTCCAGTTGAGATCCTTGTCACGGTCAAACATGCCGCCCCGTTCAAAGAACAGCTTCAGCAGCGCAATGGGCTGTTGAGTGCCATAGCTGTGATGATGGGAGGCAACGGATACTTCACTGACAGTCTGTCCCTGGCACAGCTGGGCGTGTGTGCCGTACGATGATATCGAGAGATATACTCACTCATCAACCTGAGGCATGTTCATGTCATCAATAAAGCAGGCAATTTTCTTGCCCATCGGTGGGCCGTACGTATCCTTGGTGCGTTTCTCGACTGCGGCCTCCAGTGTGCGTTGCACATCCAGCGACGAGGTTCTCGATGAAAAATTAATATTGAGGATGATCTGACAAAGGGATGGGGAAGGCAGCAATATTAGTGCTTAGCTTCACGTCTATGCCACACCACATTTTTCACTCACATTGACAGATGGATTCAGATTCCGCAAATATTGCATGATAGTCGCCGTCTTCGATGTGCCCGCCTCACCGACAAGGAGCACAGGTCTTTTGATCTGGGGCAAAGGTAAGAACAGTCAAAGAGTTGTGGAACGTCTAGTGCATTACTCTAGCTCAACTTACCTCACTCATGAGGCCGAGCAAGCGATTGGTGCGCGTATTGTCCACGGTGGGCACGAGAATCTCACTGAACTTCACAGTGGGATCGTGAGTATAGGGCTTGACCACCCACTCCCAAGCCATCCAGCAGTTCTCGTTGATGTCCCAGAAGTAGTCGTAGAGCGTAGGCTTGCCTTGCGGAAACTGGCCGCCCGAGGCGGGCGACTCGTGTGTGTCCTGCACCAGCGGGAAGCCGGCAATACGTTTCATGTACTCATCGAATACGATTTGATGCTTCTCCAGCAAGCAGGCGCCCAGCGAGCCGTAGACAGACTGCAGGAAGCAGCACTCCAAGCTGTCCGTGTTGTAGACCTTGAGCACTGGCTCGTCGGAGTTCTTATTGTCGGACGGTCCGTAATTGGGCAGCATGGCGTCGTAGAGATTGCAGAACTGCGTGACCATATTGAGGTCCGTCTGCAAGATTACCATCTTCAGGGGATTGCCCTGGGTGGTGCCGTCCAAGCCCTCCAAGATGAAGGCTATGGCGTTCGTAATTATCTTCTCGAAGAAGTCGTTGAGCAGCTCCCGTTGCGGCTCGGGTCGCGTCAGCAACCAGCGCTGCCAGTAGGGCGCGTAGCGCAGATTCTTGGGGTCCACATAGACCATGCCGGCGCGGGAGACTGTCGCTGGCGAGGCATAATACAAATTGCCCACCTCGAAGAGCAGGGCGCAATAGTTCTCGAGTCGAATGCGCTCGCCGTTTGCCAGAGTCAGCAGCTTGTTGTCATCCATTACCGAGTTCATGTTCTCAATCCAGAGTGCATCGACGTCGCCATCAAAGCAGGCATAGCGTCGCTCCTGTTTGCACAAAATAGCGTGGGGCAGTGTTGGATTGCATTAGCCTGAGTGTGTTATTCAATGCCCGCGGATTCTGATTGCATCTGATGCTGCTGCTGATGATGGAGATGGTGCTGACAGTATCATCATCATCACCATCGTCAACATCATCATCGACATTGCCAGCGGCAAAGCTGCTGTGCGAGAGATTACCTTGCAAAGTCAAATGGCTGAGTAACTACAGGAGTCGGCAGGCGGAACAGTTTGTTTAGCCATTGCCGCTCTGTGAACCGCAGGTTGTGCAATGGGATTTATTAGCGAATGGCGTGATTTCCGCATGAATGATGCACACACACACACACACACGCCCACTGGTACAGTAACAGAGGAGCACATAGCGCATACAGTAACAACACCATAACCCAACCACATTCTGCACTTCGCGCCAGTAACTTTCAGTCAGCGTCTGAATTGACACTGAACGTTCTCGGCTTTTACACGTCTGGATGTACATGCGCAAGTGTGCGTGTGTGTGTGTGTGTGGGTGTGGGGAGGGGGGATTAGCTACTGTTGCACTTCAATTCAAATGGGATTACTATAGCAGCGACGGCGACGCGACATGTGACCTGCCTACAGTCCTGACAGCAGCCAGCAGCCAGCGACTTCAGAAACCGTGAGGTTGCGGAGGATATTGCTCTACTTACCTCACGCTCCAGTGGCCTATTCATTTCGCGGAATATATTTGAAAATAATCCATCGATCCAATCGCGCGTCTCCATATCCAAATATCCATACAATTCGATTACCGAGCATGCCTGCGAGATATTAAAGCGAAAGAGAATCAAGTTGAGTGTATAGAAGAGTGTTGCCAAATGCCTCTTATTAAGCCATTCAATGCTTGCATTTAGCTTAAGTTGTTTCCTTTTTCCTACTAATAAGTAGTTTCCATTGAATTTGACAATTTCATATGCACTTTTGTCTGAGTTGGCTGAGAGCAACAAAGGCACGAACGAAGTCGTTGGGCAACTCCCACTATGCACAGTGGAATTAATGTGATGAAATTGGCTGTGAAGTATTCAAAAGCTAGTCTCGTCTAAGCCAAGAGTTTCTATTTTTTAATTAAACAATAAACATTTTTTTAAATATACTTTAAAGTGTCATTCTCAAATCGTTTTCGAAAAGTTCTTCCCATAGTGCGCTGCTAAACGGTTTCCATTCTCATAATGGGCGAACTTGACATAAAAACAGAGAAAGAAATCGAAGCAATTAAAAGCACAACAACGCACTTTGTATTCTCTATCAGCATGAATAAACTGAGAATATAGACGAGAAATGCAGCAAGTTTAGTGATGTTCCCTATAAGATATGCGAGTGAAAACTAAGACTGCTTGTCATTTAAGCAGGTGCTCTCAGTGCGCTGGGCAATTAAGCTGCTATGCCCAATGCCAGAGCAATGTGCGAATTGGAAGTGGAAGACAAAGTAATTTGTGTGAGTGGAGGAAGCGGAAGCAAAGGGAACAACGTGTCGGACCACTTACCTTGGGGTTAAGCACAGTGCACTTGGTGGGCAAGCTCATGTGGGTTTGCGCTTTGATCAGAGCATTTATGACGACAGTTTTTCCGCCACCTGTTGGACCCACAAGCATGGTTGAGTGTCGGGTCATCATGGTCTCGTACATTTGCACCACTTTGTCTTCCTGTTGCTCCCCCGGGCAGGGCGAGGTAGATGGTATGTTAAGGCAAAGGTGAAGGCGTTGCCGTTGCCGTTGTTGGGATTTTGTTGTCATAAATGATGTTGCCAGCGGATGGTCAGCAGAGGCGTACCGGGGCCAAGCGCCATGACATCAGTTGGCCAGCAGTTGACATTGTGTGCGACATTTGTGTCATTTGTGCAACGTTTTGTTTGATGGAAGTGGCAAAAGTGCGCCGGCCAAGGTGGCCGGCGTGCAGGACGAAACAGAGAGAAAATTGTATTAGTGAAAATTGTCAGCTGCGAGGAGCCAAAGTTAAAATTAGATGTAGGCGGCCCGCCCCGTGCTGCAAAATGCTTTGTAACATTTCCGCCATTTGCGATTATGCGAGCAAGCGCAATTTACAAAGTGTCAAAGTGTCAGGGCTGACAACGGGACTGCGGCCAGGACAACTACTTCTTTAACTCGGCTGCGACCGCTGCTGCTTTTCGCTTGTCAGCAGTGTCATGACTCGGCAGAGTTACACAACTGACAACAACAAGAAAGCCAACGGGAACGCACCCTGCAAGCACACACACACACACACATACCTGATCGGGCAGCAGAATGTAACCATCGTTGACTAGAACGTGTCGCACCGCCGCATTAAAGTCCGGATAGCCGATGCGCGGGCAGTCGATGCCAGGAAACAGATCTTTAATCAGACCCAGAAACAGTGGCACGTCTTCGAATATGAATTTGGGAAAGTTCATGTCGCGCAGCACACGCATCAGCACCACAGCCTCGGGCAGATCCTCCGACTGTCGCTTCATGACACCTGCCATGCGGAGCACAGAGTTTAGCGAGCGTAAGCCCCAATCGTAGTGGCACTGCTTTGACAGCTGCTCCTGGGCGAGCGCGTACAGCACAGTCATCTTCTTGGCCAGCACCTTGGCCGTGAGGAAGCCGTCCGAGAAGAGCGAGATGAGGCAAATAAGCTCCAGATCGGGCTTGATGCAGGTGACAGGTCGAAACAGCGCCTTCACGGACTCCGGCAGCTCTGTGCGGCCCGCGTAGCCGGGATTCATCGTCACGAAAACACCGCACTTCGGATCCATGCTGATCTCAACGCCTTCAAACTGTCAAATTGCATGGATTACAGTCGCTGGCAATTGGTCGTCAACACTTAGATACGCACCACAAAACGCTTCAGTTTGCGTATTAAGGCATTGCGAATGGTCTGCAGCTGCGTGGAGATGACACTGAGCACGGAGATGTCAATGCGATTGAACTCATCGAAGCAGCCCCAGGCGCCGCACTGCACCAGACCCGACAGAATCGTGCCCACAGCCCGGAAGTCCATGCCCTCGCCGCAGTTGGTCACCATGCAGAGCAGTCCCATTGCCTTGGCGAGGTCCTTGACCGTCTCGGTTTTGCCTGTGCCCGCTGGACCGGCGGGGGCGCCGCCCAGGTTCATGAGCAGCGCTTGGGTAATGGTCAAATATATGCGATCTGTGAGCGGTGTGATGACCAGACGTCCGTTCAGACCCATGTATTCGTAGCCGTAGTCGAAACTGCCGGAGCACTGGATGACGTGCAGATTGTCGTAGAACTTGACCCAATAGAAGCGCAGCTGGCTCTCCCAGCTGAACTCGCTGGCGTCCAGCACATTGTCGCGCACAAAGTTGTCGATGATGTCGCGAGCGTGCACGTCGATGGTGCAGATGGCCTTAAACTTAAGACGATCGTTGCGCGACAGATTGGAGCGCACCTTCAGCACCAGCTCCTCGATTTGGTGGTTGCTCTTGCCGAGGAAGTCCTTCATGGCGCGCATGTTGCCGTGGTTCTGGGCCTGATCGAACGCCTCCTCGACCTCGGCCGTCCACCAGACTTGACTGGCCGCCAGGCCGACCATGCCCTGGTAGTTCATTAACCAGTCCGGCCTGTGTGGAAATCGAAAGTGCCCGATGACTGTCAATTTAATACAATTGGCCATAAATATGCCGGGACATGCGCCCCACGGCTTACACAAAATGAAATAATAAATCGCGTCAAATGACAAAATTATACAGCCGCAAAGGCTCAGTCAGTCTCAATGTAAATCGCTGGCCATAAAAGCGGAAGCAGTCCTTGTCGAAATCACAGTCCGAGACTCGCTGAGCTGCCTTCGCAGGCCACATAGGATGATGATACATGCGCAGTGTGTCTGTGTGTGTGATTTTTATGGTATTCACTTACCTTGAAATTACCAGATCGGTGCCGAAGTCGTAGATGCAGGTCTTGCTTATGTAGCGATTCGCGCGACGCATTTCATCCAGCACATCGTTCATCCAATGCTCGACGCGACCCTGGGCCCGTACTGTTGTCCGTGGCGGTAACAAAAGACAATAACCACATAAATAAACCCCAGTCGCCAATATCAATAAGTGTATACAAAAACAATAAAACTCGAAAGTACCAAAATTACAACTGCAACAACAACAACAACAGCAACAACGACAGCAAAATAACAACATCAACTGAATGCGCAATCATCTCCAGCAGGGGATAACGGCGGCAGCGCCGACTGGCTTCAAATTAATTAAAAGAAATTGGCCAGCCACGCAGCTAGCCAGTCGACCAGTCGGCCAGTCAGCTAGCCAGCGAGCCCGGCGAGAGCCGAGAACCATAAAAAAGTTCAATTTTAAAATTGGCAATCAGTGCGTAGGGATTGTGTTGGGCTTGCAAGGAAGGAAGGATGGATGGAGGAGGATTGGTCTGAACGGCGCGCGACGCGGCGTATACTTACTGATATTACGAAACTCCATAACCTCGCCCTCGCTGGATATCATGGCGGTAACAACTGTGAGGTTGCCCTCCTTGACCAGGCGCAGAGACTTGACATTGTCGTACATCTGCGGATGTGGAATGAAAATTGTGAAATCAATGCACAGAACGAGAAAAAAGCACTTTTATTTATAAGCCAAATAAATTCATAAAAATTTACCACCGACAATTCCCATTCCCTTCTTCCTCTCTGCCCCTATCGTTGTGTGTGTGTGAGTGTGTGTGTGTGGTGCATGTGTTGCAAAAATTGTGTAATTTCCGCCCTGGACATTGGCCAGAACGCATAAACAGTGACATTAACTTTTATGGCAAGACTCGCTCTTGCTCTTGCTCTTATGCTCAACGCACACACACACACACACACACACGCCCAGTCATACATAAAAATAATGTTGCTGGCAGTTTAGCAAATCTGTTGTTGTCACACCCATACACCCATACAACCATACAACCATACACCCATGCACTCACACCGTAGCTCAGCAAACACATACGCCGAGACATTGACGCCCTCAGAACTCAACCCACCTTAATGATGTGGTTCTGCACTGCAGATGGCTCGCTGCTGCCCAAAATTGAGAGCAACTCATCGGTGGATATGAAATAGAAACGCGGGAAAATGCGACGTTTCGAGTCCAAATATTCGTTTAACGACTTCTGACAATTTTCCAAGCCCAGTCCCAGACCTTGTATTTCCACTAAACGTCCCGGCACTGCACAAAATGGCACCACTAACGGATTTTTGGCACAATCGACCATGATCTGCAATGGAAAGCGAACAAGAGGCAGTTACAACAGTAAATTATTATGAAAAGCAATGAGTACAGCAACAGCAGCAACAACAACGCCAATAATAAATACAGAAAATACCATCAAATATAATACAAAAGGCGGCATATACTATATTGACTGATTACCGACTTACTCGAATACTCTGCCACAAACTACAAGCATCTTGAGGTAAGTGGAAAAATAAGAGACAAAAATATACGCAAATACAATTTGCCAGCACCTGGTTTACTTTTCGGCTTGCCAACATTAATTTATTACCACGAAGTAACTTATCTCAATCAAGATTATAAAGTTCAGTGTGAGCCACAAAGTACAAAGAGCTTGTGAGGCTATCGGAAGGGTATACACACAATGCGAATGTCGGGAGCAAATCAAAATAATAAATCATTTCGTAAATGGCATCAAATATGGCGGCAAATGTTGCAAATGAAACGTAAAGCAAACCAAGCAAGTGGCGAGCAAGGTTAAGTGAAGTTAAGCGTCTAACACAAACACAAATCCACACAGAAGCACCCACATACAAACAAATATATATGTATATATATATATATCCATCGCACACACGCTTTCACACAGAAGGTGAAAGCGTTTGACTCTGGGTAAATACTGTGTGGCGGCTGACAGTGCGTATGTGTAATATATGATGTATGGTGACCGGGAAATGTGCTGTAGTGTGCGCCGCTCGTATTTGTGGGGCAACACAATTACGTATACGCAAAGTGGTCGTTTGCATGCGTATTATGTTTACCGTTAAGTAAGGCGTCGCCATATTGTCGGCGCACATTAAATCAACTCAAATAAATTGAGTAGATATTTTGGCCGTGACAGTGGCCCGATCTGCCCGCCCGATTTGAATCGACAACGAGCCACCAGGACAAACAAATAGTGCACGGCTTTGGCTTACCCGTCGATACGACTTGTCGATGTCATCAAATTTGCGCGCCTCCTCCGGCAGCTGGGTGCGTATGTCGCCGCCGATGAAAATGCCCTCTAAGTAGAGCCACTTGCGCTGCACGACCAGCCACTCGTCGATGATTTCCGAAATATTTGCCAAGGCGCGCTCCCATTTGTTCACCGTGTCCAGGAAGGGGCCAATAAATCTGCAATCAATTGTGATTCGTTAAGCGCCAATTTGGGGCAGAGACTGTACATATATAGGTATACACTTACTGACTGGCGCCCATGGACTGCAGATTCATGGCGTTGTCCTCCAGCACCTGGGTGATTTCATCGACAGGCCCCAGAATCCAGCCACGATCCTCCATGCCCTTGAAGTGCTTGACCACCTTGAAGTTCATGTTGCCCCAGGTCTCCTCCACAGCGCGCACGCCGCGCTCAATCTGCAACTCCTTGATGGCATTGGTCAGTATCTGCTCGGCAATCTCCTGGTACTTGTGCAGCTGCATGGCGAACATATTCTCGAGCGTAAATCGGGCCGGCGACATGTCGAAGAACTGTCCCGTCTTCTCCATCAGCTGCAGCCAATGGCGCTCGCGCAGTGCCTCATTTTTGAGACTGACCATCAACGGCACCGTGGCCTTGAATTGCTTCATGTGTGTCTCCAGTTGAATGCCCATCGGCAGTGTGCGCACCTGTTAAACAGCAGTCAAATTGTAGAACACACCGCAGAGCGAAAGTACAACGGCGGCAGCGCGAAAGGCGGAGGGGTGCAGTTAAGTGGAGCGGGTAAATGGTTAGTTAGCGACGTCAAATCAGTTGAAACAATAGTGCGGTTGCTGCGTGCTGCTAGCTGTGGTTGCAGCCGCATTGAATTATGACGAAAGCGCCATCCTGTGGCTATGGTTAGCGCAATGAAGGGCCTGCTCTGTGCTGCTGTGTTGTTGTTGGGCTGTTGGCCAAAAAGCGCAGTCTGTTTACATTGGCACGCGCTGCCCTCTCCCTCTGTTTGCAAATGGAAAATGCATAGCTGGTTGGCTGCCTGGCTGGCCGGCTAGGCAGGCCGGCATAAATTAAATACGAGCAGAGACAACAGCAGAACGGTGCACAAACACACAAACACACAGACACACAGACACGCATACAAAGTTGTCAGCAGCAGCGAGAGCGAGCAGGACGAGCCAATCCACTGGGCGCTGCTGGACACCGCTGTCGTCGATTCGACACCCGTTGGCATTTTAATTATTTTCAATATTGAACAAATTGATTTGCATTTTGGGACACTGATTATGCAACAGCTTCCGACTAGGTCTACCCTACGACGCACAACCGTCCAAAATTATGCATGATAAAAACTGCATTAAAATGTGTGCATGTCGTCTGATTATATTCAAATTTGCCAGCACACTGCGCTATTTATATTAATGATAAAGTAATGAAATAGTTTGCATGCTAATCTATGCATGCAATCATCATCCACAGATATGACTATGCATTGCCCGCCAGCAAATTGTGTGTGCCACAACACTCCCCCTTTCCCTTCTTCACTTGTACTGCCACAGCGAGCACAACTCGCTTCATTTGTATGGACAAAAGTTTTTGGCGCGACAAACTTTTCGCTTGGACAGAGAAATTCCTCAAAAACTTGTTAGTGAAGTAAATAAATCAATTTGTCATAATCAGTTTAGGTGCAAAATTTCATCGCTGCTAGGCCAAATTTCACTTTTCTTCTTGCTGCAAGAGCGCCAGAGAAAGTTTTGCGAAATGCGACTGCAAAGATATTGCTTGGAAGCAAGTACTCAAATAGTTGAGCAAAAACCCCTCACTGCTCTGCTGTACTGCTGTAAATACATTTAAAAATTTAATCAGAGATTTTACATGACCCACCCCACAGCGAAGCGTGGCCAACAGGGTATAGAAGTCGAGTTTGCATCAACGCTGAGCACTCAGTTCTAAAAGTATTTGGCCGTGTTATTGTTTTTACGCCTCCGTAATTTTATGAAAATTCAAACAGGCCGAAAACTTTGCCAATTAGACAAAGTTTTGTATCACGACCGGCGTTTTGGGGGGCGCGACTTACCGCTTTGGTCATCTTTCGGAATTCTTTCAGATAGCTCTCAACGCCCTCTGTTAGGAAAGTTGGATCCAAATCGACCCACAACGTCTTGGCCCAAATCTCGCGACCGTTCTTTTGCGATCTGTAGAGTTTGTAGATCTGCAAAGGCAATTCGGCAATTTGGTTGAACGACTCAGAATAGCTGTAGAGATTATTGCATTACTTGCTGCATGCCTTCGTACTCGGCTTGGACACGTCCAAACTCGTGGTAGTCGACCATTGGCATATCAAAGAGACGCTCCGCATTCGCCAGCTCTTGGCGTCGCTGTTCTCGCTCCTCAATTTTATGACCATACGGATCCATTAGACGCACACCACGCTCGAGCTCCGGACCCACAGAGCCCGGTCCGTTCTCATCCCAGTCCTTGATGAACTCGTCGAGCTGTGCGAAGAGAATAAAGTTAGTGCAGTGGACTCGTAAAGTGGCAGCATTTGATTGTTGCGCTTTGTGCAGCGTCTGCACTGCACTGTTGCCACACCCTCTTCATGCCTTAATTCAAATAATAAACACTTCAAGTTAATTCATTTTACGCTGACGACGCCGTTGCCGCTAACAATTGACAATAATGGTTGAGCGCGCGGAAAAATCCAATTAAAATGCCATTGAAAGGAAATAATAATAGAGGGAAACAAAACAGAATTGCAGAAAACGCAAAATTGCGGAAATGCTGGGCACAACAGTTAGCTTGGAACAGTTAGCAATGCTTGTCGGCTCCCCTGCTAATCGTAAGCGGCATCAGCGGCGGCTCGACAACTTACATCATCGCAGAATACTTCGATTTCGCCGGAAGTCATCTCGGCGAATTTTTGCTTAATTGGTTGCAGCTTCTCCGACCGATACAGCGCCGATAGAAACAGACGCTTCCAGCGCTTCTCCAGATGATGAGCCATCAGCATGTCCTCGTACGAGAACTGCAACAAAATATATATAAAAGAGACATGAAAATAAAACGCAATCACATAAAAATTAAGCAATGTCCTTCAATTATTGCTGAGTGCAAATAATAATCATGAATAGTGCCGAATTCCACTAACGAGCAGTCGACAGCCAGCCCTCCCCCCTCTTCCTCTCTCTCTCTATCTGCCTTGTTCTCTGCTTCACACACACACACACACACAAACACACACTGTCGCCGCAGCTGCAGAAAAGGAAGACAGAAAAAGTGTAGCACAGCTTTCAGGGCCGCCGCCACAATTGGTCGCCGTTGCATAAATTTTCATGTTGCCTTTGCAGCTATTGCGTTGTGCGCTCGAATGTGTGCATTCATTCATTAATTTATATAAAATGCAAGTTAATTCCGTTTGTCTGGCCAGGCCGGGAACGGCGACAGGAGCAGGAGCAGGAGAAGGCTAAGCGCGGCAGCCACAAGCGAAATCCCATCAATAAATGAACGAACCCAAAAATGCTGAGCACAAAGCCGTACATCCGAGCACACATATCATACCGTGTGGCCAAAAAGCGGAGTAGCATCCTCGGCTGTGGGTGAATTTATGTAACCATTTCGTGTGTTATCCGCCCCTGTGCCCTCTTGCACTGCGGAAAGGCATTTTCAAATGACGCTCACTGGCCACCGAATATGCATATGTAAACAGTGCGGAGCTGCAGACCGCGACGGCTTTAAGGGATTTTTTCTATCTAAAACTGCTCATTTGAATACACAAACAAGCGAATCGAGCAACTCGCAACTCCTAACTCCCAACTCGAACTTGAGCAACTCGCAGTTGTGAATTTGATTAAACCAGTGAATCTGCTGCTGGTTAACACAAATTCCAGCAACTGGAGTAGGAGTAAAGTTTGAGTAGATCTGAGCGGATCTGCATATCTTACCCATGGAACGCAAGTAGATTGAGCAAAAATAGAGCAATCGCTTACCATTATTTGATGTTCGCTCAGCACGGTGAATGTTTCCTGCATTTCGTGAATCTTCTGCTCATTTGTCAGTGTTGTCGATTGCACTGTGGCAATCGTTTGCATGACCAGCTTAAAGTCCTCCAGCTCACGCGTGGTTTTATTCAGATTCATGCTCAACGTCTATTTGCAAGAGTAATTCGGATTATGATGGAACAGCGATGTGTCATACTAAGACTGCGGCAACTCACTTTAATCTCATTACGCATCGCCCGCATGTTGTCGTTGACATACCGCAACAGCTCCTCCCCTAGTATGGTGCACCATTCCTTGGCGTGGTGCATGATGCTCGCGAGCAATGGCTTCAAATTAATGCGCACACATCGCACAGTGTGGTACTGTTGCATTTGTTCCAAGGTGGTCACAATGGACGAGTAAAATGTAAATTTCTCATCGATTTCGACCAGCGTCACTTGTCGCTCGACAAACTTCTGGCATATCACATCCTTCTCGTAGGCCCACAGATTGAAGTACTTGCGGAATCTAGTTACAACCGAATGCATCCACATCAAATCGACTGTCAATTGATTTGCATACACATACAATATGTATGTGTATTTCTACTTACTGGGCCACAAAGCTCTTCGCTTCCTGTACAATTTTTTGCGCCAAGTCGTGAAGGTTGATGATGAGATTGACGACATCTTTGATGCCAACAACGTCCTCGTAGAAGGTGTAATTAAACTTCCACTGCGCACCGGCGTCAATCAGTGGACAGTTTATGCAAGTGCCGCTCATCCAGCGCGTAAACAATTTCAGACTGTGGGCCATCAGCAAGTCGTTTGAGAATATCTCTAGCCATTGCATTGAAGCCTTACCGTTTTAAAAAGTCCTTGGCCGCTGTTATAATCACACTCTGCAGCTCGTTGGCCGAGGGCTCTAGCACAATTTCGGACATCAGCAGATCGGCGTTGACCTCGAACATTGGCTCAGTGGACAGCAGGCGATTAATATAGCACTTCAAGTTCTCATAGGTCATGCTGCAACAAAGGAATATCTATAAAATCTGTATGAATTGTGTTGTTGGCATACCCACTCGATAATGCACTTGAACGTCTCCTCTTCCCAAAACTCGTAGTAATTGCGCATCTTTTCGGATCGACCGGTAAATGTGCCCAGCACCAGACTCTCCAATTTGATCAGCACAGGCCCCAGGGAGTCGTAGAGTTGTTTCATGCGAGCCGCTTTGTGATTCCTGGAAGCTTCCAGCAGCTCGAAATATCCCTGACATTTGTAGACACCTGTGCCACAAGCGAATTCTTCCTTTTTCTTTTTCTCGTCGTGCTCCTCGACTGCCTGCATAATTGTGACAAGCTCTCCAGTGGCCGATCTAAATGTACGTCCAGTTGAGGACTTAATGGATCCACTCCTGGGCTGAGCATTTTCCTGGCCTTCCGCACCCTCAGCCTCAGCTTCAGCCTCAGCCTCTCGCAAATTTGTCTCTTCGTCGAGATTGAATAAATTAAAGCTTTTGATCTGATCAATCCGGTCGCGCAAGTCGAGGCGTATGAAATTGATTTGCGACACAATTGAAGTCAATTTGCGCAACTGCGAGTTGATTTGATCGCAGAACTTGCTAATATTAAATGATATCCAAGTGTAGCGTGCCACGCCCATTTGTATGAATAGCTCCGTGTCGTAGATGTGTTCTCGCAAGAACACCACCTCTGACAACGACAAGTTGCCAATGATTGCATTGTAGCTGTTGATAACCTCCGTCAGTTTTTCATAGTCTTTGAACAGAATTTCCTTCTTCATGATTGCCGTTCGCAGCACTGTGGGCAGTGTGAAGCCCAAGTGCTCAAACAGTTGGCCCTCGAACATTGTATCGAACACCTCACGACTTAAATTGACCACGAAATTCGAGTCGTACTCGATGAGCACTTTGTCGCCGACGATTTCCTTCCATATTGGCAGCTTTTTCTGCGACGTTGCTCGAAGGAGCACTGCAATAAGAAAGCACGCAAGTTAACAATCGGAAATATGCAAATCGATGAAGTGGAAATATCAATATGATCCATAGAAGACCAATTCAACTGGATGTTAGGTCTGGAGCTGAGTTGAATGTCGATTAATTAGGTATATTTGTATCGATTAAAAACTAGAGATGGTTGTAACATCTGGAGTCTAAAAGAGAACCTATCGATAATCGCACTAAAGAACTAGTATATAGCAACCATACCAATTTGCTTCTAAGTTCAATTTGAAACTTATGTGGAATGTGTACAACAAACAATCACTGCGAAATTAACAAAGTGCTGTGCTTAACAACGCAGTCAGTGGGAGCAATTGGATTCACATATTCAGCTTACTAATCAAGATGAGGCGTACTCACGTTCACAAATCTGTACACATTCGCGATCTCTTGTTGTAATATCTTTGGCTTTTTTATCCTTGATGGCATGCAAAAAGGCGACTGCTTTATTCAGCTGCTGGTTCGCATTCCGAGTCTTGCCAACCATCCACATTATCATCGCTGTCAACACAGTGAACCTGTTGATTTTACACAGAAATCCAATGTTGGTGCCTTCGACGTCTTGCTGCGAAGTATTATCCTCCTCTTCCGCAAAACTCGTTTGCGGACTCAGATTTAAGTCCGTCGATAAATCCACCATGCTCATTATGGCACTACCTCCAAATTGAGAATTAGCCTGCGGTAATGAATTGCCTGCATTCTTGGATCTAAGCGTTTGCGTTGCATCCGATATGTAGCTTACTAGTTGAGGAATTGGCATTTCGTTAGTAGCAATCCAAATAGAGAAATAGGTAATGGTAAGTTACCTGTTTCATCTTTGCAAATCTGTATGTTCAGTATGTTGGATCTATTGGTGTGATTTATCGTGAATGTGGCGTTCTGCATGTACTTCTCAAAGAGCATTTTCTCGAACTGGAATAGCACCGTCATTAACTCAAAGTATTGCTTGAAGGCGCTGCGCTTCAGAAAGCTATTCGCCATTGCTGGATCGTTCTCGAGACTCTTGAAGGCCATCACCGAGTTCTTGAGCTTCCTACCCAACGAACGTACCCAACAAACGGCGCTGATTTTGGCTGGCTGTAGCTTTGGCATGGGCGGCGTCTTCTTGTTACTCTGTGGACAAATGCAAAAAGCAATTAACTCTTTATACCTGGCAGTTGGATTCAGAGGAATCTCACTGTGAAAACAGCTTCCACATTGTTGATTTCGCTGATGAAGAATCGTAGCAGATTCTCGTGTTTGGTGGAAACAAACTCCTGTAAAACCTTTCTGGTGTCAATTGTATTCGCATTCGTTAGCAATTTGATGCCCTTGTCCGCTGACAGCAGTGAGTTGATGCTCTGATCAATAACTGTCTTGGCTTCCATTTCCAGCACCTCGAGGCGTTTGTTGAACTGTTCCAGCGAATACTCCCAGTTCTCCCAGTTGCTCGGCAGGAACATGTCGTAGTCAACGGTGCGTATGAGATCATCCAAGAGTCGGTAGATCTTTCGCATGAGATTGTCCACAATGGCCGGATCGGTGATCAGCGCCTTCAAATTGTGGCCAAACAGGTTCTCATACTGTATGAAGACGCGGCCAACATAGGCTATATCGACAGCCACGCGATATATGTGATTCACTTCGTTGAAGAGCTTGACGCTATCGAATTCCCAACGCGATCCGGCGCCCGATTCCTCAATATGCTGGCGACTTATCTTATAGGCCTGCTTCCAGCAGCGCAATAAGTTGGCGCAATTGTTGGCTGTTTCATAAGTATAAGTGGCTGAATACCTGATATATAAATAAATATTCAATTATCAGAGTCAGAGGTCAACATGCTCGTTTCAATACGCACCGGAAAATGTTGTCAAAGTTGATGATCTTCTTGACCTTCTGCACGAACACATTGGAGATCTCGCAGAGTAGCACTTGCATTTCGGGATCGCGGCAGTAGTAACTGGACATGGTCCAAATGTGACGCAGTCCCACCATCACATTCGGAATTTGCAGCACTGACATCTTGAAGCTATCATAGTTGCGTATTTTCTAAACGGAAATGCTTATGTTGGCAATGAACTGCAATCTTTGATTAGCTGAGCTTACCTCCAAATAGTCTTTAATGGTGCTCAAGTAGTCCGAGTTCTCTTTGGCCAGCTTGAAGCGTTCTTCGGTTAAGCTCACCATATTGTTCCAGTCTGCCAGCACCTTGGATCCGCTGCTGGTCAAGCGATTCAGCACAGTCATCACGAATTCGGTTTTCAGCTGCTCGAGCGTGCCGTAAAGATCTATTTCCATTTTGTGCCAATAGCGATACTCAGCCATCGGCGTGAATTCGTCCAGTTTGGTGTCCTTCAGCAACTTCATGGTTTTCAGCAGATACTTTATCCAGCCGTCGACGACATCTTCTAGCTGCACTTGTGTGTATGTGGGAATGAGATCCAGTCGCTTTGGATCAATTGGCACACGAATGATGGCTTCTTCGAACTCGGTCTCCTCCTGGTCGGGCAGCACATATGAAGTGGGCAGATTGAAGGCCCACACAATGTGATTGATGGTCCAAACGATTTCGCTATCGAACTCCTCCATCTCCTTGAGCAGTCGCCGCTGGATGGGCATGATGCGAGGCGGAGTTGTCTGCTCGGCCGCATGCTCCGCTGCCACTCGGGCCTTGGTCTCATTGAGTAGCTTCTCCCAGCGCTCGGCGATGGTCAGCTTCTCGGGCTTTTGCTCCACTGTAAATCAGTTACAAGTGACACCGTGATTGCAATCGAAATATGTTAAACAGCTTACCCTCTTCCTCGGAGGATGACGGCACCTCTATGACAACAGGCTGGGCCTCCTCGTCATCCTCTGCTTCGGGGGCAGCTTCTTGCTCTGTCGCCTGCTTGGCTGCCTGCATTTTCTTGGCTTGTGCCTCCATGGCCTTTTGCTTTCTGAGGAAAGGACCGAATAGCAACAAAATAAATAAGCAAATGAACACAATTAAAGGCGCTCGACATGTAAAATTAACACAAAGCGTAATGAAAAGCAGCAGATAAGCGAAATGAGCAACAAATACCAATAAAGGACAACAAAGAGCTGGACAAAGGACTGCACGACTGCCGCCTCTGACGAAGGCATTTTTTAATGTACATGCCTGCAAAAAAAAAAAAAAAACGAAAAAATGTCGAAAGCGACAACAGCGTGTACGGTTACTGGAACTGCGAGTGGAACTGGTCAAGCGGCATCCTTGGGGCAGCGCTGCGAAAACTCCAATGCATGGCTGAGTGAGGATCTGGCAGGATGTGCCATAAATGTTGGCTTTCAGACCAACGGCAAAGGGTCACAAGACAACGGCGACGACGCCGACGACGCCAACGACGACGACGATGACGACGACGGCGGTGAAGAGGGCGACGCTGGCGCCGTTGATGGCAGCATGAAATCCGATTAAAAATAAAAATTCTTATCGGATGCGCTGTAATTTATGTGCGAAAAGGGTTATGCAGGATCCTCAAAAAAGCGAAAAAAAAAACAACAACAGAGAAACTGTAGCCGCGTCGATGGCAAACAGTGATAAACGCAAAACAAAGGGCAAACGAAAAATGTGCACAAAAAAAAGCAAAAAGAGGAAAAAAATGAAAGACAAAAAAAAACATGAAAAATAAAAAGCCAGCGTTCACAGTCGGAGCACATTCAGCGAACACTTCAGTCAGCATAAAACCAATAAAGCGCGGGTACAACGCCGCCCTCTTCTCCTGACTCCTGATTTGCTCACACCCCCCTGCACCGCTTGCCCCCGCCCATTTGGCAGTGGCCAATGTGAAAAACTGAGCGAGCAGCCCCCACACCGCCGACAAAACGAAGCGAACGCTACTGCGTTGCCTTTGTTAAAAGTTAAATACTTTTGTTGTTTAAGCGCTTTCAAACGAAATTCCGATGGTTTGGATAGCTCCAATAGACCCGGGCCCGATTCCTTGGCCTCGCTCGAAATATCCTCTCCAGCATCACCGGCTGCACTGCCATCACCGCCCTGCCCATCACTGTTGTCCATTTGCTGAGTATCCGGGGTCTCCGGTTCGCGAAATTGAAATTGAAAGGCGCTCCTGTAAACCTGCAATAGAAATAACAATACAACATTCGAAGGGAAAAAAACAGGAAAGCAGCCAAATAATAACGAGATATCATATGTGAGCGAGCAAGTGCGTTTAAAGCGAGCCAATGTGTTTCTGTGAAGGCATTCTAATTGATTTGGCGCGTTGATTTGCCAAAAACCGATTTCCAGCAAATTTCCAATTTATTTTCATGCAAAAAGCAAATATTATGGCAGTTGGGGGGCAGCGTGTTTCGCCCACAGACCGCAAAATTTGCAAGCTGCCAAGTCGCATGGACGCGAGAGACGGGGCACAACCGTTGCGCCAGCCTAATGGAAACCGCAGCACATTTTGAGGCTATGATGAAGCAATTTGCGTCCATGCCGTCCGCTGCTTGAGGCGCCGCTCCAGGGCAGGGGCAGGGGCAGGCAACCAGCAGGGGCAGGAGGATACTCCCGCCCCAGCCGTCCAGGCGACCGCCTGTTGTGCGCTGAAGCGCAAAAATCTTTTGGCAGAGCGTCCATTTTGATAGATGACTGCCTTGTTTTAGGAATTAATTACAATTCGTCACATTTTGTTTTGCGGTTAAGAATGGACACAAGCGTGGGGCTGGAGACTGGCTGGGAGAAGCAATGAACAGACGGATGCTTGAATGGCATCGAAACAATGGCGCCTGTTTCTTCGTTTTCGAAGCCGTTGATTGATTGAATAACGTTTTATGGGGTGTGAAATGAGCGAAAGGGCGCAAATTTGAGTGATTCCATTTGCGGATTGTGTTGTGGCATTAAGTGGTCTCGATGAGCCGCGCTAACTAGTGCATGGGGCTTACCAGGTTCAAGTCGTGTCGCAGCGAATCGATCAGCGAGCCCCGTATTGAGCCCAACAGAAAAAGTAATGGCATTTCGGCGAAGCAGTGCGCAGCATCTCGAAACGAAGCTGTAAAAAATTAACGAAATTAATGAGAAATTGCACACTCCACTGCGCTATCACAATTGACAATATGTTGGCATTAGTTTAATGTACGTGACTGTGCGTGACCAGCCACAAACGGGCAGCACATAAAAGTTTGGCGACACATTAAAGGACCTTAATACATTTGGTATTAGTGGCTCTTAATAAATAAGTATTCCTTGGGCTTAGTTTTGACGGAAATCGGCCGAAGCAGGCACGATTATTAAAAGCAATTTGCTGATCAACACTTAAAGTAACTTACGAATTTCACGGGCGTTCTTGCGCAGTATATATACATATTTAATCTTGGGATCCAGATTGCTGGATGACATTTCACCGAAGTGACAATGGAGCTCTGGAGTCTTTACGTAGGCGGGAACCATTTTCTGCAAACAGCAAGTAAATATTTCTTATGAGTTTTCTGCCGATTGCCAGTTAAAAGTATTTTCTTGCTTACCTTCACCTCAACGTAGACTGGCACATAGTTCTTCTTCTTGGGCTTGCGACCTAGAGAGATCAATAAAAGGAATTAGTTGGGAGCATAAGCGAGTCTGGCACTTGTTTTAACTGCATGCGACTACTGTGCGCTTGTGATTGACGTGCGGAAGGCAGCTGCAGTTTTGTGGCATTTGCATTGCCATTGTCTTGCAGGCGCCATGGCTCCATTTGAATGCAATGAACGGAATGAAACTTTGGTGTTATCTTTGTGCCCGAATAAAGCAAATCAAATGAGTTGCATTCACCGCTCGACGGTGGACGGGGAGTGGCACGAATTCAAATTAAAAGTTGCAAAAGAAATGAATATTAGGCAGGCGAACCGAAATGAGGCTCTTAAATATTTATGATGTGGTGTGGGCAGCCCGCGATTCAAAAGGGAGGACTAAGATTTCCGTTTGATATTAAGTTGGACGCGCAACAAATTTATGCGGTGCATTGAAGTGTTGAAAGTGGGAGGGCGATAGAGTGCAGAGCCGCAAAACTTTCCAAATTAAAAATGGCGCAAACGAACAAAGGAACGTCGCAAAAGAAATGAGTCATAGTTACCGTTTTCCATATCAGAGCTGGCTGCACCAGAAATTAATGTATTTGACTGTCAGATAGATTAGCTACTTTCCGGTTACCGTGAAAGGACTACTTACGTCTGGAGCGGGCCGAGCTCTTGCCGCTGCTGACCACGGTGGCCTCCTCCTCGCCCTCGCCCTCGAACTCGGTATCGAGATCGGTCTCTGCAGTTGGCATATCGCCGCCCTCGGCCTCCGGTTGCTCGGCTTCGGCGGTGGGCTCTACATCCTGGCCGCCCTTCTTGCGTCCCTTGCCCTTGGCACCGCCCTTGGCGCCCTTCCTTTTCCTGTCCTTTTTGTCTGGCACTTGGCGCGGCACTTCCTCCAGCACGGTGATCTCCTCCTCGACGAGCATGTCGAAGAATGTGCGCCACACGTACATGATGACGCGGTCGAGATGCTCCTGCCGCTCATAGCGCTTGTTGAGAAAGTTTTCGACTGCCTCCTGGTTCTTGGCTATCAATGAATTCACATGCTTGGGCTCAAAGACGCCCAGCTGATTGGTAATTATGGTCTTGAGCCAGGTGATGCGTGGCTCATCGTGGATGGTCGAATAGTCTGTGCTCTGCTGCGAGGTATGGGTGGACTTTGCCGATCCGCTCTCCGATAAACCGGACATCGAAGGTGGCTGCTCTCCGCTCCGACTGCGTCACTCTGTGCATATATTTACTTGCTCCCTGCAAGACGTCTGCGGATGAAACGTTGGCTACCCGGCTGGATGCCGTCTTACACCTGTTGTGGTTGTTTTCTGTATCTCCGCTCCTGTTGTTCTTTCAATCAATTTCAGCTGCCTTTGTGCTGTTCGCCGTTTGCTTCCGTTCTTGTTTGTTGTGTGAATGTGTGTGTGTGTGCGAGTGTGCGAGTGTGTGGGATGTGGGGATGTGCGGGTCTGTTGACTCCCGGGCACTTGGCGTCTGCAAATCCTTTTGTGTTACCTGGGACAACGTCTGCGGACGCGGCGAATGCCAAACGTTGCAAGCCAAATATAAACGCTTTGATATGTTGAAAGCGTTGCTCAATTTGTAGCAACGTTATATGAAAAATATTTCATTTCCTTTCATAATATTACCCGGTTGAAGTTGCTTTGATTTTCTGTTTAAAGTTCCCAACTGATGTTTACTCTACGACTGGCGTTGTTGTTGCCCTCCTTGTTGATATTGTGGCGTTGCCTTGGCTGGCTGGGCTGGCTGTTGTTATTGTTGCTGCTTGTTGTTGTTGGCTAAGCAACCAACTCTGTTTAATATAATTTTGCCAGTCGCTTTCGCCCTTTTGCCACCTGTCAGCTGCACTTGCCGGCGTGCAGCAGGATGCGAGCAGTGCGCCAGGGATGGCGTTGGCAAAAGTGTTTTGCTTGCTTCGGGGCGCTCGCGTTGCGTAAACAAAACACGCAACGTTGACTTAATGGCCATGCACATTAGCAACGTGCCCTGCTCGTTGCCAGGCAGTGCAACCTTCACCTCCTCCTCCTCCTCCTGCTGCTGCTGCTCTTCTGACAAGGGGTCAAGTGAATGCGTCGAGCTGGCAAGCCGTCATTGGCTTAATAAACGCTCAAGAGAAAAATACAGAAATAGAAATATTTACAAAGCAATAGCGTAATGGCAAAGCACGTTAACTGCGCTTTACCATTACCAACTGCCTTCAAAGCATTATGAAGGAGTTGGCTTGGAGTGTTGCTGCCTCAGTATTTCATAATTAAATAGCAACGACTCTCATAAGCCAAAGCGACAGCTGTGCTCGTTGCGAATGGAGATGTTGTCGTGTTGCAAATCAATCGCAACCAATGCGCTGCAGCAAGTCAAAGTGCTGAGAGTGCACGCTGCACGTGACCCGTGCTCAACTCTAATTTGCAAAGCATCGAGTGGAGCAGTGCAATCGCGGTCTGTTTGCATTCAATCAAAGTTGGCCAACCGCGCTTAGATAAGCCAAGAAAGGCAAATGTAAGAGCTCGAGAGTATGCAAGTATGCAACTCAGACATATATCTTCTATTGGGTGATTGGTTAGCGATTGAGTTGGCAAACTAATTTAAAGTAGTTGCAATTTTAAATTGGATTCGATTTTACTTTGATTAATTCAAAGACACATGAGCAGGCAATAAGCGCATACACCAAAGACAGACAGAGTCGAGAGTTGCAGGCGAAATTGAGTTGCTTAGGCAACAACGTCTGCCAATAACTCACAAAGTGTAACTTGTTGTTGACATTACCTGTAGCAGATGAGCTTTACCTTGATCTATGCCAGCCGCCAGCGGAACAGCAACAAAGATAGATCCACAGAGTTCAATACTAATTGAAATAAATGAATGTTTTGTCATCGCTGGTTGGTTGGTTGGCTCCACAGCGCAGCTGCTGCCTGAAGTGCCAAAGGCAATCTGAGCATCATTAAAATGCATGGTTCAAACTGTGCGTATACTTAATATAGATTGCTCAAACGGAACGTCGCGACTGTTGACGGCAATACCAATGTCACTGTGGCTCTAATTTTTATGCGTCATGTTTTTATTTGTATTTATTATTGCTCTGCTTCGTCGGTTGCCTTTGCACCCAAAACGTACAATTTGTTTGCAGGTGAGATGCTGAAATGCTTCACGCAGCACGCGAAATGAGAATTTATTGACTTCTCTGTCTGTCTCAACAGTCTCTGTCTGTGTGTGTGTGTGCGTCTATTTGCCTCTTTTATAAGTATCGCTGGTCTCCATCCGCGTCTAGCATCTGCAGCACAGCAGTTTGATAACCACATTCGGCAGCTTCGGGACTCTGTAACTTGGAAGGATCCTTCTGCTCTGTTTACTTTGGCGCTTAATAACTTTTGCTTCGGCATTGCCAATCATTATAGCGACAGACCGTAAATATGTGTGTGTTGGCTGTTGCTAGAGGCACTTAGTATACGCTCGCTTAATTGCATCTGCAAAGAGACTGAGTAACTCAATTGATGTTTAGCAGAACGTATCGTACACATAACTTTCATATTTCATTAGTTTCGATGCATAGATTATAGCTAGCTGCTTCATTTGATTGCTGATCAGATATTCAAATAATATCGTATATTATCTATATTTCAAATAATATTATATGAAATAGATATCCAAGTTAAATTAAGACTCTGAAACTTTGCATTGATTTCTGATTATATATTCAAATAAGTAAGTTTAGACTTACTCGTATTGAGAAACTGATTTTAAGCTTTAATGGTCTTGTGATGCGGGTAAAAACAACAGCACGTTAGAGTCTCGTATATTCTCGAAACTGCATGTGAATTCCCACAGGAAGACTGTGAGGTGAGAGCGGAATCAGCTTGGGACTCGTTTTCGGTTTAATTAGCAAATGATTGCAGACGCCATCGAATGAATGGCCCCTCACACATGCGACGCAGCACAAGCTGCTTATCGGGCGGCGGGAAAAGCGGACTGCAGGACTGCAGAGTTTAGTCTGCTCTGCAGTGCTGTGCGCTTTCATATCCGCTTCCGCAATGCAGAAACTTTGCGAACCTTGCCAGCTTGCAATTGCACAACCGGCACACTGTCTTTGTTTTGATGCCATAAAATTTTAGTCGACATTTCGGAATGCTCCGCATTCAGCAGGAGTAAATGAATTTTGATCCAGTCCGGTTGCCGGCAGCAGCTTTAATAAATCCTCGGATACCCAGCGACGCCCGGCTGCCCTTGAATCGAGCTAATGCTCCCTCATATGCAGATTCAGAGTGGGCAAATGTGTCCATTAGTGTGCTCAGATTTTCCCGTCTTATCTGTCTGCACTTGCAGTGCGTGTGTGTGTGTGTGTGTGTGTGTGGCCATTAATAAGCATAGTCTACTTTGAGGCGACGCCTGCAATGCTCAATTGCAACTGGGAAAGGGGACGAAAACCGCAACGATTTCAATGCAATTCCATGGCTCCAAGGGAAACTGCTTGCATGGAATGGCAATACCACTGACTACGGCATCTGTCAGAGATTGTGCGTATTGCGGCTGTGTGATGAGCTGACGCCCCAGAGAAGTGGAGGCCGGATGCCAAAACAAGACTGAGAACGAAACCAGAAACCGATTCGAGTCTATCGAACTCTGTGCTGGGTTGCTTGTGAACTCTTTGATCAAACCGATTGCTCAATGCGGCATTTTTGAACTAATAAAGTACCCTAAAACGTTCAGACGTTACTCGCACTAATGCACTATCCTATCCGATGTTTGACTTCATCAAATTAAAATCTGTGAAACAAGAGTAATTTATCTTCCAGCTTTCGATTCGTCAAACATTGATATGCCCATTGATGACGGGTTTTCGTATTCAAAAGGATATTGTCAAGACATCTAGTTTTGTCATTGATTACGGAGATTGTAGTCTGCTGAAATTGGACCACATTTTGTTGCACAGTGTTGCAAAGCTACTGACCTCGCTCATCCACAAAGCTGGTAACAAGCTCTATGCCTTTTTCCACATTAACCATGCCGTTTAGAACTTTTGCTAATTAACGGCGTAGTGATTGCTCGGCTATTTTCATTCCTTTTACAACCACACACACACACACACACACATACAGATCAGCCAATGCATATAGTTACTCACACACACACACACACGCTTGCAGTGAGGCAATTTTACTTAAAAGTCAAAGTTGGTTGCAACAATATTATGCAAAAAGCCAGAAAAAACATCGTCGGCTTCACCGTCAACTTTTCGCAGGAGTCAAAAACTTTGCTGACTGCCTCAAGTTTTATCATATTTTTGCACCAGCAAATCTCAGCCAAAAGATTCACCGTCGCTCAGTTTCAGTTCAATTTGCATACGCACTCTGAGCATTATTTTTATTTACCTGATTCGGCGTTGATTTATGATTTTATCGTAGCTCAAAAAAAAAAAAAACAAAAAAACAACAGAAAAGAACGCAGAGCGCAAAAGGGAGAAAAGTCAAATTGAAATGCAAACGTGGCCAGTGGATGGTTGGACCATCCGACGCAACCAATAGAACGAAACCATGGCGGTCTTGGGAGCAGGATACGTTGTGGCGCTTCTGCTTGTGTATGCCACAGTGTTTGCCATAATTCAAAGCTGAAGCTTTGTTGCTTACCAATTGCCAACGCGTCACGTGTTTTCATTTGGCTTCCACTCCCTCTCTCTCTCTGCCAAGTGCTTACTTCGAGTTGTCACGTTGCCGTTAAAGCAAATCGCTGGCAATATCATTGGCTCATAAATAAAGTCGGATGGCGCTGTTGCTTGTGTTCTCGCCACTCCTGATGAATGCCATGAATCCCTACATTGATTCACTTAGTGTGCTCAGGGTGCAACAAAGCAGCCAAAATTGTTTGCGAATCATGTTAACTCAGCTGAATGCAGGTTATGAAATCATAATATTGTGGCTTGTGCAGATGACTCGATTAATATCTGTTGTGATTAACCATTGTACGTGAACACAATCAGTTAATTGAGCTAATACAAGCTAAGCGAGCGACAATTTAAAGGGCTTTCGTCAAGTGACTGACCTTGAAAAGCTGCTGAAATAATTGGAAAAATTCGATAAGGGAAAAATTAATCAACTGCATGAGAAATTTGATCTGATGTTATTCAACAGTAGCTGCATTTGATTCAGCAGCACAAACACACACGTAGACACACACGCACATGCACACATACTTGCAAGCAGGGCAATCTTGGCTCTGCTATTTAACATCGCCTTAATTTCTCAGTCCCACGTGTAGACAAACACATACACATGCACTTCACACACATACAAACAAATTTTTGTCACCATTCACACTTCTATCAATTGGATAATAGATTTTTAACAGCGGCCTAGACAGTCATGCCCTGCAGTTCTGCAGAGTTGAGAGACTATTTATAGTTTTCTACAGTACCATCAGTTGATTACAGGCAGCAGCTCACCCTCACACATGCATATATACGCGAGCTAAGTAATCGATTAATGCCCTTTTGATTGACCACGCCCACCTAGACGATCCCCTCCTTTTATTTCTCGGTCCCACGTGTAGATGATTCGCACACATATAGTCAAATGTTTGCTTCCACTTCTACGAATTGGTTAACATATGATTAACAGCGAATAGCTCTGTCAGTGTCTTGCAGTTTTGCATTTCGGTCCAGTGGCATATTAAATTATGCGTCTTCACTGACTTAAGTACGAGCGCAAAGCAATAAGTGGCTATGTTATGTAAAGCGAGTACTATTCTACAAAATTAATTATGAAGAAAACTTCTATAAGCAGATTTTGTTCTAACTCTTACTTAGTAACTGCAGTTTCCTTGTACATATAAAATTTGCTTAAAACGACATTCGTTTAATACAACTGAAGAACTTAAAAAGAGGGTTTTACTCTGTTTATTATAAGATTGCAAATAGAATGAAGAATTGCGTGGACTGTAAACAGTTCTTGGAGTTTAATTTAATCCTTCATCGGTTGGATTATTCGCAAGCGTCTTTGTAATGAAACGATAAGGATGATCTGGTCTGTTTAGGCCAGAGCTGGCAGTGTGGGGTTAATTATGCGTTATAGTGCTTGTCTGACAGGCTGTCAGTCAACGCGACCATCGGCTGCAGCAACTCGAGAAGGCACCCCATGGGTCCATGGGCCAGGGCCGTGTCCTGGCTGATGGCAGCCGTCATGTGGTAGTTTCATTAAAATATGCAAGCAATTTCGCGGTATAAAAACACTCGAAATTATACAAAGGCGAGTGCGAAATGCCCGTCAGTTGTTTGTGTGTGTCTCGCTCTGTGTGTGTGTGTGTGGGAGTCGCCCACGCGCAGTCACATGACTTTCAGGCGAATTTTTCATAATTTGCAGCGTTTGGAAGAGTGAAATATTTTGCAATATTTAACAGGGCAAAGCGAGAGCCGCAGTGGCCGTGGCACTTGGCTGCACTGCCCAGTTGCTGCAGCTGTCAGCTGCCTGGCCGGGATCGAGGAATAAACAGACAGCGACAGACACTCAGACAACGAACACATTGAGAGCGCATTTATTTGTCACTTATCACACGGCGAAGCCTCTGGTGCTGCAGTTGCAGTTGCTGTTGCTGTTGCTGTTGCCGTTGCCATTGTTGTTGCCGCTGGCCATGTGCCCGAGGGTAACTTTATAAAATAACCCAAAAAGCCGTTGAAGAATTCCGCCTGATTGTCGGCGGACCATTCAGAGAGTCGGAGATACAAATATGCGAGCGCCGCTGCGGTTTCGGGCAACGACAACAGCAATGAACAACGGCAAGGAAAAGTTTTTATTAATTACCTGAATGCGGCGCTTGTCGGTCATACGTGTACGCGGCGTATGCGTAATATGCGCAAGACACTCCCGACGATGTTTTCATTTAATTTCATGTTTCAATTTTCAAGCAATTAACGCATACAACTCTTTTGCATCCAGCTGCAAATGAGGAAGATGCATGTCGACTACTGTTGCTTAAAAAATGATGAAAAATCCACAAACTGAGCGGCTCAAATTTAAAGTGTGTTGCATTTGCGAGTTGAATAAAGTTGAGCTCCGAGCTTTGCGCCTTTTGTTTCTAATAAATGAAGTGAAAATGTTTTTCGCAAACAAATTTATGAGGCGTGCTATGCTCAAATTATGATAAAAGATTGAAGCGCACGTAAGTGTGTCTGAGTGTGCGTGTGTGTGTGTGCCGTCTGTGTGAGGATTTTGCGCCTGAGTGTGTGGGCAAAGCAAATATGCGCAATTTCGTGTTTTGGCAGTTGAATAAAACGAAGCGTTGATTCAAAAGTGGCGCGTACTCAAATGTAAAATGTTTGTTTGCGGTTGGCGACGCCGCAGCAGGGCCAAGGGGCAATGGCTGGGCTCTGCTGTCCCCCCTCCATTACCCCTTGGATGGCTCTGCTGGCGTGCAAACATCAATCACAGCGCCAGGGCCGCCGGCAGGAGTATGGGCCGGAGACCGGGTAACAAGTCAGTTTATACAAAGCATGAAATAAGTATGTACAATTCCAACAATTTTCGAATTCAAAAGATGCGCAATGAATGTAGGCATGTGCCAATAAGTGTGAGTGAGTTCTCTCCGCGCTCTCTCTCTCTCTCTCTCTCTCTCTCTCTTCTTTGCTCTCGCTCTTGCGCTGTGTGTGTACAATCATAACTGCAGTACTGTGGAAAAATAAATATGGCGCCAAGTCTGCACACTGAGTCACAGTCACATCACATACCACGCTAATTTCCGTCACGTTGAGCACACAAAGGAGCGGCAGGACACGTGAGGCAGGCAAAGCCGAGCAAAAATGTTTGACTATATGAATGTGTGTGTGAAATGTACTTGGAAACATAAAACTTGCCATATTTCGCATTGCCAGAACGGATTCGAATGCTCCCCAAAAGTGCGCGTTGCATGCTATTGCTTGCTACTCCACGCCTTCCTCACTGCGCCCCTTAGAGGGCTGTGCAACACAACGATTTTTTGGAAAATTATTTCCAGTGTTGTTTCCTCGAAATGTTGCTCTTCGATAAGTCTTTTAAAGCATGTGCTTCACTCTCCATTGTATGTCTAAAATGTTGTTACGTATTTGCAAAATTTTAATACTTTGCGTCAGGTTTCAATCAGATTACAGATTGAATATAACCTCTTTATTTTATCTTTAATTAAGCACACATTCCAATGTATGCTAAATTGCAACTGTAGCCGAAAATAATGAAGACCTAAAACGACCATGTTAAGTTGCCAATGAATATTTGATGTTGTTTGTTTCGATTTGCTTAAAGTAGTTATTAAATATGCACAAGTAATTTGGGGCCTTCATTATTTTTGGGCACACATCGCGCCGCATTCTGATGCCTTGAAGGGCAAACTAAAGTTCAATTTCAATTTGAGCAAGCAAGCCGCAAGACAAATGAAGTTAAGCGACCCCAAATAGAATTCAACACAAATTTCCCAAAATCATTGCTCAAAGCCGCCACAGCTGCCTGTGCGAGGCATGTTAAACAATAAGTGGGTGGCATGCCAGTTTTGCGGGGGTACGGGTGGGGGTTGGGGGAAAAGGGAACGTACTTGTAGTTGTTGAAGCGTATCAAAGGGGTGTGGGTAAGTTCCAGTGACTTTTAGCCGCGATTTTCAACTTAATTAATTAAAAGCAAATTAAAAGTTTTAATCTATGCGCTGCAAATTGTTGCTACAAAAGGATTTTCAGTTGGCCCAAAACAACATCAGCCGAGCGGTAGAGAAGGAGCGCGCGCGGCATTAGGGGAAAAATGTGTCTACAACACTCCGAGGGCATGAAGAAGGCTTAGCTCAGCTGATGAACAAAAATAATAAACTGTAGCAAAACATTGAGAGCTCTGTTGCTGTTGATTTGAAAACAATCTTGGCGCTGCCCTCAGCAACAGCAGCAACAGCAACAACGGCAAAGAACAACAGCAATTTGTAGAAGAGTTGTAAAAGGGTTGGAGGCTGGGCCGGGCTGGGTTGTTTAGTTCTATAAGTCCGTGTAAGCAGATTTGATCTTAATTCAATGCAAAATTAACAAAAATGTTCAAAGCCAAACAGCGGCTGACACAACAAGCAAAGTCAATTTGTGAAGAGCAAGCAGAGTGCCATTGTGCTGCGGATAAGTTCATCACCTGGCGCAGACAACAATGCCTTTGAGTTTGGAAACATGCACGAGCGGCTTGCGATTAAAGTGAGTGGCTATAACAGCATTGAAGCTTGTTCAGTTGCTGTAGTTTCCTGATTCATTGGATAGCAGCTGCCAGAAGTGGAGGGAGGCCTCAATACACGCACATTGATAAGCCGCACAAACTTGGCGCTCCGGCATCGAAATCAAAGTCTGTTGCGCTGTGGAGCACGTAGAGCCATCATCACATCTTCGAGCCAATCCATGTTCTCGTGCTGCTTAACATCACTTTCGGAATTTATGGTGTGCCGTCATCGCTGTCGCAATGTGCTGCATTCATCACGTGGCCGTCAGTTGCATGTCCAAGGCGTCGTGGTGGCTGTCATAAAGCACGCTCATCAACAGTTTCGGCGCATCTCCGCCAGCTAACGGGCTGTAAAGCGTTTACGAGATGGATGCCGAGCTCTGCTCAGTTGATGGCACGCCTAGAATATTATGCAACGCCTAGAATATTTTGTTTTTCTTATCGAAATGGCTGCTCTTACTAATTGCATGGCTTACTCGAGAATTTCCAGATTTATAGGCTGTCTTGGCTGTTGTGGGCGTGGCCAGCGTCTTGTTTTGCATTTACAAATTGAAAATATGCTGGCCAAAAGCCGCCATCGCCGCCATCGCCGCCTGCCAAGTGACGTCGACGACAATGGCGCCGCATTTAGTTGCAACATTTTATTGGTGACTTTTTGGCAAAGTTTGCCGTCATTCGCTGCTGTTGTTGTTGTTGTCGCTGCCCGTTGTGCTGTTGTGCTGCATGCACTGTCACTGACTGCTGTACTCGTAAATGTCAGGCCATGCATTTGCATTTCAATTTCCATTACAATTTACAATTTGGAACGCCATCGCAACGACTGCCGCCGCCGCCGCCGCTGCTGCCGCCCACCTAAACTGGCACGCCCCCGCAGCCCCGTTGCTGTTTGGCCGCGATTAGCGCGCTATAAATCTACAAATGCTGCTGCATTTTAACAATGTTTTTAGATTCGCCAGTGCTGCCAGCCAATATACTACTCAGCTCTGCGCTGTTGCAGTTGTTTTTCTTGTTGTTGTTTGTGTTGTTAAATGCATGCAACGACCATAAACCAAATCATTCAACGTAACCACGCCCCATTGAGAGCCGCAAAACTAACATAAACATTCCTAGTCCCAGCTCAAAATACTCCAAAATATGCAACTCATTTTGCTCTCACTCCGGCATGTTTGGGCATTATTTGTAGCCCGATACGCATTTAATTATAAGCGCTACATTTTTGAATTCATCCCGGGATTGATATTCGGATTTGTGGCCCCCAATTCCCCGGCGCATGGTGTGTTGTAATCAATAATAACACAGCACCGCAGCAGCAGCAGCAGCATTTGAAACAACACGCCCACAGCTTAAATATACACATTAAATTCTGCTGCTTTCGGCAATATTATATTAAAAAATAAATACGCAATTTGGTTTTTTTCGCATTGCATATTATAGAATTAATCTTTATTTAAGTAATTTAGTCTTTTTATCCCATTCTCGAGAGCTCTTGGGAACCGTGAAAACTTCACGCTTAAAAGGAGAAAGCCGAGCGAAAAGGGGCGCATTTAAATGGTCAAGTGAAAGCACTTGAAATTTTTGCTGCTTCTGTTATCAAGGATTTTTCACTCGTTTGTTTAGTCCTCGCTCAAGAGCCTATTGCGTATACGCTCAGTTAGCCGTTGTTGTCAGCGGCGACCCGGGATAAGACTTGTTTCGCTGTGTCAGCAAAGTTCACAGACTTCACAGCGTGCCGTTTAGAGTGAAATTTGTTGTCGAGTTCCCGTGGCACATGCTCTTTAATCCCTTTGTTTCGGTATGTGTGTGTGCGTGTGTGTGTGAGCACGCGGCAACATTCTGCCTTTTTATTCCACGCATACGTCGAGAGTGTGTGCGCTTGTGTGCGTAATTGTGTGTATTTGCCGTGTCGGTCGCAGCGAAATATGCGTACGTGGAAAACTTTAAGTAGCGCGATGAGAATGACTGCACAATTATGGAGCAGCGGCAGTGGGGGAATTGGGCGAAAGTTGCTGCCACTTTTGCCTGCAACCAATGGCTCGTAAATATAAGGTGCAGGTGAACCGACGGGGTTGCCAGTGCTCCGACAGTGCCTCGATAACTGATGGCTGCACGTTCTGCGGCTGCTGCAACTGCGGCAACCGTTCGAATCTGGAGCAGCAACAGCGTGAACGTGAACGTGAACGTGAACGTGGCAGCTAATTAAGACAAACTAACATGCTGGGCTCCTCGCCGCGCTGCTCTCTGCGTGTGCATGGCCCGATCGGGTGCACTCATCGGGGTCCTCGGCACCAGGCAACAGTGTCCTTGGGCACTGTGGGGCGCAAAGCTGCTCAAGGGCGAGCCCACGCCCCCTACTCCCCAGTGGCGAGCGAGTGCGAGAGTGTTTTGATATACGGCTTTGTTACAATCACAATGTGTTTACACGGAGCGCAACAGCAAGAGCCATGTGTATGCGACCCGTGCGCCAAGTGCACTTAATTTGTTTGCTTAATTTACAAAACATGAGACGACGACGGCGCTCGAGCAGGGGGCAAATTCGGAGGTGCTACAGGCGGGAGACTGAGACTGAGAGCAGATGACTAGGCAACGCTCACTGCGTGTTAAGACTGTTTCCTGCATGTTTGTTTAGTACTTGCCGCCGTCTGCGTCAGCAGCTGCCGCTGCATGTTGAAGCAAGTGCTGGCCCATGCCGACAAGGCCATCTTCACCGCCAGGGGGGCCCGGGCTGCTTGAGCTTGTGCCCGGCTTATTGCCAAAATTATACCATGTACATAAATGGCTGTAAGACTCGGCTCCGATATGACAGCTTGTTTGGCCTGTACCAGCACTTGGCCAAGAAATTATTGTGTGCTAATTGAACGACTCAGCCAGGTCGAGTGGATTGTGGTTCCCCGAAACCGGTCTAATGCATTGCAAGCTTAACAAACCCTGGCCCATTCAAATGAGAACGCAATGTGTATATTTAATGTTATTTTATTTCTTTATTTCATCATATAATTTTGCCATTATCGTTATAATTTTGAGCTAAGTTCCTTACGCATGGCCGTGTTTTTGGTTTCTTTTATGGCGTGCTTTGATTTTCTGAAATCGTTTTTTTTTTTCGTTTTTTTTTGGCATTTCTTACATCTCATAAATTATTTATAATTATGCATATTTTTCATTTGTTATTAATATATATATTTGTGTTTTGATTTATCTTGTATTCTGAATGCTTTTTTATGTTCTGGTTTAAGTTACCTTTTTAATTTCTTTGTTTTTTATTTCGTTTTTACCTGTAGTTAAGTTTGATTTTACATTTTTCTATTAGTTTCCATCGTCCATATTAATGTGGCGTTGCATTTACTTTGTAATTTGATTTCATGTTTTGATTTACAACTGGGTTTTGCCTGCTTTTGATTCGATTCTTTCACTGTATCTCTAATATGTAAGTACATAGATCTATTGAGGTTCACGCGCAGTGCACGACGGTTCAAAGTTCAGTTGGAAACTCTGAAAATTTTTGTATAAATGCTGAATTTCGCTTCCCCCAGCACGACATGCAGGAAGAGTTCTAGTCACTGCGCATTAACCTCTACGTGTAATCCTATTTAAAGTTTATCCTGCTCTCTTTAATTATCTGTTGTTATGCTCGTATTATTATTCAACTAACATTTACTCACTAAATTCATTAGTTTTGAGTTATTTTAAACATGTGTTTGTCGTCCTTATAGCTTAATCGTACATTTAATTTAGTCTAAAACAGAGTTTGTTCTTATGCAGCTAACAAAGAGATTTCACAATTTCACAACAAACAAAAAAAGGCAAAAGTACCGCAAATAAACCACAATGCGAACAGCTTCAATTCAATTAAAATAACTTTACTCACATCAAATTATTCATTGGCTTTTTTGTTTGTTATGCATGTTACGAGTATGTCATAAGTGGGCTCTCATTCCAACATTAATTAATTGTTGTATAATTTATTTAACGTGCGACATACCATATTATTGCACGTAATTATTGTTGTTGTTGCCTTCGTCTTGTTTATGTTTTTGGGGTTTCGTTTTGATTTTGTTGTTGTTTTGTTTTTCGTTTCCTTTTTTTTATTTTACAATTATTATATACATAGCTTACGTGTCTAGGCTGCGGTCGTTGGAGGGTAGGGTGTACTTAGTATATAATTATTTTCGACTTACGATAATTAATTGTTGTTATGTAAATAAGTTTGCAATTGTTTTTTTTTTTTTTTTTTTTTACCTTGCAAGTGCATGAGTTTGTTGATTTTAGTTTATTGATTTTCTCGATTTGGTTTTTTTTTGTTATGTTTTCAATCTGTGTTTTCCTTGCGGATTTTGACATCACTCCACGCCCACAACAACCCTCCCATTACGTTTCCAACTACGCACTGAGTTGTTTTTTTAATACAATTTTTTAACATATCTTTTTTTATAATTACGGCCTGATTTCTGTGTTCTGAGCGCAATTTATTTACCGCCGGGCTTATGTGATCATTTTCTTTTTTTTTGTTTTGCAAATAGTTTTTGCTTTTTGCAATTTGTAATAGGTTATTTAAAATAAATGTATATTAATCATAATCTGAACAGTTTTTTCTGTGTGCGGCGTCAAATATTAATTTGAAATACTCGACCATGGCCGCCTTCTTCGTTAAGCATACAACAACAACAGAAATGAAAAGGGTTACCCACAAGGACATGCCGCTGCGCGTTCACAACGCCAACCACGCCAACGTTTTGAAAACATTTTTTTTGTGTTTTGTTTTTAATTTTTATTTGTAGTTTTCTTTTTTTTTGCATTTTTTTTTTTGTGTTACGTTTTGTTTTGCAATAAGCTTGTTTTTTATAATTTTGCCAGCCGCACATTTGTTCATTATTTGCATTTGTTGTTTTTTAATTACACTTTAAGGGCAGACCGCCGCGAGCTGATGTTGCTTGTTGTTGCCCTGGCAATGACAGTGGCCATGGCTGCGCGTGTGTGTGTGTGTGTGGTTGTGGCTGTGGCGATTTATTCCCCGACAACTCGACCATTTGCCTATGCGGCGCGTAGTGTGTGCGCTGGTCACAGCTGAGCTGCTGCCAGAGTTGCCACGGCCAGAACGAGCACGCCGACAGCACTACAGCTGCACTGGGCGGCACCGGTAAGTGCCGAATTATCCGGATCGCCATTAGCATACCGCTTGGAGCCCTCGAGGCCAAGCAGATTGGGGGAAATTGTCGTCGGCGGCGCGTTGCTCAGTCCGATGCGCTGCTGCACGTTCTTGTGGAAGACGTGCAGTATGGAGACCTCGCAGAGCAGCAGTATGCTGGTCTGGTACTTGGGCATGGCCTGAAAGAAGCCCTGCAGCACCTGGCTGTGCGGATAGATCTCCAGCGAGGAGTACGTGGTCGAGCCCTCGAATGCGTCCTGTGTGATGCGCTGCAGCGGCGTTTTGTATACCTGTCGTGGGCAGGGTAATGAGCACCTGGGCACGAGCGACACTACCAATGCGGCACTTTTACTTACCTTGCGTCCGTTGATGTACCAGGTGATGTTGGCCGGCGGATACGATGGACCCACTGTGCACACCGCTTTGAAGTTGTCGTTCACGCCAATCACTTTCTTGTCCACTTGCATCGCCGGATCGTCCTTGGGCAGCTCAATCACTTGCATGTGCGCCGACCGAATGTCCGTATGAAACAGGGGCGCATCTTCCGACACTTCGCACTGATAGCTGCCAGTCAGCTCCCGGGTGACTCCTTTCAGGGTAACGGACGTGGCGTCCGAGTTGGCCAGCTGCAAATTGCCATCAGAATTACATCAATTAAAATGCCAAATTCGTGTTTAAGATGTGTGCAAAACGTTGTTGTTGCCAGCTGAATAAAACTGGCAGCATGTGAAGTGTGCTTAGCCTAACCATTTTATTTTTAAAGCAATTTGGGCTCTATTTACTAGACTGTTTCGAGAAATCTATTTGTGAAGAGCAGGCGCTATTCGTTCAGAAGTTCTTTTTGGCTGTGGCTGTTTTGCATTTGTGCTGATAATTGGCAGCAAACGTTGGGCCACTCGAGCCAAACTCGAGCACCGCACGCTGCTCAAAATCCACTTGAATACAACCCCCCCAAACAGGGGTGGGCAATGTGGAGCAGGGAGGGCGTGGTGGGTCCACGATTAACATGTGTGTTGTTTGCTGTGTTGCGGATCTGAGGGGCTTGCATTTAAGTGCAGACAACCCTTTTATGCTTTGCATATGCCGCCCAGCGTTGCACTTGCTTTGTTCATTTGCATCCATACTAATCCGCTGTGCTGTGTTGGCTGGCTCTGTTATTGGCACTGCCAGTTGCCAGTTGCCATTTGCCTGCTGCCAATTGCCAGCTGCCAGTTGCCAGTTGCCAGTTGCCAGTTGCCAGCCGACTGCGAAAGCAAGCCAGCTTTCTATTGTGTTGTGGCCTCGGGCGCCCAACTGCTTTTTACGATTGTTTCAACACTTTAGCGAATGCTCTCCTGGCTTTCTATTTAGTTGCCGCGCGCGGCTCATGGCCCCGGCCATGTGTTGTGCGCTGTTCCCTGCCACTTTTTTCTTTACAGTTTTGCTAGTTCATTCCCAGATAATACTGTCGATAAGGGCGCTGCAGTACCTCCACCCCCATCAGTTGGCCTGGCATTGCTATTGAAAGAGCCACAGCTGATTTGGCGCTCGCGGCTCCTATTTGGCATATTGGGATTGGCTCTTGGGTCGGAGCTATCAGTTCTGGATGCTGGCTGCTGGCTGCTCTGGCTGCTCTGGCTTTCAGGCTCTCGGCGCTCTCGCTCCCTGGCGCGCTGTGGTTTTAGTGGCTTTTGGATTTGTCGACGTTGATCTCGTTACGCAATCGTAAAATGAAAACAAATGTGAAGCGTATTGATAACGCTCTCTATATGCATGTGTGCGCCCCCCACTATCTGGCCGTGCTCGACGTGTGTGCGTGTGCGTGCCTGTTGTGGTCTGTGAATGTGTGAGTATTTGTTTGCCACAATGTATGCGATATGCCACAGAATGCAGCTTACTATGGCAGCAGTTGAGCACAAGTTATGACTGCAACAAATTCGCTGAATACCAAATACGCCAGTGCGAAAGGGGGCAACTCGAAAGTGACTAGATGGCCAGAGATCGTATCTAGCGCAAAGAGGATTATGCTATCGGATAAGCACAGAAAACAGTGCAGGAATAAGGTATTTGGCAGCAGCTTATCGGAAATAAAATTGTTTACTATTGATTATTTACATTTCAGAAATTGCACGAAGAAAACACTTCGCGTTGTTGCATATTGTATGCTGCCCCAAAAAGTATGCTATAATTTTGTGAATCACAAATTGAATTTCCTCCTCAGAGCATTAAGAGTTGCTGTGCGCATTTTGAGCACGTTCCACGCATTAAATGACGTTAATTATGTAATCAAACGTACTTCTATAATTCATTTATTTATTCTATTTATAGCGTGAATTGCATTTTTTTGTATTCTATTCATGGTTAGTTCTCACACCCGCATGATCCCGCTCGCTGTTCATCTCTCTGTCCGTCTGTCGGTCTGTTGTTGTCATATTTATTTAATTGCAAGCGACTTTGTTGTTCCGTGCTCCGTGGCTGGCGGAAACGGAAGTGGCAGCGCCAGGAAGCGCGCCAAACAAACGCAAATGTCTGCCATTTTGAGGAATTATATGGGCGGTCGAATCACAGTCACACACACACATTCAGTTGCTCATATGGGACGACTGCCGAGTGGCCGTAGGCAGCAAGAACACAACGAACTATGTGTATGAGCTCAACTCGTCTCAACTCGACGCAACTCGACTCGACTCAAGTTGTTTTTGTCGTTGCAAAGTTTTTGTCGTTGCGCCTTTTTTCCTGCTTTCATTTATTTGCTGGCTTTTAATTTCTATTTATATTTTATATTGCTTTAGTTGCCGCAGCTGCAACAATGTGGCATGCAAAATTATGCTACTAAAGCGTAATTTTGCATGACAAGCAACACACTCACACACAGACACACATGGACGTGTGTGCGAGCGAGTGCGAGAGTAAAGTATTGTTTCAATAATTCTGGCTTTATGAAATAATAACTTTACTGCAAAAACCGCTTCGTCGGCTGAGCAGCCAGCGTCGAGTTGTAAGAATACAATGAATTTCATGGACCTGCCCCTTGCGTCTTCCCCACCCTCCTGCCGCCCTCCGCATTTCCCCTGCCGTGGCTCAACCACTTTTGCAGCGAACTTCGCGTTCGCTGTTGTTGGCTCCTCGCTGAGTTTCCGCTGTTTGTTGTGCAGCAATTTTAATTTTGCCAACGCTCTGTCGCATGTTACGCACACACACACACACACACATACACATAAACACACTCACACATGCACAACCATATAATTGTAACTGCAGATGTGAGTGTGTGGCTCAGCTGCAGACTCGTTTGCATGCAACACTTTATGAATTATTGCTGTATCAACTCAAGTCGCGGTAGCCAGCCAGCCACACACTCTGCACACACGCACACATACATATATGCGCACATGCACATGGGCACGTATTATGTCATTCCGAATTTCCGTTGCCTCGAGCTTTGCTGGCACTAACAACGCTAGCGTTGGCGTTCCCCGTTGCCTGTTCCCATTGCCGTTGCCCGCTCCCCTCTCCCCTCTCCCCGTTCCCCTGCCGAGCTGCCCGCTGGCATTTCACAACTTCGACTGCCTAACGCGCGAAGAGCAGAATGCAGAGTGCTTGGCAAAAACCGACCACAAATTTAGTGAATGAGATGTTTCCGGTGCGGTTGTTCTTCTTTTAGTTGTTGCTGTTACCGTTGCTGTTGCCGTTGCTGTTGCCTGAGCTGTTACCCCATTGGCATTTGTTGTTGCCGCTGTGAACAATTTTTGGTGTTTGGAAAATGCATGGCTTTTTATTGTGCTCATTGTTGACGACGGCGGCACACGCCGCATGTGAATGCATTGCCATTCTCCACTCCCCACTCCCCACTCTCCACTCCCGAAAAAGAAGAACTGCACTGGGATGCGGACATGGGCAGATGGACAGACCCCCAGCTAGTTACGAGTTTGTTGTAGTGGCGTGCGCTCGCTTGCATGCAGCAACGGTCTCTGCTGCTCTCGAATGCATTTCGTAGTTTTATTTATTATGTTTATTTGCTGCCATTTGTCAAAAATATTTGCCAAGGCCGCCAGACAACAACGGCATCGGCATCGGCAGCGGCAGCGGCAGCGGCAGCGCATGCAACATGAAGTATGTGGCATGCAACTGTGAGCAGCATCTCGCTTTGCATCTCTGGGTAATGGTAATTGCACTCGACAGTCGACAGTCGAAAGTTGAAAGTCGACCGTCGGCGGTTGGCAAATAAATAATACAGACAGCCATAATTTAATGAAGAGCACTAAAGCCAAGCAACAAGATTATCTGAATGCCAGCGCTATCTTTTCGGTCTTTGGCTGTCCACAATGTTTAAATTAATAGGTTGTTAACCTAATGGATTTCCTTAAGTGCAAGCACAGTTCATATTCTGCTTGTACACATACATTTTTAATTATGCCACATAAAAGTGAGCCGAAATGTAAACACACACTATTCTACAAATTGTACTTGGCTTTTGCCTCTGCATCAGTTTGCGGTGCAAAGCTGCTTTGGCACATTAAAGGCTTCAATTAATTTACATTTTGGTATAATCTGATGGCGCGGCTGCAGCTTCGCAGGAATGTATCACACTCCGTCCAGTGCTCAATTAAACTTTCGCGACTTACAAGGCCAACGACGACGATGAGAGCGACGACAAAGCCGCGCAGTGTGCATCTAATTAACAACAGTCAAAACTGTGGGGCTGCTCTGCGCCCAGAAGGATCTCTGCTCTCATCCACCCCCTCTACCCCGAACAGACTGGCACTCGCAGGAGCGAAACTTTTTGGGCACTTCTGTTGCCGGGTCCGTCGTCTTCCTGCAAGTGCGGCGAGTGCATTAATTTGAAGCGCACATTGCTCTGCATAAATGTGAGGTGGAGGCGTGTCGGGTTATTAACAATGTTAAAAGCAAATGCCACGGCAACAACAATAGCAATAGCAACAACAGCAGCTACTACACTGGCAGCCAGGCAGATAGGCAGCCAGCACTTGGTGTGTGACTGCCGCCGCCATTACCACAAACTTAATGCGGAATAATTCCTTCCGTGTTGACAGTGTGCAAAAACTTTTCGGGCACAAATTTCTGGGCAGGCCGACGACAAGGACAGTGGAGCCGCAGGACGAGTTGTGGACCGAGACCCAGACCGTTTGTTGGTTGCTCGCTTCAGCATTTTACATTACTGTTGCTTTTTTTTATATGGCTGCTGCGGACAATGAATAAGCCGCAAAACTTTTGAGCACTTGGCATATCCTATTCCTGTAACTGCTCCCAGCTCCCCAGCTTCGCAACTTCCCCATATTACTGCTCTTCCCAGCATCATTTATATGCCGCGTGTTGGGTCCTGCACTCAGCCAGCGGGCGGCCCTGGTAATTGTGTGTTTTAATTGAAGATTGCCAACGTGGCTGGCGCTAGCTCTAAATTAAAAATTTAATTACATTTAACATGATGATTATTATTTTTATTACTGCGACAGCGTCGTTTGACTTGGCGCTCTTGCAGCAATTGACATGTGACATGCAAACTGCGGGGCGGGGTGGTGAGTAGAAAGACACGACTGTATGTGAATAACATTTGAAGTTTGTTGACGCGTCGCGGGGGCTGCAAACGCAGCAGTCCCACACCTTAATATGCATGCATTTACATTCCAATAACGCTCAAGTGGACGTCAGGAGTGCACTTGGTCGGTCGGTCGGTCGGCCAGTCGTGCCACGCCCCTACCCTCTCCCCTGCCAAGTGCATCGCATGTCAGCCGCAGCTAGAGAGACAGAGAGAGAGAGAGAAGCGGCAGCTGCTATTCAAGTGCTGTCCCGAGAGCGAGGATGAGTGCGAGCATGAATGCCCGCCCATCCCTTTATGCGACCCGCCCACACTCACTCACACTCACACACACACACACACTGTCGCAGATGCATTTATATAAATTGTATGTACATGTGTAGAATCATAATGGCGGCCACGGCCTGAACTTTTCTCATTAGGCGTGTTTAGCTGCTTGAAATGATTTAGGAAAAGTAAAACAAGTCAAGTTATAATGTTTTAATCTCAATTACCGCACTTGCCACAGTTTCGCCCACATTACTCTCGCTCTCGCTGCGCTCGCCTTTCCAGTCTCTTAGCGAGTCTGTTGAGTCGCTCCTCTTTATAGTGCACTGTATTTGCCTTGGCATAACTTAAAAATTCCATTTCAATTTGCATTTGTGGTCTGACTGGCCTTTGAATGCTGCCATCGTTAGCAGCAGTAGCAGCAGCTATCAATGTAAATTAGAGAACGTGGTGCTTCATTTCGATTCGTTGCCTTGGGCCAAGCGTACGATGATATTTTTTTTCTTCGCACAGCAGCTGCCTTTGCCTTTCAATATATAGCAGCCCGCTTTTACTGTTTGCAACGGCGAGTAACCTTCAAACTTAATTGCATAGTGCACGGTAGCTAAATCATTTGCATTATCCAATGGACTACTACAGCAACCACCTTTTGCTACTCTGCACCCCCCTCTTCAGCACCGCCCGTGTGTTCACCTTTTGCGGTTCATAGCTCATTGCATCTCAAGTAGTTCGCTTCAGTTTCAATAGCAAAATATATGTACTCGCTGAGAATGCCGGGAAGTGAATTTGCTTAAATTAAAATTTAGCACTTCCACTTCTGCCGCCAGCGCCAATAAGTAGGCACAACGATTTACGCCTTGACTCCAATGCCATTCGCGAGCGAAGGCTTTCTGAGTAGTTTCCAATTCGCTGGCTATATGAGCCACGATATAAAAAACAACCACATATACATATAATTAACAATCCCTCCAATCTCCCCAACTCCCCAAAACTCATTCTGCTCTGCGATTTCCGCCCTCCTCGGCTGCGCGTAACTGTAATCGAAATATTTAATTAGTGCGAAAATGCTTTTGAATGCCAATTAGTGGCAAATTAACATTTGAGCAGAGCTCCTCGTATTCGCCAATTCGCCATGCTCGTCTCCCATTTTAATTCTCTTCCTTTTCCTTTTCTCCTCTTCTCTGACTTTTTTTTTGGTTTTTGGTTTTTGTTTTTTGCGCTACCGCATAGAGTGCAAATTAAAGACACAATCAGAGCAAATTAATCAAGTCCGATTGCTACTCTCGTTGATTGATGTGACCAGTTCCCCTTTGTCGAGGCAGTTGAATTCCATGAGACAAAGAGAATGCGAGATAGACTGGGCATGAGACGGAAACCGAGAGAAAATATGGTCGATGGATGGCAACTTATTTTTATAAGCGCACGTTTTGCTTTTGTTTTCGTTTTCGTTGGGTATAAAACAAACATTTCCCCAGCATTCGCCAATGGCCCCACTTTATGCCATTATTTATTATTATTTAAGATCGCCCTCTTGTGTATTTGAAAAATGCTGCTCGGAGTGTTGGTAAATGAGTTTGTAAATTTTATGTGCGGACGAATGAGTTTTCAATTTATATTTCGTGTACGAGTACAACAAAAAAATGGTTCATGGCAAATTCAATTTTATTTATTTATGATTATACGACAAACGATTTTTTCCGCGCCTTTATCGTTTTATAGGGTACTTCGAGGTATGTTTATTCTTATAGCTGAAGCGCATTACGCAATACACATTAAATAAATTATTTCCCGACATTGCAGCGATATTTGAAAGCCGAATGTGGAGAAAGCACTCGATATAGTAATTAAACTTTAGGGAGAACCAGCAGACAATGTTTGCGCGCTTCCAGGTTATGTATGCTGCACGATGGGTTGGGAAGATATTTGAATGTTGACCGAAAAATGTTGTCGCTCTGCGCTTTGCACACTCAGCCACAAATTTATTGCATACTTTGCGGCTGCTATTTTTATTAATGAGTATCTCACCAAGGGACAACATTTAGGGGACAGCACAGTTGGCTCGCCTAAAAGATACCTAATGTAATCTGAACATAAAACTATTTCGCTTGCTTGCATGATATACCCCAGAACATTGCGGTTGAGTGCAGGGTAGAAATGCAAACATGAATGCGCAACGTATTCAACGAGAGGTGGTGTTCTTTCAGCTGCTTGCCAACCGCGCTATAAACTATTTTGCACATTGCGCAATATTTCAGTTAGTTGTAGTCGCACTTTTCGAATTGTGCAGCTCACAATACACACACAACAGACGCGTATACAAACGCGACACTTTCCCAAAAACTGTAAATAAAAATCGTACATAAATGCTAGTAACAGACAGACAGAGACAGAGAGTGATGGGAATACGAACAGAAAGAGAGAGAGAGAGAGAGAGAGAGAGAGAGAGAGAGAGAAGCGAGATGTAATGATAAAAACACATAGACAACGAGGCGTTTGTTTGGCCTGCAGCTCTCTATATGCTTCCAGTTATAATAGATATTGTTGTCTGTGTTGTTACTGGCCAGGGCAGTTTTTGGCGCCGCAGTCGCCATTGTCCACATTTAAATAAATATTTGCACAACATTTGAATGTTTTCGCCTTTGCATTTCATAAAAATGCAAGCACTTCTGTCTGTGCACACTACACTTTTGTTCGTTTAATTGAGAAAAGAAGTGTATTGTTAACTATAAAGAATATTTGGAGTGGACAGCGGCTTAAGGGGCGCATAGTTAATTTCACTTACATCAACATTAATGCCGGAGACGAGGAAGACTAATGTGGGTTTTGCCTCGCGCGGCACGTAGCGATAGAACTCCTCCTGGTTGAAGTACCAGCGCACCGAATACAACGCCGCCTGCAAAGAAGAAGTCGCGTTAATGAAAAGTGCGAATGGATAGCAGCCGCAGCGCAAGGACGAGGGAGCAAGACTTCAGCAACGACAGCAACACGACAAGGACAACGAAGACAAAGTGCTAGTAATTATAATAATTAAGCAAGCCGTTGACGTTGACAATGTCGTCTCGCTGCCATCTCGATGCGCACCTTTTGGGCCGGTTCTCCTTTCGATTTTGTTGAGGAAGTCTCACTTACCTGCTCCAAATCATATTGACACGACAATGTCGCTGCATTTCCCATGATGACAGCTTCCGGCACGAATATCTTCAGATCCTTCAGTCCATGGGCTGTGCATTGGAAATGAAATACACATTAAAGTATGTTGGCAAAGTAAGCAGCTTATGCCATTCTCAATCCCATTCGCTCGCCTTCACGTTGCCAATTTCATTCCCATTCCCAATCCCATTCCCATTTTTATTGCGAGCCACTTAATGAACTGCAATACGTTTAAGAGGCTCGGGCTGCTGGCCTACATTGGAGCCGTGGAAAGCCATGGTCCAAGCGCCAGCTGATGCTGCAGCCAACAGTTTGAATTCGATTATGCACGAGTGTAAAAACTTAATTACATACGTTCGGGCAACGGGTATTGTGGGTGTCTGGCCAAAGATCCATTTGCGTGTTAATTTATGACAATGCAGCTGCATGGGCAGCGAAGTTGACGCCGCCTGTCGACTGTGGGCCGTCAATTGTCGAGTATGTATCGAATTTGGCTTGAATTTAAACCAATTTTTTCCTTTATTCCCGCATTCATCTGTATTTTTTGCTCGCTCACTTCCTTTAATTGAAAACCGTGGCCAGTGCTGTGTTTTAATTATTAAACTGAACAACAATGCACACAGCACGGCGAGTAAACGATTTTGTATCATAATACAATTGATGGAGTTTCCAATAAATTAATTTGTACACTCAGCTGTTACTTTGACATTAGAATAAAACTGAGTCAATCAACGGAAGATAAAGCTGAATTTTAGCACTACCAAAACTTATAGTTTAAAGCTGAAAGAGTGAGCAACTACTGCTCGTTCCGATATGAGTTCAATTGGGCGGTCGACGTGTGGTGGGCCGAATTATGGCAACTTTAATTGAACAAACCAATATTAATCAAATGTGCTGGTTTGCAGAACAACTGTATTGGGAGTGTGCGTTTGCATTTTATGTAATATTTTATAAATTGACTACTTAACGAATGTGTATGCGCACACACATGCATACATAAATTAATGTAATCATTCGTGTGCGGGTGTGGAGCGCAATGCATAATATTAACGCTCATTTGGCAAATTAAATAATCAATTTTAACCACATTTGCGTACGCAGTTCGCATAATAAATTCAATGGCTTCAACGTCGACAATCAAAGGGGGCGGCATAGAATGGGCCGGAAATAGGCAAAACCCGGTCTGACCATCATGCAAATAATACGTATACGTAATACTCGTACTTACCGCTGAGTAGTAAATCGGAGATTATCAAGCAGCTCAGAGTGAGCGTATTGAAAAGCGCATGTAAAGTAGGTAAGCCGTGTCTCGATCTCAGAATGCAGGCTCGTTTCCGTTTCGCTTCGGCCCCTCCTCCTCCTCCGCCGCCCAATTCGCCCTCTGGGTTGGCCATTTTTATTGTTGGCTGCTGCTTTAGTTGTGCTGCAAAAGAGTTTAAGAAAGTGGAACGAACGCATGTTTAACTAAAAGTTGCAAGTCATATTTGAGTTGATGATATCATGCTTTATTGATAACTGGCCCGACTACTTGTTAAAGTTGCCGCTCCAGCATATTGAATTGCCTGACGCCCGCCTCCCACCCGTCAGACGATGCTTTTGTGCTACGATGACAACTTTGTAAGGCTTTGAAGTGACACGACTGTGCAAGTTTTTGCCATTCGACGTGCTTAAAAACTTTGCAGCAAGACAAAAACCTTTAACTAAGCAACACACACAAGCACACGCACACGAGAGAGGAGCAAGTTGTCTGTGCAGAAAATGACATTACACATACGCAGCATGCGCCCAAGTTGCTGCAATGGCAGCTCAATTGACGACGAGTAACAAACGATGTGTGACATCTGAAATAGATTGAACACATGTGTGTGCGTGAGTGCGACTGTGTGACCGATGGACAGATGGACGGACAGACGGAGACGGACATGTGGAACAGAGAAAACTGACCACAGAACAGAAAAACAATTGTCAAGCTTCTGGTTGCAATTGTAAGTTTGCTGGCGACTTTTGCTGATGTTGCTTTGCTGCTTCCTTGTATCAATTAGACCTCAAATGACAACAGCAAAAGCAACAGTGTATTTGTACTACAATCATGGCCACAAAAACAAAAGCTAATGGTCAAAAGTTACGAATGTGGCACATGGCCAACAGGGGAATTTAATAATGATATCAACGCATTAACTCAAAGGGACTTAAGAGCCCACGCCAATGCCCAGGGCTTACTGTAGTTATTTAGCTCTTGCAATTCCAATTTTCCATTTTCTAAGCAGAGCATAAACATGTGGCTCGAGAGCGTAGCTTAAATAGCATTTCAGAAAAACACAACAACATACTCGTACACACCCTCATGCAATACGTAAAGTGCCATTAGACTGGCATCGGTTTTGGGTCTCGTTGGCCAAGAAACTCTCCAATCATTTTGTGCTTTTAAGCGAAAGACTTAAAATTATTGTCCCTTTGCCGCAAAAACCGAAGGCATGAACAACGGCAGCAAGAACAAGACGAGAACACCAACAAAAACAACAACAACAACAGCAGTACCATTAACCCAGCTACAACTACATACAACAGACTGAACTACGAGCTGTGCATTTTGCAAGCCCATCGAGAGACCTTTCAGCTTCAGCAGGAAGCTCACCAAGACCGCCTTCAACCATATCGTTTCGCAAATTGTCCTGCAGATTGAGACACCCACAGACACATACTCGCACATCCTTCGATTTGTTTGCTCGCACGCTTGCCTGCTCTCATGTGAGCATTTAAATTAAATTTAAATATTATTGTAGGCAAGTCGATTAAGTTCGGGTCATCATTTCGACTTTAATGTCTCTGTTTTATTGTTAACTGGCTGCTCGACTGTCTCCGATGCCAAGCAGCATTCGTGGGAGTGCGCTCCGTTATGATGGACCAGCTTTTGTGGTTGCTAACCCGCTTCGGCTTCACTACCAGCTTTCAGTTTGTGCCCCCATCTAACTTTGAGTTTGGTTCAGTTTGCCGGCATGATTGTTATTGTTGGCTGCTGCTATTGTTATTGCTCATGCCATGGAAATTTCCGAAATTTCTATTACGCATAAATTTTATAACAACAAAATTCTCAATTATTTCATTATGATTTTAATTAAAATTTTCGATCACAAACATAAACTTCGCCATTGACTGACTGCCGTCCGTGAGCCTTTCATGGAACTTATAACTCGCTTTCGTTAATTTTGCCGGGAATTTGCGGACACTCGCTCTCATATTAAATTCTTTGGCGACTCATAGCGATTTCATGGCAAAACAATGTTTTACACACAAAATTTTGTGAAATTGCTAGTTCACAGAAATTGTGTCTTATTTCTGTATCGCGCAAGTATTCATCAAAAATGTGTGCATTAACTCGTTGTTTTCCCGGACTTAGTCACGTACTTGAATCCATTTTATGGCAACGGAGTAGGAAAAGCATTCAGTGTTTAGCAATTCAATAAATCTCGATTTAATTCAATTTGAATATAATTCTATTACGCCCGCTTTTAGGCCGCGCCCAATGTAAAAATGCGGAAAGTATAATTAAAAAAAGTTACAGCTAAGCTCTATAAAAGCAGCCTCTGCGAAATGAATGTGCATGACTGTGAGCGTGTGTTGGTGTGTGTGTGTGTGTGTGTGTGTGTGGGCTTAACTTTTTTTAAAGTGTAATAAAACAGTTGATTATGGCGTCATTAACGCAAATCCAAGCACGCTAGCAAAATGACCCAAAAAAATAATCAAATTAATTTTTTATGTTGAAAGTTTGCACTTTACCAATAAGCGGAGCGAGAACTCATCATAAGCTTTAAGCCGGGATGCGAACGTAGATGTGGAGCTTAGCGGAACAGCCGAAGTGCCAAGGATTTGGGATGCCACTGACAAGGACAAGGACGGCGATAACGTGGGATATTCAAATGAGAAATTCAATTGAAAGTCAAATCAAAACAAAACAAAGGAAATCCCGTGATTGACAACATTTCAACTGATAATGAGGACATTGCTACTGCGACAGTGTAAGATAGAGAGAAAGAGAGAAATGCTTACCGAAAGCGAGGGAGAGAGAGAAAGAGCAGGTAATGTACATGAGATATATGTTTGTATATATGTGCGAGTATGAAGGTAGCATGAATTTGAGGTGTAGGTATATATATGTGCGACAAGTATTTGATATAGCATAGGTATTTGTGGATTACGACATATATATTAAGTAGAATTCCTTGGAAATATAATCTTTAAAGAGCGTTCCATTTTGAGGCGAGTCATTGTCGAGCCCCACAGCTTCAAAACTGTTTCATTTGTTTTTCTTTTCGTGTGACATCGAGAGACACTGCCAAGTCAGTTGTCAGAGATGAAGCCGATTCGAGTGGACATTGACCAGTGTCCACTGCGGAAGTCATGACGTGCAACAATGCTGAGGCAGCAGTGTGAGAGCAGAGTGACAGCAGTACGTCCTCCCCTGCCCCCAGCAGTTGCTCGCTATTGGTTTCACTATTGATTTCGGTCCTCGTTCATTTCGTGCCAATCTCGGGCATTCAAGTCGGCCACGTAGCCAATTTGCAGATAGGTATCGCCTCTATGAGTTGAAATTGGCTTGCTTAGAGAGATGCCTGCCTGGCTTTAGGTAAGACTTAAAGCTGGCTCGTTAGTTAAGGATATTTGAGGCAAACTACACGGCAAGCCGTTGGCAGTGGCTACAGCTGTAGGTGGAGTCGGAGTTGGGAAATGGGCCGGAGAGCTAAGGGCAATCATTCACTTATAAGTATGATTCATTTGTTAATCGCCAGCTGTCGTCTAAGCACACACCTACTCGAAAACAATAATCGCAAGTCAAGAGAAATCGTTTGCCGACATGTGGTATACAGACGCGTGCTTGTACATTTGCACATACTCGTACAAATAAATACATACTTATTTATATAAAGCGCTAAATGCGCGTTTGATTGATGCGACACTCGCTCAAGGGCCTCTCATTAGGTTTAGTGCCACACACACGCAGCCGTAGAGTGTGAGAGTGTGGCTGCCACACACGATATCGCTGCTTCTGCAAGTCGCTCAGTCCTGCAGTCCTTGTGTCCCTGAGACTATAGAGGCTTGAGCCTCTAATCAATCAATCAGTGTTTATGCTCCAGCCCCAGCACAATGGTTGAATGGAATTCAGAGCGAGAGCGGGGAGATGCATAATGAACAAAAGCGAAAGCAAAAGGAAACTTTGGCGAAACAATTGCTCCAGTTGCTGCGTCGTTTGACAAATGCCCCCAGGCAAATCTCAATCTCCAAATGCGGAATACTATAATCGGTTCCATGCCACTGGTTAGTCGATCCAAGCAGCCAGCGGGGGTAGCGCATTGAAGGCAACCAGAAACCAGCAGCCAGCAGGCGCCAGGCACCAACTATTCCCTCTATGTTTGCTTTGTGCGGCGTTGGCGTTTTTACAACTTCCGTTCGTGGGACAGAGTTCATCACAGGTTCTCAAAGGCAAAGGCAATCGCTGAGGCAGCGCCGAGTACAAGGGCAAGGACGCTTGATTGCCAATGAAGGATTAATGCGGCGGTTGCTTCTGTTGCTCTAGCTCCAGCTTCTGGATCTGGTTCTGGTTCTGGTGATTCGAACCGCTTTGATTGCAGCAGCGTGTCGCTGCAGGCGGCAGCCCCGGGAGCCAGCGGAAGCTTTGTGTAATGACACAAAGGATTGCAAATTGCCAAGGCACTTCCTGTAAGGACATTGATTTCTTTTATGAAAGCAGTGTCACTTTTGTTACACTCTGCGTGCTCCACACGACTACAAGTCCTTGCAACCCCCCTCAAGTCCCATTGCAAATTCGCATAGTTGACTTGGTGGTCACCGCAGCATAAAGCCAAACAAGCAGGACCACAAACGGATCTCGTGATGTGCCTTCAATTATCTATGGCCCACTGGCAGTTGCTCAAGAGCAGAAATGCTTGCCATCCATCATAGTTAGACGAAAATGCCATCTGATCAATATTTAATCAAGCACCAAACGCGGTTTACCATTTCGACCTCGACTTTGTCAGCTAATTGCATTTCTCAGGGCCGAACATTGATGGTGTCCGACCGCAGCATGCCTCAAATATACTACACAGCTATGGGCATTTCATAGTATTCAATGGTTATAATTTACTGCAGCAACAACTCCATAAACTACAATGAAGACCGCACAATTTTGATTGGAAAAGTTGTTATATAACTATTAAATTCTTTCCCTCCTTCTACTTCGTTATAATTGTGGATTTACCTTTTCAATTCAGTTACGTTTCATATTTCTACTCTCTCCATTTGATTGATTTGTATAAAAGTCTACAAAAGTCAGCTCTTCCTGTTGATTTAACTACTCAAAATGTGGTTGATGCGGAAATGCTTTTAACAATAATTTGATGTTGTTCTCATTCACCACTAAGTTCTTCTAGTTAAAAGTGCAGATAGCAAAGAGTGGAATGATTGTTAATGCAATGAATGCGAAAGCACCTAATAGGAGCATTGTTGCATACTCGTCGAATGCACAAAGGATGTTGCTCATTGTGTAGCAAACTGTATCACAAAGTTATTATAACAGCGAAGGGCAGAGCAGAAAAAAAAAATAAAACTAGCTCAAATGAGTTGACATTTTGAAAGCCAAAAAGTTTGCACTCACCCACTCACAGATACGTTGTTGAAGGGACGAAAGCTATTTGAAGTTTGTATTAGTTAGTTGCTGGAATGGCAATAGCCCAACCGACCCACTGGCTTGCGGCCTGGCTTGGACTTTTGAGTTCTGGACTGGACTGGACTGGACTGGACTGGACTTGACTGGGGCAAACACGGAAAATGCATTTGCAACTCGAACTGTGAACCTCGAAACCGATAAATCACACAGTGAAAAACGGGCATTAGTACATTGTGAACAAAAGAAACTTAAAGGATTCAAGCTGACTGTCCGCTGGCTGCCAGGAGTTTAGCCCGAGAGCCAAAGAGCCATAGAGCCAGAGAGCCAGAGAGAAGGCAATGACGAAGTCCAGACGACGCCGCCTGTGGTGGCCGCCTGTGTTTGCATTTGGCGCTGTCCGCTGCTATTTATGAAAATAGTTTTTGGGGCAAGTTTTCCTTCGCTCTCTGGCTGCTGTTGTCATTCCCCGCATACACACTTCTTACTCCACTCTGTGTAACTGTGTGGCATTGAGAAGAGACTATGTGAAAGTTTTCTAACCACTGAAAAGTTGTGCAAATTGTGGCTCAACAATGGACGGGCAGTGTTGTGATTTCTCGGTTACAATTTCAATGATTTAAGCTGTGATGCTGCGATGGCAACGTGTTCGCCAAAAATCGTCTGCCAGATTGTGCGTGGAGCTAATCACGCTCGTTCACAGATTATCAGCAGGAAATTTAATGCCAGTCAAGTTACACGAGCAGCTAGCTACAAAAGAATGCTGCAAGGAAGTCATAGCCGAAGCGTGCCAAGCTTCATAATTAACAATCCTGCTGTAATTTGTGCGTGTAGCTTACAGTTTGCAATTTTGGCATTGTCGTGTAGTGAGTTGGTTTTATGTGTGTAAATTAATTTCGAACAAGTTTCTTTTTCATTTCTTTCGCCAGCCTGGCAGCTTGCAGCCAAATTTACAAAATAACCGAAACACTCTTAACGCATAAAAAGCACAGGCAACGCAGTTTCCACTTTTGTGGATATTTATTTACATCATCGGCAGGGAGCAAACTTTCTGTGTGTGAGTTTGTGTGTGTGTGTGTGTGTGTCGTGCCTGGCTCAGCTCAATTTAGTTTAACTTAAATAATTAATTACTTGCCGTTGCCTGAGTTATGAAATGCGCAATTAGGCGTATTTAATATTTAATTAAGGGCTTACAGCAATCCAACAACAGCAACAGCAAACACACCAACTGCAACAACAACAACAACAACGACAACAAGAGCAACAAGGAGCAGTGCCAGCGGCGGCATCGAAAAAACGCGTGCCCCGGTGCGCACGCAAACACTCAGTGGATGTGTGGCAAGGTGGCAGGGGAAGGCGGGCGGGGTGGGAGCTGTGGAGACGAGGCGACTGGATTAAGTGGCAGCTTAAGCAACAACAACGAGTGGGCAGATGGCAAGCAAAGTTCGCTAGGGAATAAGTGGATGAAATATTGCCGGACAGTTGGCGTTCGACGGTGCGTATACTTGATTTACGAAGATTCACTCGAAAAGCAACGACGTTTATACATAATAAAGAAATGTGTCACTGGACAATAAAGAGGGACACAGATCGCAAAGCTGTCCACATCGATAATGCAGTGCGCAATGCAGGGAGTGTGTCAAAGACGAGCGTATCCAATTAGATGAATAAGTGATGGTGGAGAGGCGAACAGGCGAACTTTAAAGAGTGCCCTCATGCACTTGAGGGTTGCGTAAACATGGAACGCATGACATCAGAAGTTTAATGAAATCAACTTGAAGTTTGCTGCTCAGTCAAGCTTATTGAGTCGGATAAATTTGTAGTCAAACGTCAAATTCGATTATGATAGCATCTAATGACAGCACTTGAGAGTACTTTCTGCTAGTTAAACTCTTGACGCAGCACCCATGTTTGCATATAATATGCGTGTAAGCGACCGTCTCTAAGAGCCTTGATAATTTGCCAGCGAAAGCCGCTTCAGGATGCTCCCGCTCCATACTGCAGCGATTTTTATTTTACGCTCATTAAAAGATAAACGAGACAAGCTAATGACATTCAGGCTTAATAGTAAGGGCGCATCACCATGGCGCAAGTCGGCTCGGACTGGGAAGTGGCAAGTGGCAAGCGGCACGCGGCACGCGCAAAGTGATGAAAGCGACGGCAGCAATGAACTGAAAAGAAAATGGCGGCAGCGTCGCCAAGACAAGCCATAAAATGAAAGAAGCCTCGCCGCAGCAGAGAGCGAACGCAAAAACGCAGAAAGCAGCTCAACAACAACAGCAACAAAAAAAAAGCGCATAGAAAATGAACGCAACGAAACGAAACGAAAAGAAAGAAAGGAGTGTATGCGAAAGAAATGACAGGAGGTGGGCGGTGCCTGTGACTGGGGCGTGGCCAAATGATATGAGCATTGCCTAGAAAAGGACGCAGCAGATAAGAGACGTTTATGATGCCAACGTGCCACAAGAAGCATTCGAAGGCCTCGTACATCTTTCGCACACACACACACACACAGAGACAGACTGTTAGTGTGTGTGTGTGTGTGTGTGCTGTGTGTGTGCATGCCACAAGACAAATGCAAATCCCTGGGTAATTAGGAGTTGTGTTCATGTCGTCGTGGTAATAGTTTTATGTTGCCACATTGTTGGCGACACGATGCGTGGTAACAACAACAATAACAACAACAGCAACAACAACACTGGCAACAACAATGTCAGCTGAGATTGAAGCGTGCCTCTGCCGTTGCGGGGTTAATGTTTGTCTTTGCCGACGCTTGCGTGACACATGCGGAGCTTCAAAGTAGTTAGCAGCAAACTGCAATGACATCCTCGAAACGAAGCCCCGAAGTCCCCCAAACTGAAACCGAGACCGACACCGACGCCGAAACCTCTGATCCCCCCAAAAGACCCCAGCTAAAGCTAAGGCCAAAGCTAAAACGAAAACCAAAGCGAAACTCTTGTCTATTCATTTGCTTTGTTTTCTTTGTGTTTGCGTTTTGCTTTTGGCTCTCATCAAGTGGCTGCATTTAATTTGATTTGCCAACGATATTCGCACTAATTAGAGCGTTTCTTAATTTAATTTCAGCTAATTTATTGTAGAGTTCTCTCTCTGCCTGCCGCCGACACAAAAGTTTTGTATACTTTTCGGATACATGTGGGAGCAGTCTTCGTTGGCTGTCTTGCGTTCGCTGGCTTTGTTTTGCCAGCTTAAACTGAAGTTATGATTCTGCATTTGGCATATTTATTGAGCGAAAGTTTTGCGGCGGCTATGTAAGCCAAGGATAAAAGTATTCATATTTATTTTATTAGGAATTTATGATTTTGTTTTTCCACATTACGCTGCCAGCAGTGCCAGTGGTAGACGCCATAATAGAAAACGGAAGCGGAAGCGTGAAATGAGCTTTTTACATAAAGAGCATGGGCAACACACTCACATACATATCGTATATGTACATTTGTACACATGCGCTTGGCTGTTGGCCTTGCAGGTGGCACCGCAGTTGTTGTGGCATTTTATGACACGAAACTCATAACTTTCGGGGGCTGCTTATTTTGCTCATAGTTCGCCACATAAATTTACTGACAAGTCGCTGGCGTCGTTGCCGTCATTGCAATTCATATTCCAGCGAACCGCTCGCTGTTGTTGTTGCCTGTTCTTGCCCCACGCTTTTTCTTCTCGCGTTGCACAAAATATAGTGTAGCAGCCTCGCGCGTTTGTGGAACTGCGGCAGCAACAGTGCTCACAAGATAAACTGCCATTTGAAACTTCTGCCAGCTATTTTCGTGAATTTCTTTTTTCTCTTATTCCCCTCCCCTCTATTTTTGTTTGCGACCATTTTACAAGATCGTGTCATGCCCATTTTTTTGCCAACACTTTAGTGCTGCAAGTGAGTCAGCAAGAGTAAAAGCCTATGCATGGCATTGCAATTGTTTCAGCCATTTCAGGTGATTAAAATTGTCGAGCAACGCGACTTGACTTTGCTAAATGTTAACAGTTCTTAACAACGGCGGCGGCTGCGGCAGCGACAACGACGGCGGCAGCGGCGACGCCTTTGTTATAATTTATAGCATGAAATAATGCGCCATTAAAAGTTTTGAAGCAAAGCGGAAAGATGCTCCGCAGATCCAAGTGGCGCCAGAGCGAAAGCTGAGCTGAGAGCAGTCGCAGCTGCCTCTCAACTTTGCATGCACGTGTTGAAAACGCCAGCGATACACATCTAAGTCAAACTTGCGCACCACATCAGCAGGGCGACGAAGAGGGCGGCTTGCGGCGTGCGGCATGTAGGGCAGCTCAAAATGAAATCAACGCTGGCAGATAAAAATCGTTTGCGTTGCAAGCTCGTTAATACATTTTTGATGAGACACAACAAGTGGCAGGCACTTGGACAGCCCGAGCGCGGGGGCACGGGCCAGTGTGGCAAGTTATGAGCAAACTTCTGACACACACACACACAAACACTGAGAGACAGAGAGAGAGAGAGACGAGCACACAGACTGACACACTTTCGGCCGGTTGCGTTGTTTGCCATTGCTGTTTGCCGTTGCCCGTTGCCCGTTGCTTTTGAAATGTTTTGCCGTTGCCTACATAAATCAAAGCAGAAACTAAAAGGCAGCCACAGGCTGTGGCGCGGCAGGTGCAGGTGCGGCTGCCGCTCGGTAAGCGAGCAACTACAGTTAAATATGTTGTAACAAATAAAGTACAGCAGTTGGCCAAGGGGATCGCAAGGAGATGGAGATGAGGTTGGGGAAAGGCTACTTCTGCTACTCGTCAGCTCATTCATATTTATGGCATTTTTGCATTCAGCCGCCATCATTTCGTAATGTAATGTGAAGACCAGTTACACAGCGAGCAAAAGAATGAGAGAGTTCTTGCTGCCCTTTCACCCCCTTCCCATAGCCATTCCCATTCCCTTCCATTTCCATTTCATATCCTATCTAATTTTGTGCTTTCCCTCGTTGCGCCCGCAGCAAAAGCGAAATCAAGGCAATTGGCACGTTGCTCATACGCAGCATTGGCCCATGTTTGGCCTCCTTGGGTACTGAGCTGTGCTTTGCTGTGCTGTGTTGTGCTGGGCTGGCTTTATGTTTTGGTCATTTATGAAGCTCATAAATTTCACAAAAATTCTCTCGTTGCCTTCTTTGGCGAAAATTACTCGCAAAAAAGGAATTGTCTAATAAACTTTGCAATAAATTCGAACATAAATTTTGTACACAGCGTCGCAGTCGAACTTCAAGCGTTAAAACTATGCCAACAAAAGCCATTAATTCCAGTCAACAGAAATGAAGTAAAGTGTCAGTTCGCTGCGCTGCCGGCTGAGGACTGAGGACTGAAGACACTGGACATGAGGCTGGCGATGGAGATGAAGAAAGAGGCACAGCAATAGGGTTGTAGCAACGGAAATTAAATGCTGCTGGCTTGGAGCCTTTGCTGTTGCTCCGGTTGTGACCGTTGTTGTTGGCTCTTCGCTTTGCTTGTCCAACGGTTGACTCATAATTAGATGATTTAAAGTTATCGCAAAAGTTGCACGAGACCTGCAGCTGGCAGGTAGTGGTGGCAGGTAGAGCGGCTGGCGACTGGCGGATGGCGAATGGCGGATGGCAGCACGGTTTTGGCTGCTCACCTTGCCAAATGTCTCGCAGAGCTTAATTGCAAAGTTTCACACTGACTGTGGCCAAATTGATTTTGTTCAACTTTGGCGCATAAATTATGCCATTTTTAAACAGCTTTGGTTTTAGCGGTTCGAGTGGCCTCTCCAACCGGAGTGCGATAATGCGGCTGCCATGCGATAGCAGAGGCTTTAAGAAAATAAATACGTATAATTTTGCATTAATGAAATTCACTTTGCCGCGCCAGGACTCAGAACTTTGAGCAAGCCGCGGGCTCAAAGTACCTCTCAGCCACGGAGTGCGGACGGCGAGTGCCTGACAGGATAATGAGCACACACGAGGCAGCGAGGCTGATGATCCCCTTTTCGCATCATGTGGATGTGTTGGTCTATGTTTGCCTGTATGCAGAATGGATTAAAAAACTTTTGATTAACCTTATCAAAAGCAAAAGCAGTGTAAACATCACACAGGCCCAGCAATCAGGGCAGGCGGGGGCAACACAAGACACTCGGCTAAAGCAGATGGTGGATGGATGGGACGCGTTGTGCGTTCTGAGGCAAAAAGTCTCATGCAAGTTGTTAAAAGAAAATAAGTAACTTTTTGACAGGCTCTGCTTGCTGCTCGGCACACAAACTCACACGAGCTAAACTGGTAGCCTAAATGTTTTTGTTGTCTTTCGTTGTTGCTGCCGCTTTGCTGTTGTTGATGTTCTTGCTCTTTGCACAAAGCAAAGCATAGCACAAAGTTTGCTTTTTTGAAAAAGGCAACTCTCTTAGCCTTTTGCTTCGAGAGAAACAAAGCAAAAAAGGCGGGCAAATAAATTAAAATAAATGCAAGAGGGTCGCTCAATACGTCGTCTCAAGCAACTCAGCTCGACTGCAAAGTGAGAAGCTGTTTACAAAAGGTTTCTCAAGTATTTTCGACCCTGTGTTGTAATATTGATTGATCCATGTAGTGGAAACTTTGAAATCGCAAAACTATCGATGGCCCAGCATCAATGGGATTATCTAGCTTGATTTATTGCAACTAAACGCAGATATTGTCTATGGAAATACGCAATCGTTAAGAATATTTATTTGAGCTGGCCTAAAAGTGAATTTTTCCTCCTGTAATTGAAATTTGCCAGTTTGTGTTGCCGAATTGTTTTTCGGTTTGGCTTTGTTTAATTTCCACAGCAATAAGACCACAATTTGTCTGCACACACAGACACACCTGTATACACACACACACACACACACACACAGGCGCTCTCACTTACATGTGGATGAGTCTCAAGTGCCGCATCTCTTACGCACTTGTAGGCAGCAGCGTTTTTTAATAGGATTTGCGGCAACGAAAATAAAAGGCAACGCGACGGCGTCACGTTTGCACAGTTAAATGTGCTTATCACTGAGGCGTCGCACTTCAATCAGTCGGTCGAGGGATTGCCGGGGGGCGTGGCAGTGCTCGCTGTGTGCTCTGCTGGAATTAACATGTCACATTTGACGTGCGTCTGTCTCCCGCTCCCGCTCTCGCTCTCTCGCGTTCGCCTTCTCTCGCTCGCACTCGCGCTGACACGACTTTATCATCTTTGCTCGTATGTTTCCCTGCATTTTGTAGCCCTGATTGCCAAATGAGCATTACTTGATTACCCGCAATTGCTGTTGTTCTTGTCGTTTTGCGGTGCTCCAGCGACTGGCTGTGAAAGTGGCAAGAACGCCTAATTGCCGCATATGCGGCATAAAAACCCTGATTTTCAGCTCGACGCCAGCAGCGAGCGAGCACTTGACATTACCAGCGACTGCAACAGCGACTGCGACAGCGACGGCGACAGCGACAGTGCCTGCAAAAGTTTTAGGTCAAAATGCTACAAAATAAAAAACGAGTAGTGAAAAAATACTTTAAAAATCTGTGCGCTTGTATGTGGGCACTTGTGCACAAGCACACATGCAAGCATAAATGCTGCAACAGCTAGCTGCAGTAGTTATGCCCTGCATTTAATTACAGTCGCCAAGTGTGCGGGCCGCAATCGTGTGGTAACTGGGCTAAAGCATTTGGAAAACTTTTCACTTGTCCTCGACTGCTGCCAGTCGCAAGTTGCAGTTGCAGTTGCAGGCGGCATCAGCCCGAAAAAGAGAAAGCCCCGAACGCATTTCATTAACACAGCGCAACTTCGGCACAACAATCGCAAGACAAATACACGCCACAGCACTATTGTCGAGCAGGCAAATACTTCAGCCCTAAGCCCAGACTTGCACATATGCACAGCAGCGTAAATATTGTGAGTAAACATATATATATATATATATATATGTATACACACTCACATAGTGTCCACGACCTCAATTTCCAGGACGCAAACAAACAAAATAAAAAAACGCACAAGAAAAAAAAAATCCGTTTTCATTGTGCGGCACATTGACCGAAATTTGTTTAAAATGTGTATACAAAATATATAAAAATGCAAAAATCATAAAACTAGAGAAGCTGCGGCGCAAACCGAATATAATCTAAAATGATTGCAATTTGAAAATAATTTAATATTCCTTAATTGCCAATCGGCGCACAAAAGCAGGCAAATGTTTCGCTTTTCATTAATTTTGCATAAATAGAGCCAGACGGACTGAATAACGTTAATCAAAACTCGAAACGCGAATGCTCTGCTTTAAAAAGGAGCAGGCAAAATTGCGAATAATTGGCCTGTAATCTGCTACCAATTGTAGTCGTATTTGAGCATCGTTATGCATATTCTTAAAGCCACGCCCTCGCAAATCCATATGCCGACTATAAATAGCTTAAATACTCTTAAGTTGCCCACTCGGACAGTCGCCTCAGGCTGGCAAGAGCGAGCAGCAATAACAACATGATCAACAATCTGAGCAAGCAACGCTTTTAACTGTTTTTTAAATTGCTGCTTCACTTTGCGCGTATGCCGAACTGTGCATACTCTAAGAGAAGAAGTAAATAACGTCTATTAATGGATTTAATTAAATAAATATCTCGGAATCAAAGCGCTTTTGCTGAAAGATAAATAATAATTAGCTAAGTAGGGAGTTCAATAAAATGAATGGAGAAGCGCAATGACGTCGTTGGAGATGTTCGCATTATTGTCGTTGTCAAGATAAGAGACAAAGTTCGTTGTGAAGCCTGGAGTTGTCTGTTTACACAGATACAGACAAGCGTAAGTACTCGATGCGCACTCACACACACACACACACACACACACACACACGCACAAAGCACGAGCGGCGGCAGCAGCTGACAAGCCAATACGCTGTGTCGTTCTCGTTGTCGTTGTCGTTGTCGTGGACGTTGCCGCTGGCTTAATTGCCTACAAGTTGTTTTTGTACTTGTCGCCGAGTATGTTTATCGTTTAAAGCGGAAAAATGACCCCAGCTGACCCAGCAACTGGCCGAGTGACCAAAGCGAAACGACAGACTCCGGACGTTCGTTGTTCGGCCCCAGTCTGTCGGCATTGATTTTTATGGCGCACACACACATACTCTCATATGTGTGTAGTGAATAGAGCACAGAAAATCAACTGGCCTCTTTATGATATTTTTAATTACTTATTTTGCTTAAAATTGTGTAGAGTAGGCGAATAAACAAATTTTGTTACAATCTGAAAATGTGCGGGAGTTGTTCATAGATTTATAGATACATTTGGCTCCCCTTCTTCTTGTGTGTGTGTGTGCGGCATACATTGGCAAAAATATGGCTTCGTTTATAGGCAAATAAAATAATGAAAATTGCGATACGAAAATGCTCCCCAGCAGCCGCAACATCAGCAGTAGCAGCAGCAGCAGCAGCAGCATCGCCCAGAGTCCTTTGTTTGTCTTTTATTAGGACAGTAAAAGTCTTTATTGTTGTTGCTGCTGTGCCTGCTGTTGCTGCCTTCGGTGCTGCCCATGTTCTTATTGTTGTTGTGGTTGCGACCAGTCCGAGCGTCTGACAGTCTGCCGGCTCGCCAGTTAGCTAGGCAGCTGCTAGGCAGCGGCAGCCACTTGACCAGACCCGGCACAATGACGACAATGACGATGACGTTGTGTCGACCTTTTGTCCATCAGCCTCAGCCTCAGCGCCAGCCTCAGCGCCAGCCTCGGTCGGGCAGGGCCGTTGCCCTAGCAAAATTTTTATATAGTTTACCATATTGCCTTGCTGTTGCTGGCGTTGCTGCCTTTTGCTGCAAATATTTTAAGAGAGAATGAGGCCAAAAGGCAAACTCGGTGGCATGGCATCATTGTGGAGCACAGTCACGAGGACATCGACTAGCTTGGCGATGGGAATGCGAGGGATGAGCACGAGCACAAACAAACAAGCAGCCGGCCCAGTATAGCTCAATTCTCAAGAGTCTGCCTGTTATACTCGTAATGCCAGCATGTCTAAATAGACATATGCAATTCGGGGCTTGGTCACTTTTTGATTGTCTTCATTTAGTTAAGTTTTATGCTGATTTACTTAGGCCACAGACAGGACGCAGGACACAGGACAGGGCAACACACACATATAGAGAGCAGCCAAAAGGCGAACATTTACGACATTTTAACGCCTCAGTGATAAAATCTGAATCGCGTAATACATAAAGCCATGGTCAGGCCATAAACCAGGCACACAATGGACCACAGTATGGGAGAAAATCTTTGAGGATTCCCCATTGATTTTGCAGCCAAGCAAATTCCTGACACATGCTTTGAAGTTCGGCTCACTGACAAGATGGCAAAACAAAACGCAGAACAGTTGCAAAGCCTTTTCAATTTACAAAGCCCAATCCATTGGCAGAACGTTGTGGCTCACATTTCGGTGATTGAAATTAATTTCAAATGTCGTTTCTCACTCGTCGCTCGAACACATCCACGGGCCAGCAGCAGCGCCCCAAGGCGAACGCAGTGGGCTGCCATGGTGACCCTGACCTGTGTGCTCAAAGGGTTTGTCAGATTGTCTTTTGCCACTGCCTGCCTGCCTGCTTGCCTGCCTGCTTGCCACGTTATCCAGCTGGCGCTGCCGTGTGTCTAATGAATATTTAAAATCCTGCACGCCCCACTCACACACATACACACACACCGACACAAACAGTCCTACACATTCACACAGAGCACGAACGTTGGGTTAGATTCTTGAGCTGGTTGCCGGGGAACCGCATTAAATAAAATTTACAAGTATATTGAATGTGAAATTTATTTAAATAACCCAAAATCGTTGGTGCTTAAATAAATCCAGTTCAAATGCGGATGGCTCTCAACATATAAACTGCATATTCAACGTAAGCATTGAGCCTTGAGATAAGAGGACACACAATGCCGATACTTATACTTAGATCTCAATCAAAATCTCATTTGAATGCTATTTCTGCTCACAGTAACCATTCGCCATTGTGTTTTATTCTTATAGCGCATAACGAAATTCTCCTGAGAAGTGACCATGCCTTTGCCTTTAAAGTAATTAAATTTCAATATTACACATACGCCACATGGTTCCCCGAAATGCTGAAGAGCCTAGATGGCGTCGCATTGCTTTTCGTCGCGTCATCTCGTCTCATTTCATGGCGTTACGTCCCGTATCAACTTTGTTGCAAAAGTTCCCGGGCACCAGCGACGCCAACCACAGCGGTTTCAGCATTGAAATAGCAGAAATTTTGATTTTACGACCTTGTTGCCGTCATTAACGTTATTTTATGATGACGCTGATACGACCTCAAAATATTGTGGCACAGCTTCCTTTAGCCAAAGGACTTGCACTGGCTTAGCGGCAGCTACAAAGCGCCCGCCCCTCCGCCCGTCGTCATCATCAGTTCGCTCTCCGCGCTCGTCAAGTTATTATGCTCGGGGAAGTATAAGTAAAAAACCAATAAATGTTAATGAAAATACAAAAGACAAAGTTTAGTTTTTGGCTGCCAGCATGTGTGAGCCTACACGAGTGTGTGCTCGTGTGTGTGGTTGTGATTGTGGTGTGCGTGGCATCGAACATAAGCTGATAATATTATTGCGCTATTAATGGCTCACGGTTTTTATGGGACTTTTAATCGCTTTTGTTACAGTTGCCAAAGTCGCAACAATAACTCGACAATACTATTCGTGCAACACAATAAAAAGAATGTTGCGTGTGACTCCATCTCTCTCTCTTTCTGTTCAGCTCACTCTTTCGCTATCTTTGTGCCAGTTTGTGCTCTTTTTCTAAGCAGTCAATGCAACATTTAGTTGCGACCAAAGGCAAAAACTAATTGCAAAGCCAAACGCACATCCAACTGGTTTTGGCATTTTGTATTTATGTGTGTGTTTGTGTGTGTGCGGCAAGCAGAAAAGCAATTTAGCAAATTCTTTGTCGTTTGGCAAATAGGAAAGCTAACTGCGAGTGGCTGCTGCGCCCCTTCGCTGGCGCCCAATTGCCTGCTGCAAAATCAATTTTAATGACACGATTGAGGCGAAGCAGCAGAGCACGCTAAATATATAGAAAACCGCTTGAACAGCCAAAGAAGTAAAGCGACCGAGCGACCGAGCGACCGAGCGACGGCGACAAAGCGCAATGGCACGTCTATAAAATGCTCGCTCCCCCCGTCCTCGCGACCGAAAAGCGTTTGCAGCTCGCTGTTCGATGAGGAGTGGAGTGAGACGACATATGCAAGCAGCCATTGCCGCTGCTGTGGCTTCAGTCGACGACAACAAAAGTCACGAGCGAAACGCAGGCAAGCACTGCAAATACTCTGGCCACAAGTAGCAAAGTGAATAGTAATGATGCGAATGAAATACTTGCGCCAGCCGAGAGACTCGTTGTCAGGGCAGTGTAGTGCACAAAAGGTGTAATGAAGGAGCAGTGAGCAGGTATTTCTTTGTCGCTTTGGCTCACAACCGAGTGTTGGCTTGTCGCAATTAACGTTCGCGGAAATTCCTGACAGCCAAGCAGCGACAGAGGCAGGCAAAGGCAACGCCAGCCAACAGTAGTCAGGGTACTGCTCAGAGGCAGCAGGCTGGCAGCCGGCAGGCAGCGAGCCAAGCAACGCGCTGGTGCGTAAATGGCACGGAAGTCGTTGGGCCCACGCGGCGTATACGTGCTTTAAAGTGTGACTTGAGCTGGCGAGTGACCTTCTTTGTATTTGTGCTGCATATTGCATGTTGCATGCAGCAGCAGCCTACAGCTCAGGGCGCAGCTCACCGTGCCATGCATTTAGCTCGCTTTTTCTGTGACAATTTGGCGGCCTACTTGTCGTTAGCGTGTGCCATATGCCAGCTGTACACAAAACAATTGCTGCCATTACAGTTTGTAATTTGGTAATCAGCCATACAAATCTGCATAATGGCAATTGGAGCAGAGTCGGCGGAGTAACAAGAGCAGACTTGCTCTAAGCAGCAGCAGCGGCAGCGGCAGCAGCATTAGCTGTCGTTTAGGTAAACCAGGCAAGAAAAGTTGCCAACTTTTAATTGAAGTGAAAACGACGATAACGACAGCATTGTTGGCATTGCTGTAGCTTTGTTGCCTGCCCAAGGGGATCTGAATGAGGACTCCACATGGGGCCTTAACACACATACACACTCACACAGCTCTCTAGCAAGAGCGACACACATGTCGTCATGGCGTACGCCATTGCAAAAACAGTTGCGGAATTGCTTTTTAAGCCCACAGCGCGTCGCATAAAAAAGCAGCAGAGCCTCACTCTAGGGGCCTGGGATTGAGTTGGGTTTGGACTCAGGCCGGATGCCTCGCCGACCGCCAGCCCGCCCGCTTACCCGCTTGTCCGCCTGCTTGCTCGGGTTAGGGTTAAGCCTTTAAAACGCAAAACTTTTGAGCTGCTGCGAAGTTGAGGCTGTGCGTATTTGCCTTTGTGGTCGCTGATTTCACTACGCGACTACTTCATGGCATGGCCAATGTGCAACGCTTAATATTGCATGCCGTGGATGGATGGCTGCTGCCGGCCTGGGATCCTGTGTACCTGTTGCCAGCGGCCAGGTCAGGCGGCTCACCTGTCTAACATGGCAATTGAAATGGTTATCAAATTACTCGAGGCTGGCGCAACATGCTCGCAAACATGTGGCGCAGGTGGGGCAGCAGCATTGTTTGCATTGCAACACGCAAATGTGTCGCCTGCCCCCAGCTGCGGTCGTGGCACGCGCCGTTCGTGCCACATTCGAGACGTCGCCAGCCTCGAGACCCTCTAACGCCGTCTGCCAGACTGTCCGCCCCGGCCGCTCTCTCAAGCCAGCCTGCTTTGATTTATTGATTTTGGTCTTGGCACACAGCATACAAAATGAGACAATATTTGCCGCCGGCCTTAGTGCGGGCCACATGTGCCAGACGCTGGCCACGAGAGCGGGGAGTGGCGTGTAGTAAAGTAGGACTTCCATTAGCTGCCACTGCCTCTGATGCTACTGTTGCTGCTTAATAAGCCGCCGCATTTTAAATATATACCATGGAGTAGAAGAGTGCAGCTGCACGCTGCGTACAAGTAAAAGAGACAGCGCGCAAATGGCGCAAGTTCAATTAAATCACAACTCCAGCATATTTCTTACCCGTTAGACAGTTCCGGCGCCAGACGCCGTCTGCAACGGCGGCAACGTCTGCAAGTATAAATGGAATGACAAATTAAATTACGTTTAAAGCACAAATAGACCATGAAAAAAAAACACACTACAGAGCGTACTTGACTTTGTAATGGAAAGCTTAAGTAATGAACCAAATAAAATTAAAGACGCTGAATTGATATGCGGAAGCTGACGGAAAAACAAGTTTAAGCAACGTTACCCTACATATATTCTAGCTGGCAATAGCAGTTACAAACGAGCATAACTATATCTAAGTTCGGATATTATAGAAAAGTATCCAGCACAAATTTTAATCTTTTAAACATCATATGAAGAAAGCAAAGTTTATAAATTTGTTCAATATTTATTGTCTTTGCTTTAATACCTTTTTTAGTATACTAAATAAATCAGTGTTTTTTTGGTGATTTTCAATTTTTGTGGAAATTAATTTGTCATCCTCTCAAGCTGTTTGGATGCACAATCGAAATAGTATTGTGACGGAAAATATATTAGCACGAGTTGATTCAGATCTTAAACTCATAATGGGCATTGGGTTAGCCAATTGTTCGGGCCATCTACTCGAATTGGCTGTCAACATTAGCTGGCACAAATATGCCCATTTTCAGCCATATCATGATTACGAAGCATTCGAATAGAAGAAGCTGCCAAAGTGTGAGAAATGACGGAGACTTGCGTCTCGCGCAATGGAACGGAACAGAAGCGAGGCAGCGAAAAGTACAAAAATAAGCATTAGAACGAATAGAAGCGAGACAGCGCGACACGGCGAGAGTGCGAGATGGAGCGAGAGGGCAACAGCAGTATGCACATAAAAGAAATGAAATCCATGTGGGAGGTGGCAAAATTCAGAGGGCGGCATTGCCGCCAGTGGCTGCCCAAAGCCGAGCAAAGAGATAAGTAAAAGAACAAAATTAAATTGGACATTTATCAAGAGATTTTTATTGATGCCCCAAGTGCCAGCCAGAGCACACAAACAAGAGGCTCACACACACACACACACACACACACTTGGGGGCGTCGCAGGCGACTGGCGACAAAGTCAAGTGGCAAGTGGCAATGGCAAGTGGCAAGCGGCAAGGACGACAAATGCGGGCAATTATCGTTTTGAGTGAAAAGTTTTATTGGCCCCAAAAAGGAAAGTCGATTTTATTTAAATGTTGCCACTGGCGATGCCAACAAACTGTGGCAAGGCACGCGAGCATAAATTAGATGAAGCAGCCCATGTCTCGCGGCCAGAGCATACCTCGTGATAGGCAACTAATTACGGCCATTAGTGAGGCAAAAACAAAAACAATTATAGCGCATTTAATCACCTGGCGAAATTGTAATTGCGTTGCATACTTTCGGCGCTGGCAGCGAAACGAACTCCTGTCTACAACTAATTACACGGCCAACAAGCAGCAGACTCATAAAACAAAACTCAATCGAGAGGGCGAGTGGAGTCAAGAGTCCAGAGTGCTGAGATGGAGAGAGAAAGGGGGGGAGCCAGAAGTGGCATCAACATCAGAGGAAACATGAATTGCTGGCAAACGCGATTTTGAATTTATTGCACGAAATTAACTTTTACAAAATAATTCACATAACTCGGGGCGTGCCGAAGGGGCAGCCAAAGTGGCTTAATAAAATAATTTATGGTTCGGCAAAATGCCCATTTACCCAGCCCACGGACACACTTCCCTTCATCCTGCTCGTAGCTTTTGTCTGACTGTCTGTCTGTCTGTCTGTCTGTCTGTCTGCCGGTCAGTCGCCAGTCCGACTGTTTGACTGTCGACTCTTGCCTCCGCCTGTCTGTGCGTCCGTTCGTCTGCCGAGACGCAGTCAAGTGTAAAAAACAAAGCAAATTAATTGCAAGTCAAAGCGAACCTTTGACGCAACTAATCCAACGCACCTTTGCTCACACACACACACTCTTAAATAGAGAGATAGAGGGAGACAAAGAGAGCGACGCACTGACAAGTGCTACGGCAATGCCTTTATCAATATCCTTTAAAGCCCAGGCAAAGCCTAATCAAATGGGACAGCAGCTGTTTTCCGGCCCGCTTTCAAGGCTGCCCACTGATGCGTGGCTAATATGCCTTTGGCCATAGACACGCCCCCTTTGACCGGATAACTGCGTGATAGAATGGGACTGGTTTCGTGCTTCCCTTGCTTCGCACATTCCGCCCAGTAGTCACAGTCACAGTCTCTCCGTCATAGTCGGAGGGCTACTTTCTGGTCAGTGAAGCATTGAACGCCTGAATCAACAGCTGCCAAATGTTTGTCATGCAAATTTATATTTATGTATATAGCATTCGCTCGGCACCATTTTCACGCGTTTTTTGTCAACAAATTTCACATTCCATTAGCCAGAGCGAAGATTGAGAGTATTTTGTTCTAGCATTAATTGTTGGAACGAGATTACTTTTCATGTGAATCACAACTTGCAAGTGCTGTTTGTCTTTGATTTCAGCAGACGACTGGCTTAGGAGTAGCTGTGGTGTTTGGCTGTTGCTTGACACGTTGTGACAACTCGGTGGCTGAATGGAATGAAAAACTCTTGGATGATCAACAGCGACCTGGGGGTTCTGAGACCCATTTGAGAAATTGACAAAGCACCGAGAGCAAAAAGGGCGTCGTGTTACAGGTGACACAAAGGAGGGCGGGAGACTGTAACGGCTTCAAGGCTGAAGTTGCAGGCGAGCTGCCGCCACACTTGAGGTGACAGTGCGAGCGAACATGTGCGAGTGTCAGCGGCGGCGAACATGCCACAGACAATTCCAGTAAAAGCTTCATGCCGCGGACAGTTGCGGGTGCGCTTGCCACAAAATTAAACGCCTGCTCCTCACCGTCGCGCCGTCACTTGACTGGGTTTGAGGAGCTGCACATTTTATCTTTGCGGTTGCAGCGATGCGGCTAAGCATCATAAGTCAAGGCAGTCTGCGTCGTCGGGTCTCATGGCGAGTTGCGCTGTCACTCGAGAAGCGTGAAAAACCTGCCACAAGATGCTGCCAGAAGTCGTCTTTGAGGCGTCGCTGCCAGCATTATGCAGTTGTCCCCAAGCAGCAGCAGCAGCAGCAGTAGCAGCATCTGGCGTTGCATGCACTTAACATGTTGTACCACAAAATCGTCAGCCATATGCGACGCATATTAATTTGATGGCACTCATATTTATGCCAAAGCAAAGCGTTGTCTCTCTCTCCTGCTTGCTGCTGTAACTGTTGTGCCTGCGACATTTTTTGACAAGTTGCACTCAGAGTCAGAGTCAGAGTCACAGCGACGCAGTTGCAGTCGCAGTCGCAAGTCGCATTTGCAATGCGAACAGCAGCCGCATCTGAGACGGACGGAGACAGATAGAAGGGCGGGCCAGCCGAGAGCAGATGCTGCAGCTGCTTTGCATATGGATAGACAAGTGGGGAAGCAGCAGCAACTGCTGCCGCAAAAAGCTGCCAAGCTGGCAATACACGAGCATGACTCGCCAAAGCGCAGCAGAAACCAGACCAGACCAGACCAGGACAGACCTCAACGTAAGAGCACATCAGAGCGCAGGACACCGCAGCAAACTGCAACTTCGGCTGCCCCCGCCGCGATTTTTCATCTTTTTCTCCACTTTAGCACCCCCATGTCTTTTTGGTTTTGTTGCTGCTGTTGTTTTTTGCGCTGTTTCCTTTGCTTTTTGGCCTGGCGCATTCCACTTTAATTATTTCAGCAATGCTGCCGACGCCGCTGGTAACGACATCAAATTTACATACGCAATTTCATTGTTGCCGCAGGATCTGGCCATTGTCGTTCTGCTCGTTGTCGTTCTGCTTGCTGTCCTTCCGTCCGTCCAGCCCGGTTGACGCAGTTTGGCCCCTCTTGCCACATAACGCATTTTATATTCAAATTTTTTCGCTGCAGTCTGGCAGCCATTGCAAATTCTACTAGTAGTTCGCCGCCTCTCCTTTTTGTTTTCTGCACTTGACTTTTGCCCCAGTCCCCCCCCTTCTGCTGCAGGCCGCAACTGCTGTTGGCTGCTTATGTGCTCATAATAATCAGTTGCAGTTTGCCACTCCCCCGCTTAAATTTAGTGTCGATTTTACAGGCACTTACACACACTCCCTCACACTGAGACTCCAACTCGCACTTCAAGCCAAGCTCAGCCAACTATAACAAGTTTCTATATGACAAAGGGCATATAAGATTTGTGCAAAGCAGTTGCCATTTACATATTATTATAAAGTCTGCCACTGCTTCAGCTGTCTCAGCCACAACTTCAAGAGGCAGCCACCGTTGCACCACCGTTCTGCACTCAGCACAACGATTCACACCAAGTGCAAATACTCATTTTGTACTTCATATAAAAAATTGCAGCTGCTTCTCTAATGTCACTCATTATAATATGATGCGTTGCTGCTTTGTAATTATTTTGAGAAGCTGATTAAGTGCAGGGCATTGAGCAGCCGGGTTTACTGTTCAGGCTTTATTTGCATATCTGGTAGTCTGGTAGATTTGTTTATCAGGTTTGAGTTTAGTTTTTTCGTTCCGCTTTCATTTGCTTTGGGTGTCGAACTGTCCCAACTGTCAACAGCTTTTAGGCCTCTTGCCAATGTTAAATGTAGCGCGATGATGTGCCGAAAAATTTGCATTTGCTTTGGAGAGGCAAATGCAATAAACTGGCAAATAAAAGCGAATAAAAAGTAATCAGAATTTTAGATTTGGCCATAAAGAAAAATAAACACACGGGCTAACAGAGCCAAAAGGAATTAAAAAGTGTGCTAAATAATTCATTTTTGAATTAAAATATAAATCACTTTCACACCATTTTGTCGACAGCCAACCATCCCCACTGCCTTTGTTGCCCTGTCGTCGCTCAGCCCCCTCGTCGTCTTGTGCTTTTCCTTTCCTTTTTTTTCAGGACACTTGTTTATTTTATTACTTTTCAACGCCGCGCAATGCAAATGAGCGTGCCTGGGTACGCGAAATCTTTTTAATATAAAACTGAATTACTTTTAGCAGCGATTTCCGAGTATGTCCCGAGTGGCCAAGACATTAAAATTGACGAACTGTAAAGGCGGCAAAGGGGCTGGCTGGCACGCCCATGCGCCTGCCTCGCTGCCTCGTCGCCTTGGCCATATTCGCCACAGCAGGTCGCCTTGGGTTATTAGCTAGCTTATTAACGTGGCCAACGGCAGTAGCGACGATGCGGACGGCCCACGATGCCCAGCCGGGGCATCATTATCGAGTACTTTGCGGGTCCACAGCTTACACTGCGACGTCCATCCCGCTAGCAAAAGCAATTTCAACGCGCAGCGATCTTTTTTAATAGGATTGCGTTTTGGGGAATTACCTGGCCGTACCTGTTCTTAGGGCAGGGTGTGAAACTGGAGCCCTTAAGCAACCACAACAGGAAGCGGAAGGGCAGCGGAAATGAAAACGGCAACGGACACTTTTAATTTCTCAAAATGGCAACTTACTGACATCCGCCCGGCTCATTCGATTCATTGATTTAATGCAGAGTAACAGACCAGGCTGCCGGCCTCGTCCGTCGGCCCGAGGCGGCAGCGCAGGATGCGCAGCACTGGCAGCTTTTCTTTCATTACCCGGCTTGGCAGCTGGAGAATTATTGAGACTTGTTGCAAAAGTTCATATCGTGCGAAATAATTCAGAAAATGCCACAGACTGCTGGCATGGCCGCAGCCATGCCACCGTTTCACCTGGCTACCTGCTGACTGCTTGACTGCAAGGGTAAGTCTTGCTTGCTCGAGTGCAAGTTGCAGCTCCTGGCAACTCCCTTACTTGTCATTTGTGTTTGTGAAATATGCGTTCAATTTTTTACGCTGCATTTTTCGCTTATCTGCCAACTGCCAACTGGCGGCACTTCGCTCCTCTCCCAGCTCCTTGCCGCCGCCAGCAGGGGGGGCAGAGCGAAAGCGTGTGTGGCAACGCAAGCACACAAAGGGGAGCTCTTGGAAATCAGACAAGCAGAGCAGAGTAATGCTCATATCACGTATACGCAATGTTGTGGCTTGCTGGTGTTTTCTTTCTTTCGGGAGCGTGCGCGCGAACACACTGCAAATTAGCCCGCCAGCTGCAGATAAAGGGGGCGGACAGTTTCAAGAGTTGCTCGGGTATGTGATAATTTACTCATTTCATGTGCCATTAGCTGTCAAGAGGCACCGTTGCCATTAATAGTGATGCCACCCCAAGCTAGCTCTTCTAATACATACACCATCTACCCCATGTACAAGTACTGTGTGGGTGGCTTGTGTGTCATTTACTCGGGTCTCAGGTTGTAGTTTTCAGTTTTCATGTCATATATTTATGTTTTCATCTTAGGTTTTCATGTGCTGCTCTCGCTCTCTTGTGCCGTATTTATCATGGCTCACTTTTGTGGCGGCATCTTCGGCGGCCTCTTCAGCCAGAGCAGTTTGCGCTCGCTTTTCCAGCCGGAGACTGTGCGCCGTTTTGGACATTGCACATCTGAGCTATCTGAAAGTTGCTCACTCCTTGACAACAACAATAATAACAACAGCTGGAGAACAAGCGACAGCGACTGTGATGAGGATGAAAGGAGAGCAGGACAATAGCTTTAGCACTTGCTGCTGCTGTTGCCTCCTGTCCGTTGCTGCACTTGAGCTCTTCCTGTGGCCTCACACACACACACAGGCACACACACACACACACTGCTCAGACAAAGGCAGCTGCGCTTTTGCAGACGTTTTTGGTGGCGCTTCCAGGCGCTACAGAGTCCCCGGCTGTGACCTAAATTTTTACCAAATTGGATAAATTTTTCGCATTTTCGCTTTACTATTTTTTTTTTTGCGTTCTTTTCTTTTTGCATCGTTGCGATGGCGACTTGATGTTGTTGTTGTTGTTGCTGCTGCTGATGCTGCTCCTATTCTGGCGTTGCTCATAGCCATTCAGCTGTTTGTTGTTGCAATTTCTCGCCACATTTGATTTATCTCGCCTTATATACAAGACAAACAACATATACGATATAAGTACGAGTATGTACAATATTGTGGCATATCAACTTTTTTGTTCCTGAAGTGAGTCACCGCAGTTGTTCGCTGTGACTGCTCGACTTTCGCGTCGTTCACGTTCACGTTCGCGACTGCTTCTGCTTCTGCTCTAGCTTCAGCATCAGCTTTTGCTTGTTTGCCACTTGTATCTCTAGAATTGAATCTCGCCCAGTCGGCGTCCTCGTCAGTCAACAGCAGCAGCCACTGCTAAAACAACAACACCAACAACAACAACGAGAAGATTGAGATTGAGAACTCTCTGCTCGGGGTTTTGTCGTCTCGCTGGCCACAGCGAGTTTTTGTTTAAAGTTTCGCTCTGCCTGTTGTCCTTTTTTTTGTGTGTGCGGCTACGTGTTAGGCATAGACGGAGCAGCAGTTGTTCCTGGACCAATCCAGTTTCCAGTTATACTCTGTGTGTCGCCCGAAGCTTTTAATCATGATTTACGAGCTCGTCCGTCCGTCGCTTCGCCCGTCCGTCTGACCGTCAGCCAGATAGACGAGAGGTAAATATAAATGGAATTTTAAAATGTGATCTGATTTAATTATGCACGACAGCCCCTCCCGAAATACATAGGCCGAACACTGCGCTCACTCCATCGACCAAGGGATGAAGTTAAGTTTGCTTACGTAGTTTGCATGTGCTTTAAACAAGATGCCATTGCCCGATTATTTGTTGGAGTAAGTAAAACGTAGATGTTTGACTAGCATACAAATTATGCTTGAAGTAAGTTCTGCATTTATCTATCAAACAATTTCACTGTTGTCGTATCCGTTATATAACATAAATTCCCTCACAGTGCTATAATGCCACGTTCCACTCTACGGTCGGTTTTTATATATACTTGTAAAAGCACAGCGCAATTTACCCCTTTTGCTGTTGTTGCTCTTGTTATTATTGTTCTTTTTATGCCTGCATGCTTTTTACACCCACGTCCTTGTCGTTCGGGTCGAATCCCTGGCTCTCGTCTGGTCTAGTCAGCTTGTCTCTCCCACTTGTCCGCCACAAGTTGGACGTTTCCTATTTTCTGTTGTTGTTGTTTTGCTCTCGGCATTCGCTCCGTTGCACTTTGTTATATTGCAGGCAATTGGCCGTGGCATAGGCAGCCAGCAGAAGGAATTTATGCGCCATGCTGTCTATTAGCCATTGAGGTCAATGTTTTGCCTGTCCTCACATACCGATTCCAATTCCGATTCCAATTCCGATGTTCAAATTCACATTCGCAGTGGAAATTGTGTGGCATCTTTTAGGCGCCGCCTGAAAAATCAAATTCCGAATGCGCGCAGGCGTTTGGCATGCGAAAGCTCAACATTGATGCGGCCGTTGATGTTGTTCCTGATGCTCTCATGTTGATGCTGATGCTGATGCTGATGTCGATGGCAATGGCAATGGCGATGGGCCCCCATTGTGTTGTGTGCTTAACAAAAAATGCCATGCAAATTGCAAAGGAACAATTTCAAATGAGACATATTCAAAAACCGCAAAAGTACCCACACAGCAATACCCCAAATCGTACCCAAAAAAAAAAAGCGACGACAATGTTGGCAAACAAACTCAAATACCAGGCGAAAGCGTAGATACGTATAAGTTTTTCTTTCACAGTGTGTGTGTGTGTGTGTGTGTGTGTGTGTATGCGCAAATATACATGTATTTACAGTACTAACATCAAACGTTTTGCTGTCGTAGCGCACAGCTCCTGTGAGTCCTGTCGCCCTGGTCGTTGTCAGCGTCAACGCAACGTCAACGACGTTGTTTTCTTTCGTTGACATCGTCATCGCCATCGCCATCGCCATCGCCATCGTCGTCGTCATCGTCGTCGTCGCCGTCGCCGTCATCGCCATTGCCATTGCATAGTCAATATGTTTTCATTCAATTTGCAAAGCATTTTCATAAAATTTCCCACAAGAAAAACATTGCGCACATATAAATGTGGAATATATATACAAACACACACACACACACACACAGAGGGCTACATGTATGTTGATACTTATTTCAAGGAACAAGTTGATATGCAAGAAGAAACTTGGGCATGCCAGGCACAGCTCGAGCTTTGGCAATAGGAAATTATGCGAAATGTGCTCGATTTGCGTAAACAAACCGGAAATGATGGCCTGCCTGCTGTCCATTTTCAAAATGAATAGTATAAAGGGACAAGCAGAGTTGTGGGCTACCCCCTCCCGACCACCACTTCCGCTCTTGGTGCTTTTTATTTTTCTTTCGGCTGCTCTCCCGCCGCTCCCCGCTCATGCTGGCGTACTCTCCACAAGCAGCAGTATTTATGCATTTATTTATTTGCCAAAAGGATCAGTCGCGTCTCCGCGCTCTGACTCATTGTGTGCCTATTATGCTAATTGAACAGTAAAAAAAAAAACGAAACCAAACGAAACGAAACGAGACCAAACGCAAAGCGGAGCTGAAAAAGTCGAGCAAGTTTATAGGCGCTGCGCGTGCTCGGAGCCCCTAAATAGGCCTAGGAAACGGGCTCATAAAAATTTTACTCGTTGCCGCCGCGCGCTCAAACTGTAGAAAGAAAAGTATGTAAATGTGCCGAACGAACACTCGGCGAATGAGCAAATATTTTTAATAAAGTTCATGTCGTAAGCTGCTTTGCTGACCGAACGGTCGACGCAACATAATTAGAGCACTTTCAAATTGTTGCTGCCCCCGTTCGAGTAGCTCTCGCGTCGTTGTTGTTATGTAGGTCTATGGCTATTCTTGTGGTTATTGCAAATTGAATTAGTAGAGGCAGCAGCAAGTCGACGACTGCCAGCAAAAATCCTTTTTGCCCATTTGCCTTTGCGCTACGTGCCAGGCAAATCAAAGTCACGACCCATCCAGCGAACCGAGCGCAGCACCAACCTGACCAAACCGCAAAATGGAAAATGCAAATTTGTGCCCATTGTAGGCGTCGTGGTGGCGTGGCGGCGGGGCGGCGGGGCACATCCGTGACCCGAGTTCTACGCTTGCCGCGACCCAATGCAGCAATTTAATTTCTTAAGCAATTTTCATAATCTGCTGCAAATTGTTTCTGAATGCTGGCGGGCCTCGCTCCGGGTCCAACTAACGTTGACTCGCCCGTTACATTTTATGCAGTTGGCTGTGGCTGCATTTCAGCCGCAAGGCAGCTGCCAACCCAAACACCCACCCAACCACTCCCCTCCCCCAGTCGGTTAACGCCGCTTCCCACCAGCCCGCATCGCAGTTTCGTAATGTAGCGTGCACTAGGCAAGTTTTTGCTATTTTATATTAATTTTCATCGTCGTTGCCTGCTGCGCGCCAAGCGTCGACTGTCGACCGTCGACCGACGACCGCCGACCTCGTCGCGCCCTTGAGCCAAGACTCGCCCATTGACTCCAGCCGCCTGCTGCATAATTAAAATTGTAGTTCAATTCTAAGCACTGGCAAAGTCAGTTGACGCACCAGCTGCTGCCGCAGTTCCTTAACCGAAACTGCAGCTCTTAGGGCCTGCACTATGTCGCAGTTTTCGTCGCGTTCAAGCGCCCTTCATACACCAAATAGTCACTCGTATAATTTATTGCATAAAAATGCTTTTAAACGCCAGCAGAGTTGCGTGCTCTGGCAGCTTTTGGCAACGTGTTTCGTTATGCAATTGCCGCACAATCTGTCAGTTAGCTATTTGCCGTGCGGTCTTGCTTGCGGCCACTTAACAGCTCCCGCGCCCTATCCCCCTGTGTCTCTCTCTCTCTCCTCTCTCTCTGGCTGACCGAGTGACTGCAGCTAATTGTCGCCCCTTGGGCGTCGCATTTGGGGGTTTTGACTGAAATTCGCACACAAAAACCAATTAAGATGCCCGCGGCATGTTGTTGTCCCTTGTGGTAGGGGGAGAGGGGCAGTGGTGTTGAGGGTGCCGCGCGTGATAAATCAAATTTGGTTGCCTCAACAATATTTGCACATACGGCGCGCTGTACAACACAAATCAAATCAAATTAAAACATAAAGCGTGCCTGTCTTTCCCTATGTACTATGCGAGTGCGTGCCCGTGTGTGTGTGCGTGTGTGTGTGTGCGGCATGTGGCATATGCACATATGTATGCGCGAGGGGGTCGAATTGGATATAGTCGTTTATTATTCCGGCCGCATGTAGCCGCCATGTTGAGCCTGGCGACGCGTTTATGACGCTGACAGAATTATGAGGCCTACATGCGTTGATTTCTGATGCCACCGCGCGCGGTCCTTTTAAATATTTTCACGCAAATAAACTAAACTGTAAGCGGGCCGCCTGCTTGCCTGCCTGCCTGTCTGCCTGCCGTAAGCCAAAGGCTCGCCAAATGGATTTTGCAGCGAAAAATCAGAAAATCACAAAACGTGCTTCACATATTTGCGAAGTATTCACATTCGCCGTTCTCCACTCGCCATGGCCGTGCTCGTGCTCGTGCTCATCCCAAATCTCATGCCCATGCTCATCATAAATACATCAGTTCGGGACGCAGGCCTGCCAGGAGCACTTGAAGGCTGCGTCACCAGCGCAGACGCCGCCTGTCGCTGGCAGCGTGTCACGCGACCTGTCAGCAGGCATAAGCTGACATTTTTATTAAAATGTTTGCGCAGCGAACATTAACTGCGACAACTTAGAGAGCACCCAGAGGACCGTGCCCCATTGTCTGCTCCGTGCGTGTCTGTCTCTGCCACCAGCCAGCCAACCAGCCAGCCAGCCCGACTGTCTCAGCCTGTCAGCTGCTGTTGGCCTTGCAGCTCCTTTGCTCACTTGACAATCATGTTATTTGTCATTTGCCCAGCTCATCATTGATTGTCCTGCTTCCTGGCCATCGTGATGAGCTCTGCTACTCAGGCCGCTGAGTAAGTGCTCCTTTGTGCGCATTTTCCAGTTGTCCTTTGTTACCTTTGTCACCTCTTCTCAACACCAAACAATCTTCCCATAACGAAGCTGTCGTCCTCTGGCAGCGAGTTGTCGAAGATTTTAAAGATTTTTTCGACGGAGTGAGGCGAAACATTTACGAAAACTCGTATGAATAATTTATAACAAAATAATAATAGTTTTACGCAATTAAAGAGATTTGAATTAAACAAAGGAACCGTAGTTAATTACAACTAATGTTATTCAGACTGCAATGTGAATGGAATTGGATCAATGACAGACAAACAAGCTTTGTTTATTTTGTGTGTTTCATAAGCAGTCTCTTTGTTACAGTTTATTTATTTTGCAGTCTGTGCTACAAATGCAGTTAATGTACACTACAATACGCCTCGTAGGGAAATAGTAATAATCCATTGAAATAGTTGGGTTTATTTCCTCCGTTTAGGGCGACTACTTTAACCTTAAATCTGATGTGCGTCACACACGAGTTAGCACGAGAGGCTTTCGGCAGAAAGTGCCTAAAAGTAGGCAACATAAAGTGAGCTCACCGAACACTCGCAACGCGTCGCATCGTTGGCAGCTTACGCACACCCTGGTGACATATTTGGTTAGCCTGTTTGATGCATAAATAAAAAATCAAGCATGATGTACAAATTCATGCAAAGTACATTTCCATGTAACTGACAGAGTCGCTAAATAAAAACTGAACTGAAGTAGATTCAAGCACCAAAGCCTATGATATAGCATATATATTTGCACATGTAGCATCTAGACTCTTCCACACTTCGAGTGTGTTTGTGTGGGTATTTGTGAAAGGCATCAATTTTAAATGCTGACTGAAATACCCTTTGAAAACAAAGTGAACTTAAGTAAGCAGCACAATAAGAAAAACATGCAATCAATAAACTTTTCGATGATAAGTTAGTTATTCACATGTTTGCTATTTGATTTGTTCATCAGCTAGAAATCAACACCCTGCACATTAATTGCAATCCCTGTTTACAACTCTCTTTGAAATAAAATGCGAACAATTGATGACAATTTCAATGACATATGCAATATTTAAAATTACTGCATAAATTTGGCAATTTAATTTTATGCTTGGCAAACCATAAAATGCATGCTTCCAATTAGAGCATTCACAGGGTCGACCTCAGATGTCTCCACGCTTCCTCGAACACACACACACATGCACACACAAACAATTTTTGTTTCGGTTTTCTCATTTTGTGTGTGCTTTTTTCTTTTTAAATTTCAAACAATTTGGCGGTGTACATATTCTTGTTTGTTTTGGCGCCAGTCGCTCTCATTTTTCCCCATTTTTGCTATCCTCACTCGCGCGCGCAGCTGACGCAGCTCGAATCAATCAAATCAATGTGGAGCCTGTTTGCCCCAACCAATGTTTCATTCTTGTTGTTGTTCTTGGGTGTGTTTGTGTGTGGCGCAGGCAGAAGAAATGCAATACAATAAAGAGCAAATATGGTCTCAGACAAAAAGCAAACTCACACACACACACACAGCACGCACACACCATAGTATAATACAAAGTGGCGTAAACTAACTAAATAACAGTAACAATAACTTAAGTGTGCTTTGTGTATTATCAAGGCCCGGGCAGTGGTTGGGGTATCTCGATGTATCTGGCTCTAAAAACTGAAGCTTCATCTCGGCCAGGGCATCTATAGCTGCGGGCGGCTGCTGCAAAGTTTTTATTTATACACACGTTTCGTGTGCAGCACCACCAACTATGGGAAAGAGGCAGGCGGGAGTGGAAGTCGGGAGGAGGAGGGAGTATGGCAATGGCTACGTTTCGTTTGTTACGTTTCGTTCGTTTGTTTGTTTATTTGTCGTTTGCTTTGTTTCGTGTGTTGGCAATCTATGCGCCAGGCTCCTAAATTGACTAGCCAGGCAACTGGAACACGCCACAGCGCAGCAAGAATCCCTTACGATTGTTAAAGCTCACGTACCGCACACAGTGGCCACAGCAGCAGCGGCCACATGTCGTATACGTAACGTCGCATATCTTTACGCCAGCCATTTGCACTGTCCACTAGGCCAATCCTCCTGCTCTCTCTCTCCCTCTCTCTCTCTCTCTATCGGTCTCGCTCTCTACATCTTTGTATTTGCAATCAGCCACGGAGAGTGGCTCGCCGCGCGTCCATGCGACAAGTGCTCACACACACACACACTCTCACACACACACACGCTCGCACACATTGTGAACTTTCGATACTTTTAATTATTGCGTACATGACCGTAACGCTGTTGCCGGACTTTGGAGACGACGGCAGCAACCTGGACGGCCAGCAGCCCCAGTTTAGTGCACGTATGTATTAATCAGAGGGCTGTGAAGTTTTCATTGTGTGCCGTTCTCTCTATCTCTTCCGCCTTCGCTTCTCTCTGTGTATCGCCTCTCTGCCTCTCTGGGGCAAAATGACACAGCGTCCTGTTGTGTATGTGCTTTTAGCGTGTGTGTGCTAGTTTTGTGACTTTATACCTTTGGCCGAAAAAGTTAGCTTCATTAAAAACCAGTAGACGTTTCATATTTTGAAGAACGTGACACAACGTGAGCAAAATGTAAAGCTTGTTGTGCCACCGAGCAGCTGAACAACAATTACGCAAACCGCATGCTCTGCTCGCAGACATGACCTGATCGACTGGGCCAGTGGCTAACCTGATTGACGTATAAACAGCCAATTAAACGTAAGAAGCAGTTCCAATTGTTTCAATCGCCTTAGGCTCGAGCGTGCTAAATGAATTTCCACGCACGCGTTTCAAATCAAATTTACGAAAATTTAATTTCAGGCTCGCTTTCATGGTTCGCCAAATGTGCGTGCGTGTCCCGTCCCGTGTGATACACAGACACCCACACACACACACACTGTTAGTGAAATGTGTGGTTGTTGTTGATATGAGCAGGGGTGTTATCGTTGGTGCGATGCGGGTGCGAAGTGTGTGCGATGTGTTGTGTCCGTGTCCGTGTCTGCCTCTGTGTCTGTGTTTGCGCTTGGCCCGCGCTGCTGCTGCTGCTGCTGCTGTGACCAGGCCATGGGCACGTTTCTAGATTTGTTTACTTTGTAGCCAGAGCGACGAGCAAATAAATTTCTATAAATTCTTGCGCGGCATTTCATTTGCCCTACTCGTTGTCCAAAAATGCCAGCACAGTCAGTCACAGTCACTCACTGACTGTGTTTCGAGTGCTGCACCCGCACTCGCTTTCTTCGCCCTCCAAACTGTCTGCAGGACAATATCCAAGGGGGAGCCACATCAGCTGAAGCAGAAGCTGAAGCAGGAGCGGGCTCTGGCTTATTTATTTATTCATTCGCTGCGCTCTCTCTCGCAACTCGTGTGTGTTTGTTTGCAATTTTCTGTTTGAAAGGATATTGCAGAGTCTAAAGGCAGACACAAAAGCAACAAAAGCAGCCGCAGCAGCAGTTTCTTGGCCCCGAGAACCCCCCCAAAGAGCAGCTACAGACAAACACGCACTCGCCACCAAGCCCATCATTCTTCTGCCCCTGTTTCCCCCATCTCCAACTCGAATCTCAAAGCATATTTAGAAGCATAGCTGCCCATAATGTTGACCCGAATTTTTGGCAAACTGTGTACAAATAAATAAAGCAACAAGAAAATCAAATACGCAATCGCAAGTCGCACTTTTGATACCTTAACCCCTGCCTTGATGAGCTCTTCTTAGGTTTGCAGGCACTTGAAACGGATTTCTGAAGTGGCTCAGAAATTAAGATCAGATTCATTTGTAAATCAATTAGAAAATGAAATGAAAATCTATGGATTTCACAGAATTCTTTTCAAATAAAGGGTATGCGAGAGAAACAAGATGTTCTGAGAACCGCAAATGATGTGCGGGAGCTCTGTGCTTTGGGGTCAGCAGACGGGTTAAGACCTTCAATATATTTTATCTTCGCAAGTCAACACTGAGTGTGGAAAAATTGCAAAACCAAAATAAATAAGATTCGATTTATGTCGCAAGCCCCAAAACGGTTTCCGTGTTTATTTATAGACGCTCAAATAGTTCGTTTAGCATGCTCGGCAATCGGCTGCCGAGCACGGCACTTTACACTCATTCGCATTGGGGACACACACAGACACACACACATCGAGTAAAAGTTTTCAAGTCTCTCTGTTTCCCTTTCAAAGCCGCAAACATTTTTTATTTGCTTTACGGATTTGTGTATTGTGCAGCATGTTTCGCTCTTGTGGCAGCAAATTTTTAATGAATTTACACGTTGTGGGGTCGTTGCTAGTCGGGGTCCTTTGGTTCACCCATTTTTCGAAGTTGCGAGCTGGGCTCATTTCATATTCAAAACACATTCGGCAAATATTGATACGGCCGCAAATTGTTTAAAATGCGCAATACCCGACGACCAACAGACGACAGTGCAAGACAAATTGTTAACTAAAAGCGAGCACCAAAAAACCGAATAACGAAAAACGCAAATCACGCGGCACTCGCTCCCTCTCTCTCCCTCTCTCGCTCTCTCGCTCTGGCTATCACTTTGTCGCGCCGTTGGAAAAGTTTCCCTTTGGCAGCCATGCGGCGTATACTTGATTATTAGCAATCAGCCGCATTTGCTGATTCCCTTTCGTGCGCTCGGCAAAAAGCGAGCTAATTGTATCATTAAGGCTGCCAGCAGCCGCCTCTTGCCTAAACCTCGATCACACGCCGCGCACGACGAGTGTGGCAGGCAAAAGTAAATTAAAATTGATGCTGATGCTGATGCCAATTTTTAGTTCAAAGTTTTTCCAGCCCAGCCCCGACCACAAGATGATTAATTATGCGTTCAAAGCCGCACGTCAAAGGAGTGAATTTTGATTTTAAACACCCCCGTCACCCCCTCCTTCTTGCTGCGATGTATAAGTAGTAATAGTCCAATAAAAACGGGATGGGGGGCGGCATAAGCATAATGCATAACCGGATATCGTTGCTGCCACATAAAATTTGTGGCTTTTTGTTGAGAATCATTGCCCCGGCGGCGTTGCATTGTGTAAGTGTAAAAGTTTTTCGATTATGGCAAAGTTAATGCTAAACGCACTATTCTCCATCAAACACACTCCAGCTCAAGAGAGAGAGAGAGCGAGAGCCTTAAGCTAATTTAGCAATTTGAGCTTTGTGCGCAAGATAACAAAAAGGGAATTTTTAATTGGAAATCTCTGACTGCACATAACATTTCGATATCGCACATGTGTACGAAGTGTTCTCGTAGCATTTTAGAACTCGGGACGTCGAATATGTGGCAGGGGGGGACGAAGCAAACAGAAAGAAACGAAAAAACTTTGATTGATTTATCTGTCAGTGGATGGCAAAGCAGTAAAAAGTTCACAATGCTCAAAGCCGTAAAGCAGCGCCAGGGAAGGAAACGTGAATGTTAAAATTGCAATTGTTAACTCGACTGACAGAACATGTTGTTTGTTGGTCTTGCCTCAGCCACTATCTCTCTCTCTCCCTCCTCCCTTATGTTTTTGCTGTTGTTGTTGTTGTTGTCGATGCAGCCTGCTGCAGACTGTCTATTTTCTGCTTATTTGATGCTGCCTGCATGTCCTTCACTGTCACTTAGTTAGCTTTGTGCGCCCAGCCAGTCAGCCAGTCAGTCAGTCAGTCAGTGAGTCAGTCGGTGGGTCGGTGAACAAGCAAATTTATGCAATATTTTTGTTGGGCCTGGTAGGGAGAGAGTGTGTGTAATAATGGTCAAAAGTTCACTTAAAACTCGTATGGCAGCACACAAACGCATACGCAGCGCGTACACAACACAAAAGTAGGAAACCATAAACTTGCCACATTTGCATAATATGCTGCCCTACGATGCCGCAAAAAGCCAACCGACAAACCAGCAAAAGTCTCTTGGCACGAAACGTATTTCACCAATAAATTGAGGAAATGTTTAGCTGCAAACTCGAGTCGTTGCGTCTACATAACAGCATATATATATATGTACGTTCTGCTCCGTCCACAGTTCAAGTTGCAGTCCCATGTTTGCCATAGTTCAAACCGATGACTTGATTTTTGATTCTGATTCTGATTTTACCTAACAATCGCTGCTTATATTTGCCTTTGCTTTGCTGTGCTCGCCCTGTTACAACTTGCAACGTATGCGCAATGTTTGTTGCATGCACATTCTGTTGTTCACTTCGTAAGCACGTTACACTCCCCCCCGACCCGCACTCGCATTCTTACTGCAGTTGATGCTGTCTGGCTCTGCCTTTGACTCAGTTAATATCTGCAACAATGTGTGGATAAATATTTAACAATTTCACAATGAACTGCAAACGAAAGGCATCGAGCAATTAGAAAATCGAAGCATTTCCACATCCATTTACATATTATTGGGGTAATCTAACACCTCTATTCGAAGATAAAATTGAGTGCAAGAACACTATTTTGCCAGCACGTTCCCTGGCAGCATTAAGACCTTAAAGCAAAGCCTTTAAATACTTTGCGCAAGAAAAAGCTGTGATTTGCTGCGCATAGTTAAGTGGCAGTGCGGGTCGTGCCCCAAATGTAAATGCGTTGCAAGTTGTCCCGATTAATTCATTATTACTGTGCAGCCGGACGGTTCGACTGTCAACGTGCGCCAGTTGTCAATGTTGTAGTTAAGGGATTAGTTGTGGCATTAGGCGTCGATTTAACATCACCCTCGGCGCACTCGAAGTTTTGTGCGTTAAGAGCGCTTAAAAGCGCCTCGGGCCAGGCTTAGGCCAACTTATGAATGCGCGTGATCACACCCACACACACATACACACTTTGAGCAGCAGTGTCAGAACGCTGATAAAATGTGAAGCGGATTAAGAGGCTGAAGCTGTTGCCCCCGCCGCGCTGCCGCTCCGCCACGCCGCCACTCCGCCACTTCGCCTACTTTGTGTCTGTGCGAGTCCTGCGAGTCCATCGCCGCTGTACAATCAGTAAATGGCACTTGATTCACGGCGCAAGTGGAATTTTTGTCAACTTTCGACGAGAGAGCCAAAGTTGGGCCCAACTCGACGTTCTCTTTGAGGCAGGACAGAGCGAGGGAGCGAGAGAGTAAGCGTGCACATAGCATACTTGAATACGACGTGTAAGTAGGTATGACTCTATGGCGATAGCTCTCAAGCCAAGTTAAATCCAGTGCTGACTTTGGCTTTGCTTTACGTGCCATCTTCTTGGGCGCTATCGTCTTCCTCTTCCTCTTCGCTTCGTTTTCTTTTCTTTGGCGCTGCTGCCCAAAGTTGACAAAGTTTGCAGCTTGAACATTTGCGCCTCAACGCACACGCAAGCACACTTCCACACACACGCACACACACACTCGCACGCACACATACATAATTCAAGAGGACGATGGCGACACGTCACACAAATGTCGCCAAAAGCAACTCTCAATGCGCGCCATCAATCTTGGCGAGCTGCTGTCCGCATCCCGCTCTGTCTCTTTGTCACTCTCTGCCCCTCTCTCTCTGTCGCTCAGTGTACGCAATTGAATTATTACTTCGGGTCGAACAGCGTTTTGGCCATTGGTCACTTAACCGGCAACAAACAGCAACAACAGCGCCAACAGGAGCAGCAAACAACATGACTTAACAGCAGCAGCAAAGTCGCCGACAACAACGAGAACAGCGACACTCATTTGCAGTCATGTTTGTTTATGTACGCGTGAGTTTCCCCCCCGCTCTGGGCAGAGATGTCACGATGTACGGCACACGGCTAATATCATAATAAACAACATCTATCTCTGAGTGGCCACAAAGTATTTCAAATGATCATGATTGTGTATTTGCCTCTTGTGTTGAGAGCTGATTTGATTTCTCTACAAATGCAGCAATTGACTATACAGAGAAATCAAACACTCTATAAATGAGTAATTTTCACACATCTATTTAGTACATTACAAACAATTGATTGAATAAACTTATGCAGTAAACTAATAAATAAATTGAATTGAATAAACAGAAAAAATACGTTTTACGAATGACAAATTTCCACAATGAAAACAATTGAGGGATAAAACGTATGCAGGAAACTAATAAATATATAATCATAAGTAAATATTAAGATACATAACAATTAGTTTCTTTTTAGTATTGCATTCGATGTAGAGGTTCTAGAGAGAATATATTATTTTCCCTCTTAATTGCGAATTGTTTGTATGGCTCAAACAATTGGCAACATAAAGACATTTCAGCTGTTGCTGCCAGACAAGGAAATTGGCTAGAAAAAGGCTGATTGCTCCGCACTGCCGGTGGCTGGCTAACCTCCGACCTGACTACTGTCAGAGCTGCTTGTTTATTTTCTTGTTGTACGCACAGAAAATTAAAACAATTTTAACAGCTACTCTCGATGTCGTTTGCCGTCTACGTTTGCTCCATAAATAAAACATGTCAACTTGTTATTGCTGTCCCCAGACAGAGCTTGAGCCTGACCCCGAGCATTCTGAGTGCTTGCCCTGCAGCTCTCGTCCTGGCCCCGATCCCGGCCATGTTATTGTTATTGCTATTGCCGTTGCCATCGCCATCGCCATCGCCGTTGCCGTTGCCATTTGCTGTGTGTTCGTCTAGGTATTGATGTAGGCATTGCTGTATTGCTTTTGTTATTGAACTATTTACATTTGTTGCTGCTTGCCGCTAATTTACGAGCTCGGCCTCCGTCTCTGCCGCACGTTGCGTAGTTTTCGGTGCTGTGCCTCATCAATGGGCCAGGCCCGCCTTAAAGTAGCCGGCAAATTGTTGTTCATAAATAAATATGCGACGCATAAATCCCGATGCCATAAACAAGCTCGAGACAAGCGTCAAGGCGTCAAGCGATTTATAGGCATTGATTTTCCAACACCCGGAGCGAGAGACGTGATAAAAAGACCTGAACCTTGTCGAAACTGGGGCTGAAAGTGAAACTTTTTGGTCAAACAATTTGCCAGGTCAGCCACAGCACGTTGTCTGGAGTGGGAGTGCGAGCGGCAGTGGGAGTGGGAGTGGCAGTGGAAGTATTGGCCGCGTCTTCGCTGTCACGGCCGAGGCTGACACTTATTAGATAAGTTTTTAGGCCGCCCGAAGGCGGCTGATGATGTTCGAGCTCATCATTTAGCCATTCGCCAGTGGCCCGGCTGACGACGATTTTAATTACATGCTTAGCTAAAAATATGCGAGCGGCAAAGGACTGCACTCGACAAAATCCAGGGACTTAGGCGTCCTCTCGTTGTCTTAGCCTGGCATTTAAATTGATCAAAAATATATAGCAGCGCAATGCTGAGTGGATGCCGATGCCGATGTGGATGCGAATGCGGATGCTGGTGCTGCTACTGCCGGTTGTCTTGGCCAGGCCCAGACAATTTCATTCAATCTATAAGTAATTTCGTTGCCGTTTTTATCACTGTGCTGCGAGCAGGAGTGCCGCTGCCTGGGCCGTTGTGCTGAGACCACCCACGTGATTTGAATATTTTTCCAATAAACTTCAACAGCTTTTCACAAGTTTCAGTTTCAGTTTCACTCGCTGTGTGTGTCTCTCTCTCTCTCTGTGTGTGTGTGTGTGGCTGCCCTATGCCCAGCTACGAGGGCAGGCCGTCTGTCTTTATCTATTGGATTTAAATTCCCAGCCTCACTTTCATGTCCGGCTGAGTGTTCTTTTTTTCAGTGCCTGCCTTCAATTTGATTTGCTTTGCTTCGCTTTGCCTTTGTGCTCGCGAACTTAAGCTTAATCGAATTTGCCGCAAATTGGCAATAAATTTTAATTCTGCACAGATATCCCACTGCTGATTGAAGTTAATCAAACGCTGAGACCGCCAGCACTTCAACTCTGAAGCCTCAACTTCATTTAGCGCTATCCACACCGAGTCCATGGCGGCTATTGTGAGTGCAGTTGCTCGGCTTGTTGTTCGGCCAATGCACTCCGACCAAAAGCCCATTCAATTCTCGGGCAAAACCAGCGAAAAACTAAACCAAGGCAAAGAAAAAACTCAACGGTAAACAAGTCGCAAAAGAGCGAATGGCAAAAACAACGCCGCTGCTCACCTTAGCCAATGAATACATTTTTGTTTTTTTCCTTCTTGCCATTGCAGCCACTTCATCAAATTCATTCAGCACTGTGGCACTGCTTTTTATGCCCTGCACTCGGCGAGCTGAGCACTCTTTGCACTTTGTCCTGGCAACAAGTAGAATCGAGGATATTCTAGAGTCGAGCAGCGGCAGCGGCGGCGGCAGCGGTTAATAGAGGCCCCTAATCAGCTAAAATTGCGATGGCAACCGAAAGACAACAAATACAACAGGCTCTAACGATGGCACATGATGGCAAATTGTTGCTGCTCCAAATGCCGGCGGCAGTCAGCATAACGAGCAGGACGATTACGCCCATTCCTGCCGCTGGCCAGTTGCTTGGCCGTCACTCGGTGTCAACGTTGTCGTCGTCGTCGTTGTCGTTGTCGTTGTCGAGGTGCCCGTCTGGCTGCCGTCCGCGAAAGTTCAAGAGTTGCGCGTGGCAACGCCGGATGCGAAAATGCAGCTGGAGGTGGAAGTGGATTCGAGGAGCGGGTCTACTTGCAACGTTTTGACACTAATTTCATTCCGTTGAAGCATTTTTTGTGGCTGCGCCAAAGTGCAGTGGAGTGCGGCCAAAAACAACGAACGGACGCGAGCCAGACACAAAAATTGACTGTTACGCAGAACTCTAAATGTAGTGTAGGCAATGCACACAGTTGTAATTAAGTTGCACTACGTTTAATTTCAATTTGCGCTCTTGCGAGAAGCGCCAACAGCTGCTGAAAGTATTTATTTAGTTAGTGCTTCGTAATTTTGTTTGCATCTCGAGTTAACTGCAAACTGTAAACGGTTCTGCGGCGAAAACAAATAGACAGGCGAGCAGAGCTAGAAATACGCATTATTGGCAGCAGCAGCTGCAGCAGAAGCAGCCACTTGTTTCAGTTCGTTTAACCGAGTTCTCAAGTGCGTCAGGGCCAAAGGATTTGCGCGCCAGCCGCAAAGTATGCAATGCGAAAAACCAACTTAATTTACGGCATCGCCACAATGTGCCAAGTGTCGACTGCCGAGTGCCGAGTGCCGACTGCCGAGTGCAACACTCTACGTGCTGCACTCTGACCAAAAACAGGAAGTAAAGTGCAGAGCAAGACAGACAAAAACCGTAAGCGAAGGCATCAAAAAATGTGTATGATAGTTAACAATTTATTTTCGAATTGTTTCACTGAATATTTCATGCAGAGTTTTTGCCATATTCATGAGTCGCTCACTGGCAGCAGATGCCAATCGAAGGCATTAAGTGAGGCCACTCATTTGGCCTGACTTCTCGCCCACATATACTCGTGGCATGTATATACTATATATTCACTCACACCTGCGGTGACTTCTGCTAGCTGGGCGCCCAGCATGTGTAATGCGTTTCCTATATCCGTATGTGTTGTTCTGTCATCAATTCGAAATGCCAATGCGTATGTGCTATGCTTTAATGCGAAACTCTGATTGCGCTCGAATGGCTTCATTTATTTTCAGCAAACGAAAAAGCGAAAATAAAAAGAAAGCGAGGCACGCGAGGCAAGAGAAAACACACTCGACAGTTGTACATAATATTTCACTTATGCATGTGCGCCCCAAGAGTGTGCACGCGCGTCTGTGAGTGTGTGAGTGTGTGTGTGTGTGGTGGAATATGTGTATGAGTAAGTGCAAAGTGAAATGAATGAATGAATGAATGGCATGCGTAACGTTAGAAAATTTGTTATAGCAATTTGAACTGTCAACGCGAAACCGAAAAAGTAAATTAAGAAACATTTGAAATTTAATTCACTCGCCCGAGCGTTCGAGCTGCCTTCTGGGAGTGTGCTTTGCGACTGTGACTATCAAGTGAGCGAGTGTGCGAGTGTGTGCTACAGTCGCAACTGTAACTACGACTCTGCCAGTCTGCCAGTCTGCCAGTCTGTCTGTCTGTCTGGCTGGCTGTCTGGCAGGTGTCAGCTGATGACTGCCATGACACAGAGCCCTTGAGCATAGCAGTAGCGGCAACGGCAGCAGAAACAGACATGCAAAATTAGGCGAGTGTCACGAATTTAAAATAACTTTTAATTCATTCTTGATGAGGATGCGGCTGCTGCTGTTGCTGCTGCCATGAGTAAGTACCACACGGCGTATGAGTGCGGCTGGCAAATGTGCCCTTGTTGCCTGCTGCGGCTGCTGCGAATGCTGCCACGCCTCTTAAGTGGCACATAACTCGAGCTTAGCATAAACAACCGCACGAGCATAAATGTTCGTTAAACTCAGCCCAGTGCGAGCACCAAGCACCAAGCACCAGGCACCAGGCACCAAGAGCTGCCAGCTCTTAGCTCTTAGAATGGAAGTGGGACTAGCACAACACACACGCGCTCCCTCCATGTTTGTTCATGTGCGAGCCATATAATTATTTAGTTTCCAGTTGGTCGGAAATTGCAAGCAGCCACTTGGGTATGTAAATAGCAGGTGGCCGAGCAGACACAGACATAGCTCAGTGCCTGCTCTCGATTGTCATAAATCAAGATGCTGGCGACTGCGGTGTCAACTGATTGTGTGTGGCATTTGTGCTGGTGACGCAGGGCAAGGAAGACGACCCACTTAACCAGCCACTACACTCGATGGGCATGCAGCAACTTTGCTAAAATTACGCGCCAACATCTAGCAACTAGATGAAAGGAGGCGGGCGAAAACTTATCAATATATACATGTATGTGTACAATGTGTGTGGCAGGTATAAAAAGGCAATATCGAAGTTGCAACCGCAAAACCAACCTGATTTCGAGCTCTTCTTCCTGCTGCTGCTGCTGGTGCTCCTGCTGCTGCTGCTGCCTGCCACTGGTGTTATTGTTAGTATTTTGTTGGTGTTGTGGCCCGGTTATGCTTTCTAATCCATGCACGTTTCGCTTTTAATATTTATTTTGCGCTTTTTCACACTTTTGCTCACCACACACACAACACAGACACTCACACGTAGGCACACAAAGAAACACGGCAGCGACTCAGATAGCGACCGGGACTTCAAAGGTCGCGAGAGATGTCTGGGTCTATCTGCAGACGTTGTAGGCTGGCCGTTGTGTGGTTGCTTGGTTTTGGTTTTGGCGAAGGTTTTGAATATCGATGATGCTTATGCTTGCGGATGGGTTTTTATTATGCACGCCGCGCAGCGTCTACAGTTCATCAATGCAAATTGCCACTGGGAGATGAGCAGAAGCTGCGGCTCAAGTTGCTGGGTGAGAGCTGGGTGCGAGACGGCGGCTTAACCATGGAAGCCGGTCGTAAGCCGGACGCGTATGTGGCGAGATTGTGTTTGATTCGAAATGTTATTCAATTAATGCACACTCTCTCGATGGTGTTGTGTTGTTGTTTACTTTTGAACAAAGACGGTTCCCAATGGAACGAACGCTGGCGATAGCGACGCGCTCAGACACCGTTAGAATGGCCAACCGAACCGCACGAGGAACATTTTCAAACTGATTGCAGGCGAACGAGCGCCGAAACGAACTCCATGCCGAAAGGACGCGCGAAGCACGCCGAGCCGAACGCAACGCAACGCAACGAAACGAAAAGAAACGAAACAGTATTAACAGCCGAGCCGAGGAGCAGAGTGGAATGCGAGCGTGGATGTGGATGCTGTGTGTTCCATTGCCGAATGTCCCGGCTGCTGATAAGCGGACAGTGCTGTCCTTTGACTTGCAATTGGTATTGGCCTCTCAGCTTGACAACAATTTATACTTTGCACGTTGCGCGCATTTAAATGTTTTCACTTATTGTCATTCTCTCTAACTTCCGCACTTCGCTCGGTTCATGCACTCTCTCTCTCTCTCCCTCTCTGTCTCTGCTACAATCGTTCCCTCTCTCACACTGTGGCAGTTTTTTAATCACTTAAAAATGTATGCAAGTGTGCGTTTTTGTTTTTTGGCGACACGTGCGTGTCAAAATGTTAACGCTTGGCCAAAGGATTAACATCGAGCAAAGCACACGCCGCCCGGCAATTTGTTGCCAACTTTATTACAGTGACAAACAGGTCCAAGTCCAAGTCAAAGCAGCGTATGTGCTCGTGTGTATGCAATGCTTAAGTTAATGGAAATAATTCAGCAGACAGCGCAGTCTGGCAGGTGTCGGGCGCCGGGGCTGGGATCAAGCAGCAGTTTCTTTTTACGAGCGCGTAATAAGAAGGAGTGAAACGTGCAACCAGCCACGAGCTGGACGTGATGCGTGGCCAATGCCAGACTTAAAGTCAAACCCGAGCTCACCTTAGCTAAACACATGTACACACACACACACACACACACACACACGGGGACGAACTTGAAGTTGGGCAAATTAAAAGCTGGCCATAATCCCGGCAAAATTAAAAATACCGACAGCTGCAGCAAAAGAGCAAAGCTGAAGAGAAAGAGAACAACACTGCAAAAGAGAGCGAGCGAGTGAGAGAGCGAAGAAGAGAGTCAGTGATAGGTTTTGGGTTAGTGGGGCAGTCACTGAGTCAGAGCGGTCCGCCGGGCAGCTGCTTGAGCCAGCAATTAAAATCGAGTCGGGGTTTATTGACTCGAGCACAAGGCTGTGGCAGGCGTTGCCATGGCATGCGTGTGCATTTCACACCTTGCCAGCCAGCGGAGCGGAGCGGAGGCAGCCAAAGTGCACTCAAGCGGCTGCCTCGAACTCTGGCTGAAGTGTTTGCCATTTGACACTCTCTTGAACTTGAGAAGCAAATTCCAAACTAGCGACTAGCTGACTTTGACTCCGACTTCGCACTCGCAGTCCGATTGTGACTGTGACTATGACAACGACAATGAGCACGACAACGACAACGACAACGAGAACGAGTTTGCTAAGTATTTTTCAATTAAAACGTCGGCGAAACTTGCACGCATGATAAGCACAAAAGTTGCTCATTGCCGGCGCCTAAAAGCAGGCTACAGCCCCGGCAAATTGCAGAGTCTTCGCCCCCTCTCCCAAACACAGACAGACGGCAGACACTCGACGGGCGCCAATCAATCTCCCTTCGCTTTCACATAACGAAATGTTGCCATTGTGGCTTGAGCTGCTTATCCCGCTCTTTGCCCGCCCTTTTTTATGCGCGACATATTTAAATCAGAGCGGGAAGTGACTTCCGGCCGCTTAGGCAGTTGAAAAATTAACTTGTCTGCCGATGACGAGCCGACTATAATGACAACTGGCGCCAGCAGTTAAACAAGCCCAGCCAGAACTAGTTGTCCTGCTTAAGTGCTCGACTCTCATCTTCAGTCAACTCAGCTCAAAGGACAGTTGGGCTGCTCGCAGTGCCTGTTGCTGGTCGTGTGGCTGCCGGGGATCTATTGCTCGCCGTGGTGACATGAGCTGCAAAGTGAAGCACGTGTTGGCGTAGCAATTTGGCAGGACAACAGAGCGCAGCCAAACACTTTTATGTGCCGTAATGAAAAACTGTTATCTGTGTGCGCAATTTGAACGCAATTTGGTAACGCGTTTCGCCACATAAAACTTAAGTGACCCGAAACACACACATCGTCCAGCCCCGCCACCCAGCCTTATTCCTTATTCCTTGTCTTGCTCGTGCTCGTGCGTTTATGGCTCTGCGTGCAGCCTGCAAAACTGTTGACATTTGCACAAAAGTCAACGGCAAACAGCAAACAGCAAACGACAAACAGACCAAAGACAATGGCAACACGAGCGTGAGTGTGAGAAATGAAATTGTTTGGTGATTATGCCGCATTAAAGCCAAATGTGCTGTGCATAAAGTGAAAACATCCGTTACCAGTCACAGCCACGGTGAGCACCCACAAGCCCAAACCCCGACCGAAACCCAAACCCAATCTCTTTCGCATTCGCATTCTCTTTCCCATTCCCGTCGCAGTCAACGCACTTCAATTTTATTGACACGCCCTAGACGCTGGCTTGCAACCGATTTGCTGCAGCTGCGCCGGCCTCAGCAACTAGCATTAACCTGCTGTTGCAGTGTTACCTGCCCGAAACAACAGCAACAGTTAGCCGAAAAAACAAACAAGCTCTGGCTGTATGCTTTTTTACGAGTCAAGGTTTGCCTGCTGCTTGTTTACTAGTGAAATTTATTAAATATTTTTGTGGCTTTTGTGCACATTTTGTTTTCTTTTCCGGCACAAAATTGCTGGCATGCTTAATCCATAAGCAGCTTTTGGCTCACATTTTTACAGCGCTCGACGTGCGTGCTCGTCCTCCTCTTTTTTTAATATGCATTTTGCATAATTTTCTTATAAACATCACTCATACGCCATGTGCATGCTGCAGAGCGAAATAATAAGCAACACAATTTTGCAAGCTTAACACAAATGAACACTTGTGCTGGAGCCACACACACGCACACACACAGATACACACGCAAACGGCTCTCATGTGTCAGCCTTCATAAACATTTTTATCATTTCGCTGGGCTTCACGGCAGGTGCATGTTTCCTTTGGCAGGCGAATAAACAAATTTTGTAGCCCACAATGAAGTTTTAATTAGTGAAGCCAAGCCCACAGTTGTTTAACCTGTGTGATCTTCTATTGTGCAAGTGCCAACAGATTGTGGCACATCAATCCGCCATGTTTGGGCGTCTGCCCCGACTGCCCCGACAACATTGTGCCCGCAGCTATTAAAATTTAATTAAAATATAGCAAATAATGAATGCTCAGCCAGAGTGAAAATCGCTCAAAATGTTTGACATAATAAACTTGCATATTTTCAGCAGCACACACATTCACTAAAAAAGGAAGAAAAACAATGCCAAGCGACTAAATGAAATATTTCGTAATATTACGTATACGCAGTGTATGTTTTCATACTGTGCATACCACGGAGTGGCGACCACGAAGGGCATGCACTCCCTAAATATATATAAAAAAAAGTTACTAACAGTTGGCTATATATATATAACATATAGCAAATACAACAACAATCAATCAACAATCATTTATTCCTAATTATTTGTAATATAACTTTTAGTCGGTCAGGCTCTTCGCTTGCTTGCTGTCTTACAAATATAAAGTTTTATTATTTTAAGCAAATTGCTACTTTTGCAATAACAAACGCCGCACTGCACAGTAAAAGCAGAAAAGACACAGCCAATAAATTGCATTTAATTCAACATATTTCGATTGCAGCCACGTTGTTTACTTAAACACAACAGAAACGGAGTTGGCAAATAAAGGCACATATGCAATATTAAAAATGCCTCGCTTTGGCTTCTAAATGGAAATATAAATGCATTTAAATAAGAAATGAGACTATTAAAAAATTTTGTGTTTCGATGCAGAAAAGGCTGCAAATGTTATCTATCGTTGAAAGTACATTAATTGCTTCATTTAGAGCTCAACACATTTCTCTGACCAGCTCAGCAGCTTAGCCGAGCTATCCATTTAACTCTTTACCTGCGCGGACTCGTGTGAACTGTATAGCTGATACTTTTCAGCAAAAAACTTTCTCTGGCAGATTGCTTGCAGCAAGTTCAAGGAACTTGCCGTCGGTTGCTAGGTAATTAAATGCAGGGGAAGAGAGTGGAAAAAAGAAAACATAGAGCAAAACGAAAATATTTTCCACTCGCTTGGCTTGCAAACCTATTGTTATTGTTATTATTGTTGCTGCTTGTTGGTCTTATAGTTCGGCATAGTTGCGCCTTGTTGCCAAAGCAGAGCCAAACCCAAAGCCAAAGCCAAGCCGCAGCCACCAACGGTAGCATGCTACATACAGCTGCTGTTGCTGTTGTTGTAGTTGCCTCTGTTGTATTGTTTATGTATCTTGAGGATAATGACGCGCTCTTCATTATGCCATTGTGAGAGACTATGCCGTGGCTGCTCCTACCACAGCTCCAGGCACTTTTGCTTTATTTTCTGTTCTTGTGGCGTTGCTATATTTATTTTGTTTTTTTTCCTTTTTTTTTGGTTTTTTTTTAAGTTCCCCCGACCATTGCGTGAAAACTTTTCGACTCCTAGACGTCGCGACGTTTTGCAGAGATAATAGAAACTCGATACGCTGTGCACATCTAAGCTTTATCTATGGCTGCCTTCTACGTTCTTTTACATTTTCCGCTGTTTTGGCATTGTGTTCGCCCCCCTTGTGGTTTCGCCTTTGTTTTTATTTACCCACACCGGCAATGGCAATGGCAACGCCGCACCGGGGCAGCGGCTTTAGCTAGCAGTAAATTTAAGTTGCTCTGCGGTCGAAATAAAAATGTTGAATCGTCATAAATGGCTCCATAAACTACGTCAATAGAGTCGTCCTGTGCACGGCCACTGGCAGGACATCTCAAGCCAAGCCGGCAACTTGTGAGGCAGCCTCAAGAATGAGCATAAAAATGAGAATAAAAATAGTTGGCCGGCATAAACGCCTCCGTGATTTTTACATAAGACCAACACTCGCCAATCTCCAGCTCAGGCCATGTTCACGCTCCTGTCTGGATTCGAGGTCCGGCCACTTGTCGTTGTCGCTGTCGCTGTCGCTGCCGTTGGAAGCGTTTTTTCTTTATTGTTTGCATTGCGACGTCATTGCCATGGGCGCAAAATGCGAGCAGGAATTAATTAAAATGAATGAGGGGACATGTCATAAACAAAGGCAGAGTCAACTGTTGACTAAGCGAACCAGTCGAGCTGTAAGTGGGAGGGGGGCGTGGTCGTGGCGCTGCGCGTAGATAAAACCACATCAGAGTGTAACCCACAAAAATGTAACCAAAAGAAACTCCATAAATATTTCAGCTCGCTTGCTCGCGAGTGGCGCCATCTATCGATGGAGTGCTGCAATATCTCAGCGAGTGTGTGTGTGTGTGTGTGACTATATGGGGGTGTTGTAAAACAAGTCATAAATTACGAGCCAGCACTGTCAAAGTTCAGCTCACTGCGTTGGCCATCCGGCAACAGCGAAGCCAGCCAAGTGCCAAAGAAATGCTGCACAACCAGCAAATATTGCGCATACGCCGCGTAGATGCTGCACGCCGCCAGCTGGTTTGGCTAGTTGGCTGGCTCACTAGCCTCCCTGCCTGCCTGCCTGCCTGACAAGTGCAATGAACTCAATTTACAGACCAAAAGGAAAAAAGGCGAAGGAAAAAACAGAAAGTTATGAGCTCAACATTTATACTGCGATAAAAATTGAGCAAAGCTGCCCGTCCAAAAATGGCCAGTCAGCTGACGTTTAATTAGCAGGAAATAAAACATGGCAAAACATAACGGCGATGCTAGAAAAAATGAGGAGCCGAAGAAAAAGAGTCGCACACACTTTGATGTGGTCGCTTTGAATGAGCGAATCCGAGCATGACCTAAAACCAATTCAATAACCATTCCCTACACATTCAGTCATAATTAACTCGGCTTTAAGGCGCACGAAACGAAAACACGAAGTCATCAAACGTGCTGCCGAAAAGTCTGCTGCGTTCACAGGCAAGGCACACAGAAACCTTTCAATTTGGCGAGAAGGATGACGTTAACAAGATTGCGCCGTCTAAAACGAGTCCAATACTCAATGCGAATGAGACACGAGCTGCGAGATGGAATTAACTGAACTAAGATGAACTCGACGCTCGGCGCTCGTCACTCGACACTCGAAACTCGACTCGGCTCACGCACTCAGCAAGCTAATTATGCTGCAAATACCGAAAAGATGACGCAGCTAAAGGCACTTAACGCCGCCAAATTGTAAGTACAAGACATATGAGTGTGTTTGGGTGTGTGCACGAGAGGCTGTGTATTATTTCATAAAATATTTTCTTAGCTGCTACGAGTAGCACAAAAGATCATGTCAAGACATAAATCTCGACATTTCAGTTACGCAAAGCGAGCAAACAGATGATGGAAACTACGAAGCCGGCTTAAGGCAGTCAGCGAACAAGACGAGCTGAAATTACAGTTTCGCAAGCCTTCATTTGGCTGTTTGTCAGCTCTCTCACACACACACACACACACACACATATTTATATGGACTGCGGCACACAGACATAGACGTAAATACAAATAATAAAAATACTCGTGGCATATTTTCGTTGTCATTACTTTTGTGGCGCTGACACAGCTAATAACGCGGCGCATGATTGTTGCAAACGCTGCGTATGAGTAATCATAATGATGCCCCAAGCTCTCTCGTAGGCGCGCACACACTCTATCTCTCTCGTGCGCTGCCCCGGCTCTATCTAACACTTAGCCGCACAGACAAGAATGTTTGTCGAATATTTTTGGGCAATGCGTAAATTATTTTCGCTTGCTGTGCTGAGAGTAAACTTCGCCCAACAGCAGAACAATAGCAAGGAAAGCGGCAGCATCTGAAAAGCAAAGAAAAGAAAAGAAAGGCGGCGAGCACATAATGAAAAATCGCCTAAATTTTGTAGCTGCAGCAAGCGAGGAAGTAGCGATCCTTTTCGCCTCCCCGTTTTGATTAATACTTCCATATGGCAACTGGCAACAAACTCAACGCGTTCAAATCGCATTAATAAAATATAAGAATTTATGGTTTGCTTATTAGAAGCGCAGGCGACAACAGGCGCGCTCACACACAAATACAGGGTGCTACGGTTTATGTATTCTTTTTTACAACTTTTTTACATGCAATTAAAATGATGGATTACAGCAGATCGAATCAGATCAAATGAGCATAAGGCAAGCGATGTTATTCTATTCATTATATTCACGCTGCTACTCAATACTTTCCGAGCCGGAAGCTGTTATTCAAATATATGTAAGTGCTTCAATTTCAACGAGCATCATATGAGAAATTTACCTAAACGCAGATTTCCGTTTTGCATTGACAAAGTTTGCCCAGTAAAGTGCTCGAGAGACCAACAACAGGCCACACACACACACACAAACGACTGGTACTGTATATTGGTATATGTGTATTTATGTAAGCCAGGAGGACAGGGCAGCTGAGTGGCTGTAGTAGGAGCATGAGTACAACAATTCGTCGGCAGCCTGCTAACTGTGCGCATTTGTTAGACTTCAATGTAGGGGACCACGGATTTTATGCCGCATTTAATAATGCCAACCCACAAAAATCACATCCGGCAATTTACAACGCGACGCAACCAAATCGAAGCCAAGCAAAGTCCTTCTCGGGATTCTCAATGTCGCTGCTCGAGATGCTCGGAAGCTGAAGCCTGCTGGCTGAGGGTGAAGCTGAGGTTGTTCAGCTGAAGAAGCTGAAGTCGAGCGAATGACGTCTACTCATAAGAAAAATCAGCGAGGACAAACTTTGGCAACAAAGTTGTCCTCTACTTATTTGTTGCCTTTTTCACAATTCATTAAATTTGATTAGAGAACTTTTGCCATAAAAATTACGAAATTGTGCCGTTGAAGGCTCACTTCGTCTCCGGCTCAGGCTCAACTGACTGTGCGTGTATGTGTCTGTGTGTGTGTGTGTGTGCAAGTGTGGAAGATTTGTGTTTGTTGTGCGTGAATATGATTTGGGGCATGTGTGTGCTTGGCCCAAAAGTTTGAACTGTCAGGTGGCAAAAGCCAATTGGCCAGCCATCGGAATTTTTCACAATCGATAGCTGCTGCCTCGCCCGCTACTCGACTCAATGGCGTATTATTTATAACCGAACCCGCTCGCAATTATTTAGGATTATTGTGGAGAGTTCGGCCGGACGACACGCCAAAGTTTTGTTGAAGTTTGCTGCCTTAAATTCGGATCGCTAAACTTATAATTAAATGCAAGCGCTTGTTGCGATTAAAAAAAATAGAAAAGGAGTATAAATAAAGGAGAAGTAAAGGCAATGGCATTGCTTTTAAGGCTGATTAATAATTGAAGCATCTTAATGGACTTGCCCCAAACGAGCAGCAACTCGTTCTGTCGCTCGACAGCTCGCCAAAGTCCGTGTTGCTGTTTCTGGTTCTGTTGCTATATCTGTGCTGTACTCGTATTTGTAGCTGCGTCTTCAACTCAACTCTGTGGCACTGTGCGTTGGCAAAACACAAAAAGCAAACTTGCTTTTGAGTGCAGGCAGCAGCGTCAATTAAATTAAATTGCTGCTCAAAGTGAAAAGTGTTTTTTTTATAAATGTTTGACAACAAATTAATAATGCAACCAGGCACCACCAGTCGCTTCAGCCAGCTCCTCCACAATTGCGTGGCGTGAGTGGTGTTTTGCAATTTGGGCATGGGACACATTTCATTAGTGCGCACGGACTTAACTTATTAGATTTGGGCTATCGCCAGTCTCGGCATATAGCACACATTCTTTTTGCCAGCAAAAAAAAAAAAAAAAAAATACACGCAAACATTCACAACCAGAGCAGCACAAATGCCTGCATATTTCAGTGGCATTTTAGGTAGGAAAATGAAAATGAATGCTTTTAAGTTTGACCCAAAGCTAAACTCCAGCTGACCCGCTCCCGCCGCCAACTGCACCGCCTTCCCCCCATTTACTTTAAACCGTGCGCTGGCTCGCCATTATAAAGCAGCAGCACATTGAAGACTCTGGTCTGGTATTCGACATAATGTTGTGGTTGAGCTAAACGACTGCATAGAACAAGCTTTTTATGCCAGCCAACGTCCGCTGGCAATGTCCACCCAATACCTAAAATACACAAACACACACGCCTGCTGTTAGGGCAGGAGCCGGAGGGAGCAAAGCCGGTCACATGGGTTGCCTTGCGGTGGAGCATATGCGATTATGGTCGGGCCATGGTTCACTCCAGTCCAAGCGGCGCACACAAATGCGGCCAGCTCCAGAACATGCATTGCAAATACCTTCTTATCACAGCAAAATATTTACATCTGGCAGCTAAACAAACTGCAAAATTAATGCAGGATTGCGCACAAAATAAACTCGATAATGGCGCAATGAAAAATTCACAATTCATTTTAAAATTACGATCTAAAAACGGCATTAAAATCTACACAGTAATTGTGAAATTGGAAGTGCATCTGCAATTCGCTTAGCAGTGACTGCGTCTCTTTGCCATTGCGTATTCAAATGCGAATTCCCAGAAAATCCATTTAAACTTCCGACCATGGAGGCGCGTCGGCCCAGCGACTGATCGATCAATGCGCTCTGTGCGCCGAGCTCCATGTGAGCGAATACTTATTTCCGAATATTTTCTGCACATTTATTGCTAAACAGTTTTTGCGGAAATGGTTGTGGTGGTGGCCGCCTGCTGTGCAACTGTCTCGCCCAGCAGTCGAATTGAAGTTTAAGGTTGCACTCTTTTCTCTTCGAGCTGACAATTTAGACAAAACAAACAAACTTGTTTTATGACTGCCACTGAAAGTTTCAAAATTGCAATCCAGAAATTAATTTCCAGCAACCACAATTGCATAAATTTGTGACACTAGCAAAATAGTCTATATGAGTGCGAATTTAGAATTGAATAGTCAGCGACAGGCTTATTTCGATTATTTTGCTTTAAGCAAAACCACACACTTGTTATTCTTGCATGCCTTTGAAATGAATTTAATTGTGTCAATATGGCAGCATAGTGCCGAGTCAAGGATATGTCAAGGGCAACTGTGTGGGTGAATAATTCAAAATTGAGGTTTGCAAAAATAAGCATATCAATTTGGGGGGCTTACGTTTAATTCGCATATTTATTTCGCGTGCTTTTCCGAACGCATCTCGACTGTCTTTGCGAACTTGGAGTGCTTTGCTTTCGCCACGCATTCAATGTGAATGTACCCGCGTAGTTTGTGAACTGTCTGCAGTGGGTGCTTTTGCCCTCTGCATTCGAAAGTTCACGTCGAAGTCATCAGTGCTGGGATATCAATTTAACCTTCGGTTTGTTTGCTTTGCCACGCACACGAGTCTGATTGATTTTGCAGGGTTCAATTACATGGCACATCTTATTATATGCAGACTGCGTTGCCGCTCGATCCCCCCTCCAACCACGCACACACACACAGTCGTTGTCTGACAATTGGTTGGGTGGCTGTGGGATGAGTCTACGATTTTGCAGTGTATTTGACATGATATTAGCTTAGCAAGTGCTAATGGTGAATGCCATTTGCCAATGGCAAATGAGATTCGCATACGAAAATCGAATGTAATCGCTAATGGGCGTTGTTATTGAGTGGGCAGGACCAGAAGCCACAAGCCAGAGCATTTGACAAAGAATTGCTGATAATTGACAATGCGAGAGCTCTGCTGATTTTCTGCTTATGAAGTAATAATCCAGCCACGTCAACAAATTTGATTGTCAGCATGAAACACTGGCATTGCCAACACTTAGACACACCAAGAGTCCCAGCTGCGGTCGCGGGTCGCACGAGAGTCATGGGGGAGGGGAGAGGTTAAGGCAGCCAGTGGATTTAGATGTCAGAGAGAGACAGTGAGAGAGAGAGAGTCAGAGGGAGAGGGTGAGGGCGGCTATAGAGTCGCACAGAACAAAATCACAGTCAGCAATAGCGCCGCCAGTTGAGTGGAGTGTATAACAAAATCAGTTAGCAAATCCACTCAAAATATACGGCGTACATTTCCATAGACACATTGACAGCACAGCTGCCCGCATGCCCCCATCTCAGCTCATCTTGCACGCCACTGCTGCCGCTGCCGCCAAAAGTCGTGCCACAGGCCGCAGAGTATTTCTGGCCGGCAGCTTCTCATATGAATAGCGTCAGCGGCATCGCATCGATTTCACTTCATTTGATTGCGAGACCAGCCAATGAAGCCCGGGCCGACTGGCTGACTGACTGACTGACTAGCTGCCTGGCTGACTGGGTGACTGGCTGACTGACTGATGGATAGAGAGATAGACAACTCAATAACAAGTCGAATATCGCACAAGCCGCGGGATAAAGGACGGTAAACGGTGCATGTTTGTTGTTGTTGCGAGCTGTTGGTGCTGCTGTGACATGAGATTTTCAATTTTGCGTAGAAACTTAGGCAGTTCGGTAGCCAAAAAAGGCAGCCAAACATTTCAATAACGTGGCTTTCGTCTGCTGTTCCATTCTTCTGCTGCATATTGCTGTCAATATCAAGCGGCAATGTCGTCGAGTGCTTAATTATTTTTTGTGGTTTTGTCCCCATCTGCGGAGGAGCGTAAAGTGAAATTGCTTGAGCCATCCAAACCGTAACCGAGCTCAAAGCTGGAGCCACCAAAGCCGCAGTGGACGTCGCAGCCAAGGCCGAGCTGCTAATGAAACCAACGCGAAATTGGATTTTCATGTACATGACAGTGAGACATTTAGACAGCCGGACAGCCGGGCAGCCGGGCAGCTGAACAGCCAGAGCGTCGCCTCTGACTGACTGACTGATGGACAGGGCGTTCCCACACGTGCTTGACTAATCATGGCTAATTGAGCGCGTATGCGTAATGCGAGCATATTAATTGTCCAGTATGACTAAGCAGTGTGCGTGCGAATAAATCAACCTCTGTCTCGCTTGATAGCCAGATGCTCTGTCACATTTTTTTGGTGCTCCTTTAAAATACGCATATAGCTGTTGTCGAGTGAAAGAGTAGTACAATAACTGATTCATTTCGAATGATAAGCTGAGCTGAAAGAGAACAACTCGCTGGTATTACAAGTAATTGGCTTAAGGGCATTTAATAGCGAAGGCAGTCTTAGCTGTAACCTTCGAACTGGTTCATTAAGATGGTCAAGTTGTTGTGTTGCTTGGCAGTGCAACTGGCAACTGGCAACTGTAAAATCTAGGGGATTAGATGCAATCAACAATAACGCAAGCAGAAGCACGGGCTCAAACAGCAGGGTAAAGTTTTGCGCAGAGACAGAGAGAGAGAGAGAGAGAGAGAGAGAGAGAGAGAGAGAGTAGTATGTCAATTCTAATTGTCATTACGTATACGTAAAGTGCAGAGAAAGACAAACGAGTTAGCCACTGATACCCAATGACAGACAGCAAACGAGAAAACGAATGGGAGTCGAAATGAGCAGATGAGCAGCAGTGGAAGGAGTCAAAAGTTTTTTGGCCAAAAGAAAAATGAAAGAGCCAACAACTTGGCTGTCGATGAAGACAAATGCAAGCATCAAAATAAACACAAAAACGAAAACGAAAACGAGAACGAGAACGGAGGACGAAGGACGACGGCAACGAGCGCAACGAGAGAAAGATGAAGAAGGCAAACTGCTAAATGGCAGTGGAAACTTGTGCATTTTGTTAACTTCAACATGCTGCTGCACCCACATCAAAAACATGGCTAACCCATTGCAATTGTGCCATTGCTGCCCCCATAGTTAGTCGCAACCGGAGCCAAACAAAACACTAATGAAGGTAGTCAGCGGTGCAGCAACCACTTGGTCACCGCCAAGCCACTCACTTTGCTGCAGTTGCAAGAATGTCTTGAGCTTTGTCTTTCATTCTCTCTCCCTCCACAATTTCTTTATTTTTCGCTTTTGTTTTCCCCCCACGAAGAGGCAGAGAGTGAGAGAAGAACAGAAGACGACGCGGACGACATACGGCATCGATAAATTACAAAGTTAAACTAAAATTAAATTCTACGCCAAACAATGCATCTTGCTAGGGCCACAGCCAGCGAGGCAGCCAGGCAGCGACTGCTGGTGGCTCTCCTTTCGCTGGCTTGTCGGTGGTGCTCGTTTTCGGCTGGATTTAAGCTGCCTGCCTGCCTGTCAGCCAGAGGCTCCTGTCCGGCTTTTATATATAGCATTTCCATGTTGGCGACTAATGCAGCTCGGAGCAGGACGCTGGCGCCCAGTCGCTTTGCCAATGCCATTCATTATGCCGGACATTTTTGCTGGCCATCGGCGACGTAGCCGCCTCAGTTGCCAACAGAAACCAATCATTGTGATACTTTCATTAAAATGTTGCTGCTGCTGGCAGCGAGATGCCACTGCTCAGTGGCTGGGTCTTGAGCAGCTTCTCCCGTCTTGGGCAGCCGTCTTGCTGCCTTTTTGCTTATTGATTTTAAACGTAATAAATGCCGGCACAATTCGACGGCACTTCCATAATTCGCACGCCTTCGGAATGCAATTTAATGCGACAATATTGTCTGGCTATGTCAATGCTATTATCTTTGAGATGCATTTGTTGCCGGTTGGCTCGCTTTGGCAACGCGTCGCCTTTCAGAGCCGGGCGCTGCATGCACCTCGAGGCGGCTGCACGCTCATTATGTATGCGCAGCGGGTGCCGTAAATTTGATACACTTGTGGGCGTCGATAATTTAAGCGAGATATGGCCACAAGCGGCCACACATAAACACAAACATGCGTGACTTTTGGCATGAATACAGATGCAGACACAGAACAGATACACGGACATACTAATAGATGCAGATACAGATGAGCGAGCATAAGGACAAATTTACGCCAGCGGCCTTTGTTTGTGGCAAATGATGCCATAACGGTATCTATTAGCAGCAACACCACAGGCAACACACATCGGGCAACGAGCAACGAGCAGCGTGCAGCGTGCAACATGCAACACTGGGGCGCTGCAAGGCTGCTCGCATACACTGCGAGTAATTGTGATTCAGCCCGAACGTATTTGCCCGCTTTAATTGCATTTCGATTTCTTGTTTAATTAAATGCACTTGATGGAAATGAGAGCTGCCAGCAGCGCGCACACAGAAGACATCTTAATTGAAATTCAGGGTGCAGGCGACCCCGCCAAATGGCGAAATTAACAATGCGGCAATTAAGCAATTAATATGTATTTTTCAATTATGTGGCCACTAAAAGCTAAGGCAATGAACCGCGAACAAATGCCACAGACGAACGCCTTTCATATTATAAAACAAATATAGAAGATTCATATATAGATAGTAGACACCCAGCTAAATTATTAAATCTGTTTTAAATTGCTGAAACCTGTGCAAATGGAATTGTATATTATTTAATATAGACGTAATGTCGTATATTCTATATTTGATTATCAGTCAGATTTGACCTCAAGTTGCGCAAATATAATAAATTATGTTCAGCTATTTGTTTCAGTTTTCTAATCGCAAACTTTTCACCAGCATTCAAATCTAATAATACACAACGCATAAAGATTATTTACGCTAATTTCTGTGGTAACTGATAAGTTTACTAAAATTAAGTATTTCTGCCCCGCGACCTTCGTGCGCAGTTAACATGGCAACGTCGTTATTCAACAACTGGTGCAGGCTCCACGCTTGAGCGTTTGTATCACTTGGGAGCGTGTGGTAGCTTTGGGTGTGAAGGAAGCTGTCTAAGTAGCGGTGGCACTCATAACACCAGCGCAACCAGTGCAAGCCAGAAAAATCCTTCATGCCGCAGTGCTTTATATTAATGCAACGCTTTCCTGCCACACGCTGTGCTGTTGCCTTGGGCGGCAACTGCAAATTGCAGCTGTTATGGAGGGTACGTAAAAAAAGCAAGAATAATAATAATAAAACACGACTCGCCGCAAAACTACACAACTTGTAAATACCCTATGTTTGCTATGTTTCTATTAATTTAGTGCAATTGCTAATCGATGAGGGAAACACAACACGTTTCATGGAAGTTTGTTAAACTCTTGGCAGATCCTAGCAGACCTAGTCGAAATAGTTGAGTTACAGTTTATGGATCGAGGGTATGAAGAGAGCAGCTCGCGCGAATTTATGTGCTGCATGTGACAGGAGAAGGCCGCACTAACACTTGGCACTCGCACTCATAGTCGGAGTCGCGGACGCGCTTTCCACTTGCCACTTGCCACTTGACACTCGACGGCTAACCTTTTGCAGGCAGCGCGTTTTGCAGAGTCCTTGAGTGGCTTTTTTCGGCTGTCGGCTCTTGGTGCGAGCATGAAAGATGCCACAAGGAGCCACACAGCGAGACAGAGCGCGTCGGAGGGAGGGTGCGCTTTCGGCTTTGCACCACAATTTGCGTTGACATCATCAGATTAAAAATTGGGCGCAAAAACAAGCTAAAATGATTTCTTAGATGCGTGTGTTGTATCTTTTCGCGTTGCTGTTGTTCAGTCTGCTTGTGGCCTGGCATTTAACTCGTTTCACTTCATAAATTCACTTTTACGTAATAGGTTGATTCAGCCACAGCCAAAGCTGAGCATTGCTTCGACTTCAGCAGCCACTTCCCCGTCCCCGTCCCCGTCCCCGTCCCCGTCCCCGTCCCCACGCAGAGTGCGCCGTTCCATTCTTTTCCGTTTGCCATGTGTGTCGCTTCCGCAGAGTCGCTCACTTTGCATTTCGCGGCTGGCTGACTGACTCTGCTCCAGCAGCAGCAGCCCGGCTCGACTTTCTATTCTTTATTTGAGTTATCATGACACATTTCGCTGAATTCAGTCATTTCTTCTGCTCGCTGTGCTCGCTGGCATCTTTGGCGCACGGCTGTCACTGCGACATGGCGCCAACCGACTGCGCGCGTGTGTGTGTGGCGTATACTATATACTATATAGTGTGTGTTATCTTTTTCCTTCTCTCTGTCTCTCTGTGTGTGTGTGTGTTTGTGCGACCACCTTGGCAACCCGAAGAGCGAAGAGCGCTGCTTACCAGAGAGGCCGAAGTGTGTTTTTGCGCTGCTTGGTTGCCTTGCCATTTTAAAGCAATTTTCAAACAAATTTACTGTCATTAACTTAGACAGTTGATGAAATTTATGTCAGACATATCAGCATCATGGCGCTCCGTAACCTCCCCCTTAATCACCCCCGCCCCGCTGGCCCCGCTCACCCACCTCTGTCTTTGTCTGCCATCGCATGACTTTGTGTGTGGCATGCGCACGAGTTGGAGCTGAGTTTGAGTGAATGACTTCAAAAGCAAAAAGACATTAAAATTTTGTTTACACAAACTCAACGAATCCAATTTAATTCAATTCGTTAGTGCACATGTATGTATGCGTGTGTTGGGGTTTTATGTTCAGTCTGTCTGCGCATATGTGTGTTTGTGTGTGTGCTGACTGCATGCAACACCAGCAAATCGTTTACCACAGTTCACTGCCTTACATCATAAAACGTCTCGCTCTGAGAGTAACTTTACCCAGCACTGCCAACACTTCGGCATATCTCCAGACTCATTTCTGCCAATCCTCCCATTTGCCGCTCTCTCTCTCTCTCTCTCTCTCTCTCTCTTTGCCACTTTTACCGTCCCTTTCGCTTCCCACAGACAATCGATCAATTGGGCCGCAGTAATTTGTGGGCAAGCACTGAAAGTGTTCGCCAACTGTCGTGCATATGCCATCAACAGCTACAACAACAGCAAGCGCAAGTGCTCTGACATACTAAGGAATAACGATGCAGACAGAAAGAAGAACGTAGCCGTGTATCGACTTTAATGTGCCCTAACTAACGGCAATCAAATATCTTTACACTAACTTTTGGGTAAAAGTATTTGAATAATATTAATTAAACACAAATAAACAAACATAAATAAACATAAAGCAATAACTACTTAATAACGAGTTTTACTCTTGTTTATACTCAATTTCCATAATTTCATAGAATCCAGTAAATTTTCAACTGAGGGCCACATTAAGTCACGGCAGTGTTCTCAGCAAATGGCATCGTATAGTTTATGGACTCGTTCCTGGGCTGGCGAGTGAACGAAAGAGTCGAACGAGAGGTGGGGGGCGTAAATCGTGTGCAAATTTTAATTTTACGAGTGCTTCGGTCACGAATCAAGTTCAACTTTGTTGCGCCGTCTGTCATAAACAGCAGCTTATACAGCAGTTCGTTGCTGCGAGCATATTTATCTTCTCGTTATGTCAGTTGTTGCGACTCATGGCAGGAACTGTGCCACAATGCCGCCATGCCACGCTGCCACGCAGCCAGTGCAAATTAAGTGGCAGTTATTTCTCACGCAACTCGTCCACATCTCGTGCGAGTATAAACAAAAATGGCCTATAAATGGCTATAGTTCGATGCTGTTCGACGTGACGCTCACTCAGCGTGTGTGTGTGCGTGTGTGTGCGTGTGTGGTGCTTGTATTCTTCGTGCGCGTATTACCAACATTGCCGTTGTCAGCGAGTCCTTGTCATCATAGTCAGCGCTGTTGCGCCCGCTGTTCCCGCTACTCGGTGCGCTGTTGGTGTTTGTTGCCTGTTTGTTAATCCGGCATTGTTTGCCTTATAAATGCGTTAATTTTATGACAAGTTCATTTTATTGGTTTTTCTTGTTTGCCATCGCTGTGTTTTCGCATTGGTTTTTCACAAGCCAAACATTAAACGACAGACACCAGCCAACCCGCGAGGACAACAAGCGGCAAGTGGCAGGGAGCGACTGCAAAGTGGAAACTGGCAACAGACAAGGAACAAACAACAAGGCAAAACACTCAATTTGATCGTCTGTTAATTGCTTGTTTTAATTGTTGTCTTTGTTCGCAGTCCATGTGCGTGCTGTGTGTGTGCCTGTGTGTGTGTGGCTATAAACCATTCGCAACGAGTATGGTTAAAGCAAATTCATATATAATCTTACCCACCTTACAAACCACTGCCATAATAAGGCTAGAGTAGCACGTCTTTAGCTGGCTGGTAAGTCTATTGTGTTTGTTGCTCTATGGCGAGCTCAATCAATTTTAATTGGAATAAATTATGTATGCCATGCCATGATATTTGTAACGGAGTAGTCAATTGAGCCATTAGGGCTTGCGGCTTACACAAAAACAGCCACAGACGAAATGCACAAAGTAATGTTCACTCGCTATGCTGGGCGTATTGGTTTGATATTGTACTGTTATCAATTAATTACTTTTAATCAGGCTGTTGGCAACTTTTGCCGCAGCTCCACTTGCACGATTAGCAGCCAGATAACAATCAACTTTTAATTAGCAACTATAATATTTCTGCGCGCTTCCTTTTGAACGTTCTCCCTCTTGACTTGCAACGAACACACTTGACTTTTTAATGCAATTTTAGTTGCAGAAGCTGCTGCTTGGTGCTGCTGTCTGTTGCACAGCTCTCTTAATTATCTGCTGCTGCACAGAGCACTTCCGCGCTTCAACGCCTTGTTATACCTGGCGGCGTTGCGTATACGCCATGTTTGCCGCACTGACCATAATTAACAGAAATTCGCTTAATTGGTTTAACTTGAAGTGTCCAACGTTGCGTCGAGTGCTGCTTCTGTTGTTGCTTTTACCTAGCTGCAGTGGAGCTCATCAAACTTACAAATGAAGTCAGTGGCAGCTGAAGACATGTGGCACAAGTTTATGACAATCGATTGTGGCACCTGCGAACGGTCCCTAACATGCACACACACAGACACACACACGCGCACACATAGTCACTGTGAAGTACTCTCTGGGCGCTACACTGCACAACTGCGCAGTCAATCATGCATGTGATGTCGCCGCCAGGCTTCAGCTTCAGTACCGACCGAGGGTTCCGACTGCGCTGCCTGCTGTTTGGAAATAAGCTCGTTAGTTGCTTGTATTGGCTTTCCCTACGACGCGTCGTCTAGTATGCCGGCTCCCAGCTTCCAGCTCCTGCTGACGTTGTTGCTGAAACGGCAAAATATGTGCGATGTGAGTGTACTGATGTGCTTGAGCAGTTGCCTGCAGGCTCGTTGAGCAAACTGCATAAATGTCAGCTTGTTTCCAGTTATCGCACTCTTTTCTCATTTCTCTTTTTTTCACGTTTTAAAGCCAGCGAGAAGGCAGTCGCGCGTATTGACATAGAGGACGCCACCAAAAGCGCTTGCCGTCTACTTGCACAACGGCAGTTTAAAGTGCGAGGAGTATCGGAACTTTAAGTCAGTCGCCGTCTCAATGTCAACTTAACTAGGTAGAAAATGTGTGTCAATTCAATCTTTACACTGAATTCTCCCCATGGAGAAATTGGCTTTGGTCTCCGGACGGTGGTCAGAGCATCTGCTTGGATTATTTTTCATTTGCCAGAGTTTATTTGATATGCGACTCTGGCAGCACGACGAGTCCAGTTCAGCCAGCGTCGACAGTCCTCAATCGTCAGGATTGACATGCACATACAAATGTATATTTGAGTACACCTCGAAACAGCGTGAAGTCGTCAAAAGGAAGCACTGATGGGGCCACTTGATGCAGTTGCTCCCTTGCCGACGACTGCCCGCTTATTCATTTATTGTGCGAGTATTTTATTTTATTCAGCTTTTGCCTGTCCCCAGCACACACATACACAGTCAGAGGAATACTGACCTGACCGAGCCAGAGTCCCTCTACCTCTCACTCTCCCTCTCTCTCTTGGTCCGCTCTGTCGGACGCTTGTCATCAATCTTCCTTAATAGATGTTCACACAATTGAATTATTACATGTGTCCAAGTGGCTGGCAACTGACTGCTTGCTGCCACTGTGCCAGCTAACTGTGCGCTCTTGACACTCTTCATATGCGCCTTGTTGCCTTCCTTTGCTTCCTTCGCTTCCTTCTGCGCTGCGAGCTTCTGTTTGCATGTGTCGGACATTAATGTTGTTTGCATTGGACGAAACGAAAACACTCTTTGGAGTTTTTGTGGCTCGGTAAGCATCAGTGTGGCATATTAGATGCTTCATCAGGCTTGTCTCGTGCTTTCCAGCCAGTGCCTAAATTAACTAATAGCTTTATTTTCCTTCTTATTGAGCACTATTAATTTACGAATATTACACGTCTGAGTATAACATAAATTAATACCCATTTTGGCAAGTACAAAGTAGTCTTTTCATCAACGTCCAATTAAATGCGACGTAAGTACAAGAAACTCTGCACGACTCTTGTGAAATAGTTTCGCAACTGAGTAGAATATTGTGTGTGTGCAACGTGTTGTATGGAAATTTTTTGAGTCGAGTTAAGCAAGTTTTTAATAAGAGAGCGCGGTGTCGGCAACAACTTCATTGCAGTCGACGACCGTGGCAGATGGGCGTTGCAGCCGCCATCAACTTTTAAGTGAGCTGCATTAAAAGTTAGGCAACTTGTCAACGGCTCGGCTCGGCTAGCCTTTCTACTACACACGATTACGCAAAGACTGAATTTGCCAAGTAAATACAGTTAATAAGTGAAAACCGATCGTTAAAGATAGAAAGCACTGTACCTCTTTGCTTCTTTAAAAGCATGTGATTGTGATACCTTCTTATCGAAGGTCTAAAAACATAACGTGTCAGACGATACTATTATGTTATATTGTGAAATCCATGGAGACATCAGACTGTCAAAGTTCACCAATAATAAGGCCGCAAAAATGACGTTTTCTGCATGTTATGTATATTTTCTTCGGGCAATAACTTATAAAACCCTTCGGGTAACCTTAGAAATAAGGAAGTATATTTACAACTTTTTGGGAACGTAAACTGAAAACTGACAGCTGTTTGCTTTTTTTTCACAAAATCGTTTAAGCAGTGCCGCACTTTGCTTTCTTGGTTAGTTTTACAGGTACACCTCCCTTGGGCAGCAGAGGAACTCCGTTGACAGTGAACTCAATCTCGCGCTTATCCAAACGAGTTTCAAGATCAAAATTGGTTAGGATTTTGGCCACAGCAAGCTTCACGTTCATCTTTCCCATTCGAGCAGCTAAAAAAATAGAAAATAAACCACATTTAGAATCGGATGAATTAAATTTTCAGCGAATGCTTTCATTACCTATGCAATGACGTGGTCCCTCGCCGAATGGCATATAGGCGGCAGATGTGTAGTTTTTAGTTTCCTCGGCAAAGCGTTCCGGCTGGTAGCTGAGTGGTTCCGGGAAGTATTCCTGATCACGATGCATGCCCAGCAGAGATATGACAATGGGAGTTCCTTTCTTAACGACCAGCTTGCTGTCGGGCAACGGATAGTCCTGAGTGCAGATACGATTGAGAATTGGCAGTCCAGGATATTTGCGAGTAGTCTCTGTAAGGCGAAATATATATCGAAATATAATTCATATATATATTTAAAATTAATTTGTTCGCTTACCCATAATACAGAGTTCCAGATACTTCATGTCCTGAATGCAGTCATAGGTGAGCTTTCCATTGTGTCTTTCGAGTGCTTGATTGATGTCTTCGCGCAGCTTGACCAACACATCGGGGTTCTGCATCAACTCGTAGAGCGTGAACGATGCTGTTGCTGCTGATGTTTCATAGCCGGCCACAAAGAACAGGAACAGCTGTGCAGCAATGTTGTCCTTAGACATTGTCTTGAGAAACTTGGAAGAAGATTCCGCCGACCAGACACTGTCATCGTTGTTCACCTTGCCCGTATTACGTAGTTGCAGCAAAAGTTGCAGTAAATCATGACGAACAATATTGTTTTCCTCTCTGTAGGCAATCGTGCGATGAACCAGCTTACGCATACGTTCCGTGCCATCAATTTTTGAGCCCAGACGAATAAAGATCGACTCTAGGCTAATGAAATTGATTGTATTTTTCCATGTTAAAATCTGTTGACTGAATTTGTACTTACCCGGGGTAAAGGAAGGACGTTGTTCCTCTAATGATATTCTTTATTGTGGGTGCATTTACCTCCTTGCTGACTGTGCGGAATTCATTATTGGGATCCGTAAAACTATCTACTTCTACGCCGAATATCGTTGACGCTACTATATCTATAGCATAACTATAAATACAGACATTTATAATTTGATAACCAGAAGCGATTTTAAATATATTTTCTTACCAAGCCATCAATGACTTCATATCCACTTCACCAGCGGCGGAATCAGGCAGTTGTTTCATCATAAAGTTCAACAATTTGTCGGCGCTGGCTTCGGCGGTAGGGAACATTCCTTTCAGCTTGCCAGAAGTGAACGAGGGTGTTAGTTTTGTGCGAGTTGTTTTCCATTTGCTGCCCTCCAAGGCGAAGATACTCGCAGACATGGGATCATGCACCTCATCCACATAAATACCGCGATCGTGGAAGCTGGCAAAGTCCTTGACCAGCATATCATGAGCAAGCTGGGCATCGCGAACCAAAAGAGCTGGCCTCAGTGTCAGGTAGACGCCCACAAAGCGCTCCGTCGTGGCGTTATAAGCATCGTAGATGGCCAGCCCGAAGGATCTCTTATTTTTGCAGACTGAATCCAAGACTCCGAAAGGAATGGAGGCTCCTATGGATGGGAATCCCTTGCGCTCCCATGTGCTGAAGTTCCATTTAAGGTAGACGTAAAGCAGCGCGACGGCCGTTAACAGCAGTAGAATGAAGATCATTATGAAATTCGAAGTGAACAGCTAGCCATTCGATTATAAACTGACCGATCGACGATTGAGGCAATTTTATAGTCGTATGCGAAAAATTGTTTATCTCTGTTGGTTACCGAACACGTTCTCAGCGCTCGGGTCGTATACGAATGCAATTGAGCTAAATTCTTATCACGTCGAGTGCCTAAGCAGACTTTATAAACAAATACGCAACTGATAATTATTAGAGGGACCTGCGTTGTTAGCTATTTCACTAAGAGTTTTACACCTACAGTTTAACAAACACTCACCGTGACTGAGCGATTATAATATTTGATAAAGCACGGCATGTGGGCCTGACAACAAAATGCTGAATAGCTGCCTGGAATATACTCTCTAAATGGATCTTTCATTTAAATTAATAAACTATAAGATGTAAATTCGTATAATATAATTCGTATAATTAACTCGAGACTTGTTTAAATACTAGCCGACAATAATGCTTTGTTTACAAAAGCTAGTCTGTTTTTAAATTATGTTCCGACTACCAAAAAGTTTACACCAATAATTCTCAAAGCCAGTTTGGCCATGCATAACCAGTATGTGTGGCATAGGTTAGTGATCTACACAATTTTAATCATTCTGCAAGTAGAATGATTATAGTAAAATGTTTTGTGTTAAGCATGACTGGTTAGAAATTCAACAAATGGCAAAACTGCCGCGTGTTGTTAGAATTGCACGATAATATTAAATAGATAGTCAGATCAAACAAGTTGGATCGAACAGGTTTGAGCACAACAAGTATATGTACGAGTAGATACTGCTCTCTGTTTATGAATGACCATGCAAACTAAACACATTGCTGATATGGCTCTCTGTTTACAAACGACAATGGAAACTACAAAAGCAAATTATTTCAGAGCATTTGCTTGGGAAAGGTCAATAACAAATTATTTAATCTATCGCGTGATACTTTTAATTAATCAATTAACCTAATTGTGGTCGTAAATAACCACAAATTTTACCGAAACTGCTTTCAGTTAAGAGTCGGCTTCCATAGATCTTTCATACCGTAAGATCGAGTAGGACTACATCGACCAGACTGTTCAATTTGACCAATTATATACACACACTTTAAGGACTCATTAAATTATTTAAGCAGTGCCGCACTTAGATTTTTTGATTAGTTTCACAGGCACACCACCCTTTGGCAGAAGAACAGCCCCGTTCACGGTGAAATCAATCTCGTGCTTCTCCAAGCGAGTTTCAAGATCAAAATTGGTTAGAATTTTGGCCACAGCAAGCTTCACGTTCATCTTTCCCATTCGAGCAGCTAAAAAAATAGAAAATAAACCATATTTAGAATCGGATGAATAAAATTTTCAGCGAATGGTTTCATTACCTATGCAATGACGTGGTCCCTCCCCGAATGGCATATAGGCGGCAGATGTGTAGTTTTTAGTTTCCTCGGCAAAGCGTTCCGGCTGGTAGCTGAGTGGTTGAGGGAAGTATTCCTCATCACGATGCAAGCCCAGCAGAGATATGACAATGGGAGTTCCCCTCTTAACGACCAGCTTGCTGTCGGACTGCGGATAGTCCTGAGTGCAAATACGATTGAGAATTGGCAGTCCAGGATACTCCCAGGAACTGAAGTTCCATTTTTGATAGACGTAAAGCAACACGACCGACAAAAATAGTATGTAGATCATTGTAAAATTTGTAGTGCACAGCTAGCGATTCGATTGCAAAGTGGTAAGTTTAACGCGACTTTATATTCGTAAGCGAAAATATCGTTTATCTCTCTTTTTGGTTGCTTAGTAAGCATGTTTGTGTTCGAATGAAATTGAGCTGGGGGGAGATGAATATTTAAATAAGTTAAATTAAATTGTTGTGAAGTGAGTATGACTATAGAAATGTTTTGTGTTAAGCATGGCAAATCTACCGCCTGTTGGCAGAATTCAATGAGCACCGTTAATTGTCATTCTCTCCAAACAGAGAACTTCCGTGGACCGACAAAGTTGGATCGAGCAGGTTTGAGCAAAACAGGTATTGCTCTCTGTTTGTAAATGACAATGAAAACTACAAAGCTCGTATTGGAAGCTTGGAACAGGTCAAAAACAGCTTTTGTAATCATTCGCGAGTCACTCCAATACAAACTTGTAAACGGTTTACGTTCATAGCTATCTAATCAAACTATTTTTTGTAATGACCAACAATAGTTACCAACGGTTATTATGTAAAATAATACGTTAATACTTGTCTGTTATCAACAAAAAGGGCACATAACAATTTTGTTATCTAGCAATGCCATTCTATTTCAATTCTTAATCGTTTTTATAGCAGACGCAAACTCAAAAATTCATTTTTATTTTTTCAGCAGTCGTTTCACTGAAATTAGGTTATCGAAATGATATAAAATCATGCATTCATTTGCTCTCGATTATGGTATTCATATGAACTATTTTAGCATTAAATGCATTGCCGATGTTGTTTTTAACTTATTTATTGATTGAAGATGGTGCGCTATCGCAATTAAGCGCGGAAATGCATTTATTATGCGTGAAAATCAATTTCATTGCAGAATGGGTGGTAAACAATGCCAACAGGCTCTCTGGAATATCCTGTTATGCATGCGATGGCATTTAATATCAATAATGTAATAAATTGCACGGAAAATGACAAGAACGGCGCACCGATAGAACCGCTGCCAACTAGAGAAGCCGCCGCGGCGTCGTCAATTTTACAGAGAGTGAGCGCGTGTGCGTTGGAAGACCGCAAAAACAAAAAAAAAAGAAAGGACGCGAGCGTGTAACAGGTTCTGGTGCCATACATCAATTTGTGTGCTCAGTCATGGCATGTTCAAAATGCAAATGGTTATGCAATACTCTTCAAGTGTGTATGTGCGAACGCGTGTGCGGGTGCGTGTGTGCTGGCCAATAAATCAAAATATGAAACTCTAAAAGCATTTTCAGGTATTAGCCACAAGCTGCGCAGAGCTAAACAAATTTTGACGCTTTGAAACCTTTTGAAGACGTCTTTGAAGCAGAACCCAGCGACAAATGCGCTTAGTGCTTAGCGGACCAGGAGAAAAATGCCGTTGGCAGCCACGCAGCGTTGAACCCGTGGCTCATTATAAATTTGCCAGTTTTGCACGTTTCCGCTGTGCGCGCCAAAAAATGTCACAAAGTTTCAACCGGCTGCACACCAACACACACACACACCAAGCGCTCGTAGACAGACTTTCGCCTCGGCATGGCTGGGTCTCTTGCCTGTGTTTCTCCTTGGGCTAAATGTCAGCTTTTGTCTTGGCTCGCACGCCAAAAAGTATGCTGAAACAATGTCAAGCATAATTTGTATACAATTTTTGCGTTTGCCGCGTGGCCCCTCTGCGTGCCTCTCTGTGGCCCCTCAGTGTCCTCGTGCCTCTTTCCTGTTTGTTGGCTGTCTCTGCCTCTGCTAGTGGTCATTATGTTTGCCGGCCGTGTCAGGCACGCACAGACACTCACTCACGCTCGCTCACAATGCTCTTTTGACACTAATTTAATTTGCGTCACTTCATACCGCTCTCTTTCAGTATGTTTTCGCTCTTCTCCACAGTATAAATGCCATGGAATTAGGTTTACTGTTCTTTTCCTTTGACTGATTGTGTGAAATCAACACACTTGATCAAAAGTTTCTGTCAGATTTAAATGTTGTCATCATAGTGCACTAATTTTCTTGTTCGAAATGATTCTTGGCACTCACGCTAATCTTAAAGATTTAAATTGATATAGGTATAGTATTTGTGAGTAATCACTTTTATTTTGATTAACCACGTAGTTTTTTATTGTTCACTACATTCAAGTGCGCTCGTCATTTAATTAAATCGTCATATACACATTTAGGCCTTCACTATAGCTGTCAACTTTGTGCAACTTTGTTGCGTATTATACGTTTTATTGGCATGCGCCACGTGGCAAGCATGTATGAGAATATTGTTTTAATTGCTTTGCATAAAAATCAAAGCAGCATATGCAACTTTCTGGCCATTTGTCATACAAAGTGTAACACTTAACAGCTGGTCCATAAATTAAACGTTCGCGTTGAACATTTCAACGCAAATTGCTGTAACACTTTTACAAATTAACACCCCCCAACCCCACCTGCCACCGACTAATTGTAATTAATAATGCACTACAAGCGGCACACCTGACGAAGCCACGCCCCCTCAAATCCCATATTCCAACTGATGCAATTAATTAACGCGACATATACAACTTGAAACACACTCGTATAATGATGATAACCACTTCCGCTCATTAAGCAGTTGAAAAATTAACATGCGGCTATAATTTATGCACGAAAGTTAAATGCATATATCAAAATGTAAAGTAATGACAAAGGGCGTGTCTCGGCACACATGGCCCTACACACACATGCATGTTTCAAATGCCCAGTCTGATTGATGGCAATAATGAAGTAAGTGAAATCAGCAATTCCTTTTGGGTGACAAAAAGGTTGTGTATTTTTTGATTATATTTGCATTGTCATTGCAACTCTCGATGCCATTCCCATAGCTTTCAACGCAGTATTTCATTTAATTTTCGAGTTTAAGCCAAACCGAACTCAATTTGAGAAATCTTTTTTGCCAAATGGCTCTGCCAATGGCCGCCAGCAAAACTATGGAATATTCTGAAAGGCACAAAAGCAAAACTGCACAAGCCCAGACTATGCATACAAGTACAAGTATTTCCGAGTAAACGGGGAAGGAAAAAAGAGGCAAACAAAGCGAGTAAAGGGGTGAGCTGAAGTACTGGAGCTCCGAGATCTGTTTGCATTATTGATGGCCTGGATTATCTTTGAGCAGCGTCTGTACTATTGACGAGAGCGTTGACAACTATCTACCAGAATATCTACAGTATGAATTTATGTATATACCTCCATGTGTGTGTGGGTGTGGGAAGTGTTGAGGTTGAGCTGAGTTTAGCCATGGTTGCTGCTACTGATGATGATGCTGCTGCTGCTGCTGCACTTGCTTCAAGAATATTTGCAATTTAATTAATTTAGAAGTGTTTGTTCTATCAAGTGTTGATTGTCTCACTTGTTTGTGGCACTTACGAGCGTGCCAGCTGAAAGAGAACGACAATGCATCCTCCTACAGCCCAAAATCGATAAGCCGCACGAATGGTCAAGCAGTTGCAGGCGAGCGAGCCTGCAATGCCACACCACTCGGTGTCTCTCGCTGTTCTCTGCTCGAGTGGCCGTCTCAGTCCCAATCGCATTCCGTGGAGATTGACCATCGTCGTCTGGTGGCGCCATGCAATGCTTTTTATCTTAATCTGCTGCAAATAGACATTAAATGCTATTTCTTTAGATTTATTCAAACAACAACAACAACAGCAGCAGCGACTAAAACAACAGGAGCATCAGGGAGACAGAGAAATAGCAATAGCAACCGACACAGCGACAGATTGGCACGAGCGGGCAGCCAAGTGGCAATTTGTGGCTTTGCACGGCAAACCGACATCATCAGCGCTGGGATAGAACAAAAGCCAGACAACTAGCCAGCCAGTGAGTTGGAAACTGTACGAGCAAGTGAGCTAGAGTGAGCAACAAGAAAATTGTGGGTGTGGAGAGCTTTGCGGGGTTGAAGTTGTCGGCATTTGTCCCACGGGCATTGCATGTTTGAAGCAAATTTATTACAAGCAACAGCCCGCAGTCGCAGTTGTCTGGGCCATCAGCACTTGGCCTGCCTTGCCGTGGCTTGCCTTGGCTCAGCTCAACTCTGCACACTTGGCCCAGACTCGCCTCGTTGTGGCCGCTGGTATGTACGTGTCGCTTTGTATTGAGTGCAAATCTGTTGGTCTTGGGGGAGGCGGACTTGTGAGTAATACTGTCGCCGAGCTGACCCTAGGCCAACTATCGACAAGCATCTTCGACTTGGTCTGTTGACTGTGCTGTGCTGTCTCTGCTGACTACTTTGCCACTTATAAATTCCAGCAGTACATGGCCCAAACACTTGTTACATCAATTAGACGGCCACAGAGTGGCAAGCTCCATCTCTATGTGCGCACATACTGTGAATGCGGTTGGAATGTGAAAAGAGATTGTTGGCCTGGCCCATCAAGGTAGCCAGCAGTGGCCAGTTGCAATCGCAAATTCGTTTAGTTTGGGCGTGACAATGGCATGTGGGCATAATTATTAGTTGTGAGGCCGAATGGCAAAGGTTAGTTGCTTTGTGGAATGTTTGCCGGCCATGTCCAAAGATACCAAAGATGGTATGCCAAAGATATGGTTCGAAAACTTTGCGAAACTGCCTGAGGGCGGGCATGCCTAATGGTCGGGCTGCGGGTGGGGATGATCTAAGTGTAGGAATGACCAAGCACTCTAATTGATTGTATGTCCACAGCCCCCAAGCGGATGCTGAAGTGACAGAATAAGCCAATGGGCTTAATGTACTCTTAAATAAAATTTATTACGCACAAACGCCAAGTAAATCAAACGCAATTATTAAGTAAAATATTAAGACTATCTTATTTTCTTATTTACACCAAATCAAATTAAAAGTTGACGTCACAAGCTACTCCACAATTTGCATGGGTAAATTAGTACTTATACTGAATGGCTCAATTCTAACAACAATCGCAGAGGGGAGCTAAGCTGGTCGAAAGAAATTTGTTAGCAACTTCTCTTAAAAAATGAATCAATTAGCAGCAACAAGAGATTGTTCAAAGATATTCGAGTGAACAAAATAATTCGTGTGAGGACTTTAACTTATTTAAAGTGTAAATAATAGCCTTTACATTATAAATTCTAAGCTACACAAATGTAGATATAACTTACGGCAACATGGCTTAATTAAATCGTACTCGAGCAGCAGCACAAATTCAACTTCTGTATAATTACGAACATGTAGCTATAGTACAAAGTAGTATGTGTGCAAATTCAGCATGGCTTTTCAAAGTGCAGCATTAAATCTGTGCATAATTAAAGCTATTTTGGCTAATTATTTTGTATTTCCATTTGGAAGCATATACACGTTGCGATGGTCTTTGCCATTTGGGCTGCAACTCATGATTATACCCTGGAATCTATTTAAGTAAAGATCTCTCCAGAGAGTTTTTAACTAATATCAATTAATTTTAAGCATAAAATAGGCTTTCTTCTACACAAGCAGTTTTGTATAAATTATAATCCAGTAATGGTGAATTGGCTGCTAAACAATCGAACTTCAGTGCACCTCGACGACCTTACAATTCAGTGCATTAATTAATGCGCAGAAATTATTTTTTTTTTTTGATCTGGTAATGAACATGAAGCATACAATTATACAAAAAAGGATAAGAATCAAAAACAGCAAGGCAATTAAATTGCTAGGATATAAATAATATGCATTCAACTAGAATTTCGACAAATGCCTATAAAATGCACAGCTAATATGCTTAAATTATGGAATTAGCAAATGTTTTTAATTAATATTGTATGTGCGAGGCTAGCAATAATTTATACACTCTTATACATATTGGCCATCAATTGCCGTTGGCATCGGCTGTTTAAATCAAACAAATTTACGCATTTCTCAATTATTTTTAGAAATGTTCTGTAACTAATTTCACATTAGTGAAGAGAACAGGAGTATTTATCTGTGTGCTACTAATGGAATCCGTTGAAAAATTCAGTTTAAATTCCAGCCACAATTGTAGAATGGAAAAGCAAGCAAAAATTAATTAACTACTTTTCGGACTCAACATAAACACTTTGTTTTTAATTCGATTAATTGAAATCCATTAATTTCTATGTGGAAATACCTTAGTTGGCACAACGTAGTTGACTAAATTGCCATTGCTGCACAAATGCGTCTGGGACATTGCTGAGCTTATGCACATCTCTTGTTAATGCTTTCATTTAGTGCGCCAAAGTCGCTGCAGATCAATTTGCCATGCCACAAATTCAATTTTGCTGTCATTGCATCTCGTTTGAAGTTAAACCAAACTGAAAATTGAGTACTGTGACCCACAATCTCTTGGCGGTTCTGCTCGCCGTCCTTTGTTTGTCGGTCAGTTGTAGCACAGAATGCTGCAACCATGGGGCATGACAGTGGGGTTTGCACTGTTTGCGGACTGTATGCTGCGACAGCTTGCTTGCGAATGAATATTTAAATCCAATGTATGCAAATGCGTTGCAAGCGCTGCATTAAACAAAAGCAAACTATTTGCAAGGGGTCATCGTTGGCGTATAAAAAGCGTATCGGATTAAACGATGTTTATCGCAGGTCCGATCTACTCATAGAAATGCCCTCTAGAAATGACCTGATTGATTTGCTAATCAACATGTGTAAGTAATGAACTGAAAAAATATGCTATTATGATCTCATTATTGTTTCTTGCCAATGTCCTTACGCTGACTCCTTGCATATTGAGAGAGCGCCGGATAAACGTTATGAGGCAACAAAGAAACAAATTGCGCTGCACAACAAAGTGTAATAAATAAACGCAAATGCCACAAAACTGCACAAATAGCTGTCATTAGTGGCAGCAAAAAGAGCGCGACTAGCTCTGATAGAGCGCAGGTGTGGCATAATTGCCGAACATTTTGCCCGTTAACCTAAGGAAATTGCTAACACAAAAAGCGACGCTCACATGAGGCCAACAACAAGAAGCCGCACAACAGCTGGGTGGAGTAGGGAGGCTGTAGGGAATAAGAACAACAAAAAGCTTAGCAGCTTAAAATAATTTATTGTGCTTAAAGTAAGTAAATGGCTAAATGCCGGCATATGGCAGGTCAGCAATCGAGCAGAACGCTAGCTCCGCGCCACGCCGACCCCGATTGCAGCAGCTCACATGTGTGGCGCCTGGCACGCACGGAAGTCAAGTAATGTTAATGTCTGGTCAACTGGAAAAACAAAGTAAATTAATTGTAGGTTCAAAGAACGCAGGCAGCCGAGCACGAGGAGACGGCCGTGTGCAGGCATGCCCCGGCAAGGCGAGCCGCCGAGCTGAGGCAATGTCAGGTCACAGGCGCAGACCAGGAGAGCGTTAAGCCTGCCGTCTGCCGGCTGGCCGCCATTGCCGATTATCGAGTGCGACGCGGTCACTGAAGACTTCCTGCTTGACTTGAATGCCTAGTCCACCGAGTATGTGTGTGTGTGTGTGGGTCTGTTGGTATTGGGTTTTTCAGCAAAGTGCAGCCAAGCGAAACCAATTTCCTATACATTGTAACCAGGCCAAGCTGGAGTCATAGCCATGATTGCTACCTCTCTCTCTCTCTCTTGCTCGCTCTCTGGCTGTCCGTGTGCGCTTCCTGTTGCAGTCGAGTCGGTGAGTTGACAAAGCGCGTGTTGATGCGCGTGTCAAACTTGCACTGCCTGCCGGAAGTGCTGTCCACAATGTACCGCTTTCGGCCAGCGCCGATTCGGGCAGCATAACAAACGCGCGGTTTACTGGCACGTAATATATCAATGCGCCTCGCCTGCTGAAATATGAGTTGGCCTCGCCTATGCAAATACTTAAAAGGCAAATAGGCAAAAGTTTTAGTGCGAGTTGTTGGCATTAAGCTGTAATACTTATTTACTTAGGCCAAATGCCGTTCAACAGCAGTTGCCCAAGTTTTAAGCGCCTATACACACATATATTCACTCGATGAGAGTGTATGTCAATAGTTTGACTAAAATCTATTTAACAGGGTCAACAGCAGAGTTCGGCTAAGCTGCTAAATTATTGCAAAACTTTTTGGGTTTGCCATAAAAAATTATGTTACACAAATACCATGCGCAAGCCCAACATGAATTTCGTAATTAATTAAGTTTCGGCGCACAAAGGGAAACAAATCATTTCATTTTTATGATGATTTCCCTTATCTACTTATTGACCTCTCAATACGCATTAGTTTGATCGCTGCTCGGCTTCCTGTAGGGGCTAAGCGACTTCGACTTTGTGCGCACAGTTTTTCATTTCCTGTTGGCCATCAACTGCGATTCAATTTTCAACTGTTTACAAACGCCCCGCGGCCAGGGCAGCAGCTCGTGACATATGTCACCATGTGCATGGCGCTGTGTGAGTGTGCGTGTGTGTGTGCCAAAGCGCCGCAAGATAAAAAAAGCATACAAAATAAAATCATTTGTTGACAATTTGCTTAGCTGGTGCTGCCAGTACAATATTTTTTCTTTCGGTTGTTGGTTGGTTCGTTGGTTGTTGGCTGTTGGTGGGCGGCCACTGCCGACTTGCAAGTTGTTTTCACAAATTATTTGGTATGCAAAACACTTTCGGCAAATATTGATTTTGGAAATTTGTTAGAGCACCGAAAAAAAAGGAAACGCATGCAACACAGCGACAGCGACGGCGTCTACGCGACATTGTAGCAGCATTAGGCGACGATGGCAATGGCGACGAGCCGAAAGACGGCGAAATTCGTAGCATACTTTTAGGGCGCGCGCGCAGCATCAAGAGTCGCACGCTGACGTCATAAAGGCTGCCTTCTAACTGCATTGGTATGCACGGACCTCAACTGCAATGTCTTTGCCAGGCTGCCAACGCTGCCGCGCTGCCGTCGCGCCCGGCACGTGATGTGTGCCACATGCCGACGTGGAGGCAACTTTTCGCAGCTGCAGGGTGTTGCACGGGCAACGCTTTAAATTAGCTTTAACACAACATAAAAACGTGAAAAAAAGAAGAGCGACAAAAAAAAAACGCGAAATGCCGAAGCAAGGCAAGCAGCTGTATCATATTTTGTGCGAAATCCAGCACAGTTTTCAGTGGCTGCACAACGCAATTTGGGCTTGCATTTAATTAGCTTTCTGCGAGGCGCCGCAAGTGCAACAACCCGAAAATTTGCATACATAAACGCAGCTAACAGCTAGCAGGCAGCGGGCAACTGAATGAATGCCATGAATGCGAGCGACCGACCAACCGTCTGTTTGAATGGCTGAATGGATGGGCAGGTCTGCGCTCATCCGCACACTCGTAGTCATAGTCACAGTCACACAGTCACACCGTCAAAGCCGTGTTGCAGGTCGCACGCTATGCGTATTGCCTCCTGTAAACGCAAAGTTTTTCGATTTAAGTTCATAATTAAAGTGCGAGCATACAAGCAGCGCAAGCGCAAAGTTAAATTGAGTTTAAATTTCGCATGCACTTGCATTAATTTGGTTATCCGCATCGCGGCGAAGGTCACACGACTCTGTTCTCGCCTTTAACCGGCAGATTGAAGGCCGCATTCCCAAATTGCTAGATTCCCACTTGTTCACACACTCACAGACGCATTCACACCCACTTGCGTGTGCATGCTGCCACATCTCAAGTCGCGGCTGTCTCCTACTTTCCGTGCGTGTTAAAGACAATAATTTGGGCAATTTTGGGCGAGCTAACGAATTTCACAGCCCTGCAGCTAACCTGGCAACGACTCGGGCGACTCGACGCATCCTGGCTGACATTTATTGAATAACTTAGCGGGTATTTTCAATATTTGAGTTGCGCGCTAATGCGCCTAAAGTTCGCCACCAAACTGTCAACAAATTTGGGGCGTATTTCACAAAGAAATGCTAGAGAGTGCTTGGCGAAAAAGTTTGCACAGTTTTTGTGAGTTGTCAGATTGTTGGGGGCCCGACATAAACTGTAGCCGCACTTAGATGGCAAAAGCGATGACGATGGCGTTGACGATGGCGATGACGATGTCAACAGCGACGCTGACATTCTGCACCAGTTCAACATTTTCGCGGCTTTCAGTTTATGAGCGGCAAAGTCTTGGGATTTGCATTCTCGTTTTTTCCTTTTTGCCAATTAGGCAAAGTTTCTCAAAACTCAGCCCGATGATGGTGGTAGAACAAGGCGCACGAACGCCTTAAACTTGCATTAGCTAAGCAGCTTGCCGTAGGGAAAGTAGGTACAAACTAGAGTGTACATTGAGGTAATTAGCCAGTTCATTTTGTTGAACAACTTATCAAAATTTAACAAAATCTCTTTAAGAATTTCGATTGTTCAAGTTTGTATGTAGTGCATTGTAATTTGCTATATTTCTGAGTTATATCAGCGAATAAATTGCATATTGCACATACGCAGCGTATTACTTGCAAAAGCAAACCGCTGTGCTGCGGTTTTCAAATTAAATCCCAATTACCACAAAACTATGCATTTTATTGCTAATTGGCTTATCAATGTGCGCTTGAGCTGAGATTTTGCACAAATGATTAATGGCCTCACTGCTTACTGCTGAGTGTTGAATGCCGAAGGCTGCCAACAAAAACAAAAACATTCTTGAGGTTTTTTGGCTGTGGCATTTGGCAAGTGCATTCCGGCATCAATTTACATGACTTTGAGCGCATCTAAAGGCCATCAAAGCTGTATAAAATGCTATTGTGCATTAAAGTCAAATCAAAGTGTGTCGCTGCGAGCAAACAGTTGCTGCTGCTGTTGCTGCTGCTGTTGCTGATGCTGATGCTGACTCAAAGCAAACAGTAGCAATGGCAGCAGACAGTAAAACAAAGTGAAATGTTTTATTTATGGGCGTTGCATGGGCGTGGCGCCGAGTGTCATATGCGTTGTAGCAACAAGACAAACAATCAGGCAGTCACTTGCTTCGCCATTGCCACCGCCTTCGCCTTCCATCTCGGCAACAGCATCAGCATCAGCATCAGCACCATCAACATTGTCCTCGTCTTCGTCCTCGTGCTCGACGTCGTGCTCGTTGGCGCTATTCTGTCTGTCAACTGCCAGGCAAATGAACAACTTTAACAAATGCAAGGCGCTGCCTTTACCGGAGACTGTCATGACTTGAAAGATTTGCGTTCAAGTCAAACACACTGACAAAGTTGACAAGCAACTACGGCCGAGGAGGTGAGCGGCTACCCCGCAGAGACTGAGTGAATGTGCCTGACTTGCATATCACACACAAAGCTAAACTTTCTAATGTTATTTAAAGCACTTTAAGTGCCATATTTCCTGCTGCCGTTGCCGTTGCCGTTGCCGTTGCCGTTGCCATTGCCATTGCTCATGTTGTTGCTGTTGCTATTGGTGTTGCTTTTGTTGCCGCTGCGTTGCCTGCTTTATTTATTATGTGGCGCTGCTGTGCTTACTTTTGGCACTACAACAGGAAGAATCAAGTAGTTTTTTATGTTTTCCGGCTGAACTGCAATGCCAACAGCCAGCGGCAACTCATTGCTGCTGCAACAGCGCATTGAGACTCCTGCCAGCAACGCAGAAGCGCTGTCTGTGCCGTTCTGCTTTCTCTTTCTCTCTCTCTCTCTCGCGCGCGCTGTGGACTCTCCACTCACCACTGACTGCCTGACTGACTGCCTGCTTGCTGCTTGCCTGCTTTTATTCAAAAGTTTAGTGAGCCATTGAGCGCACCGACGTCGCCGTCAAGATGCGCTGCAGTGCACGTCGCTGCTGCTATTGCTGCCGCTTTGCGAGCTATCTCGCCAATGTTTGTTTTATGTTGCAAAGTTTGCCAGCGACCAGAAGCAACCGCAACAAATGCAACACAGGCACCGACAGCGACAGCGACAGCGACAACAGGCAACTTGAACTCTGTTGCCGGGTACCGCAATTTAATAGATTTTCTATGTAAGCCTCTCAAGGCAGCGCTCCTCAGATTTGACACCGGCGACCACACACAAACGCCAAGACACACCCACAAACGATTTGGGCATGTGTTGGTGTGTTGTGTACGTGTAGGTGGGCGTGTCTAGTTGCCTACAGTTATTTTGCACATCACAAGGACACACAACACAACTCGACGTTGTGTGAACACCTCAACAACTTAAAATGTAAATAACTTTTCAAGTGGTTTCCTAAAGTTTTTGGCCTGAAGTTTCCCAGACCCCAACCCTAGTCCCCAACCCCCAATTCGGCCCCAGTTGGCTGCCTCAGTGTCAGTGTTGCCGTGTGTGTTTGTGTGTGTGTGTGTGAAGTGGCCCGGCACTCAAGTGTTTCGTTTCAATTTTCACACGAGCTTTGCGGCCACCCCCAATACAAATAGGAGCCAATGTCTGCAAATTAATTTTGTTTTGATGGACTTTCAAGCGTTGGTCAGCTGCAGAAAAAAAAATGAGGAAAAACTGAAAAGTGGAAAATCCGAAATAAAAATGTGAGAAAAATGAAGAAAGAGTGCGAGGCAAACGCACACACTGCGTATGCGTGATGAGCGAGCAAAAATTGACCATTTTAAATGGACGCATCGCTTGCTCAATGTCAATTAAAATACACGAAGCGTCTGCTCGCAAAAAATAGAGTGAAGCAAAATGGAAAAACACAAAACTACACGAATAATGTTTCGCAGAATTCAAATTCAATTTATATGCAACGCAATAACCACAACAAACGCACACACTAGTTACTTACATACAGTCGGACAACATATGCAGATATTAGAACAATGGATTCCCAGTCAAATAAAAACAATGTACGAGGCGTTTTCACGCACTGCTTCACTGCAATCAACGCTGCATTTCAGCAAATTGCCAGTAAGCGGGACACGGAAACAGACACAGAGTGAACGTCATGTGGACTTATTTAGTCAGTGACCAATTGTTAACAGAGCTAGTGCAGATGATGCAACGTGAATAACACAATCATTTGTCCTTCTGTCGCTGACAGCTCCATTTAGAATTTGATATATTAACTATTTCTGTATTTAGATACACTTTCAAACAGTTGAATTTCAACAATTAATACAAATCAGTATTATTGAATTTGTAGGTTCAATGTATTTTAAATTCGCATTAATTTGGTTTAGGAAGCGAAATATATTTTTAGTTGAAAAACAAACTATCTGCGTTAAAGAATAAACAATATTTAGGGCGACTCTTCTGGACATTTTATTGCTGGCTTTGCGTTTTTATTTTTTTGGGAGGCAGGCAGCAATGATTTTCAATTGGAATGAAGAGCGAAGTTGGGCGAAACGAAATGTAAGCGCTGCTTAAATCCACTTAAATAAATTGATGCTATACCACTTGTAAAGTTGCGCACCCCTCGCGCTCCATTCATTACGCTTACGAGTGGAAAGCCTCGCGTCAGGAAGAACGAAAACGGAACCGAACTATGCCAAAACCAAAGGAAAAGCTGAAAAGCCGTCGCCTAAGGCGTCGACGGCAACATCTCCGTCGCCGTCGCCGTCTACGTCTCCATCTCTGCCTCTGCCCACGCCGACGCCGCCGACGCCGTCGACGCAAACTTGGTTGCCATCGCAGCGAATGCGCCACTTGCGTAAATTGGCAGCATTGTAGTTGAGGGATTAGTGCGGCATTAAACGCAGTTTTTGCACATTACACGCGTGTAAAGCGCAAATCCACAGTTTGCCGAAGGCGACGCCGGCCTCGTAAGTGTGCTCATGCTGTGTGTTTCCTTTTAAGTAACGCCAGACAGTCAGCTCACATATACATATATTGCCCCGGCCCGGCCTCGGCCTGGCAAATGCTGCCCTCGAGCGTATCGCATGTTGTCTGTCTTGCCAGTTTCCAGTTGGCACTTGGCACTTGGACCGCGCTTGAACACTAAAAGGATTAAGCGACTTAAACATGATGTGAAAATTTGTTGCCCGCCTTTTGTTGCGACTCCACTTGATGAAAAACGCGTGCTAGCTGCCTCCGAGTTCTGCTCGTAAATTGGCCAATCTTCAAGTGTGTGTGTGTGTGTTTGGTTGCCACAGCCGTTGCACGTAACACGAATTTATCACAAGACACACTGAAAATGACCTCTGCGCCTAATAGTATGCTTTAAAAATACGTTTCGGACATTAACATTAGCGCTGGAACAATACGTGCTGACCCCAAAGGTCAAGTGTGCTGGCCAAACCCTTTTTGGCATAAACGATAAAGCATAAAGTTGTACAAAACAAATATTTGTGCTAGCAAGAGTATCAATTACAATTATAATTGCAGCTATTGTAAATGCAATTATGACGACAACTCGCATTGGCTATGCAATTAATTGATATAAATCGAGGAGTGTGCGCCTCCTGCAATCGTTGTTGGCGTTGATGAGCGGCTTACGCGAGTATCAACAAGCATTCGTGTTTTGGCAAAGCCCAACATTATTTTAACAAAATTACATGGATTTAAGGTGCCGCGCATTTGGCTGACGACAAACTTAATGCGACCAAAAATTTTGTAATGCTTCGTCATCATCATAAATAGCAACAAATTTAGCATGCACGGCTGTTTGGCTGTTTGGCTCTCGCGCCAGGGTGAGGGCGGGGGCGGGGGAGGGGGAGGGTTCTACGCAACCAGATCAGGCATGTAAACATGTGTAAATTCCAGAAATGAACAATCATACGCCAGTGTAATACATCACGCAGTGCGTCAGAGCGACAAGAGCCTCATTTTTGCCACATCTACGCGGACTGACGCAATGACTGAATGCGTGGCAGCTGGTTGTCTGGTTACCTGACTGCTTGTTTGGCTCTGTGCCTGTTTCGCTGTTTGGTTGTCTGCTTGATACTGTTTGCTTGCCACCGTGGCTGGTCCTGCACCACGGCGGGGGGGAGGGCGGAACAGCCATCAGACACGCAGAGTAGCGCGCAACATTTTTAAACAGGCTATTAATATGAAATATATCAGAGAACACAGCAGCCAACACGATGGTGGTGGGGCGCTGTGGCGTACGGTAATTTGGTGGAGCTCACAGCGTCATAAATAATGCAAAATGACTTTGTTGAAAATGAAGCTCACGATTGCAACTGTGGCTTCAACTTGCACCATTTTTCGGGAATCCATGCAAAATGAACGCAGTTTGGGTTGCTTAAATTTCTTTCACGTTTGTGTATTTTAAATTGATAACAGTGGACATTTATTATGCATAAATTGTAGAAATGTTTGTTGTGTCCACCACCAAAAATTTGCCATTATCGTTAACCACATTGTTGAAAAAAAGAACTTGTAATTGGTCATATTATAGCAGAAATAATTAAATAGTACTTGTGCAAATGCTTTGTTAAATATTAATGTGAACGGATACTATATTAAATATAAATTATATTGACAATCTCATAATGAGTGAAGACAAAGGTGAATGGCAACGATTAACGCACTTTTTATGTCATCAATTGGTGCATTTAATTAAGATACAAAAAATACGGGCCCAATGATTGTGAATTGTGACTTTATTTCAAATGCTGTCATAAATATAATGCGATTTATTTAACAGTGGCAATATTTATTTAGTTGTGATAAACAGACAACCAAATGATTGTTTGCACATCATTCACATGGACAAATTTTACTTTGTAGACAAGCCAATTGAACACGACAAAAAAATAAAAGAAAACAAAAACAAAAAAAAAAACCAAAAACAACTATTTTGCAAACGCTGGCAAACCGCAATCGCTCATGCCGCATGCTGCACGCTGCATGCTGCATGCATAAATAATTCATAACGGTGTTATTTGCATGCAAAATGAGTTAGAATATAAAAAAAAGACACAGCCAAATAGAGAAAATTGCGAAAATAGTGAGCGAGAGCACGAAAAGAGATGCCAAACAAAATGAATGCAGTTTCGGTGTTTTTTGTTGCAGCATACACTTTTATGGGCTCCTCGCCGACGACGATGAGTCGACGATGAGTGCCGCTGCAGTCAGCGTGGCAGAGTCAACCTCGTTGGCCAGCCACACATTCGGTTTTATTGTTAGTGCTAGTCATGGCCAGGTTTGCCAGCCGCGCCACTGTTGCTGCGGTCTGCCCGAGCCCGAGACCCAACTGGAGCTGCAACACCGCATCTTGGCCGCAGCGACTGCCGGGCCGCAGACAAACGCGTAGGTGTGGCAATTGCCGCTTCCTGCCACGGACGGACACTGCTGATGCTAATGATGAGGCAGCGCCGTTACCCTCGCCACACGCCCTGGCTGGTTGGGAAAACCAGCAGCCTGCAGTTCTAGCTACTGTTGACTCAGCACAATTTTTTTGTTGCTTTCTGCTTGCGCTCACAGTGCAGACAGGCTTAGTGGGGCTACCTTCGCCCGTGTGTCTTTATTATGACTGGTGGAGCGGTGGCCTGTGTCCGCATTCATGTTCGTGTCCTGTGGCCATTTGCGGCTCATAAGGCATAAACTTTCAAGTGGCCAACAGCGCGCCAGTCGGCGGTCTCCTCTGGCCACGGTGCTGACATGCTGAAGGACAAGTTTTAATTGAGATAAAATGAAAGCAGCGCCGGCTCAAAATCAGCATCCGAGTAACTTCTAATTTAGTGGCCGTGAGAGTCCAGTTCAGGCAACATGTAAATCAGCGCACTTTTCTAGCACCTTCCGCAGCGTTCGAGCTGAGAGCTTCAGGTGGGCAACGGACATGGAGTCGACTATCTCTCCAGCTTGTGTGCATGGCAAACTTTCGCTTGTTATTGTTATTATTGTTGTTGGCATTTGTGTTTGCGGCCATAAAGTTTGCCCCATGCTTGGCCACACAACAACAAATTTTCATTTTTTGTGTGTTTTGTTTGTTACTCTCGGCTTTTTGTTGTTGTTGTTGTATTTTGCAAAATATTTACTGTCACGCTTTTGTTGTCAAATTAGCAAAGTTTGGATTGCAGTTGAGCACATGTAATGATTTCGGCATAGTACAGCAGTATCCCATGGCAACAGCAAAGCAACACCTCATTAATATACACTCGGGCGTGCAATCGTTTAAGCCACCCATGCACTTCAAGTGTGGGTGTGTGTGGGGGGCGTTAAGCGATTCAAGTGAACTCGTAGCAGAAACCACAAACTTGGGCTGAGCGGCAGCTGGCCAAGTGATGTGATGCGTTGGCAACTGGTTCCAAGCTGTCGGCTCTACCCACACCCACACCCACACCCACACGCTGCTCCGTTGTAATCTCGAAATCCAGCTCTAATTAACCAAATGAATTCACACTTGAACTAAGCAGTGCAGCTGCGCTCGCTGCTTCAACTACAGCTTTAAATGCTTTAAAGCCTATGCAAAGGCAGTGTTGAGCTTCAAATTGGGTTGGGCGTTGAGGTTTATTCAGCACGAACTCGACTCGCACTCTCGTGCCAGTGTTCAGTTTCAGAGTATTTCTAAATAAATGGAATAAATTCCGGCGAACGGCTTGCGGATGGAATTTAATTTTGTTGGGAAACTTTTCGTTGCCTACTTTTCAGCGCGGCCCAAAAGGTCATCCGGTTAGCTAAAGTTGCTGCTGGAAATTTATTGCAAAAAATATGATGGCCATGTGCAAGTTGAGTGCAGCGACTACCCATTTATTATCGTATTAAAATTCTTACATTCCCCTCCCTTCCCGCACACGGGCCAGCTGCTTCATCGCATTGGAGCAAACATTGCGGAAATAACAAATTTCTTGCTAGGAAATTAATATTTCCATTTCATAGGAACAGTTTATGTTAAATGATGCAACAACTTACGTTTGTATGTTGGCATATTTTTTGCAATTTTCGTTACAGAGCAACTACGTACAAAGAATTTATGCACAAAAACAAAACGAAACTGATTAAGTAAAAGCATACGTAAAAGTCTGATTGAAATTCTTGTGCTGCCATAGCTGACGCCAAAAATCAATGTTTCAGAATCCTCACCTTCAACAAGCAACAAAAGCAACAGCGAGCGCTGAGAGAGGCAACAACAACAAGCTTCAGGTTCCGGCGATATGTGGAGTCGCCTGTGAATTGTTAGGCCAGGCAACCGATTCGAAGGAGGACAAAAAAAGTGCAGCCAAAGCCGGAAACTGCCGCGCCAAATTGAATGTGTGGTCGTGGCACACATGCCCAATACACTCCACATGCACACACACTCTCTCACACACACACACACTATAATGCAGGGCGACTAGTAGCGCACACGTCGAGAGTTTAGTCGGGAGCCTCGTGCCATTTTAAATGTGTAAAATTGACCAGGGATGAAAGTGAGAGCCGCAGGCAGGCACAGTTTGCGCCGTTGATTGCACTGAAATTGCTTCCTTGGCACGTGTTTCATTTAACAGTAAAAATCGAGCAGCACTCTCTGACGCATTGTGTCGACCATTCGATATACAGAAGGCGCACACGAAGAGCACTTCCCGGAAAAAACAAAACAAAGAAAAGGGGGCATACAATTGTAATCATTTACTACGAAAGTCGGCGAAAAGCGAAGCCTGAGCAGCAACCAACTATAGTCGATTGAAGTGTGCGTGAGTTTTAAGCCGCTTGCTCACATGATATAGACGCTTTTATGGCCACACACACACATAGATAGACACACATCGATGGAGGCAAGAGCCGAGAATGACAACGAAGTGAAGCAGAAGGCAATTATTTTTATTTACTGCCCAGACGCGCACTATGGCGCCAGCGTTATTGTTGCTGTTGCCGCCAACGATGCCGCCACATAAGCCGCATCATTGTCAGTTGGTCCGCCTCATCAACGGCGCAAAATGCTGACGCCCCCTTCTCATCCATTGTCATTGTGCCCCTTCGGCGGCACGATCCCCAAACCATTCCGATTGCCGAATCCCTTAGCGTGCCATGCATAAGCAAATTACAGTCGAGAGTTAATTTTTCACTTGCTTAACGAGCGGAAGTTACCATTTTGCACTGATTTGAAAATATGTCGCTGTTTGTGGCATTGGCGTCGCCACTGGCAATGCCGCGGCCTCCCCTTGCGTTCCCATTGTGCCGCATTCGCTAAGCCCATTTCGCCAAGCAGTCTGCTTCTCCCGCTCCCACCCGCGGTTGTTGCCAACGCCAAAAACATCCATTTGTTAATACGCGCATTCATATGTGTAAGTATCTGCGTGTTCGCATGCGGATACGTATGTGTGTCTATTTCAGCTGTGATTGTTTGTCTGCGGCAAATGAATGAATTGCTCGTCGCTTCTATGGCAAATATGCCAATTTTGTGTGCCCCATTCCCTCGGCTCGCGCTCTATAAAAATCTCAGTCTCATTCATTGACATGTGCTGACTATTGTAAGAAGGTCCTTTGAGTGTATGTCAGTGTGTGTGTTTATTTTGCGTTGCCCTGCGACTGTATGTGTGTATGTGTGTGTGTGGCGTGTTCACTGTTCTGTACTATGCTCATCAAAATAATCAACCAAAGCTGATGTTTTTTATTTTAAAAACAATTCGCTCTCTGCACAATTTATACGACTATAAAAATGAAGTGTCAGGCCCAAAAACATACAACATTTTGTAAAGAACACACTTCAAGCACATTGGGTACACTCGAATTTTTCGCCACTTTGTTAAATGTAAAACAAGAAAAACATTTTATACTCAACTGGAGAAGATTGAAGATTTGTTTCAAAATTATTGTGACAGAGAAACTTTTTATTTATTTGTCATTTAAACTTAAGAAAAATTATTCTGCAAGAGTAGTGCAAAGTCGGTGCAAATATAGTGCAAATATATATGTTAATATGCTTTTGTTGCTATTCGCGAGTTTTATGCGTGTTATATAATTTCCCTGATGTAAGCAGCAATAATAACAATTGGACTTCAGTTTATGTGACACAATTTAAGCACTTTAAGTTTATGCTCCGTCAGAGCTCAAGAGGCATCTTCATCTAGTTCATTTGCAAGGGTTAGTGCAGCTGTCAATTTGCTGCATGCCGCATGATAATTTAAGCCTATTGTTTATTTTACTAATTGTTATACTTGTAGAGTTTATAATTAACTCAGCTTTTGTCCATAAATAAATAGAAGTGTCTTGAAAATGAGCGAAGATGCAACAAATGCAATTTGTGGTTTTTGCAGCTATCTCTGAGTAGAGAGCAGGAAATCAAAGAATCAATTGTGCTTACGCTTTCTAGCATGCTGAGTGCTTGTCGAGCCGATTCAGTGGACGCACTCATCTCATGAATATATTAATTTTGTGCTTTTTGAACATAAATGCAACAATCAATTGTTGCTTCCAACATGAACGATGTCCGAGTGCTCAATTAATTTATCAGGCCAACGCTCGATAGAGCGTCTGTATACAGGCACTCAAACCATGAGAATAAGCGCATAAATACGAAGTACGGAATGGTATGTGTATGCCTGTTACAATATCCAGCAGGCTGGAGTGTACTCAACTGAGCTGAACCGAGTACCCCATGTGTGGGTGATTGTCTCCTGCCTGAGTGCCTCGAAGGCTTGAAACCGACTCAGCTCAGCGTGGGGCATGAGCCCGGACTGATTTATGTGCTCTACGTGTGCAGCTGTGATCGAATTTCCAATCATGTTTACAAACACACACACACGCACACACACAAGGCGTATGTGTGTGGAAAGAGAAATACATGGCCTGATATGGAAGGGGACAGAATTCATGTAGTGACGATAGACACGCCGCCAACTTCGTCGATTCGTTGGCCAGCAAACGTTGGTGTTGTCCGTTTCTGTGATAAAAGCAGCAACGACAACAACAACAACAGCAACTGGAACAAACGTCAAAAACAATAGTAACAATAAGAGCAACAACAACAGCGACATCACCAACAATACCATCGACAATACAAACGAACATGAATTGCACTGAACAGGTGCCGCACATGACTTCATTTTCTCGGCTACATATTCATGTGTTGTTTATTGTGTGGACGACGACTCGCCTTCCCCCCGTCGCTCAGTCACTAGCCCATTTGGCATATGCTCGCTTGCCGTAGCTACTATTTATGTTTTCCCTACCAAATTGTGCGTGCAATGCATTTGCCCACCTCACACAGCACCGCATGTGAATCGGCAATCGACAATGTGCGAATTGAAAAACAAAAACTTGGCTTTCTTTTATTTTGTGTTCTTATTGTTTCCGTTTTGTCAAGCTCATTTACAGCACTTTTAGTCGCAAACTGGGCTTGCCCTTTTTTGGGGATTTTTTTTGCTTTTTTGGGGCTGGCCAACAAATTGAAAATTAACCGAGTTCTCAGAGGAGCGAGCTGTGTTGCCGTGTGCCTTGTTTTGCTTCATGGCGCGAATTTCGACTTTGGCTGTGTTGGCTGCCGCCTTTTCCCCGCGGACCTCTTAATGTCACTTACAATTTTCAGCGTTCGCCTTGTTTGCCACCAGCGTGATTCTTAACGGGGCAAAACGTATAAGCCTATTTGCCTTACACTCCCGAGTATTAGGCGAATGTCGTTTCATAGTTTCAGGGCAGATTACGGGGACTTGAAAGCGACTTTAGCATATAATTTGTGATTCCTGGAAAGCGGTGTGGGCGCAGTTCTAACTGGTTCGTTCGGTTCGCAACATTTTCCATTATTTTCTTTTGCTTCGGCTGAAAAATGCTAAATGTTTTCACGGCAGTTAATCTTTGCGAGCTCACAAACGAAGCGTTAAATGCCCCTGGGCGCTCCCTAAAGGTGTAAACGTGTTGAGTGCTGCCGAAAATTATGTTAATTATTAAATGTATGCGGCTTTCGTTTTAGGCAAATTAAAAGTTATTTTTCGCATGGCATTTTAATTAGTATGCAGTATAAATTTTTATTTAGTAAATCATGGAACAGCTGCCGACAGCCGCTGACGCCGTCGCCTCCGCCGTCTAACGCCCTTCAGATCCCAACCAGACCGAACAGAAGCGTAAACTTCAAAAGCGAAATGCGCTTGGGGATAGAAAATCTATGGCAATGTGTTTTCCATTTTACCCTTACTTTTGTGCTGTCTACAATTCTATTTCAACCTTTTTGTTCTGGCGGAAAATCCTTTGACGCCACCAGAGCACAGAGACTGAGAGTGCGAGACAGGGAGGGGGCAAAAACGGGAAAAAAGAGAACTACAGCTCGTGCTTTTCTTCTATGTACAAAATGAAATTAGTGTCAAAATGTTTTTGCGCTGGCTGTGACTGAGTTTTCATGCTGTTTTACACCGGCGCCACGCCCCAAAGCGTTTAGCGCGCCTCAGACCCGAGAAGGAAAGGCGAATGAGCGAATGGGCGATAAAATGTGCAGAAATGTTGACTACAAAACAAAACAACAAAAACGGTTGAGCACGACAAAAAAGCAAAAAACCAAAACAACAAAAAAAAAAAACAAATACAAAAACACACACAAATTGAAAGACAACAACAAAAAGGAGCTATTTCATTCAATGTTATTTTGAGCTTAAAGCCAGAATAAAACCTGACACTCCGATGGAAAGTGAGGGAAGCCCGAGAAGACTGGCAATTTCTCTTCCTTTTTGTCCTGTCCCGTTTACTTTTTTTACTAGTAAAATACAATTTTTTGTGACATGCCTTAAATGCTTGTTCTGCATTCACTCCATCTACCTGAATGAAATATCAGGGCCTCTCAGAATCGTCTGTATCGTGCTTTTGTCTCTAATCTTCAGTCATTCAAACAGAGTCACAGTCCGCGCTCAACGTTCCGCCTTAAAGTCCGCAATGGGGGACTGAGTGTCTCTGATTGCAAATAGTAAACAAGTGAGAGGCGGCGCCGTCGCCTGTTGCACCGCTCAGTAAGATGCAGTAACCAAATGATTAACTCATCTGCTCAATTAAAGTTTATGGCATTGAACGCAAAGTGACCGCAGCACAGCCGTTTGCGCCCCGTTTACAGGCACTCGACATTGGACAAATGTTCATTTGCATAATGCAAATGCAGAATGCAGAAAGCTGCGCATACATGGCTGCATTTTCATGCGGCATAAATAAACATTACATGTTAACCGCAATATAAATATGCTATAGCTTTTCTACGTGCCATTGCACAGACTACATACACTCTGTAGTCCGTAGTCCGTAGACTGTAGACTGATGACTGTGTGGCAACGTGGCGTATGCGTATTAAGCCAAAATTGCATAATAAAGTGACCGCACATGGCTTAAAGTCCGTGTTTATGTATACACATGACAACAAACACACTTATCTATTCTGTATGAGCACATGACTTCCAAATGTGTATGTGGGCGATAGTCAGCGTTCACTATGGAAATGATATAAAACATAAAATGACAGTTTAAGATTTTCTACCAAAGCCATTTTAAGCTTTCTGAAATGTCGCACGTGACTTGCACTTTTTTCGAGTTTCTCCTTTTTGCTCATGCTCCCATTACTCTCAGTTTATTTCACCAAAAAAATGTAATTCCCATCTTTTTTCAACACAATTTACACTGTGTGTAAAGTAAAGTGAATTGCTGGAAAAAGTTTGCGTTGAATAAAAAAATAATTTAAGCTTACTTTAATTAGGAGACTTTTTCAGTTAACGCATGAAATAGTTTTTTTTTATGACCGAGAAAGAGCATTGAATAATTCGCTGCGGAAATTTGTGTACCGTTTATCGGGCATATATAACGCAGTATTTTGTTTTTGATTCCCGTTTTTGTCCCCACTCAATTCGACGAGCTACAAGTTTGTCAAAATATGCAAATCACGTTGCTATTTTTTTCCATAGAGCAACAGCAAGTAAAACAAAACACAAGCTCATCCAACCCAATTGTTTTTCTACTGTTTTTTTTTTTTGGTTTCTCTGTTTATCGATTTTATTTGTCATCTCGCCCGCGAAGCGAAAGCAATTCAAGCGCTTTTTTTTGCCTGTAGGTGGCAGCTAAATCGATGGTTGTCCCATATAAATCGATGCCTACAAAAAGAGGCGCGACAGCTGGCTGTACCATGGGGCGGCATGCAACTGGTTGCAAGTACAATTCGCGCATAAAAGTATGCTATAGCTACGTGGCGCCAACTGCTCTATATGTGCACATAGTACAAGTTGTCAGAGGACGGAGAAGCATCATGACTGAACTAATATGTACGTTCTGTGTACGTCTCCGACTGAATGTGTTTGTGTGCGTGTGTGTGTGTGTGTGTGTGTATGTGTTTGTACTTTATATGATGTTGCTTGATTTTTATTTCGGTTCTTTCTTCATTTGTTACGTAATATCAATAACTCACGCGCAGCTGACACATGTAATAATTCAATCGTGCGGACAACCATTAAACAAGATTGATGATCTCTTTAAAGCGAGGGCAAGCCAGCAGCACGAGGACCGCGACCCATTGACGCCAAGCAAGATGAAGGGACGCCCGGGCGCCTTTAAAGTTTGCGCCTTGTGAAAAATGAATCATGAAGAACAATTAACAGGCGGGCGGCAAACAAAGTACAAGTATCTATGTTTATTTATAGGCACCGCACAGACAACACACACACACACATTTCGGGGCGATAAGCATTTGTATGATTGATGAAGTGACAGCCTGGCACTGGCTGACTGTCCTGCTGTCCGTCCGTCCGTCCGTCTGTCGGTCTGTCTGCCATTTAATCATTCATTCATTGTTCAAATATTTTGATGAACACGGCCAACCGCAATGACCCCCGCCCTGGCACCTGACTCGGATTTTATGGCAACCGCAGATTAGTTGAGATTGCTGTAGCCAACAGAAGACAGGCAACAAATTCCGCAGCTGTTAAAAAGCTAACATCGTCACCTTCGGCTGTGCACAAGTATTGTGCGGCATAAATATTTACGGCTGACATTCCAGCGGAGGCAGCATTCAACAAGCGTCGCCAGACGCCGCACGCCAGCCAACAACCCGACTGACAACTGACAACCGTCAACAGAGAGCAGACAACAGCCAACAGCCAGCAGCCAGCAGACAAAACGTCAATGCGGCAACTGTTTGAGCAGCTAAATTGAAATATCCTCGGTCTTGGCATTGTTGTGGCAGGCCTTACCCCTGAAAATTCATTATGAAAGGTGTAACAATGCCATGGCAAAGTAGCTAATAAAAGCTCGAATCCCACAAAAACTCCTGTCCCCAGCCAAAGACAACACAGCCCAAAGAGAGAGAGAGAGAGAATGATTGGACACTGCGGTGGCAGTGGATTGCCAGCTCTCTCCTACTGGCTGCCTGTTTACTGTCATCATAATTATAAAAAGGGTTTTTACAGCCGCCATACAAAAGCGGCCGAAGTGGATAAAGGGCAGGTGAGTTGTCGCTTGGGATTTTAGGCGTTTGGGTTTTTATTGTCGCTCTGACACCGTCGCACCCATCAAGCAGTGTTATCATCATTGCGACCTTGGGTCGACAAAGGGATTAAAAGCGGATTATCTTAATATGTTGACAAGATTCTGATTAAAATTGTCTCGTTGAGTGCGTCAGTGTGTGTGTGTGTGCATGTGTGTTTCCTTTGTCTGGCACTTCAAAAAAATGCGTAAAGCACACAATAGCAACGAAAAGTATCATGTGCTCACAGAAAATAGCTAATCGATGTCTATTTGTTGACACAGTAGAGCATTTTTCAACTTTGCCCCAAAATACTTAATCATATTTAACAGACATAAGTATAGTATGAGAAATAACAAAGCAAGATAGGCACAATGTTTGCTGAAAGCTCTACACGATGACTTTCGATTATGTTCTCTCGTTGTAAGCTCGAGGCAATGTCTCTTCCCACTTAATTGACTTTTGTATGAGAATCAAAAAAGTCAGTTTAATTAAACAAAATAGCCGCAAGACAAAATATTGTATTTGTGAAAATACATAGAGAGAAAATTACCAACATATTGAATTCTCTATTTTGATTGCTTTTAACTAACTTTTACCATAACAATTAAATATAGAGTTGAACTTATGAATCCTAGGAATCATATTTCCGAAGTACCCTGCATCAGTAAATCGTAGCAGAGTATAATAATAGTACAGCAATTACAGAGGTCTCGTATATTTACCTTCTTTTTGTATATTTATTTTCTGGAAAATGTTGACTGGACAAACAAGTAAACAAACAGTGCTCTGGTAAACGCTGTGTGTGAGCGCACGAATTTATAGAATTATTCAAGTACTTCCGCCTTCAGTAAATGCAGATTTAAATCTTAAACGTTTTGTCTACAGCAAATAAGTGGCGCAATAAAGCAATAAAATGCACATAGATGAAAATGTACCGATACGTAAATATGATAGAAAGTGGGTTCGCATAACACACATACTACATATATACTCGTATATAGTATACGCATGTGTGCTGGTTGATATGAAGCTTTAGCGATTTTTATGCTTTCCTGTCGCAATGTGAATGACATCACCGAACGCTGTGCGGAGCTGAGAGTTAGTGATGCACATGATTGACAATCCAGTCAGCCGGGCAGCCAACCAAAGCAACTGTCTCAGGCAGTTACAGACATTTGAAATATTTAAGTCATTCAGGAAAATTATACAAAAATATATACGCGAAGGAACACAAGACGTTTCGTCTGCAAAGTCGTCGCATAAATACAGTGGTGGTGAAAATAAACGCACACTTCTTTGAATTGATATGAATGTGTGTGGCAAGGCAGCTCACATGGCGCGTCTCTCTCCCACACACACATACACACTTAGTTGTGTTTGAGGTTGGCGCCACGTCTGCGTGTCTGTTTCCCACTGCACTTTTGGGGCAAATGTAAATCGCTGAATTTAGAACCCCACTTTCTGGTCAATATGTGGCAGTTCGCCGCTGCTCACAGTAAATGCCTGTCAGCGATGCATTTGAAAGCTAAAGATTTTCAATTAAAACTACTTTGTCAATCAGCATGTGAAAGCAGTTAGCTAGATGCACTGCAGGACTAAAGGACTTTCGCCCTCGCCCACTATCTCTGCCCAGTATTTTGCTCCACTCGCTGGTTGCAGCTAAGTTGCAGCAACATTGCAACTGTAATTATGAACTTTAATCGAAAAACTTTTTACAACTCATTGCTCATTCCTATGCAACATACACATGCTCATCACACACGCACACATCGAGCTACAAACGCGTTCACACACACACAACACACATAAGCAGACAGCTGTCTATCGAGGAGGTTGCCGTGTGAGTTGCCGAAAATCGCTTAAAGCGGCAACCAAACACCCTTGACGAACTTGCAGTAAAAGTAAACAATTTCCTGCTGCAAAATGGATAAAACACTTAAATATTTGAAATGCAATTTAAGCTTTAAAGTGAAAAATAATCTCAATAGCATGATAAATGAGCAACACTTCAAAAGTAGTTTACAAAGTACTTATGTCAAAACGAGTATTGTAAAGTGATTGTAAGTTAAGGCAAAGATCTCAACACATGCTTGAAGAGTAGAGTCAATAAAGCGGACTAAAAGAAATTAGTAAAACATAAATATAATAAACTTCAATCACTTGTTTCATGCCGATGAATTTTATTTCACGACTAATTGAATTATTGACAAAAAATATTACATGCAAAAAAATATTTGTACAAATTCCAAGAAACGCTTGTATATTTTCAACGAATTTAGACGCAAAAAATACTTGCAAGGATTTTAATTAAGTAAATGGCGATCCAGCTAGTTGAACTAGTCGATTGAAAGGCTGTTTGCCGGCCAGCCCAATTTACCCCATCAAACAGTCCGTCCACAATGAAAGCGCTTCTCTCTCTCCCTCTCTCTCTCTCTGTTGCTTGCTCCCTTTCTGTGAGTATTGCTGCCTGCAGCTGTTGACTGTTGGGTGGTCGGCTTGTCCAATATGTTGACGCCTTTCGCCCGATGGTCCCGCCATTGAGCAAAACGGCAAAACAAATACATAAACTGGCGCTAGGCTGGTTTCTGAAAAAGCGCAGAGCAATCCGCATAGCAAACACACAAACGACTAGACACAAGTATGCAGCAGGCGCGTCTAACTAAAATTGCATTCAGAGTCATGGGCGCGTAACAAATAAAATTCCGCAATTTTCGCTGGTATCGTTGGCCAACCCTGTTGGCTGCAACGCCGCGGCGTTAGTAAATACAACAAATAAAACACAAACAATACACAAAAAAGAGCGAGCGCTAGGCAGTTGAGAAACTATGGTTAAACAATGTGGCAGTGGCAAATAGAAAACGCATTGCATGTGTGCCGAATGGGTGTCGCCCCTGAGTACATGTCAATCAAGAGTTGCATCGGAAATTTACCTGAGCTCACAGCTTTTTACTTTCAGTTCGCTGGCTTCCTCTGCGTATTTTATAGAGGCAACAGGAGCGGGGGGTGAGCGAAGTTTTTGGGTGCGCTACGGGTAAAACTTGGCGCATCTATCAAAACTTTCGACAGCGCCTGCCGCTTATGGCGAGATGTCTTGTGGGAGTCCCGCAGCAGTTATCTGCATTTTATTTGGTTAATAAATTGAAACTTGCAGTCAAAGTTTCGACTCGCTCTCTATCTATCTCTCTGTCTCTCAGTCTGAGCGTTATTATGGAGTGGCACAGTGGCACACAGCGTTTTACGGTGTCGGGTCAGTGCCAAAAACTGTCACAAATGCCACGAGTAGCGAGTACGTTGAGTATGTTGAGAGTTTTTGCCATGTCAACGCATTTTTGAATCCGCCTGCCTTTAATAGGCCTCTTGTCAACGTTTCTCGGTGGCCGTCAAGGACACTTAACTGCATTTAATGGACACGTTTTGGCGTTGCTTTAAATCGCACATGCACACCGCCAAACAATCTCCAATCGAGTATACAGACAGATACTTTATACACACACACATATATAAATATATATATATAGTGTGTCCGCTTTGACAAATGCACAAAGTTTCAACCTACAGTCTGCGGTTTATCGCGCAGGACAGAACTTGACTCTGCGAGCGCTGTGCTGGAACGTGCTACCTTTGCTTAATTACATTTTGTCGAGCAATTAAATGCTCAATAATTGTTTTGTTGGCTCGCTTTAATAGCAGTTATTCAAAGGGTCGCCACATCAGCAGCTACCGCGCAACCACAACGCTCAGCTGGTCACTTGAACAGCTCTCGATGAACTGAATTACATTTCCATACAGCGCAGACTGCATATGGTACAGGGTATTTTGTGGGCAGTGCTTGGCTGCTGTTTGCAGGTTGAAGCTCGGCTAAGGTGCGTCGTGTCTCTGCTGGAATTCGCTCTCGATGGCAGTGTCCGTTTGTCTGCATTATTTATGGTAGTGTAATAATGATCAGGCATTTATCTTCTTGCTGTTCGCCGTCGCGTCTCATCTCCACGCAGCCAACGTTGTTTGTTTTGTGTGTGTGTGTTCTCGTTATTTTGGTTTTGTTGTATTTATTTTTGTTCGCCGTATAGCTCTTAATTTTCATCAGACGGCACACGCGGCGCATGAGTAATACCTTTAAGTTTGCTCGCACTTAATTAATGCATTCACCTATGGCAACCACTTCCCCCGTGTAACTAGTTAAATGCGCTTTTGTGTAAAATAATATGATTGTGCCGTAAAGGAATTTGGCAACCTGCACAACGCAACAGCCTTTGACGGGTCACATTTGCGGCCCCGGTGGCCGCTGTCCTGTTGCGTGCGATTGACACTTGCTTGATAGACGCTCCGATAAACAGGCGGACAGGTGGACTGAATGTGACAGACGAGAGCGACACGTCCTTATGTTTCCACGGTTCCTGCTGTGTCCCCGTTTCACTGCGAATTGCCTTTTCCTGCCGCTGCTGCTCCACTTACGCGGCTGTCGGACCTGTGCTGCACTTCTGCTCGCCTGCTGAGTGGACAATGCAGAATTGGTGTAACAACACCGGAGTCGGTGAAGCTTTAGAACTTTGGCACTCTGTGGCCATCTCGTCACGTCTGTGGCAAGATGAGATACGCGCGTAGCTTTAGTTAAACACAATGTACATTTTCCTCTTGATTGCTGTTTAATATCTCAAGTCTATCATAATTGTCTGCGAAAATGCTCAACAGTACCAGACATTAGCATAGTCGAGCATTGACCATTGAATTCATTAACCCATCGGCGACAATTTGCATTGATTTGACAACCCTGTGCAGCTGTTTCTGCTCCTTAGTCACTTTATCTGCAGCATGTATCTGAAAAGTTTTGCAATAGCATTCCCTAAAATATAGCTCACAACTTTTCTCTTCTCGAAGCTCAAGATCTCAGCTCAGCGTGGCGTCAGTCAGTCTGTCTGTCTGTCCGTCTGTCCGTCTGTCTGGCTGCTCGTCTCTCCCTCAGCCAACCGCACGCTACAACAATTTCCCATAAGAAATTTGCAAACATTCAAGGCAATTAAAACTGTCAGATGGCAATGGGCAACAGCAGCGAATGAAGTGCGTCCCACTGATAACTTTTGCCATGGCACATGGCCAGCCTTCCAGGCAAGCAGGCAGGCAGCCAGTCAGCCAGCTGGGCAATAGAAGCAGCCGCTTCAGCGGGCCATGGCTAACATTTTGACCACGAAAAGCGTCCTACACAGTCCATCGCAACTCAACAGTCAACAGAGAGTCAGCTGGCTCGTTCGCTCCATGGGCACGCAAAAGTTTTTGGCCCACATTAGTTGGGATTTGTGTTTGAGCTGGAATATTGCGCACTCTGGTTAGAGTCAGATCGGCGCTTTTGTTTTTGTTTGTGTGGCCAACAGCAAAAAAAAAAAAAAAAAACCAACAACAGCAGAAAACAAGCGAGGACAAGGACAACTAGCAGCAGCAGCAGTAGCTACAACAACAAAGGCAAACAACAAGGATGGCACAAATTAAGTGCACACTTCCTTTGCATATTTAAATGCCCCTATATACTTCCGCTTTGAGAGTGGCACGACCAGCCACTGTGTATGTGCACATGTATGCCTGTGTGCGTGCGCGTATGTGTGTGTGTGTGTGTGTCTGGGTAAACATTTTTTTTGACCATTTGTTTGCATGTTGAACACGGCCACACACCAACCAGGCAGCTGGGAGGTGTGATTGGTGGCTGCCAAGCCCTCGTCTGTCCGTCCGTCTGTCCGTCTGTCCGCCTGCCATTGTTATTTGATTTCTAATGCTGGTTTGTATTTTGCAGGGCAACTGACAATATTATGAGCTTTAATTTCAACTCTATTTCGAATACATGGCATATGCTTTGCATATGCTTTGGCAATTCATAAATTAGGCTTACTAGTAAGCTACACATTTCTTACTTAGATGGTCATATTATCAGCATTAAATGCATAATTCAAATGAATGTTGAGCCATCAACAAAGTTAATTAGCAATAAGCCATACAAACCATTTCCTCTGGCATTTGGCAAAAGAGTTAAAAACAGAACAAGGTTTGCATTGATACAAAACATCCATTTCATCTTACATTTGATTCTGATGCGGCAAAATGCCAGCAAGTTCTTAGTTTCGTCTGATTACACACACATATGTATGAACGGCTGACAAAACTAAAGAGCAAAGATGAATCATAAACTTGGCATTACTCAATTGCCTGCAAATTAATTAATGCGCCAAGTCGAAATCCAAGAGCACTCTAATTAGCTATCTGTAATGATAACCATTGTAAGCATAATTTTCTCTGCTGCAATGATTAGCAACATCAGTTTGGCAGGCAAATAATATTTGTAAAGCGAACCAGAATGCTATTTAAATTTTGTTTAAAGCGCAACCTGATCAGTAATTGTAGAGGATATTGTAATGTTTTGAAAGGCATTCGACCATGGAAATCATGCTCAGTTAACCAGAAGGACGATTTATCTTACGCTGTCAGTCAAAGCGCGCAATTTGTGAGGTATGCATTGTCAAGTAATTTGGGCTCGCGACTGTACCTTAATTACGCGCAACAATACGCGCTTGACCACATAATTAACATTATAATTGGGCGTCTCCAGCATCCAGAGTCCTACCAAAGCCGACAGGCAATGCGTGACTTGGCAGCATTTTGGAGGTTTGCCGTGATAGTCGACAGGCGACAGGACTTAGAACTGATGTTTTCAACTGCTTTTAATTACAACGTTGACATATCTAAGCTGCTTTCGATACAAACAGAGCGCGGCTAATAGGATTATGCACTGGCACTGCAGCTGTCGCGGTGTTTGATGGGGATGAGCATAGGCCCAGGACCGACCATCGAGAGGGGCGGGGACGGGGGTAGGGGTTGTTCAGCAGAAATCAAGTATACGCCGCGTTGCGGAAAAGATTTATGGCAAGCCGAGAATTTGGTAGCGAGCGGCCGCAGGCATAAAAGTGTTAAGTGCGGCGCAGTGTATTTAAAAATAAAATGCAGACGCGATTGGGAAATCTAAACACCCGCCACATGGCATGGCATGCATACTTATGCAGGCGACTGTATTTAATGGCCACTATGCGCTGCGTGCAGAGAAAAAGGCGTAAATTTTGCTAATGGCCTGAAAATTGGGCAATTTTATAGCCTCATGAATAAAAGATTTTCATTTTGCTTCAATTACAGTCACATACTCACACTCACACTAACACACACAGTCAGACGGAGCATTGAGAAAGACCAGTGGCTGTGGCAGTCATGGATGAAGCCAAGATAGAAACCACACACTCACACACATACATCGACACACACACACACACACACACTGGGCGCACACATGCGACAAGTTGGAGGCCACAATCATGGATTTATACGGCTTTGAGTGGCATCCTTGTCGTCGACTCGAAGACTGCTTTTAGTTGGCGCTAGCAGCGCTGCCTATTTAAAAATTAAGAATATATTAAATTTTAATGCCGCCCAGGCATCCATAAAACTGGCAAAGTTATTAGCCATCTTTCCAGCCAGCATGCCACTTCTAGGCGATAAACGCTAACGCTGGCAGGTGGCAGCCACTTGGTTGGCGGTTTTTCGGGTCCAAAGTCTTTCAGAGCCTCCAATCGGCCGGGCCGCGTTGATTACAAAATTTCCACTTCAGCGCATATTTTCGTGATTAATTTCGCGGAGCTATGATCCAATCGAAAATATGCATTGTGTGTGTGCGAACAAAGAATATAAATATTTGATGCCCAAACGAGTCGTGACATGCTTCGATGAAATTTTAGAGTACCAGCAGAGGGAGAGCCAGCGAGCGAAGGAACGGGAGCGGGAGCGGGAGCGGGGAGTAGGCATTAATATAGCCAGTCGGAAAATAAATAAAAACCAATAATCGGCAACCGCACACAAAGTGAATTTTATTTCTGTTTGTGGCCACAAACGTGTCAGTTTGGACACATGAATGATGAATTATGTTTGGTTGTGACCAGAACGCAACAATTTCATGAATTTATACATACCTCAATATTAAAGCCACAGACCAATAAAATGTTCACAATAATCGCACAAAAAATATTGCAAGTCAAGTGTGTTACAACGAAGACCAAATGCACTTCATCAATCAATCGTCCTCCACAGTAGCCTCCACAGAACACTAAATGAAAATGTTCATTTGTCAATTTCAATGCAATGTAATTTGATTATTGTCCCGCGGAGGCAAGCAAGAACTTTAAATCTCTTTTAGCAATGATTAACATAGAATACATTTTGAGTACATTTAGTCCGCATATTGGGTTAGTCTTCAGTCATTATCGTAGCACGTTATGCCAGCAACAAATCCTCCAATTGAGCACAGAAATAGTGGCTCGTTATCCCGACTCATTGCTGGCGTATTTTCAGCTTCAAACATAATCATCCAATGCTATTTGAACGGCTCTCAAAAGTGTTGGGTAGGTAAGCGGTAGAGCGCTTGTTACAACGCCATAAAATCAATTTCAATGCCAAATTTCCCCACTTAGATTTGGGCAAGGCATTCACAAACGCCTATACCATTTCTCTTTAGCTTTTGTTACGTTTGCCCGGCAAAACGGACGGCACACACTGGCAGTAACAAACTGCAAAGGCGGCGGCTGATGCAGAGACTGGTCGGGTCCGACCGTAACCGACTGGCGGTCAAACCGACTGGCGCTTAATTGAAAAACGTAATTAACTTGCATTTTCTGCTTTCGGCGTTTATTGCCGCTCATTTGCAACGGGGCTCGCCAAAAACGGCGTCGAATGACGCCATTCCTCCATTGCAACTTCGACACAGTGCGGCAACTGCGTTGCAACTGCGTATTTATTTGCGTTCGACGTTGCGAATGGACCGGCGTGGAGTGTGACGGCTTTGGATGATGGACGCTTGTTAATTTTGACCGCAATACGTGCGCCAGTCGCTCACTGGCTGCAAGCGAAATCAGCAGCCAACAACTAGCAATGCTCTTGCTGCTCCTGACGGCAGTGCCTTAGGATAATGTATGTGTGTGTATGCGGTCTTAAATTTGTTGGCCAACTTTAATAGCCTACAAATTGATTTGTAAATTCAACATTCGGGAGAAGAAGTCCACAAAATACCAATTGTAATGAGAGTTGCCAGAACGATATGTTCGAGCTCTGCAGCTATTATGCACGGCTTTGCTGGACGTCTGCTAATTATTTGGCCAGCAAAAAGCAGCAGATGTTCGGCTAGATGTACGAGCATACCTGAAACGCCAGTAATTAGTAATTTAAAATGTCGCACGTGCATGGAATGGCGCTTGAGTCGCGTTCATACAACATTGATTGAGCGCTTAAGCCCGCTTGTGTAAGGCAAACACGTTTAATTTAATTGTTGATATGGCGACGCACCAAATGAATCAACCACAAAGACAGCCAGTAGACAGTATAGCTGCGAGTCTGCGACGGTGCGACACGGAGACCGAAAGACCGACCAACCGACCTCTAGACAGTCAGTCAGCTTTGCGCTATTTGCCAAGGGAATCGGCTAAGAAAATCCAAGTTGACTTTCGCCTGCTGTGCGACCTTGCCGCATGCTGCGTTCAAATAAGTAAACATGATGGCCAAAGTTGCTGACTTTACAGCAGCCAGCAGCCAGCAGAAAGCAACAACAATCCACAGAGACAACAACGCCAACAGCAACAACAGCAGGAGCAATGGCACCGACTGCGATAGAAAATAATCAAGAGTACGATAAGTAATCTGAGATAATTAACTAAATAAGCAAGCATCGCCAAATTTGCTGCGACAAGGCACAAAGGCGGCACATTGTGACAGCTACCATAATATGATGTGGCGTGGGAATGCCTCATGCTGCGTGCGCTCTCTCGCTGTCTGGTACTTTGGTGTGCCGACCGGTGCGTATACTTAATGCAATTTAACATGAAAGAATAATGCAAGCGCTGTTGAGACTATTAATTAATAAAGCCATTACTTTGCGTAGTTTCTACTTAGCACATTGGGTAAATTAAAAATGGGTTAATCATTCGCCATGTGGTCGGTCGTCCATCTGGCCACCTTAACGAAATTCTGTGAAAACTATATTCATTAGCAAGCTCAGCACAGATTGTGCGAGAATTTTGTTAAATATTTTGTAGCACGCAAAATGAAAATTTAATTAACTCTGCGCCACGCGCAGGCAAGTGGAAAGGGCCAGAAGCGGAAGGTTCATTTATTCATTTTTCAAATAATAATTAAGTGGCATACAAATAATTGAAATGCGTGTGCGACAACAGTAATAACAACAGCATGGGCGCAATCTGGGCTTGATGGATATGCAAATAACACAATAAAAGTGTAAATCAACAAAACATTTAACGATGCCGCAAGGTCACGCGGTGTTTAGTCAAGATTCAATCGACTCATTGCTGATTCGTTTCGTGCAGATCCTCTGTGGCGGAAAGTAGCCAAACTGTGAGATTATATCTACTTGTATATAGATATCCTTTCTTCCTTCTGTCACCTACATTATCTGTTGGCAAAATACCCTTCTCCAATGTGCATGGCGAATATGAAAAAGTTCTGTGGAGGAAGCAAGAGAAGAGTTGATAAAGCAAAACCAAACAAGTATGAAAACAATATAATGGAGAAAATACAAAAATAAAGAGAATTAGGTTGGATAAATGCCATGATTGAATTCACTTCGTAATATAATATTCTCAAGCGCTTTTTAAGTAATATCATCAGTTTAATTTCATTCAACATAGACTACTAATTAAATTGAATACTAAGTTTTATGAAATATGCAACACGCTGCTATTTAGACCCGTGAATAGTTCGACTCCGATTTAGCCCCTAGCAAATTCTTTTAACGTAGCGTCCAGAAAGTCAGCCAAGTCAAGTTGCCCGCAGGTCAACTTTTATACTTTTGCTACTTTGCATTAACATTTTCTCTGATGCTTTTTTTCTTTTATTTTGCAGAATGGATATGAAGGAGTAGCCAGCCAATTTTCTGCTTAATAAAAATTAAAAAAGGGTTGCGAGCGTAGCACAAAGTTTTTCATTAAGCTGCAAAGCAACAACAACGACGGCGACGGCGACGGCGCACAAAATAACAACAAAAATGCAGTTGAGCTTCAGTCTGAGAGGACTGCTGGGAAGCACGAACAGGAACAGAGGCAGCGGCAGCGGCAGAAAGCAGGCCAAGGATGGCGAACTGCCGCAAATTGTGTAATGAAGATAAATGTTTATCGCTTTTAAACGGGCAAAAAGGGGGCGCGTGCTGTCCGGCAGGAGGCGTGGGGCGTGGCAGGTTGCCAAAAGTTAGTAACGCAAATTTCTACGCTGATTATGCCAATAAAATCGATGACAAGCGGCCTGAGTACGAGCAACAAGCGAGCTTAATTTGAGTTGGGTCAAATACGCGTTGACTGCCAAAAAAAGTTTGCGAATGCGAGTAATGCCGATAAACAAATGCATTTGTCTAATGTATTGAATGAAATTGATAGAATCGATAGGATCAAACAAGCGCACACAGACAGCAGACAGAGTTAAGCGCAAAGCAGGAGGACAGATTGGTTTTGAGCACTAAATGCAGCCACCACATCCTCGACCCGCACGGAGCTCTCTGGCTTGCAGTCTCATTAGCGGCAAATAATTTCACATTTTGGCACTAATTAAATTTCATTTGAGTTCGCGTGTGTGTGTGGTTGTGTGTGTGTAGGTTGTGGCCAATGCTTTTCACTTTTCACTTTTCGCATGCTTGCATTTTGGCGAGTTTCGATTGTTTCATTGGAACAAATGCAAAATTAATTTACCCTGAGATTCCCTGCGCACACAATGCATCTGCTTTATGAAAAAAAAACACAGATATTCATTCTCTCATATAACACGTTTGCAATATTTCCATTGTTCAAAAATAATCGAAACAATTTTTGATAAATACTTTGATACGCCATCAATATGTAGCTTTGTTTTTAAGTTAGCATCGAGTGCATTTCCATTAAATTTAAAGTGTTGTTAGCGCGGTCTACTAAATAAGTGCGAATCGAAGTTGTGCACTTTTGAAAGTGTTATACAGGTAACCAGTCGAATCAATGACACTGTTTTTTGGGAGCTAGCAAATAGCTGATGAACAAGTAAATAAATAAAAGGCATGCAATTGTATAGCTAGTATATACATAATAACTTGCCTCAATTCGTGCAGTTTATGTCAGTGGGTCGTCGGTCAATGCACTTGGACATGGAATGCGAGGGAACAGCTGCAGTCGACCAAGACGCTGCACCAAATGTGGCAGGCGAAGGAAAGACAAGAAAATGGCTAAAACACATGGCGCCCGCAGCTATGTAGTTACAGCAGACAATGCTAAAGGTAACAGCACGAAAGGCCGACGAAAAGGTGGTAAACAAAAAACAAAAAAAATGGAGAGAGAAATTAGAGAAGAAGAAGACATCAGCAGAATCAGCAGCTGTCAACTGAATAGATAGTCAAGGGGCTAAAAACTAGGGGAATAGAGCAGGGCACGGGATAGAGACAGCTGGCAGAAAGAAAGCAAAAACTTGTACGCGGAAGCAGATTGTCAATGGCAACGCATTTGAAGCTTGCTTCAAGTTTGATTCAGTGTCGCCAGATGCGCAACTAGCCCGCGGCACGAACTGGACACGTTGAATAGCTGCCGCGTTCCATGCGGAAGCTCAAAGCTCAAGTCCTTTCAACAGCAGACGCTGGAGCTGCTGCAGCTGGAGTAGGATATTGAGTTGAAGTTGTTTGGTGGTAGTTTGAATACGTGTTGCAATTACAACAGCCTCTTCACTTGTCTGCGATTTAATTTGTTTAATTTGCCATATTTATTGCTCTTCACATATGCCCAACTTTTCATTTATACTACTACAAAAATCACAACATATAACAACAGCACACATACATACATATATGTTTTCCCAGCCTTTTTGCAGAAGTATTGTTAAAAGTTCTCAGTAGTTGTGGGGCTGGCCCTTGCTAAAGTTATAGCGAAAGCACTTAAGCGATTTCATGTACATTTTTTTGCACTTTTTGCGCAACAAATTTTTTTTTTTTTGCTATTTGCGCTCAGGTAAGCATTATGGCAACATCACTATGGCTGCTGTGACTGCAACTACAACTACCAAGCAACGCTGCGGGGCAGAGCCTGGTCCTAGTCAAAACAAGAAGTAAAAAAATATACGGGAAAAAAGTGAAAAACAAGGCAAAAGTTTTGCCTCCTGGGCTTTTTGTGTATGTACTATGTACGGGAACATGTAAATAAGTATGTAAATATATGTATATCTTGCGTGCTTTCGTGTAGTTTGTTTAATTTAATTTAACGCAATTTCGTTGTGAAGTAAATAATAGCCAAAAACAATTATTATTTAAGCCTACTTAACTTGCTTGGCTTTAGATAACAAATTAAAAAGGAATGCATACATATAAATTTGTTTGTCCTCATTCGTTCACCGTTTAAACAGCAACACACAGTTGCGATTATTCCTCAAAATTACATCTACTTATTCTGTTGTTCATCAGCAGCAGATCACAAGCTCAATCTGGAAATTATGCACTTTAAGTAGTTTTGCTAAATATGAATAAAAATAGAATTATTGCAAAATATTGATGTCTTTGAAGGTGAAATGGAAAATTTAGAAATGCAATGCTTGGAAATGCTAGTTAAGACTCATCAGCTCCTTTTGCCGAACAACTGAATAAGTGCTCTCGGCTGACCAAACAAAAAAAAGCCACATTTAAGTTAAAAAGTCAGAGAGTAATTCCTTTTGCTGTGAGACGTAATGGAGTTTTTCTTTTGACTTTGTTTTTTTTTTTTGGGAGCAAGCTAAGTTTCATTGCGGCTGGACAAAGTTTGATTGCACTGACTGTGACGATCTTCCTCCGTCTAGCTGAGAATGATTGCGAGTGAAAGCGAAAGCGTGAACGGCGAGTGACGTCATAATGTAAGATACTTAGCGACAAGTGCAGAATGCCATTTGATTTTTGATGGCCAGCATAAAAAATACACGTCAATAAGAAGCGTAAGTAATGCAAAAAAAATAAAGTTGTTTGGCTGTAAAAATTACTTGGGGCATAAACTTTTTACCACATAAATTAGAAGTGCGTGAAATGCTGGCATATAAATTTAATATGCCGACAGAGGCAGCGCCAACAACAACAAATCAAAAACACTTTTAAATGCGCACGTCGCAGCCGTAAAAAAGTCAACACATTTTACATACACCCAACATAAATACACACACACCAACACACACACGGCCATACCTTCTGCAAATGCATACATTCGTTTATATTTATGTAATTTAGCCGTTTTATTTATTGAATGTTTGGCGGAGGCTCGGCAAATGGCAATCAGCCTATATTGTTGTACTTTTCGGCGTTATTGTTGCTGCTGTTGTTGCTGCCAACAATATGCCTCACATACACTAAACATAAGTCAACGATGTGTGGCGTGCATGAATAACAAAGGAACTCGCCTCAACTCTGACTCCTCGAGACAGATCCTGGCAAAGTGCTTCCACTTCCACTTGTTATTCGGCATTAAATAAGCACGTGCAAATTCGTTCCCTCTTGGCAGAACGATCAGAGTATTGATAAAAACGGACAGCTCTAATGAATATAAAAAACATTGAAATAACATAATGATTGCAGATATTTCAATAATGGATTTCAAAGTTCTTACCCTAGAACTATTTACTCTAAAATCTATATTATTATAAATATTCGGTACTAACAGTAGTTTCAACTTTCCAAATTTGCTGCGCATGTGTGCAGTTTTATGCGTGCTCCATTTGCTGGAATTGAAAATGATGTCGAGCATGAACGAAGTAAATGAAAGTTGAAAAATGCGCAATAGTGGGAACACCCAAAATAGTAGAGACTCGCTTTTGTCTGCAAGCAAATGTTATGTGCAAGCTTTGTGCAAGAAGTGGCATCAGCTTAAATTTCCAGCAATAGCTATGACTCAGCTGTTTGTCTCTTGTCTGTTGTCGGTTGCTGATGCTGATGGTGATGCTGACGCTGATGCTGTTGTTGCTGCGAGAAGCCTGAACAGAGCAGAGTAAGGCGAAACAAAGCGTTATTTGGCAGATAAGGCAAATAGAGAAAGTAGCAGGTTGCCAGAGAGCCGAATATAAAGCCGACAGCAACTATTTTGGGGCTTTGAGTGCACTTCACGTTGTCATTCTACGTCGCCTTCTCAGTCTCAGTCTCGTTCTCGTTCTCGTTTGTCGTTTTCGCCATCGTTGCCGTTGTTATTGTAGTGTATGGCATTGCAGTTGCCAATGCCGTGTTGCAAGTTGAATTTGCATGACATTCCCAACACTCACATGTTTCGCATGTCGCAGCCATTTCGACTTTATGTTTACGCATTCATTCTCTCTCTGCGCGGCTCGATGCGACTCTTTGCTCAGCTCTTCTGCACCATTGTTTTTGGTCTAATTGAAAACATTTTTGTTTGCACTTCATTAAACCCAAAGGCCAGCAAGGAGGCAAGCTATAACAGCACTGATGCTGTAGCTGGTTGCGCTGAAAAATGAATAAAGCCAAAGAACGAAAAACATTTGGAATATTTAAATATAAATATATTTCGCAATTTAACAACGTTGTCTTGTTGTTGCTGCTCTTTTAATCCAAAATGCAATCATTGAAATGCATTTTATTTAAGCTGTACTCGGTTATTTCATTTTTGCATACAAATTTGGTAGCTTTTGTATGCGGCTCAAACCTCTAGCGACTTATTTTTATATGCTTACAACTATTGTGCTGTCTCAGTCAGCGTCGTCTCCCTTCGCTGTACGTTCATCTCTGTCCGTCCGTCTGCCTGTTGGTGTGTGCAAATTCAATGGCATTTTGTGCTTTTCGAACTTTCAGAGTTGATTCTTTATTGTCAATCGAACAATAACGAAATCATCGGGCAAGTTACGCCAAACGCCACAGACGCAGCACGGCGAAAACTTTAAGGTACTGCTCGTAGGCAGCTATATAACACAGTCTGTCAGGCAGTCAGCCGTCGACAGCCAGTCAGACTGTCAGCGTGACACGCCCCAGCAGTGAGATTTATATGCCCAGGCGATGTGACTCAATCAATGGCATTTGTGTTGTGCGAGAAGAGCAACAACAACAGCAACGATTCGTAAAAGCAGCAGCAGCAGCAGCAGAAGAGAGCAACAGCAACAGCAGCAGATCAGACAGTCAGAGTGAGACATGCACAGAATTTTGTGTAAAGAAATCAAAAATTTATACAAACTTTGCACAATGAATAAGTAACAACAAAAGGCAGCCATAGCTGTGTCCAGGGCATGCCCAAGCTAGATGCTGGGGATCCGCATCGTCCTCGTTTCATAGCAATTGCCGAAAATTGTTGCAGTTGGCGTTCCTCGCTAGCTCACTCGCTCGCTCGCTCTCTTTGACAGCAGCAACTGCAGCAGCAGCAACAGCAGCAACAAAATGGACACAGGAACTGAACTGCAACTTGCAGGCACGGGGCAGTATAACAAAAGGACAAGGCACAGTCGCCGGACTTCTCAGGATGTGTGTGTGTGTGTGTTTGTGTGTGTTGTTCAGTAAGCTCTGCATGTTCATGTGCTGGAGAATTAATTAAAAATTCCGAAAATATCCGGTTAGCTCTTTATAACAATTTCTCATGTGTGTGTGTGTGTAAACTTCTTTCTCATCTAGGCCAGAAAAATCTAGCTGTTGTTTGTGTGTGTCCATTCACTCTTATGAGTATTGTGCTTTAATATACTTTGACTTTTAAACTGAACAGGATACTATTTCCAGGCTATTTCCTCGCTCTCCCTCTCGCTCTCTTCACATTTATTTATATTATTTTTGGTTTGGCAACTAACCGAGGCCAACACACATAGATTCAATTTAAGTCTAGCATTTACGTATACGTAATATTTGATGCCACTTTAATTGAGCGATTAAAGTTGACCCCCAGCAAAATGGGCGGTGCCAAATGCTCCATATCAAATAATTTAAATGTGAATTCCAAGAAATGGAAAAAATATTCAAAACAAACATTGCCAAATATTTGGATTTATTTAATGGGAGGAAATACGTATTTAAGAAAACGCTCAACGTGTACAAAATAGAAATGAATATTTTTTATGTTACGAATGCTTATTAAAGTGTATTTCCGGAATGTCTATTTATATGCATATTTATTTCTAATTTACTGATGACTCGACTGAAAGGCACAAGCAAATATTGCGGCCAAGTCGCCCATAACAACAACGAAAAATGACTGTAAAAAAGGAATCGCAAAATTCGAAGGGCCGGAAGTGCTTTGACCGAGCATGACGGGGCAATTTTTCAATAAAAATGTGCGAGGGGCTCGTTAAAACCGAAACAATTGACCACATAAATTAGCGACATTAAATTGCCGGGTCAAGGGATAGAGATGAATGCGAGAGCGGTAGGATGGCAGGATGTCAGGATGTGCAAGCGATTGATTCAATTAATTGCCGAATTAAAAAGGGAATTTTCCGTTAAACACCAAAGAAAGCCCAAAATGACAGAGGACGATATTATGACAAAGTTAGAAAAGCAAATAATAAATGATTTGTGAGGCCGGCCCACAAAATGGGCCAAATGTGCGCGCTTTGCCGGATCCTGGGCAGACACACACACAAACACACACACAATGAGGGCAGTAAACTGCCCTGGGGGGCGTCTCTTAGACACAATTGAATTTATTATGGCATTTCAACTCGACAAGCATCAATTGAATATAATTTTATCAATGCCCGGCCAAAGAGCAAGAGCAACAACCATTCCGACATGCGACTCGACTCGAATGCAATACCATCATTATTGGACTAAACCGAAACTATTTGCCTCAATGGTCCGCAACACGACACATTTGTGCACACACGACACGAGCGACAGAGACGGCGACAGAGAATGAGAGAGATTGTTGGTCTAATGCCCTCGGGTTGTATTTTTCGCCACTTTCGCCAGTCGTTGGTCACAAAAGTGTTGACTGTCTTTGATTCTGTTTGTCTGCATCGCCGCCACCATATATAAATACTTGTGTAGATGAGAGTGTTTGTGTATTGTGTTATATAACGTGCTGGAACTTTGTCATCGAGTGTGCTGACTGTCGCGATTGCCTCCAGAGTTTTACTGCGACCAACCAGCAAAAAAAAACTTGGTCATTTCACTCGATTGGCATATTCTCAGCAGGCAATTGTGCGAGGCTTTCAAAATCAGTAAATATTTATTTACGATTTATTTCACTTATAACAAGTTTACGACAAATCAGGAAACTATAAGTTGATTTCTCTCAGCGAGCGCTTAAAGCTTCTGCGCTTTGTGTGTTTCAATATTATTGCATACTTTTTGGGGCAACCTTTGGGGCAACTTCGGTTACACAGTTTTTACGAAGCAATTAAAATATTACCTGTGCCGGCAACAGCAACTGAGACCAGAAACAATCAACAGCTTCGGTTAAAGGCAATCGAGAGCGGTATTAAATAAGCGTGGTTCTTTAGGCCATGTGGCTTTAATACATCGAACGTGCACGTGCTGCAAACCGCAATGTTGTGCGGATAAAACAACTATTACACAAACGTGCGTGTAATGTTCAGAGTGGATGAAGGACATCTGCAGGCAGGCAACAATCGAGCATTAACCGGCGATGCGTTGATTTTTTGTTCTACAATATGCAGCGTTATTAACATGGCTTAATTAGTCACTGGCTTAAAAAGCAGCACAAGTTGAGAGCATAATTTAAACGTGTTAATCACTATAAAACAAGCTGCACATGAAAAAATATGCAAAAAGTGTCAGTTCTTGCTATTGATTGATGGCAGTATTCACTGAAGTAGTAATTGCATTTATTCATGAATGACTTCATTACGAGATTGCGAAATCCACGCAACTTTATGACAGCGATTGAAGTAAAGTGATATAAGACACGGCAGTCTTAACAATCTGAAAGCAAATAGATCGCCAATTGAGCTGCTCTGGAAAACATTGTAGTGTGCTTACCGAAAGAAATGTCTGCATATTGGCCACAAAAAAGTAGCCATCAATGCGACAGCCGCGCTGAGCACGCATCATTGAGAGTTGCAATGGCCTGCCAATGGCGGACCAAGAGCTTCCGGTCTTGTACCAGGCGCTGTCATAGATAGCCGTGGCGAAATTTGCATTCTCCGTTTTCACGCACTCGCCGCAGTGGCAGTAGAGATAGATTTGCGCCAGAATGGAGCAGGTGAAGGCGACAAAGAAGAGGACATCGGGTCGCTTGAGATTTGCGGACACCTGATAGCACAGCACGCAGAGGTGCAGCGAAGCGACGAGAAACTGAAGGCTGATTAAAGGCCGAAAGCAGCGATTCAGCGTGTCGCACATGTCCAGCGTGTCCTGGTAGAGCGGCAAGATGTCAGCCAAGTTCGACAGAGTCGCGTCCAGAGTATCGCCAACGAAGTGCTTCATTTTGTATTGGGCAATTTGAAACAATGCACAAAGATTGTGAGTCAGCGAGCAGAAGAGCGTGTCCACGCACACTGTGGGCAGCAGGACGCCCAATGCGGCAGCCACATTCCACGCATACGAGGCCAAATAGTTGAGTACACTGCGATTGTCCCACGGATACCTGCAACACACATAGCTCGACAATTTCACGAATCTCGAGCATTCGCCAGCACAACTATCAAACTCACACGCTGGGAAACGGCAACTCCGTGTGCACTCCACCGACAACTGTGGCCGAGCGCATCGATGAGCTCAGCATGCGGAGCAGGGGCAGCAAGCAAGCGGAAGCTGCCGCCAGCTGAAAGCAGTTCTTGTAGAGTCCGCTAATGAACTGCTCCCGTTTGTTGGCCTCCTCAATGATCGCAGCATACATCGATATGCGACTTTCTGGCACAGCCTTATTAGCTATGAAACTAAGTGCTTGATTTGGGCCATTTGCTTACCTATGTGCAATACTGTGCGCAGCCTTGCGATAAGTTGCACCAACTCCGTGTGCAGCCAGCCGATCAAACCGAACTTGCACAGGGCCAACAGATCGATTAACATGGAGCACAGGCCATCGGTGAGTTGGTCAATGTGCTGCATGTGCTGCAGACAAAATGCCGCAGTCAGCGGCAAAAATGTAGCCACAGATATAATGCTGCAAATAGTTCTCCATGGGTGCGTCCAGCTACCGTTGCTTGCGAATATATTGAAGCCCAAGAGTCGAAAGTAGTCGGACTGCAGCTTGAGATACTTGTTCGTGAGCATGTTGCAAGTGGAAATGTGCGTAGCTGGCGCTGCTGTTGCTTCTATATATACGAGTACACACGCCACCATTCGGCGTGGCCTTGCACAAAGCGGCAGATGTCTAATTGCAAAATAATTGACAAACACAAATACAAAAGCACACATATGTCGCATATAGAAAGCCATAGTGGTGGGCAACTTGTGCGCTCATTAAATTTAAATATGTGCTCATTATGGGTACTCGGTCGTATAATCGATATCAGGTAACAGAAGCAAGGCGACTTTAACACTGAGAACACTTGCAGCCAAAGGTTGTTCTCATGTGCTTCTCAGAGTTTAAGGTTGGCAACAAATTGCATATCAATTGCGCACCTAACTCCAATTTATGCAGATGCATTTTAATGTCATTATATAATCCAAACATGCTGTGACGAGTTTGTATTCAAAGCTTTGGCAACTAAAAGTATCAGCTCAACGAAGTGCATATAGAGGATGAACTTAATCAATGCAATTAAAATAAAAGCTTTGTTGCATGTATGCTGCATTTAAATGCGCTTATTGTATTTTGTATTCGAGCAAGTAAAAGTACGTTGAAATGTAAATGAAATCAATATAAATAACATAGGAAAGAGGTATCTTTGAGTAGAGCACGCCCGATTACATTTCAGCCTGGGTGTTCAAAACAAACAAATCGCTTGGTAACATGTTGATTTCATCAAAATGCAAATGCAGTTTGTTTCTTGTTTTTAGTTTGGAAGTCTTTTCTTTAAGTCGTAAAATAGGCAAACAACAACGGCAACAACAAAGGATAACGACACTGTCGAGGACAACTAGGAACAGCCAGCCGACGAAAATGGTGCGCATTGTGAGCTGCTTACTGTTGTTTGCGCAATAAATTATACTTAATTAAAAACAATTAAAAGCAAATCCAATTTTGTTTTGCATAGATCTACATAGAACCGAGGCGTGTCCTGCCGCCGCCCGGCTTCCGGTATTTTGGACGGCAGGATGTGTCGGCAGCATGTGAAATTCCATGGCAAATATTTGGCAACATTTCTAGCAAAAACTAAACAAATCTTTGCAACATTTCAAATGTGCAAACTTTCGCCTCTCCCTCCTTTTCCCACACCTTCCATGTGTCCCTTCGTTCCCTCGGTTACAGATAATCTGAGCTCGTGCCGAGCATTAAAGTTGATTTTGAGAATATTTTAATTATTCAATGCATGGGGATAACTTCGGGCAACATGCTGGCGAAGGTCAGCCGGAAAAGTGAAGCTCAACAGTTGGCCAAAACTATTTGACCAACATGCAATCACTGGGCAACAAATTCGTGCAATTACTGCCAACATGCAATCGAGCCACTTACATAGAAGGACATGTGGCAGCCCAGCTACAAGGTAGAACGATTGCGTAATTTGTGGGCGGCAACATAAATGTGCATTAAATTGGCTGGCAGACAGGAGAGCAAACGAAGTGAGAAGATTTGACAAATATTGACAGCATAATTAATTGGTTGCATACATTTGCAAGCGCACTGGCACAATATTTGCCGTTGCTTATTTAATTATTAACAATAACAATTTCATTATGCGACTTTTGCATTTTACAGCCGTAATTAATTAACATTTTGACAAGCGCCCCGCATGGATTTCGCCCAAACCAAAAGAAGACAGCTCAGAAAGGCGAGATGAGACGAGGCGAGAGAGACTCATTCATTCCTTTAGGAATGGATAAAACTTTTCAGCTGGCCTACGTCTAGGCACATAAAACAAACATTGACACACTGCCACGCCTACCCAGTAGCCAAAGGAGTTGAGTTTATATAGTATTTTGTAGCAGAAAACTTGCTGCAAACTCAGCTGGCAACTGGCACTAGAGCTGCAAGTGGAATTGGAAGTGGAAACTGGGCAGCGGGCAGCGCTGAGACTCCCCAGAACTTTTCGCACAACGTGGTATTGTTATTGCTGTGTTGATGTTGTTGTGTAAATACCCTCAGTCAGCGAAGGCATGCTACGCGAAACTAGTGAACTTCGACACTCGCAGTAGCTAGAGGATAAACCTGATCATAAAATGTAAAGCATACTTTTAGGACGAACATTTTATCCTCTACCTATGATTTATTTGCGAATGCGTATCGTGCTTTATTTTCAGTTTTATTCGCCAATTAATCAATAAATAATTGTTGCAACTTGTAAACATGAACTTTAGATTAAATAATTGGTAAACACAAAGTAAGCAATATAATTGCTTGTGTGATTGAATGACCAGCTCAGGTTATGAGACTACAGTTGTAACGACACCTGCTTTAAAATATTGATAATAAGAAGCGATTGACAAATGAATTTGCAATTTGTAGTATTACTTTTATTTTGCTAAGTATTACAGATGTGCATATATGTAGTTATTTAGAAACTCTAGCGTAAAGCTCAAATTATACGCATGTATTTAAGTGCAGCTGCAGACAATGAAGTTGTAATTATAGTGAAAGTTCCGCTCGCGAATGCTGAAGTGTATTGCGAACTTCGCTCATGCAATTGCGCTTAGTTTAATTTGCCATTTTGTAGCCATTGCTGTTGGTGTTGGTGTTGGTGTTCTTGGTGCTGCTGGCTGTTGGCGATGCAATGCTCGGACAGCAGTTGAATCCAAAATGAAATACTTGATTTCAGCCTCCATGGAATTTGCGAGCAAGTGCAGCGAGAACAGCAGAAGTTCGGGGCAGCGGCAGTGGGGAAGGGAGTTGCCAGAAACTTTGCCGCTCGCACAGGAAGTCAAGTTGGCATCCTTGCGCCTGCCGACGTCGCCGTCGCCGTCGCCGTCGCCGTCGTCGCCTCCGACTCCGGCTGTGACTCTGGCAGCGAGTAAAATGACGATGAAAACGAAGACACAGAGAGAGAGAGAGAGAGAGAGAGCGAGTTGGAGATGAAGACGCAGACGGAGATGAAGACGCCGACTGTGGAGCAGTTTACTTAAAATGTTTAGTGGAAAGTGTTTTAAAATACATTAAAAAGTTCACGGCTGCCATGGCACGCATAGAATTTATGCGAATTTGGTGAACTCTAGAGTGGAAACTTTTTACATTTGCACCGCCCGCCCAATCAACTTAAATATTTGTTTAGCTCAAGCAGCTGAGCCATAGAGCTCTTAAGCTCACCCCAAAAATGCACATACATATGAAAAAAAGATACTGATACATAATGTATAATGTAGAGCAAAAAGGAGGCAACTCGCACTCGCTGATTTATACATGAATTAAAGTAAATACACATATATATTTGCCAGTAAGTAGCTGTAATTAATGCCTGCCACAAGTACACGCAGATACAAAGTGCGCAGATACAAATGTATCTATAGGTTTTGCGCGGTTTTGCCAGGAGCACCTTTCGCTATTTGCGACAGTCATTTAATGAGCTCCTTTTACCACCCATATCATATTTATTCTTAGAGGCCGGGGGAAATCGTGGGAGGCATTCAATTTTAGATATTCGACGTGGGCTTGAGCTTTGGCAGCCTTCGAACGGCGTGTTTACGTCTTGATTTGATACGCTTCGAGGAAAAACTGTCGAATTCGCAAAATGACGAAGTCATAATTCATATCTTTTACGGCCCCCCTCCCGCCCGGCCGCCAAAGCCCGAAAGGAAAAACGTAAATGAGCAGATATTTCCATAAGCAAACAAACAAACAAACAAACGTGCATAAGTAATTTGTTTTTCCTGCCTCTTATAACGTGCGGCCTGGCGTCGCTTCCTGTGTGGCTTTAACAATATTTTATTGTAATTTCGCACGCATTTATTTATTTATTTTGTTCCTTTCATTTCGCCGCCAATTTCCAATTTTCCAGCTGCAGAACACAATTTGCTGAAATGAACAGTTCTTATCAGCGCATCTGTTTGCCGATTTCCAGTTGTCCACGTGACAGTTGTTGCAAAATCGTTTTAAATAAATACATATAAATTTTGTTAAAGTCACACAGCCAGCTGCAATGCAGCGCGCTCGATTGCAAGATACCCTGCACTAATTTGAATGCCGCAGATTGTCTCATTACTTGCATACACCCTGCTTTGTTGTGTCTTTGCTTATAGAGTATTGTCAACAGATATAAAACACAATTGTTGGCTTAATACCTGCGCAATAAACGCATTTAATTAAATAACCTATTTAATGCGTTACAGTAAAAAAAAAAAGTTAAATAAATGCAAATATCGCGCGGCAAACTTAAGAGAAAATTCATACGAAATTGATTTAACTAATGAAAATGACAGCCAGCAAAACGAGAAGAATATAATAAAATTAATTTAATTTTTGCCAATCGTAATTTGCGCAACAACACGCAAAAGAAAAAAAGAACGAAATGAATGATGCGAATTGGCATTCAAAATAACATTACCGCGAAGAGCAAACAAAATGCATGGCAATCAGCCACAAAGCTATTTATATCTCTTTTAATGCAGGCACATACAATATATTTGAGGATTTGCATAAAGGAGTGTACTTTAAGCACCACTGTGCTTTTTAATGAACCTATTAATGAGTTAAGTCCAATGCGCTAAGATTATGAAGCCTGCGAATTGACAGCTTACTCGTAAAACTGCGTAAACTTTAGTCAATTGCTTCATTCAAGCAAATTGCGCACTAATCATTGGATTTTATGTTAACTACTTAAATGCTGGTAATGCGAGCAACATTACTTCGCAAATACTTTATATATTTAGTTCTAGAGTATTTTGCCAGCTAGTGCAGTCAATCAAAAAATTGTGCAGCACTCGACAAAACATTTAAATTTTATTTAATGCGGCCTGTCAAAGAGATGCTAGATAGAATAAAATAAACATATTTTTTCTTGCTCATTTTCCAGCTAAATTGCTGACAACGCGTTATTTATTGTGTGCTGCTGAATTAATTCATTTGAATGTCACGAGAAGAGTAGAAAAATCGAGAAAATGTAATTTAATAAACGTGTCAAGTGTTGCAGCTCAATAATAGAGTGACAATCAACTGCAACTAGATTATGTTAGCAGTAAATTACATCCAGCAATTATTGCGTAATTGATGACAATTGAATTGATTTAAAATACTAAGCAAAAAACAGAGCAGCTGCTTCGTATTTCCCCCCGCAATGAATTCGTTTATGTGGCCCACTAAACTTTAATTTGACTCTGCTGTCTTTACGTAAAGTTCCAGCCAAGATTGAGGCCATTGTGAGGAAGGAATTGACGAGTTCTGCCAGCCGATTGTCACTGCAGCTGGCCGGCAACTGAGCGCCAATGCGTCTCGGCAGCCAGTAAATACAGAAAAGCCGAAACGGAAACGGAAACAGAACGAAACGGAACGAAACAAAGAGAGAGGCGACCCGAGAAGTTTCTCTTGCGCGCGCTCTTCGGGGATGCTGAAGAGCGCGGGATGTCAAAGGGCTGCTGCCATAGTTTTATGGCCAAATATTCGCAGTGTGTGTCAACAAAATGCCCCATCTTAAGCATATTTACACGCTTCAAGTATCAACAAATGACAATAAACAAGTGACGACGACGGCGACGGCGACGGCGACCGCGGCGATTGCTTCACACATTGCGCTCGCACCAAATTGAATTAATTGCGACATGTTTGCTGTCTGGTTGGCTGCCACAGCTGCCACAGCAGCAGCGTGCCACTCCCAGCCTCCAGCCGCCAGTCGCCGGCTGTGGTCCGTCTTGCAACCCCAAGGCGGCATTTAAAAGCGGCGAAAGATGGCAGGTGTGGCACTTGCTGCTTGCTGCAGCCCAGGGCCAACAACACACACATTTTTGATGACCATAATGACAACAATTAAATATAAATCACCGACCAGCAACAAGCCAAGCTCTCACTCCTCCTCCCCCGCCCCACTACGCCATGGCCTGAGCTCAGGGCCAGAGCGCGACGCACGCATACAATTAGCTTTTATGGCCGCGAGGCAAAGGAAAATGCCGGCATTGGCCGTGGCCCGGACGCACTTGCTGAATGGTACTCGTAATTTGAAAATATGGTAATTATGAAGCGGATTTCGCATAAAAACAAACACGAACAGCAACAACAACAACGACAAAGACAACAACAAATACTTATGAGAAAAAAACGAACGAGAAAAACAATAAAAATAAGAGGAAAAAAAGAATATGGTGCAGGGGAGGAGGGGAGGCTCTGACACCGACGTTGTCTGTTCTAATTAGGCGCACATAAATTGTGCCACAAGGAGCGCAATAAAAGCAACAAATCCTAAATAACAATTAAAACAATTTACAAGATTAAAAACACCTTAAGGCAGTTGCTTTAATATTTTAATTAAAAATTCTTTAGCCGCAATATGCTTGCGGGCAGCTCGAGGTGTGGCAAACACCCCTCCCCCCCTCTTCGCCACACTTCGGTTGCTGTTGTTGTTGTTGCCAATTCCGCGTTGGCCGCGTTAGTTCGAGCCACTGGACGAGTGCTCTGAAGGGTCTCCGGAGGCCTATGACTTTGAATTATTGCAGGCCGAGTCATAAATTAAGTGCTGCAAAGTGTGTGCCTCATAGGGGGCTGTTTAGGCCGAGCAGGGGCCGGGGAGAAGCCGAGGCCTGTGGCAGGTGGCTGCTAAACCTTCTTGAGTACCATTTAGCGTACGCTAAACAATCTGCAGTGGGTCGAGCGGGCGATCGAGGAGAAGTACAAAATTATATTTAGAAACAACATTTTGTTGTACAAAATATTTGTTTAGAAAATATTGCAAAACAAAGTCAATTGCAAACAGTGTAGTTATAATATGCTGTGAATATGTATAGAAAATATATGAAATATATGTAAAAATCTATTTTGTTCCAGCTACTTTTAATGGCAACTAGTATTGTATAATATTTAAACTACAAAAGTAAATCAATCTTTAATAGTTGCAGTAAATTCAAAATTCAATCTTTTCTATGCAATATTTTGTAGTAAAACCATTAACAATGAAAAACCAATTAAACTTATTATTAAAAAAATATTACTTCAATAATATATTTTAATGCAATAACTATTTTATTAGTGTGCTTAATTTTTAGCTATAATTATAAAAGTAAGTCAATCTTTAATAGTTGCAGTAAATTCAAAATTCAATCTTTTCTATGCAATATTTTGTAGTAAAACCATTAATAATGGAAATAGAAACTATATAAATTTGAAAAGTTAAATTAAAAATATATTACTTTAAAACTATATTTCAATTCAATAACTATTTTGTTAGTGTTCTTAAGGTATTATATATTTTATAAGTGTTTAAGCACAAGTTTAAATATTAATATTTAAATAACTATAAATCTGATAATAGTTGCGTAATATTTAAGTTTCTTTCTCTTAAACATAAGGTTATATGCCTAACGGTTAGAAAATGACAAGATAATTGCCGAGAACATTATGATAATTAACTTAACAGATTTTAAGGAAAACTGTTTGAATAACTGATTTGATAAGAGTTGCTTAATATTTCATTTTCTTTGCCTTAAACATAAGTTTGTATGCCTAAAGGTAAGAAAATTGAAAGATAATTGCCGAGAACATTATGATAATTAACTTAACAGATTTGAAATGCTAGTTTGAAAATGGGGAAATAATTGTGATTAGCTTGCTTAAAATGCCCATCGAACTAGCTGGAAATGTTGGTTAATTCATAGACAACAGTAAAAAGACAATAAAATGTTTGTAGATCTTAAGTATGCGGAATTTGCGAAGCAGCAAGTAGCATTTGCGTAAAATTGTTGCTTTCTGAGTGTTATAGCCTGAACCATTCGACCTAACGAGGAACGAATAAATGGCTGATTGGGGAGCCGCAGTAAGAGCGTGAGAGAGAGGGAGTGGGAGGGGGCAAAACTTGTTGCATAAAGTGCGACACCTAGCTGAGAGAGTAAGCAGAGTTGTAGGCACAGCAATTTGAACACAATAAAGCTGAACAGTCTGAGCCTGCATATTAAATCCGCGACGCAGACGTAGACGGAGACGGCGAGCAGGGGAGGGCGAGGGCGCCGACGACGGCCTCCAACCCTCATAAATAAAAAAGCGCCAAGGATTTGGCTGCAGCCGAACGAGTTAACCGGCATCGCAGGACACAGGACACAGGACACAGCACGCAGACGTTGTGGCCGCGCAATCAAATTCAGATACTTGAGGACTCCCCCTCTGCCTCTCCCCCTGCCGCTCCACAGGCTGCTGCCTCCGCTGCTTAAGTGTCGTAAAGTCCTTTTGCGTGCAACAACAACAACAGCAACAACAACAGCAACGGCAACGGCAGAAGGGGCTTTTATGATTTATGCAACTATCGCCTGCAGCGGCGACAGACCCGCGACCCCGCTCCTCAGCTACCCCCTCAGCACATTGCCCAAATCCTTGAGGCGCGTACAGCTTGCCTGCGTTTTTTTTTCGGCGTCTCCTGCTCCCTGCTTCTTCTCATTCTGGCCAAATGTCTCAGCCGCGTGGCTGTTGTTGTTGGCGGTTCTTCAAATTGTGCAATTTTTATGGGTGTGCACAGGGCAAAGGTTTGTTTGCCGAATACCGAGGGGGGGTGAGGGCACGGGTGTGGCATTCATGAATAAAAGATTTCCAAGTGTGCCTGCTTGCCGCCTTCCTGCCGTTCGCTTTCCCTCGTTTTCCCTCAATTTATTATGCTTTTGGCCTTGCCGAGTGCAAATAATAAGCAGCAAGTGCACAGCCACGCCCCCCGTCGCCCACAACGCCTTCGCAGGCACCTTGGCTGGCCACGCCCACGCAATTGTCGTGCCGGAGACAGCAGGAGAGCGCGAGACTGCGTGAGAGAGAGACAGTGAGAGAGAGGGAGAGAGAGGTGGGAGAAGGCGCTCCACGTAAAATTAGCAAAGCAAAGAGTTGCAGTTTACTTGCCATTTAAGCGCCCCACTCGACAGCTGTGTTTGTCAGTGGCAGCAACAATAACAGCCACCAACAACAAAGACAACGACGACGACGGCAGCAACACAAACACAACAATGTCTGCGTTGTGGTTGCACTTGGTTTTGTTTGCAGTCGGCGCTTATTTTCATTATTTGTTGTCTCTCAAGATCGTTTGCCCAGGCCAAAGCAGCAGCACAAATAGCCTGCCTGCCTGCTTACCTGGTTAGCGTCACTCAAAGCCCAAAAAAGGGAAGCGCTTTAGTTGCACTCTTTAGCGGTGAATCAGACTGGAATTTATTTTATATTCTTCAAGCAATTAGTCTCCATCAAGTTTGAGCTTTAGTCTATTTAGACATGTTTTGCTTGAATGGTTGTTAGTAAACGTGGCTAATTTTATTGTATTACCAAACTGCTTTTGGGAATTTCAAATTCAAATTCAAATTTGAAAATTGGCGCACATTAATACACTTTTAGCATACGCTTACCACCACTGCCACGAAATTGCAGCCAACTTCATTCTCTTTTCATTAACATTACTGCTAATTAACAGTTTTCTGGTACTATAACAGTGCCTTTTGAGCATACTTCCAGTTGTACCTAAACTGTAGACACATGTTAAAAATAACAGTAATGTTAAGCATAGTAAACTGTTTGCAAATAACAATAAGACATATTTAATGTAGTTTAAACATTAATATAGAATACCTTAGAGTTATACTAAAGATCTTCACAAATATCCTTGTTTTACATCCATTATTCCCTGTGCATGGTAATATTTTACATGGGAGTATATTTTTTGAATTTTTAAATTTAACTTGCTCAGTGAAATGATTATCTTATTGGCAATTGAGTGTAACCAGAGCAATGAAACTGGTATATTTGGTATAATCCCAAATTGAAAATCAGCCCAATTTGAAAATGCAAGTTACGGTCACGTTGTTGGCCACATCGAGCAGTTGCCGAATTGTTTTTGTTGCGAGCGGTTGGCACGACGGGCGCTGCGCATCGTAATTTTTTGTGTACGTTCATTTCTGTAAACGCCGTTCGTTGTGTATGCGCGCCTCTGCGTGTGTGTGTGTGTGTAGTTACTTGTAAGCTGGCGAGTTGTTTTTGCGCTTACGTACAGTTAATATTCATATTTGTTGTAAAAGCGCACTGCACTGCAAGGCACAATTGTTGTAAGTGGCAAAATGAAGCGTGCGAAAAAAATGTGCAAAACAAGCGACGCCGCTTGCGCTGCCTGTCCAGACCTGGCCTGTATTGATGTTGTGGTAGTGGTGTAGCCGCCTATGACCAGCATTTTGTTGTTGCGCAGCAAGCACTTTGCTGTGTGTGTGCGTGTAAATTCCAAAACATACGCTTGCACAGTGGCACCAAAACGAGCTCACAATTATTTCGATGCCCATGCCCGGCTTTGGGCGTGAGTGTGTGTGTGTGTTTGTGTGTGCATTTGTGGATGCGTGTTTGTGTGTGTTTGGGTGTGTCGTTGTTGGCCCTGTTTATTATAATTTTCCTCTTTTTTATTTCGTTGAATTTGTTCGACCCAAGTGGAGTATTTCTGTTTTATTTTACTTTTTTGGTGCGTCGCTGGCTGCTTTTGTTTTCCATCTACGCTTTGGGCCGTCGGCCGTCTTTGACAGTTCTCTCATTCTAAGCCTATCCGCAGCAGTCAAGTGTCATTGTTGTTGCTGTTGCTGCTGCTGCTGCTGCTTCTGGTGCTTTTTCACGAGAAGCAACAAATGCGGCGATTGCCTCGTTCGCGTTGCCAACGACGAGTTGGCACAATTATCAAAAGTTGCTCTACGTGATAAAATGTGGCCAAAGAGGGACAACAACAATAAGCTCGAGTGCCAATTAGAATTTATTATTATTCATTATTTTTCTTATTACTCTCTTGTACGCACACACACACGCCGTTACACGCACACTCGTTATGGGCTTTGAGTCAGTCTGCGCGCTCTCATTCGCTCTCGCTCGCTCATTCCTTGTCGCTCTCTCTCTCTGTCTCTCTATGCGGAGTCAGCGGAATACAAGAACAACAACAAAGGCAAGGACAGGCAGGCACAGGCAAAAGCAAAGACAAGGAATTTGAACGTGTGCTTCTGCTGCTGCTGCTGCTGCTGTCGTGCTTCTTCTTCTTCTTGCTCCGCTACGACTTCATTCCTTTTGCTCAAGTTTTTCGTAACGCAACGCGCGAGTTAAGCACGAATATAAATGCAAAAGAAGAAAACGCGCAAAAGTACAAAACGTAATAATAAAAGCTTAATTAATTTGCAGTAAATTTGTGCAAAATGTGCGCAAAACGTGTGCGATAAAAGTAAAACGCGATTAATACAAACGCCCAAAATAAAAGAAAAGCAACACAAGTAAAATAAATAAAGGAGAAGAAAGTGCAGGGCCAGCGCCAGCAACAAAAACTGCGCGTGCCTGTCTCTGGCTCTGTGTTAGTGTAATTGTCTCTGTGTGAGTTTGTAAGTGTGTACGTGTCTGTCTTTGTGGGTGTGCGTTTGCAACAGATGCTGCAAACGTTACGCTACTCTATGCGTGTGTTGTTGTTGTGCAAAGACAACAACAGCAACAACAACGACAACATCAACAACAACGCTTAAGCCGACTGCAACTCGTAAATACGTCATCGTCAACCGAGACACGCCGTAGCAACAACAATATCAACGTAAACAACAACAACCACAACATCAGCCATGTTCAAGTGCATTCCAATTTTCAAAGGCTGCAACAGGCAGGTGGAATTTGTGGACAAACGCCACTGTTCGCTGCCCCAAGTGCCCGAAGAAATATTGCGCTACTCGCGCACCCTTGAGGAACTTTTTCTGGATGCGAATCACATACGCGATTTGCCAAAGGTCAGTATACAAAAGACACTCACACACACACACACACACACAACCGTCTATAGACGTGTCAGTGTTTGTGTGTGTGCAGCCTTCACAGCAGCTTACAATAAGCTGCTAGTTGTCGCAGCTGTAAACCATCGTTTACAGCCCACTAAGGTGCGTTTTAGGTAATACAGTGGAAGCTCGCGAAAGCGATTCGAATTGTTATAGTCTTGAAGCGGTCGTTGGCTTTATAAAGAGTAGCAGTTTTAGCTACAAATATCTTATAGAACTAAAATGTTTACTTAAGCTACAAACTCTAGTTTTGATTAGTTATTAAGTGAATAATCATGATACACAATAGTTCCTAAAAGTAACTTCAGTTTCTAGTAGTAAAAGCTAAATTTGGCAAGGTCTCGTAAATTCTGTTCTGTTCTGTTTTGCGAGTGACCACTGTAGCTTGCAAATGTCAAGATTTGCTCGCCGGTTCACTGAACTCTCGTCCAATAGAAAAACTGAGATTCTGTTTGCACTACTTCCAGCATCCCCCTGGCTTCTGTTATAAAAGCTGCAAAGCAAAGAGTTGTATTTTATTGTTGTTATATATAATTTGTTGCTCATAGCTTGGTGTATACCTGTGCTACACATAGGGTCTAGGGTTGTTGTCCAGTGCTACGCTCCTCGTCGCGAACACGCTACTTCCTCCCCTTCTCAGAAACTGTGAGTCTGCGAGTCGCTTTCTGGCCACTTTTGTGTGGATGGCGCGCTATCTGAGCAGCGCATCGTCAAGACAATAATTACAACAAAAGACGTCCGTTGGCAGTTCAGGCGGAAGTCTTTAATTAATACGAAGGGGCGCAGTGGGGCGTGGTGCTTTTCTCTCACAATGGCCGTAGGAATGCGGCAAGTGGCATGGGGCATGCATGCATAATTGAATCTCCCAATTACGCAACATGCAGATACATTCAGAAATACTTCTAGTGCTGCACAGAGTGTGTGGAAATCGTAAGCCAATTATGTCGCTGTTCAAACATCAAAAAGAAGACGCCGACCAGTGTTCTAATTAACCATCAAGTGTCGCCGCAGCAGAAGCGGCAGCAGCAGAAACAGCAGCAGAAGAAGACAACCATTTGGTGTCCACTTTGGCAATTAGCAGCGATTAGCGGCGCGTTTCAGCTGCAGTTGTGAATCATTATTTTTGTTGTGTATATGGAAATGCGTTGAAATTATTTATTTACTTAGCTACGCGGCCCGCTTCCGTTTTTCCGCAGCTGTCGAACAAACAAACCGAGGACAATTGATAAACAAAGGCATGCTCGACGCGAAGATACGCTGTGAGTCATGAATATTCTGACAGATAATTCAAGACAAGCGTTGTTTAGAAGGAATTGACTGTGTATAGTTTGCACGCTGATTAAGTGAATTTGCAGTTTGCAGAACATTAATTCATATGAAATTTAATCGGACACTTGCAGTTGAATCATACGCTCTGTACGCACATCTGTTGGTTGCAGGGTATGGAAATGACAACAGCAGTTGTTGTAAACAGAAGCGAGGCGTTGACATAGCAACAAGTGGTGGGTGGACGGCGAGCAGTTGCGGGGGACGGTGGGTGGTGGGCGCGTGGTCAGTTGTTGCCTGGGTTATATACACAAAACTTTATAGTAGACATATAGTATGTATTCGGCTGTCTGCCTTCCTGCCTTCCAGACGGCGTAGTTGCATCCCTACATCGACTGCAATTCATTTGCGGTCAGTCGAGTTTTTCATTTCTTCGTTTCGTTTCGTTTTGTTTTTTTGCTTTTGCATTTTTCATCAGCCTTTTTTATGCAATTGTTGCTGCTGTTGCTTTGTTCATGTCTTGGCAATTGTGCAGTTTTCATTGGATTTCACTCTTTCTAGAGCTTCCTTCGCGGTTAGCCGCACTCGCTAATGAACTTCTAATGCAAATTTCTGTTGCTCGTTTACATCAATAAAGCGCAGCGCATAGAAGAGCGACGCGCAACAACATTTACTGGAGCAATGGACCCACAAGTTGCTCTGCCTCTTCCCACAGCAGCAACGGCAAAAGCAGCAGCAACAACAACAACATGTTGCTGACCGATGACAACAAGAGAAACGACGACAATGGACAGCCATAATGATGATGTTCTTTCTCCTCTCCACAGAGTTCGTTTGAATTCCAAAGCGACTGACAGCGTCGGATGTGTTGCTTCTTCTGCCGACGCTGCTCTTGCTGCCGCTGAAGTTTTTGTTGTTGTTTATGTTGCTGATACGGACTGGGAGCGAGTCGGACATCAACCCTTTGCTTCTTTTGAAAGTTGCACACAATTTCCGCGTTGTCATAGCAACAATAAACATCAGTGGCAGCAGTAACCGTGCTTCAATTGAATTGCTCTTAACTCGACGACAATCTGCCTCAATCTCTCCTCGCTCAATTCATGTCGTTAGTCGCTCGACAGCTCCACATACATTAGAATATATTGCCCCCTCGCACAGTTAGAGTTGAGCAGATAGATACAGCAGATAAAGCACAAAGAATGGAAGTAGTCAAACTGTTGCGAGATCAGTTTACATCAAATTTGCGAAAGGAAAATCATTTCCTACGCGCCTACCATCGTTTTGTTAATCGTTAAACAGTTTGAACGAAGTTGTACGCTTTAACATCTACATCTGCAGTGCAATTTTGCGTGTAATTTGCATTTTGTGGCAAGCATTTCGTTACTGCAACTCCACAGAACCTACCTCAAGTGGAATCCATTGAGTTTTCGTGCTTTTCCCATTTGGTGAACGAAATGAGGTTTACTGCCAACGCCGCCCATTCTCGGCCCCTCTCCATTCGGGCCAATTAGTCACGCTCGCAGATAAGATAAGAGGTAATCGCTTCTTATCACCTGCCTTGAGGTCTGGCTACTAGCAGCAACCTGCTACTTACCACCTGAGTGCCCGACTGTTGCGGCTTTCGCAACTTCAACTGGCGCGTTCTGTGTGTGCTATTGCAGGTGCGTTTTCGAGAACTTAACCGTCTGTGTCTGGCTTTGGGAACACAATACCCAAGCGTTGGCAATGACATCATTTGGCAGCGGCTGTCGTCGCAGCTATGAAAACAGCTAAATAGAATTTAAAATGGCGTCGCCACTCTGCCGCGATCTCCCTCTCTCTATCGCTCTTTCTTATGCTCTCGGCTTGTTTAGCTAAGCCCCCCAAGCAAGCAACTGAAAGCATAAGCTTAGATAGCCTGGCCCGGTCTAAACGATAGCATTCGTTGTGCATGTATGAACGTGTGTTGTGTGTGTATCTTTGGCCTCATGTTGTTGCCAAACTTTGAGACTGATTTTGGTATTTAGCCTTTCAATTGGTCACAGTTAGTTAAATAGCCGTGTACTCTGCCGTTGACTTATATAAATTCTATGGAGTCGCCGCTCTAAACCGGTTCCAGCCATAATAAACATTCCCCAGCTATTTCAATTAGTTTTTATACCCAGTTGCGATCAGTTCGGCTCGAGAGGTATGCGAAAGCAGAAACCTTTTCAATGTGTCAATGGCTATTTTTAGATACACTTCAGAATTGAATTAGACTCATTGTGGAATTTTGTGAGATAGTGGGTTCAACATTGCTTTGATTAACGGCAACACACGAAACAATCAAGACAAGACGACATAATACTAGTGCAGGGTATCGTTCTGCCAAGTGCTGGCGATTAATAGACTTACCTGTTTATTAGCAGCTTGAAACAATACCACAATACCATACTAAATGACGTCAAGGCAGCCGTCGGGTGTCTTGACGATTTTGTACAGTCTCAAGCGAAATTAATTGCATGGAAATGAACTATGGAGATTTATCGTTTAGCCTACAATCTAAACTACTTTATTAACTCGATAGATAGTAAACAAATTGCTGCGAACTAACTGATTTCCCTAGCCGCACTCTCTGTCGTTTTGCATGCAACTTGTGGCTGCAACAATAGACGAACTTGTGTCTATCGCTGTGCAGTGGCTTCCGTCTTTCGATTGTTGTGTGTGTGCGTCGCTAGAAAAATGAAGATGTACAGAATTGAGCAGGCGCGCAGATGCGAGCAGCAGGCAGCTGGCCTAGACTCGGTGGCATCGTGGCACTGCTGCCACTTCGAGTCGCATCCACACATAAGCTTGTGCATGTATCTGCAGCGACTGCTGCAAATGTTGCAACCACTGCCGGTTGCCACTTACACACATGCAGATGCACACGAGTATCTTCACACACGGCTGTCTCTTAACTCTGACTGAAGCTCGTCCGACTCGTCAGCTTGCTCGTCTGTGGTGTGTGCTGTGTGGTGTTCTAGCTCAGCTGGTTTTCGCAGTTCGCAGCTCGCATTCAGATGCCTCCAGCGAGATATGCGAAATGTATCTAGAACTCGTTTTGCCCACATGTGTGCTGCGCTCACCTTTTGCTGCTCGCCCAGTCATTTGCAACATGCACACCACCAAGCATGTGTGTGTGTGTGTGCGAGTGTGTGTGTGACGACACACGAGATACATTTAGTTGATTACACTTGCAGATACATTATAAAATTACTGAAAATCAACGAAGCGCAGTGCACATGCAAGTGTGTCTGTGTGTGTGTGATTTACATACATGTCATGGTTCAGTGCAGTAATAAAACACCCACAGCATTCTACACACATTGTGGGGAGTGAACGAATAAAATGTATCTCGGCCTTGCATCTAAATGTATCTGCAAGCGGAGCTATTAAATTTTTCTATTAGGCCGCGCAAAGTGGTTTCCACAAAGCTAATTGCATTTGCTTTGGCCGCATCCCTTTTTCGGTTAATCAATTGAGTTATGTGGCCTGGTTTCTAGCTGATAACCAGCAGTGAGCGACAACAAAACCAGCAGTTCAACAAGTGCAGCTTCAACGCACTTGCATGTGGCGGCATGCCACAAAAGTCGTCGCATCGTGTCGTGCCGAGTTGCGTTGTGTTGTTTTGTTCTCTGTGTCGATGTCGATGTGATGCAACCAAGCCACAACTCGTTGGCCTGGCCAACAGACAGCCAGCCAGCTTGTTGGCTAGTCCGCCGTTCATCTGCTGCTTGCTGTGCGCCTGCTCCAACTAGATACAATAGTAAAAGTGTGCTGGCTGCCTGCCTGCCTCAACGACTGCCCCAACGCACGAGTGTGTGTGTGTGTGTGTGTGTGAGTGTGAGTGGCTCACACAAAACTGGTAGTACTCGTACGTGGAGGTACGCCGCTGCAATGCCGGCCGGCAGACCGGCCTGTAATTTATGGCCGTGCAAGAGAGTGACTGCGAAAGATACAACCAGCTACCGCCATCGCGTGGGCTGACTGACTCTTCGTGTGGGCGGCGGCGCATTGGGGGGCTGCACTTGGCTAAAAGTTTGCAATTCGCATTCGTTTTTATTGTCATCACGTCTTGTCTGTCCTCCCTTGGTGCCTTTGCTGTTTGCTTTTTGTTGTTCTTTCTCTCTCTCTCTCTTTTTCCTTACATTGGCGGCCATTGCCCCTCATTGCCCCCCCTGGCACCCGGCTTGCCCCCACCTGCACACGTAAGCCCCGCAGGCGCCTCGCTTGATTTCGCCTGCATTCTCAGGCCTCTTTCGTATGCAATTTGCTTGAGTGTGAGTGTATTTTTTATGCTTTTCCTTTTGTCTTCCTGCATTTTTCGTTTTTCGTTCGTTGTCGTCGCTGGCTTTTGTCACTGACAGTTACAACTTTCTGACGCATGATTTGTGGAAAGGCCTTTCGTTTTTACTTTTTTTTGCCATTCGTATAAATAGCGAAACAGAATCTGGGACATTGTAGGTACTCGCAAAAAAAGCATGGAAATTAAGCGAAAAATAACCATGAGGGCGCATTATTATTTTGCCTTTGTGACGAACTGACCGAGACACACAAATGACACCATTCTTTTTTTATACTCTGCTGTTGCGGTTCGTTTGATGAAACGTTCAATGGCAGCGACTTTTCATCAAGAGAAAAGTCAAAAGGTTGGTGAAAGCCCTCCCCGAGTACGAGCTGTTCTACAAACCTATTCAGCAGCCATCAAGTTGTAAGTACTGTGAAAAAGTGACCTTAAGCATTGATGGCGACGTTTTGCTCAAAAACAAATTGTGTTGCGCTAATGAAAATTGCTTCATTCAATTGATATAAATGAGTTGGGAATTAACCAATTCGAAGCGGGCTAAGAGTAGTTGACAACTTGGTTCTGATGTATGAACACAAATATAAATTCGCTTGCAAATGGGTCGTTAATATTATTGGGTCACGGTTTCCTCATGCTTAAAGGCGAACGAAAAAGAATTTAATAATTTTACGACTACAACTACGAATTATTTTCATTATTATGAACGTTGCGACTGCCGCTGTGTGTGTGATGGGTTTCTCGGACTAGAAAAGTAGTGGAGTGGAGTGGAGTGGAGTGGAGTGTGGAGTGGGGCGGGGTCGGAGGGGAGTAACCCAGCGCTGGCCGATAAAAATCGCTAGCACAATAAAAGCAGCGACGCTGACGTTCATGTTGCCGCCCCGGTGCGGCTGTTAACCTTGAGGTCTATGACTCAGTGAGTCAGCCACTAGGGGCGCTGCTTTCTTTTCGAAGTGCCAAAAGATGAGTAGACGAAACGAATACGAATACACGAGTAAGAGACTGAAATGTGTGCATGACTTCGAGGGTGAATATGAGAGTGAGTTGAGACTGAATCTGAGTCTGGGACTGCGACTGCGACTGGGTGTGAGTGTGCATGCTCCACATTTTTGGAAGGTCAGCGGAATGCTTATGGCCGTGATCAGTCGGTCGCGACCCTTCACTTTGGAAAGTACGAGGCGCGCCGAAATAATTTATAATAAATCGAACATCAAATTGATGTGGCTAGGAAAATCGTGATGCTCATAAATGAATTGCTGGCGACATGTCTGACGGAAAGAAAGCAACAGCGAGACCCAAGCAGCATTCGATAGCACTTCTAGCTCAAAAGGATGCTGAACCGGACGGACGGCATGTAGCCGGTCACGGTGTTTACAAATGACAAACTCTTTGAAATTTATGACCACGAAACTGAACTTACAGCACTGATAGAGATGAACTGGGAAAAGCTGGGCTGGAGCGACGATTGTCTTTTGTGTTTGCCAGAGAGAAAGGAGACTGTTGTATTGTGTCGTGCCAGCAGCAGAGTAAAGCAACTTTTCTTTCATCTCTTACTTGCAGAATTTCTTCAGATTGCATCGCCTGAGAAAACTGGGCTTGAGTGACAATGAAATCGGTCGCCTGCCGCCGGACATACAAAACTTTGAAAATCTGGTCGAACTCGATGTTTCACGAAACGGTAAGTGGACACAACAACTGCTCAAATAGCAGCGCAAAGTGATGCATGCAACAAGTGCTAGATAATTGCTAGTGACATTGATGGCTGGTTATCGTTGTGTATTGTTGCTGCGCAAGCCGAGGATACGCTCCAAATAAATCGTTAACAGGGACAGGCGTCCATCTGCCTGATTGACAGTCACCATTGGGATATTGCAATACAAATTGAGTCTCATATTGCCTGACATGAAACAATTGTGTTTGAAATCGAATTGCATCTTCAGCTGGGACTGCGGCTGCACTGCAAGCTGAAGCTGTGTGGCTTGCGGGCGAGTGAGTCAACACATTTTGTGGTCGGCTTTCTCCCCTATTGTTGGCCAGAAGTAGCTCAGTGCCTAGGCAGGCTACAAGAAGTCCCATAAGTCAGCAGTGCACTTCTGAAACTTTGACCCGTTCACTTGGTTCGCTTTCATCGCAATAAAAATGATTTAGACTTACAGACTTTTTCAAGTAGACGAACTTCGAGTTGTGACGTTCAACTGCTTATTAAAAGTTGTCAACCAGCGGAATGAGCTTGCTGGTTAACTTGATAAGCTTCCCTAGAAAAAGTTCTCGTTTCATGTGCTGCAATGCAACATTGCACGCACAAACAGGCAGTCAGACGGAGTCACAGTCGGGGAATCGTATACATATTTGTTTTCTGCTTAAGCAAGCATAAATCCGTAAACACCAGCCATCGTAATTGGAGTCAAGTGCAGTGCTTAAAATAACACATACATATGTGTGTATAGCGAAAAAACTGACAAAGGTCATTGAGAATGCTCGACCATTAAGCGATTTCCAAAAGTTTAAGAGTTCTGAAGTAGTAAAAAGAAAATTGTTTTGCTTTGAGTTATTTCAGTAATAAAATAACAATTTTCTGGCATCGTGAATGGATTTGTGCAATACTCCTTTCACCTTTGCGTGTCTACAGGGTATAAAATGCAAAAAACACATTCATTTTCATTGAGCGCCGTTCTTCATTGATGCAATTTAAAGTCCAGGGGCGGACTGAGGCCCATTGTTCATTATTCATGTAGATAAAACTTTAAGATAAATACGAGTATGTTGCTGGCATATAACTGAAATTCCTTAATTGTAATTAAAGTCATGAAACATTTATTCAATGCAGTAATCATCAGCTTTGTTCACCTCGCATTCAGAGAGAAACAATGCATTATCGGGCGGCGATCTTTTTGGGCGCGTTGTTCTGCTCTTCTGCCGGCACTGAACACATTCGCTGAAGAGTGAAATAATTTGGTTGACGCTGTCAGCGCGCCACAGCAACTTATTGTGGCTTCCTATTTCCGTTTTTGGGGGCACAAAGGTATCAGAGTAGCCAGAAAAAAGAGCTGAGCCGGTATTGTATTACCAGTTTGTCAAGTTGATTGCACTCATTAAACGAATTGGCCCGCATTGCAGCGTTGCAGTGTTGCAGTGTTGCTGTGTTGCTGACTGAGCGGTTTGCTGTGGCTTGCTTCAGTTCGCCTTGATTGCTTATGCATATGACCCACAAATGATCTGTAAACACACCCAAAGCAATCCGAGTGAACGGGACTACACGCCAACCAATCGTCGCCTTGCGCCTGAAACTCAAGCTCAAGCTCAAGCTATTTGCTTGCGCTCTGGGTGAAAGGCTAGAAATGTGAGAAGCCGCGATTTTCAACCATGATCACTGTGATTTGCGAGTGACCAACTCCTATCTCCTATCGCTGAACCTTTTAGGATGAGAAATGTGTCTGCCAGCTCACCACGAAGTTTCGCCTCGCTGTGTGGGCGGCTCGGAAAAGCCTTTCACATTCAATTACCAGTGCAGTGCTCAAAAATGCTGTTATTATTAATGGCGCGCCGATGTCGCTTGATGGCTTTGAACTCGCCAGGTAATAGGGAAAACCACAATTGGCAGGTGCGGTTGCAACTTTTACATAGATGTGTGTATATATATAGTTTCCTTTATTTTTTGTATTGGCAGCGGTATTTTTATTCGCTCAACTTGGTGGTCGAAGCTAAAAAAAATTGCAATTCTCAACTGTGTAAAATTAGTGCGCTTGATTTGTGCTGGTTGTGTGCTGTGTGGCCACCACAATGGCAGTGGCAGCAGTTGTGCAAGTGCAAACACAACACAACACAGCAGAGCACGGCACACAGCCCAACACAACGGCGCAGCAAACACACAGACAGGCAAACAAGCTGCCAAGCGCAGCACGCAAAAATACATTACGTATACGCCCGCTTGCACTTGACAAAAGAATTGGACGGCAACTGCGACGACGTGCGATGCATTTGTAAGTGCTCCGCACAGTGGGATCAATTAGCCAATATTTCCAGTGCACATTGCATATGAAAACAATTGATTTGCTCATTTTTTCAAAGTGTCCGTTAGTTAGGTGGAATTTATTGTTTAACAATTTGATTTTCGTTCCACGGTACAACGTAATCGTCTACACTAACAGTGCTAATAAAAACATTAATTTGTGTGGCCGATTGTGCGGTGTGTGTGTGTATTTGTGTGAGTGTGGGTGTGTGAATTGTGCAGGTGTTGTGGACTCCACCGTTGTCGCTGCTAGCCGTGAGTTTGTACGTAAATTATTATGACAAGTTGACCTGCTTGCGAAACGTGCACTAGAGGGCGCTGCTGCAGCTACGTATTTCATAGTACAAATAAAAAGTACTATAATTGCGACACGAAATTCGTAATAAGTTGGCGCCTCAGTTTCTTTTTTCTTCGACTACTTTAAGGTGTGTTTATCGCAATTGGCCTAGTGGTTGTTTTTATCGGTGTCATACGCTTGCAACCTCTAGTTTATATCGTTGTGTTTTATCATCTCTCGGCTGTGGAAGTGTGTGAACTCTTTGGCACTCTAAACACAAATAAGATTTCAGATTTCGTTTTGTTATTTCGGCGAGTTCCTCTAATTGTTTGTTTATTTGCACGTTGCGTTTTCTATTTCGTACATTTCGCAATTTGTTTTTGCTGCAGTTGCAATTGCCGTAGCTGCTTCGTGGTTTGTTTATTAATGCATAATAATTCGCGAATTTATATTTAGCAATCGCAATACAGCCGCATGGTTGAGCTGCTGATGTACAACTGCCTGTTGATAAGCCCAGTTTGTTTGTGTTGGTTCGTTTAGACAGGAGACAAATAAACAAAATGTCAGTACGGGCGAAAACGCTCCGAGTAAATATACGATACGATAATAGCTATACATGTTATGTGTGCGGCAATTGAAAGCGCACAGCACAACAACATATTTAGCGGAGAAGGCACAGAGAGAGAACAGAACAGAGTGAGAACAGATAGATAACTGTGGGAATTCATTATGTGCATTCGTAGTGCTATTTGTTTTGTACGATTCTTAAAGCTCTTCATGTGGCATGGGAACGACCTTACGGCCGATTTGAGCTTGACAAAGCCAAGAACGAAAACAAATGCATCTAACAAAAAGCCCAATTAAATGGCTTTTTGAGAGCCATGCACTCTGTCGGCCACGACAAGCTGCCACGGCACGAAAAGTCAATGGAATCTGTGTCATCTTTTCTGTTTCTTGTTTCTTGTTTTTTGTTGCCCCTTCACTGTTGCAATTGAGGCGTCAACTGGGTCAAAGTTAAGCTGCCAGTCGAGTGCAAGCAAAGCTGCCTTCGCGACGGCAACGATTCATTCAAGTGGCTTTTGCTGATTCTCTGCTTGTTGTTGTCGTTGTTGTGCTTTTGCCCTGCGCCAGAAGACAGCAGAAGCAGAGCCCACAACTGAGACAACAGTTGTCAATTCTGCTGGTTCCCGGCAGAACAACAAGCTGCACTAAGTCATGGAAGACCCTCGATAGAACTTGGGAGAACTACAATGCGAAAATCAGTACTTGCCAGTGAGTGGCCCCACATTATTAGGGGCCATGACTTTGTAAAAAGTTGAGAAACACAATTTGGTTGTTTGGCCGCGCAGCACTTGTAAAATACACACACACAGACACACAGAGAGAAGTATGAGAAGCAGAAATTGTTTAATTAATGGCATTAAACAAAAACTATATGAAGAAATCGGAAAAGCGAAAATTGAAAAATCATTTCATTTCTCACATCGTACTTACCCCCTCTCGTTGATGTGAATATGTATTATTGTAGTAGCGTGTACTCGGGATCGGTATATTGTACATATTTCAAATGCCTGTCGGCGATTGACGTCACTGGGGGCTGCAATTAAAAACTAATCGACAGACGAACAAAACTTCTGTTGCTGTTGGCGGCCAACAAATCAAAAGCGAATACGACATGAACTGCCTCCCAATCACAGCAACATCTAACCAAAATTGCCAAATTGTGGCAGAAAAGTATACAACACGCTGCCTGCCAAAGCAAACAAATTTGAATACTATACACAAACTTGACCCCAAATATACCCACTAAACATATTCCTTGGATATTCACATAAAGTCTGCAAAACTTTTTAACTGCAAAGTAGCCTTATAACATTACTCCAAAGCAGTTTCAATTCGAAGCGAGTGGAATTTAGTGGCGCAGGTGGTGTTGGCTTCTGCCTGGATTTTGATTAATTGAATCGCATTTAATTGATTGACAACGTTTGCCAAGTGAAAGTATAAATAAACGCATGGAAAGTACAATATATTATCTTGTCAAACGTCCACTTCACATATTCAAAATAAACGCACATGTATTGGGATAATTGCTGAATCTGACAGATACTTTAAGCAGAGCTGTAGCCGGCTCAGCAATTTCAGCAGATAATCTGGAAAATGTGGTGGAAATTATTGGATATTAGACAAAGCATTACAAACGCACTCGAAGTCGTTTTCGCATTTGTTCGGCAGGCATTTCAGCTGGTTTAATTGAGCAGCGTCTCTGTCAATTGCTCATAACTTGATTAGTTGGCAGTTTAATAATCGCATTCCTTTTCGCACTACTGTATTTTTAATTGACCTACAGCAATTCAATTTATAGCGCAATTTCTGCAAAAAACATCAAGATTTCTACGCAATAAAAATTATAGATTAATGGCGAATTTTATGGATTGATGCGTGAAGAACATGAAACATGATGTGGGAATAATTCATATGTTTATAGATAAACGTTTGCATCATTACGATGAAACTCAAATACGCCACATGCCGCAAGCCAACTCGATTGCATTTGATAACTGAGTATCAGTATATATTTAATTCCCGCCACAAGATCGGGGCGAGTTAAATTAACATAACCCATTTATTGCAATGCAGATTTTTCGCTCATAAGAATGTGTAATAATCGTAAACTTGAACAATTTGGGTCACACACACTGAGAGCACTTTAAATAATATATCTTGGCCACGAAGTTGCGCAGCAAAATAAATGAACGCACGATGATAACACAGAAAAGTGCAGAAATAAATCAAAATGTCGACATTGATTAATTGGCGTTCTTGTTTGTGGTGAGGGTATTTGGAAGTTGGCTTTAGCAGCGACATTTGGCATTGCTTGTTAAACACTTTAATTGCATTTAATGGCACCTGTTGCAGGTTGCCGCCGTCGGTCGCAGCGTCGCAGCGCTCTCTACAATTAAAAGCCATTTACTTAGCGCACTCCCTGAACGACTTAGCCCAGCTTGGGGTTGGCTCAGAGCTGTCAGCCAGAGCCGGATGGCGGTTGCAGTTGCTTGTCTGCTCTATGCTGGCTGGCGTCTATTATGAGACGCGCCATAAAGCATCCAGAGGCGGCAGAAAGCCATTTCTATTTCCTTGCACTCGCTTAGGGATTTGCTGGATGTGGATGTGGAAGTGGATGTGAGTGTGAGTGTGCGGTTGCTAAGGATGCGCTCTCCTAACAATGCCAGACAGCAAATTGCATGCTGACGGTGATGTAGACGTTGAGTTGATGTGTGGCTGTTGATAGGGATGTGGCTGGCAGCAGAACGAGAATGCAAACGAGGGCGACTCCATTCATTCAATATAAGGCAAATGGCAACGTGCCATAAAAGCTCATGCTAGTGTGTTTGGCGTGGCTGGCGCTGGCTGAGTGAGGATTAGTGCTTACTTAACCTGCCTGTAAATTGAAAATCCCCGTCTGAGTTTCCATCTGTGCAGCTGCAACAGCGGCAGCGGCAGCGGCAGCGGCTCAACATCATCTTCATTAAGTGCAACTCATATTGAGAGATGTGGCCTCGATATGCAGACTCGCCTGCCTTGATATCTGACAAATCATTTCATTTTTCATAGCCATGACTAGCAGCATAGCAGCAACAAGAACGACAACGATGGCAACAGCGACAACAAAAACGACTACAACGACGACGACGACGACGACAACGACATGCTCTTAAAATATTTGCTCGTTCAATGACATTGAAAAGAATTTTCAAGCATATGTGTTTTTGTTGTTGCCCGGCATTGCTTTTCATCCACAATGTTGACGTCGTCACTGACGTTTCGCCTGGCCGAATTTTCGGGGCACAGCTCACCTCTCTCTCTCCCTCGCTCTCCTGTCTGCTTGCTTTCGTTTTATTAAAATTTATACGTTTTATAATATCAGAGGCTTGCCAGCTTGTGTTCCTGGTCCATTTGCTATTTTAAGCAACTCTGCATTGTCTTCACCTCCTGCTCTATAAAACTGATAAAATATTTCATGTTTTTGGCTTTTTGGCACACCCCGCCACGCTGTGCGAGTGTGTGAGTGTGCTGCTCTGCTCTGCTCCCATATTCGCATTGCATAATTGCACAAATTGATTACATTTTTGCCTGCGACGGGGGACGGGGGCACAAACTGCTGAGCCTAAGCATTTCCTTTCATTTCCGAGCCTCTTAATGAGTTTCCAAATGTGCCGCGTGCTTCGACGTCTGCCCCGTCGCCCCTCCGCAAAAGGTCAATGCCTCGTGTGCTGCTGTGTGACTGTCGCCCGTCTAATGACCGCCAACTGTGCCGCACAGTTGAGCAATTTTGCTGCCCTACAGCCAAATATGAAATGAGTGCATGTAGCTATGTGTGTGCCCAAATAAGTAGAGCATCATGCTGCCCCATATGCTACCAATTGTTCGAGTGCCTACACACATACAAACGCGTATTTATAAGATACGTCCATTTGTCTGCGGCTGTTTGGATCGTTCTGAGTGTTTGGTGTGTGGGTCTGTTGTTTGCTGCTCTTGTTGATGGATCGATCTCGATTTCTATTTGTCTGCCATGCCTACGTCAAATCAATACTCTACTCTCTACTCTGCCGTCTCCATCAAATTTGATTTCTGTTTGTGAAAAACACGTCTTAGATGTTCTAAATTAAACTACCTGCAGCAGTTTGTACAGCTCTCGTTGAATTTACAGCACTGCGGTTATTTAGTTGCTAGTTGGCAACAATCAATTTGCTTAATTCGAGCGTATCTTCAAACAAATGTATCTATAGGCGTCGCTAGACGGCGCAAAGATATGAAAAACCGCAAGGCACGTGTGTTAATTTATGTTTTTTGTTTCTATGAATACGCTCGTGGATTTGTATTTATAGTAGCCACTGTAAGCCGGCGTGGGCCACCAACTGAAATCTCAGTCAGCTCTTCAAAGGCAACGAGTTTATTTGACTGCAGTATTTCAATTAAAAAGCCAAATTTGCAATTAAATTGTCATATTGATTTCCATCGATGTGCATTTCGTTTGGGCTTTCAGCAGGCGAGCAGTGTGTGCCTCCAGTTTATCTGTTCCACATGCATAATTCACAATGCGGCAGACAATAAATTTAAATGCGAATATATTCGCAATGAATGCAAATATTTGCACATATATATTTTTAATTAAATTGACTATAAACGACTGCTGCAGTCGGCAGGGCTTTATCGGAAACATGCAACAAATTCCACTGCGGACTGCGGAGCAAAGGAGAGCAGCGTTTGAATTGAATGCTGCAGCAGCAGCAGTGGCAGTGGCAGTGGCAACATGCTGCTGCCAACCCCACTTCATTCAATGCATATTTGTATAAATTTTTGCATTGAAATGGGGCTCGCGTTGGCGGAGGTCTGACTGTGGGCACATCCGCCAGTCACTGCTTTTTTACACTGCCTCTGGCTGGCTTGCGGGCAGAAAGGCATTGTGTGCTGCAACTCGAACATGTCCTGGACGGATAGTCCTGCCACACGCCATTGTGTGGTGTCGTTGAAGTTGTCGGCCTGCTGCAGGTCCCACGTGTCGTATTAGTAACATCGAGTTATTATCCCCAGCCTGGAGACTCTACGCCATGCACGCGCGCGCGTGTGTGTGTGTGTGTGTGTGCTGGCGTGTAACTAGGTCAGTTTACACGTCGCATCGCGTCGCCGCGCGTAGTAAAGGATTGCACGCCCACACCTGCCAGTTTCCACTGCGGTGACCTTTTGTGCGCGGCTCTGGTGGCCTTTTGTGGGTGTGTTTCGCATAAACAAACAGCCACAAGAACACACACGAGCGCACCCCCCGTGCATACAGTCGCCGCCTCGCTGATGGAGGGATAGATACTGACACTTACATATGTGTAATATGGGAACTTGGGCTTTTGCGTGCGCATTTCCGCTTTGCCTGTTCAAAATTTATTCGATCAACAAGTTTCGTTTGTCATTTTACGCTTCGTCTCGCTCTATCAGGCTGCCTGCTTGTCGGTTGTTGGTTGTCGGTTGTTGGTTGTCGGTTGTTGGTGTGGCAACAATAACAAAGCAACCGTCGAGTGACTATCTCGCTTATTTCGTGTTTGCTTTGTTTGTGTGCGGCGGCTGAATGAACCGAAACGATGGGAAATGAATTGAATAGCTTAACGAGTACGCTCATAGTTTTGGTACCTTGACTTCCAGACGAAGTACTGAATCCGCAATACTGAAATACGCAAAATATGGAGTTGCTCTCGAGAGTCTGTTAAAGCGAATGCGCCTAGCTCATGAAATATTTATAGCGGATTTATAAATAATTAGGTGCTGGGGATCGGATATTGGGGACACCCTTTTGGCGCAATTCATGCGTAAGAAATATTGTGTGCGGGCGGACAGGACAGCCTTTAGCTCGATAATCGATGAAGCAGGTCATTGAAATGAGTTGTTAAGCAGCAACAACAACAACAACTACAGCAAGAACGACAACGACACAAAGATAACACTGCTAATGGATGTGTATTGTTATTGTTATTGTTCGCAGATATTCCCGACATTCCCGATGACATCAAGCATCTGCAGAGCCTGCAGGTGGCCGACTTCAGCTCGAATCCGATACCGAAACTGCCATCGGGATTCTCACAGCTGAAAAACCTGACCGTGCTGGGGCTGAACGACATGTCGCTCACCACATTGCCCGCCGACTTCGGCAGTTTGACGCAGCTCGAGTCGCTGGAGCTGCGCGAGAATCTGCTCAAGCATTTGCCCGAAACGATAAGTCAGCTGACGAAGCTGAAGCGCCTGGACCTGGGCGACAACGAAATCGAGGATTTGCCACCATACCTGGGCTACCTGCCGGGGCTGCACGAGCTCTGGCTGGACCACAATCAGCTGCAGCGCCTGCCGCCCGAGCTGGGACTGCTTACCAAGCTGACGTACCTGGACGTGTCCGAGAACCGCCTGGAGGAGCTGCCCAACGAGATTGGCGGACTGGTCAGCCTCACCGACCTCGACCTGGCCCAGAATCTGCTCGAGACACTGCCCGATGGCATTGCCAAACTCAGCCGCCTCACCATTCTCAAGCTCGACCAGAATCGCCTGCAGCGCTTGAACGACACGCTCGGCAAGTGAGTAGACACGATTGCCCAATGGAAGGCTTCTTCAATTACAAATGTGTGTTCTTTTCAATTCGCAGCTGCGACAACATGCAGGAGCTCATCTTGACCGAGAACTTTCTGTCCGAGCTGCCAGCTTCGATTGGACGCATGAGCAAGCTGAGCAATCTGAATGTCGATCGCAACGCACTCGAGTACTTGCCGCTGGAGATAGGCGAGTGCGGCAACCTGGGTGTGTTGAGTCTGCGCGACAACAAGCTCAAGAAACTGCCGCCCGAGCTGGGCAACTGCAGCGTGCTGCATGTGCTCGACGTGAGCGGCAATCAGTTGCTGTACTTGCCCTACTCCCTGGTCAATTTGCAGCTGAAGGCCGTCTGGCTGTCGGAGAATCAGTCGCAGCCGCTTCTCACGTTCCAGCCCGACACGGATGCCGAGACGGGCGAGCAGGTGCTCTCGTGCTACCTGCTGCCCCAGCAGGAGTACCAGCCCATCACGCCGGGTAAGTTGCAAGCCAACTGGCAACACAACTGCTAACTGCTAACCGGTAGCTGGTGACTACTGCCTGTACCTGGTGCCTGGTGCTTGAGGTCATGAGTTGACTTGCCGGCTGACTGGCGGGGCTTGCTTGTTGCCTTTGGCAGAGAGAAGCCCAACTTTAGTCATGGGCCGCTTATCTAGCGTAACTGGCATACATACATTCCAAGCGCCACAATCGGTATCATGGTGCAATATCTGAAATCTATGCTGGCGATAAGATAAGCGCGCTCCCCGCACTTGTCAAAAGCAATGAGCAAACTTTGCAAGCAGCCCGTAAATTCAACTCGTAGCCTAAATTCCAAATTCGAAAATTGTATGAAAATTTGTCATTGTTTCGCAACTAAAATTCGTATGTGATTGGCTCTAAAAACGTTTCGAAAGTCCAAGTGCAGAGCACCAAACGCACTCGTTTCTTTTCAAATAATCTTTATGTACGTTCTTGATTCGATATTTATTTTGTATTTTGTTTATTTCGCAACTACACACAACTTCAATGCGTTCTTTACCATAATGCACACCTCACCTTCATTTCTTTCGAACACCCAAACAAACTCCAATTCAAATCAAACCCAAACTATCCAACCTAAAGACTATCCACCCCAGGCGCTTTATAGATCAAGCGAAAAATTCGATTCGATGGATTTCTTCAGTTATCAACAGAAAGGTTTGCGTTGTCTGTTACTTCTAGCATAACAAGCGCTATCATATTAATAAATCCAATATATATCTATATAACCAAAGATCTTAATATGTATATAACCATAGTGTGCATATAACAAAAGCTTCCCTGCCAAATACTCCCCCTCCCCCTGCATGCCCCGCCCGTTTGTATTGAAAACTAAAAACTGTTCTGGCTTTGAGACGACGTCTTGACTTGGCTCTGGGCCAGGTGAAGCCAGCCTGTTGGTCATTGCCGATGTTGTTGTTGTTGCTGTATTTGTTAGTTGTTCAGTTTTGGTTGTTTGTTTGTTCGTTTTGTGTTTTATTCTTCTGTTTTGTATGGACGAAAAGAAAACCAGTTTTTGTGCCATCAAATGACGTCATATAAATCACATAACAACAAGTTGTATGGACTTGAGTCTCCGGGCGTTGGCCGTCGCACAATGCTGAGAAGCAGTCGAATTACTATCGAACAGTGGCACACACACCCAGCATACAGTGTGCGTCTGTTTGATTTGATAATGTTATTATTTGCTGTTCGTATTCCATTGCGGGCCCCGGAACATATTTGCCCTGTGTGTTTCCCATCACAGATCCCATCGCGCACACTTGAAAGACGTGTGTGGAATTGGTGGAATTGGGGGTGCCGGTTCTTTCCCAAGTGTAGTTCTTGTGATTGTCTCTCAATGCAGGCAGCACGCCAGATCAAAGCACAGGCGTTCTCTTTGTTTGACTCACTCGCAACCAAATTGGCTGGCTGATGGCTTGGCGTGACGTCATTTACGTTGGAGCTGTTGCGAATGTAGAACAAGATCGACATGTCAGCCGTAATTATAGTCGCGAGTAATCGCATAACGCCGATGCTTAGCAATATTAATCGTTTTCTCAGAGCGCACTGGAAGCGCGGCGGCAAAAGAGCGAGCATTGATTAATGGCCTGTCAGATGGCCCACTCAATGGTACAGTCAAGCCCGGCACTTGACGAACTCGCAGCAGCAGCAGCAGATCTAGTAGACTTGGCTTTTCCTGGAATGTTAACACGATGAATCAATCACAATCTACCCAAAACAATTGCTATCACTTTGATAACCAGTTTATCGCTGCAACACGTTCGAATCGTGACTAACGAAAACTTCATACACAAGACTCAGCGCCTCCAATTTTGGTGTTTCGTGCTTATGGCTGGGTATAGTTATTAAATCAATTAGCACCCCTGTTTAGAGCAGAAACTTAGACTTTGATCTGCGCTTGGCTTTGTGCCTGTCGTTTAGCATTTCATAGGCTTCACTGTACTGTTTACTATTGGGTTTTATTGTGCGACTTGCTGTTGCTGCTGCGGTTGGCACTTTAGTTGCGTAGTTTTCGTTTCCAGTCCGACAATAATATTTTGTAACTGTTTTCAAATCGCAAACCAGTTTTAGCCACACACAAATAGCTTCTAAAAATACAACTATAATCTCATCACTCACTCTTCTACTGACGATGATCATAACACGAAACATATTTCATGCAATTTACACACTTGTGTGAACAGCTCCCAAGGCAACACATCAATAGAACCCCTCCCCAATTGTATGTGTGGCCGTCAGACTGTCTGAGGTTCCATGTAAGTGGTTGCGCCCGCGTCACTTTAATGCTCTTCGAATTATCCAATTAAAACTCGAACGGACACGCAGACACGCTGCCAGGCTACGCCTGCCCAGACAGTTAGTTTTGTTTTTACGAGTCGCAGTTGCTTTTATTTACATAAATCTCCATGAAAACGCTGCTCAAGCCCCGCCAAATTCACTTAAGTTATCAATGGCAACGACGTCGAACACTGATGATGACACCGTCGACACCCTGCTGGGTGTGTTGCCTGGTCACTTGAGCATTTCAAACGCTGAACAGCATTTGTGGAACGCGTACAAATGATTGTAAGTTATGGGCTGACATTGGCTGCAGCTACTTAGACCTTCGCGAGGCCAGCAACAACTTCCGTCATCAGCCACGATTTGCATTTGTTTATTGGGCGGCTCCCCACACTCCACGCCCCACTGTGCGGTGGGGGATAGCTCGAATGGTTGAGAGGGTTGAGTTCAGCTGAATTGCCCACATGTTGCAATTTTAATATTGTTTACGTTGTGTGAAAATTTATGGCGCACACTCTCATAAGCGATTGATGGATTAGAAAGTGGCTGCCTGGGCCCGTGCTCGTGCTGTGCCTGCTGCCTGCCTGCTAGCTAGGTGGGCGCTGAGTCGTGGCAATGTTTATGCAACGGATTCGGAAATAGTTGCTCCCATTGTTGTTCTAGTTGCTTTCGCTGGATTTTGTTGCTTTTCAATGGCAGTATTTATTGATTTTACATAGCTGCCCGCCACGGGCCATTAACCGATCTTAATGTAAATATTTATACGCTTAACGGACAGCTACTAACTGTAGATGCATGCGCATGCCGTTCGCCAATATTATAATTAGTTAAGCACCAACTCAGGCAAATGGCTAATAAAAATTCTTCACTCTTTGCCGCCCGCAGCACGCGATCTGGAGTCCGATTCGGAGCCCTACGAGGAGCGCGAGCCCTCGCGCACCATCGTCAAGTTCTCCGAGGAGGTGTCGCAGGAGAAGGACACGCCGTTCGTGCGCCAGAACACACCGCATCCCAAGGATCTGAAGGCCAAGGCCCAGAAGCTGAAGGTGGAGCGCAGTCGGCACGAGGAGAACACCAATTTGGTGTCACTGCCAGAGGAGGTAAATGATGATACTAGAAGCTCAAGTGGGCAGGGTCGGGGGTCAAGTTTGTGCGTCTACTTCAAATGCCCATAATTGCTTTCGTAATGATCGCGCGCGGCTCTCCAGCAGAGTCAATTCTCATCTATTCGCTTTCACATTGCTGACCTATTTCTTTATTGCTATCCAAATTAATTTATATTACTGCTTTATTATCTAACCAAATAACTTAGCTATAGAGTTTCTCAGTATTAACCACAGATCAAATATTATTCTTAGTTACTAGTCTTAAGAACTATATTATTGCGTAAGAACTATTATTTATTACGCTTGCTTTATTTGCAAAAAAGAAAAAAAAAACTAGTGTATTTGCCTAAGTTACTGCTCAACACTATGTATGCCATAAGTATTATTTATGTATTTGTTGAATTTTTAATTATTATTAAATTGTTGCTTCGATTTCTAAATGATTTTGATTTGTTTTCTACAGAACGGCACGAAGTCAGCTGTGACAGAAACCCCCGCCGAGACACGAACCCAAGCAAACAATCACCAACACGTAGTCGTGACAACAACCAATAATTCAAATGCTGCACAGCCAGTGCACAAACCGGCAGCTGTGGTGAATTCGAAACCGGTTACGGTCGGCATTGTTTCACCAACACCAACACCCACGGCAGCAGCACAGTCTCAATCCGCACAGGGTGATTCCGGCGCAGCAGCTGCGGGCGACAACACAACAGCAACTGTTGCTGCCGACGAAGACGCCGACGAGCAGGAAGACGAATATGTAAGTTCAACTTGAATAATACTAATTAACTGAAATAATCAATTCAATATATTTGCATTCAAAGGAACCCGATCGTCGTGTTGGTTTCCAAGTGGAGGGCGAAGACGACGACTTTTACAAGCGTCCGCCCAAGTTGCACAGGCGGTAAGTCAATGAGTGAGCTGCAATCCAAAGCACAGTGCTGACTTTTTGCATATATCTCCACACACTTAGCGATACTCCGCATCATCTGAAGAACAAACGTGTCCAGCCGTTGACCGACAAGCAGGCCAGCGAAATACTGGCCAATGCCCTCGCCTCGCAGGAGCGCAACGAGCACTCGCTTGGCACAGTGCAGTCGCCCATCGAGGAGGAGAACACCGATGCCGAGCAGCTGGAGGAGGAGCAGCAGCATCCGTTCGACGCCTCGCTCTCCCCTATACCAGCGCCCACTTCAGCTGAAGCTGTTTCAGGTAAGTTGGACCACAACTCGCTACTAGAGCATTTCCTGCTATTCGAGAGGCTCCTCTTAGGGGCTCACAATGCAAGTCTAGGCAAATGTGTGGGCTCAACTCGGAAGTAATCAATAAACAATCGATAAGTACACGTATGTGGAGGGCTGGGCATATAATATTAGCCATGTGCAGAATAGTTGTGCACTGAATGCGAGAATCGTTGTGGGATTCACTATCTGCAGTTGCCTAAAGCCAAAGGATCAATGAGCACACGTTGAATTGACAGCGGCAACTTACCAAATTGTCAGTCGTCATCGGCAACTACAAACAGTTTTGTGACGACACGAAAAGTAAATCAGTTCAAGTACAGGAACTCCTAGGGCAATTATGTCATGTGTCTGTCTGCCCAAAGAGTTGTATCGCATCGTTTTAATTAGAGGTTAATCCGCTGGCCTATTAAAAGCGCGTTATGTGAATGCGCAACAGGTAAACAATGTGTAGAAATTTGGCCCAAAAATACGTGCAGAGCACACGCAACTCGAACAATTACAGTCTGCCCCGTGAGTAAGGCACCCCAACTGTGGGGCCTATCAGTTATCGCTATCTACTCTGCTGGCTTGCAAAAGCTGATAAAGCAAACAGGCAGGCAGAGGCACTGCAAACACTTGACTACAAACGGCACAAGTACAGCGCAAGAAAAAGAGGTAAAAAGAGCGCAGCAGCAAGAGCAATGGCAAATAAAGAGCGCGCAACAAGTTAACGAAAGTGTGAAAAAAATGAAATACAAATTGGAAAAATAAAACTGAAATGAGTTTGCCTCATTACGGCAAGTGTGGAGAGGCTACCTGAGCGGGCCATGCGAGTGTATTCGTGAGTGCTTGTACTTGCTGCCAGAGAGAACGAGTGGGAGAGAGCGTGCAATTGACAGACTGTCTGAGTTTGGGTCTGGGTCTGTGGCTGGGTATCGTTGCGGTGCCTAGTTTAGTCATTTTTTAGTTACGCTTGCGTTTTGTCAACATCGCGAGAGCGCGCGCTATTCGCTACTCGTACTACTTTCGCGTTTGTCTTCTGGTTGACTTTTAACTATTATTTGCTTATAGCTATTAACGCCTGCTGACTACACACACACACACACGCGCGCACATTCGCGGACAGGCAGTCAAAACAATAGCTCAAGCAATAACAATCAAACCGAAAACTTCACATACCTTGACTTAGTCATAAGCAGTCAAAAAAACAAATCGACAAGCTGAAATTATTGTTGTACGTCATTTTGTTTATGAAGAGAGTAGAAATTTGCATTGCTTACGTGTTGTTGCGCTCGTTTCTTTTTTCTTCTTTATTGATTTTACTTTGGGCTGACGGTTGGCTGTCTGTTGTGCCATTGATTAGAGGCAGCCAGGCGACAGGCAGTTGCATGTTCTGCCATTGCGCATACGCAGCGTATGCCGTCGAGCCAAATTGAATTTCAAGTGCAAATAAGCAAGTTCTTGCAGCTCGCCTGCAAGGTCAACACCATATGCAAAGGCAAAAAACGCTGCCACTCAAGGTTGCCGCACATCCGAGCTGCTTCAGCTCGTTGTTGCACTTGCCACAGTGCCTTGTGGCGTTAGCAGCTTCCGCTATTTACATTTTGGCTGCAATGCATACGCAAAATGAGCTGCTTGCAAGTACACTTTCGCACGTTGTTTATATAGCAAAGACTTTCTTTATATTCCATATACGAGCAATATATATATATATAGTGTGTGTGTGTGCATATCCGGTTTCCTGGCACTGCTTTTGCCTACGTTTTTTGAGACTCGAGGCGGGCGTGTGTGCGTGTGTGTGTGACCAAAGCAGCAGCAGTACAATCAACATTTGCTCAGTACCTTTTTGCATTTCTTTGGCAAACAATGTGTTGCATTTGCTGCGCATTGCCATCAGCATTCATTGTAATATCTTAAAGCGACCTCAACTCTTCGAACCCTGACCCCGACTGGTGCCTCGCCAAGCAATGGTGGTCAATAAATAAACCGTTGATAAGCCCCAAGCAATGCAATTGATTTTGTGTATTGTATTGTTGATTGCACGCTGCGCCCTTATTGAATTTCAACACTCACTCACTCTCTCTCTGTGGCTCGGTGCGTGTTCGTTTGCTTTTGTTTGTGTGCTTGGTGTTTGTTGCTTTGTTTGCTCTCTGCTCTTTGCCAGCTGCCTGCCAGTTGTTGAATTATTACAAGCTATGGCCACGTTCTCGCTGCAGGCATCACTTGCATCACATCTCTTATGCTTCGCCAGCAATTTCAACTATTCTCGCATATTCAAGTTATTTCGTTTTTCATTCTGGCCATTAGTAAAAATACATATAGATATTTCCCAAAGTCTTAAACAATCAACAATCAGATTTGTCTTCGCCTTCTCGTGAACTTTGTCAGCCTTGAGTGTTCGCAACGCACCCAGACTCACCCCCCCCCGCAACCCGTTCGAACCTATTTGACGTTTCGCGAGCAGAACGGAAAGAAGAGAAATGCAATAAATGCCAGACTCAAGCGAGAAAAGCTGAAAAAGTGGCGCGCGGAAGGAGGCAGTGAAATAGAACTGTGAGATGGTTATGTCAAACGATTTTGCATTACATTTTACAGCGCGAAAATGTTGCAAATGCGCGAAATACTCGCAACTTGTCGTTGGCATGGCGGCGACAACTGGCGGCGGGGCGAGGAGAGGGCGAGATGGCTTAACGCCTGAATAGGCAGCATGACAACGAACAAGTGTTGCTCTTGTCGCCGGGCATGAGTGTTTAATGGGATTATAGTCGCACTTAGAGCGCCTTCCTCAATGCTCCCACCAACAGCATTCGATTCATAATTTAAATATTGCAATTGTGATTTCGTGGCCTTGTTTCTGCACACCTTCAAGCGCTCTACTCTCGCTTCATTCACAAACAGTTGTGAGTGCAGCAAGTGTAGCACTAAATTAAAGTCAAATGAGTGTATGATGTCATTCGTTAGCTTATCGGCCCTACACACGGCAGTCATGTTGTTTCTTCACAACTCAGTATCAATTTCAGTTGTCCGTTAACTCGATATAATTGATAAGCCAATGGCGTAGGGGCGGCTACGCGATATTACGCATACGACAGGTGGACCAAGGTCATTACTAGCGCTTGACTTTGTAATTGTAGTAACAGTACGAGCATGCCGTACGCTGCCCAAAATATGTATGGCGCAATGATTCAGTTTTCCAATCATGTGCGCTTATCGCGCGGCTCTCAATTTGTTTTACAGCGCGTCAGCTCGACCAACTTTGCCGCCGTCTCTCTCCGTCTCTGTCTCTGTTTGTGCCCCCTTGTTTCTGTTTTTATTTCTGTTTCGCTTTATCAATTTGGCTTTAGGCATTCCAACGTTTGCGCTGTGCTGCTGTCGTCGTACCTGTGCACGCCAGCTGATTAGATACGAGAGCGCAGCGCACCCCTTTTAGGCCTCTTGCAAAACAAGTGGATATTTGTGGCAACCTCTGTATCTATACTCATGCTCGCACTCTGTGGAATGTTCCTCGAATTTCTGTGCTTTTTGTTTGCCAACATAAAAATGTGATTCATTAATTGTTGCTGTTGCTGTTGTTGTGCCACAGTTAAGAACGACGCTCGACTGGTTATTGCGGATTTTGATAGCTTTTTACATTCGCAATTTGTCAAGCGGTTTCGGTCGTAGCCCACAACAGGACTGGCAATTTATCAACCACTCCGGCGGTTGCCTGTTGAGCCCTTTCAACGTGCCACGTGCGACGTCGCTCACCAGAGATGCATCGCACGTGTTTATCGATCCCATCGCGAGCTTTTTAAGTGCAATTAGTTCACTTGATCTTTAGCTAACGAATGAAATGCAAGCGTAATTAAAAGCGATTACTTTTGCGGTCATTGGCATTCGATACGAGTCGCTGGCCATTCAATTGACAGCCGAACGGAGAACTCAATACACTGCTGCGTGGCGAGACGGGCTTGGGTGCAGGGTCTGAGTGGCCGAGTCGAGTTGGCATAAAGTTTGTGACATGCGTCCATTAAATTTGCATAAAGAAAATGTTTTCTCAAGTTCGACTTGTCATAAAGAGAATATGTTAGTGGCCAGACAGCAACAAGGGAACAAGAATACACGCAAGAAGGGAGCTAGGGAACCAAACAGAACCCCTAACTCGGGCGTGTCTCAGTCTTTGACGACCAAGTCCAAGTGCAAGGCAATGACAGAGATGCTTGTTGGCCTGTCAATTGCTGGCCACAGGACATGCATGACAGCGCTGGACACAAAGCTGCTCTTCGCTCTGCTCTCTGCTCTCTGCTCTGTGCTGTGTGCTGTGTGAAATATGAGTTCAGCTGCTGGCGCTGGCCTCTGTCATGTTATCTACTACACACATCTCGCACTCCATGGCCTGGGCTGCGGCCCGGGCTCCTTCGAGCAGGTCATTTACATATAAATAACCCAAAAACCGAGTGGATGTGAAGCCATCGCATTGATTCGCAATTTGCCAGCCAGTCGCCAGTCGTTGTTGCATTCTTACTTAGTTCGACGAGATTCGAATGCCCTTGAGGGGGTGAACAGCGTCTTGTCTTCGACATTGAAAATGATGTTTGGTCGCTGTTGGTGTGTGTGTTTCGCCTTCAGTGTTTTTAATGAGTTTCCCGCAACATTTTATGGGTTGTGCCTCATTTTGTTGGTGCATTTAAATTTTAATATATTCGCATTTATGCCATTTATTTGCTGCACATTACTTTTACGCACTTCATCGAGTGTGTGCGCCAGAAATACTTTTACTTAACTACACTCGTTAAATTTGAAATGGCGCTTTGAGTGCTCGCTGCTCGGTGCTCGGTGGTGTAGGACGCCAGACGATTGCTCGGTGCGAGGCAAGGAGCTTTAAAGAATTATTGCTCGAATTATTTTTCTTAAACAGACATAAACTCGTCTTTAGGGTACGAGGTGGGGCTCTTCAAGGGAATCAATCGGTCGAAGGAGTTATAAATATTCGATACATATTTTCTGTCACCACAGTCCGCACAATTTTGCATTTGTTGCATACTTACAGGCGATTGCTGCACACACACACACACGCACACACACACTCAACACGTGCCCTGATACTTCGCTCTGCACGAGAGAAAATCTTATTTTGTTTTATGTCTTTTTGTTTGTCTTATTGTGTTGTTGCTTTCCTCGAAGCTCTTCTGAAAAAATGGCAAAAGATTTGTTCTGGCCTCGCCCCAATCCAATCTGTGTGTGCCTTTGTATGTGTGTGTGTGTGTGTGTGAGTGCACACGTGTATGTCGAGCATTTTATGGGCGCTTATAAAATGTTGTGAAATTGTTGGGCATTTTACACATTTCGCTCGACCCGATCCGACCCAAGAAGCCAGGCTCGTTCTTTTTTATTGCCTGATTATTTATCCGAGGCAATCTTTACGATTTAAATGAAAAGTTTTGCTCGGATAAATAATTGACATTGGCCGATGATAATAAAAATAATAAACATCACGCTCTGCCACACTCCAAATTGTAAGCTGCACACCAAAATATGTGTAAAATGCGCAGCATGGAATTGGAAATGAAAACGTCACTAAATCATTTATTATGTTATCAGCGGCAGTGCGGCCAAATGGCATGTTGCATACTTAAGTGCGCCGCAGTCGGACGCCCTAATTAATATGCGAATCGAGCAGCACAACAATTATAACTGAGACTCGCCTGTGTTTTGGGGCTGTCGGCGTCGGACGCGTTCCATTGACAGTCATTAAAAGCGAAACAAGTTTGTTAGAGTGCCGACGGATTTATTGAGTGCAAATCAGCAGCACAACACTGACAGCGAATTAACAATGGACAGTAGCCGAGGGACGGGAGGGGATGGCGACCGAAAAAGGCAACCTCAGCTCACCTGTACAAGCAGCTCGTGTAGCTCGTGGCAGGACGAGCGAGGCCTGCCTTTTTTGCGGCCGTTGACTGTGCCCCGGCTCGGTGCTCTTTATTTATTTAATTATTATTCAAAAGTAGCTTAAGGCTATTTCACTGATGGTAGCTGACGATGGGGGGATCTGGTCTATTGTGGTTACGGCACAAGGTCGTTGGCTTTATGGCCCGAAATGGCTTTATTTTCTATCCCTGCCTCCAGCCTCCTGCCTCCTGCTTTGGTATTGGTTCATTGGCTGCCGTTTATGGGATTCTGGCGAAACACAGCTGCGTCGCTCGCCCAACTTTTTTGGGGGGGGGCCATTAAATTTGCACACAAATTTTCATGTCATTAATATGTAATTTATGCAGCGCATAAATTTATTCCTCCCGGCAATCGAATTAAATGTATTGCCGCAAATCAGACCAATCAAAATTGTAATTTCTTTTCGCCGGACTTGTTAATTTCAACGTCGATACTGTTTTTATTGATATGCGATTTTCCATGCCGCTGCCTGCCCACCAATTGAGCGCATAGTGTGCCCAGTGTGTGTAGTCTTGCGTGTGTGCGGCGTAAGTGCAATGAAATAAAACGAATTATATGCCTGCATACAGAGTGCTTGCTGCCTTCGAGACTATGCCAAGGAGCGCATATTGAAAAGTGCATTCAAGTTGAAATTCATTGCGTTGCCGTTTGAGACAGCACAGCATGTTCAATGTGAAAATCAAAGTCAAGGAGGGCAACAACACGTTGCCCCGCAGCGGGCAGCGCAGCAACGCGCTGCTGATGGGCGGCGGCAGTGGACGCAACAGTCCTGCCACCGGCAGCCTGCGTAGCTCGCTGGCCAGCTCCAACGGCGGCTCGCTGCGCCGCAAGGACAAGCGTGTGCGCATCGTGACCAGCTACGATCCCGTCGATCGCGAGTACGAGCGCCAGCGTCAACAGCACTTTGGTAAAGACTTGCGTGGCCTTGTGGGGAGCATTCTGTTTACTGTTTACACTGAGCAAGCTGTTTAATCTGCTGTGCATTTGTTTGTCGCCCGCAGATAACATTGATGGCGTGACCGAGCTGCGCCTGGAGCAGTACGAGATACACATTGAGCGCACCTCAGCCGGCCTGGGGCTGAGCATAGCCGGCGGCAAGGGGTCCACGCCGTTCAAGGGCGACGACGACGGCATCTTCATATCACGCGTCACCGAGGCGGGCCCGGCCGACTTGGCCGGCCTCAAGGTGGGCGACAAGGTGCTCAAGGTGAACGGCATTGTGGTGGTCGATGCGGATCACTACCAGGCCGTGCAAGTGCTGAAGGCGTGCGGCGCAGTCCTGGTGCTGGTCGTGCAGCGCGAGGTCACCCGCCTCATCGGCCATCCCGTGTTCAGCGAGGACGGCAGCATCTCGCAGATCTCGGTGGAGACGCGTCCACTCGTCGCTGCCGAGTTGCCGCCTGCCGCTGTGCCACAAGAGCGCTACATTCCGCCACCCATTCAGATCGTGCCCGAGCAGCAACAACAACAACAACAGCAGCAGCAGCCGATCCAACAGCTGGCTGCGGCACAAAGCTATGCGCCAGCGCCCATATCGAATGGAATGCTGCTGCAGAATGGCAAGGTGAGTGTGAGAGAGGGTTTGATTGAGAGCAGCGTGTTGATTGATTTATGTTGTTCTCTGCGGTTCGCGGAACAGGACGCGGCGCCGCTGAGCTTTATTCAATTGCACACGACGCTGATACGGGACCAAATTGGCCAGGGACTGGGCTTCAGCATTGCCGGCGGCAAGGGCTCGCCGCCGTTTAAGGACGACTGCGATGGCATTTTCATATCGCGCATCACCGAGGGCGGCCTCGCCCATCGCGATGGCAAAATCATGGTCGGCGACCGTGTCATGGCGGTAAGTGAAGTGGCGCACGCTAATAGCATTTCATTGTATGCAGCGAGTGCGAGTGAACCACAACCAATCACCATCACGAACTCTTGCAGATTAACGGCAATGACATGACTGAGGCGCATCACGACGCCGCCGTTGCCTGCCTCACCGAGCCGCAGCGATTTGTGCGTCTCGTGCTGCAGCGCGAGTACCGCGGCCCCCTCGAGCCGCCGACCAGTCCGCGCAGTCCCGCCGTGCTCAACTCGCTGAGTCCCTCCGGATATCTGGCAAATCGACCAGGTTAGACATCGAGACACGCCTCACTGCGTCGCGCTCTTAACGTCGTTAACTCTCTCTCTGTTTGCCTCTCTCTCTCTCTCTCTCTCTCTCTCTGTTGTAGCCAACTTTAAGCGCTCTGTGGGCGACGTGAATGCCGCGGAGCAGCCTTACAAGTACAACACATTGGCCACCACGCCCACGGCGACCACGACAACTGGCGTCGCCTACGCCGGCAACAGCAACAATAACAATACGCTGCCCAACAGCAAGACAAACGGATTTGTCGCAGCTCCCGCTGCAGCGCCAGTTGCAGCTGCGTCGCATATTGACAAGTCCACGGGACAGCCGGTGCCGGCGCCAAGGCGCACCAACTCGGTGCCCTTGGGCGACGGCGACGGGCCGCTGAACGGCGCTGCATCCACCAGCAGCGGCGACTCGGGCGAGGCACAGGTAAGATATGCGGCAAGCACTTGCTTTTCTCTGCTGTAGTTGTTGTGTTTTAGTCCCCTAGTCTTAGCTACCTGTTTAGTTGTCTGCACATCATTTTAATGTTGCTCATAAGCTCGCCCGTTCGTTCGTTCGTTCGTTCGTTCGTTAATCATGCTCTCAGGCTAGTCTTAAGTAACCTGCCCAGGCCCCAAATCCGTCACACTAAAACCCAAAACCAAAATCGAAACAGCTTGCGCGACAGTTGTCGTCCCCAGCGAGATGAAGGCGCCTGACGATGCCCGAGGTAAGTTCGAACTGACGCGCAAGTTGGCCAACCGAGAAAGAGGGAGATTCAAGCAAATTGTTGTTGGTACACACATAAACACTCTTCCTCTACAATTACCGAAAACAACAAATCAATCCACACACATATATTTTATCTAATTGTGCTAATACATACTGTATCTGCGAGACTCTCAACCCATAACCTTAGCTCTTAGACTACACACACACACACACACATACATATATATACATATTATCTATTATAAAGTACATATATCGAATTTTGTTTGTGTTTGTTTTGCATGTGCTCTGTGCGCGTTTATCCTGTTACTTTCTCTTGGTACTCGTATCACTTACATACTGACACGTATATTTACCAATATAGTATGTACGCGATTCCCCCCGCAACGCCCCCCTCAACATTGATAACTATGCACAAGCAGTTTGTGTTCGTGTTGCGTCCTTGGCTTACATACTCGTTCGATAAATGCACAGCGAATGAGGCACAGGGCTAGTTATAGAGCTGTACATAATAAAGCTGAACCACATACTCTCATATACATGCATACATATTCGTAACTATCAATATACTATAAATATAATATACTTAGTTAGGCAGCTTAGCTTAGCGTCTAGCATTTAGTTGCTAAGACTGAAATACCACAAACTCCTAAACTGTGTAACGAAATTTACAAAAACCAAACATATTTTTGTTTCTTTTTCTACAAAACCAAATGTTGCTTTAAAATTGATCTTTCTGCCACAAACCAATTGAAATTGAATCGAAAAAATACGAAAACCGCAAAACAAACTTGTCCAAATCAATATAAAAAACCCCAATCAACCAAAACACCACCAACCAACCAAACAACGAACTACTACTGTCAACGACGAGCAGCCCTCATCGTTGCGACCACTGACCAGCGATGATTTTCAGGCGATGATTCCAGCACACTTTCTCAGCGGCGGCAGTCAGCACCAGGTGCACGTGGCACGGCCCAATGAGGTGGGCGTGAGTGCCGTAACGGTGAATGTGAACAAGCCGCAGCCCGACCTGCCCATGTTCCCAGCGGCGCCCACCGAATTGGGTCGCGTCACCGAGACCATCACGAAGTCCACCTTCACGGAAACCGTAATGACGCGCATCACCGACAATCAGCTGGCGGAGCCATTGATCAGTGAGGTGACTATCACAACATCACGCATACACTAAAAGCAAAAACCAAAAAAAAAACAACCAAATATGTAAACCAAATGCTGTGTGTGTATAAAGTGGCTCTCCGATCTCTGCTCGCCGAGAGTGGGAGCGTAGGTCGCCTCTCTCCTGTTTCCTATGCCAGATGCGGCTCACATGCCAATGCACAGCCACACACCATACACACCCCTCACACACACACACACACCTACAACTACACACCCACACATAAACCCTATACACCACAAAATATACAATTGTAATTGGCTATTTCTATTGTTGGCCCTCATCTTATTTGTTCTTGTTAGCCTTTAAGCACCTACATACACATGCATATCTACTTTTTGATTTATTGTAAATAAAATGATTGTGCGATTCAATTAGAGCACGCCTAATGCCCTTGTCCCGAGGCATTGAAGTGAAATCTGTTAAGCATTATGCAAAACACGCACATTGACATTGACATTGGAAACTAATTGACAAGTAGCTAGCCACAGTTGTTGTAATCGGTTTACGGACTCGGAAGGACCTCCATATTAATCTATTAATAATGTTAGCGTTAAGATAAGTACAACCGGTAAAAGGTGCATGCCACAGTTTATAAGTTAAATCCAACTAAAATTAAAATCGAGTGTCAGATTTAATGTTGCAAAGCCAATCAATTGACTTTACTAACCAACTAAGAACCAACTATACCCCATCGTATTTATATGCATTTAAGTAATAAAATGTAATGAATTGGAGAGAGTATTTTATATTAATTTCATTGTTCGTTTAAGTGCTTTAGAGTTGTAATCGCATTCGGCTTTGGTCTCCATTCCGGGCAACACTTGAGCGGGGCTTCACTCCTTTTGAGCTACACGAATCCAAATCCCAAATCCCTGCCGAAAATGTGTCCAGTTTGCACATGAATAAATAAATCAACAAACTGATTGTAAATTCTCGCACAGATGTGAGCCGCCTGCTAACTAAAGGTCAGCTAAATAATGCATAATGAAAAAAGCATTTATTGTAAAGTTTTCGCCACGCCCACAATAGCATGTGCAGTGTGTGTGCCAACGACAGTCCCCAAAACAAACTTATGAGCTTGATCCCCCCCCTCCCCTTCGCTTTTTCTTTGTCTGTTCGTCCGAGTGTCTGTCTGTCTGTCTGGCTGCCAACTGCGGCAAAGCAGAGCAAAGTTGTGTTTGAATTGCAAATAAAATATTTAATTGTTTTTAATTCCACTTGTTGGAATTTTGTCATACACTTTGAGAGTCCGTCCGAGAGTCTGGCAAGCCTTGCAGGCATTTGACTAACAGCATCGATTGCAGCCTCGTCGTTGTCGCACAAGAATTCAATTTATTTTAGTGAAAAGTTTGTCAAAGTCATACGGCTACAACTGTATATCTTCGTCGTCTGCTCGGCTAATGAATGTAAAACTTATATTATACTTTGACATTTTAATATCAGACTTACACACTGTGTGTGTGTGCGGACGAGAAGAAGTTGTGCGTTAAGCCGCAGGCAGCTCAAAGCATTTGTTGTGTGCCAAACACACACACGTACACACACCTGATTGTTTTCTTAAATTGGAGCGTAGCCGCAAACTGTTGAGCTTTTGTCAGGATGGCCAATTATATTATTAACTTTATGCATGTTATTTTATTCATTATACCGTATTTTAAGTTATTCAATATGCATATTTGCAATTATATTTACTATGTTATTTATGAACTCCTAACTGGTGTTTGTGGTTGTTGTTATTTTTTTTGGCACGGGATATTTGATATTAATTGCATGGCTTTTACTTAGTCACTAACTTATGTTCAACCTTCTTTTTGTTCGTCCTTGTCTTTGTGTCTCTTCCCCGGTCTCTTCCAAAGTTATTCGAAATTTGTTCATGTAAATATCACCAACAATTTTGCACACACTCGCACTCATATATATATATATTGAACAGGGCACCCACTTGCTCCATAAGCACCCATCATTCAGAGCTTTTCAATTTCAACTTCAATTGTACACAGCAAATGATTAGTAGTAGTAGTACGTTGTTTAGCTAGGCTTACTCGCCTGACTGGAGCACCAACTAAATGCCTCTTCTGTTGTCTCCATAGGAAGTGGTGCTGCCCAAGAACCAAGGCTCTCTCGGCTTCAGCATCATCGGCGGCACGGATCATTCCTGTGTGCCCTTCGGTACACGCGAGCCCGGTATTTTCATTTCACATGTAAGTTGCACGACCAATTGCGGCTATTGCGGGCAAATAAAGTTTCCAAATGGAAGCCACAACTTGTGCATGCAAATGAGCTGCACAATTAGCTCGTAATGCAGTCAGCCTCATTATGCGCAAATTAGCAAAACGCCAACTTTTGACACCTGACTAACACAGCCTTCATTTAACGCAGATTGTGCCGGGCGGCATTGCCTCCAAATGTGGCAAGCTGCGCATGGGCGATCGCATACTGAAAGTGAACGAGGCGGACGTATCAAAGGCCACACACCAGGATGCTGTGCTCGAACTGTTGAAGCCTGGCGATGAGATCAAGCTCACCATACAACACGATCCTCTGCCCCCTGGCTTTCAGGTAAGCTCAGCTGGGATTAGTCTTTAATTTGGCTTTATGTTTGTGACTTTTTGCCACTTATTAGTTTCGCAATATTTGCTACTTATTTAGTCTTCAGTTTTTTTGTAAATATAAAATACTTTTAATGCTTTGGGTGAACACCAAAAACCTATTTAAACTTCTCTTTCCTCTATGCTCTATGAATGCTTAAAAACATTTACGACGCAAAGCACATAGAAGTAGTTTATGTAGTAACGGAGGTAAGATTCAATCAATCCTTTACACCCACACAATTGGTACCGCTAAACTTCGTGTATGTTTTTGTAGTAACCACACCCAAAATCTCCAGTAAAAGGATATATCAAGGACATTGGGTCTGGTTACTTTGATTTTATTACTTTTTTGATAGAGCAATTATTGTTAGAAGCTTTTAAAAGTAAAGTCGATATACATTTTTAGTACAAAACGCTGATTAGTACTACTGACACAATATTTTTGTAATAATGATTAAACTATAAATAATAATCAAAGTATTTTTAGAGGCTGAGCAACAAAGTGATAAGATTAAATGCCGTGGCTGCAATGTCATCAATGGCAAAGTATTGCGCACTATAAAAAGCAATGTTTATTGTGAACAAAAGCAATTTGTTTATTGTAGACTGTTCTTAACAAAAAAGATATTTAATTTTGCTGATGGCCGTCTTTATTGTTCAAAGTATTTCTTCTAAAGCCTTTGCACTGCTTCGCACAGCGCGATTATCATCTGAATTGCTTTGTCTTAGACTCTGCTCTTGTTTATAATTGTCGAGCACTTAAGCGAAGCCATTGCTAATTTCTATGTCTTGTTCTTTGTTACCGTTACCGTTATCGTTACCGTTGCCGTTGTTGCTGCTGTTGTTATGGCAAATCACAGGAAATTCTGCTGGCCAAGGCAGAGGGCGAGCGCCTGGGCATGCACATCAAGGGCGGCCTGAATGGACAGCGCGGTAATCCGGTGGATCCATCTGACGAGGGCGTTTTCGTGTCCAAAATTAACTCGGTCGGCGCTGCGCGACGCGATGGAAGGCTTAAGGTACGAATGGGGAATGGGGCTGGGGACAAATTGAACTGAACTGAACTGAACTTTTGTGTGACCGCAGGTGGGCATGCGTCTGCTGGAGGTGAACGGCCACTCGCTGTTGGGCGCCTCGCATCAAGATGCGGTCAACGTGCTGCGCAACGCTGGCAATGAGATTCAATTGGTCGTGTGCAAGGGCTACGACAAATCCAGTTTAATGCATTCCATTGGCCAGGCTGGCGGCATGAGCACCGGCTTTAATTCGTCTGCATCCTGCAGCGGCGGCAGTCGTCAAGGTGAGTAATCAAGATGCTCACTCGAAGAAGCCCACGAGATTCTATTGAATTGCCCTGTTGCAGGCTCGCGTGCTTCGGAGACGGGCTCCGAACTGAGTCACAGCCACAGCGTATCCAGTCTGGATCCCGATGAGGAGGAGCGCCTTCGGCAGGTGAGTGCAAATAAGTTGAAAATAAGTTTTGCGGCTCGACTGACATGACTCGCACTGCTGCTGTGCAGGACTTTGATGTGTTTGCCACCCAGCAGCCGGCCGATACAGCCGGCACTCCTGAACCCACCAGCCAGACAGGCTTGGCTGCCGCGGCTGCCCTGGTGCATGGCTCGCCGTCGTCGCCCATACCCACCACACCGACACCGACACCGCCCGTTGCGTGCCCTGATTTAGCGCAGCCAGACACCGTTGCCGCACAGACCGTGGCGCTCATTCACGCCGAACAGACACCGCAACAGCAACAGCAGCAGACGCAGGTGGCAACGATTGGACAGGAGAAGAGCACACAGGAGAAGGTTAGTCAATGTCCTTGGCCTTTAGCGGCTGGCCAGAGCGTACTCTAATGCCGTTGTTCTCTTCTTCACTTGGCGTGTTCGATCCAAATTAGGTGCTGGAAATTGTGCGCGCCGCGGATGCTTTCACCACAGTGCCACCGAAATCGCCGTCAGAGCACCATGAGCAGGACAAGATACAAAAGACAACGACGGTTGTTATATCGAAGCACACGCTCGATACCAATCCTACCACACCCACAACGCCAGCAGCTCTGCCGATTGGTGCGGCGCCACCACCAGAGTCAGCGACCGCTGCACAGACTCAGACACAACAACAACAACAACAACCACAACAGCAACAACAACAGCAGCAGCAGAATCAGCAGGTATGTAACTGAACGCACGTCTTTGTCCAACTTTCCGTGTACTGTGTCTCTATCTCTCTCTCTCTGGCTGTGTGTGTGTACGTTACCTTTGTTTAACGTCGTCTCTAAGCGTGTGTATGTCCTTTGATTTTACTTAACATACATACAAGCACACACATGCATCAGTGCGATTGACTGTTGCGCATCCAACAAACCCCCCAAATCCCTCACAATATTCAAAAACCTTCACTCGTTTTGGTTTTGTTTGTGTGTGTATTATTTATTTATGTTTTTTTATACATTTTTTGTTGCTTGTTTTCTTCAATAACTCCACTAACGTCTGGCTTCCAAGCTACGTGTCTTGCGTGTGTGTGCGTGTTTCTTTCTATACTTGTACTCGTGTTCGTGTATATATGTATCTGTATGTGTTACTTTGCCTGCTCGTGTTCACATTTTATAAAATTTATTCATCTGATTCAATTCATATGCGCCGCCAACATTTGCCACATATCACAAACTTATATCTTAAATGTACTCGCAACCCTCCATCCACCACAAATTCATATTCGCATCACAAAAACTTCGTTTCCCCTTGCGGCTGCCCATCATTTGTTGCGCCTGTTTGCTGCTTTAAGTGTGTGTTCTTCTTTCATCTTCATAACTCAGGCCACAGAGCTAAAAGAAAGAAAAGGGAACGAACTCGTTCAATAATTCATTAATTACTTCTGAGAACAGTATCCAAATTTCGGCGAAGCCTGTAAAGTTTCAAACGTTGATTAAGTACAAAGTAATATTGCAAAAGGCATTTAAGGCCTACATACATATAAAATAACTCATCATCAATATTGTTGCTCAATGCAGCAACACTATTTCGATTTGATTGTGTATTTGGAAATCGGTTTCAGAAGTAATCGAAAATAAAACTGAAGGTCGTTTGCAATTGATTCGTTTGGAATTTTCAATCTTATCGGTTGCAATCAAGCATTATTTTGTTATCAAAATTCATTCTATGCATACTGTGTTGTATAACCAAGTTTCAGTTGCATTTTCATCACTGCATTGCATTTATGTTTTTGGCAGGGCTGGGCAAAGATAGAAGAGGCAGGGAAGCTTTAGTTAAACACTGCTTAGCATGGGGTCGTATAAGCCATAAGTTGTAGTATCCTAAATGCATGCATTGAGCCTTGGCTCCTTTGAGCGAAGTGTAGAGCAAAAGGAATGAGAACTTTGCTCACCTGATTCAGATTCACATTTATTGAAATGACAGCAGGCGATTTATTATTTATTAGCATATTCGTATGGGCTGCTTCCGTTCTGCTTGCGCTCATTGTTGTTGTGTTCTTATTGTTATTGCTGTTGCCGTTGTTGTTGTTGTTTTTATCTTATTTGTGCTACTTACATATTATATCAATTTCTGTTTGCGCCTTTATTCTTACCTTTTGGATGGCTGGTTGGCAGTTTCAGTTCAGTTCAGTTCTGTTTCTGTTTCTGTTCCTGCTGCTTGAGCGGCATTGTTACAGTGTATGATTGTTGTGTTGCCCTTGTTGCTGTTCCTCTCACTGTTATTGTTATTGTTGCCGTCGGTGTATTGTTGTTGCTCGATGTTGCTTACCTTTAAAGCTGGTAGCATTTGAATTTGCATTGACAGCAACAGGAAAAGAGAAAAGAAATACACAAATATGCATAGATGTAAATATTCTTTTATATACATATACCTCTATATATATATATATACATGCATATATATATACAATATATGTATAAGTATAAGTAATTCAAAAACTGCTGAAAGGAATTTCCATTAAAATGTTTCTCTTATCTTCTTCTCGTTCTTCCTTTTTATTGCTCTCAATGACGTGCGCGCCGCCGTTCGCCGCTTCTCACCATATTGTTTTCCTTTTTTTTCTCTCTCTTTCTTTCAAAAATATATGCTTTATTTATTTTCTCCCATTTATTATAATTTCTCTGCTCGTTTTGCCATTTTGCGTAGATTTCATTGCAGCGTATTTCTTAACAAGCGGATGTTTCCCACTATAAGACTGAGTATTTAGTTTAATATACAGGAAAAGAAAGAAATCGAGTATAACTGAGAGATGAAAAACAAAGCACAGAACCAGAACAAGATGATATATGATAATACTGTAGACAACAAACAGCATGGCATAGTTCTCCTTTCTCTAAGATGCTATTTACTACTACTACTACTACTACAACTAAGCCTAGTCGTGTTCAAAGGGCAAAGAGTTACTAACTTATGAATACACAAACTTGAAGACGAGAGGCAATACACCTAATACTAAGTCTATCTCTTGAGTCAGCTAAATGGTTTCAGTGCCCCTCACCGACTAGCTCTTTACAGTCAGTGCAATGCGAACAAAGCACCTCAAGCTCAAAGTCCCTCCTGTTATTTAAGATGAGATGAGAACCCATCTAACTACGTGTATATGTGCCGCCATATTCAGTATTCACAGACATACACACACTCACTCAGACGTGTGCAGTATGTGTATTGTTGTCCTTCGATGTTTATATATATAGAGAGTCGTATGTCTATTATGTATATTATTGCTAAATGTGTAACACTGAAAAGGTCCAAATACGCAACTAAATAATACTCATAGATGAATATCGTATGAACTCTTTTACCACATAAGTCCGAAACGGTCGAAAACCAAATCTGTTATATGTACAACAAACACTTGAATGTTAATCAAAACTAGGAAATCGGAAGGAAACCTTATGTTTGTTGTAACTGCTGTTAGTTCGACACTTGATTGTTATCGTTTCACTCGTTATCGTTATCGTTTTCCGTTTTCTCTTCTGTTCGTTGTTCGACACCACAAATATTTTATATACGCCTAGGTAAATGGAATATCGAGTGTGCATTTTTGATGTCAATAAATTAACTCTAAATGTTATTATCTTAACTGCGAACAAATGCAACAAGTTCGTTTTTTTTCGCCAAACAAAGCGGATGCGATCCCATTTTCCAGATAGACAACTTTGATGAACGGGGGGAGGCGACAAGCCAATGCCAGTTAGACACATCTGCAATGTCATCGTTTTGTTTCCCATAAACATATATATATAAATACATCTATTATTTGTTCATTGTCCGTTGTTCCCGCATTGTTTTTATTGTATTTTGTCGATTGTCTTCGTTTTTGTTGCGGTTCCGCTCGCTGTACACTCGGTGTATTCGTCGTGACCGTCGATGTACGTTGTACAGCTCATGCCACCCATCAAGCAAATTGGCCAGAACAACGCAAATGCACCTCATCATCAGTCAGCGACATTGGTAATTGGCTAACCGAAAAAGCAAGTGGCCGGCGTGACCCGAACGTCGTAAGGAAAAGCAAAACAAAAGAAAACGAAGCGATAAAGAAAACAAAAAACAGAAACAATCTCATGCTAGAGCACCAGAAACCATCCAAGCACAACCATCAACAATACATTGAACTCAGATCTCAACAGTCTCACACAATCGCACTCAATTAACGTCGCACATTGCAATTTGTGTTCCATGCTTTGTGTGTGTGTGTGTGTGTAAAGCAGTTGCTGCTGCACAACAAACCAAAAGCAACCACAAACAACAAGTAAACAAAGCAAACGAAAACTAAATGAAAACCCCCACAAACATCCGAAATCCTATAGCAGCGCGGCACGCAGACGCCCGAACGTGTTGCGCCTGGGGCTCGCTACTCCTACCAGCAGATGCTCGAGTACCAGGAGGAGCAGAAGCAACAAGGCCCCAAAGCGGCGACCACCGCGCCCAAGAAGGCCGAGCCCGTCTACATCATCGATGACGACGACGACGAGGACGACGATGAAATCGACGCCGTTGTTGAGGTGGACGAAGAGGTCGAGTCCTCACCTCCGCTCGACTTGCAATCGCCGCCCTCGTACGCGGACACCGACTCCGACTGCTTTGACCGTCCACCACGTGGTCGCTACACCAGCGACTCGGAGAGCGACTGCCGTCCATACAAACCGTCCCGCTCGGGACGCAGCACGCCCGAGTATGCGGGCGGACATCGCAAGTCCGTGAGCTTCGATCTGAGCGGCGACGAGCGGTCCAAGTCCGACTACGAACGTTCGCGTTCCCGCACGCCAGATCGCTACACGCGTGCCTACGACTCGGAGCAGGACACGCGCGCCACGTCCGGCAGCCGCATGCCGCGCAAAGGAATTCTGCGCGCCACCAGCCCCAGTTCGTCGACCAGCTCGACGCTGGAGCGGCGTCCCGAGAAGCTCGCACCCATTGTGCCGACTGTGGCGCGCATACGTGAAGTGGAGTCGCCGCAGCTGCAGCGCGTCTCGCGTGCCACGTCGCCAGATAGGCCAGGTGGCGAGCTGGAGCGTGAGAATCCGTTCCGTGCGGCGGGAGGCGAGGACGACGACGAGTATACGCAGATTGCCAAGGCCATCAATAGGTCGCCACGTTCGCCGCGCGACCAGTTCTTCTTCGGCGCGTCACGTTCCAACGAGGACTTGCTGGAGCAGTCACATTCCAGCGGTCGCAGCACGCCCAGCACCGTCATCTCGAAGTCCACGGAGAATTTGACGGGCACGCGACCCAAAGTGCCGCCGCCCACGCTGCCCAAGCCGAAGCTCAAGAAGGCCGATCTGGTGCGCAACGTGGCGCTCGAGACGTTCCAGGCCAGCGACGTGGGCCAGGGCGACTTTGCGGTCTTCGAGCACGACGCCAGCACCAACACCATACACCAGGTGGCCAAGTTGCCGGTGCGCGTGACCGGCCGCCCAACGCGCCCCCGCGACAGTCCGCCCCCGCCGCCCGTCAACTACGCCACGCTGCCCAAGTCGCCGCTGTCGCTGTCGCAGGCCACGGCTGTGGTCGAGGAGTCGCTGTACATGGAGGCGCTGCCGCCGGCCCAGCGCCGGCCGCACGAGTTTGTGCACGAGAACTCGCCGGACAACATACTGGTGACGGCCGAGCAGCATCGCGACTTTCTGCTGCGCGAGAACGAGATGCGCAACCAGCTGCGCGCTCCCTACGAGCCAGCGCCGCCGATTCCGATAGCGGGCAGCGGGAGCAACAACTTTGCGGTAAACAACCCCTTTCTAGATTGTTGCGACACTGACATCGACAGCCTGCCACTGCCTCCCCCGCCCACAACACCCTCGCCACCCACACCACCCACACCCACGCCCACAACACCGGCAATCCACACACAGCTAGCAAGAGCAGCCACATCAATACTAATCGGCGACAACACCCGAACACCCGCCCAGCTCTCACGTCATTTGCATGAGTCGTCGCCTAACCGAGTAACCGCAGTCGCCACTAACGCCACATCAACATCTTATTCTCCCACTGCCACTGCTAACTATCTGATGGATGCCGCACAGCAGCAGCCGCAGCAGCAGTCGCCGCTGCTCTTGGGTCCAGCGTCGCCGGCTCAAATCTTTCCCACGGCCCAAATACTGCCCGTGCAATACGCCAGCCTGCCGCAGCCGCAGCAGCCCAATAAACTGACACTGGGCGGCGCGGCGGCGACGGCGCCGTCGTCGCAGGCGACGCAGCCCATTTTCAACCTGGTGCTGCTGCCGGGCGATCAGCGCCAGGTGGTGGGCAGTGCAGCGGGTCCGCTTTATCTGCAGGCATCGCCAGTGCAGCTAACGGTGAGTGAAACGCCCACGAGTAGTAGGCTCACAACGTCGACTTCGCCTTCGCCTTCGCCATTGCTATCGTCATCGCTATTGCCATCGTCGTCTTTGACCTCGCCGCCGACGCCGTCGTATGCGGCGATGAAATTTCCAACGTTCTCGGAGATTGTGGTCAGTCCCGACTCAAATAGTAATTACCAGAACATGACTACGACGCGCGCCGTTGACATATCGAATTCTTCGCTCGGCACCAGCAGCTCCTTCTCGATAAACTCCTCGAGCTCGTCGCTGCGCGCCAAGCCGACCGCAGCTGCGGTCAGCTACTATGAGACGGCCGAGGAGATCTATTCGACCATTGAGGAGGAGGCCATCTACAGCAATACCGCCTTCTTCGATTCGCGTCGCAGCAGCGACACCTCGCTCAACTGCCGCACCTCCAAGTCGCCCACGCCGCCACCCCTGCCCCCCAAGCGACCCCTGAAGCCCAGCAAGCTGCGCACTGCTCCGCTGCCCCCGGTGGCCCAGAAGCCGGCGCACGGTCTGCGTGGCCTGGCCAATTTCAAGTTGCGCTCCCAGTCGCAGCCACAGCTGTTGGCCCAGTCGCCGTCATTGCATCCACAGCCGCCGCTGCCGCAGACTCCCACCACGCCCAGTGGCAAGGAGACGACGGTGTAGCGCGACGCCGAGCTTGCCACTTAACCACCATCGACCTGGTCCCACACTTGAGTTGTGCAGCCTTCCGTTGCCCGTTGCCCGTTGAGTGCTGATTGTCCCGCCTGTTGCCTGTTCTGGGTCAAGTTGGCAAGCTGAAAGCCGCTCGACAGTCGCCAATGTGCACTTTGCGAGGCCCAGTCTAGCGTTGGCTTATGCATTTTAATTAAAGTCCAACACCTCTTTACCCATCAATTAAAAGAGCAACAGTAATTTGGTCGGGGCCAGGTCTGTAGTTTTATTTGAATGTTTTTGTTTGATTGATTGGACAGTGGGCACGAGCTGAACAGTGGGCAAACACTGCCGCTGCTTGTCTGTGCCCGTCTACCTGCCACATCTGTCTTGCTAATTAGATGCAACTTTTTTGTTGACTTTGCCAACCAACCACCCAACCAACCACCACACACAAATTGCTGCTGAAATTGAGCAGGCGGAGCACTTCACCCTCACTTGCTATCTACCTCTGTGGCCCCGTCTTTTGCTCAGCTTGGTCGACTCTAATTTGACGTTGATTGAAACAGTTGGCTGCTGCTCGCAGCGTTGCAGTTTTAGCCCCGCCCGCCTGTCGATTCATTTGATTTTTTTGCTCCTTTGCGCAAGGCCAAGCGTGTGAAAACGTGAAACAACGAGAAAATTGAAGTAACGAAGAGCACACATACAAACACAAACACACCCACACCCACTTATGCGAAATACAATTACAAATAGAATTCCGAAAACTACAAATGCAATTTTACCATTTATATAGTTAATTTTGTCAGTAGCAGCATTAAGTTGATTTTAACTAGTAATTTATTTTCGACTAACAAAACGACGAAACAAGTTGAATATTTTTACGTTTACCATAAATAAAAATTCCGTAATTCGATATCTTGATAATTGGATTTTTCATTTCGTTCAGTTCCACCACCACCCACACCTCTCTCCCACATTAATAATTGAGGCACATTTGCTGGCGAATGACCTTGAACGAGTGGAGCACTCGCTTAGCCGTGCTCCATCGTGCGCCGTGTCTGCCACACTCGCTGGCAACTGGCGCTGCACTGATTTGGGTCTATTTGCCACAACGCATTCGCGAGTTCTCGCAACCATCTCGCAATCTTATCTTATCTGGGGACACTGTTAATTGCCCGCGATAAGTGAGTGTATCTGTTTGCTGTTTCTTCGATAGCAAAAGGGAAATCACACCAATACACTAACCCCACTAACAACACGTACACGAGACCCGTCTATAAAAATATCACACATACGCAGTGGTGTATCGGCTTGAATTATTCAATGGCTTATTGGCTTTTAATGCGCTGACCAGAACTGCTTGAACCGGTTGCACTCTGTGTGTAGTAGCTGCAGCAGAGACGGTTGCCTGCCGTTTGGCCAATGGCCACATTCTCAACACTTTCATGGCTCAATAAATTTCTATTAGCCGGGCTACTCGAGAGCTGGCAAAAAGGGCAAAATAAGAATGTAAAGGACCTGGCTGTTTGCCTCAACTCAACTCAACGTTTCGAGTATTGAGTTTAATTGAAAATCGAAAAATCCGATACGAAATTAATTTCTTTGCTAAAAATACAGCTCAGCTCAGTTGGACTCGGTCTCTGGCTCTGGCTTTGGCTCCGACTGGACTCCTGGCTGCTCTGATGTGTAACAACATACTTGACTTCCCTCTCGCTCCCTCACTCTCCGGCTATCTCGCCCGCTTTGTTTGCAGGGTGAAGGGGATTTTGCTGATATCGCTTTACCATGATGCTCTTGTCCTTAGCTGGCTGCTAGCGTTCGCCTCTTTTATTTATGAGCCTGGCCTTCTGTGTTGGCCATTGTGGCTCTGTTGTTGCACTCGCATCTCTAGTTGCCATACGAGCCGAAGGATAAGGTTGCAATTTGTGCAGTTTAACGCTGGCTTTTGCTCTTGCTCTTTCCACTGTCGTTTAATGACTTTGTCGTCGTCGTCGTCGACGTCGACGACATCGTCGCTGCTGCGAGCAGCGAGCCCTTCAGGCCAGCGCCTAACACTGCCCCACCCATGCTCCTGGCATTGGCCTTCTCATGTTGCCTAAAACGAAGAAATTGCATGAAAGCATAAAACCGACAGTACATGAGTTTGGATGATAAATGGCCTGACCCGGTCCTGTTCCATGCCCACTCGCCGTCGTTCCCTCTGTGTCGCTCTTCGTTCACCGCCGCAACTGTAATTTGCGTCCCCTCGCCCGTAAATTATATGTCCTGTGGCAAAAACAATGCCAGCACAACGAACTGTTGTTGCCCACTTTATGACGGAAGCGGCGGTTGCATCGCCTCCATCAAGAACCACCAACTGCTCCCCACATCTCGCCTCCTGCGGCTGCTGCCCTTGCCAGCTGACAAACTAATGCCCCTCCATCGTACCATGTGCTTTTTAATAAACTTGTGCAGTGCCATCAATTTTGTTTATGGCCGTTTGGATTTCTTTGACTTTGACTTTGAAAATTGCAGTTTTTCCACTCGTTTAATTGAAAACAGTAGACCGTCAAACTCGAGTCAGCGGCAGCTGGCAGCTTTTCATAAACTTTTCTCGTTCTCTATTATTTTTCTTTTCATTTGTTTACTATATTAACCTTTATCACTTTTCATGTTATGGGTTCAGTTTATTTTCTGTTTGTTTACTCGCTAACAATTGGCTTTGCATTTTCCAGTTATCACCTTCAGGAGAGAATGTGACGTCAACAGCAACAGCAACAGCAACAAAAGTGCCTAAATCGGTATCCGATAAAAAACGTTTCTTTGAGTCCGCCATGGAGGATCAACACAAGCCCACACAAAAGACAGGTGAGTTGTTCACTTCAATTATGTCATCAATTATTAAAAGATACGCGTAATGATGATGATAAATATAGCATGTATAATGGTAGCTATCGAATGTTAACGTGGGAGGCAGTCATTAAATTTCAAAAGCCACCAATCAAGCGTAATTTAAGAATCCGATTGAATTTTACAGCAAAATATTGCTCTTGTTAACGAGTTGTAATTAATTTTTAAATTCACATAATATAGTGGATATTTGATAGTTGACCTTTCGTGTTGATAATAACGCCATGCTTGCTAAATAGCGCAGTGAAATTAAAGCCATATATTTCAAGCTGAGCTGGACACGTAGCTGTGTGCTGTGCGAGTTGTTTCTTCTGTCTTGTGCCGGGAATCTTTATCAGGCTTTTGCTCAGTGGTTTGCGTAATTAGAAAATGAAGCGTTCCACGCTTTTGATGCTGCCAGGTCGCAGTTCGCGTCGGCATTTGCATGACAAAGCCTGGAGACGATGGCAGAGCTGAATTGACTGTGATTGGGTTGGGTGGCCTGCAGTTGAAGTACCAGGACTGCAGTCGGGGATTAAAGTTAACTGGGATGGCGATGTTCGGCGCAAAGCAGCAGCATGCTATATATTTAATTCATTTATTTGCACGGCTTTGTGTGGCACAAGACGTTGGCTGGGCATTTAAATGTGTTGTGCTGGCTTATGTCTAATGTGAATGCTTTTGCTTTTTATTTCGCCAATCTGTTAGAGAAAGTTTTTTCATTCCTGTCAAAGGATGAAGTCGAAAAGTTGCGCCAGGAGGAGGAGAAGAAAATTGCAACATTGCGTCGTGATAAGAAATCCAGATTATTGGATGCCGCCAATGACAACATTGACAAGGACGATGCCAGGCAACATGATAACGCTGACAACAGCAATAGCAGCGGTAATGACGACGACGACGACAATGATGATGATGACAACGATGGCGGCGATAATGATGATGAGGATAACGAGCTGACCGGTCGCAAGGATGTCGTTGATAATGTTGTGCTGGCGCAGTTCGATGATGCGGAGGACATTAGGTGAGTCTTTGATGATGACGAAAGTCTTATTGGATTATTGGTGCTTGCTCTCTTTTTTGCATTTTATGTTACATTTCAATGCACAGACACGTTCGCAATCGGTCATCCCACTGTACGATTATGATAATCAGTAGACCACACACCCACTCACACACACACACGCACACGACTACACAGAATTTAGTCACTTTTAACGGTGTTTGTGCATTTACTTTATCCATTTGCCGCATCTTAAGTCTTAGGTTTCATTGGTAAAGTTTCTTCTGCTGCCTTTTGGTTTGGTTTTCGGTGCTGGTTCTGGTGAAAAATGCTTTGATTTCTGTTGCTCTCTCTCTTACTCTCTCTCTAGCATGGCATTGCTCACAAAAACACGCTCACACACATACACCTTAACACACATGGTACACTTACGATAAGTTCATATATTTCACTCTTCACACGCCACATGCCACAGCAATCTGACGGAGCTGATCATCATCATTGAAACATAGTTTGTTATTATAAAAAACCTATAAATCCACACGTTTATATGTATGCATATATGTAGTAATCTAAGCAGACCTTGTAAAAAGGATGAGTTCGGAGTTCAACTCACACTGGAACATGTATGAAAGATGTACGCCGTAAGCGGTTTAAGTTTTAAGTAGCACTTAAGCGTTGTCTGGACTCGTAAATCGCAGGGCGCCTCTCAGGCGTTCCGCCACTTAAGAACATGTTTCGTCTCGTGCCCCTCGGCCGCAATCAGACGTGGAGTAGGAAAGTGGGACCGCAGCTTACATTTTTAATAACTCCGTCGAGGAGAGAATGGGACACGAACTTCATTTTATCTGGGGTAGATTTGCTTTGTTGAATAGATAACTGCAGCTGACTGGCAGCCGAAATTCGCTTTCGCACTGCTCGGCTTTGTTAGTTAATTTTTTTTTTGGAGAGAACATCGCGTATACGCACCGTTGTGCTACCGTCGCCTCGAGCTGCTTAGATGGCTGGCGTGGCGTACCGTGTTGCTTTTGGTTGTGCTTTTGTGCGTTGGTTGGCAAAAATTGAATACCCCAGGCACAATGCCAGCTGTTTTTGCAATTGGGTAACTTCATCATTCAAAACAAACCACAAATTGCGTTCTGAGCGCGCGCTTCCCACGTCACCGCAATGGACGGGGGCAGCTGCCCTCTAGCCTCTGGTAATGGCAATCGCAATAGCAATAGCAATGAGCAACTGGAAAGGTCGGAACGTGGGCTCCAGCAACAGAACTCGCGTACTGCTCAGCCATAATTTAATCAGTAAGCAGCGTTTTAATATTAATGTGAGGCATGAACGACGTGTTCACTCTAAGTGATGCAACCTCAGCATGGCTCGGGGTGAAGTTAGAGAATTCTTTTGACGAAACAACCGCACGATCTTGACTGCCTTTAAAGTCAGAGCCTCGCAAAGTTTTCTTTTGCTGCCCATTGCACGCTGCACGCTGTGGCAATTATAATTAGAGTTGCTTGTGTTGTCGGAAGCAGCGTCAAGCCGCTGAAACCCCTTGGTAGCTGCATGCAACACGTAGCAAATGAAGCCAACAGCATTAAACTGTTGCTCTCACACAGCCATATGTGCGCTGCTCCTGGATCCTACTTGAAGCTCCACACACTCGTACTTGAGTTTATCAACAAAAAGGGAGCTGATGTCATTCTTCAGTTCACCAAGCTGCTGTTTTCTCTTTCCCACTGTGAGCTTATATTTTTTTTTTTTTTTTTTTGCCCGACACTCGCTTGGTGTTTGTCTGTTCATGTTCAGGCTCACATACTCACTGCTGCCAGCTTATCAGGCAACCGTACATATGTCTGGCCTGTCTACCTGGCACAAGCTCTAGGAGCGAGTGGGAGGCCGTGTGGCTGTCACTGACGGCGCATTTCTAGTTGTTGACTCTGGCAGCATTATGTAATGAGCAACAACAATGTAATTTAATACAATTTTAGCCCCCCCGTATAAACAAACAAGCCACAGCATACGATGGAAATTCTAATTTATAAATGACAAACATAAAATACCCTTACAGCAACTGTTTACCAATTGAAAAGGTAGCTTAAGCGCACAACATCAATCTCTTCTGTGTGTGTCTTTTCTATACAAGTAGAAGGCATGCAAGGTAAACACGGGTTGTTGCAAACTGCGTGGCCAAGTCGATTGGCCGCTGGCAAGCAGCGCATGGAAGGATGACAACACAAGATATCATTTAGCGGGGACAAAACAGCAGTTCTTAAGACATCGCAACCCGCAAAGGAAGCCACTGACGCGCTGTCCGTCGTGTGTTTGCGAATTAAATGTAAGATGGGGCTATGAAAATATTACATAGAGCAGCCAGCCAGCCACCTGATGGAGGGCCGCGGGGAGCGCAGAAAGAACAAAGAACCATTTTGCCTGAAATGTTTATGTACATTTCATTACGCGAGGGCGTCTCCAACAAGGGCATTAAATGGCACTAAAAAAGAAGAAGGAAATGGTAAAACGAGAACTGAAAAATATGATATGGCAATACTACGAAAGGCACTTGAACCTTTCTAATGTTGCTCTTGGAGCACTTTAAGCTAGCACATTTAACTTTAACTGTGCAGCTTTAAATATGGCTTGTCTAATTTGTAATAACATCATCAATATTTCTCACTCAATTTGGTTTGTTGTAAACAAACAAGATTCGGCTCGTAAGTCGCAGTTAACAAATCAGTGTGTTAACCTTGAAGGCAATTTTGCGCAGCTCGTCGACGCGTCCCCATCCGACTGACCAAATGGCTTACAACACCAATTTACATAAATTTAAATGTGTGTTATTATGTTGCCGAACGATGGATGCGGCCTTGGAATTTATAACGAAGAAAAAGAAGATAAACATGTTAATAACCTATTTAAAATTTCCCAGCAAGAATTTCTACTAGTTTGTTGCTCTTGTGGCTGTTGCCGTCTCACTGTTGTTGTTGTTGTTATTGTTGTTGGTTTCTTGCGCATAAATTTACGTTTCGGCTTTTGCCATAAAGCAGACAAAAGAATTGCGTTCAAAGATGCGAAGAAAAAAAAAAAGAAATATAAATATTGCCACTAAAGCCATGGCAAATACCAAATTAGCCGGCATCGCAATGTTCTCGATTGCGATTTGTATTTATATTCAAATTAAACTCGTTTAAATCTATAAAAATTGTGTAGCACAAAGGCTCTCGCCAGATCCGTGTTTATGAATTTTTGTTCGGCTTCCGTGGCGACAAAGTCAACGTTGGCGTCAGCGTCGGCAGCATCAACGGCGACGACAGCGGCGACGACGGCGGCGGCGGCGGCAAAACGCAATCGAATTATTATTTGTGCATTAATCGGCTAATTTATAGTTTGATAATTTATGAACTATTTCTAGTCGCTCCGGCGGCCAACCAAAAACCACCGAATCACGAACCGCTTCTCGGCTGCTTCTGCTGCTGCCGATGCTGATGACTCGAGACTCCCTCGCTCTCGCTTTCAATTGGTTTTGGCCATTTGGCGGTTTGGCGCAGCAGCGGTTGCCCTTGAATTCGTCGCGACGTCAAGACAATTGGTCAGCTTTAGTTTTTTGTTTTGTTTTCTCTGATGATTTGTTTTTTTTTTCTCTTCGTTTTTGTATATTTTTTTTGTGTTTTTTTATTTGATATTTACATTTATGTACGCAGGTTTGTGACCGCAGCTTCTTGGGCCGCTTTTGTGATTTTATGCAGATGAAAATATTTATGTTTTGTTGATTGCGCATAAATTAATTTATATTTTATGGCGTTGGCGCTACGTTCGTTCCACAAATGGACCGCACCGCATATGCAAATCGCAGTTTAGCTATCTGTGTGAGGCTGTATTTGTGTGCGCGTTAGTATGTATTTCAGATATAAAAGCATAATTTGACCTTAAGCTAAAATGAGGGCGTTAATGATGCTTTTTATATATTTGTGTATGTGTGGATGTATCTGTATGTATTTTTTTTCTTCTCTCATCTCTTGAAAACAATTTTTTGTTTTCCAGTTTATTATTTTACTCTGTGGTTGCGTCTCGATTGTTATTTTGTAGATTTTGTTTGTTGCTTTTGGCGCATAAATATTAATTAAAGTTGGAAAAACCCCGGCTCACACTCAGAGAGCGAGTGAAGTGCAAAAACTTGGCAGCCTCACTAAAAACCAAAACCAGAACCAGCGATACATAAAGACAGCAGTTGAAACAGTTCTTTGCCAGCACGAATTCAATTTCAGTTTCTTTTACAAAAATTGTTTGCGATTTTTTCCTTTTCATTTTTTGTTTGTGTTGCCTCTCCCACCCGCAAGCCCGGCAACAGAGCACCTGTTTAATTGTAAATCACAAAAACTTTCTGTTCTCTGCTTACCACGAACTTTTTTCAGGAATCCACTTGACGAAATTGAAGCAGTATTTAGATGCTAAAACTTAACTAAGTTCTCACACACACACACTCAACACACCACACAGACTATTACTACACCTACACTCACACTGCAATGAGAATGTGACACGTTTATCGACTAAGTTATGATATCTAACTAACGAACTAGTTACCTATATATGTATATTTGTAGCTTATACAAACGAGAGATTTTGACTATAAGAAGAGACTACTAAAAAAGAACCATTACAACCAGGGGGAAACTTTAACTTATAATTATAAAGCACATTTTTATAAGCAGCAACTTTTTATACAATCTCATCTACCACAATGTTAATGACTAAGTGCATAAATCTACTACTTTAATGTACTGCCCCCACGCCCACTTAAGCATACTTTTCCACACTCACCTCTATTATTTAAAGTCCTTTTATTTCAAATCGCCTGGCACACAGAAAAAACAGAGTTATGCAGCACTTAAAATGTTTTTTACACCCACACACCTATCGTCACGTACCGAGCACGCCTACAGTCACACCTACACACTTGTCACTTGACCATCCCCCTTCCGGTAGACTTCGGGAACCCTGTTATTAGAATATACTACACAAAGATTGTTATTTGAAAGGGAACGGGGAAGAATATGAAATGAAAAATAATGATTTTTAGAGCAGGACAATAAAACTAATTGCATTTTATGTACTCGTTTCCTAGGCAGCAAGTGCCTAATCAGTTTTGCTTATTGTCTACTACGATTTGAGTTAAAACATCTGCTCAGCTGTGTGGTTACTGCCTTGATTCAGTTAGTCGAGCCCATCTCCTCCCAGATATAGTTCCATGCGCAGGTCTTAAAGATATTCCTGCATACGAATGCACGTTAAGTTTATGGTATGAAATACGTTGTTATCAGCGTTACATTTTTGGATATATTTTATAAATATTTATAGATACTCGTATGTATTGTACTTGAACAAGTTGATTTACTCTCGAACCATGTATTAATATTAATATTCTAAGTTTACTTTATATACTATATACTATGTATGCATCATCGTCATTTGTTCAGCATCAATATGGACCATGGATATCACACATTTCCAAATTATTTTTGTTTTCGATTAACATGTGCCATATATAAATGTATTTGTTGTTACCGCATCAAACAAGCAAACACAGTGGAAGAACGTTTATAAATAAATGCAAAATAAAAGCAATATCAATTTGTTTGCAGTTTATTATCATACGTATTGCAAATAAGTTAATTTCAACATCAATCATCTGCGTTCCGGTAATGGGTTATGTTCATTTGTAATCTTGTATTTTAACCCAATTAATCAATTTCAAACAATTAGCGACATATTGATTGCAGTTTGCAAATAAACCCGGATGCCAACTAAAAACTAAAAAGTGCAACTAAAAAACCAAAAACGAAAACTATAGAAAGTTCAATGTAAAAAGTTCTAAGGGCATTCCAAACATAAATCTGTCAATTGCAAAAGTTGAACGCGTTTAAATACTAGCTTGAACGGATGGCAGGGTCCTGGGGGCCACGACTCTAGTGGCGCAGCAGGGCGAAGTTCATTTAAAAGTCGAAAGGACAAATGCATGAACAAAACGAGCCGAGCAAATGGCAGCGTGAAAATGCGAGCAAAAAATACAAAAAAAAAAAAGACGAGCGAAAAATATAACAAGTGCAGTTTGCTTGGTCTCCGGTCAAGCCTGGTCGCACTTGGACGAGCTAACGTTGCAGCAGGTCCAGGTTCTCAGCCATGACTTGGGCGTACGGCGGCTTCTAGCCTTCTCACTTCTTCCACACTCTTTGAACGTCGTCTCTGCGCTTTTCAGTCCTACGGCCACGTGTAAATTGAAAAACATAAATCACTCAAGCAGAAGTTGTAGCAATTGCTGACGCCTCTCTGGCCTGTCGGGCAGCCAGCTGCATGCGAATAATTTCGAATTAAACTAGGAATGAAAGTGTGTAGCAATTTGTTTAAGACAAAAGCCACTCTAAGAATCTCGCCGGAGCAAAAAAAAAAATACCAGGCCACAAAGTTCGTCACAGCGCCAGACTGTGCGTGGTGGCGTCTGCAAAGCAGAGACGTGGCAAAGGATAATGCAGGCAGATGAAACCTTATTGCAAATAGTTTTGGTTCACTCTTTTAAAATTAATTTTGCATACTATCTGTGCATATCTATAGAAAGAGGGAATATGCTCAAACTAGACACGCCGACTGCGAGAGAGAGAGAGAGAGAGAGAGAGAGAGCGGTAGGGCAAGAGCTGGTAAGCCAAGTTTTACGACTTTGCTAACATGCAACTGCACATGGCTTATGCTGCCGTGTCTGGCCGGGATTGTCTCGAGCTTTGGCTTCAGCCTGAGCTCTACATCTGACTCTGACTCTGTCTTGCGCTCTCTCGCTCTCGCTCTCTTCGTATGTCTCCGGTTCAGTGCTTTGGCTGTCTGCCTTAACACGCTAATCTCCAGCTGCCATGTTATTGCACTTGTTGGCAAAGTTGTTCAAAAAGTGATTTTGTCAGTCACTGGGATTTGCAGGGTTGGGGCCAAAAGTTTGCAATGTGTTTCTTGGTTTTTAATTACAACAAATTTGACTTGTTATGCGAAAGTTTGCTGCATGCCCCCAAAGGCGGCGCACGCACGTTCGCTCGCATCTGACTAAAATGAATTAACGTCATTGTGTTTGTAACTGCTCATATCATGTGCTAACCGCATTCGACACACACTTACCCCCCACACGCATACACACACAGGCATCAACGCATTCGCAAATAAGTACTCGTTTGTTTGTTTGTTTGGCCAAACAACATTGTTTTGTTTTCTCTGATACTTATATGTGTTTTACTTTGCACAATTCGAAAACACCCACGACAACAACAATTTTCGAATCCACGACAAATGACAGAACCGCACAAAGTCAAGCGCAGACTACTCGCGCACCCAGCAAAATACCCAAGCAACAGCAGCGGCAGCAACAGCAGCACCAGCAGCAAGTCAAGGTCACGCCCACGCCCACGCCCGTAAGTGATACGCCCAAGCCGTCACTGCTGCCCAAGCCAAAGGTCAAAGTTGTTGTGCCGCCGGCATTGCAGCAACGTCTCCGGCAGCAGCAACAGCAGCAGACGCAACCCGATGAACCAACTATTCGAGAGGAGGCCGACGAGGAGGAGCAGCAACCGGGCACGCCCACTGGCGCGGCCAGCAGTCGCATACCCGTGCGCACTCTGAAAGCCGAGCGCCGTGCCCTGGCCGCAGCAGCACGCCAGGCGGGCCTCACTGTCGAGGAGTACATGCAGCAGCTGGAGCTGGAGCGTCAGCAGCAGTCGCCGGAGTGGGGCGCCTCGACACCCACGACACCAACGACGCCCACGGGCAAGAGTCGTGCCGTGATGAAGTAAGTTGTATGCTCGGCGGTCGAAAGTGTTGACAGGCATGCATAGGTCACAGGTCGCGGGTCAATTGTCCAGCTCGTAGGCGTGCTGTCCATTCAGATTACAGTCTGTTCTGCCATTTCCAAAGACGTCGCACTCCACACACACACACACACACACACACACACAATCACAAGAACACAAACACACACGCAGTGTTAAGTGAAGAAGAGCGACTTCTATCTGCATACTGTCTCTATCACGTACTAAGCATAAGTATCTGAATCTATGTCTGCAATTAGGCGAACACTTTCATCCTATTTTCGGTTTAGTTTGCGTTTAGTTTTGGTGTTTGCTTAAGTCACTCTTCACTGTTTTCCTCTGTACATACTTTGGTAAATATCTTATAGACACTTAATTTATCTACACTGAAGCAAAAGTTCGGCTTCCGTTGCTGTGTCGCAGCTCTCTTGGTTGGAATCTATACTCTGTGCTCTGACCATCACACTAATTATGTCTTCTTGTTCATTCATGTAGCGCCGAGAAGCGCGCCTCGTGGCGTGCAGCGCGTCTGCGTTCCCTCGAACAGGGCGCTGTTGAGGCACAGGATGTGATTAAGAACATGCGGAAAATGACCGACGATTTGATCACACACGAATCCAGAGCCAGTGAGGTAAGTTCAAGTTTGCATGCCATTCTATTGTTGCAGCTCAGACTAACCAACTTTCAAGCGAATCCCCTCCAATAAACAAAATCAATTCAACTGATATGCCTGAGGAATTTGGCTGAGCATCTTAACCAGAAAACAAAACCAAAAAACAAAAATAAAAATCGAAACACTCAACCCATAGAGCTACATGGTCTTGCTTTACTAACCGCAACAAGATACTAAACGAACAATCATAAAGAATGTTTCATGCTCGCCAAATGTTACTAATGAAGAGCAGCCAGAGTTCAATCAAAATGTAACCCAAGCGAAACAGTTGGTAAAAACGCTCAGCAAAATTGCAATATTGGACTAAAATTCGAAACAGAACTATATATATGCAAGAAAAAATCATCCATCTTTATCTTTCCGTCTCTCTTTCTTTCTCTCTATTTCCCCCATTCTCTTTCTCGTTGTGTACCCATGCATACAGCCGAAAATAGTCTTTCCAAAAATTGCCATAAAATCAAGCGATGGTCCGGTCATCGTGCGCGAACGCGAGAAAATTCTCGACGAGAAAATTGTGAGACGCACTGAGGAGGTGCCCTGCCCCATAACGGGGCAACCTCAATTGCGCACCGTCGAGTACATTGAGAAAATCATCGAAACGGAGGTTAGCTAACGCAAAAGAACAAACAAAATTCTAAAGAAACCACCACAAAATTATCCACAACCTAAGTATATATATCTATTACATTTAATTGGCACCCAAATTGAGTTTCGTTTCGTAGCGAATGCAAATGCGTCGTTTCACATACATTTTTGGTTGAAAGCCGCTTCTGTTCTCTCTACTCGTAATCGAAGTTGTAATCGTAATCAAAATCGCAATCGCAATCGTAATCGTTATGCGACTTCAACTCTCCGTTCTCTGTAGTTGTGCACGTTCACGTACTTTGCACCGTCCACACACGAAATGAAAACGCATTCAACTCACACTGCACCGCGCACTCGAATCTCACTCTATCACCACTCGCTTCGCAGTCGCATTGTAAATAATAAAAAGCAAAACATCTCTCATCCAGATTCGTAGACATAACACACTCTTAATTATTTTATAGAGCTCATGATTTTAATGTCCTGCCTGGAGGCTACAACAGACCACAGACTAGCGACACTGCAGACAGTCTAAAAGTCTTCTAAAGAGTATCTTTATATCTTGTAAGTGGCCTTCCACAAATGCTTGTTTTTGTTGTTCTTCTTTTTGTTGCTGTTTTGCTGTTGAGGAAAGTAAATTTTAATATCCACACAGCTTAGAGTTTCGCAGTGGCTTTGTTGACATTGCGCGAGTTCCTTTCTGGGTATGCCGCCCATCCTTGTACTCCACGCCCACCTGAAGCTGTAGCACTGATGCTGCTGTTGCTGTTGCTACTGCTGCTGAAGTGCAGCGCATAAAAAGGACAATAAGCTACTTTTGTGAGCCACCTACGTGAAAAGGTTTTCAGATTCTCAGCGCGACAGCAAAATCATTTCCAGTTATTGTTGTATTTTAAGTGCCGCGGTTTTAAGACCCCTCCAACCGACCCCTTCTATAACATCTTCTTCTGCAGCCACTCTTCACACCGCTCCACTCCACTCTACTCCACTCACATCACGGGCCTGTGTCAGTTTTGGGTTTAACCTTCAAAGAGTTTCATTGTGTGTTTTGTGTGCTGTGCGGGGTTTTGGTTTGTTGTTGTCACGTGTCCATAAAGCGACGACGACGACCGCCACTTTTACGCTTTTTGTGGCTTGATTCTTGATTCATTTTAAGTATGCAAACGCATTATAATGACGCGCTGCTTTTTATGGCCAACTCCATTAAAATTAAAGCAAAAGTTTTTGTTTTGCGGCGCCTGGCGTTGCTTTTAATGATTTCGATCGGAATAAAAACCAACACGCCGCAATACGTTTTATAGCCAGCCGATGCTATTTTTGGCCACAAATCCGAGTGAGTTTTGTATTTACTTTTTTTTTTTTTTTTGTTTCTAAACGCTTCTGTTCGCTCTGCTTTTCAATTTGTTGGCGGAAGGAAGCGCTACAAACGAGACTTGGTCTAGAATGTCAACGGCACAAAAGTTTGCCGCCCGCCGGTCTGCGTATGATGCAACCCCGCAATTCGAGAGCTAAAACTTTGCCCGAGGCAGCAGTTGGCACTGACTGAGCACAGTGCATTGTGCACAGCCCACGCCCCGGGAGCTCAGCTGACCTGACCCCAAATGCACTGCGGGGCACTTGCAAAGCATTTTCTCAGTTGGCTCAGTGCGGTGCCTGTCAACGGCACAAGCCTCAGCTTATCGTCTTTCTAGAATCCTTTTACTTTGAAAACGGCCAGCGAGCAAACGCAGGCAATTTTTGTGTGTGCCTCGGTGTGTGCACAGTCGTTTTGTCAGCGGGCCTCCACATAGTTCTCTCATATCACGCATCCGCCCCGAGCCTCAAAGTCTGTTCATTTCGTCGACGGCGAGGGCAAAGTGCAGCAGCCACTTTAGCTTCCAAGCCTCACAATTCCTTGGGGCCCATTTTAAGTACTACACTCCAAGCGCCAACCATTTTGCAATCACGCCTCATAGTTTCATTGCGTTGCACAAATTCATGCATCCTTCTTGGTTTTGTAATATTTTCAACAGTTTATGCCACGGCGCAGCAAGTTAAATATTTAACTGCGAATCAGAAAATTGAATCAAAGTGAATGTAGAAGAAAAAACGTTGACTGATTGAACCACTTGTACGCTAGGGATAATATCTTTGGCTTTAATGGAAAAGCTTTCAGAGATTTTCAATTCTAAATTGTTTATCTGTATCTGTGCTTCACTTCTTACTCTTCACACTAACATTTTTTCTGTTTGCACTGTTCTCGTATGTTTTCTGTTTCATCAAGTTCGACGGCACAACATCCTTGCACCCACTGTAGACTTATACTAGATTATATTGGCATGCTATTTGGTTTATGGTCTCCGCTCGGTGCTGGTTCACTGTGGTCCTCATTAGTTGCTATCCAAAGCCATCCAACCAAATGCACAACGTATCGCATTCCAATGTACCTAGGTCGAAACCTGCAAAGAGCGCATCATTTCCTTGGAGCTGCAAGTACCAGAGTCCGACGATGGCTCTCTTGACGATACACAACCGCCGCTGGAGCTGCAGGCGGATGATGATTTCGATAACGATGATTACGAGGATGACGAAGACGAGGACGAAGAAGAGGAGGAAGAGGACACCGCCTCGATTGTTACAGTGCAGGCCACCAGTGACAAATTGTTTCTGCGCCACGATGCCGACGCCTACGGCCCATCGTCCATTGAGAGCGTGTCGTCGGGCAAGGTGCGCATTAAGGCCGCGCCGCTGACGCTGCACCAGACGCTGGCCAAGGAGACGACCATCGTGGAGGTGCTGAATCCCATCATTGGTGGCGATGGCAACGCTCGCACCATCCAAGTGAGTGGCACGCCCTTCGACCACGACGAGCTGATGGGTCAGGGGGCGACTGCGTTGCTGCACAGCGAAACCTTTGTGCTGCCCACTGGCGGCAAGTCGGAGCTGTCATTAAATGCTAAAATGAAGAATGTACTTGAGGAGCTGCTGGAGAACGAGCGCGTCAAATTGAATTTGCAGAAGAGCCTCGAGGAGCACAGCGACGAGGAGAAGGACATCGACGATGGCGATGGCGACGACGACGATGACGGTGAGGGTGAGAATATCTATGTAGATGCGCACGATGATGAAGAGAGCGCCTATGGTGATGCCATGGATGATGTTGTTGACTTTGGCATTACAGCGACGCCGTCAGCTGAAACCAGGGGTCGCGACGACGCCAAGAATGGTAATCAGCAGCTCCTTGATGAGCTGATAAGGGACAGCAATCGCAACACCATCATCGGCAAATTGGCCACCCAATTGGCCATGAACAACGACGACGATGACGATGATGAGGACGACGACGATGAGGAGGACGATGAGAGTAGCGATTCCTCGGATGACGACAGCGATGATTCGGACGAGGAAGACAACGCCGAGGAGCAGCTGAATGTGACGTATGTGCAAGGCGCACAGGTAATCGAGAATCTCAATACTGGCGACACAGGCGGCAAGCTGCAAAAGTCCCAGACCTACACCACCATCAAGCAGGCGGACCAGCAACAGTCGGAGTCCCAGCAAGCCGCTTCGCCTTGTGGCTCCGCCAGCGATACACTGGCCCAGCTGCAGGCCGAGCAGCGTGCGCTGGCCGAGATCTCAAAGCAGTTGCGCAAGTCTGTCGAGGACTTGCTCAGCGCTGACGGCGACTCAGTGGTGGAAACGCAGCGCACCTATACACTGCCCGCGGCCAGCGACAGTGCGGCTGTTGTCACGGTCACGGAGGTGGTGAAGAAACAGAAGAAATCGGGACGCCAGTCGAGAACAGCTGGCGAGTCTGGTGAGGCTATATTCAATCGCCTGCTGAGCGCCGGCGAGGCTGAGCGTCAGATCTTTGACCAGCAGCAGGGCGAAACCATTACGACGACGACAACGACAACAGAATCGCTGCCAACTGCGGGCGCCGCGGCAGCAGCTGGTGAGCCAAGCACCAGTGTGGTGACCACCACACGTACTGTCTCCAACATTGTGACCAGCGGTATTCCCCGGCTGGAAGCGAGCAAACAGACCACGCGCAGCACGAGCAGCAACAGCAACGGAAACGGCAACAACAACGGCAACCGCAGCAAAAACAAGCGCAAGGGCAAGAAGAAATAAACGAGCGACGATTGAACGATAGAGAACGACAAATTGCGCATACGACACATGGTCTGTAAATTAAGTAAACGCAAACATTCCACATATATGTACAATCGCGTACATATCTCACGAAACCCATCGCCATCGCCATCATCATCATCATCATCGTCGTCCTCACCCTCGTTCACCCTCCCGTCACCCGTCGCCTGGCGCCGCTCAAACTTGGGCACAGTCAGATCATATCAGCGCCTTAAGGAGCATTGTAAAATGTGCCGTCAGACATAAAGTACATCTCACATATACTACTATTACATATACATATATAATATATATAAAATACAAATTGATGTGTGTACATATGTATATAGATATCAATATGCATATGTATATAAATGATTGTTTAATTAATTGTGCAAATAACTTGTCGTTGCATCGAAATCTCATTTGTTACTAATCAAAATAATGCGTGCAACACGACGATGAACTGCAGATTGCAATTATCATAGAAAAATAGCAAAAACAATTTAATTAAATTAATTAGAGCCGCCACATTAACCACAATTAATCCATGGAGAACGCGACTAAAAAGCAAGGAAACACTTTATTGGCGATCAACAAAAATCTTATTTAATTTATTTAAATAATTTCATTTTGTTTTGTTTTGCATTTACTTGTAACACACACAAAAACACACACAACACACACCACATACACATAATTTGCATTTATTTTGGTCATTAAGCTTCGTTTTCCATTCCCAAAGGCGAATTCAAATTAAATATCGTGTTTCTGTTTTAGCACAAAAGTTAAGAATGGCGTCCAGCCGGTGAAAGTATTTTCAGTTCGATGGCCCCCCACTATCTTTATAACAACCAAACTTTGAACTCCGAGCATTCCGACTGCCCACCTTAAATTGGGCCTAAGCTTAAGGTCTAGCTCTAAGCGACGACACAACACAACTGAAACAACAAAGTGCAGCACAGGGGCGTGTTGCCAAGTGTTGCACTAATCTACTATAGAGAGTAGTAGCTGTAGTTTTAGTAGATACATAGTTATTACTCGATTATACAAAGCACAATTACAAGTTACGAGGTAGTCAGTTTCTAAATCCATAAATTAAACTGTAAAGAACCAATTCGAGCAAAATGATATAATACCTATTGATATATGATTTATAAATATACGATGTATTTAGCTTGTAAGCGAGTAAAAACCATTTTTTATAAACTGACAAAACATTGTTGCAATGTAATAAACAATTCAATTCATTTTTTATTTTTAAACCCATCTTTTACTGCTCCCCTGGAGCGACCCGACTGATGCCGATGCTGTTATTGTTGTTGCCTGTAATTACGTCAAATGGACCAGCAGAGCACGATATTTTTATAAAGCTGGCAGTGTAGTAGTAGTAGATTATAAACTGACACTATAAAGTCCATCACGTCACGTGCTGTGTGCCAACATTTCTGTATAAATTTGGAATTCAGTTTGGCAAGTTATCTGATGAGTAGTAAACACGCCTGCCTCAAACCACATTTGGACCCAACTCACATTTTGTTGACTGTGAAATGAAATGGAATGAGAATAAAAGAGCTTAAAAATGGCACAGCAAACTCTGTTTATCACTTGAATGCAGTGCAGCGATTTTTTCTAATAATTAACTTTATTTTATGCGGAAGGTTTGTATATATTGGCAATCAAATAATATACACATTTCAGGGAGAGAGAAAGCGACTACATTCTCTGTGGATACTCAATCAATGGCTGCCGAATAGGAAGTGCGTTTGAGTCACGTAGCAGCATCAGATATTGGTTTTTCAGATGTAGCGGATCTTGTGCATAGTCGAATTTATGTGTTATATATTTTGAGTTGCTTCTGGAATATTTAAAGGAAATTAAAGGCAGCCAATAAACAAAAGTGTATCTACCAGAGCATATTCAACGCGAATGTGTAGCAGCAGCAATAGAGCAGTGATGCCTTGACAGACAGAACGAGGCTGGCATCCTAGCTAAATGGCATGGAACGGAAGGCGTTGCCATTTTAGAGAACGCACAACAAAATGTCTTCCGACGTTGTCTGTTGAGGTAGTCAAAAAGATAGACAGCTGGCTGGCTGGCTGCCTGGCCGGGCGCGTACATCTCACATCTGCATCTGTGGGCGTGACTGTTGTGTACTGTGTGCTGTTTACTGGGTTCTGGGTGCTGGGTGCTGGCTGCTGCTAATGTAAAAATCGTTAGAGTTTGCTGTGCGCTCAAAGCACATCAAGTTTTGCCCGACAGCGAAGCAAGTTGCCAACGGAAGCGCTTGACACCGGCAGCATTGAGCACTGAGCGTCGAGCGTTACCGGGCTCACGTTGCGTATGTGCAATGTGCATAATTCGATTTCAAGTGCGCGCTACAGCCAGCAACTGTTTGTGTAATGCACTCAGTCGTTCCTACGTACGTATGTATGTATGAATTTTGGTACATGCATGCACAAGATACCTGCGTCAGCATTTTAAATATTTAATGCCGACCAATTGAATTACACTACGGAGCTAGTAGTCGCCGACTGCCTTCTGCCTGCTGCTGGATGCTGGATGATGCTGCTGCTGCTGCTGTTGCTGTTTGTGCCACTGACGCAAAACCTTGTTGCATGTGGCAAGTGCACAATTTCTGCACCGAGCAGGTCCAGTGCATGCTGCATTGAGCAAGACAAATGAATGCGCAGCAGTCCCACGCCCCTCTCTGGTCCCCAGCTCCTCCACGCCTTGCGCATATGCCCTTGAGTCCCGCCTGCATTTGCATTTGTGCAACACTTCAACTGCAGACGCTGCGGGCATTTCGGCAAATGTCGCATCTAATGCCAACGCAACGGAGAACCACTGCACCACCAAATGCGCGGCGCATTAATCAAAATCTCGTTTTCCTGTGCGCTGCACTGCCGCTGTTATTGTTATTGTTATGCATGGCGTTGCATTTGCAGTGTGCAGCTGTGGGTCAAAAACACATGCAGCTTGTCGCGCTTTAATGCACTCCACTGGTCCAGCAATGTTGCTGACGGCGCGATGTTGCAGGAGTGAGAGCGGGAGCGGGAATGACGGAAGTGCTCCACTCATTACATGGTCTGTCTGCGCCAAAACGCCAACCAATTGTCGTCCCCTGTCACATTTAATAGGATTATGCTTGGTTAAACACAAAATGTCCTTGTCCGCACGCGCACAAATATCACACATACGCACACCTACGCAGAGATCTATGATTTTTTCCATCAGCTCCTTTTTTTTGTCCTTTGCTGCTCGGGTTGGGTGTCACACAAAATTTACAGCGTTTGCTGTTTGAAATTTTTCACATTACACACATAAATTCTGTAAAGATGCTTCTAGTCTTGCTGCTGCTGCTGCTGGCAGTCGTCGAAGCTCGTGAAAAATGTCCAGTGTTTGTTTGTGCATCAGACACACTCACACACACACACACACACACACGCGTAGACGCACTCACTCACACGCACACGCTGGTGGCAGGCAGGTGTCCTGGCCTGGTCTAGTCCTTGGGCGTGCTCGCCGTGCTGTTTGCCACCGCCAGTTGTTGAGTTATCTGGCAAATAATGGAACGTGCTGAGCAGATGATGCGTTTTCATAAATTTTAAATAAGCGCAGCAGCTGGCACAATAATCGCAAGGAGCAGCAAACGGCAGCCAGAAGCTGCAGCAACCAGCCAGCGATTGTGAGGCTGCATAATTTTCCAGCTTAGTTGATAGTTGTACTTTTCGCCACGCTCTTGGCAAGTCGGCAATTAGTTGACTTCCTCATTAATCAATTGTGTTATCAGCAGCAATGAAATTCAAGCGAATTAACAATAATACCCTGCAGCCGTGGGGATTCTCACATTCATCGCCACCAGGTGTTGATGTGCTAATTCATGTAATTCCTAAATAATTACATAAATACACTACACAGCATTTAATTCGCGCTGTCGACCATCGGTTTATGAATTATTTTCTTGTTCAACTGCCCATTATAATTAATTAGTTGTCATCAATTACGTTGCGTTATCGTTATTAATTTGCATTAGCTAATATCAAATAAATACAATTAAAAGCTAGCAATTTTAGACATCACATCAAACTGCATTTTGACATTTAGTTTGGTTTTTAGTTACTAAGAGGCATTGAAAAAATATTCAATTGTTTAATTGGCTGTTTAAAATCGACTGCTTGCAACATTTAGTGTTAATTGGAAGCGTTTGAATTAATTGCTTGTAATACAAGCTTGCTTATTGACGTCAACGCAAAGCAATTCACAAGTAAGTTTCTCTACTCTAAAGCAAACTCAATGTACGATTTGTATTTACAAGTTCAGTATTTCCAACTCAATTTCTATCATGTACTAGGTTGGTAAAAGTACTATGTATGTACTTGGGCCTCCATAAAAATGGGTTACAGGGTACAAGGACAACCGACAACCAGTTTGACAGCTGTGGCAGCGCATAAAAATGCAATTCCCGTCTTGCAATTTAGATTGCGCCTCCTGGCTGAAATGAAAGCCTCTGCTATGTGCTGTTCCCACCACTTGGCGTACTGGCTACTAGTGTTGTTGCTCCTTCAGCCTGTTGCTGTTGGTGTTGCCAATTGCCGTGCGGCGCATGCGTTGGAAGGCCACGGAATTTGTTGCAGTCGGCACGACAAAACATTGCCCCTAAAAAGGCCAGTTTTATCCGTATGGCTTATCCAAAAGGCGGCTGGCTGCCTTTATTAGCTGATTGTGTGGGCCATGTCCCCAGGGCAGTGTTCTTCGTCGCCGTTGTCATCGTCCTCCCCCACTTGCGTCGGCACACTATAGTATCCTCGCCTGGAAGGCATACGCTAGGCTTTGGTTTTTATTGTTTCAATGCCTGGAATACGCTGCTTCTCATTCTTTCGTTTCTTTTTGTGTATTTGTCTTTGAGCTGCTTGTCTTTGCCGTCGAACGCGACCGAGTTTGACTCGCCAGCGTCTTCGTCTTCAGCTTCGTGGTGGCTGCTGCTGCTGCTGGTGCTCTGCAATTGCAATTTTCAAGGATAAGGATATGCTCGAAACAGATTTATATGGAGGGCTCAGTACGTGCGGAATTTATTAATGCTGGGCCACAGCAAACACCACTGAGCCCTTGTAGGCTGCCGTCAATGATACAGGGAGCAGAAGCAGGAGACCATAACAATGACACCCAACCAGCGAGCCAGGCAGGGTTATATAAGGTGTGCCAATGACTGTCATATTGAAGTTTACACATTGCGCTGGGAGTTCTGTGTTCTTGGCTGCCGGCGAGCTTGTTCGACCCCGCCATTTGAATTACAGAATTCCAAATGGAAATAGACAGCTCGGCTTGTTCTGTGGCCGAATGAGGTCTCTGGGTGTATCGACGAACCGCGCACAACAGTCACGCCAGGTGTTGCTTTAGTTAGTGCCTGTGCATCTAAACAACGCTCACGTACTCGCATTAACGAACTTCGGTGCTTATGGTGCAGTCGAAAGGCAAACACCACCAAATAACAAAGAGGAGCGAACCAACAGCGCCACAGCGTTTAAGTTTATCTCTGTTTGTCCAATTATTTAACAAAGTTTGTGCCTCCAACTACAACTACTGCAAACTGTGAGCTGTGAGCTGCGAACTGCGGGCTTCATTGGAAATGAAGGATGGCACGGTAATGAGGCATCAAGAACAAACAGCGACGAACAAAGCCAAGACAGAGCCCATTTCTGACCATGAATAAGTATTTGTTATTGTTCACTACAGAATAAATGAACAGCCAGCGACTGCTACTCTATGCTCCTAAAAGTTGCTCACTCTTTGATCTAAAATTAACTTTGTTGGCCAAATGAAATATGTATAAATCCTGAGAAAAGATTCGTAATCAAAGAAGTTGGAGCGAGCCAAATATACTTGAAGACATTGGTGAAGCATGTCAAGAGTATCCACATGAGGCGACGTTCTCTTGGTTTTCTTTGTCGATGAGTGAAATTAATGACGAAGCAAGGAGCTGGTGCTGCCAATCGCAGTTTCTGTTTGGACATCGTTGGGGGGAATGAACCACAGCTGTGAAATATCTTTCAATTATCCCATATTAAATTCCTTCAATTACATTCCAGTCAAGCTGAACTTCAGTTAATTAATTTGCATGCAAGTAAGTACATACAGATGGATAAACCCACAGTTCACATACAGGCACTCTGTACTCAGCAACAACAAAAAAATCTGATTAAATTGGTTGGCAAGTGCAGTAAAAGCGTTGCGGGCACAATTTGCATACATTTGGTTTGTGATTATCCAAGGACCACAGATTTAAATGAGGATGCCACGCTGCTTGGTCAACGCTGACCCAACCGAAGCCGTGTATTGAGCTGAGGAGAAGCGAAACGACAACAGCGAGCAATTGTGATGAGCTGCTTGGGCCACTTGCATCCTGCCGCATGTGACAGATTGAGTGACGCGCGCTCATTAATATACGCAATGCTCTGCCAACAGCAACATCAACATTCACATCCCCGACGAGCGCTGCAACGTCAACAGCTATAACGGTTTCATGACAGAGACGAAGCCATCAGCGATGGGCTGATGAGCAGCTTGCGGTTATTTAGCCTCATAGTGGCAGCCCTTTGGCCTTTGCCTGTTTAACATGGTTTATTTGGATCAGTCCGTGCCCAGTTCAGTTTTAAATCATTTCCATTCCATTCCATTATTTCTGCAGATAATATTTTTTAATTGAAATGTTATTAATAGCGCGAAAAATTATTGCAATTGCCTTTCAATTCAGCATATTTAAATGTTTGCGCTCAACAAACTTTCTCAAATTGAGTTAATTACTTTTTTTTAGCACTGCTGCAGTTCAACTTTATAATTTAATGACATATATGCATCGGCTTTAAAAGCTACAGGAAAGTTTTGAGCTTTAACAGGAGTAAACGAGACGAGTGGTCGTTAATTGTGTGAGAATTCAACTGTGAGTGGAACTGAGGCCATACAAATCTACGGGTCAATTCAAGAATATAAGTCTTTCATTTTATTTATGAACACATAAAAACTGCAACAGTCTTTTGGTGGAAAACTTTCGGTTTTCGGTCTCCACAATTGCCTTTCCCTCTGTCTTATCAGAGTCGAATGTGAGCAGCTTGGCGTACATGACGTATGCGTAATACGCTTTGCTGCCAACATAAATGAACTCAAATAGCATTCCTGTCGTGGCCTGGAATTCTTGAGCTAGTACAATGACAACAACAGCAACAGTTGTAACTGCAACCAGCATTAGTTTGTTATCAACGCTCGATTGCTGGAGAAAATTGAAAAATATTGTCGCTGCGCTCGGCGCTTGTCTCAAAGTGGATAGAGCTCAGTGACAGGAAACAGCTGCCGTTGCTGCTGTTGCTGTGGCTGTAGCTGTTGCTACTTCTACTGCTGCTGCTCTTTTGCCAGCATCCACAGTTACTTCCCGCTGTTCGTTGTTGGTAATGATGGATTGTGCACAGTGCGTCTTAAGCTCACACGCGCGCCGCAGCCAAGAAAAGTTTGCGCTCGCGGTGCCTACGCAGCACTATGGGGTAAACGTCTGTTTTTCGGGAATTCATTAATAACTTTTGAATACATAACAACGCCTAAAAAATGGTAAGCAATTTAAATTTTCTAAACTGAAACCCACTTTTAAAGTGGCCAAAAGCAGTTTATTGTAAAACACTCATTGCAATAGCCAAATAAATGACAAAAGTTGAGAAATGGCACATGTTTCCCATAGTGCGCATGCCAAAGACAATCCTTTGCTATATTCTCGTAGAAGTCTAAGTACAATCTTGCAGCCACTCCCATTTCTCAACATCTAAACTTTTTGTTTGGTTTTGCATGCCACCACCATCACCATCATTTCAGGCACCCCTCCAACTACTCCCCTATATGGGTCATACGCGCAGCGAGTTGTGCGGGTTGCTGGCAGATAAGCGCAGCGCTTCCTCCACTGCCATCAAGGGCAACTACTTGCCCCAACGCCATTAAGTTGCCTAGTTTTTCGGTCGGAAAATAAATCATTTTGATCGAGTGAACGCTGTCCTCTAAAATATTAAAGCGTGCGACGCAATGTCGCAGTTTAAGAATGGTATTATCAACAATACCAACGAATACTCTTACTTCGCTTCTGAATGAGATGTTACTGAACTGCGTCACAGGAGTAAATGTCAAAGTTGCATGTGCTTGTTTGTATTTACCCATGTATATATTATATAATTTCGGTACGACCATGACTTCTACCAGAGCATCGCGAGGAGCTGGGTCAAGTGGAAATCATTTGAATTCAGCACTTAACCTCAGAGGGTGACTTCTAAATTTAGCAGATTGCCAATGGCGAAGTAAATATGGCTTATAAAATGTAATTAGAATGTACAAAATACAAATAAGATGAAATCAGCAAATGCTGCCTCCACATAAAGTTAATTGATTTCATGTTGTGAACATCTTCGTCCCTTCATAATGCGTTTAACTTGGTCAATTTTCATTCAATTGATTTCTAATTACAAGCTGCATGAAGAAAATAACTTGATTAACCACTGAGTTAGTTGAAAATCAATTCTGAATTTTAAGTCTCTGCAAAGTAAATGTATTTAATAAACTTTAAATGTTATCTCATTAATCTTAGTTAGCTTGAAGTTGGGCGTGGGTTTGTCGCATCCTCTGTTTCACATTTTGCAAATGTGTATTAAAATTGATGAGTTTTGCAGGAGCACTGGCCTGAATGGTGCTTATATGGCAAGTGTACAAGCAATTCATAACTTGTTGCACCTTCTCGGAAACATAATTCATTTGTCAACGAGCCGTGGCCATCTTGGTGTGCCCAGGCACGCTAATATGGTCAATGCCAACTGTTGCCAGTCGGCCAGCAGCTGGAGCGGCAGCGACTGCAGGGTGTAGAGGCCATTGAATTGCACAGGATACCGACTGTACGAGTCTATAAATGCATCCGTCTCTGCCTGGTGTCCTCTCTGCTCCCATAAAAGTCAAGTGCATGTTGCGCTGGCAGTGTTCCAAACGGCTGCGCATCGGCAACGCCAGCGGAAACGGAAACGCGCAAAAAAAATGGCAATGGCGTTGCTGCCTTCATTTTTGCCTCTCCCGCTGCCGCCGCCGCTGCTGCTGTCGCTGCTTCTCGACTAAGTGGCAAAACATGAACAAAAACTTTGCTCGTTGTGCGGCCGACAAGTTGAAACTAATGACAATTTTGTTGTAATTAGTTGCGGCTTTCGCCGCGACGGCAACAAATAAGTTGTCAGAGAACTTAAGTTAAGCAATTTTCATAATTTTCGTCGCTGGCATTTGCGGCTAGCAATCTTTTTGCTCGACTCGTTGTACAAATTTGCCGGAAATGAAATTCATTTGTTTTACTTGCCAAGATTGTTAAAGCCATTGCGGTTGCGTGGGCATGGGCGTGGGCGTGGTCATGGTCGTGGCCATCGTCGTGGTGTCGTTGCCATTACGTCCACTCTGCTACATATCTGTGCATGTGCCGACAACTGAGAGGCATGCATTCATTTGGATAAGGCCAGCAGTGTGCTGCTTTGCCACATATTTCATACCTGGGCCAAGCAGCTTGCTTTTAATTATTTTAAATTGCATGCAGCTGCTCCTGACATGCCCCCAAGCACTTTTGCCAATCCTTTCCGTTTCTGGCCGGGCTAATGTGCAGCAACAGCTAGCCCCAAGCCAGACCTGCTGCTGACACCCTGCCAAAAGTACGACAAAAAAAGTGCAATTCATAAATTCTCTTTAATTACAAAAGGTTCTCGTACAAACAAGCTAAAGCTGGCTAATTTCAGAACTGCTGTCACCACACATGACGAAGGTTATGCGTATAACTCGTCTGCTCGTTGTAGCAAAGCCCTAGGATATGAATAGTACTTTGCCCACTTGTGCATTTGAATCAACTTAACTGCTAGTTAAAAATGAAACTGATCACAGTTTCATCATATTAAGGCAAATCGATGGAACTGCATTATTAGTAGAGCACTTAAATTTCAGCTCAATTTTTCGAGTTTTATGCAGGCGCATGCACACATAACTCAACCCTGCCAATGCTGGGCTGGCTGATGGGGAAAAACAACAGTTTGGGAAATGTTAATGAAAATTTGCATACGACCACGAATGGATGGGGAGGGCGAAGTAAACAGCGAACCGTACTGTATAAACTGGACGCGCATTGCGTGCACACATTTGCATATCATAAAAATTCATTTTGTAGACATTTTTAGTGTACTTTTTAAATTGAGCAACCGCAAAGTTTTGCATTGCATTATAAACAGCAAGCTGTCCCCATTTGCTACTTGAATGTTGTAGAATTTTGCGAATTTCTATATTGTGCTGCTACTACTGCTACTGCTGCTGCTGCTACTGCCTTCGATTCAGTGCCCAGTTTGTCTCTCAATGTGCTGTCCATGTCTGCATATAAATTACGCCCACTTGTAGTTGTAATTTCTCTGCACGTCCCAGTTTGTCATGTCCGCCTCAGCTCAGTTCGAGCTCGGCTCGGCTCAGCTCGGACTCGTCCCCGGCGCACACATAAACTACATCACTGTAGCTGGTTGCTAGGATCCAGACAAGTGGAGTTCGTGGCAAGTCGAGACGCAGAACAAGCCCCAACAGTGGCCAGCTTGCAGTTCAGATTTAGTGCCACTTATGACAACTACCGCTAGGGTTGCTGCTTGAGTTTTTCTCGGGTTTTCTTTTACATGCTTCAACTTAAAGTGAGATTTCGGTGCGTATACGTAATACGGAAATTTGCTGCTTGAAATTTAAAGATAATTGAAACAGTTGGCAGACTTAATGAAGTTCTGCATTGTCGGGTTTTCCCCTGTGGTTTTTGGCATTTAACGGCTCAGCGCAGTGGCTTCGATGGGGATGAAGAGACAAGCACAGACGGGAGACAATTTGGCGCCATTGTTCGGCCATTAGCTTTATTTTTATGTGGCCGAACGCATGTTGAAATATTGCTTATTTACTCAATTAGCGCTAATTGCTTGGATCAATAAATTTTTATTTACCTTGCGCTTAAAGGCGAACACCATAAGTGGCCAAGTCTAACAGGTTGGCCAACCGAACTTAACCGAACCGAAGCGAAGCGAAGCCGTAGCTGAGCAGAGAACGGCGGGGAGGGGCAGAGAAGTGCTTAGACAGTGCTTGGTCGGCATTCCAGAGCGAGTAAGTGAGTCGCAATAAGTCTCAGATGGCATTAATAAAGTCATTACCGTCTGTCAATCTACCGGTTTCACTTATCAAATGCTTGAAGCTACATCAAATTTAAATGACAGAGATGCCAGCACAATCGCTGCTCCAATTTTCGAGGCGAGGCAATAAATTTGGCTGCTTTATCTGCAATGTGACAAGCGGATATTTGATTACCTACCAGTCGCTCGTTCCAGCGCCTATAAGCAGGCAACACGTTTTTTAACTGCTTATTAAACTCGAGTGTGTCACGTAGCTGCAGAGTTTCAGACTTTCGGACGGGACGGCGCGAATGAAAAAGCAAATAATAGAATGAGACGGAGATTAAGGACTGAGCTTTAAGTTTAAGTGGCTACTTTACAAAATAGCGCGGCATAAAATAAATTTCTTTTATGTACTCGCAAATTGCCAGCCAAAGTTTTCATATAAATAAATAGAAAAGCGCTTCAACGACCAGAGAAAAACAGAGAAGCACACAAAAAGAAAAACAAAACTGAGCCAAGCTGAACAGCACAGAAAATACAAAACACAAAATACAAAATGCCATTGCGGCTACTTGTAACAAGTGTCAATGGGACGGGGGCAGGGGGTCGTCGGCCACTATAAACATAAAAATGTCTTGCCTCAAAAAACAAAATTTCTTTAAAAAACTTTGTGAGGCGCTGCGAACGCGTTAGGCGTGCTTATTGTTGCTTCTTCTGGTTACCCCTCGTTGTTTTCCTGCCGCCTGCCGCCCTTGTTGTTGCTGTGTTTGGGGAAGCTTAACGGCAATTGAATGCCAAGTTAAGTGGCAATGTGTGCGAAGGCGTTTTGCTTTTGCAATTTGCAATAACCAAAGCAAGCCCATAAAAATATAGTTGCCTTCGCCTGTCAGCTAGAGAGAGAACACATTTGTGGCACGCGTTAGGCAGAAAGGGAGAGCGTGACAATGAGTTTTTGATTACTTTGGAATTTCTTATTTGCCTTTCACACAGACCCAGACACAGAATCCGCTAAATTCGCGTCCTGAAACTGTGCAAATATTGATAAGCGTCCTATTCATACAGCATACCACTCCAGCACCGAGGGTACATGCAAATGCATACCCTATAATGGGCTTCGGTTTTATCGGTTACACAATCAGGCAATGGGCAATTGCCTAGCCCTAATAGGGGTTTATTTTTTCTGCCAAGTCAAGTACAAGTCAAGGATTTGCACACTTAACTCGCGTTCGGCGAAGCGCTTTGATAAAGTACACGTCAGTTATACCCTGTGATCAGCGGACGGTTAAATTAAGGTTTTTTAGAAATTTATGATATTTTTTAATGTGAAGTTAATCGGTTGAATATTCAAATGCGTGGAATTTAATGTAGAGACTCGTTCACATGGTAAGTTGTTGTCTCAATTAAAGAGGCACTTTCAAGTTTTTTCTTCGTGATTCTCGGCAAATTTGGCCTCCACTCGAAGTGAAGCAGAAATGTTCTGTCAGCATGTGGCACTTCTCTAATGTCAGGGGGTGTCGCGGTGAGGTGTTTACGACTATAGACAAGGAAGGCCCGCTAAATTGAAGAATATTTTGCGTAATAAATTTGAAACGTGACGCACGCTAAAATACGTTGAAGCCAACTGTGACCCTGGATGAAGCTTATTGATAGAGCAAAAAGTATCCGCACACCACGCCACGCACTCAACACCTGCTCTGACAGTATGCATACACATACACACACAGAGATACATGGGATGCATAGATAACTGTCGTTGCGGTGGGGCAGGCATGAAGGCAGCTACTCCTTGACTGACGGCTCTGTCACCTGCTCACGTACGCATGACGCTGGGCACCCACAAAAGTGAAATAAAAAAACCAGTCTGAAAGACAAAGAGTGAGCGAGGAGCAGAGAACGTTGTGGGGGACGAGGGATGATAAGGGAGAAAATCGAAAAAGTATTTGCCATTTGCTACTTACACGGCTTGGGTCATCAAAATGTGATAGGTTTTTTGGCAAACAATTTATGAATTTTCGAATAGAAGCTAAGCTAGGCTAATCGGCTAAAGCCACGATTTCCATTTATTTGCCTTTGACCAAGTTCATAAATTATCCAGGCTTAGCGCTGAATGCGGTCAGCAATGTAGCAAAAAGAGATACACACAGAAAGAGCGAGAGTGAGAGAGAGAGAGAGAGAGAGCAGCACGTGCAACTTTCGCTGATTGATTAAACCGCACAAAGATCAACATCCCAGCATTAACGAACTATAACAACGGGCGGGGGACAAGCGCTGAGAACGTTTTAGGAATTGTTATTACGACGTTTGCTAGTTTTTCCATTTTTCGCACACCTCGACGCGGCGCGGCTGCTTAACAAACTGCGCTGACGGAACGGGCACGGAGGAATATTCGTTTGATGCCAAGTGGACGGCACACGTGCCAAAGTCACTTTTGATATAACTACAATACATGGCACAGCACTTAATATGGCTCTCAGTTGCTTCGGTTTCGGGTCGGTTCGCTACTGCTGCTGCTGGGCCCGTCTCCCGGCCGAAACTTTGTAGACGTGACGAGTGCGGGTAATGCGCGTTATGTCCTAGCTGAGAATAGACTCGGAACTCATTGTCATGTACGGCGCATAAACAGTGCGGGAATGGTGGACGAGGAAGGAGTCAGAATACCCAATACGACTATTTGACTGACGTATCAAGCATACGCACACAGTCTACGTTCGGTCGAGGTGAAGCACACACAGCTGCAAAGCTGTCTGTCTGGCAGAAGCATTAAACAAAGCACTTGCCGAGCTACTGTCAGAACACTTTAAATTCACATTATTGTCAACAGGCAAACAATGCCAGCTCACAGAGGGTGCCGCTCAGTAAATGAGCTGACACAGCGTGAATTCCTTAAGTTTGCTGGCAATACTTTTGCCGGCAACCTGGCCAAATGCAACAATAATATAGCAGAGCTGGAGGCAAACTCAAACAAAGCTGGGCTGACAATTAATGTTGTTTGAAATTTATGAAAATTGTTATTCAATTTGAGAAGTTTTATCTAACTGTTCCCTGACATTGAAAACCATATTTTGCTGGAACTGATTTGAATATTAAAACTATAGAATCAGACAATAGCAAATAATTCTAATAATATGCTGTATTCTTGATCAACTAGAAAAGATAACTTTCTATGCGGCAATTTAACCAGTTCTGCCAAAGTCTTCACTTTCAAAGCCTTGTCTTTTACATAAGAGAAAAATATTAAACATAGGTCTGCAGTTCAGTTCTCGTATTGAATTCATTAGAAATGCAAATCACTGTGGCGACATCTTCAAGTTCAATTCGACCATAAAATTCGTAGCGGGTGTGCGAGCGACGGAAAGGCCAACAAACCAGGTGACAGTCAAGCTAAAAGTTGTCTAGTTTCCTAACCCGTTTCAAGCCTGAGGCCAACGGCCAACGGCCAGCAAGCAGCAGCGAACAACTAAATGCAGCCAACTGCCTCTTTAGTTATGTCATCTTAGTTTATTTTTATTGTCAGTGCTCTCGTCTCGTAGTATATAGGTATTCCATGACGTATACGCACCGTGCGCCGAATTTATGACATTCTGTGAGGCTGCCAACGTTTCTGTGTGCGTGAGTGGGTGCTTTATTTTCTAATTACACTGTATTCGTATCTGTGAGTTTTGCTGAGCGCGCATGTGTGGGTGCGTGTGTGTGTGTGTGTGTTTGTGTAATTAGTGTTTTGTATGTTTATATTAAAAGCTTTCGCGTTTGCTGCTTAATAAATTAAACGACAATTTGCACATGCAAAAGTCGTTCGCTGGCTGTCAATGTTGTTGTTGTCATTAGAGATGCTGTTTGCTGTTGTTGTTGTTGCTGTTGCTGCTGCTGCTGTTGCCGCTGCTGTTGTTGGCAATGCTACTGACAGTGCTCGTAAAGTGCTGTTTAGCTACTGTCCTTATTCGCCAACGAGTTTGAAAAACAGACGCCTCGCTTCAGCTCGGCATGGGAATGGGGACGGGGACAAGGACGAGGACATTATGTGGGCATTATGTGTAGGCATGTTTGCAATTAAAATAAAAAGCAGGGCACAAGTGTCAGCTGTGGCTGTGCCACACTGAATATGAGGGCTTCTTGCCTCCGCTATGCGCTGCATAGGCATGCCACATGCACGGCCCCAGACTCATCCTCAGCCTGACAACACAAAATAAGTTATTGCCTACTTGTGGGCGCTGAGACGTTCACAATAAGCTGCGAATTTATGTGCACACTTTTTGTGTTTTATGCGACAATTGCTCAAGTTAACAGGGCATATTCGCCAACATGTTGTCTGCACTTGTACATGTTTTGTATCTCTTAAATGGCACACAAGGTATGCGCTAGTTGGGCAATGCTGTGGCGTTGTGCTTTTAATGCGTGTAAGCTGCAAGTGTTTTGACGCTGTCATCAATTTGCTGCGGTAATCTTGGCGCTTGATTTGCTGGCTTTAAGAGTTTCTAGGTACATGACCAAATCTCGTCTTTATGCTCATCTACAAAATAAATAATTTTACGTCTGTTTGCCGAAAAATCAGCAGCTGCCGACTGCTGTTCGTCGGATCGCTCTGCCGGCCAGTCGTCGATACTTGATTGTTTACACAAAACGCTTTGACCGTTTTGGCAAATTGATAAATAAATTGGCCAGAGTGGCAATAATTTGATTTATTTATTTCTCTGTGTTTTTGTTGTTGCTGCCGTTGGTTTTGTTTTGTTTTTGTATTGTTTTTATTTTTGGTTTTCTTTTTGGCTTTATCGCAGGTGACGAGTTATTAAAATTTTATATTTTACGAGCTTAACTTTGCATTTCGGTTTGAGTTTGCTTTTACGTTTTCTTTTGGAGCTTGCAATAATTGCCATAATTTATTTGCATGGCAAATTCAAGAAATTTGCATGTTGTTTAAGACAGAGCTTATATTGTTAAATGTTTGTCAGTCAGTCTGGTATGCGGAAAGATGTGCGCAAAAAGTCAGATCATAAAAAAGTCCTTAACAAGTGCCAGCTGGCAGCACCAGCGGCGGCATCGCAACGCGTCGGCAGCACAAACATTTATGCAAAATGAAAGAAAGAACTAAACAAACTTGTTTAACTGGCACCGACGACAGTAGATTGCAAATTTGCAAATTTTTGTGATAAACTTGATGATTTAGAGATTTGACTAATGCTCCAATTTATGGCAAGGCGACAGATTGAATCTGCCACTTGAAAGGCTCCGCCCAATTTGGCCAGATTCTAACTAAAAGCCACGCTTCCAAATGACTGCATAAATTAAAAGGACAAAAGTTCTTCAATTCGTCGCTGATATTCGTATGCGACAAGTTCACGAACAAAAAAAAAACCACAACTGGCTGCTTATCCACAATGCTCGAATTTGCTGCAAACAGATCGATCGATTGACCCGACCAGCCGACGACTACATCTGACTGGCTGGCATGGCTGCTGACCCCCGTCTGACCCGACCTGCTGGGGGCATTTACATAAAATGCTGCTCTCAGCTCGATCCCGGGCCTGGTCGAATTTTATTTATTTATTGATGCGCCAACGTTGTCCAACCGCTTTTATCAATTGTGGTTGTTTGATTGCTATTCGTTGTTGGTGCTGTGCGTGCGGCACCCTCCGCTATTTGGTGACTGTGTTTTTTTTGTATTTCGGTTTTTATGTTGCTGCTGCGTGCATCTTTTATGAGCGTGAGCGTGTGGTGTCCGAGACCTTGAAATTGTAGCTGGTTTATTTTAATATGTTTACATTTGATTAGTTTGCATATGACATTGCCACCAGCCATAGGCGGTGCCACCGACAGAGACAACGACAACAGAACTGTTTGCTGGGTTAGTGGACTGGCGGATCCAATAACAGCTGCATGAACAAAGCCAGCACTATAAACAGCATCTCGTAGGCTTTGAAGCTTGATTGACAACTTCCCGAGCGTAACTGCTTTAAGCGTAATTTGATTGAAAAAGCCTCGGAGAAATCATGAATTGAACACATTCTGTTAGGTGGGCTCATCAAAGGCTTTCAAGAATGAATTGGAATCCGTCAAAATTTTGAGCGCTTGGTGTGCGAGTTGCGTGGTTGCGAGGGGGCCAATCTGTTGCGATTAGTCATAGCTAAACTTATCCGCGATATGCATCAGTATGGCGCCAGTCATTTGCCATTTGCAAATCAATTCGGTTATCTCAGTTATGGATCTATCGAATCTCGAAATGCTGAAATCATCTGATTATGCAAATCGATTCAACATCGAATATGTTGTTGGCATTTATTTATCTTTATCTCCATGTTTATCTACATTCGTATCTATAGCAGGGCTCGAGACATCAAAAATCAAAAAATGAAAAACAATAATTTTTATGATATCAATAAAGCATGATGAAAAACGTGATAATCGCTGATCAGATTAAATGGTCGCCTGGCGCCAGCTGATTACCGTCATAGCATCGCTTCAGGTGACGAACAGTAAAAACCTCAAGGTCGCAACGCTTGTTAACTTTATGGCTTCTATTTTGGCAAGCCAATAAGACAACAAATCAACAAACAACGCATTCGTTGAGGGCTAAACGGATGCGTATACTCGCCTAAGTATACAAAAAAAATAAGACATTTAAAAAAACGATACGAAAATTGATTTCTGTTTCTGGCCATTTTATAGACATTGAGGCCATTGTTTCGTTGAACACGCGCATTCCTTCGAATGTAACTTGATAAATTTCAGAGATCCAAGTCCCAAATCACCGAACCATCGCATAACATAACCAAAGTCCGAAACTAGACGCAATAATCGAATGGGAATTCCCAAACTAGAAATCTGCGGCCAGGCAACTTAGCTGACAAAACTAACATTCGAAATGTATAGAAAACCCGACTGGGAATTTTAGATATCACCTCGAACTTGTTTTGATGCGCCGCCAATTTGAAATTGGTATCAACACCGGCACCTACTCAAATTATACATTTTTAGCATACAAATATGAAGAAAATAATTTCTATCATTAAAATATCAAATCTGAAAGTGTTGTGGCTATTATTGCTTTTTTGCTTTTGCCAAACTTGTTTTAACTATGCGGCTGTGGCTGAGCCTGCATGTTTGCATGCCCAGGCCTCGCCTCTTTAGCAGATGCGAGCTCCGCCAATGCGACTTGCTCTTGAGCAAGGGCTCTGCCCCATTTGCATAACGCCAACGGCCATATTTGCCAGAATAGGCCCGAAAGAGTCACAGATGCGCTTTGTATGAGATGTTGATGGCATTGTTTTTATCGCTGTGGCGTCTCTTTCAGGGCTTAATGTCTATTCAATAGACAAAAGCAGCAAAAGAAGTTAATGCTAAATGCTTCAAGTTTCGAGAGTGACACCACCAGCATCAGCACCACTACAAACACAACAACAACCATATCAACTGTGCAGCAGCAGCAGCAGTCTCTGCCGCAGCCAAAGCAACTATCAGCATCTTTGACAGAAGCAGCGACCATCGCGGCTCGGTCTCTGCATGAACTTGAGCGCAGTCGAGTGACACAGTTTCATGGTTTTTGTATAAATAGTGGACCTTTCGGTAACTTGGACGTCAGATACAACCGAACAGTCAAACTTAAAGAACTTCAGTTGAATTCAAGATGCGTGCATTTGTTGTAAGTACCAAGGAGCCCACCACAGCCAACATTCAGGATTACATCAACTCTCCTCTCTCTATGCGTGCAGGTTATGTGCTTCGTGGCAGTCGCCTGCGCCGACAAGCTGGGCTACAACTACCAGCCCGTGGGTCACTCCGACTCCGGACTGTCCTTCAGCCCTGGAAACGGCAACATTGGTAGCGGCAGCATTGGTGTCGGCAGCATTGGTGGCGGCCTCAGCGGTGGCAGCATTGGTGGCGGCTCAATCGGCGGCGGCATTGGAAGCCTTGGCGGCAGCCTGGGTGGCGGCAGTCTTGGCGGCAGCCTTGGTGGCGGTAGCATTGGCGGTGGCAGCATTGGCGGTGGCAGCATTGGCGGTGGCAACCTCGGTGGCAGCATCGGCGGTGGCAACCTCGGTGGCAGCATTGGCGGTGGCAACCTCGGTGGCGGCTCCGGTCTGGGCAACCTTGGTGGTCTGTCCGGTGGTTCTCTTGAGGCCCCAGTCTCCTACAACGCCCCTGCCCCTGCCGCTGAATTGGAAAAGGAATTCTTCACCTTCACCGCCAACGAACAGGACTTCGATGAACCCCAATCTTTGGAGAAGGTGTCCAGCTCTCTGAACAAGGCTCTGCGCGTTGTCTTCATCAAGGGACCCGAGAACCGTGGCCTGGAGAACGCTGCTCTGGCTCTGGCTAAGCAGGCTGCCCAGCAGGAGACCGCCATCTATGTGCTGAACAAGCAGGCTGATATTGGAGATCTGGCCAACAAGTTGAACGCCATCCGCAGCAACACCAACAACAAGCCCGAGGTTCACTTCGTCAAGTACCGCACTCCTGAGGATGCTGCCAACGCTCAGCGTGCCATCCAAGGACAATACGATCAGTTGGGAGGTTCGTCCCAGGCCCACAACGGTGGTGTTGCCCCAGTCCTGAACTTCGCTTCCCAGGGCCCAGCCCGTCAGGTCAACGCCAAGTCTCCTGAGAACGCCTACTTGCCCACCTCGATCTTCCGTCGTGTCTAAATTTCAAGTTTAGATCATATGATTGAACAAGCCAGCGATCTTTGACTGATTTTTAAGCCTAGTTATTGTTGAATAATGAGTAAATAAATTCCATTCCTACATATTAATTTCAAACATTGTTATTGGGTACGGGACCACAATTTACTAAAAAGAATCTAAAAAGAATTGAAATAATGAGGTAGTTTTCTACTTTATAAAAGAAATAGTTGACTAGAATACTGTTGAATCTTATGCAGAAAAGCAATGGAAGCGTCAAGTGGCCAATTTGATACGGAAGCATTTTTATTTCTCTACAGCAGAAGAGTTAAATGGTAGGCAATACTGGGAGACACAATATCAAATAACTTGCAGATTGCTTCATGGCGTGATTTTGAATAGATTTAAGGTTTTGGAAATATTCTTGGATGCTATTAAGAATACTCTAACATAAAGAGTTGAATTGTCAATATAGTAAAATTCTAAGTTTATAATGGATTCACTAGGCTAGATCAAAGAGACTTCAATCAGAAGAATCCACCATGTATTTTTCTGTGAACTCAAATTTCTTCTGGATAAAAGAGATATTTTGTAAAGGATATACGAAAGTAAACACTGCCTTGTTTTCAAAATACATTAACGTTTTATATTTGTGTAATCGATCAACATTAATTTACAATTAACTAATTATTTTTCAAACTGACTAATTACTTCTTGTAGCGCAGGCGACGCAAGATCGAGGATGGCAGGTAGTTGCTGTCTGGCTGCTGAACCTGTCCAGCACGGATGGGAGCTGTGGAGCGGGAGGCGAAGTTGAGAGCATTGGCAACACCACCGTTGATGTTCTGGCTGCTGCCACCAAGCGAGTCGTATTGGCTCTGGATGGCGCGCTGGGCGTTGGCAGCGTCCTCGGGAGTGCGGTACTTAACGAAGTGCACCTCGGGCTTGGCGTTGGCGTTCTGGCGCACGGCATTGAACTTGTTGGCCAGGTCGTTGATGTCGGGTTGTCTGTGCAACAGATAGATGGCAGTCTGCTGCTCGGCAGCCTGCTTGGCCAGAGCCAGAACGGCGTTCTCGTAGCCACGGTTCTCGGGGCCCTTGATGAAGATGACACGAACGTTCTTCTGGGTTGCGGCAGCAATCTTGCGAGCTGCATCGGGATCCTCAAAGTCAGCCTCGTTGGCGTGGAAGGAGAAGAACTCCTTGTGGACGCCGGCTTGGGGGGCAGCATTGTAGCTTACTGGACCACCGAGGCCGCTGTCAACGGATCCGGAGCCAATGCGGCCGCTGTAGCCATCAGTAGCACCTGAGCCAATTTCAGACGTGGAGCCAGCGCCGTAGTTGTAGCCCAACCGACCGGCACTAACGGCTGCCACCAAGCACAAAGCAATCAAAGCGCGCATCTTGTCGTTCTATACTAATCTAATAGAATGCTGGCAATATCTATATTAAGTTAGCTTTTATACCGCCAACGCCAGCCCCATCTATAATTAGACCAGTTGGTCTAGTCGAATTAAGCCGTCGCGTCGCGTCGAGTCGCCTTCACTTGTGCCATTTCTCGATGGCTCGATGTTGCCCCTTCGCCGTGAGCCGATTGCGGTTTGGTGGCGGAAGACCCCGAATCCGAACTCCGATCACCGGCGATCGGTGATTGGCCAGCGGGTTTTTGGAATGCTGTTAATCTGTTAACATAATTTCGCTCTTAACACATTTAACACATTGTTTTGAGCAGCTTCAATCGAGCCGCCGACGCGGTCGAGACTGTTTCCGATTGCCGATTGGCTGATCGTGATTCACCTATAATTGGCTTATAATTTATGCATAAAAGTCAGCTCAGCTCAACTCAACTCACGCAACCCCGAATGACAGACTTTTTCGTTATATTTTGAATATACAGAATCGCATATTTGTTAATGATTTCAACAAAAAAGTGATCGTCAGCTCAATAAAATTAATGATTAGATTTGTTTTTTTGTCTACTTTATGGCAATTCAGGTTTTCGACAAACATAAATCTTACTACTGCTCCTATCTGTGTGTGTGTGCTTTTTAGTATAGTTTTTTTTCCTGCCCAAGTCTATATACATCTGTGTGTGTTACACTTGAAATTCCTTTCTAATTGTACGTGGCACACATCGAGGTGACAATGAAAATCAGGTCGACTAACGGTTTCTGACATCTCGATGACCTTCACCTGGCTCTCAGGTATAATTTATCACAGCGCAAATTAGCCGAATCGAATTAATATTATCGGATTGCCGAATGCGTATACTACAGAACTATGACAATTTATTCTAAGTTATTCAAGTTTTCAACTGTTGAAAGCGAAACGATTCAACGATTAGTTTCTCTTTCTGATCAGATTGATCAATTAAACTTGTACTGCTTGTCACCTAGACCCAAACATCATCATTAGAATATTCAATAGTTCATAAACTATGTGAAAAAACCCATTAGCAAACTAATGGAATGATCTTTCCATATTGTTTGTTCAAACTAAAATCCATAGAAAAGAATTTGATTTTCGTTTTTAAAATATGTTTTCAACTTTAATTGGCAAATTAGTCATTAATCAACAATGGGTAACAATACAGATCGATTCCTTCGTCAACATATACTTAAACTATATAGTATACATCCAAGCAACAGCTTACAGACGGAAACGACGGAACACCGAAGTGGGCAGGTAGGAGTTGTCGGGGGACTGGGCAGTAGCCTGACGAACTGGGCCCTGAGAAGCGAAGTTCAAAGCAGGTGCAACGCCACCATCATGAGCCTGGGATGAACCTCCCAACTGATCGTATTGTCCTTGGATGGCGCGCTGAGCGTTGGCAGCATCCTCGGGAGTGCGGTACTTGACGAAGTGAACCTCGGGCTTGTTGTTGGTGTTGCTGCGGATGGCGTTCAACTTGTTGGCCAGATCACCGATGTCGGCCTGCTTGTTCAGCACATAGATGGCGGTCTCCTGCTGGGCAGCCTGCTTAGCCAGAGCCAGAGCAGCGTTCTCCAGGCCACGGTTCTCGGGTCCCTTGATGAAGACAACGCGCAGAGCCTTGTTCAGAGAGCTGGACACCTTCTCGGCAGCCTGGGGCTCATCGAAGTCCTCCTCGTTGGCGGTGTAGGTGAAGAATTCCTTTTCCAATTCAGCGGCTGGGGCAGGGGCGTTGTAGGAGACTGGAGCATCCAGAGAGCCACCGGACAGACCACCGAGATTGCCCAGACCGGATCCACCGAGGTTGCCACCACCGAGGTTGCCACCGCCAATGCTGCCGCCACCAATTTTGCCACCGCCAATGTTGCCGCTAAGTCCAGAGAGACCGGAATCCAAATCGCCGATGCTGCCACCGCTCAGACCACCGAGTCCATTGCCACCGCTCAGACCACTGAGTCCATTGCCACCGCTCAGACCGCTAAGTCCGCCCAGACCGCCGAGGGAGCCAGAGTTGCCTCCGATTCCTGATCCGCTGCCAGGAGCGAACGACAGTCCTGAGCTGGAGTGTCCTACGGGCTGATAGTTGTAGCCGAGTTTGTCGGCGCAGGCGACTGCGACCAGGCACATAACCTATGCGAGGGATGAGGAGAGGAGAATGAAGCCTGATGTGGTGGTTATAGGTATCCTTGTACTTACGATAAAGGCACGCATTTTGCTGTTGATATTGAGGTTAACTTCTTGTTGCTTCTAGTTGGTTCTTCTGCTTCGAGTTACGAATTGCTTCTGTCTTCTGCAGTGAGCGATCTTTATTATTTATACAAATCCATCTTCGAGGCTGATAAAAACAAAACCGCCGCCTTGGATTCGCTTGCATAGAAATCGCTTTGATGCCACTGTGTTTTGCCGCCTACAAAGCTTTTTGGCTCTACGGTTTTATGGTCGATTGGAAATTTTTGTTGCGTTTCAATGGGCAGCGGCTGCGACTGCGACGGGGTCTGATTGTTTTAGGTTATTCAAATTTTCGAGTTTGTTATTCAATAATTTTACAAGAATTAATATAAAATTATAAAATTAATATGTTGCGAGCACATTGAAATGAGTTTATATGCATAACGCTGACATAAAGATGGGTCATAATTATCTATTATATATAATAAACATTTTTTCTCAAATTCCTCGGCAAGGCTACGATCTTGTTTTATGTAGGACATATATGCATGCAGTTGGGTTTCATCTAATTTATTGAATACCTGTTCATTTAGTTAGCCAATCTCATCTAGTATGTCTGCTGACAAGTGCTTATGATGCTGATTTATTGGCATGACATCAACACAATAATTAGGAGTACATTTATTGACTTGTTTGATATGCCGCCTCTTCGGTCCATAAGCAAAACTTCTCAAATTATGACACAATACAAATTGGTGTTTCAAACTCAACTGATTGCCTAGTCAAACATTTTATTTTTCCAAGAGATAAGGTTACACTTATGTAATGCAATTAACCCCTATATTTGGGGAGAACACATAATGACTTAAGATTAGAAAAGTAAAAGTAAAGCATTAAAAACTAGTCCAAAACTTGAAAATAGCATTATGTGTTTGTTTAAAAATCATTTCATTTTCGACGGTATGATAAATCGCTGACATTTGATAAACTTGTCAGATCTCATAAGATTAGTATTCGCTCATGTTGTTTATTTGGCTTCATTTACGCATATATTGCAGCATTAAACATATACCATCAATCAACTCCTTCGACTTCTAATTTTGGTGGTGATCAAGCTTGGCTTCAAATATTGTCAAGACAAAACTTATAGAAGATTGTTAAGCAAATGTCATGCTGATGTGTATGCGCTAAAAATTCTTAATAAAGATGTTGTTTTTCTATAAACAGAAAACGTCATTTATTCGAGCTGATGTCTCGTCAACATAAAGATTTAATGAAAATTCGACACCTGAATACAGTCAGCTTACAATTGAGAATATCCTTAATTACAATCTCTTCATTTTCTTTACATTTGTAGATTAATATATATTCCAAGGACTTGATTATAATTGATAAAAAAAGATATTCAATTATTTTGGTTTCATATGCGATGTTATAAAATTAAAAAATAAAATATTTAGTTTCGAAAAATTATTTTATTCAGAATTAACCAATAACAAGTAGAATTATTCAACAAGTAGGATGGGGACTAGGATTTTCAATTTCCAAATTGTACTTTAGAAACTCTTTACAGGCGGCGACGGAAGACCGAAGTGGGCAAGTAGGAGTTGTCGGGGGACTGGGCAGTAGCCTGACGAACTGGGCCCTGAGAAGCGAAGTTCAAGGCAGGTGCAACGCCACCTTCATGAGCCTGGGATGAACCTCCCAACTGATCGTATTGTCCTTGGATGGCACGCTGAGCGTTGGCAGCATCCTCGGGAGTGCGGTACTTGACGAAGTGAACCTCGGGCTTGTTGTTGGTGTTGCTGCGGATGGCGTTCAACTTGGAAGCCAGATCTCCAATATCGGCCTGCTTGTTCAGCACATAGATGGCGGTCTCCTGCTGGGCAGCCTGCTTAGCCAGAGCCAGAGCAGCGTTCTCCAGGCCACGGTTCTCGGGTCCCTTGATGAAGACAACGCGCAGACCCTTGTTCAAGGAGCTGGACACCTTCTCGGCAGCCTGGGGCTCATCGAAGTCCTCCTCGTTGGCGGTGTAGGTGAAGAATTCCTTTTCCAATTCAGCAGCTGGGGCAGGGGCGTTGTAAGAGACTGGAGCCTCAAGAGAACCACCGGACAGACCACCGAGGTTGCCCAGACCGGATCCGCCACCGAGGTTGCCCAGACCCGACAGACCACCGAGGTTGCCCAGACCGGATCCACCGAGGTTGCCACCACCGAGGTTGGCACCGCCGAGGTTGCCACCACCAATGCTGCCGCCGCCGAGGTTGCCACCACCGATGTTGCCGCTAAGTCCAGAGAGACCGGAGTCCAAATCGCCGATGCCGCCACCGCTCAGACCACCGAGTCCATTGCCACCGCTCAGGCCACTGAGTCCATTGCCACCGCTCAGGCCACTAAGTCCGCCGAGACCGCCGAGGGAGCCAGAGTTGCCTCCGATTCCAGATCCGCTGCCAGGAGCGAACGACAGTCCTGAGCTGGAGTGTCCTACGGGCTGATAGTTGTAGCCAAGTTTGTCGGCGCAGGCGACTGCGACCAGGCACATAACCTAGTGTTGGTGGGGCAAAGGGTTAGTTAGAATATCCTTTGGACTGATGCTTGGAAACTTACGATGAAGGCACGCATGTTGAGTTCTGCTGTTGAGGTTCTCTTGGTTTGAAGCTTGTTTGGTTTCTGTCTAACGCTGCGTCAACGGTTATTATTTATACAAATCTGTCTTCGAGGCTGTCAGCGTGGTTTCTCATTAAACACAATGCGACGACGTCGCTAAATGTTTTTTCCGCCTACAAAATAGCAGCTGTGGTCTTTTGTATTCGTGCTCGGCCGGACAGCTCAGCTTTGCATAAATGTTATTATATGGAAAATGATAAAAATCAAAATCATGAGCATAAAAATGCAATATCTCTGCACAAAGCGGCAAGAAATACGGAAAACAATACGTTATCTGTGTAATTTTGGGTTTACTTCAGTTTGTCGTTTTTATTATGTGTTCGAACAAAATGCAGAAAATAACAATAATCGGTCCAGCGACATTGGCCAAATCAGCATCAAACATAACAGCTTCTGGCACCACGGTCCTCTTAACGAATGCGCAGACGACGCAGAATGTTGGCTGGCAGGTAGGAAGAGCTGGGGGAGCCCCCAGTGCTGCTGCCGTAGTTGTTGCTGCCGTAGTTGTTGCTGCCAGAAGCGACGGGGGAGCGGGAAGCGAAGTTGATTGCTGGAGCGACGCCACCGTTGAAGTTCTGGCTGGGACCACCCAGAGAATCGTACTGCGACTGGATAGCGCGCTGAGCGTTGGCAGCATCCTCGGGAGTGCGGTACTTGACGAAGTGCACCTCGGGCTTGTTGTTGTTGTTGTTGCGGATGGCGTTCAACTTGTTGGACAGATCACCGATGTCGGCCTGCTTGTTCAGCACATAGATGGCGGTCTTCTGCTCGGCAGCCTGCTTGGCCAGAGCCAGAGCGGCGTTCTCCAGGCCACGGTTCTCGGGTCCCTTGATGAAGACCACGCGCAGACCCTTGTTCACGCTGTTGGCAACACGCTCGCTGGCAGCACCATCATCGAAATCGTTCTCATCAGCCTCGAAGGTGTAGAACTCCTTGTTGACACCGGCGGATGGGGCGTAGGATGAGCCAACCCTGCTCTCCTCGCCATCGTAACTGGGCGAAGAGTAGTCTACGATGGGAGTGTTATCGCTGGAGGCGGTATTAAATCCTTGTCCATAGTTGTACTGGGCGCATGCGGCGCCAATCAGGCAGAGAGCGATAAGGAAACGCATTGTGAGCTGGAGGGAGATGTGTGTACTGATCAGCCGATGGCTTAGACTGAATCCTGAGAGTTGGCACCTCAGCTTTTATACACCGCCCTCGTAGTTGGGTCGGGTGTTAGAACAAAAGATTCTAAGTTCTTTACGGGCACATAATTCAACTGGTCTCTTATGCAAAGTAATGCGCTTATGGCTTATGGAACGATTATGCAAAACTATCCAAAAAGACAGGCTCTTCCACTTTCTGTGGGAGTGCAGACAGGAATGCGTGAACCGGTTTTTGCATCAAGTTATCCCCTCCATATGGCTATAACCATAACCATATAATCATAATATTAAAAGTTCTCCAGTGAAATTGTTGTGAAACTATCGAACTTGTTCTCAAAAATATCACCGTGTCCAATTAGCACATACTGATCATAAATGCCATATTCTAAGCAGTTCTTTCTGGTATCCGCATTCAACTGCGGCACAAAAAATACAAATTCTAATAAAAACACAAATAAAAATAAAAATTAAGAAAGGCAGAATGCCGAATTTGCCTTTTGAATCAACCGCTAAGAATAAAATATGCATGACGAAACAGCACTTTATTCCACAATACACAGTTGCCGGAAGAAATGTTTCAGCTGTGAATGAAGCAAATCTATTTCGGATAACTCGGTTATTGCCCTGCGCCCAAAACAAGTTCCTTCTAGAGATGTGCCAAAGTCGTGCCTTAGTTCTACTCACGACTTGCATCGACTGTTTGAAGGCAACTGTGATAACTGGCTATCATAAAAGTTTGCAATATTCTCCTTGAACATTTTTGTAGAATTTAAAGTCAATAATATATAAGCTGATCGTTAATTTTATACTCCTACTCATTTCTAAAATTTACGACTTTATCATAAAGAAATTTGTTTTTTGTTGCGCACTTTTAGGCAATTTTGTAGATAATGATTCTGAATCACAGACTGCATAAAATGCCCTCAAATATTTATCTTAATACCAGTTGCTAATTATAAATATTAAAAAACATTGCTTATAAATTCAGATTAGCACAGCCTCAACATCGAAAACCTCAATGTTAATGGCTGGAATTTCGTCGATTACTCACTAACAACTTCTGCCAAACAAAACATTTGAATTGATTTTTAACAATTTTTGTGTATTTATTTATCTTTAACAAACGAACAACTTATCAACATCTAATCAGCATCTAGAATCGAAGGCGACGCAAGATATTGGCGGGCAAATAGCTGGGACCAGGAGCGGTAGCTTCGCCAACGTTCTCACGAGCGGGAGCCTCTGGCTGAGACGCAAAGTTGAGTGAGCTGGCAACACCGCCGTCCTGGATGGTTGAAGCTCCTCCCAACTGATCGTATTGTCCTTGGATGGCGCGCTGAGCGTTGGCAGCATCCTCGGGAGTGCGGTACTTGACGAAGTGAACCTCGGGCTTGTTGTTGGTGTTGCTGCGGATAGCGTTCAACTTGGAAGCCAGATCACCGATGTCGGCCTGCTTGTTCAGCACATAGATGGCGGTCTCCTGCTGGGCAGCCTGCTTAGCCAGAGCCAGAGCAGCGTTCTCCAGGCCACGGTTCTCGGGTCCCTTGATGAAGACAACACGCAGAGCCTTGTTCAAAGCGCTGGACACTTGTTCGGAGGCCTGGGGCTCATCGAAGTCCTGCTCGTCGGCTGTGTAGGTGAAGAATTCCTTTTCCAATTCGGCGGCTGGGGCAGGGGCGTTGTAGGCAACTGGACCCTCACGAGATTCGCTGCCTAGGTCACCTGGGAATCCAGCGGAGGAGATACCAGAAGGTTGACCGCGCAGGCTAGCTCCACCAAGACGTGGAACATCGGAGCTGAAGTCGCCCAAAGGACCACCTCTGCCGGCAATGCTGTCGATGGCATCGCTGCCTTGTCCGACCAGGGGACGATCACCAAGTCCAAGTCCGCGCAGTTGGCCACTGCCTGGGGTGAAAGACAATCCGGAGTTGGAGTGTTGAACTGGCTGATAGTTGTAGCCCAGTTTATCGGCGCAAGTGACGGCCACAAGGCAAAGGACAATGAATGCACGCATTTTGGATAGGATTGCTAAAGATTGCCAAAGGTAATGTTGAATTGAGCGATGATGTGTTTCTGATTTGATGAATCGCAGGCTTCACTTTTATAAAGACCAAATGCACAGGTGTTAAACAATAGAGTTGATCAGATATTGCAAATTCCACAAAAGGCGATACGAAGGCGTGCCATGCACTGCAATTTGGTGGTGCCAAGATGCGAATACGTTATCATAACGATCTGCAGATTATGGTTTTTGTGTATTAAATTAGCAATAAATAATATCATAAAATGAACGGTGTCATCTTTATGATTTGCACATTGTGAATGCAGATATTTGCCGTGGCTTTTGAGTCACATGAAGATGTGAGATGCTAATGAGCGAAGTACAGCGTAGTGTTGGCTTTGATTGCCAAATGAGCGGCGCCAGGTAATTTATTAAATGTCCAATTATCAAATTATCTTATTTGGTGCTGACATCGCGATGCAGTTGGAGGGGTTAATTAGCAAATCGATCGGCAAGCAGTCAGCTACAGATACAGATACAGCTACAGATACAGCTACAGATACAGCTGGAGATGTTGGAGTTGGAGTTTATTTTTAGCGATGAAATCGTCGTTGGCACTTCCGGCGCCATTCGATATCCACATTCACATCCACTGCCGGCTGTGGAAGGTCGCCTCCACCCGCAACATTAGCATAAAGCAAACGTTTAAAGCCAAAAAGCCGCGACAAAGCCTCGCCAAAAGGTAATAATAATTTCGCGGATCGTTAAAATATGCTTTTCGACTTGAATAATAGGACTGGGCACGCCTCATTTGCATGTTTGTTTGCTTTTCGAGCGATTTTAACCAACACTTCGCATCCCGTCCATCTCCATGGCTCAGCAGCAGCAGTAGTAGTAGTAGTAGTATGTGCATTCGACACATACTCGGATTATAGGCAAGTAAATCGCGCCCAATTTGGTTTACGAGCGACCCAACGCACAAATATCCACTTATTATGGCCAGGTTTATATTGATTATGGCGATAAACAGATACGATGCGTCAAGGTTCCGTCGAACGACGAAACGGAAAAGATGAATAATGAAAATTATTGTTAAATGCAGAATATTGAATTTAATATGATATTTATGGCCACAAATCGATGGCGAGCTGCCCGGCTGACCGCTATCATTGCGAAGATCTGCTTCGATCTACCAAAGTCCACCAGTTGAACGAAACGGAACGGAACGCAACGTATCGCATTTCGGAAAGGCTGTCGGAATCAAGTTCTTCAGCTGCATACTTAATTATGTGAGCCGGTAGTCGATCGGAACTAATCTAATGCATAATTCGACCATTTGATTCGGGCACTTTGCATAACGGTAAATGCTCCACATAGCATCAATGCATAAAAACCATCGAGTTATCTGCCCAGGCCATCACATTCCACAGTCAACTCAATCTCTGAACATGCGCCACTTCTCCGTTATCCTCTGCTGCTGTCTAGCCGCTTTGGCCAGCGCCGACAAACTGGGCTACAACTACCAGCCCGTGGCCCACTCAGGCTCTGGACTCTCGTTCGCTCCAGGCGGTTCGGCCAGCAACTTGTCGCCCGCTTTTGCCGCTGAGCAGGCCAGCTCGTCGGGACGCCCCTTCGCAACTGGCGGTGAGGCCAGCAACTTGTCTCCTTCATTCTCCGCCGGTCCAGCATCAGCGGCCAGCTCCGATAACTTTGGCATTTCGCAGTCGCCATTCGCACAGCTGCCCAGCTTCCAGCCAAGCGGACCCATTGCCGAGCAATCCGCTGATGCACCCAACTATGCTGCTGCCCAGCCCGAGCTGCAGAAGGAGTTCTTCACCTACACCGCCGACGAGGAGGAGTTCCAGGATCCAGCTGCATCTGAGAAGGTCTCCTCATCCCTGAACAAGGCTCTGCGCGTCGTCTTCGTCAAGGGACCCGACAACAGTGGCCTGGAGCAAGCCGCGTTGGCTCTGGCCAAGCAGGCTTCCCAGCAGGAGACTGCCATCTATGTGCTGAACAAGCAGGCCGACATCAACGATCTGGCTAACAAGCTGAACGATATCCGCAGAGCCAGCAGCGAGAGCACCAACAACAAGCCCGAGGTGCACTTCGTCAAGTACCGCACTCCCGAGGATGCCGCCAACGCCCAGCGTGCCATTCAGTCGCAGTACGACCAGCTTGGCGGTGCTTCGTCGCATCAGGATGGCGGCGTTGCCTCCTCTCTGAACTTTGCCTCCAGCGCCCCAGCACCAAGTGTAGCTGCTGCTCCCGCTCCCGGTTCCGGTTCCGCTTCCATTCCATCTTCCCTGTCCGCATCCCTACCTTCCGCATCCGATTCTGTGCCAGTGGCTGCTGAGCCCGAGGCCAACTCACCCATCTCCTCATACGTTCCTCCCGTCACCCCTGGCAGCACATACTTGCCGGCAAACATCTTGCGCCGTTTGCGTTTCTAAGATCGTAAACTAAGATCAAGATTTTATGTATCTAATCGATAAAAATATCTTTGTTATTGTTGACTTATTGTATCGAAAATAAAATTGTTTACTTAAAATATTTAAATGCCTATATTTTTGGCGGATGTCAGCCCGATACACCCTATAGCAAACATGGTGGCGGAGTTGGGTAATTTGGACTTCACAGTTCTAAATATCTAAATAATTGTTTTAAATACATAATATACCTATAAGTCGCATTTCCTTATAAGAAATGTTCTTCAAATAATCTACTAAATTTTCTGCAAAAATTAATTGAACAATTTCAAAGAAAAGTACTGAACTTGATCTTCGTTGAATACACATATTCTTAATGCTTAGTACCTCTTGATCTGAAATTGAGTGTTGACCAAAAATAAAAAATATCAAGCTAAAACTATTTGGAAATTGGACTACGCTTATCAAAAATATGTAGCACTCTTATTTATTTCTTTAAGGGTGGCATGCAAATTTTGCAGGGTATTCATTCGTTAGGCAGTTATTTGCCATCAGCTTGAGCATACTGAAATTCTTACATAGTTTCGAGATTTTGCATATTTTTTTGAATGAGCATTTTCTTGCTTAGGAATTTGTGTTTATGAAAATGATTTGAATTTTGAAGTTGAAAACGGATTTGGGTTTTTTCACTTTTGTGTGGCAAACAAGTTCAACGAGTTAAATTAGGATTGCGAGCCGATGACTATTTATGAAAATTTGCAAATCAGAAGTATAACAAGTTCTTTGACAGCATTTCATGTTTCTTGATATGTTATGCGAGAATTGAATTCAATGCGATTTAAATTTGTTTGCCCTCCACTTTTGTAGTTTGTTTATATCAACAGATGTCGGATTGTCCCACGCATTTTCCACAAAATTGATTTCGATCCGATTGCCTGACAAATTGCATGTAGGTAACAAAGCAACAATGACCAAAACTGTAGCGCTGAGCAATTTAATATTATTATGCTCGCACACTGGCCCCAAAAATATTTGTGGCCATTAGCCAGAGCTTCACTTTCAATCGTTGCCCGCGATTTGCATAACAAAATGAGTGAACAAAAGAATTTGGCTACCGAACAGCTAAACAATTTGGAGCTGCCGAAGCCGATGCCGATGCTGCGACTGCTGCTGCCGCTGCTGTTGCCGTTGCTGCCGCCGCTGGCGTCGCTGCTGCTGTCACAGTTGGCTGCGCTGCTTGCGTCAAGACCCGTTGCCTGATTTGCATAAAAATTTTCTTTGTAAAGCGAAGTTCATCAAATTTTAATCAACGCCGCCGCCGCCGCTGTCGCCGTTGCCGTTGCGGTCAGACAATAATCGAAGAGGCCAAAAATAAAAACATGTTCGACAACATAATGGGGCGGACCTTATCTTGATCTCTAGCATAGTTGTTAAACACTTGTTCTGGGAGTGACATTCATGTCGGGTATGCGACTATGTTTAGTATAAAAATGGCACTTCACCTCTTGGCCACATCATTCAGTGCTCACAGCTCCGAGTAGAACTAGAACCCCAAAGATGCGCGCTTTCATCGTCTTGTGCTTAGTGGCCGTCGCCACCGCCGACAAGCTCGGCTACAACTACCAGCCGGTAGGACACTCCAACTCAGGACTCTCGTTCACTCCTGGCAGCGGCAGTGGCAGCATCGGTGGCGGCAACCTGGGCGGCTCCCTCGGAGGACTCGGCAGTGGCAGCTCCCTGAGCGGACTCGGCAGTGACATCGGTTCCGGACTGGGCGGTTCCGGTCTGGGCGGTCTTGGCGGCTCTGGACTGGGCGGTCTCGGCGGTTCCGGTCTGGGCGGTCTCGGCGGCTCTGGTCTGGGCGGCTCTGGTCTCGGCGGTCTCGGCAGCTCTGGTCTCGGCGGTCTTGGCGGCTCCGGTCTGGGCGGTCTTGGCGGCTCTGGACTCGGTGGCTCTGGACTGGGCAGTTCTGGACTCGATGGACCCGTCGACTACAACGCTGCTCCTTCATCGGAACTGAACAAGGAGTTCTATACTTACACCGCCAACGAGGAGGACTTCGATGAGCCCCAGGCTTTGGAACGCGTCGCCAGCTCAGTGAACAAGGGTCTGCGCGTTGTCTTCATCAAGGGACCCGAGAACCGTGGCCTGGAGAACGCCGCTCTGGCTCTGGCCAAGCAAGCCGCCGAGCAACAGACCGCCATCTATGTGCTGAACAAGCAGGCTGATATTGGAGATCTGGCCAACAAGTTGAACGCCATCCGCAGCAACAGCAACAACAAGCCCGAGGTGCACTTCGTCAAGTACCGCACTCCCGAGGATGCTGCCAACGCTCAGCGCGCTATCCAGTCGCAGTACGACTCTCTGGGTGGATCCAGCCAGAACCACAACGGTGGTGTTGCCAATGCCCTGAACTTCGCTTCTGCCCCACAGTTCCGTCAGCAGCAGGCTCAGATCCCTGAGAACTCGTATCTGCCATCGTCGGTGCTGCGCCGTCTGCGCTTCCGTTACTAAGTCGAAAGTCCATAGCATCATAATATTTTTTGTTGACTCTGTTATCTATTGATTTGTCAAATACTTCAAAATACACTCTTTATTTAAAATCGATATATCAAATGTTTCTTCTACTGTTGTAACTGCTGTATTTGGGCCAATATATGTGTCAGGCCACATAGAGAGATAAAGTCGTTGATGCTGGCAGCCGAATATATTTTCCATGCTTCAGAGTTGGGTTGTCCAAAAAATTGCAGCATTCAATGTTTACTACAGGCCATAAAAATTCCAGCATTGTGACGATACCATCGGTGCCGAGAGGAAACCAATAAAAATTTACATTTTGTCAGTGTACGCGTATTGTACACAAAGGCGCAAAACAATCAACGAAAATTTTTGATAATAATTAAAATGTTAATCTGCGTGAAGTAAAAGGTTAGACAAACTATTGGCACCTAAATTTATGGCAACTGCAAAGACGGAACTGTCTTGACTAGGCCAGTCCAAGCCAGTTCAATACATTATGTATGAACGATAACACAGCGACCGAGCGAATCAACATAGCTATACACTAAATACCAACAGCGGACGGACGGACACGGTATCAATAGCAACCACGACGACAATAGTAGCTCCATTCAAGAGCACCCACTACCCTCGATTTGCATAAAAAATATACACAAAACCCAACAAAGAGACACAAAAGCTTATTAGAAAAAAACATTAAAAGCATATTCGCTAACCACCTCTTGTGAAAGAATTAAGTATAGGCTTGAGAAATACGCTGAGCTGAAAGTATCTCGATCTGCTTATCATGAAGCCATCTAACGATACTTAGCTGATTGGCAACTTTGAGCTTCACTGAATTAATTTGAAATATGATGCACATACAAAATTGGTTACTTTGTAGAGCTCTACGAGCTCTCCCACAATATTGCATTCCGAGATTTGCTTTTATTGCTAACTAAAAGACAATAATTATACTAAATTGATTCACTTGATTCGATGCGATTCGATCGGTAAACAACACTTCTGCAGCTTGGCTTATGGACTAGTTTTACCACTCTCAAGATCCACAATTGATAATTATAAGACCAATTATAGCGAACCGGATCGGACCACTATATTATGTTCAACAAATACAAACACGTTATTTCGTGCGCCACACTTCTCTGATAAAAAAAGTTTCATCTAGCGTTATTATTTGTTTTGAATTAAATTAAGATTGTATTCAATTGTGTGGCTTGCTATAAGTTTTCCACAGCTGATAACATTTCTATTTTATTTAAATGGTTAAATAAATATTGTTTAACAAGCCGAAGCTACTATTCAGTTTCAATTTCTGCTGTTGACCCTGAGGGCAGACAGGTCGACGAATACAGCTAATGGCAAAGTGGAGAGGCGAATTACCGAAATGAGGGAAACTGCAAAGACCAGCGAAGTGGGCTAAAAAGTGAGCAGCGAATTTAAAATGACATATAGCGACATCTGCGAAATGTGGTGCAAATTCGAATGACAGGTAATAAAAAATCAATGGCTAATTAATCGTTTTGCGAAATTTCGAAGCAGTTGGCTCCGATTCCATATCGCATATAAAGCGTGGGTGTTCCCAATCGCAACAGACTCCACTTTGAAGCACCCAACAGTTCGGAAGTATTATCCCTTCAACCGCACAACATGCGTCTCCTTATCGTGAGTACCACTAGGATCCATCAACTTAGCCGACGCCTAATCCTTCGCTCTCTCTCTCGTCTCAGAGTTTCATTGGCCTGATCGCCGTCGTCTGCGCCGACAAGCTGGGCTACAACTACCAGCCTGTGGACCACTCCAGCTCAGGGCTTTCATTCACACCCGGCAACATCGGCTACAATCAAGGCCTGGATCAGTCCGGTTACGTTTCACCCGCAGACAATGGTGCCATTGGCAGGGACCAGGGAATCTCTGCTGGCCCCTCTTCCGCGCCTGATCAGGCTTATCAGGCACCCGTTGAGCTGACCAAGGAATTCTTCACCTACACAGCCGACGAGGGCGATTTCCAGGCACCAGCCAACGCCGACCAGTTGTCCAATGGGCTGCGCAAAGCACTGCGAGTGATCTTCATCAAGGGACCCGAAAACAGCGGCATTGAGGATGCTGCTCTGTCGCTGGCCAGACAATCTGCTGAGCAGCAGACTGCCATCTATGTGCTGACCAAGCAGGCCAACGTCAATGATCTGGCTAACAAGCTGAACACCATTCGCAACAACAACAACAACAAGCCCGAGGTGCACTTCGTCAAGTACCGCACTCCCGAGGATGCCGTCAATGCTCAGCGTGCCATCCAAGGCCAATACGATCAGCTGGGCGGCGTCAGCTCTCATCAGGAGGGTGGCGTGGCTCCCGTGCTGAACTTTGCCTCGCAAGCACCTGTGGCGGCTCCAGCTCCAGCTCAAGAGCCCTTGAACTCGTACCTGCCCTCATCGCTGTTGCGCCATCGTGCATAGGCTCAATGAACTCAACACGCAGACTGACCATAACTGATTCCTACGCATTTCTACCATTGTTATCCATTTCTGTTTAGTTATTATTGCAGTTTTTCGAAATAAATTTCGCTATAATTATACCTTGGTTGTGTAACTTCTTTGACCGCGCGCATTTTGTAATATTTCATTTTGGCAGCATTGAACTAATTACCTTCTAAGGCAAATCAGTTCCAACATTAATCCTAATATGGATTTGTATTTTGCGAGCTGAGATTATAAAACGCTGAAAGATTTGTGTAGCTTTTGACAAATTAACTTCGGTCTCTGTGGCGCTTACAACATGCGGCAAATTGTGGTAAGCCAATTAGCCTGGTGATTTGCATTTGAGCTCCGACTTAACCAACGATGTCCTAGTTTCTTACTTTGCTAGCCATCTGCTCGGCTGAGTTGGGCTACCAATATCAACAGCAAGGTCCAGCGTTTGGCTACGAAACGGAAGCCGGCAGTCATCAAACAACCGATCACTATCAGGATCACGCCGAGTTCCACAAGCACTTCTATGCCTTCGAAGCACCCTACGACTCCTCTGAGGAGGCTGAGGCGGCTGAGCACAAAATCTCGTCACTCTCGCAGAAGAATCTGCAAGTCGTGTTCATCAAAGCGCCCGAGAACAAGGCGGTTCAGGGAGCACTCAACGCCCTGGTCAAGCAAAGCACTGAGGATAAGACGGCCATTTATGTGCTGAACAAGCAGACGGACTCCAATGAACTGGCAAGCAAAATCAGCTCACTGCAAGCGCAACGCAAACACAAGCCACAAGTTCATTTTGTCAAATACAGGACCGATGCCGAGGCTGCGCATGCCCAGCAGCATATTCAGGAGCAGTACGGCGGGGTCGGGGGCCACGGCTCGCAACAACCATTGCAGCCGTCATTGTTGGGCTACTCGCCACAGCCAGAGTTGCCACCGCAGTCAGTGCCGGGCTACTATCCACCCGCAGAGTTGCCCGCACAGCCAGAGCACAGCTACTACCAGGGCAAGCAGCCAAACTATGCGCCAGAGCTGCCGCCCACGAGCTACACGCAGCAACCAGAGCTGCCACAGTCGCCGCAAGCATATTATCCACCAGTTCAAGTTCCAGTTCCAGCTCCAGCACCGTTGCTGCCCACACCTGCTCCCAGCTATTTGCCGGCAATGCCCAATTACGCCAACTCCTTCCAGGGCTACGACTACGGCCGCGATCCCAGCAACATTGTGCCCCTGGCACAACAGCAGCTGACTCCTGGCCTCTATGACGTGGATGCACGCACAGCTAGATCTCGTCGCATCGATTTTCGTGTGAACGAGCGACATCGATCTGACAGTCGTATGGTTTTCCCCACGGACACGGTGTCGAGAAGATATCTGCCAGCACAAAGGCGCAAACGACGAGCCCACTTCTAAGACATTGGCTCAAGCGATTAAGACATTAAAATGAATCCATAAGACTGTCAATGTAGATGTATCTAGTTTTCGACACAGACACAATAAAAAATCACAATAAACGATAAACGATAAATGGTGGCTGCTCTTTCTTCACGCATCTCGCGAGTGGTGGTGGGTCCAAGGGGCTTTTTGGGGGGCTGCGGCTGCTTTATGGCACTTCGCCTAAGAGGCTTATCAGATAAAATCTGGAGCGAGGCTCGTTAGCCGGTGAGCTTATTAAAAACTCAAAATACAAGCTACACAAAAAATGATCAAAAATGACGTGTAAATTAACACAATCGCGAGACATAAAACGCGATCATAAAACCGAATCCAAGTGAAAGTAAGAGCCGGGCGTCGGTGTTTGCGGACTGTCGCAGTGGTTGGCGGGGCGTGTTGGCGCCATAATAAATGGCTCTGTCTATGTTGGTGGACAGCAAATAGCATATGAAACAATTTTGATAACTAATTCAAATCGGGGGCTCATTTGTAAATTTTATGCGAATTAATTCAAGTTCAAGTCGCGCTCAGGTCAAACTCACATACGTAGTTTGTGGCCTGGCTTTGTCTCTGGCCACCAAATGGCAACCAAAGAAATTTGCATTTCAAAATTGAACGACATTAACATGGATAATCGGAGCAGGCGAACACAAAAACCAGAGCAAAAGAGTTTGCAAAAATCTTTTAAAAGACCATAAAAAACCATAAGCAGAAGAAAACAAAGCCATCGCAGTCGAGAAGTCAGTTTTGTTGTTTGTGTCGTATATAAGGATGGTTTTGTTGCTGTGACTAGATTATAAACGAGCTGAGCTTCAAGCGTTAAAAATCATCCGCTGCAGCCCATCAACCGCAAACGAAGCCGAAATAAAAATAACCTCACGGAAACAGCGCGGATCCCGAGATCCAGTTAACATGCAAGCCTTAATGGTAAGAAGACTGTCACACGAAATTGCAGAAGTCCAGTTCATTTCAATTTTTCCCTCCCTCTCTCCCAGAAACTTGGCCTTCTCCTGTGCCTCAGCCACGCCCTTGCCCTGAACAACGCCTATCTGCCGGCCAGCCAAGGCTACACTCAACACAGTCCACTTGCCACGGAATACTACAGCTACAGTGCGCCACCAGAGGAGGACCAGACGCTGCCGTTGCAGGCAGCGCGTCAGCTCGCCAAGGCGTTCACACCTCCCCAGCAAGTGGTGTTCATTCGTACGCCCGAGACAAATCTTTTCACGCTGACTGCCAAACAGCTGGCGGCGCAAAACGCTCTGGATATCTATGTGCTGCAACGGCAAATGGATGCCGCTTCTTTGGCACAGCAGCGGGCGGTCATCGAGCAGCAGGCGGGTCACAAACCCAGCGTACACTTTGTCAAATATCGCACGCCCGAGGATGTGAGTCGTGCCCTGAATAGTCTGAGGACCAGCTACGATCAGCTGCCGGGCAAAACCAGTGTCCACGCTGTGGAAACGGCAAAGGTCATTCAACTGAATCCGCCTGCTGCGGCTGCTGCTCCTGCTGTTGCTGCTCCCCAGTACAGACCACAGCCGGAGCCGGTGGTTTTCAAGATACTGCCCAAGGGCGGCGTCAACTACGAGACACACGAGCAGGCCAATGAGCTGGAGGCGGCCAAGTTGCAGGCACTTTTCCGGCAATATTTACCTCCTGGCCAGAAGCGTTAGCGCTCCAACTGAATGGACTAGTGCCAAAGACTGCTAAATTTAAATTTAAATAGAAGTACATACGAGTATATATATGTTAATAGAAAATAAATGCCATCAATATTTGTGCAATGCAATTTGTGAACTCACAGTATCAAGCAGCTGTCTTGTCAGCTTATTTAATTGCATTTCATTGCGAAGACAGTTTAATTAGAGTTGTTGAAAGTTTTGCGTTTGAGAGTGGAACTATGCTATTATGAATGTAAATGCTCTCGTCTGACTTTCTAATTAAAATAATGTCTTTTCTAATTTGATTCTCTTTTGCTGTGCAAAATGACTTCAAATTTTATACACATTTCAATCAGAACGCCTTGCGCTGCCAGCGTTGACAGCTGGCTATCTCTATGTACATGCATAGCAATATCTGTGGTCGGATATTATGAATAATTAATGACAGTCGCGCCAGCCGAAGTATTTCACTTTTGAGCTCGCGCTGCTTCGGATTATCTCAAAGCATCTCGCAGATAGCCATAAAGGCTCCAGCCCAGCCCAGCTCAGCCCAGTCAAGAGCCGCGTCCAGGCCAACATTTTCTTAAGCCATGTGTCTGTTGCTGTCGACGTTGTCGCTGGCAAACTTTTTAATGAGCTATGCGCGGAGTTGAGCCTGCCCTGCCCGGCTTTCCAGCTGCCCTGCTCCCCCATCTCATTGCTCCGCCAACGCCTACGTATATGAAGACATTCATCTGTCTGGCCGTCCGTGTGTCCGCCGACAAGTTTAACGACAGGCGTTGCTTTAAGAATGTTTCAGCTAAATTATGGCAGCCAGGGTACTGACGACACTGTGGCTGACATCATGTTGTTGCTTCGCAAATTGTTTTAGTGTCAAAGGTCAAACGCACACACTCACATCGCTTGCGCCATGTGGCACACTAAAAGTGCAGCCCTAAAAAAGGTAGCCCGGCACTGCAAATCTGTTGAGCAAGTTTTAGTTTGAGAATTTTTGAGCAACATGAGAGCCTGTAGTCGCTCCTAAGAGAACGTAGCTCGTTAGTGGCGCCTGCCAAAAAGTTTGCCAGTCACGTCAAAGCTGGCAGCTTCTTGCTCTCGTGCTTAGTGGGGAAGTGCTGCAAGTATCGCGACTGCTTTAATCCTGCCTGGAGGCTCATGACTTGCTCCTGCTGCAACTTCCACACAGGTGTGTCCAAGGTCCAACCATACCATCATCGTCTCAAATTCCGGCGCCAGATGCCAAGTTTGCGTGTTGCCAATCTTATATATTTTTTCTTTGTTGTTGCTTTTTTGCTCTGCGTTTTTGTTGTTTTAAGTTTTTGTGGGCCTTTTGTTTGGCTTGCTGTAGCCACATTAGTCGTCTTTGGTTCCAAATAACCTTGCACCTCCACAGCCCAAAGATGAATCATTTACCGAACTCTTAAATTATGTAATTACGGGGAGCATGATGACAGAGTTTCAAGCGGGTAATTATGGGAAATTCGTAATTTAATATTAAAATATCGCAGGCATGTTTCTCGTGAGTCGAGAGTAATATTTAGGGAAACATGCTGTCTATAAGGTGTTTTTGTTATATATTTATTATATTTAAACAGTATTAAAAGTTATTATGAAGGCTCTTAACGTTGTGCTTAGATAAGTAGCATAAGCAATTTGGTAATACTCGCAGCTTCTTATGTTATACAACAGCAACAGCGTTTGATACCAAACATAAGTATATGTGAACATGCTAGGTTATTTTTGCGAAGATCTCCTTATCGGCCACGCCTATTTAACAGATCTGGTCATTTTGATTTATTGATCTGACATTAAGATGCCTTGCAATTCTGTGGAAACCAGGCGGCTATTTATAGTTTCCACCATCACATATTAACAACAGCCGGCACATACACACACATACAAACGCAACTTGGAATGTTGTTGAATCTTTGTGAAGATCCCCTCTATGTTATGTGTTGGTCCCACGTTTAGTCACATACATATATTTGCATTTTTCTCACATACGTGGTGTAAACAATTCCTTATCTGCTCTGACTAAAATATAACAGCAGAACAAAGAGAAGCTATGCTCCAGCTTCTGCAGATAGATCAAATTAGGGTTAAACACCAGTCGAAGTTGTGGGTCAAATTAGCTGTTATAATTCTAATAAGTATTTTAAACGTTGAAATAATTTAAGCATGCCATGCAATACTCTAAAATGAATACAATCACTTTCAACGCAGTGCTTTAAATATTAGCTTTAATCGCTACAAAGATTATAATTTTCCGAAGAAATTAGTGCATCGACAGTTCGGTCATGCGGAAGGAGACGTATAAGTTGGGTTGTTGTTGGACGCCGACCGCGAATGTCAGGAAAAACAAAGTTTAAATTAGTTAAGAAAGTTCATTTGCTCGCCGGCCAGAATATATTGACGCCCTCTGCGCCGAAGAGGCGAGATAAAAGAGAAGCTTTTGGGGAAAATTATGAAAATTATAATTAAGAGCTTAGCGCTGACCCGAAGCCAGGCTGGCGCGATATCATCGACACAGTTTAAATCAGTAGCTGCTTTCATTTTATTTATATATTTTTTTTTGTTGTTTTCAACAACAATTCAAGACTGGTGGCTGTGGCCTGAGCTGCGGCTGTGCGTCAGATGGGTCTATTTGGGCTTTGGAGCGGCCAAAACATTTTGATTTTGATTTTGATTGGGGAACGGGGCAGTGCTACAAAGCGGCGATCCATGCATATTTATATGTGTCGTAAAGTGCATTTAAATCAAAATCCAAATGTGATGGCGTTGAGGCTAAGATAAATGGCCCTAGATGTTGACTAGGCCTATGCTGTGTGCTAAGTCGTATATTTAAATGCGTGCGACTCTTTAATGGCTTTGGCCTGGCATAAAAAACTAATTAATATCGCATGCGCCGCCAAGGTCGTCTGCGGCCTGTCGCCAGATCTCTTCGCCGAGGGGGTGGGGATTGGGCGCCAACCGCTTCGCATCGACTGCAGCTGAGAGTGCGCCTATAAAACCGCCAGCCCAGCCAACTGCCAGCATTAGTCTCCCCTGCCCGCTTGAGTCGTGCGTTCCAAACACCAACTGTCAAACAGAAATGCGTGGATTTATCGTAAGCTTCGAAGTGCTACCACAAAATGGTTAAATACTTAATTCCCGCTGCTCCCACAGTTGATTTGCTTTTTGGCGGCCACCTGCAGCGCCGATAAGCTGGGCTACAACTATCAGCCGGTGGGCCATGCGGACGAGGGGCTTTCCTTTGTGCCCGGCAGCGGTCTGCTGCCCGTCGAAGTTGCACCTGTTGCAATTGCCCAGCCCCAGCAGCATGGCGAGGCGCAACTTTCGCTGCCCATCGAGAGTCCAATCCAAACGCAGACGCAAGCTGCCATTGTGCCGCAGGCGGCGCCGCTCATTGAGGAGTTCCAGAAAGAATTCTACACTTATGCCGCGCCCGAGGACCAGTTCGACGAGGGCGTCAACAATCAGCAAATTGCCGACTCGTTGAAGAAGAACCTGCGCATTGTGTTCATTCGCACGCCCGAGAATCGCGGCTTCGAACGTGCTGCTCTGCAGCTGGCCAAGCAATCGGCTCAGCAAGAGACAGCCATCTATGTGCTGAGCAAGCAGGCCGATGTGGCCAATTTGGCCAAGCAGCTGAACGCACTCAAGTCGAGCTCGAGCAACAAGCCCGAGGTTCACTTTGTGAAGTATCGCACACCACAGGACGCAGCCAACGCCCAATTGGCCATTCAGAATCAATACAACCAACTGCCCGGCGTCTCCCGCATCTCCAACGAGGGCAGCGCACCAGTATTGAATTTCGCCTCGCAGACACAAGCTGCCCCGGCTAGCGTGACGCAACCACAGCTGACGGGCGGCCAGGATTACCTGCCACCAGCATTGCGCCGTTTCCGCGTTAAGTAAGCGTCCGCTAGTGCCGCACCGCTCGACGGTTACCATTCCTATTCGATCACATACGCATATGTAAATCTGTATACACAAAGAGAGCCATGCCATCAAGTTGACTAGTTTGTAAATACCCAAGCAGAAATAAAATTTGTTAGCTGACAAATTTCAGTCTGTGCTCAATTGGTTTGTCGAGACTGCGTCTCGTCCTCTAGCTCAGTTCCTGTCTGGTTCAGTTTCAGCGACTGTCTCAGTGGCCTGTGTGCGTGTTTGTGTGTTTGTCTGTGTGCGCAGCTGAAAGCTCATTTCCAGCAAACTTTCATTGCGGCCTAATTGGGCATCCTTTTGTGCTGGACATCCTTCAGTTCACCCCATTCTCTGCCCCAATCCCATTTGCTCGCTTTGCCCGTTTTATGTGTGATTTGTTTTGCAAAGCAAATCCTACCCTCCGGCTGCGACGTCGGCAGCGACGTTGGCGCCGGCATTACTATCGGTGTCGGTGTCGGCGTCGGTGTCTGGCTGCGCATTCGTGCGTTGTCCTTTCACAGTTAATCCTTGAAATAATAGCATGGATAAAGCGGCAGGCATGTCATAAAGCCCTGCAACAAGTTGAGCCCTCCGCCCACCCTCTCTCTATCTCTCCGCACACACACACACACACAAGCACACACAGGGAGTGGGCACTCACATATGCACAAGGGTTTTAACCAACCGCCATTTGTAATTGGAGTTATTAGAATCGAAACGAAGCCGCCTCGACACTCGCACAATGGCCGGAACTGTAGCTCGTTGCCATCTGTGGTCGGAATAAGTGGCAACGTCCTGCAGCACCTGCGAATGGCTGTTGATCTCTCTCGCTCACTCTCTGCCTCTCTCTGTCTATCTGGTCGACCAAATGCTGCGGCGTGTTACTGTGTGTTTTTGCCTTGATAGCTTCCTGCTTCCGCAGTAGGCAAACTCATCATGTGGATAGCCGCCGCACCCATATTCCAAGGGCGCTGTCCAGTCCGACTCGTATGAACTATGCAGTGGATTTAGAACGTTTGTTGAGTGGAGTCCTTAAATTTCACTTAGATGTAACATAAAACCGGCGTAAACGCAACTCAACGGCGCATGTATTCATGGCCATGGTGCCAGCTGTTTCCATGTGTGTGTGGCTTAAATATCTGTGTGTGTGTGCGTGTGTGTGAGTGTAGAAATCACACGCTTATCAGCAGTCAAGTGCAAGCTGAATCCGTTTGCGACTGTGCAAGTACAGTGGCAAATCGCTAAAGCGTAACGGCAACGACAATATGGCACGTACCTGGCGGCAACAAGGGGCAGCATCTGCTGCAGCGGCGTGGCAATGACAGCCCAACCATGAAAGCCGTTTGCCTGCCTTCCATTTGCCGTCTGACTGCACCCAGACTGTTGCCTGTAATTAAGGTGATATGCGGCAGGCAACAGTCCAACGGACCGACCGAGAGGCGGACTCGATGCCGAGGCTGCCAAGTGCGTGCTTTGTGCGTGCTTCATGCCTGCTGCCTGCTGCCTGCTGCTGGATGCTGCCTGATGCCTCATGCCCCATACCCCCTACCCCATGTCGCTCAGTGTCAGATTGTCTACTAAATGCTCGCATATACGAGTATGTGTGACTGAGGGTCGCCTGCTGCTCGAGTCTGTTTTTCTCTCACTGTGTGTGCGTTAATGAGCAGCCTGCTGAGCACACAAAATAAATTATTAAAACGACATTCAACTCGCGCTCAACTATCAACATTGCACTGTGGAATAAACGCACAATTTTCACAAATTTGCAACACAGAAACTAATGCTGGTTTTTATAAAAATAACCAAAGTAAAATAGCACATCAGAGAAATTTTTATTACGAATTTGATTCGCGTTTCTCAGTTCCGTTTACGTTCGCTTAGGAGCTTGATGAATTCTTAAGATGTTGACATACATGAATTAAATATTATCTTAATTGAAAGTACATAATTCTGAGGAAATGCGAATCCTGCCCATAGTCTAGTGTGAAGAGTCTTCAGCAGCACTGTGGGACTTCAGCGCATTCAACTTTAAAATGCATAACTACGAGCTTGAAACATTCAAATAATATACACATATATGCTGAGAGTAACAACAACAAACCACATCTCATTTCTTAGCACTTCAGTTTAATTATAGTTTTGAGCTCATGAAATATTTTAATGCGTTCTAAGGCACAGGCAATGCCACGCATTCGTTTCTAAAGAAGACAACTGTAGCATGCTTTTAGGCTGACGTAAAAAGCCTCGGCACACAAAATCTTTCGTACGTTGAATGAAATTCCCAATGGGTATCATCTGTATGCCTTAGCCGATTTCAAATAGTTAAATGCATTGCATTTCTTAGCATTCAGCTTAATTATAGTTTTGAGTTCATTAAATATATTAATGCGTTCTATGGCATAGGTAATGTCATTTGTTTCTAAAGAAGACAGCTGTAGCATGCTTTTAGGCTGGTGGAAAAGCTCCGGTACAAGTTTGTCGTAGGCAAACATCTTTCGGATGTTGAATGCAATTTCCAACGAATATTTCCATCATATGCGGACAAACTGTAACGCTGTGGCCGATTTGAAATCGCTAGAATAATATGCATACCAAACAAAAAAATCGAGAAGAGAACTAGAGAAGTGAAAGCGAACAACCAACGCGTGGCTCTCAGTCACATAAGCTGACAGCTGCGGTGAGACAGCAAAACAGAAGGCAATGCATTTGCCACATGGCAAACAACGAAAAAAAGCAAAAACTTTATTTTCAGTTTCAGTTTCTGCTGTTTTTGCGCCGTTTTCTGTTTGCCGTATTTGTGTTGTTGTTTTCTCTATTGCGTCGCGAGTGCTAACCAATATTTCTTTTCAATTTTGCGATTGCGATTGTGCGAGCGCAGTGCGAAAGTTTTGCTGTAAAACTAAATATTTTGGCGTTTGTCCGCATGTGTGTACGTTTGCTTGGCGCACAAATTGAAATGTGCCCGAGACATTTTGTAGCTGTTATTGTTTTGCCTCAATGTCAGTGAGTAAGTTTCTTTGGCCCACAGCTGCAGCAAAGTTGCAGCCACTCACTGCTGTTAATTTGGTAAACGCTTCCGGCAGCGCAACTCTCTCGCTCTGTCCTCCTTGAGATCAACCGCCACCCCCCACCCCCCACGACCACATGCAGGTGCAAAAGAGCCCGGACACAAATGCAGTTGGCTGTTGTACGCCATTTTGTCGCTGTCAGAAAGTTTCGCCTGTTCGCCCGCTCGCCTGTCGCTGCCTCAACAGCGGCTGCTGCGGGCTCAGTTCGGAATTTGTTGCAAAAAGTGTTTATTGGTTTGCCATGTGCAACAGCCACTCTATGAAAATTGAGTTATTCCTTTGGCTCTCCAGCAGTCCCCAGGCCAATACAATGTTTTGCATGCATAGCAACTGCTTGACTGGCTGTCGAAACTTGGCACACATGCTGCCAGTTTTGGCTCATTAACTGTGCCACTTTCTCTGTGTCGCCCCTTTGCGTCTGGCCGGGGCCTTTGAGTTTGCTGGCTGCTGCATATCAATTAGTCGACTTTTAGGCGCTGCCATGTATAATTAAGCAACTTACGGCAACTGGCTGGCGGAGAGGTTACAACCCATCCATAGTGGAAGAAACCACTTCCTGCTCGTCTTTTCCCTTTTCAGATAAGGCTCATTAACAGCAAGAGCCACAGACGCACTAGCAAACGGTACGAATATGACTGGCATCAGCAAAAGCTGTGCAGCCGACTACGATAGCCGTAGCTAATTTAATATTTATACCTTAATCAAGACACCAAGCAAGCAGCCCTTTTGATGGCTCGGCGCCACAGGAAATCAGTTGATGCCCAGGCGTTAATTGCCCATTCCCACTCAAACTCAGACTTGCCATCTGGCTGCCAAGCAGCCCGCCTGTCTCACTTGTCTGTCACACAAATTTTCAATCGATACGGCACATCTGTGGCTACACGGCACACACACACGCACGCTTACATTCGATTCGCATGTATTTGCACAGCCCACGGCTTTGATTCCGTAATGAGGCAACCAGTCTCGTTGCACCTTTGTATCGCCCTGGGTATACGTAACGGGACAAGCTCGACAACAGGCGGGCGGACAGAGGGCAGCGAATACGAGGAGAGAAAAGAAAAGAGCTTCGACTTTGTCTGTTCTGTGGCCCTGGCCGGATGTGTTTTATGGCCGAGATACCCTTGATTCGCCATTTATTTCGTAGTTTATCCTTTCGTTGATTATTGCACAACATTTGCTCGCACTCTGCCGCTCGCTTTCCCTTTGTAATTTTGTCAGACTTTTGACCTTATGTGTCCTTACGTCCTCTGCGTTGTTTGCCTTTGTTTACGCATTTCATTGTTGAGCTCCTGCTTCAATTTCCATGCACATTTAAAAGGATTATAAGGATATTCATCAAACTCCAAGTTACACAAGTCTGTGTGTCCCCAGCCCAAACACAACACTGCTGCCCGCGCCTCCACTACCCACCTCCCTGACCTTATGTAACTGTTTGTGTATTGTGCTCAGTTGTGGGTGGCGCGTTTGCTGTTCAAAGGAAACTCGATGCGCTTTTCAGTTTTCAACATTTATTTCGTAATGTTTAGTTCCTTCATTTTACCACAAATAATCATATTCGTATTTTATAAGTAATTTTTCATGTTGTGACTAGCCAAGCAGTAGGCGTCATATTAAGAGCTGAATTTGAATGTATCTCTGTTCTTGAATTTTAATCGTTTTGCTTGGTTTCCAGTAGTATTCTTTTTCGGTTTTTCTGTGTTCTGTATTCTGTGTTCTGGTAGCCATTGAATTGTACACATTTATTCGTATATACTACGCACTTAATGTATTAATAATAAGTACATACATACACATAAGTTACTCATTGTATAGTATAAGTATTCATTTAGTTATTATTTATTTGCATAGGTTGCAGTTTTTACAAGTGCTTCGTCATTGATGCGTCGTTTGGTATGCCTTTATCTATAAATAAATATTCATTCATATATTTATTTAATTATTATTTAATTTACTTGATAATTGTGGTACCATAATGTCCGCATTGCAGCTATTAGCTGCTGCCATTTAGTAGCTATTTACCTATACCTTAATTTATAGTACAATATTAATTACAATATATTCAACAGAGGATAACTCAACGAATTGATTTAAATTAGTTCATAAATTAATGACATTTCTCACATGTGTATAAGCATGCATATTAGTATATTTAAATATATATATATATATATAACTCTTTATAATATTTCATAAATAAATAATAAATGATATTCGCGATGGTTCGCTGTGTTCTTCTCATTGTGTGAGTGCGTCAAACAAACTCTGAGTTAATAGTTTCAACTAATTTAATTGTAATCATAAATATAACACTTTTGATATATGTATTTATTAAGTGTACTGGATTAATACGCAATGATATGTGTAACTGGAAGAATTTGATGCGTGTACGTGAAATGATATATGGAGGTACCAGACGTTTCGATTACAAAAATATAACCTGAATGCACTTCAAAATGTTGTTTGTTCTCATACTATAAAATACAAGTATGTTTGTGCATATGTATAAGTGAGTATATATATCTATATATTTGTGTATATTTGTGTAAAGTAGGCGCATTCAGGATTCACAAAACGTTTGTTGTGTGTGTGCGTGTCATTTCAATGTTGACTGTGTGGGAAATTATATTCAATGATGATTATTCATCTTTAATTTGCATATTATCGGCGCTTCTTTACAAAAAGCACAATTAAACAATTAAATTTCTCTTTTAAATTATGTTAATTGCAATTTTGTCTGCCACCCATTCTGATGCGGTACTGTTAATTGCTGCCATTGTCTCTCGATTCTTGTTGCGGTTTGTGGTTTTATTTGTTCAGTTGCAGATCAATGTTAAATTTTCCGTCAAATACTTAATAACTTCTCTTGCACGCTGTGAACAATTAAAATGATTTTCTTTGCGGGAAAGTTAGGACAAATTTCTTAAAGACACCTGCCAAGGCATAAACATATATTTTATTTCGTTTCTTTTTTTTTTTGTTCATTGTTAATATATCTTTATATTGGTTTTTCCACTTTAACACAGAAAATTGTACAACATTTATGATATGTTTTGCGAATTGCTGTGACAGTTAAATATTCGAATGTTCATAGAACCTTTCAACGAGTTATTCGATACATATATTTATATACTTATCGTTTTGTATATACACGTATGCCGTAAATATATGTAGATTGAGATATTTCTCTGTCATCGTTTAATTAGACACGTAAGTCATATGTGTACATGTTAACATGCTTGGATCAGTGCATGGACTTATTTCCGTAGAATTAAAGCATTAACACACAGATATTGGATGAATGGATTCGAGACACAACACACAGAGTTACACGTATGTACGAGTATGATAGGTAGATATTGAGTTAGTAAGAGATGGTTTCCGTTCCAGAAACAAATATTTCTAATGCGTATGCTTGTTTGCTATGAAATGTTGGAGTAGAGAGTAGAGTATAGATTGGTGGGAAACATTTGCTCGTCGAAGTGAAACTAATTAGGTCGATAGTAATGAGTTGTGGATGAATTGACATCAAACAAGGTATTGTAACACAAATTGGAAAAAGTAAAAGTCCATAGATTCTCACTTAAAATAAATCATTTATAGTTAAAGCTTATATACTTCTTGTATAATCTGAGTGTACTGCTTTGCCCATTCTTGCAAATGTTATCGATTCAACACACAATATACACATGTAAGTACTTATGGTTGCGTACATTAGAATATACCTATTAGCTAGTTAATTAATGTATATTTTATAAATGTTTTCATTTGTTTGTTGTTGTTGTTTGTTTGTTTGTTTATTAATTATTTGTTTAGTTAATAATAGACAGCGTAGCATAGGAAGACGTCAATACCTGCATAAGACATTTTAGCCATATCTTTTATATATAATATGAACTTTGTTATACCATTGTTGTATGTAATTACGAATATATATGTACTTCTTGTAAGTTGCATTTATCATTTCGTTTATAAAAAATTGTATTGTTGTATTTCAATAAAGCATTCAGTATGGATCAAAGCACATCCGCTATTGATACTTTCAACTGAAACTAAGGGTTTACTTTTCAATCTGAATTTCCATAATTGGTAATGTTTAAATGTAAAACTAATGCCTTTTGAACAACCGTTAGAAAATGTTTCAACTATTTGCGCCGGATCCGCTCCGACTCTATTAAATTTAGTTTACTTTAGCTATTTCGTCAAACTGTAGGAAAATGTTTGCAGGCGTAATAATTATGTTATATATAATTTACATATAAACTTCAAGTTTTCGATTTTCATTCGCTTTCATCGATTTTGAAGTTAAAAATCTTTGCTAATGGCTAGTTATATGAGTACACTCATTTCGTAGATGCGTACACATAACATCTGTTCTTGCAGACAAGTGTGTATATATGGTATGGTATGATATTATATAATCTAGTTTGCTACTTGCTTTACACATATTTACTTTGCGCTGTGCTCTTTGGTTTGGTTTTTGTTTTGGGTTTGTTGCTCGACTTAACGACTAGACATAAGTATTCAATTAGTTACAATGTATGCTACGCGTTTAAAGAGGTTTTTCATTAAGCAGTAGACACTTAAAGCGCGTTTGAAAAATATCCTATTCAATACATGTATAATATATCCGTACCCGATGATTACACATATAAATATCTTAGCTCGACCGGAAACAGAATTGAAAACGATACAGCGAAGGGCAAATGAAAATAATTTCCTAACTACTCGTACTCTTACTTATTAGACATTAGACGATCCATTGCGACAATTAACATTTACCATTTACCATTTACAGAGCGCAAATAAAGGCTAAATGAGTACAAATAAATAAGCGGTGTAATTGCTAGTGTAAGTGTAGCACGAGGACACGAGGACAAGCGGCTTTCGCGACATCGGAAGAGAGTTCAGCCATTCGAGTTGACCCTTTTTAGAGTTGCCACGTGCCGCAGATTGCGCCCATTTCGACGCCTTTTCTTTACATTTCATTACATTTCTTTGCATTTGTTTTTGTTCTTGTTGTTGTCTCAAAATGTTTTCAACACTGATTGTATTTGTAAGCTTCTTGGTTTAACTGTCTAATTATTTTACATTTAAACATTTAATTTTCTTTTTCGAGGGTGGTTAATTAACTTTTTGTTTCTAGGGCCTAAATTCAATTTCGCCTTTAACTTAGCCTTACATTTGCCATCTCTCCCTAAATAGCTCTCATCATCGTTCTCCCAGTAGCGAAAGCATTACAACACCATAAAAAATATCATTTGTTTGCATAACTTTTCTTGCATTTTAGGTACATTGGCCCAAGCAGTCTGGCGGCTGCTTAAGTTCTCCAAAAACTTCTCCTATATAGTTTTTGTGGTCTCATCTACGTTTTTTTTTTCTCATTGCAAAAGACTTCTGGCTAGGTCCAAAACGCCAACTTTATCTGTGGCTGACCTTCAAAAATAAACGAAAAAAACTATTCCCTTGTCCACTTGTCAGTTTTTTCGCAGTGACTTCAGTGGGAACACTTTCTTAGCACTTCATTGGGGAATGTTCAATTGGCTATATAAAAATTCGCTATGCTACAAAAATTGTCTTCATTTCAGAATGACTGCAATTTAATTACAAATATCTCTCATGTCCCTCCCTTTGGATTATTTGTGCTCATTTCGTTCCGTTTTTATTGCAGCTTCGCAATTATTTACAAATAAACTGTGGGAGTTAGCTGGCCAGGCCAGGCCGAGCCGAAAAAATGATTATTGTTCTTACGCTCGCTCGATACTTTTCTCGTTTGCCTTTTCTGCTCTAATACTCTGGCTAATTTGTAGCCTTTGTGGAAATAAATGAAAAATTGGTGCACATCATGTGTATGTAAAAGCTAGCTTGCTTGCATGTGTTGTCCTTGCTGCTCCTCATGCTGTCGCTGCAGTGAGTGTCCTTGGTTTTGGATTACTGTACCATTTACTATGTCGGTGGTCTTCTCTCCTCCAGTTTAATAGCAGCTCTGCAGTTGCCGCATTTGCTGCTTAGTAGCCCAGTGGCAGTAGCACGAACAGAAGCAGTGGCGCCAGCGACCACAGATGCGTCAGGATAGCGCCACGCGCTCTCCACCCGGCCGAGGTCTCATTTCCGTGGCCGTTGCCGTTTCCGAGCGCCGCCATGCCGATGCTTGGTGGTGCTGTGGACGTGGAAGATACCTGATATCGTTCAACCTCCACTGTAAAGGGAACACACAAAAGAGAAAAAAGAAACGAGACGAATGTTATAAATAAAGCTTTAGAAACTCAAAAACAATGCAGGGATCACACAAAAAAAGACATGTTTAGGGGCTGGCGGTCAAGGTTGCCAAGCAAAATTAATTAGAGTAGCTAAAAGTCAGCTGAACAATGGATGGGAGACTTCGCAAAAAGCACATCAGATTGACGAGGAGAGCGGCAGACGGATATAAATAATGGAAACGTCGGATGCTTTTTGTAAACAAAGGTGAATGGGAAAGCTGAGAATGTAAGAAATGCAGGCAAAAAGCAGAATGGCTAATCGAGATCGAATCGAAGGACTCTGCATTCCAAATAAGTCCTATCTTCGGTTTAAATAGTCAATTACGAGCGATTGCGGTTATAACAAAGGCGAAAACGGCAGAATGATGGCTAAGCCCTAAAGGCTGCATAAGAAACAATTAGGGAGTGGAGTACACTGGGCTGTGAAGTGGCCAAAACAAACGACACACTTCACGCAACATAAATAACACGCATACGCCCCTTGGTTCACAGGACAGTTAACAGACGAGCAGACCGAGCAGACCGAGCAGACCGAGCATACCGAGCGAGTGCGTCCATGAGCAGCCGCCGGCGACGGCCAACGACCGTCTTGAGTCATGAGCCTGGTAATGTGTAAATTATTTCATACAATTTGAGACAATTTACAACAGTGGCGGAGTCAACGGCTTTGCGCATAGGCAAACACAGACACAAACAAATATATAAATTAAGTTCTGTTTGCCCGCCCAGCGGCTCCACAGCCCCACAGCGAATGCGGCTAAGCGAAAATTAAACGTAGTCAAACAGAATAGATGTGACACGCCCACACAAAGTGCTCGTGGGCGCGGAATGACTGGGTGACGACTAAGTCAACGACACAAACATAAATTACGGCCGCATTTCAAAACGCCAACGACGCATTGTTGACTTTTGTTTTTGAATTCCGTGGCAGCGCAGGCTGTCAACGTGCTAGTCCCACTGATGTTGAGTGAAGGCAGTGGACCCATTCTCGGGTATGCAGCAGAACGCATAACCCAGCAGCCGCAGTTGGCAGCAAATGCTAATTTAGATTGTGTGTAAATTCAACCGAGATTCCTTCCAAAATATCATAATCCACATTCACCTTGTCCAGGGTCCGTGGCTGGGTGTGCGTTGTATGCAAACGAGCCGAATTTTTGATGAGCTCATTGCTCGCAATTTTATGAAGCGACGCCCAAAACAAATATTGTGTTTGCATGGCATTATATGTTACATGGCGTAAAGTAAATATATAGGTATACGTATGTTTTACACATGTTCTCTCGTGCACGCGCACTCGTATGCATATCACGCATACGCCACATTGTTCCACTCACCTTTCACCGAAAACGTTTTGTAATCGGCATACTGCTCGCCCTGGCCGACCGCCGATGGTATCGTGGAAAGGCATGTGATCTCCATGCGTCCATTACTGCCCACATGCTGCTCGGTTATCTCCAAGTTTAGCTGACTAATGCTGAACATGCCCTTCTCCTGCTGCGCAGCGGTCACTGCGGCCGCGGCGGCCGCCACCCCGCTGCCGCCGCCGGGATGCGAGAGCGGGCGTTGATAGCCGGCGGCCAACTGATTCATGGGTCCGGCATTCGATGGTATGCCCAATTCCTTATTCATGTTCGGCGCCTGGGGCCCAAAGCCGCCGCTGTTCAAGGTGCTGCGAAGAATGCCCAGCGCATTCTCGTTGATATGGCGTCGATATTTGCGATTGGAGTTCCTGCAAAAAAGTACGAACATTAGATGGCAAGAGGTCAAGGAAATGCACGAAACCGTAATGTGGTGAGTGTCACTTGGGCCCAGTGTCGAAGCTTAATGTAGCAAGCGCCAGCAATTTGCACACAAATAAAATCGTAAATATTTGCATTTTATGATTGATGTGCGAAAACATGAACATCAGCCAAACATGAGCGAGCTTTCACATTCTGAACACGCACAAAATCGAATTTGAGTAGACGCACGAGAGTATGTGAATAACTGAATTAATGTTGAACGAACGCTGTCCTGACTCACGTTACTTGGTGCAAGGTATTCAAATATTTTTCAGACCATATTTCAATTAATGTCATAAGGCGATTGAAAGCCAATAATTGAATTGCTTAGATGGGGCCATTAAGTGGAAGTAATTTGTCTTTAATTCAATCATTTCGCTTCAACTAAATAGAAAACACAGAATGTGGCCCGAGGCGTATGAGTAATATTTTGTGTTATTGCGAATTTAAAGTGTTAATGCAGAAATCCGAGTTTGTTTTCAAATGGATCTGGCTGATTAGTTTGCATTATTAAAATGGCAGCCACACACACACATTGTGCAAGTAAGTCCAATTATCCTTTACGACTTTGTTTCATATTTGATAAGAAGCCTGAGCGGCATATAAATGAGTTCGAGCTGCTCGACGGAGATTTCGACGGCTGCGGCCTCGTAATTACCTCAGCCGTGCGTGCCAGCCAGTTGCGTCGACGTCTGCGACGACGTGTTGCTTTATTACAAATGCAAAATGACTGCGAAATTACCTGCCACCTCTACACTCCGACGTCTCCACATCTCCACAACACCACATCTCGACATCTTTACAGCCCAACGACGCCCACTCGTACGCACCATGCGTGCCTTAGCACTTGATAAAATAATGTCGGGGCCATAAAGTTTAATGCTTCCAATGTGCTGGCAAACCAATTGTCAACTGTGTTAGTTTAAAGCTCCAACGTCATATAAGGCACAAGGCACATTGAGATCGACATTTCCACACACAAGCTGTTGGTTTATTCAAATCTCCGGCCATGATAATTTTGGAACGGAAGCAATGCACTTATTGCCGTCTCATTTAAGCAATTAAATCATTTGCATTGCAAGGCCAGCCAAGCTTATTCAAATTCAAAAGTAAGTGCTTAACAATTTGCGCAAAATTATATTTAAATATTATATCGTTTCAACTGCAACAGCAACATCCCCAGCTGCAGCTGTAGCAACAAAGCCCCCAGATAGAGCCAACGGATGTGATGGGCGCCGCCCGAGGAACAGAACTAAGGTATCAGCAGAGTGTATTTACTGTGAATGTGTGCAGTTGCGAGTGTATTTGTCTGTGTGCCACTTTCAAAGTCCTTCCGTCGTTTGTTGGCAGCCAAAGAAAATAGGAGAATGCGAGGCAAGCATGTCTGAATGCGCTACAGTTGCTTAGCCTGGCATACCAGGAGAATGACCTCCGCAATGCTTAAAATGTAGTTCACTTCTGCACGACAATGCGGCAGTGAGTAAAGTGCGATAAAGAGTCGCAAATTGCTCGATGCACACGTTCCGCAATTATATATAGCAGATATGGCAAGTCGGCAAAACCGAGCCAAATTTGTTTCGGGGCATTTGTTGTTACTTAGAGCTTTCTCACGCACAAGAAGCAAACAATGGCATCGTATTGCCACTGGGCACAACTTATGCAACAGCTAGTGCCACTGGCTGCGAACAGCAGTGGAAGCCAGTTACTGGCAGACAGCATCAACATCAACAGTAAGCTAGTTTAACTGAGAGCAGCACAAGCAAACGCCAGGCAAAATTCAGAACAAATGCGCAATATCCGCTTAAGCCTTCGACAGCAATGGGTTGAAGAGCATGACAGCAGCAGTAGCAGCAGGAACAGCAGCAATGACGACAGCAACAGCTGCATCTGAAACATCATCAACGGGGCTCTTGTTGCTGTTTCAGCGGTGTTGTTGTTATTGCTGTTGGCATTACTGTTGCCGTGCTTGTTGTCTTAATCAAATTTCTTATGCAGCGCACTTTTCGCAGGAAAAGCAACAACCAGCAGCAGCGAAAACATCGGGAGCAGCCGTGGCAGGAAGCTCAAGTTCAAAACATAACAAACTTGGAAAGCAATGCAAATCAAGCGGAAATGCGGGCTCCGGCCAACACAGACTTGAAATATTTATACTCCTCGCCTTCAAGTTATGAAATTTCCCTCTCACTTTTCCGTTCGCTCTAGTTTGGCGACATTTTAAACTTAAGATAAACGCCGCATGGAATATGGAATATCTTAACTTGGCGCTGACATGCGAAGCCTTATCGCAGCGCTCTGCCCAAGGCGATAATTTGAGGAATAAGCCTAATTAATTGGTATGTCGTGTAGTCTCTGTTGTCCGCTGTCCGCTGGTGTGTTGTCACTTTGGCTCTTGCTGTGGGTTTGGTGCTATTGGCTGGCAGTTTATGTGTCTATCAACCGCAAAGGCTTCTGCTTAATTTAGTTTTCGAACGCAAGCAAATGAGCTCTGGGCACAGAGTGTATCACAGCAAAACCTTTTAGGAATTTATGACTGAGAGGCGCCAGCCACCATACAATCACACTGTCAAACTAGAAGTATATCCACAGCAACTCAATATACTAACCGGGCTCATCGCCCATCAGCCCATTTTCCCAACAAGAGCCCTCACGAGAAACAAGAAAAGCAACTTAAGTGGGCGAAGGCAACGGCAACGGCATCGGCATCGACGTAGACAACAACAGAAAGAGCAGGAGCAACAGCTACGTGCCGAATGCCATGAATTTCTTATATTAAAAGACCTTTGTAATCGAAAACCGGAAGTTCAACTAACCGCAAGTTGGCAACAGCATTAAGGATGGTGGTCAAGCCAAACACCAACAGATTAGCAGCTCAACTTTTCCGCAAAGTTTGCAATGTCTGAATGGCTCAGGGAAATCGATGTCTAGCCGAAGCTGGCTGCTCAAATGCCCTTTCCGCGGTGTGAGACATGCAAATTGTAGCGCCGTGACACTTTGGAAGTTCAGCTAATTCGCATGTCTATTCTATTCAAATATAATGACAGGCCATTTAAATTAACTATGAGCGCGCAAAAGTATGCTACAAATTGTTTAGATTTAAAATTCGGTCAACTGAGGTCGACGGACGGGGTTAACAAGGGCAACAGCAGCAAGAGTAACAGCAACAGCAACAGCAACAGCGAAACCGACAACAGCAAGTGGTAACTTGCATGGGCATGAAAATATAACTGACACTGACAGCAAAGGCTTTTTTATGTCTCGTGGCGGCATTTCGGTTCATTGAATAATTTATGCACTGTAAAGTGCTTTCGCGTGCCAAGAAGCAAAAGGCAGACAGCACGACAAGGCTCAGCCAGCCTCGGCGCTGCTTAGAAGGGACATGCCAGCTCAACAATTTTGCGTTGCTATTAAAGCACTCACATATGCATGACCATACCCACATTATAGACTCTTTTGCCCAATTGAAGACGACAGTTATTACAAATACTCATTATCCAACACATTTCATTCGGGCTTGAGCGCAATTCCATTCCCTCGCTCTGCTATTATTATGTTTGATAAAGTGGCCAAAGTACTTCAGCTGTATTATTAATACTTCCATATTCGATTGTCTTCATTCATGAAATTATGGAGAATGGCATAAAAACAATGAATAATTGCAAATCGATTGTGCGAATTAAACCAAACACAATTAAAGCGAAATTTTTTCAATAAAATGATTATAATTTGAGGCGATTTATTTAAAATAATTCAATATTTTAAATTAGAAATATAGACAATTTTTGCAGCAAATGATTACCGTTTAAGCCACTTAGCGTGGAATTGATATCTAGTTGACGTTTGTGCATTTCACAAGCTGATTAATGGATAATAAATATTGCATCAATTGATTTCCTCTTCCGTGTTCCACTTCATGTTGACAGTTGCCTGCAGGCCGTATTCGTATTTCCTGCATTCTGCAATAAGCGGTTGTTTTGTCCGCTTCCTTGTTGCCATCCACAATTGTTGCTGCTGCTCAAGTTGACTGCCTGTGGCCGGCAATGGGATAATTTGCTTAATTGCGCATTTATCGTCGATCGTCAGTTCGAATGAGCGTGCATGCGACTAGGAACCAGCACCCACCCCACCCCCTGGTGACCTCACAACCTTCCTCCGCTGTGCCTGGTTATGTTCGTTACTCAGTTTTCGAGCACATATGCTCGTAATTAACTTAATTGCATTTCTATTGATTTTGCTTTCAGTGTGCATCATCCGCGCCAATAATAACGTGTTAACTGTTTAACTGTGATAGTATTGGCTCTAATTACATTAAACAATTTCTTTTCATGCGTTTCCCATTTAATTCGCTCTCTCTCTCTCTATTTCAGTTTGTACTTAGCTGCTAATTAATAACTGCTAGCAGTCACTGTTTTGACACTGATGCCTACAATTATGCGATGATATTTTCATTTTTATCAAACAGTTCAAAGTATGCAATCGTTTATTCACAGCATCTTTTTTTGTTGAGATCAATAGTCTATGGCATGGCTTTCTTTTTTTTAAGAAATATCGTTTGTAGTTTGTTATTCAATTATGCAAAAGTTAATCGGGTATGCATTGTATATTAATCAGCTAATAAATTTGTTTTACAACATTTTATCTGTATTTATTATTCGCACGCTGAACAAATGTTTGCGTTTATTAATCATATTAATAACTTCAGCGAGAAACAAAATATGATTTGAATACGACAATTCGATTTTCTATTATAATTAGCATCATCCCTTAAAATTGCGAGCACCTATTTAATACCCTTTAATAAATCAACTGAGAATGAGATGAGAAACCTATTTTATTGGCGAGATAAATAAATGTAAATAAAAAATGCTATAATATATTAGCTTATAGCGTGGCTTTAATTAAATACAAAATCAATGGTAGAGAATATCTGACTGCGAAATACCCTGCGCAATGATAATCTATTTAACTTTATGACTAAATACTATATATGATATTATACCCGTTGGGGCTGCAGACAAAGGGTATAGAAAGCTGAACTATTAAATGCCGCAAGCGGCGCTTATTAATTTGCATAAATACGCTCTTTGTTTGCGTTTGCCTTTTTATTATATATTATAGCTTGTTTTGCTGTTTGTAATTTTACGAAATGGCAATGTTATCTGAATCGTCCGCATGACAAATACAGATATGGTTACAGTGGTAAAAAGCCAACGAAACTGCTCGACAGGGCATTGATTTGTGGTCCATGACAGGCGATTCCCACCGTCTGTTGTGACAATAGTCGATGACTGTCATTATAAAATATTTAGCAGGCATTCAGTAGACTTCAATTTCCGAATCAATGGCTGTTGCGCTAGTAATATGTATTCTGCATTTGGGGCTTGCATTAAATGTGACTGTTTGTAATTAATTAATTATGCTGCCACAATCTGACCAGCCATGCAAATTTTTAGGGCCAACCGAGCCCTAATTCCCAATTCCGCTGGTGGAGCGTGGCTGGCTTTTGGCATTGCCCCACATCGGTAGCCTATGAGTTTGTCTTTTTATTTCTGCTGGCCACAATGACAATTCCAACTGTTGTTGTCTGCATTTCCATTTCCATTATCATTTTCTATTTCGATTCATTGATTCGATTCAGCGAAATTTGCAATAGGTTTTTGATTTATGCAAACTAATTCGCTGGCGGATACAGTTCGAGCAGCTTTTGCATTTTACGTCATTTTCGCTGCGACTCGCCTCGACGATGGGACGGCCGAATAGCCCGAGCCATGGTAACGGCAACCACAACGGCTCGCCACGGACTGCGCAATCGGTGGCTCGCATAGGGCTTGGTTAATTACTCCGGGTTATAAAAACGCCCATCTATCGCATGGGTCACATCATACGCCTTCCACACCTCGAGGCGCAATCACGCAAACGTGACAAGGCTTTGACATTGCAGCCCAAATTGGATTTGAAGGCGACACATAAAATGCGCGGATTTATTGTAAGTTCAACCTGAAGATTACCCCCGCCATACGTTCTCCACTTAAACTGCACTCCCTTCACAGCTTCTTTCGCTGTTGGCAGCAGCCGCCAACGCAGATGTCGGCGGCTACAACTACGGCACGGGCATCGCAGGCAGCTCGCAGTCGGGCGGCTCTCTGGCTGCCAGTCAGCTGTCTGCTGGCGCTGTCTCTGACGGCTTACGGTTGGGCGATGGCTCAACTGGCTCATCGGTGGACTACGCCTCCAGCAGCCAGCAGCAGCCAGACTATGCCAACACAGAGTTCAACAAAGAGTTCTTTACTTATTCAGCGCCCGAGGCCGACTTTGAGGACAACCGAAGTGTCGGCGACTTGGCCGCCTCGCTCAAGCGCAATCTGCGCGTGCTCTTCATACGCGCGCCCGAGAACAAAGGCCTTGAGAACGCCGCATTGTCGCTGGCCAAGCAGGCGGCCGAGCAGCAGACCGCCATCTATGTGCTGACCAAGCAGGGCGATCTCTCCAGTCTGGCCAACAAGCTGCAGAACCTCAACCACGTCAGTGCCAAGCGGCCCGAGGTGCACTTTGTCAAGTATCGCACACCCGAAGATGCCATCAATGCACAGCGCACCATTCAGCAGGAGTACGACCGCTTGGGCGGCACTTCCACCTCGCACAACGGCGGCGTTGCACCCGTTCTTGACTTTGCCACCAAGCAGTTGGTGCAACACCAGCAACAGCAGCAGCCGCTGCTCATCGACGAGCGTAGTGCCATTGGTGTGGACGCTGTCGGCAACGGCAACGTGGCCTCCGTTGTCTCTGAGCTGGAGGCGCCGGCAGCCTACGTTTCGCCAGCGGCAACGTCGCCTGGTGCCACCTACTTGCCAGTGAACAAGGCCAAGTAGGTGCGGAGAATGCTCTGCTGCTGCTCAGCAAATTAGCCAAATTGTATTTCTTAGTTTTCGCTCCTTCCCTGTCTCCCTCCCTCCCTGTCCCCCTGTTATAAAATACAAATTTAATTTTAATGTTAGCTCGTTGCAGTTGCTGCTTTTGTTGCGCGCGTTCTGATTAATGGGGCACGCCATTTCAGCGTCTTGTAGCTGCTATCAGCCAGCCACTTACACCCGCCCCCGACCAGCGTGCCGATGTCAGCAATTAAAACTAAAAGCGCACTGCCGTTGGCCGCGCTTCAAGCAGACTCCTTGAAGAGCCTAGCTGCCTGAGCTAGCCTGCCCCACCAGTCACAATTAGTGGCTCGGTTTATAGCACGTTCGGCTGCCACTGCCGCTGTCGCTGACCCGCCCAGAAGGATTAGTGGCACACACGCGATCGGGCCAGAGACCAGCTAATTACAAACACACTCACTGCCTGTGCGCTTCGGTTGAAGCCAATTTCTTGCCTCTTGGCCTCAAGTCGCCACAGTCGCGACATTTAATGGCCGCCCTTTTGAGGGTCAACACGGTGGCAATTTTGCGCCGAAAGCGAGGGCAAAGCGAAAACCACACTGAAAATTAAATGAAAATTACAAGCTGCATTTAAGGGTGCGCCTTTTCAGTTTGCCCAGCGAAGACCGCCAAAAATCCAGCACACAACTTGCAGCCCCAAAGAGGAAACTGCCAGCGAAGTGGGCGTGGCGAACTACAACGTGTGGTCGAATGCTACGATACCCTTGCCTCAACTGTTGAACTGTTGAACTGTTGAACTGTGGCGCAGCAAATTCGCACGAAAACTTGTCGATAAAGTTTGCTTTAAATTCCGTTGAACGTATGCTGCACTTGTGGCGTATGTTTTACGTTCTCAAATCGAGCAAATTGCTGAAATATTTGTGAAGGTTGCGGCTTATTGGCGAGCAGGCGCCTCAAAACATTGTAGGCATCTGACAAACATAACATAGACATAAAAGCGTGTCTGGCAATACGTACTTATATAGTTGTATCTCGTACTCGTATGTGTGTGGGCATTTATCTCTGCAGACTTGCGTCTGCCGGCAGAGTCTTACGTGTTGCACAAACATAAATTGTGCAACAACGTGTAAACTACTTTTTGACTGCATAAAATGCCCCATTCATATGCCCTTGGCTGGCTGTGTTTCCTGTGCGCTTCCTCCCACCATCCCCCGCACTGCAGAAGTAGTGCACATTCAGTGTTACGTGTTATGCCTTTTATAGCCGTGCCACTGTTGCTGCTGTGCCCGTAGCCTGCAGCCTTTCATGTTGCTGTTGTTTTATGGCAACACTTATTTCAGTTTCTGCTCTTTTTCTTTTTTGTAGCGTTCATGCTGCACTCGTTGCCAGAGGTATGCCAAGTGAAGCAGCTAGACACAAAAGCCCTAAACAAATGGCGGGCATTCAGTCAGTCAGCCAGCAGTTTAATTGGGCGTTGCAATGCACGATGCATTAAAACGTGTCAGGGCAACTATTTAATCAAATTAAGCGGTTAATTACAGTGCATCGGTAATGCCACACACACACGGCGTATACTCAATATGCGCTCGAGTCGGGCGACCAACGACTAAACAAGCTGCCGCAAGGTTGCGCCATGGGGTTGATCTACATTGACATTCCATTTGCATAAAATAACAAGCGTATTACACACACACACACATACGTGGAATCGTGCACTGATGTGTGAGTGTATTAAGCATAAACTTAATAAACAACGTTGCACACTTGTGCAGCACACACACGTTTGAATTTATGCACAGTGCTGTAAACATAAACGAGACCGTTACTCGCCGCCTTCGGATTCAGTTGTTGCAGCCACTGTTGTTGTTATTTGCGTTGTGTTGCTGCTGGTTGCGCATTTTATAGTTTTTTACTCAGTGCCCGAGTGTTGCATAAATATGCGCCAAGTTTCCATAGGGGGCGTGTCTGCAATTACGCCCACATTAATACGCAAACGTAAATAAGCCAGCAGCCTGAAATAGAATCCATGCTTGAGCCCCACAAAGGGTGTCCATATTCGGCCATACTACACACACTCCACACACATTGGATGTGTACCTGGATGTTTGCAAATTTTCATAGTTTTTCTTCCGCACCCGCTTGTCTCTTATCTAACTGCTGTTCGCTTTCAAGCGCTTCCTATTATGTAATATGCTAATCAGCTGTGTGCCGCACAACCTACTCGGCATTGGCCACACCCTGACCTCCCCCTCGCGCCCTGTGTGTAATGTTGCTCGGTTGATTTCAAGGCTGCAGGTCATGCACAGCGCACAGCACACAGCACACTGGGCACCTGGCTTATGCTTTGCCCGTGAGCAACTCGTGCACTTTGGATATAAATTATTGCATATTAACGTTAAGTTTTCAGCGAAATTAGTTTCCCACACTCACACTCACACTCACACTCACAATCACAATCATATTCGCGCAGTCGCTGCATTTTGAATTGTGGCAAATTATTTATAAAATGCTTTTGCTTGCGCCTTTTTGATTTCGCTTTCGCAAATGGAAAATGCAATTAGTGTGGCCCGATTGCCAAAAGCGTGGCAAGGAAATGGCGCGTGTGTTAATCATGGCTTTCAGTTACGGGTAAATTAAGCAAGCGCACGCGCCACCCACAACCCCCCACCCCCCATGCGGAAATTCAAAACAGTTTGCTGGCAGGAAACAAACTCGATATTTAATGGCGAATATGAGACGGTGTGAAAACGCTTAAAGTGAAACTACGAGGCAACTGCTAAATGTCAAATGTGAGAATGCGGAGGCCAGAAGTTGCATTTTTCGAGAAATTCGCATGCAGTTGTGTGTAGCTGTCGTGTAGCTTGTCATTTCCCAGCTGGCCTACGCAAAGTCAACATGCCACGTGGCGTATGTGTAATGCGAATGCGGCGCACGACCACACAACTTCAAAGAGCAGCAAAAACAGCGGCAGCAGCCAGGCGAATTGTGGCGTTGGCTGTCATTAAACTGCCGCCACGACCTCTTGCGCTCCCATTCAAAGACTCAAGCACACACACTTGAAACTCTCACACACAGAGAGAGAGAGAGATATACTAACACACATACATGCACGCATGTTCAGGGCTTTGAAAGTTGTGCTGGAAAAGTTGGTATATTGGAAAAGTTTTCCTTCTTGATTTTTAATATCACAGGTGAGCGTAAATAATTTATTGCATTCATTTACGTTTCACTTCCAATCGCGCCACGTAAACATTTCCAACAGCCAAACAGCCGAACGGCTCCTCCTGGAGGACGGTCGCAGCGGATCGGAATGGGCAAGCATGCCACAAAATTTATTTATACGCTCCACAATAAAAGGCAAAAGGTTGCATGGATAAGCAACGGCAACAGCAACGGCAACGGCAACAGCAACGGCAACGGCAGCATGTCAGCCAAACGGTTTTAACAATGTGCCAACATCGCGGCCCAAGCACAAGCACAAGCCAAAGCACAAGCTAAATCCTTTTAGACCGTAGATAAGGCAACTTTAATAAACACGCCACACACGCAACCTGGGGAAATTGATAAGAATATGAAAAGTTTGTGCCGGGCACTGAGCAGCTGCTTCAGCAGCCGACAACCAGACAGAAAGCAAGCAACCAAGTGGGGCGAGGGAGCCGGCAAATTCCTGTGGTTGGCTGCTGAAGGGTGCCAAACTTTGCACATTGCATACTTCCAGGATCTGCACGATGGCTGCTTAGCTAAAGGCTAAAAGTTGCAGCTTTTTAATTTGTACAGCTCATAAATAAAATTCAGTTTATGCCAAGCATCCCAGCGGAGCCAAATCGAGGACTGGGGGACGCAACTAGCTTGATTAATGGCTTAGCTTGAGACTCACCTGTGCTTTTTCAACTCCATCTGCTGTTGCTTCTTCTGCTCCATATGCTTCTTGTTCATGTCATAGTTGCGCTGATGTATCTCGTGTATCTCGCCCAGGTCATGGTAATTGGCCAGCGAGCTGAACGGATTGTTGTAGATACTGCCCACGCCGCCGCCGTGATGTCCGTGTCCGTCGTGTCCGTGGTGCGGTGCAAAGTGCGAGAAATCATCTGCAATGCCAAAGTCACAAGTATCGTTAACAATGCTGCTAATTAAAGCAAATATTGGTGCAGCTGCCAACTGTCAATGCTGGCAACTGCAACCAATTACGCAACTCTACAATTTACTGCTTTGTCCACTCTGCCTTCGGTCTACTGCAATAGCATTTAATCTCTATGTCATGCGACAAATCGTAAATGCTATATGCTTTCACGTGTCTGAGGGTCTAACGGCAATAACCTTTTATTCGCAGACCCTTCGCCAAGTCGCTTTGACTGCTAACTCAATCAAAAGTTTTGTTTGCCAACTTTCGCTTTCATAACTCAAATTTCGCCCTAAATTTAGCATTTCTCAGGTCGATTGCTCACAATGCACCTTTCCTACGCTAAGCTGTAGCGATTTCCATGGCTTGGGGCAGCGATTTTCTTTGTTGTTTGATTCACACCACTCTCGACTCGCATTGCGATCTATTGAGAGAGTATTCACTAGTTGAGTTAGCGTTCGATGAACTTACCTCCTGGGCGTGCGCCACCCCAGCGCAGACTCTTGTCGTAGCGGTCGATGTAGTGGGGCACGTGGTACTGGGACTGATATTGGTTATAATATTGCTGCTGATAGTAATGTTGCAGCTGCTGCTGAGTCAGCTGGGTCTGTTGCTGCTGCTGTGTGCGACGCTGATGCTTGCCGTTGAATGAGTAGACGTGATGCGTGCGAACGTACTTCTCCTCCACCTGCCAATTAATCGCAAAGTTGCCGTTAGTGGGGCACACAACTAACAACAATAATGAATGTGAAATTGCAGTGTTAACTAAAGAGCAGATAAAAGTCAATTCAATGTCAAACTTTCTCATACGGTCGCAAATTAAAAATGGATTATATTACTCCGGGTTCAGTCCCACTGCAGCCAGTCCGCAAGCTCCAGTAAGCTAAAAAACACACCCACCCCCTCTCACACACACACAGTGGGGCAAAGTCCGGTCAGTTCGCTGGCCGCCTGGGTGCGCGCTTATGAATAAATTTCATTTTAGAGTTTTCCATATTCTGTGCGCCAGCGGCAGATATAATAAATTTATTTATATTTCATTTCCCTTTCTCGTTCTCGTTCTCGTTCTCTCTCACTGTTGCTGTTGTTAGAGCCACAGCTGCTGGCGACCCAGAGTTTGGGTCTGGGTCTGGGTAATTAAAATGAAAGCTCCACGAGCCGCGCATGTAGGCCATAATTATAAAATGGCTTAAACTGATGTTAATCTTAATGCAGCACCACTGACATTTCGACATCCCCTGACGGCCATTTCATATCTATATCCGGCAACATTGTCCAGCTTTAATGCAATTTGGCTGCAAACGAATTGCCGTCGTTTGCGAAATAAATTGAATCACGCAAACACATCGCTCTCACTCCATTCCACACACACACACACACGAGGCGATTATTAAATATCACGCATACGCACCTTTTTCCCATTGATTAGCCAGGTGATGTGAGGCGCAGGCCTGCCCCGGGTCGTGTTGCACAGCGCAAAGAGCTTCTCGCCAATGGCGAAAGGTGTGCGCTTGCGGAACTTGATGGTGGGAGGCGCTGTCTGGGGCACTGCAAAGGCAAAAAGGGCACAAAATGGAAGCGACAATTAGAGGATGTCGCTTTGCAAGCAACCGACAATTGTTACGCACAGTATACGCTCATCAGCTCATCGGCGCTGGCCTTGGTGAAGATGGGCGTATTCGTCGAGACTTCGCAATAGAACTGGCCGGAGAGATCGAATTGTACGTTCTTCAGCGTCACCTGCGTTTCGTTCGAATGCTCCCACTGTTGAGTAAAACGCACAAGATCAACAATTAAACAAGCTCCATACTACCACGCTAGTTAATAAACTCGAATGTAAGTGCATAACAATTAGTTGTAATCTACCAAAATAAGCCACAGCAATTTCTACCTTGTCTCGATTTCATTATGCAAGAGGCGAAGCCAAAAATAATCACAAAGTTCATTTCTATTAATTATTCACTAGCAGTTGACTTAATTAATATTTCAGCATGTACGAATTTGCTGATTGAATGTTATGAGTTGCGCATAAAAGGAATAAGTGTACGGAAAAATTACTAAATAATACATTAGGACAATCAATTACAATCCTTTACTGCTGCCATGTGATTCTTATACTCGAGAGAGAATTTATGTCCGTGACATTTAACTGAGATTCGGGTATTCACATATTACCAAAACACATAAATACGACACGTGGCGATTTCTGTCATAGTATTTCCACTGACAGACATTATCGATCAATGATGGCTCACATTTGCACATTGAAGTGACAACCAGATAGATTTGGTATTCTGAAAGTGAGCTTCTTGGATACTTACGTCGATTTCCGCCCCTTCAATAGTTGAGTTACGAAAGGGCGGATTCCGCTCATTTATGAACTCGAAGAATTTGCCCTTGTCAACCTTTAGCCATGTCACCTGCAATCAAACAGAATTCATATGTCAATATTAAAAATAATGCTCGATAGCCGGTCTGTGTGTGACAGTGATTGAATAACTGCCTCACTTCTGATGTTTGCTGTCATTTCATGCGAGCTCATGAGTAATTGTAATAACGATTAAATAAATCATCATATTTGGAAGACAAAGCGAAAAAAGCGATGGAAAAAAGTTAATATGCTTGCGAAAAAAGGGGAAAAAAATGTGAATTGTAATACAATTTAACTTTGCAACAAGTTGCACAAAACTTTTTGCAACACGACAATTAAATTGCGCGTTAAACTGTATAACAGTAAATAATAGAAGGTTTTATTGAAATGCCAGCAGCATGCCGCATGCAGCATGCGGCAAGCAGCAAGCAGCCAGCAACCAGCAGCTTGGGAGCGATGTCAGCCACCATTCGCCATCAGCTGCATCAGCGTTTGGCGGTGGTAGCGAAGGGACTTGTTGGTTGCGTAATTAAAAACGAGATCTCTGAAAGCGACATGAATGCACGAGTATGACTGAAAAAGTTGCTGTTTGCAGTCAAGTTGCCAGCTGAAGGAGGTGGCCGAGAGGCGGGGCGTGTTAACCGGGCTTAAAGCGGCCACTGTGCAATACAAATATGAAATGCAAATGAAAATTAATTTTCATGCACGACTTCAAACTGCGAACAAGTTTTCCCCTACTGGGGCGTGCGACGAACCGCGAGGCAACCCTTCAGAGCGACGCTTATCAAGGGTTTTTAATTACGCACAACACTTATTTATTGCACTTTTTGGGGTGCAGTGTGTGACAGCAGATCGCGGCTGAAGTCAATGAGCGCTATATTAAAGAGTTATAGAGTTATATCTTTATGCCTCGTCGCGGCTCGTGTGGCAAGAGGTGGGGATGGCGCTTGATGGACATGCGTACCACCAATTGCATTGATTGCATGCAACTTAATAATATTAATGTCCCTATGGAGAGGCGAGCGGTGAACGGCGGGTGAACGTGGCGTATGCGTAATTTGGATCCCAAATGTCGCCGTTACTCACGCATGTGTATTGTGTGCGAAACAATCGATAAAGCAAGCACACGCCACAGCCAGCCACAGCAGCTCGCAAAACAAACATAAACATGCAACCACAATGGTCGTAACCACGTTCGTTTCGCCCCTTTTTCAAATGCGCATCAAATTTTATCAGCCACTTGTGGCAATTTTTTCGAAACAATTCCCCGCGATATGATACGAACACTTTTCGGATGCCATGGCTACAATCATAATGCTTAAACAACTAAAGTGTGTATCACAAAGTAATCAAACTCTGTCCCCGAATGCGACAGTTCGTCCGCTTATCTGGCACTCTGTCGCTTTTGGCGCCACCCAACTCCATGGGGAGATCGCAGCGCTCCCGCGACAGCTCATTTTCCTGTTGCCCCCGCCCCCTTCCTGGTGCTGGCTGTTATTGTTCTCATTAATGTGCTGCCTGACGTTGCTGTTGTTCCTGTTGTTGCTGTTATTGTTGTTGCTCAGGCAGGCATGAGATTGGCATGTGTTAGCTTTGGCGTGTCCGCGGTGCCACGGACTGACTTTATATTATTTTGTTTGTGTTTATTAGCCCGCTTACTTTCAGTACCCACTGTGGCCTGCACTGTGCTGGCAAATCAAAAGCTCGTTAATGCCGACCTGGGCCTCCTTCTGCCCAGCCCACCATTTGCAACGTAATTAGTTTATTTAATTTATATATGTATGTATATATTTCATTCACTTTACTCTCGCGCCGCTCTCATACGTCCAAAAGTGTGCTTCAACATGTGTAAGCCGGACGACAAAGCCCGCAGTCGGCAGTAGTAGGTCGGCGGTAGGTATTCTGAGTGAGTTTCAGTGTGTTCGCATTTGCGTTTTAATTGCCTTTTTAGTGCCACTTCCACACAATTTGCCACGCTTCGTGCAACAATTCGAATCAAAACGAGTTGGTCGGAGCGAAGCCAGCGCACTCGGTTATATAGTCAATTATACTAATTAGCCACTGCCACAGGGAAAGAGGCAAAGTCGCAGCCTGCCGCAGTCTATTGGCCGCAAAACGGACAACAAGCCGCGCTTGACGCCAGCTGACCAAATAAACTAATGTCTGTGCATGTAAAGTCGACCAGCGCTGTCGCTTGTTTTGCCACCCAACTAATTGCGCTCCTCAACTAGGTGTATCTACAAATTTGTCAGCAATCACAATAATGCCATCACACGAATTCTAATGAGCTTGTTTTATGCAAAACGCTTCAACGAAACTGAAGCGCACAAAAAACAAACACTTTGAAAGTGATATGCAGCCAAATGAGAAAATATTTAGCAAATGAATGCAGATATCTGTCAGCTGTAATGATATGCCTTCTCTTTGTTTACTATTTGAATAAAGTTTGGATTAAAAGCTTCTGCGAACTCGGTAATTTTCGTCATTTCTTTTTGTGTTTGGCTGGTTGGTTGGTGGTTGGTGGTTGGTGGTTTGAGGGCCAGAAAATCAATATATTGTGCGGCTCTAAAACACTCAACTTTGTGGCATTTTTGCGCCGTAAAACTTGTACGCTTTTATGGTACTTAGAATGAACAAAACGACAACCTCAAGCACAACCTCCTGCTCCTCCACCAAAAAGGAGCTGGCGGCACTGCTTATGCTCGGGCCTGGTCCTGGGCTTGGCCTTGAATTTGTATGCCACGATTTGGAGTGCCACAAAGTTCGAAACTAAACTAAACTGAACTGAACTAAACTAAACTCTATGAAAGTATGCAGGCCAAAGTCTGGCATTCGGCGCTAGGCACTCGACATTGTCGCTGGGGTCAATGTGGCAGGAAAACTAAGCAGCTCATTTGCCATAAATTCAAAGGCGTTGCCTTCGGGGGCATACGCCTGCCTGTGCGTGTCCCTTGATGTTTCGTGACAGTAATAAGAGACTTGAAGTGAAATTAATTGTCGCAACTGAAACTGAAACTGAACCTGAAACAGAAACAGCAGCAGAGGCACATACTGAAACGGCGGAAGTGACAGTCGGGGTCAGGGCTGAAGTCGGCGCGGAGTATGCTCTTTGATTGCAACTATTCCTCGACAGCTGCAATTTCTGCCTTTTCTATCTGCGTGCGCCTCCCCAAATTGGCGGCATGCAACGTCCAGAAGCTACCTGTGCCACGTGAATGCCCCAAAACTTTGCGCACAAAGTGGTACAAGGCAAAGGAAGTGCCTTTGTCGTGGTTACGTTTTCAATTTAAACTTCCAAATCGCATGCAACATTAATGGACAGAACTAAAGTAAACATTTATAAGTTTATCGTGCTCGCAATTTCGCAGCACAAATGGGCAACTGCTGGAAGTAAATATAACTGGATTTATTTTTAAATATTGCTCACCTTAAAAAGAATTTGTTGCACCACGTTGTGCTTGCACTTAAATGTGGCACTCGTGCCTCGCTCCACATACCGGGGCACCACCAGCTCCACGTTCACATCCGATTGTCCATCTGGGGGAAATAATGGAAATACAAACATTTTTAATAGCTGCAAATAGACTCGATGGAGCAACCGCATGATCGAGAAAGCCACTGCATCGACGCTCAATTGCGGCTTAATTGAAACGCCATTAAAAGGCAAAACGAAAACGCAAACAAAATCAACAGCAACGTCAATGGCAACGGCAACGGCAACGGCAACGCCAACGAGTGAAAGCAGGAGCAGCAACACGGCCAAATATGCAGTCTATTTTAAGTGCGGCCAACACGGTTCAACCTCATCGGCAGCCACCTCTTTTAATTGCCAGTTTACGAGGTGTAGGCCCCGGGGCTGACCTTCCGACCGGCTCGATAAATCTTAATTTGTTTGCCAAAGTGCACATGAAAAATTTTTCGCCTGCATTCCAAAAATACTTCTCTCTCTGGGGGGTGTGTGTGTGAAATATGTGTATCTGCCAGTCGACGTGTACAGTCATTGAGTGTCAAATATTTACGTGGCACATGCACCAGCTCTTGACGCGGCGCAGTGGGAAATACGAGTATACGGCCACCGGCGACTACAGTATGATGTTTTTATGCTGCTTTTTACTCCGACGACACCTGTTTCGGCTTGCTTTCTTTATTTTCACGTGCCTTTCATTGAATAATATTTGCTCGATGAAAAATGAATTCGCCATGCGCAAGGATTACTTATTTGTTTTATTTGAAATTACCAACGAGCTTGCCACGCCGCGTTGCTTGCTGTTTCACACGAATTTTGTCTACAAATAACACGATTTAGTTGGAATTCACAAACACGTCGCATTATAACACCACGAAATTGTGTTCGCTTTGCCGCGCCGAATTTGTAGCTTCGTCGCCTTCCCACTACTCGAAGACTCAATTTACCCCGTATGCAATTATGCCGAGCTGTGAAGCATGGACAGATTAAGCTGCTTTTAGCAATCAGGTGATCGATTCGTATGTGTGTGCGTAAGTGGTGCCAACAATTTGTAGGTAAGTGTAGTAGGTAAGTAGGACCAACGAATAGCATAGAGCATATCTGTCAGGTGGTCGTGGTCGAGCAGAAGATCTTCACAAAGACACCTCTATAAATAGCCACGTAGCTCTCAGAGAACTGAAAGCTGTTAACACAGTAAGCTGCTGTTAATCAACTGCTAATCGATTCGTGTTTGTGTGAGTGAGTCATGCCAAAAATTTGACTGTAAGTGTGCGAAATGCAAGCGTATGTGTGGGTCTACACGAGGGACCAAGAAATCAAAGTAAGCGAAATTGCAAAGTGGCCGTGGTTGATCAAGAGAGCTTCAAAACGATTACCCAGATTGGTTAGATATGCATGTGTGTGTGCATATGTGTATGCTTACACTTGTCATCGACAAAGAGAATTATAAATAGCTTCCTAGCTCTTACAGTCTCCTTACAGTGTAAGCTGCTGCTAAACATCAGGTGATCGTCTCGTGTGTATGTGCCATTTGCAGGTGTGTGTGCGTGGCTACACTTTGGAGCGAGAAATCAAGGAGGGCGCTTGTGTTAAGTGGGTGTGGCCAAGCAGCAGAGGTACGCAAAGATTGCCAAACTAATTGAGATATACGTGCACGTCGTACGATAAAATTGCGAAATTGTGTTAAGTACATATGTATGCGGTCAGAATGATTATTTTAAGAGAAGCTTAAATTTGAGCCTTCCAGCATTTATAGATATAGCAGTGTGTTGATGTTTATAAATGAGTATTTAGATTCTTATCACTCAACAAAGACACTTCGCTAGAGCTTTAGTCAATTTGCCGATAATTTATGTGTAAGTAATTGCATAAATCACATTTCGATGGCGTTTCATCTGTTACTTTGGCAGTTTTGCCTACAAATTACATTTCATTTCAGTTGCGCCGAATACGTAATGGATTTCTTAAATTTTCAATTACTGTTCGCGAGCTGCTAATGAGACAATTTTAGTGGCGTTTGAACCACTCAACAAACTGAAGTTGATAATGTGGAAAGCTGCTTAAGTTGCCGGCGGCATCTGGGCGAAGATGAAAGCTCTTGGCTGGCCACAGTTCGAACTTGTAACAATTAGCAAATTGCTTTGGCGAGGAATCGATAAATTGGGCAGCATTGTGGCATCGAGCATTTCCGCTATTCCAATCATAATTAAGACAGCAAAACGGCAAAGCGGCAGCGAAATGGCAAATAGCAAATGGCAAAAGGCAAACACATTGCCCCATTTGCGGAGGAGCCTACAAAGTGGCGCCAATTTCATTTTCATTTATTCACACCACGCCGCTGTCGTCAGTCACGCAAAATGTCAACGATTGAGTAAGTAAAAAACGTGTCAGGCGGCGCGAGAAATATGGGAAAAAGCGGAAAACAAGAAAACCAAATGAAATGAAGCACGTCAAGTGTATGACAGGCAGGCAGGCAGGCAGGCAGGGCGACTGGGCGGCAGGGCGGCAGTCAAACATTGGAACATTGGTTGGCAACTTGTTGCAAATACAGAGCGAACATGCCAAGCCTTCATTGGTTTTGTGGCATTCCCTCCAGCTCTCAGTGTGTGCGTATACGTGTTCGTGCCGCACGCTAACGAGCAGTAATTCACGAAAATTCAATCATGCCCAGCTGGCCAAGACTCGACAGCCAAACCGCAGCCTGCAGCCTCCAACCATCTCGCCAACCCCTCACACACTCTCTCCACTCCTAGTCACATCCTCCCTTGAGTCGGCCAAGGGCCAAAGGGCATAGAGGAATGGGACGAGCTGCTTGACTTTGCGCTGCTCCTATCTGGATAATCGTGTCGAGTATTTGGCATTAACGTCGCCACACTCAACATGAAATTCGGTGACCAGGCTTGGCAGCTTTCCAATACTTTATACTTTATACAGCCGAAAAAACAGCCAAGAAAAAAAAAAACGAAAAGTTTTCAGCGTTGCAACGTCTGACAAGATGTTCACCCGCCGCAATTATTGTTTTGTTGCCTGCCAGCGACAGAAGAAATATTCATTACAATCTGCCAAGTCGAAGCTCCTGGGCTCGTCCTCAGACGACTGGCTAACTGAAGTCCTTGCTGCTTGCTTGTTGCTGTCGCCTTCGCCGGCAGCAGGGCACAAAAAAATGAGCTCACATTGACAACGGGAGCGCGAGCGTTTTGTTGTACGTGGTGTACGTGTTTTACAAGCGGAAATTGATGATTTTCCACAAGTCGAGCGACAATAAAGCGTGCAACATGTCAGCAAAACGCAAATAATCAATCAATCAACATTAATCAAGGGAGCTCGAGCCTCGCCCGCCCACAATCTACAACTGTTGCAGTTAACATAGGGAGCTTCGCTCGTTGCTCGTTGCGCGTTCAATTTGAAATTCTCGACTGTAAAATGAATTTAAGAAGCCATAGATATTCATATGGCTTCAGCTCAAGTTTGAAATTTCACACAATTATCGTACAACGTGTGAGTGTGATTCAAGCAAATCCTTTCATTTTATTTTCAACTTTAAAGTGCATTTGAACCGCCAACAGCTGCTAAACCATTGATGTGACGAAGGATTAGGAACGTTTAATGAAAACATTGCCTGAAATAATAGAATTACGCACAATTTGGTGATTAGCAGGCTTTTTGAAAAGCACAAGTGAAATATATTTAATTACTCTGGAGAGCATGCTAAAAATAATGCAGCACACATCGGATTGGAGCTGTTAATTGTTGTATTAAATACACAAGAGCCATAAAATAAAGTGATTGATTGCATGCGGTGCGAGAACAGCAGTAGAGAATACGAAAACTTTGTGTGTGGCAACATGGCAGAGTTCTTTGTCCTGAACTGTTTACTGTAAACTGTTGGCTGGTTAGGCACTAATTGCAATAACATCAATAAATTACTGTTGCAAAGACAAACAACGTAACAATGTCTGCGGCAACAGACTGAGCAGAAAACCATAAACAGCATTTGCTGCTGCTCGATTGTATTCATATTTTCAATTGATTGCTAAATCAATATTTGAACTTTGGCAGCTGCTCAACAGTCACAATTCGCCTCGGGACATAGACGAAAAAAAAACAAAAATGTGGCGCAAACGAATAGAGCGAATAAGCGAGCCACATTTGTGGCTGATGACTCGCTCGCTGGGTTGGCCATTATAGTTAGTAGACTGTGAGTGTGTGTGTGCCACGCCTGTTGCAATGACAACGCAGAACGCAATTATAGCCCTTCAGCTGAAGTGGTAAGCACTGTGTGCTGTCTGCTCCCTACCTACCCTACAGACGGGCCTGTCCGTCTGTCAGTTGGCCTACGAGCTGCCCGGCACTCTGACAGAACTCCCGACACTCTGTTGCTTTTCAATATAATGTTGAATCATTATGGTTGATTGGCAGACCAAGCACAGTGTCGGTCTCTCTCTCTCTCTCTCTGCCTCTCTCTCTCTCTCTCTCTCTCTCTCTCTCTCTCCGAAAAACGTAATACTTATGAGCAATATGCGCACATTCTGCAGAAGTTCATTAGTTCACAGACTATCTGGCTGATTGACAGACAGGCTGGCATTGTCTTCCCACTCTGAGGGCGTTTTCCTGCTCATTATTGCCATTTGATGTGCCCCAGTTACTTTTCAGTTTCCATGCGCTGTGCAGTGCGGTCGATGTACAGCTACTACATATAATTCGTGTGTTTCTAATTGATTTACTCGAGTAACTTTGTGGCTTTTCAATTTATATTTATGCTTCATCGACAATGGTCAAAATCTAATCAATGTGGTTGTAGTGTTTTTGGGAAGCGACAAAAGGCCAACCGAAATATCTACAGTATTAAACGAAAGCCTATCCTGGCGACTTTAAGCGTGGGAGAGATGGAAAAAGTTCAAGGAGCTGTGTTTAAGCAAGGCGAAAGGATAAAGCCATAAGTCGTTATGTTGCCGAGCCAGTCGCTCGGTAAATTTAGGCTGATTTTCCTGCTGTTATTCACAAAAGAAAAAGAATCAAAAAAAAACTGAAGAAAGAAAGCAGCAGTGGATGGGGAAAGTAAACGAAAGTTGGGTCCGCAGGCAACGTGTCGGTGGCATAAAGTAATTTTATAGAACAAATCACAGGCATTAGTGGATATAAATCCCGTTTATCCTTGCTTGTGTATGCGCGCGTGAAATTTAAATATGTAGCGGACGCAGCGGGGGGGACAGGCGCAGACAGAGACACAGACACAAGCACACAGTCGGAGGGAAACGAATACAACAATAGGGAACCCAAGAAAAATGGTCGTCCTTTGCAAGGAAGTGGCCTGCACGGTCCTTGAACAAGTGCTGGGTGCGAAAAAATATAATAAAATACATATTCACACACACACACACACACACACACACACTTACATTTGTTCCAATCTATGTATATGTCCAAGTGCTTAAGCTATTGTTTTTATGCAAGCTAAATCGCCTAACTGGGCCTCGACTACATTGCGTATACGACGCCTGGTACTGAACAGAAGAAGTGTATGAAACTTATTCTGCTGTCTTGTGAATTTTAAGTAGTTGCTTGCAGTCGACATCATGGAGATAAGTGGCCTTTAGTTTTTCATATATCAAACAGAATTATCTAATGTGAACAATTGCCTGAAATTGATGTGTGAAAGGAAAGCACTTTAAGCGGCCGGAGAATTTATTGAAAGCATTTGATTTCCTTGTACCATCGAGTACAATTTTCAATTTAATATTTACTTGATCATATTTGGAAAATGAAATCAGTTTCTGTAAATAAAAAATCAAAGAAACTAGCCAGCGTGAATGTTTTTCATGCACATACGCACACAAGAAGCCGAGCAACCGAGCAACCGAGCAATAGAAGCAGAAGCAGAAGCAGCGACTGAAACAGAACCATAACCGAGAGAAAACCAAGCTTGTGTACGAGTATGGCCGACAAAAGTAGCCAATGTAATGGTCAAAACAAGCAAGTGCCAGCGCAACGGGAAGCAAACATCCCGTTTTGAAAATTTTATCTGGCCATCCGGCAGTTCTTTCTGGCAGTGACTACAGTTGTGCCAGCAACAAAGCACAGCGGCAGACCGTCAGCCGGCCAGCCGGGCTGTAGTTGTAACACAAAAACAAAAACGAAAACGAACAAAAAAAATAAGAGAATCCGTTTATAAGTAAGTACATAAGAAAATGGCTTCAAGGGCACGCTCTGGCGGCTGCACAACCCTGGCACGCCCAGCGGTGCGCCCAACACGTAGGGCACATACAGCACGCCCAGTGCCCATTTACAAGGCCGTGGAGCAAACACATGTAGGCCATGAATATCATAACGAGTGTTAGTCATGCGCCACGGAGTCCGCCCTCCACTCTGCGACCGAGTGAGTGTGTGTGTCTGTGTGAGTGTGGGCAAGTTACCGGACCAGTGACTGCGACCAGGACCTGGACCTGGCCGCCCGCCAGCCTGCTGCCTGCCGCTTGCTGCCTATACCTACCTCGTAAAGATGCAGACCATTATAGAAATGAAAAGCAAACGCAAAGGCAACCGACAACGCGGGATGACGATGACGACGGGCGACGGACGACGGACGACGAAGCCGACATCGTTGTTGGCAAACACATAAAAGTGCTTAAATTACTTTTAAGCGAAATTATGTTTTATTAATGCGTTGGCCACTGCCAACAACAACTGCAACAGCAACAACAAAAACTGAAACTGTAACGAGTGGAACAGCAACAGCCACTGACAGACACAAAAATAAACAAATAAACATTGCAAATTAGTTGCGCGAATGGTTTCGCTTTCGGTTTCGGTTTCCGCTACTGTTTCAGCTCCATTTTTATCCAGTTTCTGGCTGCTGGTCAACGCGACGAATGCGCAATTTTGTACGTAATTGAAATTTATGTGTCCATGAGTGGGTGTCTCTAGCCGAAGTATGTGTGCGTGGCGTGTGTGTGTGTAATATAATTTTAATGCCAGATTCTGATGCTGTTAGAGCTTGACAACTTCTCATTTGCGGCAACAGCTGCCAGGACACATTTATACATTTCCCTCTGAAGGATTTTACAATCAATTTGGGAAAATGCGCTTAAATCATTGATGATAAATGCCCGTAAAACCAGTTAAAGGATACACGGACTACGACAATTTGGATGGCGTTTTGCACATATTTTTCTGGTGCGGTCACCGCTTGGATTTGTTTATTTCGAAATCTGTGGGAAAATCACAAATAAATAGAACCAAACCGAACCAAACCGAAACGAAGCGAAGCGAGGTGACAAACAGCAGAAAATTATTTATTATTTCGCTGGCATTGCAATGCGACGCAGATGTTATGGAAAAATTGAAATGCAAAACTTTTAGCAGGTTGGCCAACTGTGAGCAGTAAATGCCAGAAAAGAGAGAGAGGCAGGAAGTGTGTGCGTTCCGTCCACCTGGACAATTAATTAAAGCCTGTCATGGCTCGGCAAGTCTTTTGGCCGACAGCAGCGAACGACCGATATCAAAACCAAAAATTCAACTTTGTGCACAGCCATGCGGCTGTAGTATTGTGTTACGTATACGTAATTTGCCTAAGCAAATTCTTTGCGCCACAGCGCCGCATTGCCCAAATGCCAGTATTTGATGTTGCCCTTATCTCTAATCTACACAGGCATTAAGCCAGCGACACAAACATGGGCCAAGCAATGGCGGCAGACGTCGGACGAGGGACGAGGAAGCCACAGGACCTGCGGCATTTCCAGAGCCCTCTGATGATATTGACATTTATGCTCGGCACACAGGCCACAGCTCGCAGCCCGCAGCCCGCAGCCCGCAATCCACAGGCCCAAGGCTGTTGAAGTTGTTGTAGTTTTTCTTTTGTTCTTTGTTGTTGGTGGCTTCATCTTTTTTAACAAAATGCTGGGCACACTTTTTGATGACATTTGACAGCACCTGCTGCCTGTCAATGCGCTTGGCTTGCTCTGACAACAGGGCTGGACTGGGCAGGGCAGGGAATTAGCTGGCTCTGGTCATGCTGTATGAGTTTAGTGAGAGTACGAGTATTTGGTATTTGTGGATGGTATAAATGATTTGCTGCGACATTTGGCAGAGCGATAAATGCGCATTAGAGTTGAGCTCGAGCACGAAATGACGCAGTTTGCAGCGTCGAACACGCATGAACACAATAATAAAGCCATATTTGTTTAGTGCCAATAGCAAGAGCGGCCACAACTTGTTGGAAAGTGCTGCGAGTCGTCGACACTCTCAGTGTCCATGGCCCAATCAATGGCGAGTATGGCTTTTGTTTGTATTCCAATTTCAGCTGCTGCCCCGGGTCTTGGGCGCCATTTAAAAATCAACGCAAAGTGCCTTCATTATGCGACTCGTGACCGTAGCCAGACCCTGGCGCTGCCCTGCTGCGGTCCCGGTGTCTTGCCAAGGGCTAGCATATTTTTATATTCAGCCAGGCAGAGAAAACACTCACAAAAAGGCGTAACAATCAGTCGGGGCGATCATAAAATCTATATGTAGCCAGGTTTTTGGCTTCTGGTTCTGGTGATTCTAATCAATAATTTACGCATTTTCATTTCGTTCCGCCCAGAGGTGGCATTAGCATTGGGTCCACAATTACTACGAAGGGCAGACAGGGAGACAAACGGACAGACAGACGGGGCCGACAGAAGTGCCAGCCATTCGAGTGTGTCCCTGCTCGAGTCTATGTGTTTGTGTGCGCTCCTGTTGTGCTTCCTCTTTTGCGAGCAATACAAACAGCGTCGAGCTCTGGCACAGCATGTCTGGGCCTCTATTCCCAAGCGCCCATTTTCTCAAGTCGGCGCTGCATAAATTGTTAGTCGTGTGTCTCGCTTTGTTTGTAGTTTGCAGCGAAAAAGTTTTCGCTGCCAGGTTCTCAAGTTCTTAAAGTTTCACGTGATAATTTGCACATCTCATAATATCTCATAATATAATATATTATTTATGCTTAATTTTAGCTTATTTCTGCATTCGCCGCCCCTTGCATTTCGCTCGCACAAATCCAATTATAGCTAAGCAGCAACGATTTAGACTCCGGCGGCTTCTTGTTGCTGCCTTTCTGCTATTACTCTCGCTGGTAATTCCTTAAGGATTGTGTTTACTTGAGTGCGCATGTGGCTGCCAATTGACGCATATTTGACTTTCTGCCATTTCTTATGTTCTTGTTGGTCCTTGTTGCCAACATAATACACAATTATTGAGCAACGCTGAGATTTGGCTGTGGTCTGCCAGCGCCTCGTTGATTGCCATCTCTTGAGCTCTGGCAATTGTTGCGTGAAGCACCACAAAAACAGCTCCAGCAAAAGCGAACAACAAAAATATAAATAGCAGAAACAGCGGCAACGGCTAGAGCTTGATGAATACTAAGCAGCTTAGCCCAGCGCTTGGCATTGAGTTTGGATCAGAATTTTAAATGCTCGCCCCGGCCAGCCACAAAAAGTGCTGAAGAAATTCGCAGCCAACTCAAAGCCATTGAAATGCGTGCTAGCTGCCACGCGTTGGGTATTTTTTTTGTTTCTCTCTCTGTCTCTCGCTCTGAATTGGCTTGCGTTAATTAAAGTCAAGCTAATGCTTAAACTGCACAAATGTGGCAATTAATAAAGCGCCGAAATGAGTTCAGCCATGAGCTTTCTCGGAGCTCTCATAAGTATTTACACAAGAGCTGCGAGTGGGTACACATATTACGCATACGACGCGTGCTTCGTGCTCTAGGCGGCAAGTCAAGTATCTTCGCATCTCGCCTGCTGCTGCCGAGCCGAATATTCATAAGCTTCCTACATTTATAATATTAATTGAATTTGACGCATGAAATATTTTATTCATACTGAGAACACAGCGCGAAGCAGGAGAGTCAACAAGGTGTGGGTGGGTCTGCGTCTGTGTCTGTGTCTGTGTCTGTGCTTGCTTGTGGGCGGCAACAGCTGCTAAATCATCAACTTATGGGCTCATTAACAGCTGTAGCGAATAGGCCGTTTGGCTCTGGGCCGATCCTGATTCTGACTCTGGCTCTGACGCTGACGCTGACGCCGATGCTGACGCTGGCATTGCGTCGAGTCACCTGCCGCATATTAACTGCAGGCATTAAACATTGTTAAGAGCCGCAAAATCATCACAGTTACAGCCCAAGCACAAAGCACACACACACATGCCACTCGCCTCACTCAGCCGGCCCTGCCCTGTTCATGCCCATTGCACAGTCGGTTAGATAAATGACTGGCTTTCTCCTCGCACATCGCACATCGCACAAACGCACACAACATATAAGCCGCATCATTAGGAGCTAACTACACCAGCAGCAGCGTCTAAGCATTCTCCATGAAGAGTCAGTCAAATTAATTAGGCAGCTGTCAGGCTCGACTTCGTCTGCGTCGTCGCTGCCTACGTCGACGTGTTCGTTTCAGTTGTGTTTGTCTTCCCTGGCAACTTAACCCGAATCGCTTTCCTGCACTATAAATTTAAAAGATGTGCTCCTAAGTAGAATTCAACTGTCTACATATATCTACTTAATGCCGTAGTACTTAATTACTGCAAGGATTTTATGCTCAATTTCCTACAAAACGTATTCAGTTTGCCAAAGTGTAATTGTTTGACGAAGATGCAGAATCAGAAGAATGAAAAAAACACGATGCAAATTCTGTCGCTCAATAAAGTCATAATCTTATTATACCTCAGAGAAATTCAACAATAAAGCGTACAACTGAAACGCAAATTTATTTAAATAATAAACTGAAATTGAACGCATTAATCAGAGTACATGTATTTCATGAAAGGTTCTCAGCATTTTCACTTGATTCGCTTTATTTATTTTCATTCGCTTCCATCGACCGACGATGAGAGAGAGAGTGAGACGGAGGGAGACAGAGAGTGCGGCTCGTTTTGGTTGTTTGTCACACTCAATTCATGCGGCTGAGTCAATTTTCAGTAATAACACTTTATTTGGCCCATTTTAGTTGTTCATCAAAGGCTGTGGGAGCGGGCTCTGTCGGAAAAACGACTGACAACACAGCTGCTTATTGTATGTCATGTGTTGTTTGTGGGCGTGCCTAGATTTCACCAGCTACAGCTAGTGTTTTATTGCCTACTTTAGGGCGCACTCATACACACTCGCCGAGAGTAGCAGCGAGGCAGTCAGTCGCTTGGCAGTCCTTTATGCGACCCGTTAACAATACATACTTTCAAGTGAGCACAAACACACACACACACACACACACACACAGAGAAAGACCAGCAGCCGAGTGGAAAAACAAAAACATTTGCCTTTCATTTGCGTCCCCTTTGCATAATAAAAATGTGTAGTTTACTTTTTTTTCCCTTTCCACGAGCTCGTGACAAACTCAGCCGCTGTCGCCGTCGCAGTCGCTGTCGCAGTCGCAGTTGCAGTCACTTACGCTGTTGGCGTCTCAGCTGGCGTCGCTGTCGGCTTCATCGTCAGCCAACTTTGCTAGCCCTTTGTTTCCACATTTGCTGTCGTTATTGTTTGTTTGTTTGCCAGCTTGTTATAATCTTGTGCGTCTCTCTGTGAATATAGAGAGCGTGCTTGCCTGTATGTGTGTGTGTGTGTGTGGGTGGGTGTGGCTTGTGTGTGAGACATTTCCGCCTATGTTTAACTTTTCACTCAGTATGCTCTACCCTATCGTCAAGAGGGAGCCGTTCTCCTGTTTTCTTTTTTTTTGTGTTTTTTTCGGGCATTTTATGTGTCATTTTTTGCCTCAGCGCTGAGGCTTAATAAAGTTTTTAGTGCCTAGACATGTTTTTGTTTTAATTCCCACCATACGCCGACATCATCGACAGACACACACACACATACAATCTCACCTTGCCTCGCACACACACATACACACACCCACACAATCGCACAGTCATTGCGTTTTTAATTAATTTTGCCTTCTGCTGGCAAATTGTTTCGTTGTGTGAGTGTCGTGTGTGTGCGTAATAGCAATAAAATAAAATACAAATGCAGAGACTCGAGCTGGAAATTGTTCTACGCTTTGGCAGTGATTAAATTGTTATGACTACTCACATCGCCGCCTGGAAAGTACTTTAAAAGTGCTAAAAATGTTTGCAGCTTATGGTAAGCGGAGACCCAGCATCGAATCACAAAAACGAGTAAAAACAACAGAAACAATTGCAACTGAGTCCAAACTTTCCCACGACCCTTCGATAGCAAGTGAAATGGAGCATGCCGCAGGCTAAATAATAAACAAATAATAAATTGCATAAATGAACATAATAAACGCGCTTCATTTTGTGTTACAACTTTAAAGTTCACATTCCATGCTTCATGCTCGACAGCGTCGCCCATAAAAATGACAGATTACGACCGTCCAGCGATAAAAAGAACCACACACACGACAAGTTTTTATGATATTTTATTACAGGTTGTCATTTTTTCGTAATTATTATTCATAATACTTGTATTAAACTCTGTTGTGTAAGAGCATAATTCCCAACGTATCCTTAACACCTACAAAAAAATTATTGAAAGTTCTCTTTGCTAAATGATGCAATGAAATTCAATTGATGAGCTTTTCGATAGTTTTTTTTAACAGAATGTATGCAAAATTCTTTTGCTTGATTCGCAGTTCAATTTCAACATTTGAAAATTTAAATGTTGACAGTACAAAGTTATATAGTGAATACTAATGTTTACAGCTCAGAACAATTGAAAAGTTTGCAAGAGCATATATGGCAAGTGTTGACAAAGACCTTTTTCCTTAAACAATATGAGTTTTCTTTCAAAAATTAAACTTTGCACAGAGCTGTACCGTTGCGACAATGGGTGTTGGGGCTATTTAGCCATCTTTGTCGTTGTAGTCGTGTTGTCGTTTATTTGGCTTGACCACAGGCCACACTTGTGGGCAAAGTATTTTCAGATTTTTGGGCACAAATTTATGCGTCATCAATTTAGCCTTTGAACCGTTTCTGGCCAGCTGGCAGGTTGAGGGCTGGAGTTTCGGAAGGTTGAACGGTTGGACGGCCTGCTTAGGCGTCCGACTAAATCCCTTAAATCCCAAACTTGTCATTGCTAACCAGCAGGCCTCATTCATTTTGCATGAATTGCCGGCAGCGTTTGACTTTAAAATGCTCTCGACCTTTGTTAAAACTTTTCTGCCAAAGCCGAAAAACTTTCTGCCAAAAATCAAAATGTGGCCAGTAATGAATGCGTCGGAAAATTTTGTCGGCTTATGCACGGTCCTGGGCTTAGATTTCGACTTGGAGCTCCGGCTCACCACCAGCACAGCGCTATCCAAGTCCCAATGTAAGTGTATTCGGACGAATAATTAACGCTTCGCTGCACAGCATCGAATCCGGCTTTGAGCACATTCCATTGCTGTTTGTCATTTGCCATGGGAGTCAATTTACATTTGGCCGGCACAATTCGATTTTGCCGAGCAGTCTCGCGTTGTTGTTGCTGCTGCTGCTGCTGCTGCTGCTGCTGCTACTGCGATTGTGATTGTTGTTGCTGAGTGTTTGTCAGCGTTTGCTGACCCATTGCGTGCCATTTGCCAATTTATGGCTTTTTGAAATTTATTTCGGGTCTGCCAGTTACAAATGTCTGCCGGCAATGCCAACGCGTTTTTGTGATTTGGGTTGAATTAGCCAAGATTTATGCTGCAACTGCTGTTGCTCCTGTTGTTCCGCTGCTAATGTTGGTGCCGGCTTATTAAGCCTCATTAAAACAGCCGCAAGAACAACATCAAAGCAGCGCACGCAGCGAATTTAACTTTCATGAAGCCGCTTTCTTGCGCCACCAGCAATCAAATAAAAATCTCACGACGTTTTTTTTCCACTCTCAGTTATTCCTCTTATTTTTTGTATATTATGGACGAAAAAAAAAGGGCGCGTTACCCTATCAACAAAAGGCAGCAAGGACAATAACTGCGGTTCTTAATAAACCCATAAATTTAGTGAAAAATGGTAAATCGATTTCTTTTCTTGCGTTTATTGTTATTACAAAACTGTCAGAGCGATGGCAGCAACTTAAAAATGTAAGAGCGAGAAAAAAAAGAATGGAGAAAATGTAAAAAATCGAGTCGAACCGAAGCTAACCGAGCGTAAGGGAAATGCAGGCAGCTCCTTCGGCCATGCCAAGTAAATCCTTTTTGATAAAGTGCTTTCATTCTCTCGCCACTCACACAGCGACAGTTCAAGGCAAAAAGCACAGCAGACGCAGTGGTAATGGCAGCAATCGCTGACTGGCAACTGGCAAATTTCGCGCGCTTTTGCTCCAAGTGTCACATTATGACCATTTTGCAGTGCGAAACGCCTCGTTGGCTTTCGCAGCATCTGACTATGCTCTGGCTGAGTTCGCTTTAGTGGCGGATTTGGCAATAAGATCCCATCAGATTTATGCAGCTTCTGCCAAGCGTAATTATTTGCTGACATTTTAATAGTTTTCAATTTACGTTTGCTGCGACTTAAAAGCGTTTACTCGCCAAAGCGCAGAGCGAGTTTTAGAATCCATTTTCCTATTTACAAATAATTAGAAGAGTAAATGAATAAGGTTAAATGTGCTCTTTACTGTTTGCTGGCTTGGTTTACTATTGTGACCAACGGCACAACAAAGGAATCCAATATTTGCTAGGTATTTGCTTAGGGTATCCACCAGTGCTATTCACTCAGATGCTGCAACTATGGGTCAAATTTGTTTCTTGCTTTGGTATGCTCACAAATTCTTGTCAGCTTCATGAATATTTGAGGTGCCGCACTTAGGCATAATTGTTTTGCTTGAGTTTTCCTTTTTTTACCGCCTTCAGGCAGCTGACGTCTGTCTCACAAACACACACACACACAGACACACACGGGCTCAACACACGCTAGCATTTTTAATGGCCTCAGTTTAACGACATTACCCAGGACATCATAAATAATACAAATAATAGCAAACGTTGAAATATAAAATTCGTTTTTCGTGTTTCCTGCCGCTGCCAATGCAGTGACAATTTGTCGTATGAGCAACTTTTTGATAGGCTCAGTTGTTGCTACGCTTTGCCCGCTGCCGATAAACTGCTCATCTCACTCGCCTCGCTCGGCCTTTCTTTGTCTACTGTACATGCGACTGTCAGTGCCTGGGAAGCGAAGGAATGCCTAACGTCTTTGCCAAGGTGCTGCCACCCTGGGGCTTTTAAGTTTGACGCTCGTTTATAGACTTTGCACACTTTGCATTTACTTTACGGCGTCGCTGATGCGGCTGATAATAACACCACGTGGCGTATGCGCAATGCCAGACCAGCCAGGTACAAGCACAACAAGCGAACGCCGACAACGACAACGACAACAGCAACAACAAAAAAGTTGCCCCAAAAGTTTTTACAGCTCGATACACACACGCTTCCTATCCGCCCACACCCCACAATTAAGCCAGGGCCCAGACCGAATGTCTTCAGTATTCCGTATTCCGTATTCGGTATGCCGCATTCCCACTGCTGCCGCTGTCGGAGCTCAGCATCATTTACGTCTTGCCGTTTTGCTGCTGATTTGGCAAGTGGGCTTTACGAAATTCCGGCCGCTTGCCATTGTTTTCGTTTTGCCGAAGCTTGTTTTATAACTTTTTGATTGTCTTTGCGCCAAATTTGTGCAAAATTGTTGGAGTCGTGTGGCAAGTGCTTTCTTATTACCTGCGGCTCGTGCAAATTGTATATACTGCGCATTGCCGCACACAAAACCGGCTGCCATGTGTAATATTTACTTTAATCTGATTTCAGTCGCTCAAGTTAACTGTGACACTAAGATGCCAGTCCCTCTCTGCCGCTCTGCCAAGCAGTCAGTTAGACAGACAGCAGGTTGGCTGGCAGGCAGGCAAAACTTCGCCCATGGCGCACATATTTCGGCAACAATTTATAGACATCGCATAATGCTTATGGAAAGCATACATTGGCAGCGCCAAGTTTTAAAGTCGCGAGTACATTAAAGTGTGTGGTGCCAGCTGCCTGTGGCCGTGCTGCAAGCCTCTCGACCAAAATGTTTCATTAGATATGCCAGCAGCGTCTCTCACTTTGCTCAAGTCGAAATCTCGGCAAGGGCCGTCGCAGCAGCGACGGGCGGTCCGTGGATTGTCAAAGTCATCACATGTCGCGCGACGAGCAGCTAGACAATCAAGCGAACTGAGGCAACTCTGGCCGGGCAGCGGCAACAGTCTGACGAGCAGTCAGTCAGTCAGTCAGTCAGCTAGTCAGCGAGTCAGTGAGTCTGCTGCAGGCAAAATCCTCGCTCAACCCGCCTGTCTTTGTGGCTGTCCTGCCGCATGCCGCATGCTGCCTGCCGCACGTCGTCTGTGTGTGCACAACTTGGGTTTGCCGCTGGCGAGACCTGCCATTGAGGTTGCGCAGAGCACACACTTGCCTTGTTATCATCGTTGCTGTTGTTGTTGCTCTCGCTGCCTCTTATAACTATTACATTTATATGGACATGTGCGCACATTAAGCATACGCAACGAAGGCCAGCGCTCGCCTGCAGCCAACGCTGCTGCTGCTGCTGCTGTCAGCACTGTGTTGTGGCCCGTGGTTGTCATAATATTTGTTTGAATGTAAATTTCATGAATGCAACTATAGTTCTCTCTTGCCTTGTATTTATGCAGCCAAATTGATTTATGTTTTGTTTAAATTTCCAAATTAAATTTGACATTTAAGAGCGTAGCAAATAGGCATAAGTGGGTAGGCGCTGTTGATGAGAGTATGCGACCTTTTCTTCGCCATACAAATAAATAAGTAGTTGAGAGTCGCCGCCGAGTGGTATGGCCAAACACAATTAGGCTCAGAGCAGCTGGCTGCTGTCACGCCGTCTACGCCGATTGCCATTAACCGCCCACATGAATAATTCAATTCAAGTAATTTCAGCTCACAAAAATCAATAATAATCACATCAATTTGTGTTTCTTTCTCAGTTTCATGCAACATTTTCTCGGCGTACATTTTCTCGCTTTTAAATTTTCAAGCTCCCACCCAGCGATCAGAGCTGTTAATGTGCCTGTGTGTGTGTGTGTGTGTGCAGTATTTGTGCGTGTGTGGAAAACTTTCACTTCCGCAAGCAGAACAGTGCCAGCGTAAGGCTGCTCTCTATAAGGTTCATTTCGTTTAACGACTTGAAATTGATTTTACTGTGGCAACAGCACATTTTATATGATGCTGCCTCGTATCTCAACCATTGGCGGTGTAATATTGCCCAAACGTGCTTTACGACAGTCACCGATCCTTGTTGCTTCATGGTGCTTGATTGTGCTGCTCTCTCCTCTCTCCTCTGCCTGCTGCCCGCTGCCGGCTGCCTGCTGCTGACTCAGCTCCTTGGCGTATTAATTTTTCAGCGATTACGTTGCCTCGACAACGTGTAATAGATACGAGTTTTTGCGCTCCTCGCTGCGAGCTGTGCGAGGCTGCGGGAGACTGACTGTGTGGCGTGAGACTGTTGTCTTTTACGAGCTGCTCATTGAGTTTTTGATTAACTTTCGCCCCCAAATGAAGCTGTAATTAAATTTAATTTTGTGGCATACTTTTCAGCGTCGTAATTAATGTGCACAGGCGCAGGCAAGTCGCTTATTGGTTCGGTAATCAAATCAAATTACCCATATCTGCATACATCTGAAACGCCGCTATGCTGCTATGCTGCTATGCTGATAAATTGCCAATGCGAATATCTGTGGCAATGGCATTTCCAATTAATTTGGCACGCGAATTGCCAATGCAATCAGAGCCCCAGACAGAGACGGCGATGGAGACCACACAGCAGTTTATATAAATAGCGAAGCAGCAAAAAGTGCTCTTGATTTATCATAGTGTGTGCGACGCTCGTTGGTTGGTTGCGTTTTGCATGTGACAAATGGCGCGAGGCAAGTGCAAAATGTTTGTTTGGCCAAGCCGGCCATTTATTAAAATTAAAAACTTGTACAAGCTATAAAATAACAACATTCTTTTTGGCATGCCAGGCACTCACTTATACACACGCACACACATCCACACAGGTATAGTCGATGGCATGACCATAGCAGAATGTTTATGAAGTAAATAATCGAAGCGTGCGCTCTGAATTATTCATGAGACTTATGAAAAAACACAGAAAAGTCACAGCAGCTGTAGCCGAAGGCAGATGAGAAGCAGGTGCCGAACAGCAGCCTAACAGGAAGCGGCTGTGAGGAGTGCTGTGGTATTGGGACTGCCTCTGACCACCTGCGTGACATTCCATTGACCAAGGTCGGTGAGCTGTGTCCAAGAAAATCAACACGTCTGGCAACGGCATGGAATTTGCCAGCTTAGAAGGGAAGTTTACATGCCTGCGCACCATTTGCAATTAGCCAGGAAGCGTTCTTGCTGTTGCGTTGGCCATTTTTGCATATGCATATTTTAGCTTAAATGCTAAATTTTATAAATAAATTGTTGGCCAAGATGAGGTTTTCGCCCGGCAACCAGAACTATGGGCCAGCTATTTACTATTCAAATATTGTTGGTTGCAGCTTTGGGCAAGCTTAAGCCATAAGCAATTGCATAAATTTGCAAGTACGCCCAACCAACATCTTTGGCCAGATTCCATAGCATTCGAGCATGCCAAAATAGAGGCATGACCACAATCCCTTTATTATACACTTCCCTTCTAAGCACATATTTTGCATTGTTTAAGACCTTAAGTAGCTTTCACTATCGAATTGCACACAGGCAATCTGCTGCCGCTCCAAGATGTTGTTGTTGTTACTAAAAACCAACACTCAGTAAGCCTCAGTGAACAAAACAATAAGCAAATTTAATGGCAATTTTATGCACTCTTAAATCTGAGTGGATTCATTAATTTCTGCGCATGGAACATGTGCAATTTGAAGTATGTTTGACTTACTTATTGGCTTAATTCCTAGTAATCCTAGACATAAAACGGTTATCCAAAAGTAATACATATTTGCTGCTGCCTTCTGCTGTGGATTTGATGCGTCTCCCAATTAATTTACGTTTGAGGTTTTTAATTCCAAAATGCACGGGACCAACAAGTAGTGGTGCTCGAAAAAACAATACTGCGATCGAAAACGGATCTGTTTTGATTATCTTCACAAAATTCAAGTTGGGCCAACTAATGGTAACTATTAAATTGGCCAAATCGGTGGCGTTGCATTTACAAATGATTTGAAATTTCTTCTTTGGCACCAATTTAACTCATTTAAACCGCACTGCACTCAACTGACGTTTTAATTGCCTTTGAATCGGGCGCAAAATTTGATTAATTTGATAGCCGACATAAAATATTCGATTATTGAGGGAGTTACATTTTTGCCAAGGTGCCTGAGAGACGCGCGCAGTTTGCCGTCGATAAAAATACTTTAAAATGATTAAACAAAATCGCGCGCAAAGCCAAAGCCAATGGAGCTGTGTGGAGCAGGTGTAAAGCGGTTTATGCTCGTGCCTTAATTTTTTGTCAACTTAAGGTAAACACTCGAACACACTTTAAACACACACAGAGAAACACTCTCAAACACTCGCACCTGCTTTGCACTTTCCCTTTCACAGCACTGCACTGCACCGCAGAGCTCGGCGCAACACAGCTCAGCACAGCACAGCACGGCACTCACTCTACACTACACTACACGCCTGCAGTGCGGTTGTTCTGGCTCCTTTGGGTTGGCTCTACAACTGAAACTCTCTAACTTATTCGGGGCTGTTCGCACGCGTGCACTTGTTGTGCCCTTCGCAAGCGTTTATCCTAGACTGACTCAACTGACGACGGAGCCGAGGCAAAAGCGAGGCTGGAATATCGACGATGGCAGGATACACCTACACCACGCACGACCGCGATGTGGGGGAGTAGCATTTCCACGGCAGCAAAGCGCACACGAAGCACCAACGAGAGCGGCCACGAGAGCGAAAGCTCTCGGGTTGGCAGCAACCCGAGGCGGAGAAGCTTTCGTGCTCTTTTATCCGGCCAGTTGTTGCGCTACCGCAACAGGCTTTGGCCTACTCCTGGGCTGGAACCGGCGTACTTGGAAGTTGAAGCAACAGGCTGTCTGTCCTGCCTCATGGATATTTGTGTTGGTCTTTTGCGTGGCACAGCTACCGCTACGGCCTTCCCCCGTGCAACCAAAGTGGCCGCTTTAAATGCATTAAGTGTGGCGCAACAACATCATTTTGATTGCCATTCGGCTTACCCCAATTCTCTGGCAAGCGTCGCACTTACTTTCTGGCCAGACTTTCAGATCCAGCCAGATAGGAGAGCAAACAGAGCGTTGTACAGAATCAACAACAAGTCGAACATAATTATTCCCATACGGCCAAATGGAAGTACATATCAATTTAATTATTGTGGTTGAGGTTTACCTCGCTTGCGGTTGCCGAAAAGTAGGCAGTGCAAGTGTTTATCAAATGACAACTTAATTGGCAGCTGTTCTCAGCCTACTGCTATTTAAATTCAAGTTGAACTTAAATCTAAAATTTATTATACAATTCCAGTCACATTCTGCAATACGAATACTGTTAATCTAATAAAACGATTAGGGTCATTGACCCGACTCTTGTATTTTTCCACTCCCATTAAGTGTATTACACAAATATATCACATTTAACTACACATATCAAATTTTGCTGTGGGCAGTATGCCTTGAATTCGAGCCAAATCAAACACAACTCTTGTCCCCCTCACAGCCGTTGCTTTGCAGCCAAGAGTCAGCCATAGTCAATTAGTTGTAGCTGCTAATACACATGTTGACATGTGTCTATCTTTTGGCTATAATTTGGGGTTGTGTCTAAGTAGCCGTAAGTCCCTTAAGTCGTTCCCTCTGGTGAAAGCTTTTGACACTACGGCGTATCAATTAGTCATTAGGCGCAACGCAAATAAACTGCCTGCTAAAAAGTTTTCCAAGGCCTTCGGGATTTAATTTGGCCACACGCCTCGCAAATCTTTATTTTTCCTACTAGAGGTCCTGGCACGTATTGAAGTTCTAGCTGGCATTGCGCGTTCATTTTTATTAGATTTCTACTTTTTAAATTAAGAACAGGAACCGGGCACGTGGCCATAAAGTTTTATACGTATCTTGGCGAAACAAAAAAGAAAGCGCGCATAGACTTAGAGGGGAGCACGTCGCAAAGCAGTGCTAGTCCTGTACATCCTGTAGATACTCATTTCATTTTCGTTGCGTCCACTTTTAATTACAAACAATCAAATCAGCTTGTTTTAGACGTTCCACGTCGCGCATTGCCAGCAAATGTCAGTCCACGATACACACGCCGTACTCCGTAGTCCGGGTCGCTACTGATGTCTGTGTCTGTCTCTGTGTTTGTGCCGGAGACCGGCCATTGTAGCCAACAAGCAGCAAGGACTGTTTGTGCATTTTGCAGTCAGCATTGGCCGAGAGACGATGACGACGAGGACGAGAGCGACAACGACAACGGCAACACACAATCCCACACCCCACCAGGGTTTGTGTGTGTGTTTATGTTTTGGCTGGCCGACTGTCATCATTAGTGACCACAACAAAAGTTGACAGTGCGCTAAATGGGTACACGGTCACTGTCTTCTGTCTCACTCTCTGACATACTTTCTCTTTTTTTTGTGTAAGTCAGCATATGGAATTAAGTCATAAAAGGCGTGGTTGTGAGGTAAATGCGTTAATTTGCTGATTGTGGCTCCCCGACTTCTTGCATCCTTCAGTCGCACAGCGACAATCGATAAGCCCGGTGCCAACGTGGCGTATGATAAATGTCAGGCGCATAAATCGGAGCCAGGCAAAGAGCACACTCAGCATTTGGCCATGTCACATTCAACAAATAACGTGTTCCTGTTATTCTTCCGGCTTGATTTTCCATGCATAAATTTTGCATGGAGCATCTAAAAATATGAATGCCAACAAACCATAGATAAACATTTGTTATATTTCGTTTTCGTTCTCTGCTCTCCGTCTCTTTTTTTTTTATGTTTGCGTATGCAAATCTAAAATGTAAACTGTTTTTGATAAGCGTGTAATTTTGTATTCTGTGTCATTTTGTATATTTACCATTTAGTAATTAAATTTGTGAAAACTGCCAACACAATTTCCACATCGCTTCTCTCAGATAAATGCTGCTGGAATAGAAACATGAATTAATCGCATATATTACAAAAAGCTATTATCGAATATGTCAATCACTTATTTTCAATTCAGCATGAGATTAATATATAATATATTGCAGAGAGTGCATTTGAATGATGTATCAAATGATTTCTCCACGTAGTTGGAGTAAATTGTCGAATAGTTGAGCTATTAGTGAACAGCTTAAAGAACTTAAACTTGGACTTAGTTTTGTGCTTTGTGTTTTATTTAAAGCACTGTGTGGAAACAGAAGAAGATACAAACTGGAAATACTTTGGGTTATTGACCGCAGGAAGTCAAAGTTTCTTCCAGCACCACGCACCATGTGAAGCTTGCGGCAAATATCCAATATGCAGCTACGGATTTCAGCGCCCTCGATGGGCGTGGTTGGCGTTGGCGTTCGCGTTCATGTTGGCGTTGGCGCGTGTTTGGGGGTTTTTGAGGCGCATGTCCTTGGTGAAATGCAAGTTAAGCCTATGTAAAACAAAAGCTCGGCCGTTGGCGTTGCCTTGTTTAGTCGACCGAGGCGAGCACGGGAAAATAAACGAAACGAAACACCAACAGCAGCAGCAGCAGCAACAACAACAAACAAAGCTCATTTACACGGGAAATAGCCTAAGTGCAAAAACCATTTAAATGCAAATTAAGCAGCAAGTGAAAACATGTGAACAAAGCTGCCGTCACACGCACACACCAAACAGCACACACACACATAGCGTTGTGGCATATGCATAGAATGCACGCGGCCGCCATGTATTTGGGCGTTGGACTCGGCTTTTGGCATCGCTTTGGCATTGCCAGCGCCAGCGCCAGTGCCTGTGGCTTTGGTTTTGGCTTTTGCCGCTGAGTCGAGCCGAAAGTGGAGCCGGGGCTGCTCTAAATGCAAAATAGTTTAGCGTCGTCAGCGCCACAACAAAATGCCAGACGGTTTGTGGTCGGCCGGCCAAGCGCCGCAACACACGGCCATGCGGAGGCCCATGTCCATGTTGTGATTTGAATAAATTCATATGCATAAATGGCCACAGTTTACAGTGATTATACTACAGGGCATTGCAGTCAAAGCAGTCAACTGCACCTGACACACACCACACCCCGCCGATTGCCCAGTTGCTAATTGAGTCAAAGTTTTAGCTTCCAGCAGCTGTCGTTACTTCTCCCAGGCTCGCCCGACAGCCGCTCAATGAGCAATTGAAGCCATTGCCACGGACAATTTCTCAGGCATGCACGTCGGCCTAATGAAGCAACGTGCTGCAGGTGTTGGCTCTGGCTTACCTGGCTTACCAGTCAACGCGCTCAGCCTGGCAATGTGTCACTCTGCCGGACAGGCATTCTATTGCTCTCTCACTCTTTTTAAGCCCGACGTGGCAGGGAGTGGTGTGTGCACTCGGGCGCCAATAACCGACAATTGCACTCACCAGTTGAATGGGTCCAGGCCTACGGCCCATTGGCCAGTTTGCCATTCAAATGTGCAAGTACGATATGCGATAGCCTTTGATTACGCTACACCGTCCGATGTGTTAGTTTGCCCTGCGTGGGAGTGTGTGTTGGTTTTATTTATGCGCACAAAACAAACAGGCAGGCACGCACGGACATCGACTCATTGAAAGCCCGGCATGGGTGGCGAGCATTTTCCATTTTCCATTCTCAATTTTCAAATCTCAATTATTTTCACTTCCCCCACGTAGTATGAGAATGCAATGCGTTCCTCAAACATACCACATTTCGACTACAATTTTCAATTCACTCACATTCAGCAGTCGCTTGGGAGCCGGCAAACACTCAATTAAACGCCAAGTCGATGTTTGAGTTGCGTTTGCATCCAGATAACTACAAAATTATTACGCAAGTGGTATTTACCTGTAATAACAGATAATTGCGAGTATTCATTATTGTGAAAGTGAAGCACATTGAATGCCATTGATATTTATCACTCGTTCCCATTGGAATGCTAAATTTGTTACTCACTCGTGACTCGATTCCCAAGCGCCACTTTAATCTTCAAATTGAATTCAAGATTTCAGCAGAATTAAAGCAACAGTACACCAAAATACCATGTCCTATTTTAACTTGAAGTGCAGACTTATAGCTCATTAAAAACTTTAGTTTGAGAGCTGGTTAGTTAGATAGTTAATAGAGTTTCATGATGCAATCAGAATAAACGAAATTTATATATGTAAAATTCCATATTCTCGTGCCAGAAAGTTCTGTGCTGGCGCAGGACCACATCATGATTGTGCTCACAGTTCATTTGATATTAATATGGACACTCGTTTTGGGCTGTTGTTGTCGCTGCCCCACTTGTTGTAGTTGTTGTAGCTGATGTGGTTTCTGGATGCCGCTGCTGCTGTCGCTGCTGCTTTTACCGCTACATATGTTTTCATTTGTTTGACGCTGACGATGACAACCCTCATCAAAAGTTGGTCCGATGACCGCTCGATTGTTCGGGCGACTGGTCAACGGCTGTTGACAGGCCACTTTGACATTGTGTGTGTCCGTTAGTGCATGCGTGTGTGCTGGGTCCTATGTGTGTGTGTGTATGTTGAGCGTATGTGGGCAGATGAAGAGCGCTATATAATTAAAAGTGCGGAGGGTGAACGAGGGAGACAAGCAACGTCAAAGGCTAGGCAAACTTTTGATGGCACTCACGCACAATTTAACTTAATAACAGAATGAACAAAAGATTGCGAGTCTCAACATAAAAGTAAACAAGTCGCATTCAGGTAATTCATTAATCAGCCTCCTCCCCGCCGCCATAAAAGGTGAGCAGAGAACACGCCACATTAGAGCGAAGCAATTGAAAAAATAAAATAGAAGTGAAAAATAAAATGAGTAATAAAAAAAAAAGTAGAGAAAAAGTCAATGAAAATCAAGTGCTCGGGGGCCCAAAAGCAAAAGCAAAGGCAAACTATATATGACGACTGGGAGCCGCAAAAGCACCGCAGGAGCGCACAGCAGACACGGACACAGACACAGACACATCGAAATACATACACGAATGTCATTTGTAGTAATTGAAATGCTGTCGAACAAAGCAAAAATCGCAGAGAGTAGTGTGTGTATGGGAGGTGGCAAGGGGTGCAGACTTGGAGACTGGCTGGCGTTGCGGGTCTCGCAGCGCCAGAATGATTTCTAGCTATACAAACTGACTTCCGCAGTGGCTGCCAGGCGAACAGAACAGCAGAGTCGACGGCAACTACAACAATGGCAGCAGCAACAACAATGGATGCACAACAGATGTAGCTTCCATTCAGAGACGACATGTCGAGCATGTGTTGAATACGTGTTTAACACGGGCAAACGGCGACGCTGCCATCACTTGTACTTGTATCGTACTTGTGCTCGTAATTGTATTGTATGCCATTTTGTGCACCACAGCAACAGCCAGCCAGCATCACCGCTGTGGCGCCGCGTTCAAGTGTAAGCTGCGTGTGCAATCGTGCGCAGTCTGGGGCGGTGAATTGAATGGGTTGGAGTCGCTATTCGGCAGCGCCGTCGCCGTCGTCGTCGTCTTTGGGCATTAAACGCCCCCGCGGCTTAGATGTGAATTTTGAATGACGTTAATGCGGCTTAGCTGGAATCTGCACACATAACACACTCACACCCCGCTCACTCGCACGCACGCACACACTAACAGACTCACAGACACACTCGCCCGCCCCATCCAGCAATCCATGCAAATAGACAACCGCAGGCACCAACAACACAGCATAAAAGCAGATTTTTTATTGCATTTGTATAGATTCGAATGTGCTATGTATGAGTGAAATATGTATGCGTGTGCCAGCTGCACATAAACGACTTTAAAGCCACAGGCTATAAAATACGCACGCAATCGTGTAGCGACAACAGCACTAGCGCCAGCGCCAGCGTCAGCGTCAGTCAGGCGCGGCAACACCTCGTATACGCAACTTTGGCTAATTGCTGTATTTATGTGATTGCCGTTGCATGTGCGCCACCATTTATGACTGCTGCGGGCGATTAAATGGATAAACGCATTGATTAAGGTCACTGGATCAAGTGTAGAGTCAACAACGTCGGCTTCAGAGGCAACTGCTAATTGTGGATTGTTTGTAAACAATTCCGGCCAGCTAGTTGTCTTCATCGAACTTGTGTTTCCTACGCATTTGATTTCGTTCAACTTACAAATATTTTCACTTGAGTAACAAAAGTATTTGGCATTTAATGAATATGCTTTGAACATCAGTTTTGAGTAGTTGCTTTCTGTTTCATTGCAGCTCAAATGGCTGTTGAATCTTTAACAATTGTTTAAATTGCACACTTTAATTAATATAAGGTCATTTTGGGCAAGTCTTTGGGCTTAAATTGAAATTCTTGGTATGCCTTGTCAATTTTGTTTTCAATAAATTCCACGAATACTTTTAATCACAACAATAATCAAAATATCTTGCTTTTTTCGCCAGTTGATTGCCGGAAAAATGCGATTTGCCCCATAGTTCTGTGCAGTATTCGAGTTCCACTTGCCCCAATGCTGCTGCAACACGCTTTCAACTTTAAAAAAACGTTGCACATACACGCACACTTACAACATTGACCAGCATGTCCCTTTGGCAATGGCTTTGGTTGCAACGCAGCGCTTCGATTCGATTTTGTTTGCTCCATCTCTGTCTTTTATTCATCTGGTGTGTGTGTGTGTGAGTGCGTGTGCGCCAATTGAACCAGACCGTGTGTACACATGTGTGCGTGCCTAGCTGGCACAGCTGTCGCGTGTCGCCATTATTTCACGTTAATTAAATAAACGAAATTGAATTCAAAGCAAATCAAACACGTGCGCTCAACTCAAAAACGGGCATAAAATAAGCACGACGCATATAAACAAAATAAATTACATTTTTCCGAGACCAACGACACTAATGCTTTGTAGTTTATTGTATTACTTTATTATGTTAAGTGGAAGTTGATGTCCTGCGTTTTTTATTGAGCTGAGAAGGTTTCATTGAAGAATCATAGGTTTGAATATTTTAATACAGAATATTAACGGTGATGAATGTATTTGTGTGCCGTGCATACTTTGTGTTGATTGCTCATAGAGAAGAGAGACATTGCTGTTAACGTTTCAGTCTGATTGCCACTTAATTTGTCACTGCGCATTGGCTGCAGCTTAAATGAAACGTGCCTTTTTGATGCGCAAATCCATGCAAATAAATGTGCATAACATGTTTTTCTGCGAACCTCAAAAGTATATTACAATTTGTGCATTTCTGAGAACTGTTGCCATAATTTGAGTTGCCAATGCACAGCTGCAAGTGGAAAGTGGAAATGGTAGAGCGACGGCGGCGTGTGCAACTGTGTGAATGCTTGAATGCACTCAAACACTTTTGCTGCTTCGATGGATTTCAATAATGTAGCGCGCAACTTTGCCGGACGAGTTGCACGAAATACGGGGAGAGGCAGATAAAAGGGGCAACTGTCTAGATGGACTTTCAATGCGCCAACGATTTGCTCCGACTCCGTGTTGACTATGGCAACGGTCAGATAGACAATTGATGCCGAGCATGGGTTAGCATTCACGTTAAATGCTGCCAGTTGGCAAACGTGACTCTCCACATGTCCACCAAGCACCTTTCCACAGCGATCAGGCGTTCAATGTGTCTGTCGATAGGTGTGCGTGAGTGTGTGTGAGTGCACACATTCAATTGGATATTCAAATAACTTGAAATCGCATTTGTCTGCGCGTGCAGGTGAAGCCAGCACGTCCACGGTCTGCACTTAAAGCCAATGATTTGGATGAGTTATTCGACGCTTAAGTAAATTTAATAAAACCCATATACGAGTATTCGAACGAGTACTCGCACATGTTCATGCATGCCATTGCCATTCGCCACGATGCGCCACGTTTCGGTCTCGATGCGGGGTCGCATCGCCCCGCTACTGTCACAGACAGAATACCATTTGGGTTTTCAATTAAATTTATGGCTAGCAAAAGCCATGAACGCCTCACCGCTCCACTTTAATGCCGCACACAACAGACGACTGGCAGCTGGCAACTGGCAACTGGCAACTGGTTACTCGTAACTGGCAACTGGTAAAGTTCATTTTGGCGTAAAGGACGAAAATCGATTAGATTCAAATCTTTTAATAAGTTTCATTTCCGTTTTGTGTTGGCTTTCGTTCATGCGCTGTCTATGCCGACCCAACTTTTAGGACCCATTCACCACACCTACACACACACGCACACACACATCTCTGCTTTCTCCCTCCCTTGAAGTCGCCAGTTGTATTTGCTTTGCGGCTTTAAGTTTTGGTACAGTCTATTAGCTGTTCGTACTCGTTCGAGAATATATGTGGTTGCTCGCGTTGTGGAAACTGCGGTTAAATTGCTGCCATAAATGTTGGGGCCACGGCCGCAGGGCCAATCGACCTACAATTGTCGGCATTCAAAAGGTTGCCAAGCAAATTAGGCCAACATAATAATATGCCTGCGCCATGCCCGTTCCACACACACACACACACACACACACGCGCTTACCTACTCAGTAAATAACCGCCTGCGATTGACGATTGGCTTGCCGGACAAACAGAATCGATTTGCATCGATTGTTGGATATTCGGTTATTCGCTCGCCACACTGCAAATGCGATAATGATTATGTTTCTGTCGCTGCCGCTGTCGCTGTCGCTGCCAGCGGTCGCTTCGGCTGTGCGCGCTTACCACAGCGACAACAGCAACAGATAATCAACACCAGCCAACACCACTTCGTAGCCCGTTGCCCCCTTCGACTGGCCCTTAGTTACACCGTCGGCACCCATTCATATTTGATGAGCCTGTCAGGCGGCAAAAGCCACGTGCGGCATTTTCCAATTGAAGCAATCTACATGAAGCATAATATAATTGCCGACAGAGACGAAGCATGCAATCAGTCAATCAAAGCACTCAAGCACATTCTTTGTTATGCAACACGGTTATATACAGTTATGAACCTTGGCTAGACAAACTTCTCAAGACCGACCACAATTAGCTTGACAGCTGAGAACAAAATCACCTTTCAAAATCAATTTGCGCTTTCCAAACAAAGGGGATAATGATACACAGAATTGAGCTTTACAAAATCCAACCAGAGCCATTACAATCCACACACATACGCACGCATATCCTTGGCACACACACATACATAACTGTGGTTTGTTTTTTTGGTTTGTCTTTTTGGTCGTCTTACGGCCGTGCTGCCTTTCTTTCATTTCAGGTAGCTTAATTGGCTGTGAGATGACAAAAGCACCGCAAACACACCCTCACACACACACCTATTCACACGCACACTATCACATGTGACAAAAGGCACACCTTTGTTAGAGTCCAAGCGAACTCGCACCTCAAATCATTCGCAACGAGATTGAAAGCACATAATTCTGGCAGCTCACATCTGCTTAACTTTTAAGCATTGTGGAATAATAATAATTTCAATATTCCACAAAATATAGCAACATAGTAAACTGTAACCTATTTATAATTTCAGTTGTAGAGCAGCTTTAGTAGATCTATTAGAGTCAACTTCAAAATTGAATTTAATTTTCTGCAGCAATTCCCACTACTATTTACTGTGAATGATGTCAACGTTTGCTCCCCTGCCGAAAGTTTCGCCTAATTCTGATTTCTTTGTTGCCTTTGCTCCACTTCGCACTTTTGTTTTGCTGCCGTGAAAGCTTTTGTCACATTAACGACATAAGCAGCGACAGTTAGAGAAGTCAGGACACACACACAGGACACGCAAGCACACTCGATAGATAGCCTTTGCCACGTTACTTTGGCTTTACATTGTCCGGGCTCGGGCTCGGGCTCGGGCTCGGGCTCGGCTTTAATCAACGCCCCACAAATGTGTCGTCTCACTCTGCTTGTGGCGAAGACTGTCATGCACTTAAATAGATGTGTAATATCTGTGAGTGCATTTGTCCGTGTGAGTAAATGAATATTAAATAACAATTAAAAATAATCGATATGCCTGGCCGGCCTGGGCCGGATAGAGAGAGAGAGAGAGAGAAAGTTCTAGACAATTAAATTTAGAAATTAAGTCCAAAGTCGCCTGTCCGAGTACCCAAAACAATAACAATTATTCACAACGGATTAGAGCTGTTGGCGAACACGTCGGCACTTGGCCAACACATTTTTGTTGCTGCTGCAAATTACAAATCCCACTGGCCCATTGCTGTTGCTGTCAGTTGTTGCAATCGTTGTTGTTATTGTTGTTTGAAACCGCAGCGCAAACTGTTTGTTTAATTAAATTGCAAAAGGCGAGCAACCGGCGGCATAAACAGCCCACTTTCTCCTGCCGCCTGCCGCCTGCCGCCTGCCGTCTACTGCCTGCTCTGCAAATGGCCAGAGTTATGGTGGAAATCATGAACCCGAGGCACTGCCGCTCATTTGTATTAATTGAATAAGAATTTTGTACCGACATTCTACTACTTTCCACTCGAACATAAATAGCACGCCCTATAGATCCTTGGCTGTCCAAGTGCCACTTGGTTTTATATCCCAAGCATTTTATTTTTATTTGCGCGTCTTTCGTCTGCGTTTTATTTTCATTATTTACTATTATTTCGCTTCTCTTTTAAATTACGACACCGCATACGTGTTGGCCGCCATGTTGTGGCAACATAATTGCACTGCCACGCCCACAACCGCCCTTACGAGTGGGCCAACTGTGGGCTTTTCCCACGCACTCCACGCCAATTGAAATTGAATCCGCTTCCCATGGCTGCTAAGTCCTTGTCTCACCCAAGTTTATGCGCTCTAAGCTCTCCGACATTCGCACCTGGAAACGTGTTGAGTTTTCACGGTATCAGAAATATCTACGCCCAATAATTGAAATCAATGTCATGCCACAGAATGATTATTATTTTCATGCATGTATATTTTCAATTCAAATTCAAAATAATTACGCCAGCACTCGTCGTACTCGATTATTGAATTATTCAGCAAACGTGTTTTGGTCTTGTCTGTTGCCAATGGCAATCGACAGAGTCCATTAAATATGAATTATGACAAAAAGGCATCGAAGATTATCAGGGATCGTGTTGGCCACACACCCAATCCTTGGCTCAATTATAAATCATTTTTCCACTTTTGCAGCAGTTCAATAAATTAGTATAGATTATTTACGCTCGCTCTGGTAACCTTGACTCCCAGGATGCTTGCCATTTACGAACGCATTTATCGGCTAATCAAGTCGAAGTGCGCAGTTATTACTGGCGCTGCAGCAGAGAGAGCGGGTAAGTAGTTCTCGGTATTAAATAAACAATCTAATGCCAGGAAGTGAACGTTCAAAGGGAAAACACGCGCAGCCCGAGGCTAATCAAGTTTGAAGTTTCCGCTTTCGCCTACTGAGAAAAGAATCCTGCATAGAACTCAGTCTATGCCAGTGACAGTGCTTGCTTGCCAGCTTGCCGACTTGCCTGCTTGTCCTGGGGGGCCATCCACGTAGCCACTTTCCTGGAAACCTTAAGCGTATAATACCTTACTTCGTGAGAGCTCGCAACACAAATGAATCGCAAGCGAACTCAACTAGAAGATGCTACTCACACTGCGACTTGTTCTTCGCTTTCATTTGAATTGTACAATCTGAATACAAATAGTCAACTTGTCAATTTTACAGAGTATGTGAAGCGGGTTTGAATAGAGTTGTGATTAAATTTCTGCAATTTAACTCATAAACAAATGAAAAAAAGTATTAATTGGCTCTTTAAAGACTCGTGTACTGCACTCAGCCCGCCATGAAATGCGATCTAGCTAACATGCCAAAACGTAAAGTATACGCCAAGTGGTCGTAGCTCAACTTCAGCTTCAAAGGAAATTTAAGACTCAGCTCGTTCGCGGAAGTGTTAAAAAGCACTGTGTAATAGGAATCTTATTTTATTAATACCTAGCAGAAAAGAATACGAACTATGCTATCTATAGCTATGCTACGTTGTTTGTGACTAAGGCAACCTACACTCACAATTAGTGAATGTTACGCTGCAGGCAAGTATTTGGGACCGGATCCAGCATTCGCCGGGGACTGGGCTGGGCCCGCGTCTGCTACGACTGGAGCAGAGCTGAAGTCCAGCACTGGGGCCACGCCCTCGTCCGAGCTGCGCGAGCTGCCGCCGAGCGCGTCGAACTGTTGCTGGATGAGTTGTTGAGCGCGCACAGCATCCTCGGGTGTGCGATACTTGACAAAGTGCACCTCCGGCTTGTGGGTCTGGCTCTGGTTCTCGTTCTGCAGCCGCTGGGCCAGCTCGCCGACGTCCGCCTGCTTGGTGAGCACGTAGATGGCTGTGCGCTGCTCACTCGACTGCTTGGCCAGCTGGAGAGCGGCGTTGGTGAGACCCTGGTGCTCGGGTGACTTGATGAAGAGCACGCGAAGATTGCGCTTCAGCATTTGGGCAATGTTCTGTGTAGCCTCGCGATCGGCGAACTCCTCTTCGGGTGCGGAGTATGTGAAGAATTCTTTGTTGAACTCATCGCTAATCAGCTGCTCCTGTTGCTGTTGTTGCTGTTGCTGTTGCTGCTGAAGCTGCTGTTGTTGCTGTTGCTGCTGAAGTTGTTGTTGTTGTTGCCGCTGTCCACCGCTGACACTGCTGCTGAATCCCGTTGCCTCATTATCAATTAGTCCAGCGAAACGACGGTCGACGCCAGCCGTCTGGTAATTATAGCCCAACTTTGCTGCGCTTGCAGCAGCCACCAACAAGACTAGCTACAACAGAAGCACGGAGAACAAGACGAAGAGTTAGTTGCGGTCGACTATCCATGGTGTTGATATTGGGGATTTGGGAGTCGAGTTTCCCATTTCCCAATTACTTACCAGAAATCCACGCATCATGAGCTTAAATGATTGTTGTTGTGCGGGTCTGTTGCGTGCTACTCGAAGTTGCAAACTGGCGTAAAGTGTTGAGGGTTTGCTGATTTTTATACGCGCTTTTAATTTCGCTGCGCCAACGTAGCGAAAGAGTGAAAATTCGTAAATTGTAACTATGATAAATGATGCGAGCGCTTACAATATGCCAGCGTTTTGGCTGAAGATTCGGTTTCGGTTTCTGTTTCAGTTTCAGTTTCCATTTTGATTTCGTGCTCGATTTCAGCTGTTGCAATCAAACAGCGAAGATGTCGGACAACAAACAAACACAATACAACACGACTATACAACAAGCCGCAGTTAATCAAAGATAAACGAGCATTTAAGCGCCCTAACACTGCGCCTCGAGGCTGCCCCAGTGGGGCGTTGGTTGCCGCGCTGTTACATAAACTCCAGCTCGGCCAAAACTACTCGTGTTTCGGCGGCCAAACTACAAAGAAACTGTGTGCCACCAAAACTATGCGGAAATATGCATAATTAATTAATTAGTCAACAGGCAAACAAGCAGCCAACCGTCCAGCTAGCCAACACGTCGGCAAAATCATTGTGATATTGATTTTTTCGGTTTGATTTTGCATTTCTTGCGGCAGCATGCCCCAACAACAACTGGCCACAGAGACACTCGTCACTGTTTCGGCCACATTAAGCAAGTATTTAAGGCAAAGTGCCGACACAAACAAACCAACTAGATACGCTCGCTCCCGGCCCTGGTCAAGACAACGAGCAAACTGGCTAAGAGCAACAAATTGGCACATTGTCTTGGCAACAAATGCGCTTAAATTAGACATAAATGGCTCCTTGGAGACATGCACTACATAAACACTACTGCATAAATAATATTTAACAACAAATACCAAAGAGAGCAGCACACACAGACACAGAGCTCTCGATCTCGACCCGATGCTTAATATTGTTTCCAGGCTTCTGCGAGGTAATTGTCTTGATTGCCACACATAAATCTGATTACGTGTGCATGTGAGTACTTGTGCACGACTATGTGTATGAGTGTGCGTCTGTGTTACCGTGTTTATGGTGGCATGGACGTTGCGCTCTAATTGATAATGATTCGGGCAGTCCGTGGCCAAATTGCTACTTAGCTATCAATTCAAATTCATCATAAACAAGCGAAAGCGAAGCAAAAGACTAGTCAGACTTGAGGATTCTGAATACTGCTGCCCAGATTTATAGACGCAACTAAGCAAACAATTCTATCACTGTCCAGCACAAACAACAGCGAGCAACAGGCTAGACCAGGACCACTCACAAGGCCTATTTATGCACATAATGAGATGCCATGCATCAGCAAAGACACAACAGCCGGCTACGTACAGTGGGACCAGTGCACTAAATTTCTGAGCAAATTATGAACTCCTTCTAATTGAATTAAGCAATTCATTTTAATTGCTCTATATAACTAAAATGTGTGTGTTCCGAACAACAACAGATTTGAACACACTTGCTTCAACTTTGACCTTTTGCATGCGCCGCTAGGTGACACGGCGTGTGTTCATTTGTGGGGCATTGTGTAGACGACGGCTATTAGCCATCGCCACTGGCCACGGGGGCAGCATTTCCATTTATAAATACTTACAATTTGTTAAAATACAATATAAGAAAATTTTGTCACAGCCTCGAGGCGCAACACCGCTTAATTTAATCACTTTTGTTTCGGGGCAGCAAATATCAAATCGCCGAATACTCGCAGGCCGAGAGAAACGACAGACAGCAAGTCAGCGACTCAGCATAGAAACCTCTGAGAGCTGGCAGTTGGGCAGTTGGACCCAGAAAGTTTTTGGGACTGTTGCTGGGGCACCTGTCATGCCATTGGATATGGACACCCGGCAAAAGCTGCGTGTCCAAAGTTAAATAACATGGCCTAGGGTCACGTTGCCAGGTGCTTGTTTTTCGTTCGTCTTTTGCTGCGCCAGCTCTCTCACTCCAGTAGCTTGTTTATCTTTCGGCCCAACGCAAACAAAACTAAGCTAAAACAATAACAAATAGCTACAAAAAAGCCAGTTATCTTCAAGATGTCGAAGCATCAATACCCTTGCCAATCAAAAGTATTTTGTTTGAAACTTTGAATCGATGGTTTTAAATCGATCCAAGGAATACGGCGGCAAGCAGTTTGAAGGTGTTGCCAAAGCGGTGATGAAAGTGAAATGCCTTGACGCCAGGAATGTGGCAACAGTCAAAAGTTGCCACGAAATAGACGAGCGTTAAAGTAAATTATAAGATTTTCCTTGGGCTACGCATATTGGCTGTGGAAATTCACTGTCTGTCGATGCGGATTCGGAATTTGAGTGGACTGGGTAATTGATAGCAGCGTGTGCGGTGTTAATTAAAATTTTAGAAGCCACGCGTTGCACGTTGTTCGCCTGGCCCATAAATCATGACATCAACAGCAAGGCAACAGCAAAAGAGGAGGAGAGCGAAATGAGAGAACGAGACAACACCCATAGATACATGTGCACTATATATACTTGTATATGTGCTAGCTAATCATGGCAATTACCACGACTAAGCACATAAACCATTATCGGTATTAAGCGTATGCTTTACGACTAAAGGTTAACATATCCACCATAATTACAAACACACACGCAGTAGACACAAATACGCGCACATTGGACTGTGGTGTGCATTATCAGTTGGCAGTTGGCTGGCAAGTGGCCAAAACAATTGTATTTGAATAGTGGTCACAAATTGTTTATAGATGTCGCCGGACTGTGCTTGCCACTTGGCCACTTATCGCGGCTCAATTAAAATGCAATTATCAACAAATTACCAATGGCCGGCAATTGACATTTGTGTCTGGCGCAGGTCAAAGTGCGTTAGCCCAATTTTAGCATGGCGAAAACTGGCCAAAAATACGCATTAATATTAATGAACAGCCCGCGTCGTTACTGTGACATCAACATCGACTCCGACAGCAACAGCAACAGCGACGGCGACTTCGTCTGTGACTGCGACACACGCGACCCCGAGCAGTTCATTAAAGTGTCAAATACTTTGGCTCGCAGAAGATGTCATGTCCGAAAGCATGAGAGACGAGCCCCGCCGATTGCCCCCTTTAGAAAGAGAAAAAGTTGTTTAAAAAGCAAACAGCGAACAACGAACAGCAGCGCATAAGAGACATGGCAACAAACCTGTTGCCTGCGCTGCTGCTGACGTCTGCTGAATGTCGACTGCTGACTGCGGACTGCCGACTGCCGACTGCTGCTGACGCCCCAAACTGACCCGGGCCAAGTTAGCTGTCATTATTAACGTGTCATAAATCAAAAACTTGTTACTTGTTGCCAACTTATTTGCATGTCTGCGACGACAGGGACAACGCCAGCGACAACTGAACTCATATTTATGCTCAAACCACTTCCAACTTGTTATAAGTAATAATCTTCGCTATTAAAGTTTACCCATCAGTTTAATTGCGTATACGCAGAGTGTGTATCGTGTGCTGCCGAGTGGACAAGCTTCTCACCTAAATATGATTGATGAAGCAGCTACATACTCCAATTACGTATTGCAACTGGCCCCACGAAGTTTACGAAACCATCCACTTAAGTATACTTAGTAAAGCCGAAATTGCCATTTAATGGGCTGAGCCAAATGATATGCAAAATTGACAGGCCTAGTAAATGAGTGGCAAAATCGTTTTGTTTCCCATTTCACTATTCATTGGCATTTTAAAGCCTGAGCCTAAAATTATGCCAGCCTCAGGCTTCATTGACAGACCAACATCATCGTCATCCTCAACGGGAATGGCAACGGCAACGGCAACGCCGACTCCAACGCAAATGCCAATGCCACAGACATTGACGTAAAAGCAAAACCCGGCCCATGCATACCCAAAGACGCTGGCCTCCATGCCCGCCTGCCTGCCTGCCTGGCTGTCTTGAACGCTAAAAACAATTAGTATGACAATTTATCATATGCCCGCAGCCAAATGATTTATGAAGGCCCAGGCTGCCTGCCACACATACTGCTTCCAATGGCAGCCAGCAACTTGCCCATTTTGCCGCCCAACAAGCGTTTTGTGTAGGCCGCAATTTTTATTTGTTTTTGCGGGTGCGTCCGATGTTTGCTCATTTCCTTCCTTCCTATTTGCCGCCTTTGCGTTGCGCAATTTATAGTTAATAAACATTTCCGGCAACGAAAACTTTTACGCGCCTTTTTGGCAGCACTCCCCTCCAGCGAAAGTATCCTGCAATGAGCCGGCTCCACACAGTCGTTTGCCTATTTACGAGCGATTGCCTATTTATAGCCCCAAACTAGCAACTTTAAATAAACGAACAAGAAATCCCCACTGAAATTGAAAGTAAAATAAATGCTGATTTAAAGTGCGTAATTCAGAACCTCATTTAAGTATTTATTGGCAAGTGGCAAAAATTAAACGACGGCAAATAAACATTTTCTCAGAGTTTAACTTCTCAAGCACCAATTATTTCAATGGAAACCTCTTTAGGAGTGAATAAATGCGTTTACCAAAAATATACATTAACTCCGTCATTCAACAGGAATTTATATAGTTCATAAAAATTCCATTATTTTCAGCATTCACTGTCGACAACTATTTTTTTAATACCATTTGTTAAGTCGTTATCCCGACATTATCCTTGTTACCAACACAATGAGGTGCATCCCTTTAGCTACAGCCTTTATTTGTGTTGTGCGTTATTAATTGGCATTAATTAATTATATTTTGTTAGCACCTGGCCAAACTAGTGTTGCATAATTAATAGCTCTTGGCCTTAGTACCAAGCACCTGGCTATCGTGTAGACAAACAAAGTAGAAATCCAACCGTTAAAAGCCAAAGGGAAAGTCCGTTGCGAAGCTTTTTGTAGAGTTTATTTGAAATTGGTTCGAGACTAAATTGTAAGCTTGTCGAAAGCTTTCGGAAATAAAACATCACAGGGGTTCTAAGCGTTGCTTTGGGCTGTCAATAATGCTGCTGACTGTGGTTAGTGTTACCGCATTTGAGGTCTTCGGAAATTCAGGGACTTCGTGGCAGTGAAAACAAATGATTGGCCGTTTTCCAACTTTTATTTACAAAATTAAATAGATTTATTTTTCTTGTCCATTACATGAGAATCGAAGAAGCCAAACAATAATATGATCGTAATACTAACTGAAAGAGATTAACCAAAGTCATTGGCAAACTATAAACGATGCTTGTGCTTAGCATCTAATCTAGACATTATGCAATTTTCCATAATTTCAATTTGCAACTGTATTTTGTGTATCTGTGTTTTTGCTTGATATTTAGTATCTACAACATCAAAGATAACTTTACGTCAATATAAGTTATTTATCTGATGATACACATATATAGGTTTTTATACATTTTTATATATAATATATACTCATGTATGTGTGTACTCGTATGTATGCGTGTATGTATATAGATATATGCACTCGTATATATAGCCACAGTTTCATTCTATATATTAGTATATACTCGAATGTAATGTAAGTTATCAGTATATATAATAAGTGTTTATGCTGGGCTTTCGGTTTTGATTTATCATCGTTTCGGTTAATAATTACACATGTTATGTACTGTATATATATATATATTTCAATATATGTATGTATATTAATGTATATAGATATATGTATGTATATCATTCCGTTTGCACTTTAACCCATGAACTTTAACAATGTGCTTATTAAACAAATCAATCTCCGCTTCGTACACGCTCAACACACTCCCATTCAATTGTTCTGCACTTGTACTTTAATATTTATCATTTAGTTTCATATATAAGTTCACATTATAAACAATTTAGCAATTATGCTTGTTGTATTATTATTTCTTTGGCCCCCGAAAGAAACTGAAAACTGCGTACGCAAATGCAATTTACATGCACGAATACAACAGATATCAAAATTGAACCCAAATTCCAACTGAATTCAAATCATATGCCATAAGATATATCTATCAAGAGATAATATTTTGGAAGCAGTGTGCAGCATTTGCTTTCTCCACGTAATTAGGTTCAACATTTTATGTTATATTGTATATATATGTATGTGTATATATGGAAATTAAAATAGATTTAAAATATTTAAGCTAGATAATGTTTAGAGTCTAAGAGCATAGGACACAGTTTTACACATATGTATGTATAATATATATATATATATATATATAGGTAGATATAGTACATTTACAAGAATCGTTTAGGGTTTTTAGATAAGTATTGTGTACTCTATGATTCCCTCTCTCTGTCGCTCAAATACTACTGTAATACACGTATGCTATACCTGTTTCAGATTATTCTTGCTGCTTATCTTTGATAGTTTCTACGGGTCTTCGCTCACCATCATCGTCGTCGTCATCGTCGTCATTTGTCATTTGTCAATTGTCTGCTAGCTTCTAAGCTGTTATACTCGTAATTTGTGGCTTTTGAAAATTGTTCACATAGGACTAGTAAGTAATGTGCGCTTTGAAAATCCCACATCTCAATTCTCCATCTCAACACAAAACATAGGAGACAAAACATCTGAGCCCATCGAATTATTAAACTAAGGGAAATATGCTTCAATTGCCAAACGATAATCAAATGAACTTTGAGTTCATTCCATTTCATCAAAGAGAAAGAAGGTAGATAGAAAGTTGAAGTAGTAACTCAATTCTATAAGACAGAAGAAGTTAATTCTCAATCCATCCCATTTAAAACAAAACACAGCCAGCACATTTCTCGCATTTCATACTAAACTCAAATCTGCTAAAAGTCATGGTGCCTAATGGACGACATCGCTAATAGAATTGCACACCATTTACTTCATCTTCTTGTCCTCATGCGCCTTCTTCACGATGGCCAGCTTGGAGTGCGGCGAAGATGGCGAGAGTGTGCGATAAGGTGCCTCCTTGGTGCCGTGCAGAACCAGAGACCATTCAATCAAGTGCCCAATGCGTGTTTGGGCCGAGTTGAAACGTGCCTGCAAATGCAAGGAAATCATTCAATAAGATCTTCAATTTCTCAATAGAAAGTACTATCAAGTCTACCTCCAATTTCCATGTACCCTGCGGATACTCGCCCCAGGAATGGGTGGTCATGAAGGGCCACTTAGTGAAGCCATCGCGATGATCGTCGTCATTGGCACGTCGCGACAGAATCATGGATCTGGATTAAGTAAAATGTGTTAGCTGCTAGTCGCTAGTGACAAATGCTTACAACACTTACTTGGTGCCCATGGGAGAGGTGAGGAAGAGCTCGAGGTCACCGCGTCGCGAAGCATTGGCCGTAATCACCGCCTGCACGTGCTCCAAATAATTGACTTCCGTATCCGTGCCCTTGCAAGCGTCCGTTTTAATGTCCCAGAACAGTGAGCGACCCATGATAATTGGCCTGCAAGTGGGTCAAGGGTTTATTAGTTAACAACTGAGCGAGCAGACGAGTATGTAAAGCCCGAGCACTTACTGCGCCTTGTTAATCTCGCCAGCCTCACAGTGATAGCGTGCTGGTACCGAGTGCCACTGCTTGGACAGGGTCACCATGGCACCCGCGTCGAGCACACCGAACCCAAAGAGGTGATTGAACTCCAGGCCAACGCCGTTCATTGTCCAGTAGAAGCGATTCTTGGCATCGAACAGCGAGTTGCGCTTCGATGTCAGCACAGTCAGATGCTGGATGTCGCGCCAAGTGAGCTGCGGGCTGTTTGCCAACAAACAAAATATGTGGTATTCGAGATTTGCATAAATTTCAAGTATGCATGCATGCTAAACCCGCGCAGCTCTTAAACTTACTTTGCCTCCAAGGCCAGAGCAAAGACGCCCGCAGCTTCGGGTGCCGCAGCACTTGTGCCCGAGTGTGTGGTCGTGCACTTGCCATACAGGTCAGTGGTGGCAACGCCAGTGTTGGGATCCTTGGCACCGTTGCTGAACGTCGACGCCAGCGTGGAGCTGCAGCTCTCGTCGTAGTGCGCGTTCTGGCCGTCGTTGATGGCGCTGTTAATGGATATGGTCCACATGGAGGCGGCATAGCCATCACAGTTGCAGTCATCCTCCTCGCCGCCGTCGCCCGACGCCCAAACGTAAATGTTGCCCAAACCATTGCGACCCTGCGGGTGGGACACAAAAACTTAATGAGCCTGAAGAGCGTGAGAGCTAACTCCAAGAAGTGAAACGCACCTCATTGACGCCTTGGACAATGGCACGCATGGTGGCGTTGCGCGGTCCGTCGACCGTCTTGCCGTCATCGGTGGGACCCCACGAGGCGCTGTATATGTGGATTTTGTGGGGTTCATGGCCCATTGAGTTGGCTTCGATTAGGTCGGTCATATAGGGCTGATCCAGCATGCGTATGCCTGTGGAGCGACGCGATAAGTGTGCATTAATCTTAATGGCGGAAATTATAAATCAATATTTATAACACGAGCCACCCAACTGTCGCCTGCGACGCTTTATGGCAATCATAAAGGGCAAGGCAGGACCTATCAAATATATCCGATTTTCACTTGATATTTCCCAGCCGTGCCATAAAAATGACAGATAACATTTCCGGGATTTATGTGCACACTTGTTGCCCGCTTTTCCTCTGGGACGCTGCAAACCGCTGCCTGATTTTAAATATATTTGTCGCTTCAATTTATTGGGCATTTTCCGCAGCCACAGCAGCGACGGCGGACAACGCTGCGTGTACGTGATGCAAGTCCTGCGGCGGCACTTTAAAAGACGCTTGGCGCCTTGGAGGGGGCGCGACGGCACACGTCGTTATTGTTGCCCCTTTTCTAAAGCCACTTACCTGCGATTTTGCTGTCATAAGCAACGCCCACGCCGCAAATTCCATTATCTCTGGCAGCAGCCACTTCGCCAGCGCAGCGCGTTCCATGGCTGCAAGTGAGGAGCAAAAGAAATGGACGAGAAGAGAGTGAGATAGGGTGCGTCAGAGGATTGGCAGCCATGTCATAAATATGTTAGTCAGATTCCCGACATTCCGCTCTGTGTCTGTGTATCTCTGTCTCTGTGTTCAGTACTTAGCAGTAAAGAGCTTTGCCACCATTATGCAATAAATGCGATAAGCCAAAAGCTGGCAAAAACAAACAGCAACTTGACAGCGTATACCCCGGAATTCATTTAACTCGTTGGGCATTAAGTAAACAAAACAGCGAAAAACAATTAACAGAAAAAACAAAAAACAGTTGAAGAAGTCCAACGAAAATGAGTAAAAGCCTACGAAAAGACCTTGTCTTCAAGCAAATAAAGGGAGAGAAATAGAGAGTGAGTTTCATTTTCTATACAGGCTATTATACCCGGTCCCCTGTTGTGGCACTTAGCTTAAGCCCCAATGGAGCTTAGGCCTGCCACCACTTACCTGTTAAACCAATCGTCAGTGTAGCGCGGATAGGGGAATGGATCATTGCTGCTAAAGTCATAGCTGGCCTCCGCATTCTGTGTGTGTTTGTGTGTGAGAGAGGGAGAGAGAAGAGCATAAAGAGTGTGATGGTGAGAACATGTACATTACTCATACGCATAGTTGCCGGTTAGTTAGTGTGGGTCCTAAGTGCAATTTGGTGTCTCATCGCACCCATAAAGTAAATATATCACTTTTGTGCGACACTTTACGGGAGGGTTATGCTATAACTTATACGGCGCAAACAATAAATTTGTATTTTAAAAACTTGAATACTAGTTTATATTGCGCAGTTTCATAACGAAATAATTGAAATAGGCTCCAACCCATTGATCTTCGCTATTCAAAAACTGAATTACACTTGATTTAAAACATCAATTCAATTTTATGGTGACGCTCTCAAAGTTGAAATGCGTTTTAATAAAGTTGGCATATTAAATTAGTGAACCGTAAATGGCGTGGGTTTTATCGACAGAAGTTTGAACGGATATAGTTTAATTGAAGCCAACTGCTGCTGAAAGGATTCGCAAATAGCATTTGGAATTGAGGATGTGGCCAGTTGGCCAGCTGGTCATTCGGCCATGGCCGTCACACACATGGTAAACATAATTTTGAAATGCAGCAATCTAGACGCACACACGCACGCACACAAGCACGCACACACACACACACTAGTTTAGTTATTTACGTATTTACGAGAAAAACAGAGTTACTCACGTAATTGAATTTGAGGTCCGGATGCATGTAGTCGACTCCTGCATGTGCACAGTGAAAGAGGGAAAAGTGTATTAAAAACTGTTGCACATACGAGTAAGTGTGTGTGTGTACGAGTTTGTTTGTGTATTCCTACCGTCATCCATGATGGCCGTTGTCACGTTCTTGCCCGTTATACCCTGCGACCAGGCAGCCTGCACATTGAGATCCAGCCGCACTTTGCCGCCGTTCTGTCCGGTGTTCTTCAAATACCACTGCATGGGGAAATAGGGATCCGTTGGCTCAATGTCCACATCGTTGGACTCGCCCAGCGTGGCCGCGTAGTGCAGTCCATGTATGGCCGACACCTGAGGTCGCAGTCCGCGCTTGACACGCCTAAAGCCTGGCTGTTGCACAGCCGTGTGTACCTAAACGAAGTGGTTGGAGCGGGAGCGAAAAGCGATGCGAAAATGAATATTCATGCAGCATGTATCAATAACTGAATTGACAGCTGTCAACGGCTGTCGTTGGTTGTGGCATCCTCGCCCCTCCGTCTGATTGTAGGTCAATGTTATGCGTACGTGACGCTCTAAAATGTTAATTTCGCCCAACAGGCAGGCAGGCAGGCAAACAAGCTCCAGCTGTTGGCTAGTGGGCGACTGGCTATTGACAGGGAGGGCTAAGCATGCAAATCAAACAGAAGCCAAATCAGCATAATTTGCATCTGCATTTGCCATTTGCCATTCACCATTTACCACAGTGTGTATTGTGTTGTGTTGTGTTTGACAACTGCATTTTGAATTGTAATTATCGTCAATGGCCCAACGGCACGTTTCACACACACACACACACACACACACAGAGCTTGGCACGCAGATCGAACGAACGTATCGAATTGCAATGCAATCAATGCTGCTGTGCGTTCTGCACTGACAGCAATACAATTTGCCGACTGATTGCACATCGGTTGCCCCTGGAAACCATAGGAATATATGGATGAAGCAACGTCTTCTTCACTGAACTTTGGCATTTGCCAACTCTAGTCGTGATGAATACAATTGTCGGCAGCGGCGGAATTTCAAACAGGTTGCCATCGTCATCAACATCAGCTTCATGATTTACACAGCACTATGCGTTCTACTCACCGAGGGATGGCTCTTGATGGCGCGCGTGTGCGTCAGGCTGCGACGTGAGCGGGCATGCGGCAGAGTCCTGTGCTTGAAATGATACTCATGTCCATCGGCGCCTGCCAGCTGTAGACGTGGAGGGCGCAAGAAATGGAAAAAAAACAGAGAGTGATATTTCATTAGATAGCAGCAAACTCATTCTAATTGAGCTTAACACATTAATTCCCCGCTTGTTCAGCGCACAGCTGCGTCAGCCATAATTGAGCTGTAATTGACTTTAGCTGGATTTACTCTATATACTACATATACTATACAACTACTGTACGTGTTGTGCCTGCCCATAATTACGTTTTAAATTGCCAGTCATGGGCATCAGCTTTAGAGCGAGAACTTCATCATTGCTATTTGCCATCCGTCGGTAAATTGAGAGTTTACAGCTTCACTCTCGCTCTCTGGTTATTTTCCATTTTGGCCCCATTGCAATTTCCAATAAATAGCATATCGTGTTACCCACGATACGCACCAGGGCCCCAACATCCCAGCAGCACGCTAAGTCCCAAATGCCCATGTTGCCCAGAGGCAAAAACTTGCGACTTGTAGCCAACTCGAGCAAGTTTCAATTAGGTCAGACTATCAGATACTCTGCAGCGAAAATTGACTTTGTACTCTTTGCGAAACTTGTCAAAATAACGAGCGACAAAAGTGAACCAATTAGAACAATCGCATAGCTGCGCAGCATTGCTCATTCGCCCGGGGAGCTCGTTTGCCCTTGGCTCGCTCTTCTGCGTATCAGTTTGCCCAGTTGCCAAGCCAGACATTGTCCTGCATGGCTGCGCCGTTGACCTGCGAAATGTCATTGGAAACTCGCTCGCAAATTGGACAGCTGTTGAGCATCGCAGTCACGCAATCGCTGCCACTGCTGCTGCAGCTGGATTATGAATACTTAGTTGACTGCTGAAAGAGACCGAGTACTAATAGTACTCGAAAGCCGCTTAACGTTGACAACGACTCGTGCCGCCATACGCTGCAGTAATTAAAAAGTGGTCGGTAGCAGCTGTTCGGCCGCCCACTCGCTTGTTTCTGCTCAACTGAAGACATCGCGGGTCTTCAGGCGCGAGGCAGTTGAGTAGAAGCAGGTTATCATCTAGCTGCGTCTATTTTTAGGCAGAGTTTTGAATAAACTTCGACGGCTGCAACCTGAGCAACTGTCGCCCACGTTAGCAGCTCATGCGAAGGGTTGGTCGGAACGCCAAATTCTTTATTTATTTATTTATGCATTTGTCGGCAGTCCTGCTCAGACAAGAAAGCCTTATAAACAAATTGCCAGAACAACAACAATAACGCAGCACGAGAACGAAAACGAGAACGAGAAGGAGAGCGAGAAAAGTTAATAGTCTTTCCAAATTCTCTTTAGCTGTAATTTCGCCTCGTATATTTCCATAATTCTGCATTTCGAAAGGGATGTTGCGAATGTCTGTCAACAATTGAGTCACTTATTATTCATGAAATTTGCGCTGGAGCTACGTCAGCAGGACATTGGACAGCTGGCTACACAGTCCATGCGAGGCACTCAAGCCGCAACTCGCTGTTAGTTTATTTAGGCCAAATTAGGAGGAATGAAGCACAGCAACAATAACAGCGTTAGCAACAACAAGAGCGCGACGGTCACGACGGGCACTGTTGCCCGAGGGCCATCAATCCATTGAGGTTTGTCAATCATAAACCACTGGCAGTTTGTCAATAATCTACTCATAGCGGAGCAGCTGGGGTAGGGGGATTGTCTATTTTTATGCGCTGTTAATTTGTGCGTTAAGTACACTTGGGTACTGCAACAGCTGGCCAGCTGGCCAGCACTTAGATGCTGCCCTTTCACTGATAGCCAGAGAGAAGGCAAAGTTCGGGTCGCTAGATAATAAAAACATTGCGCATACGCACAGTAGGACGTCACCCATAACCCCCCCATATAAATTAATGAGGCTCCCGACTAATCCCAGCAGCCACATGCTGGCCAAATTGTGTGAATATTTTTAGAAATTGTTGGTATAATTTTTGCATTATTCCAAATAAACGAAACATATGGCAGCGCAAAATAAAAAAAAAAACAGACACACACAATACAGAAAAAATGAAATAACGAAAACAAAAAATAAATAAATAAAAGTTGATGCCTGAGCTCGCAGTTCGCAGCTCGCTGAGTGGGTTGAGCTAAACAAAAATAACCGAGCGTGGAGCACACAAAGGCAGCTCCACTCAATGAAGTCATTGTTGTTGCCACTGTATCTATGCAACAATGTTCGCGCGCGTGTGTGTATGTGTGTGTGTGTGTGTGTGTAGTACACAACGTATTATAAATATAATGTGTCACAGCGGGTGATAACGCGGACAGCAGCCGGCACCAGAGTAAAAGTAAAGCAAAGTCAGGCCGAGCCAGGCCAAGCGAGGCAGACACTTCATGACATGTGGCGCCCCCGCCAGCCCCCGCCCCCCGATAGCCAACTGTCTGCCCTCAAGGCGACGGCTTCGTGTGAAATACTTAAACTAAGTAACACCCACGCGCATTTAGCTCACTGGGTGAGAGATGAAGTATGAGAGTGTTGCCAAAATGGCGGCAGTAATAAGTTTCATTTATCGTAGGTCACAGTTTATAAGAGTAATGTTTTCGGCGCGGGGGGGGAGGGTTTGGCAGACCTCAACTTGTTGCGCTCGAAGAAAGACACTCGACGCTCACGCACATTGACACCAACATGAAGTATGCAAATTTGCAGATGCCCAGCGCGAGGACAAAGGCTGTGGCGTGTGTCTGTGTTTAGTTACATCACAAGACATCCTTTGAGCGCTGACTGCGTGGGCAATGCGGGCATTGTGAAGCGCACGCCAGCCCTTGATAGCGTGTGTGACATGTCATCTCTCAAGCGCTGTCAACGCCAGAAATTTATGGATTTTCACTCAAAGCGTCTGCAGTGTGTGCCATCAACAAACAACAAGCAACAACAACAACAACAACAACAGCTGCAGGAGCAGCCAACAATAACCATATTAAAGCAAACAAGTGCAACAGGCGCAGGCGAAATGCACTATAAAGTGTGCTGTGTGCACACGTCATAAAGTACATCTGCATGTCGGGCTATTTGGCCTGTGTACATTAATTTTGTGCGGAGCAGCAGGCAGCAGGCAGCCGAGAACGGCAACGCAGGTGGCCTTTTGTTAAGCCGAAAGCTTAAATAAGCCAACAACAATGGCTTAAAGTCGCCATTATACAAAGCCCTTGTGTATTTATGCTGATGGGACACTCCACTACTTTCCTCCGTCTAGCCTTTGCAGCTAACTAACGCAGACAACAGACGCACAAACGTACATGTGTACAAAGCATAAGGTCAGATATACTGTGTGTGCAATTGAAACTTGGCAGCCATTAGGAGTGCGTGTGTGCGTCGGCACTTTCATTAATTCATTCTGCTTTTCAGCTGGAAAGTAGGCAACACTTTGCAACAGACACGCATTTCCATTAGGCAACGGGATTTAGCTTTCAGCTTTCACATTATCTCGTGCCATTTATGTTAGTCAAGTAAGGCAAATCCATTTATCAAAACGCTGCCAGAGTGTGGCCGAGATCAGCGGAGAGTGACGAACCAGAAGTCTGTGTGGCTCAATGGCTCTTTATCAGCGGCAGCTCACTTTTATCAGTAGCTGGCAACTTTTCTGGTAGCATTTGTGCAAATGACTACCGCTCTACACAAACGCAAACAAATTGATAAAAAGATAGATAGATAGATTAAACAAATACGAGATACCAAACTGGCATGTGTCTGTCTCCAAGTGCGCCTAAATGCTGTATGTAGTTTGCGAGCTTGACAAAAAAAAAGTGTTATTTGCCACTTTGTTTCAATCCGCCTGACAGTTTTGCCATTTGCACTCGTTAGGTTGCGTAAACAAAGGCAATTATGCAGCTAATCAATCAACCATAAATCAGAAAACTTTCTACTTACACACGAGTTCACAAGTTTATGATATTTGCATGCCGTATCGCCTCGTTTTATCGACGTACAACAAAAGGCAACTCATGAGATTGGCAAATGTCAGCTGCGTCTACTGCTCTTATTGAGGCAGCCTGCGAAATTTAATTTCAAAAGTGCCAACATATGCGACCAGTTTTCAGTTTAGCTGGATTTTCGGCAAACAAATGAAAACACACAGAAATATTGATTGCCAACTGCGTTCGGTATGTAAATCCCGATTTCCCAAAAAGAGAAAAAGACGCCTCATCGTGCTGTGGCAGGTGGCAAGTGAAGAGAGAGAAATGCAAATGAATGCCACGACCTGCTGAATAATTCAGCAGGATGTGGTGTGAAAGCGAAAGCAAAGACAAACAGCAGTCATGGCTAATAGGCTTTGATTGAGGCTTTTGCCATGTGCCAGTCATTGTCCCGGCCGGCTGCTTCGGCTGATACGGCTCTGATTTGTTGGCCCGGGCTTATGCGCGTTAGCCCGCCAACTTGTTGACGTAAGCAGCGGGAAATGCAAAAGTTAGCACAATGTATTGGTCGAATGAAAAGTTATTGCGCTTGCAATTGCAACAACCACTGAACATGACATTCATGTCTTGCAACAAGTGGTTGCCACAATGTAGACCAACCCCAGCTCAGCACTCGGTGCTCGGCACTCGGCGTTCGACGCTCGGCGCTGAGTGCTGCAGCCAAACAAGGCGAACTTTAATTAAAATTGAAGGGCTGAAAGCTAAAAGTAAATGTGGCAACATGAACTCAATTTCGCAACTGGGTCATATGCTTATAAGCCAACCTAAAGGCCAGCACGAAGAATCGATAGCAAAAGACTGCGCTACGACTATGTACGTGGGAGAGAGTGAGAGTGGGAGCCCAGCCATCATAATCACATAAGTCCGTTTGCTATTTGGAGCAAAAACACGACGACATTCTCACCACCAAGCAAAATAATTATCTAGCGCACTGTTGACATTGACATGCTGTTGGGCGCATGCTGCGTATGCGTGATTTTCAACAAGATCTCCGCACAAACAGGAGCCAGCCGCCCGCTGGCTAATTAAATTTACTGATTTTATCTCATTTTCTCTGACTCTGGCTCCAGCTCCGACTCCGGCACTGACGCCCACCCAAAACAACAATTACATTGAAATGTAATTTGCCGCATGGCAAACAAAACTTTCTCATCCGCCCTCTGACATTCTGCAAGTGGCGCACGCAAATGTTTATAAGATAATGTAGGAAGGACGTTTTAACAAAGTCTTAATAATTCAGTGCTACTCTGCGACCAAGAGAAACTCACGCCTGGCTTCCACGAATTGAATTAGTTACCAGATTGCAATAAGAACTTTAAGCAGATTTTCTCACTTTATTAGAAGTCATTTTACTTGCGTCACGGCAATTATGTCTAACTAAAGTGTATAATTTAAAGCATATGATATATTGCCAATCAAATTTGATACCAAAACTGAGACGTCAATTCGCACTCCTTGTTCGTCCTTGGGCAGCTCAAGTAGCCTAATTGCAGGCTAAGCTGTTGCTAATAACCAAGTTGCAAATTACACAAAACACAGTTTGCGACTAAACTAATACATTAAAATAGTTTTGCTTCCTCTGCTGCAATTAGCAGGAAGAGACCCCAAAATTTATAATAAGCTAATTTGGGGTCCTGTGCGTTGTTCTGTTTACATTTGAGCACATACAGAAACTATTCTAGCCCATTGGCCGGGTCCGAGGTCAGCACGTGTAAAATGATACCCGACAATGCTAACGAGAAGCTCGCAAATATTTGCCAAAAGTTGGCTTTTCCATCAAAAGTTTGCCAACTGTTTGCCTATAAGGTGCAAATGGGGCATGAGCACGAAGAGAGTCGACAGCAGATAGGCGACAGCAGACTTGTTAGCGTGGCCCAGGTGAGTGGCTGGTTTCAAGATATTTCTCAACTGAATTCGCTGGAGTAGAATGTAATTTGGTCAAAGTTATTGCAGACATTGTTAAATGTGTCGACCCCGTCTTAATGCGCGTGTGACATTATGGAGAACTCGAAACATTTAGCAGTTGGCATTTAATCGAACTACAAGCCGAACCCTCTTTTCATTCAAGCAGAAAGCAATTTATATGAAGCATCGAACTAAGCTTGTGTCCAGCAAACGCTTCGAGCTGCTTTACGATTCTAAAAATAAATAATAAAATGAAGAAAAAGAGCAGAATTCGCATCGACGTGCCCCACAACGCTGCGTATACGTGATAATGTATTGTGTGCTGTTGCCATTCTTATTGCGTGTCTCTCTCTCTCTCTCTCTTTGTCTGAGTAAGTATGAGTGTGTGTGCGTGTGTGTGCGTTTATATGTGGCTTGTGTGCCTGCGGTTCTTTCTTTTTTAAGATTTCTAGCATAACCCTGCATGTGTGTCTTCGTGCTCGTCGCTGGCGTCCGACGTGCAAGTCCTTTGTTTGTCTTTTATTTGCCAACATATGTTCCGTTGCCTTGAGTTACAAATTGCTGGCAAAACGTCTGTGCCGTTAATTTGCAAGCGGCAAGAAAAGGCCACAAAATTTGTAAACTCGTTTTTCATTTCGCATAATAAATGAAACGAAAACATCCCGCAACAAACACAGACTTTCTGCGTCTCATCCGTCTCATCTATTCCAAGAAGCTGAGAAACACATTTGACAATGACATGCCTCAAAGTCATTTGACCATCTTTCTGAGCGACACCCACGCCATTCACATCACAGCCATTGAATAGCTGTCTGCAGCCATCCTGCAAAGCATAATTTTGCAAACTATTATAAATAAGTTATAATGTCCGGATTACTGCAGCGGAAATAACTAATGAACGCTGCATATTTAATGGGACTAACGCAAAAACAACAAAATATGCAATGCAATGTCCTGTCATGCATATTTAATGAGTGCTGACAGACGCAGCAAACTTTCTATATTGAGAAAGTTATGCGGCCGCTCTTCTCGCTCATAGTTGCATGCACACAACATCAGCTGAAGGACTACAACCTAATATGTAATATGTATTTGGGACTACAGCTCGCTCTGAATATCACTTTCAATTGCAGCATTCCAAAACAAAGTTGGGGATGTAATGACTTAAATGCAAAGCTGCTACTGAAATTTACTTTCAATTTTCACATTCTTTTTATTGTTAAGAAACCAGAACACGAGCCAACAAACTTTGTACCCCGAAGAGTATGCAGTATAATTTTAATGAAAAAGTTATTTTAATTATTAAGCTCAGAGCTAAAAGAATGTTGAAGAAATATTTAAGATGCAGACTTTAATTTTGTGTATATCATTTTTGCAGGTATTATTCTACAGTTTGCGTTGTCATTGTGGAAGGCATTAAATATGTGGAGACAACGAGTTGTTGCTGTTATTGTAGGGGCTTAGGATTGCTTGGCAAACAACAACTTAACGCTTTCTGCAAGGCTTTGTGGCAAAGTACACGTTGATAAGCGGCCCACGGCAGCAGCAGCAGCAGCAGCATGAACAGACATCAGGTAGGTGACAGGCGGGTTTGTTAGCTTTTTAAGTTATTACATACACCAAACAAAAAAAAATAATAAAAGTACACACACTGCATGCCCAACGGCTCAACGCAGCTACCAAGTAAGTAGTAGGTGAAACTTTTAAGCACCACAAAGACAAACGATGAGCATGATATAAAGAGAAGGCGCTTTGAGGCATTAGCCAGGATATCTGCAAGCAACAGGAGCAGCAGCAGCACTTTGTGAATTTGTTAGCCATTAGTGAACATGAGATTGCGGTGCGGCAAAAATCAGCGAGCAGAAAATTGCAAGGCAAAGCCGGAGACGGAGCCGGAGCCAGAGCCGTAGCCACAGCCAACCTACAGAGACAGCTTTGCGTGGGAGTCCAGCCTGTCCAGTCTGTTCCCACAATTCCCGCAGTCCTGCTGCCCTTGTCTGCCGACTGTTTGACTAACCAAATCAAAAACATATGTATTTACCAAAGCACGAAATTGAGTTAAGTATTTTATTATATTTAAATTGTGACAACAGCAAACGACCGCCGCAAAAATATATTTTTCATATTTGAGCCTACATAAATCGCAATTTACATGCATAAATATTGAAGTCATGAGTTTGTGTGTGTGAATGATTGTGTGGGATGGTGTGTTAGTGTGTATCTAATGGCTGACTGGCAAATAAGGTTTTATTGGTGATAAGACCATAACATCAAATGCAATAAAGTCAAAATGTAGCCCCAGCGCCAGTCCAAAAAGATAACCGAACCCTGTGAAACATCATACGCCGCGTATACGCAATATCGATTTAAGCAACCCAACAGAGCATAAGCCTGACATACGCTATGCTAGCTATGGATTTGCTCTGCATTCACCAAGTGCTGCCTTTTTTTGTGTGAGTAAGTGTGTCTGTCTGTATGTTGTGATTTCTGTGTGCAGATAGCGTTTGACGTAAGAGCAACAGATTTTTTCGGTCTGCATGTACGGCAATTTTATTACTCTACGCCCAACCAAAAAAAAAAAAACCATTCTGATGGACTTTTGCTGTTTATCAAGAGCGAACCGCAAGCAAATTCAATGGAGACTTGGGCCGGAAATCCAGCAGAAGCCGCAGCGTACACCAATTTCTAATTAAATGGCATTCTATATTTAAACCAAAGTGTAATCGAAATTATTCTCATAAATATGTAATGCCCACAAACAGTCTCAACACTCGCATTTACATTAGAAAGAGCACGTTATTTTATAATTGAATGCTTCGTTAAAGTGAAAGTCGATGGAAAATTGTAGTTGAGTTTTAAACTGGACTATTTATAGCAATGAATAGCAAACGCAATATCCAATATGTGTCCAAACACACTCAAGAGTTATTTGAAAACTGTCTTTGGCAGCTCAATAATGTTGCACTTGCAGAGCTAAAAAAAATAAATAGGAAGCCTGAGCATGAAATTGCGAAATGAAAATAGCAAAATAGCAACCCCAATAAGCACAATGAAATGGGTTCTATGAGTTGGGTAAGAGGATAACAAAATGACTGACAACTTGGCACAACGAGGGACAAATAGGCCATTAATCAGCTCTGAGCCCACTGCTGGACTTTCAAGCGGAGGCATTGAATTAAATTATGCCATACCTGAAAAAGGATAGAGATTAAAAGCAGTAAAGTAAATATTTCGGTTAAAATATGTACTAGACAAGTTAGAGATACACCTCAAGTAACTGATTACGTTGAACGGAATGGCAGTCGCATACTAACGAGTCGCTTAGGGCCCTCAAGGGTGTCCATAATTAGGAAAACAAAGTGGAGCGAACGTCTTAATGGCTGAGTGACAAAACAAATGCATAGGAATGTCCTAATTCTAAGAAGAACTGTTAGAAGTAAAGTTAGTTGCGCTGCTGACAATTCCCAGAAGTCCCATAGGAATACCTTCATTAAAGACTTAGTAATTTTCATCCTGAATTTGCATTAGAAAAGGTTATTTTATGAATTCTAATTATGTACAAGATGTAAGCTCAAATTGTTCAAAACAATCTGCTAGCTTTTCGTACCTAGGACGCAAATAGCTCAAATGAATTGAGACTGTTTTCCAGTAAAACACAAAGCTCTTCAGCCTTTTTTGCAGCCATTCAAAAGCCGTCGGCTTGCTTTTCGCTGGAATGTAAAGCAATGCAATCATTTCAAAATCACAGCAGCAGACAGGAAACGGATACATGTTGTATCGCATTTCATCATCCTACCGCTTCAGATGATTAAAAAAACAGAAGACGGAGGTTGACACTAGCGTATACAAAGTCAAAATTAGAACGGAACAAATTCTGATGCTGCGTGGCTGTGGAATGCAATTCAAATCGAGCAGTTCTAGGTAATCCCTCTGACTGTTTCATGTCAATTGTAAAAAAAGTTCAGGCAACAGGCGCATAGACGCAATTAAAGCCATGAGATTTCACTTACGTTGGCGACTAGTACAGAATTGTGCAATGCGCTGACGTTGCCATGGTTGCCATGGTTGCCATTGCTGGTAACCAGTCTATACAAGCAACATTGTCACACTTATGCAGCTGCAGCTGTATCAATGGCGCAATATGTGTTAGGCCAACAGAGTAGCGGCTTTTAATGGCTGCAGGTGAAGTGGCAATATCAACTTACAAATAAATCAGCAATTCACATAATAATAAGAAGTGGAGGGTAATTGGATTTAGCGCCTGCTTCATATTTCTTTATTGACGCAATGGCTGACCCTGATGGAGTGTTATTGGCGGCTACCAGCTAGCCAATTAAGATAGAATGTCGACGGGGCTAATTAATTAGTCGCACATCGGCTAGCGATTGTTCTTGTCGTTGTTACGATGTTATTGCTGCTGCTACTGCTGCTGTGGCAGACTAACCGAACTAAATGATTAGCCTACATAATGTGCAACAAGTGTGATCTAAATCAAATCGATAGGCCGTCAAAACCAGATGTCTGGCTGACAAAAAATAAAAGGATATTATTCAAAAGCAACGTAACATTTTCGCAGTTACATTACATAGCTGAAATGCCATTTGCAGGGCAAATGAGAATGCAAATCGAATATGTAATAAACAACAACGTACGCTGCTAGTTGCTATACCTGCAGCTGACCTTGTGCCCGTTTTTCAACTTGCACCACAGTACGTATACGAACTGTGGCAGTGTACAAACTGCGCCTAGACGATATGCAATGGAAATTTTACGTGGCTGTCGGAAGTTGGCTAAAGTCAATGGCAGCTATTTTACGGCCCCCATTGTACATACTTATATTGTATGCCAGGCACGCGTCCTGCCACTCACACACACACACACACACACGCCCTGACACATGCACATAGACACCCACTTAAGCAGTCACAATTAGCTGGGCAGACCCTTGTTGCGGGTAGATTGTTGTCGCTGCCGCTGGTGCTGCTACTTCAGCCAGTCGCTTGATTGTCTCTTTAGGCTGAAAAACGTGCCCACGCTGTCCGACCATAAAATAATTGATTTTTCACAGCCTGCCGCCTGCTTAATAAATGACTGAAGTGAAGAGAGTCGGGCAGCTTGTGTCGGGTTACTTACCGGTCCCAGGTTGTCGAAGCCATATTTATCGGCCACCTTGTGGGCGAAGTCATTGTCAACGCCCCGACGGAAACGCACCAGAAATGAGCTGGTGAACACTGCCTGATTACCCAGGCCGCCGTTGCTGCTGCTGCTGCTGCCGGTTCCACTGCCCGCAAGAGCGTCCGCCTCTGCCACAAACAGCAGGGCCAGCATCGCCAGCATAACGATGCACAGCAGTCGCCATGAAGCAGCCAAGCTCCATGCAGCTGCTGCAATGAACATTGCACGCGTTTCTATCAAAAGACGTAGTCGCTTGTCGCTTCTTGTTGGTCGTTTGTCGTCTCTTCCTTCTGCTTGTTTTGCTTTGCTCCCTTTTCCTTTTTTTTTTTATTATTCTTATTTATTTTTTTGTTGCTTTTGACTTTTGTTTGCGCTTCAGTTCACAATTGCGACGATGGGGCAACGCTGGCGCCGCAAATTCATCCACACTTTTCCGTTGCCTGTGCGCTTGGATAGGATGGTGCTTGGCTCGAGTAATGTACTTTTTGCGGGCAGGAGGAACGAGGGCAGAATGTCAAAAATAAAGGCCGCGCTTCACTGGACGACACACAAGCAAAAAGTTCGTTGGCTGAATATTTTTGTAAATACTCTTGTGAATTACTCGACGGGCCGGCAAAACAAGCAACTCTTTGGCGTTTCGTGCTGGGGTTTTGGCTGTTAAATCTTGTCTTTGTATTATTTAATTCTCCTTGTTTTTTTTTTAGCAATTTTGTTTTTGTCTGCGCTGGTCTCCGAGAATATTTTTGTTATGCGCTGCCACGAACCTCACTTTGGCGTTGCGCGCAGAAAACTGTTTGCCAGCGTCGTCAATGGACGCCATTATGAATATACGAAAGGCGCCGCACCATTCAAAAGCACCATTGTGAAAGCTCTCAACGGAAAGCTCGCTGCTGTGTGCTTAACTCTGCCCTCCGTCTTGGCGCCCACACAGTGCATTTCATTTGTCGTGCGTGTAGTGCTGTGCTGCTCGCACGCCCAGCTGCTGCTGGTGCTGCTCCTTTCCCACTTGGGTCTCAAGCTCACATCGGCTTTCAGCTTTATTATTACTTTTGCAGCGTGCTTGCTTAGCGCTTTGTAGACGTCACCAATTTTGGGTTGACCTGCTGCTTGTGCCTTTTGTTTTGTATTCCCTCCCCTCCCGCCACGCCCCTGATAGTCCACGCTGTGCTTCCTTTAGGAGTCCCGTGTTGTTGCTCATTCTGTTTTGTGGCATGCGGATTGCTCGGCTTGTTGCTCGGCTGCGATTGGTTTATGCTCAGCATCGTGAACATATGGCAGCATACTTTATGTTACAGATTCATTGCATTTCATAAAAGCAAATGTATTCACACACACGCACATGCACTCATACACACACACACACACTTCCTAATAAGTGTGTGATTAAATTGCCTTTCGCCCCGTATAATAGCTGAGAAGGGCTTCAACTTTGACCTTAGCCCAAATGAAATGGGCTACGACCAAAAGCGCATATTAAACCTTTTTGAAATGCGTGCAGCAATTGTGAACATTAAAGTTTAACGACCATAAGCTGGGTAAATTATAACATTTAATATGAACTCTTTAAATTTAAAAGAAAACACAATTCTATGGACTAACTTAATAACTTAACAACTAACATATCTTATATGCTGCTTACATCTAAACGCATTTAACAAATATTAATAAACTGTTTCGACTTTCACAATTGGGGTTGTTTTAGGGTTGGAAATAATACTTGAAATCAACTTTTAGAAAATATAAAGTTGATGGATTCGATTTGATCAATTATTAATGCGCTTAAGACTTTCAATTAATAATGCGCGCTCATCATCATCACCATCACCATCCACATTGACGTCAGTTTTCAGGTGGCACGGAAGCTTTCCAATCTTCGCTCCACTTGCCCCACACCCAACTAAATCAGTTGACGCTAATAATTAGCATATGGTCGTTGGTGGTATGCGCAAGACGTAAACAATGCAATTAGCGGAATTGGCGCGAAGCAACTTTAAATTACAATTAATGCTTAATCGCAGACTTAGGTCGCAGTGCGAAATAATTATCGTATACATTTTGAGACAGCTCACCGCATGAAACTCGCTGTGGAGGTGTGGAAGAGGAGAAAAGAACATGTCACTATCATTGTCGTTGTCATTGTCATTGGTTCCTTGGCATTATTTCCGCCTGCCAAAAAGGTTGCCACGCGCTAAAAATAAACAAGAACTTAGCACAAGAACCAACTATGAGTGTGGCAAGTTGATTCACTTACCGCTTGATGTGGCAGGTGATAAAGCGTGGGAACTCGCATGACGTTTGATGCCTGGCGTCTCCAACTTGCCACCGACATTGTCATGTTTATGGCCATTTCTAGTGACAGTGGAGGAGCTGATACATTTTGTGTTGTTGGCGCTGCTGCTGGTGCTGCTTGAGGCGTCAGCATTTGTGGTATTGCTCGGCATCGATTTGTAGCGCTGCAACGAGATGCGCGGCTTCTTGGGCTGCGTCGCCTCCAACATCACCTCGTCGAGCGCTGTAAACCAATCCTCAGATTCGCTCTCATCCTCTAGGAACTTCATGTAGAACGATGAGCGCTTCTCTTGCGGGCTCTTGTGATGACTCTTCGGCGTTGTAGGCTGTTTCGTAACCACCTGCGACTCCAGCTGCTGTGTGGCCTCCAGCAGAAAGCAATCCGTATCCGAATCATTCAGAAAGTCAGCCAAAGCAGCATCAGCTGCAACTGCAGCTACTTTGGGCGACGGTGGCGCGGGCGGAGCTGGCGAACGAAGAGACTCGGGCGACTTATCCGTCAGCTGGCGGTGCAGCTTATCGCAACGCTCGCGCAGCAGCTCGTGGTCACGTATTTGCTGTGCCCGCCGCTGCTTGTTGTCCAGCTGCTTGCGTCGATACTCGAACGCGGCATCCACGCGCACCTGTTTCCTGCGCGCAGGTGCGTCCTCCGAGTCAAAGCCGCTGTCCGACGTGGTGTTTACCTTGTCGCCACGCGCATTGCCAGCGCAGTTCCAACGCCAACTGACCTCGGGGCTGCCCGTAACGAGCGTCTGCGAGAAGAGGCAACTTGGGGACAGGTTGGCGTGTGGCGAGAAGTCGAGACTGTCGTCCAGGCTGTACGCCTTTTTGTGCGGCGGCGTGCACTCCACACTCTCTGCAATGTCGAGTGTTGTGGGCGAACATGATGTGTCTGCCACATCTCTTCCACCTTCTTGTGTTGCGCTGGCGCGAACGCGATTTTGAGGCGATGCTGCACGAACAAATTGATTTGCAATTAAATTGATGATGAATTGTTTATTGGATTCACTTACCACTGTGGCGCTTTTGTAGCAGGCGACTGCTTAACGTTAGCGAGCGACGTTTGCTCGTAGTAGACGAATTATCCATTTAATTGATTGCATTTATATTTTTGTTTGAAACATTGGTTGCTCGCGTCGTAGAATGCGCTCAATTTGCGACGCGTTTGGTATTTTTTAGTACATCAGTTGCGCATATATCGATATATCGAAATAAAATCTTCCAACACTATCTCTAAACATTGGTGTACTCCAAAAGTGTATAATTTAATCAAATAATTATCATGATTTTTTTTATAACTAATGCATTGAACAATTACTCAACTTGCATGGCACCCTTAAATAAGAAATGAGTAACGTATTTAACTCAAATAAAACATCGGTATAAATATGAGAGCAGTCTGGCAGCACAGCACACATTTCATGCTGCCGCCCAAAAGCTAGCTGCTATAAAACTTCATTAGCGTTTCTGCCATTTCAATTTTCCCACTCATTTTATTTAACATTTCATATGTGATATCATTCCATAGCTTTAAATTACACACTACTGCTAAGTAAATTGTTGCGCTGCCAGCACATATTTAACTAATTCACATTGATTAAAGTGATTTGAACTGAACACAACATTTAACTGCACACAAGATAAATGCTAAAAGAACTGCTATTTAAATGCACATTAAATAAGTTAATCACTTTTCAAAAAATTATTGTCCACTCGTAAATCCCAGACTTGCGGCGTCTTTACAAGCCCTTGTTGTACCAGACAGTCTCCAAATCCGGATGTTTCTTCTGAATAGCTGAACTAACGTCATTCTCCAGGGATTCCACTTTGATGGCCGCCCGCTGGCTGAAGAAAGCACAGCCCAGGGGCGTGGCAAAGAGCAGCACAAAGCCACAGAATACCGTTTGAATGGGCGCATTGAGGCGGGGGAATCGCTTGAGGAAACCGCGTTTCTCCAGGTTCTCCATCAACAGCGGCGTTAATGCTGCAATCGAGTTGAATATTAATACATACATTAAATAATTCATTTGTTTTTAGGACAACTTACTCATTCCTGGCATGGCCATCGCAATACGACTAACCAGCACAGCCGAAATTCCCACAAAAGCGGCCTTCTTCGAGATGCCCACCTCGTTGTTCTTCTCATCCAGCAGCACGACGCCATTGCGCAATTCCCTGAAAGTATAAATAGAGCATTATTAGTGGAGTAGTTTTGTTTATAAATCTGTTGCAACTTACTGCATGCGCATGCACGGAATATTGATGCAATTGGCAGCTGCCACAGCCACCAAGGGCACCAGGCGACCCACCAATGGATTCATGTTCTTCACCGCCCGATTGAGGCTGAGGGCAGTGCCCAAAGCGCCACCTGTTGCCAGGCAGTATGAGGTAAACAATTGCCTATGACAGAGAGACAGAGAGATCATGGTGAGTTCAATATTCTTCTCCTTTTTCTTATTTCACTGGGGGCACCTACGTTTGACTAATTGGTGTAGTGCCCGAACGGTTCGTGTAGTTGACAATCGCATTAAAGGTCTGATTACACCACTGCCAGAAGACGACGGCCGGCGTTGTTTTGTAGAAGGTCATCATGCCTAAATGAACACAACAACAACAACAATAGCATGTTTATTACTCGTTGTTTGTTAATCAAAAGAGCGCGGAAGCAAATTGTTGAACATTTGAAATGAAAGCACACGAAAACGCCGCTATCACTGGCGCACGCTGTAAGTGTCAGTGTGTATGTGAGTGTAAGTGACTGTGTGAATGTAAGTGTCTCAGCATAACGATGTACTAGTAAAGAACTAGCAGTGGGATATAGCACTATCTAAGCAGTCAATGAATTTATCTAGAAGAGATGAATTGCATTTTGCTTTTATTGAATGTGCAATGAAATGTAGATGCAATTATCGACATTATAGATAGTTCGTGAGTAGTACAATGGCGACAATTGTCACCAGGCATTCTTATGGGATGTTTGTAGAGTGCAAGTGTAAGCGAGCATAAGCATGTGTGTGTGTGTGTGTGTGTTTACTTGCCTGCAGTGATAAACATATTCATGGGCATCTGAGCCGACATGCGACCAATCAGAAGCTGCTTCTCGCCCGTCTCCGGATGAAACGCTGAATCGTAAAGGTACTTGGCCTTCCACAGCTGCTCGACAGACTTGCACTCGGGCACATCCTGTCCCGCTCGATAGCGCTGCACGATCTGGCGGGCTGACTCCAATTGACTTGAGGTAACGAATAGATTGAGGGGATTGGTGACGAGGAAGAAGTGCTTGGCACGCCCCACATATGTGCTCTGATCGAATTTGGGCTTATCAATATCGACGCGTGGTAATAAAGCCATCTTGAGTTGTTTGCGCTTTCACTCAGTGAGTATTCCTGCTGCTGCTAAGGGCGAGAATACATTTACGGCGTTGGATTAGATATATTTGACGAAATTCAAAAATTGCTGATAGCTTAATTGATTCCCGCATGTCAGCTGCTTCACATGAACAACATCATACTTATATACGCACAGTGGTCGCTCGCTACGGCGAGTGAGAGCGACACTGACCTTGGACTATCTTTATCAATGAACAAACAAATGCTGAACATTTTTGCCTAATTCCTGCGTTTTGTGTAGCTTTTGTTTTTCTGAATTCCTAATGGGTTTTGCGGATTAAATTAACATTAATTTCGTTAACTGTATTTGTTTGTTTTACTTATAAATAATATTGCGCCGGCTGCTTATCAATGGCCGCAATGACCCGATGGATTCGAGCTAATCGCCGACAGGCAAGTAAACTTTTAAGTTTCACTGCAGCAGGCAAACACAGACGATGTATATATAATACTATACAAATATTCACAGGTTGGCAATCTCTTCGATTATGCAGTCATAAAACAAACAATTGCATTATATAATTCTATAGCTGGCATCATAATATTGAAAAATCCATAAATCTTATCGGGCGTTTGCCGGGCGCACAGCTGAGCGTTGATCGAAGGAAAAAAGAAACATAAATTTGCTTCCAGCGAGAGAGACTCGAGTTGGCAAACTGGAGAACAAGAACAGGTTGCGACACCGACGCTTACTCACGTTAGTGCTATGTATGTATGTACTTGCCCAATGTGTGAGTATTTGAGTTTCGGTTCTTCAAGTTTTCCACGCGGACGCCACCTACATACACACACAGTCACACGCACGATTCACGCACGCCCAAGCGTCCCGCTTCTTAACACTTTGGCAGCAAGCTGACGACTGAACCGACTACTAATCAAGAGCTGCGCTGTTTCGGTCGCCGCCGCAGTTACCGCAACCGCTCCAGAGAGCTTTTAGCGCTACCCTCGAAGAGAGCATCTCACTGTTATCATTAACATTGCTGCGCTCTCCAAAATTTAATTAATGTTTACTTTAGCTTTTCAATAATTTGCTTGTTCAATGTGTTAAAATAATAAAGACTACGTGACACTCATATTGGCTTGCTACGTTTCTCGTAAATATAGCATAAATAGCGCATATTGCTGGGAAGCGTATGCAATATTCGACAATCCAAAAATACTTTCTCTTTCTAGTTTCTTTTGTTACCTTGCCGTATTTTGAAACTTTTTTGTGGTAAGTGTCGATGACTTTGACATGAGAGGAGAGAGAGCTTTTCGCTTGTGCGCAGCTCTTAACAGTTCGGCTTGCAAGTGTGCTAAAGCTTTGAAGGCAGCCTGTTGTGCCCATGAAGAAATAATTCATAATATGACCTTTACAGACATACTCTTGGGATATAATAGATACATATGATACAATTCTGATTAATCTTCTTCCAATCCCCGAAAGCATTATAACTAGGAAAACGTTTCCAGTTTAAGCAAGTAGATGGAGATATTAAGAAATAAGGAAATCATAACCGGGTATGCTTGACTGAGAGCTAGCCGCTAGCTGTTTTGCTAAAATATTAAGCTCAAGTGAATCCAGTAACAGGTACAGGTCACATCACATTAATTTTTTTTTAATAATATATAAATTCTATTCAATTTATTACTAAAATGGAACAAGAATTTCAGAGCAACTTGGGCACTCAGGCTACATTGTTTTGTAAATATATACTTCTCATTATATTATATAACGTTTTATTTGTAAATATAATAACGCAGTTCTTCAAGCTACAAGCCCTTATTGTACCAAACCGTATCCAACTCAGGCTGAGCTTTCCTGATCGAGTCTCGAACCTCAGTCTCCAGGGAGTCGACCTTGATAGGAGCCCGTTGACTGAAGAATGCACATCCCATAGGAGTAGAGAAAGTCAGTATAACGGCACAAGCAATTATTTGAATAGGCGCATTTGAAAAAGGATATTTTTTGAGGAATCCACGCTTATCCAAGCGATCCATCAACATCGGGATTAAGGCTATCGAAATATTCATATAGAACACAACTCTTCTATAGTCTGGCTCCGAAATGCTTACTCATTCCAGGAACTGCCATGGCAATCCGACTGAACACCACAGAAGCAATGCCAATGAAAGCAGCTTTTCTCGAGACGCCAACTTCATTATTTTTCTCATCCAAAAGGACTATTCCATTACGTAGCTCTCTATTATAAAAATATATATATAGGTGAGTCTTCCATGTCTGCGTTGTACTTACTGCATTCGCATGCAGGGAATGTTGATGCAATTGGCAGCAGCAACGGCCACAAACGGCACCAAGCGACCAAAAAGCGGATGCATATTCTTCACCATTCGATTCAAAGTGAGTGCCGTTCCCAATGCTCCAGACGTAGCCAGGACATAAGACGTTATTAGTTGTCTGCAATAAGAATAATGCGAAGCTGAATATTGAGTACTGAGTACTATTGGTAACCGAACTTACGGCCTTGTAATTGGAGTTTTGCCAGAGCGATTCGTGTAGTTAACGGTAGCATTAAAGGTCTGATTGAACCATTGCCAGAAAACCACTTCCTTCGTCGACTGATAGAAGATCATCATACCTGAAAAAATGGTCGTTGACAATACAGAATAAAATAAGTCTTCAATTACCAGCCGTGATGAGGGTGTTCATCGGCATCTGGGCAGCCATGCGGCCAATAATTATCTGCTTCTCGCCCGTCTCCGGATGAAATGCTGAGTCGTACAGATACTTGGCTCTCCACACATCGTCGATCGTTTTGCATTCGGGCACTGGCTTGCCAGCTCTATACTTTTCAACTATATCCTTGGCACGATCAAGTCCACTAGAGGAGGTGAGCAGGTTGAGGGGATTTGTGAGCAAAAAGAAATGCTTGGCACGGCCCCAATATGTGCTCTGGTCAAACTTGGGCTGATCAATATCGACTTTCGGGAGGGCCATTTTAATATATCACTGGAAACTATCGATGCTTAGGCAAGGCTAACATCAAACATTTCTTTGCAATTGAATAATCCATTTAATTAGGAAATTCTATGAATATATTTACTTTATAAAGTTTTGAAAGCAATTCCTCAGGATATCAACGTTGATTAAATGATTAGAAGCAAATCAAAAGCCAAACAAAAATAACAATGCAATTCTAAAATATGAATTTCATTGTCAAATATTTAAAATTTAAATAAGTTTAATTTGGTTTTTACTACATTTTTATTCATTTGATTGACTTTTTTATGACAGGATACTATGTGGTTCGTCAACCGCAATGTGTTGTTAAAACAAATCTTTGGAGAGAGAAATAACAGTTTGCAATCTGCGTGTGTATATTCATTTATTTTTGAAATCCATTATTAGACTAAACATAACATCAACAGTTGTGTATAATAGCAATAGTTATTATGGTTTTATCATCATAAATAAGTGTATTTGTTGTTGTTGTTATTATTGTTAATATTTTTGTTAATATTATATGTAAATACGTATGTATACCTCGTAAATAAATATTATGCATATCTGAAATATCATTTAAATGTTGCAAACAATTATAGTCATAGTTAACACAAATGATAGATGTAAATACACGTACTTGTAGATGTAACAACATATGTAAGTAGATGCAATTTATTGTACATTCTTGTATGTATGTTAAGTATAGTATAGTATATCGTATAGGTAGGTATATATGTATGTACATATGTATGTGAGTCTGTTCGCATGTGTTTGTTTGTTGCATGAATGTTGGGTTGTTTCACTGCAGTAGGTATAGTTATGTATTACATGCATACATCATTGAGTATATATATATATATATATGTATGTATAAGTACTTAATAAGTAATTAGTTGCAATTGTTGCATTAGATAATTGTACAGTCAAAAGTAACACGAAATATACATATTTGATTTCATTTGATTTAGTTGAAGATATTTAAAATAAATCGAATAGAACACGTTAATGTTAATAGTATTTGTACGTCCATAAATTTCAACTGTTTATCTTTTCGGTAAATTTGAATTCAACTGCTAATTGAAATAGTTAATTGAAACACTTAACGTTTTGCAACAATTTAAGGTTAGTTCTTGGATTGTATATTGTAAATATGTTTGTATGCTTTCGTATTTGCTGTTTATGTATATGTCTGTATGTTATAAACAGGTCTCTTTCTCATTTCACACTTCCATCGACTTGCTGAACATAATACGGAATACTTTCAGCAAAGCTCACGATTGAACGCATTCCCCTAAAAGTATGCAGTACAATTTCCATCAGTTCGCTCTAAATGTGGAATAGCAAATAGAACTTGAGTAAGTAATATGCATGTATTATGTGTGTGTGTGTGTGTGTGTTTAGTACATTTGTTGCATTTGAAACAAAACGAAGTCTCGAATAACAATTTCATGCTAGTGATAATCATGTATGTAAGTTTACATATAGTATGTAGATATCTTGGTAACTGGCATATTTCTTGTTGAGTGGGGAAGAACCTTGTACTTGAGCAATGCTCTTTTCGGAGACATTACACTTATAGGTATGTACGTATTTATGTGTAAGTATGTATAGTGGCTTAGTGGGAATTTTCAATAGGCGATTGTTCGTACATTTATTGTATTGGTTTTACTATAGTTAAGTTTTCAGTTATTCATTAGATCCAAGGAAATTGGCTTTGCAAAATGGGGGAGAAACTCAAATAACTAGATTTCGTATCGGCGCCTTCGAAGAATTTAGCCAACTGAACCCTGTCGCTTTGTCCACCGTCCGTTCCATCAGTTAATTTGTGTATTTATATATATATACGAGCGGTATGTATGCAAGTATGTATGTCTTGTATAGCTATGTATGTAACTATGTTTTGAGCGCGTCCATTTTATATAGCAGTGCGTTGCTCACTATGTAAGTTTTTTGTTGTATCTTTGTATTGTTATGCTAAATAAATTGTATGTATGTTTGTTAGTTAGGAGTACACTTTGCTTGCAGCTAAATTATCATACTGATTCAGTGTCATGTCTAGCAATACCTGGGATTAATAACGACTGCCACTGCCGCATATTGTGAGTGTTGCAATCAATTCTCTACCAAAGCATCAACATTAGCTAAAACTTGGCCTGGAACCAAGCAACCAGCTTTGATTGTTAACTCGAATAGTCTTAGCTATCCTCTAACTAAATAATAATGCAAATTCGTTATTGTAATAGGTATTATCATAAATATTGTTTTGATTCAACGTAAATGTATATTGCCGAAGCCATTAAATGAACCGCCGTTAAACAGCATTGAAGCAACCGAAGTTATCTTATCAAACTTAATTTGGTATTTACGAATTGTCAATTCAATAGCCCATCGCCATCCTGGAACTGTTGAACGGCAGTATCTAGTTTTAAAATTAGATATAATGGAATTTCATAATTTATACACATGAATTATCAGTCCTGTTTCAAACTCCGCAATCACTTCGGATTTCTTAGCATACTTTCCGGCATCACAATTTTCGAAACACTCCGAAAAGGGAGTTCGGAACAGGAGCTTAAGATTTACTGGGTGCATTATATAAACATTTTTTATTCTTACTTGTTTTGATTTGCAATAAAAGTAAAATGAAGAGAGCTACCATATCGTCGTCGAAATTTCCACAAAAATTTCTAAATTTGAACGTGTACGTAAGTTGCACCAAAAATTGACTATAAATTTACATTATTTGATTTACGAATTTTGTATACATTTAGAATAAATATTTATTTACAGTAAAAAATTGACGCCATTAATTGCCATAATGTTAAATATGTTGTTGTAATTGTTTTAAGTTTATATTGTTGACTCCTTTAAACAATAGTTGTTGTATGTGGCTGAACTGAGGACGTTTTCGTTTAATCAATGTGGCTATTTTGTAAATACATATACTTAATTGTACAAAATATACATTCATCTGTATCTCGTTTATTGCAAATTGCATTTAAAATATCTACATAAATATTACTTGAAATTTGCTTTCTGTTCTGTTCGTTTGTTTATCTTGCCTGTTGAATGCCTCTGGTATATTTTTGTAAATGTGTGTGTAAAATGTGAACAGGAAAGAAGTATCTAGTCGATGCTGATCGACTTGCGCATACCCGGCATCAAGTGCAAAGTTTGTCTTTCTATTTTAGAAGAAGCTTGCGTTTTTTGTTTGGCATAGTTCATTGAATCTCTCTATCAGACAAACAGGCGAGACTTTCAAACTTTTGGTACCTGGTATAATTAATATAAATATGTAATAACAAATTAAACATAATTCGTTGATATCATTCATTGATTAAGCAAAAAGAATGCACTTCTTTGCATGACTTGTAAGATCTCAAAAATGCGATTGCGAAAAGAGACTTTGAAGAACCGAGGAAACGCTTCATGCGGAAAAGAGATACTTACAAACCAAACAACATTCGATAATTCGATATAATGTTACAAACGACTAATTAAAATATTCGTCAACGTTCTATGTGTTTGTGTGTGTGAGTGTAAGTGTTCTAATTTTGCGTTGTTCCTTTTCTATTCGTGTTGTTCCATAAAACCGCGACAACAAATTCCATTGATTTGCTGCTTTTGTTTATACTTGTACTTAATTTAATACATTTCACCCTATCTACAGTGCTATATATGTTCTTGTATATGGGTTTCTTTGCATCTATATAGTATATATATGTGTGTATATATATAGTATATATTCATTCAATTGGTGCATGTAAAAATCCATGTAAAACGCGCGTTGAGTAATAAATTGCCGTCCCACTAACAACAACACTCAATGCACAGCAACTATCATGTTGTTGTTGTTGTTGTTGTTATAGTTTGTTGTTGTTGCTGGGACTTGTATAGTTGTTGTTGCTGCGTACTGCATGAGTACGCGTCTATGTTTGTCGTCTGTCTGTACACATTCATACGGTATTCATATTCATATGCATACTTGGTGCTGGGTGATGCGATTCTAAGTGCGTCGGTCTATAAGTCAAGTCGAACGATTTATCCGTTTAGAAGTTGCCTTTAAAATGAAAGTCAGCATTAGAAGAAATCGAAAAGAAAGCGGATTTGTATGCGCTACTCACTGACACATTCTGGTGGGTTCATGTAGCCAAAGACGTTCATCTCGTAGAGCGCCGCCAGAGTGATGAAGAACAGATACCAGATCATCAGTATGATGCCCAAGCGCTTGTCCAATTTCCAGCCATTCAGATGGGTCGACAGTATCAAGAAGACAACGGTGGAGAAGAGCGAGAGTGTGGAATAGGCCAGACCTAGACAAGGAGTACAATCAACTCAAGTGGTTAGCAACTATGGAGCGTCAGAGCGCAACTACATTGACATCGGCTAAAACAGGAAAAACACACTCAAGACACATGCCAGGCAGACCACACAAATTGAACAGCATTACGAATCTAAGACGACGACGGGGCAAGCACTAAATGGAGGAAGAGGGGGAGGAGGAGTGACAATGTGATACATACCCTTGGATATGACATTGACGTGCGAGCCGGGCGCAATGATAGCCGTTTGTATGAACCACGGAAGACCTAAGCACACTAGTATATCAAAGACATTCGAGCCAATCGCATTCGATACGGCCATGTCGCCGAAGCCCTCTTTGATAACGGCTATTGAGCTTAGGGCGTCCGGCACAGAAACGCCAGCAGCCACGAACGTCAGGCCCATCACAGTGTCGGGTATGGCCAACGTGGACCCAATCACGGTTATCATCCAGACCATAAAGTACGAGTAAAACGAGATCCAAACCATCGAGATCAGAAACGTGAACGGATACCAGTTGCGGTACTGCTCCTGTCGGCAATCCGGCATCGTCTTCTTGCACAGAAAGTGTATCGGATACACCACATACCAGGCCACCAGTGCTGGCAGGCCGCCCTCCGTGGGTCGCACCAGCGGATCGGGGCGCGGCTCACGCTGTTTGTCCGTCGACTTGTAGTAGTCCACGCCGCCGCCGGGCGTCGTGGCCACCTGCGACTTGGCTGCCGCTGCGGCAGCCGCGGCTGCTTCACCCGTCACCACCGAGTCGGGCTGATCGCCGTGGTAGCCCATATTCTCCTGGCCCTGGCCCTGGTTGAACTGGCCCATGCCCCAGTCGTCGACCGGCGGCTGGCTGCTTCTAGCACTGGCTGCCATTGGCATCGGCGGCGCCTGGCTCTGGCTCTGGCTCTCCTCGCCCCAGGCTGCATTCGGATCCCAGCTGGCATTGGGATCGTTGTAGCTCTGGTAGTCGCCCTGTGACGCCTCCTGTTGCTTCTGCTTCTGCTGGGCACTGGGATCGGTCTCCTTCGACTGCGACTGTCCGCCGTTGCCCTGTGTGTAGGAGCTTTCGGGCACGTTCTTGTAGGTGACCAAGGCCGACTGCTCCTCCTTGCTGGGCAGCTTGAAGGGCAGGTTCAAGCTCATGGCCCAGCGCTCAAGTTCCGTGTTGAAGCACAGTGCCACACAGTAGCCCACATAGCACAGCAGCATGACCACGGACTCGAACTGCATGAGGGAGAAGTGTGTGTTTAGTAAGCTGCGTAATTCAACTCAAATGTATTCCAACCACTTAAAACATGCCATAACAACTATAAGACAATTTAGACAATTGCAGTCTAATAAGAAATCTTTGATTTAAACTGTTCATTGACTCGTCGGATCCACAAAAATAGCACTTAAGCATAATCGTTATCTGCAGCATTGCGAACTAAGTTGCAAACTTTTAGCATCACCCATTTGAACTGTAGCCTTCAAAAGATTCGTTTGATTGCTGCCAACAGCACAATATTCAATCTGTGTACTTACGCAGGAGATGACATCATTGAAGATGATTATCAGCATGACCAATATGGACACGCAGTAGAAGAAGCAGTCGCGCACCAAGGGCCACCAGTTCAGTTGGCAGACGGTGCCCGAGCACAGGGCACAGACCGAGATGACGAACATGATGTTGAACACGGCGGATCCGATGACGCCACTGATGCCAATGTCGTCCTTGGCGAAGAACACACCAATCACCACGGTGGCCAGCTCGGGCGCTGAGCTGCCCGCAGCCATGAACGTGGCACCCGCCACATCCGGCGATAGCTTCAGCTCTGCATGGCAAAGCAAAAAAAGAAAAAAGAGAAGAATACCGGAAGCAATTAGCGTGAATGCTTGCATTGAAGTGGCGCGCTTACCCTCGCAGAGCCGGTCCAGGCTGGCCACAAAGTACTCGTCGCACACAATGGCCAGGCCGAAGAAGGTGAAGATGGCCACCAGGATGTGCAGGATGAGGCCGCCGTGCTGTCGCGCCCATTTGTTCATCAGCGGCTGCGGAAATTGCTCGATGGCCGGCGGCGTACAGTTGTCCCGCTTGGGCCGCCAAGTGGGCAGTGCGCCGTGTATGGTGGCCTTAGTGGCCTCCACCTCGTCGGGTTTCTGTTTGGAAGCTCGATTACAATCAATTCAATCGCATGCAGTCGCTGCACTTACATCAGTGCTGGCCATGGGATTGGGCGAAGTGTTGATCAGCTCGGGCGGCACATCGGCGTCGGCGGCTTCGGGCAGACTGCCCACGTCCAAAGGGATGTCGGCCTTCTCGTCGCCGTTGGCCGAGTAGATGCTGACGCAGTAGTAGATCAGGAAGAGCAGTCCCATGTTCCACATGCGCGCACGGCGAGAGCGTCGACGTACGATCTGTTTGGGGGAAAGCGAGCACAGCATATTGGGTTTCATCACTCTCCTCAGTCACTCAACTCTCAGCTGCAGCTTGGTGCTTGCCACGCTGCTCCGCAATTGCTGTTGACTGTTGCCAGCGGCAGCTTAAGCGCCCATCTAAGCACACAAAGCGTGCCAAAGACAAAGCTGCAAAGACTATGCGGCTTATGTGCTCCACATAGACGTGGCAGTGCCTGCAGGCGTGGCTTCTGATAAGGTTTTATGTGCCTCTCGCTGGGGCAGATACTTGTAGCTATGTGTGTGCTATATGATAGGTAAACAAGCACATCAACCCTGCTGGCTTGCACGACTCACAGACACTCTGTGCACGGACTGACAGCAACTCGGAGATATGCTAATGATAACTAATCATTTTTATGCGCTCCAAATGAAGTGACTTCTCTTACACTATTCTATTTGAGCTACTTGAGAGATAACATAAATTTGAATCGCATAAGATTTGCCGAACAATTAACAATCGCTATAAAACTGCACAGATTAGCTGAGGAATGTAATCTAGGGGCCCCAGAAGCCAAACAAATGCTCGCCGCTTAAGCGCAAGAAGCTGTTAATGCAGTCATAAAAAGTCCATAAATGAAGCAACCCCGCAGAGTTTGCTGGCGAATACAGGGCATTTAGAGGCGCTTATGCAGTGGCACGAGCATGTATAAACATGTTTACTTCGATGTGTCTGTGCAAATAAGTATGTAGTGCTTGTGGCAAGCTTATTAAGTTTATTGCCACTGCGTTTGCATTAACTTGGTTTTGTCAGCTGCTTGAGGCAGCTAACAGACGTCGTTGGCTGAGACATGAAATCGGATATCTATGAGCAGGCCCAAGACCTGGGTTGAAAGTAAATGGGAAAACAAAAAACAATAAGTGCAACAACTCATAGTAGAACGAGTCTTGACCAGTCTCACTCAATTCTATGGCCAGCAAAGCAACAAGATATTTTAGGTGTTGCAAGTTCTTAAAGAGTGTCAAGAGCCTCAAGAAATATGCAAACTTGAAGCCAAACACAGCTGGTGCACTATCAAAAGCTGCCTTGGCCATTATAAGCTCAAAACAATGCACTCGCACGTCGAGTTGTTTGTCGGGGCAATTATAGCTGGTAGGCTGTGGCAAGCTGATAAGCGGCAAATCAACAAAAGCGGCTGAAGAAAGCAGTTTGAACTGCCAACAACTGCTGCATACTTTCCAAGGCAACAAAGACGCAGCTACAGCCACAGATACAGACACAAAAACAGCTGCAGATACAGATACAGATACTGATATACATATGCATACATATAGACATATGACATCATATGCCTTGATTCAATCTCTCTTGAGAAAACGCTGAAATCGTGACTCAAACTACATAAGCGACAACAAAAATAAATGTCTTTGAATAAATTTGAGCAGCATTACAGCCATTTGTTTGCTATTGACAGCGCTGCTGCGTCGTCTTCGTCGTTGTCCTCCTTCCCCTCTTACTGTTGCTCTTGCTGCTGATAACAGTGCAAATTTGACGCAAACGATTGAAGCAAGCGCCTGAGACCAAGCGCGAGAGCGGGAACGAGAGCGAGCGAGAGAGGCCATCAGAGAGAGCAATTGAAAGTTTTCACCACAAAAGACGAACACGAAATCAACTGCCGGGGTGAGAGTGCCAAAAAGGAGCATCGACTAACACAGGCCAGCTGCGGCGTCTGGCTGGCTGCTTGGCTGTTTGCCTGCTTGCCTGCTTCCCCGCCTTGCTGGGGCCATCAAAGCCACCACACTCTGTGGTGGGAGTGGGCGGGCGAAGAGGCTGCCTGCTCCACAGGCCGAAACGTACACAGCGCCTTGTGGGCCACTCGGTCATGCCGCACAATATCGATTTGCAGAGAGCCGCCTTCCCCCGGCCCGCACCGCACCCCCTCACCTCGCCCAACAAGCTCTTACTCGTACGCGCGTTGTTGGCTAAGGTTGCAAACGGCCGCTGTGTGAGTGTGAATGAGGGGGAGTGAGAGGAGGCGGCTGCGTTAGTTACAGTTACAGTTATTCGTAGTTAGCGTGGATGCTGCAGCAAACATCTTATAAAAATAAATGGCTCTGCTGTCTAAATACATATGCGATTACATACACACAGATTTGTGTGTGTGTGAGTCTGTGTGTGTGTTTTAGTAGGCGGCGGATTGGGAGGCAGGAACCGTCATTGTCGTCGCTGGGCGTTCGGGCTTACATCATATTTTTCTTAAAGGCTCAAAACAAAGGACATCGCCTTGGTCCCCCTCCCCTTCCCCCCTCCTCTCGACGAAGACCGTCAAAGAAAAGCAAAAGTGATGTTGTCTGTTTTCCGCTTTTGGCTTTTTGTTTGCTCGGAAAAATTGCAGACAATTGAAGCTGCTGGCAGATGAAAAATGCAATTGACTTGGACTTGACGTAGTAAACAATTTGCTCAAGCTCAAGCGATTGTCAGGATTACACACAAACAGACACGCACACACACACACACACCAACACACACTAACACACACTTATACGCATGGAGGAAAGCAATTTCATAATCACGCTATAAAATATTTACCATTTTTGCAGCTGTTGTTAGTTCAAGCGCTTCTCGTAGTTTGTTTAGTTCAACGAGCAGATTTTCCGACTTTGATTAATTGAGTAATTAGGAAACTATTATTGAGTTGATTAAAAATTTGCTGGTGAAAATTGTTGGTTCACTTTATGCACAGTTGTTTAGCGCGAGTAGGTTGCAATGTGGGTTTTGCGGAAAACAGATACAGAAGAAAACCGTTGCATTGGAAAACATGCGACGTTATTGGCTAAGACGTGCTTTGCTTTTTGGCCCTTTTTTAAATGCCAGCAATCGCATCACTTGTGTGTTTCATTCTCCACTTCATGTACTATTATTTAATACTCGTAATCGCAATACGAAGTTTTCATTTGAATTATTGTACTAGTATTTTGCTCGCGCACCATGCACGGCTGCTTCACCGTGTGTGTGTGCGTGTGCGTGTGGTTGGTTTGGCTATCACGCAGCGTGTGTGTGAGAGTGTGTGAGTAGTTATGTGTGTGTGTGTGTATGGGTGAGTGGTGTATGTGATTCGAAACGCGCACGAGCAAGCAAAGCTTTGCTTTTGCTTTCGCCTGGCGAGACGGTTCAGAGCAAACTGACGACAGCGACGACGTCCCAAAGTCTGCAACGTACGTTTCTGCTGAAATCCCACTGAGAAAAACATGGGAGTGAGTTTTAAAAATAAATTTCGCGAAATTCCGACACTTTTTGCGACATACACAGTATACAAAACAAATTATATATTCAACTATGGCATACAATTTAAAATGGATTTATGTTCGTATATATAGATTTGTTTAAATTTAATGTTCTAATGCAACCTATTTATAACAGTGTTGTCCGTCGTCAAAGCGTCGGCGGCAAACTCACCACACTGCGCGTGACACGCAGCGCCACTCACGAGAGAAAGTAGCAGGAAATGTAGAAATGTGGCGCTTAGGAAGCACTTGAGAGTGCGTGCGCCGCAGCAGCGCCATCTATGGGTAGCTTGCAGCACTTCGCGCAAAAGCTGATTGAAATTGATTTGAATTCACCTACACACACACACACACTCGCACAGACACATTAAGCCACGGAGTAATCGCTGAGCTCAGTTGAAGCCTGTTGAAAAATTACATTGCAGACAAACAATGAAGAGAGTCGCATTTATATTTGTTTGATTATTATTTATATGCGCCCTCCCCCGGCCGCAACGTCAAGTGTACCCACATGTGCACATGTATGTGTTCGTGTATTCGTTAGCTGTGCAAACACAACAACAAAGAGCCGTCTTGGCCGGCTTGGTGTCGCGGCATTTGAAGTGCCGCAGTCAAGGATGGCTAAGGACATCAATTGTCAGGATTTTGCCACATTATCCTTTAGATTGCGGCCGACCAGACCACGCCGGCATCTCTGATGTGCAACGTGACATTGCTACATGCGGCACCCTTAGATCTAGCCGCGCCATCCCGAGGGCTGCCAGTGCAAAAACAATGCAGGACACTCACTCGGGCCATACTATAAAAAATCGGCAAGCACAATGACGAATTTACCTGTTGACACCTTCCAAAATACACAATTCTGCTAATTAATAATGGGATCTCTGTGAGCTGACTTTATGCTGCTTGGTTGCCATTCAATTGTAGCAGGTTATATGGCTCAATCACAAGTCCCACAAACGGAGTGCGAAAGTCGAAGGAGTTCTCGGGAAATGCAGCGGCTGCCTCTGATTGAGTTGACAGACGAGTACAGCGGAATTATGACTCTGATTCACAAATCGAGAGTGTAAATGATCAGCTTACAGTGGTCCTCTATTCTATTGTCAAGCTACTATATTGTCGGCTATTTTGAAGGTATTGTAGGGGCATGGGAATCTTGAAGCTTCGATGTGAAACCGATGCTGATTACTGTCGAATTATTTGTCAACTTCTGGCAGGTTTCAAGCAACTCTATTCCAGGAATTTCATGGTTCAGATTGAATACATCAATTATGGATACATACGCATACTTTAGGCAAATATTTAAACAAATACAATTTCCAAAGAAATGTATTATATCTTAAATCTTAAATCTTAACATTGCAATTAATAATTTACTACAATAATACCATCTTAAATCTTTACATTGCATTTTGTAACGAGGTCAGCATGTCAGTGTTTCAGAAACGTCATTTTATTTTTCACATTTATGAGAAATATAAATGAATCACGTTCAACACCTTGTTAGGCTTACCTAAATGCACACTGTTGGGTTCGTAATCGAACCACAAGAACAGTCAGCAAGTCTAAATCGATTGATCGCCCCTCGATAAAGAGACCCTCAATGAATGAGTGTGGCACTCTGTAGGTGGCATCGCAGAGGCTGCTTCACGCACGCCACTTTGTTAATGGGCGATCGACTTTCAAATTAGTTTATAAACTAAATACAAATATTGTAACTAAAATGCATTGGCTAATCGATTTCATACGCTCAATTTAAGCGGCGACAGCGCGTCTGGTGAGGGACGCGACCAGAACAGTCAGACAGTCAGAGCAAGTCGGCAAGTCAGCCTGTCAGGCACCTTGGCGAGCTCGATTTCACTCTTGACGCAACTGCCCGAAAATTGGCTCGCTCATCATTATTTATATGCGAGGTTCGTTCTATTCAATTGAATAGAAATGGGAATAGGCGACCGACAGCGAACCCAAAACGGAGGGAAGGTGTCAAGGCAAAGGTGTCGGGACTGCCCCGCTACAGATGCGGTTGCCTGGCGCAATTCAAGGCGAAGACGTGCCACAGTTTTCCCCGTCTTCAGCGTCTTTGTGGCCATTGTTTCATTGTTTACTTGCGCTCTCGCTGCCGCTGTTGCTGCTGTTGTTGCTGCCGAGTCGAGTGGCAATGCCGTGGTTTAAGTGTCGGCGGTGGCGGCAATGGCAATGGCAATGGCAATCCTTTTGTCTATGGCGACTCAATAAAGAACTTATTGTGGACAAATTTCGGCGTTTTTCGAGCGTTGTTCTTGCGTTTGAACAGTTTGTTCCCTTTCTGACGTTTCAAAAGGACATGCTTGACTTTTAACAGGAATCAATTTATTTTATGCGAAATAATCGTGTTGATGGCTGCGTGCTCGCCCCTTTTTTCACTCGCCCGACTCTCGCCCTCTGGGCATCTTCGATGCGTATCTACTACTGCCATCGTCGAGTATCAACCCCAGAGGGCCGGCCAACCCTGCCAGCCAGCGACGAGGGCTGTCATTGGGTTTTGCCCTCGTGGAGCGCCTATGTGAAGAAGGGTGGAAGTAATTTTAATTTATGATGTCAATTTATACTAGTTTTTGCGGTTTCTCAGTCGTCACTATACAATTTTACATAAGCCACAGCGATGTGGTTTGCCACCGATACGATCCAAAGACACTCAAGCTATTCGGATATGTGTAAGTACTAAGTTAATGCTGATCTACTGATTTCGATGCAGAATCACCTAGAGAGCTGAAGCTCATCAATCAAACTGGCATGCACTCATTTTTTTTTTATCAACAACAAAAAATATGCATTATTTTTTGTGGAATTGTTGCGATTTTCATTATAGAAAATCGCACGAGCGTAACGGGGCACGCACAGATAGCCGATCAATCAAATCGAATGCAATTTTCCCCCGCAACAATTGTGCATCGCCCTCAAAATGGCCAGATTGGAGTATCTATCCATTTGCGCGTGTATTACACCTACTAGAAGAATACAAGCCAAAGGCCAGAGGCACTTCAAACGCAGTTCATCATTCATGGCATTCATTCTGAGCCATTCCATTCATCACGTGAATGCTCGGCCGACACACAGGACACAAACAGACACTTGACAGCTGACCAGCAGCCTGGGCTGTTAGGTAAACATGAATTTATCGGTTATTATTAGCACCTTTCCATCATAATTGCACCATAGGAGTCGCCGTCGACGGGTTCAGAGCAATTGCAATTTTCCTACCGTTCCGTTACCTTTCCCAGTTCTCTCTCTTTGCATCTCGGCATTCATTCATTCAGCACGCAACTGTAACTGCAACTGCAAACTGCATTGATAAGTGTGAAAAGGTTTTTGGCCAAGCAGCATTCGGCAATCCTCAGTAGCATTGTCACACATTCCATAGAACTCGCTGTGCATTGTTCCATTTTCGTACATTTCAATTTGCATTTGACTTTGCCGCTTGGCCAAGGGCCATCGACCATCGAGCAGCGACCGTGCCAAGCCACTTATGTCTGCCTCATTTCTCGGCAGGAAACCAGGCTGGGCAGATCACGAAACAAGCAAGGTTCTTGTCAATGGCTGAGGCTTTTGGCCCTAGGGAGCGTGCCGCTACCGGCAATTGTTGGTCGACTTGCACATACTTCTTGCGCTTCCTTGCACAAATCTGTGCGTCCTAAGACGATTTCCTTCACCAAATCTGTCATAAGCCGTAAAGCGTGTCACAAAAAGTTGTTTTGTTGCTCCAAGGCGGAATTCAATTGCTAGAAAAACTATCGCAACATGCAGAAACGATAGATGCAACTATTGAAAATTTCAAAGTAATCAATTTTGGATAACTCTATTTATTTATGTTTGTATTAAACGTTCAGAATCTGCACTACAATTTGTTTTCATAAACAAATATCCATCACTTTGAGTGTAACTATTACTCATAATAAAATAACACTTAATGTTTGCTCCTTGCTTTGATGTAAAACATCTAATTTCAACAAATGTAGAATATTTGAATTACAAATTCAAAAGTAGAATAATTATTACAACGACTTAATAAAACCTATGTTCCTGTCATTATAACATATATTATTTATATAACATAGTATTTATTTAATTATATTATTTTTCCTTTTGCCAATTTGGAAAATCAAGTATATTTTACTAATACGAACTCCAAAACAATATATTGCTTTTATATATAAACTAAATAAATAAACAAAATATAATAGAGTCAAAGGGAACAGAAATGATGTTAGTTTTTATTTACTCACTATTACTTTCGCTCAAAAGTCTGTTTCGATTTACATTCTGAGCTCCCTGAAAAGTGTTGTAAGCCCTGTAATCTGGCTAATCCTGGGCAGGTAAATCAGATTCTGTCGGTAGCTAGACGTAGTTCGATGTGCCACTGTGACATTGTTTGAAGGCAAATGTCTATTAATAATAGAACGATTACCCCGTGAGGTCAACACTTTACACACACACAGAAGTTGGCCCGCATCGGAATTTGAATGTGAACAACTCTGCAGGACATGCAGATCCTTTGAATGGTCAGTCGCTAGCAGGGAATGCATTTGAATGAACTGCATTACAAGCGGATTATTGGATTTGAGGTTAAGTGCATTTTCAATGATTGCTGTAACTGTAACGAAATTGAAATTTTCTAGAGGATTTTCACAACTATTTTGACTTTCGAAAACGTTGCGGCAATGCTAAGCTGCCAGCGACAAAAAACGCGCACAAAACGCGCGCGGTAGGCGGGGCGACGCACACGAACGCCATTGCTAACAGACAAGAAGGCAGCTGCTCACACACACACACACACAGCCTGTGTGTCTGCCAAAGAGAGAGAGAGAGGGAGGGAGGGAGAGCGCGCACTCAGCTGCCTGTGGCATGCCCCAAAAGGAGCGAGAAGCGTGCGCCAAGGGGAATCGCAGCAGACGTTCGTTTTAGTGGGAAAACTAAACGGACATTGATCATGCTTGGAGTGGATGCGACTTAAACGCGCGTGTTGACTGTCGCCTGCCATTGTCCAACGACGCAGGAGGACTGCCTGTGGCAGTGGCAGTGGCGGTGGCAGGGTCCGGGGTTGGTTGCTCTTTGTGTGTCTTTTAATGGACCAACGGCCGCCGCGGTTTTTGTGGCGTTGTGTCACGGGATAAATATTAATCGATATCTGTGCTCGGTATACATGCTGCCCTGTGTGAGTGTGAGTGTGGTTATAGTATCCTTTTGTTGCTGGCCAGCAGAACCCTTGTGTGCTCCTGCGAACACCAAAAGTGAGCAACATCCGCGCTCTATTCTCGTACCTTGCTTGGCGCGTTTTGCCCGCTCGGAATTAGTCGAGTGCATTCACTTGAAAAACTAATTTGATTTATGTCTTCGCGTTAAAGTGCGGTTTTCCATTCAGATTGTGCCGCCCCTCCCAGCCGCCATTCACACCCATAACACGGCCAGTTCAACCAAGCATCCAGCTGCTTTTCCAACGCCCAGCCAAGCGCCTTTTTGCCTCCTTTCTTGCCTCACAGCTCTTGCGACAACGGGGGCTTTGGCTTCGCGTAATTAATTTTGGAGAAATGAAACAGCGAAGGCGTATGCTCCACTGCTAAGTTAATAATAAACACTCTTTATTAACGTTTGTATTAAAAATATAATTTTTCTTCTTGCTTCCCGTTTACACAAATTAATTGCCAGTCTTTAATTTTAGAAATTTTGTAAGTCTAAAAAGCTATTTGAATTTAATAAAAGTATTGATAAAGATGGCATACAAGTTCTTGGTATATATTAACGTGGCTAGATCTAATATATTTGTATCGTTTTTTAATAAAAAAAAATATCTAACACAGAAACCAGATTAAATCTACGCTTAAGTGTATATTAAACACCAGCAATCACTTTAACAATGCATGTGCAATATAGACTTAAATATACTCGTATGTGTTTAAAAAATGTGTATTTTAAAAGTATAAAACAAACTGGGTCGCTTTAATTCCGTGGAATGAGTTTCAGATGAAAACCATTTTTGGGCTTTAGCTGGAAGCCTGAAGAACTGAGGACCAACGGGACTGTGCTTTTCTTGGAGGCGGCAATACGGAAATCACGCATCAAATAGTAAATAACTGCCTTCGCCTCAAGCAAAGCGAAACGAGAACCTGCAAAGTATTTGGAGAAGCATAAGTAACGAAAAGTTTGCTGAATACCACGATCATTTACCTATGCAATTGCGAGGACCGATACCGAAAGGATAGTAGGTGAAGGGCTGTATTTTATCCTTGTTCTCATCGCTGAAGCGTTCTGGATCGAACTTCTCGGGGTTCTCAAAGTACTTGGGATCGCGATGGAAGCCACAGGTAGGCAGCCAAATAGCGTCACCCTTCTTGATCTCCACATTTTTGCCATCAACCACATAGGTGATATCTTTGTTGCACTCGCGATCAACTGCAATTGCCGCCGGCCACTTGCGCAGCACCTCCGAGACAACTTGATCCAAATACTTCATGCCCATCAGAGCTTCGTATGTCAGCTGGCCGCCGTTCAGATCGCTGTTTACCTGGCACACCTCCTCGTATAGCTTCTTCTGCACATCCTCGTTCTCCATAATCTCGTGCGCCGTGAAGCACATCAGGACGGCAGATGTCTCAAAGCCGGCAAAGAAAAAGACAAAACATTGCGCTACAATATCACGATCGCTCCAATCGCGAACAACTCCGGCTTTAGGTTTATCTGTCTGTATCATGCCACTCGCCTCCATCAGCATGTTAATCATGTCTGGACGCACAATATTATTCTCCTGCCGATACTTCATGGCGTCCAGCACAAGACGCACAAAGTAATCTGTACTTTTTTTGTCAAATAGCGACAATTTGAGCAACTGCAACAATTTGTTTTATTATGGATATTCTATGAGTTCTGCAGGTAATACACACCTTAAAGAGGCGCTTGCCGCTGGTGAAGAAAAGGAACTTCAGGTTCTGTAGACCCGTGAAGTCGGTCATCTTCTTGCCACTCAAGTAGAAAGTATTTTCACGCTCCTTGAACGAGTTCACCTGCAGCCCAAAGGCTGTGGAGGCAATCACATCGTTGGTGAATCGTGTGCAATAGTCCTTCATGTCTAACTCGAGTCCTTCCTTGGGTATCCCATCACGTTTCAGGCACTGAACCGCCTCGTTGGCCACAATATCCATCAGCTGGAACATTTGACGCATTTTGCTGCCAGTGAAGGCAGGACTCAATGTGCTGCGCATGTCCTTCCAGCGTGCATCACGCATGGAGAACAAGGAGCTGCCAAACAGATTGTCCATATTATGCGGATCATCATCGTCCACGCCAAACACATCGCGATGATTCACGAAATGATCGAAATCCTTGATAGTTATTTGTTTTAATAGTTCTGGATCTCGGATCATTAGCAGTGGCGAGCGCTGCTCAAAAATGCCATAAACTCTGTGAATAAGTGCAAAGAATAATGCCAGATTCATTGAGCCAACGACCGATAAGTAAAGTATCATAAAAGCACCTCAAATTTGTTTGAGTGGGAACATTAGCTATTATCAGGTGCGGCGTTGGCAAAATATTTTTGTGTTATAATTGCTGTCCGCCCCACAACAATCTATAGTATTTTGGTTTAAACTTTAAGTGCGTATGATAAGATTACTACAATTTTGATTACTATCTGTATAATTTTATCTATACTATTGTGAGTGCTTGTCCATGCATTTTTTAATAATTATATGTGACTAAGCTGTATATACATTTAGAAAGAAATATACGCTTTCTACTAGATTATATGTAATCTGCTCTCTAGGCGAAAACTAGTTTTGAAGAGCTCTTGATTGCCCAGTTGACTGCTCCTATTTATTTATATATGCATACGAGTATGTAGGTATATGGATGTCATTGTGTTTAATTGCACGTAGCAGATTTGATAAAAAAAAAAAAAAAAAACAATGCTGATTGTATTACAAAATGCTGATGAAACAAAGCATTTTCATTGAGAAATTAAATAAATAAATAAAAGTTTATTAAACGAATATTTTAAATAATAAATGATCATAATAAGATAATCATTTGTCACTACTAGGGTATTATGCCGCTTCCCTAAAGTGTAATTAGTTTTCTGATAAATAAAATGTGCATAAATGAATTCAAGTGCTCGGAAAACAAGTTGATTTAGTAATTCCAAGCGACTCGTTGATTGTTGTCTTGTTTAATTGAATAGAATAAAAATACATATAATGAATACTATGAACTATACGCTTGCTGAATACGAGCGTGTGCATCTAATCTCAATTTCAAACCACACCTTATTTGTAAGTTTTTCTTCTATAAATGATTTTGATATTGAACGATATGAGTGACCACATCCATCACGCAACGGATGAAATTATGTATGACCTTCGTTGGAATACCTGTAATACGCAATTAACGATTCTACTCACTTGCTTTCGCTCTGGTTGTACAATTCGACAACTAGATCCAGCATTGACTTCTGGCGAAGGAACATTTTCCACATGCTACCAAGAAAGGGATATGGTTTATGATAATCGATTCCCTTGTCTTTGAAGAAATTGTAGTTGGCTATGGACCAACGATAGACCAGCAGTAGCAGCACCACGAGCACCGCAAAAAATTCCAACAACATTGTTGAAGATTCAATTTAACTTGAGCTCAAATATTACGAACACGCTCAACGACGATCTGAGCGAACTAAAACTCAACTAACTGCTAGCCAAACAAGCATCTGAATAGGAAAGCTTCGTGTCGCAATATGGAAGCTTAAATGTGAAGCTTTCGCGTATTGCGTACGAACTTATAAACACAAACAAAAGCTAACGCATCTATTAATAAATACTGATACCAGTTGACTGTGAACTTGACTGCAATTTCAACTTAGCGCTCGTGTATGGGAGTACAACTGCAAACGAATAAGAACAATGATTTGGACAAAGGTCAATGAGAAAGATAAACGAGTGCGATACACGATAATGTTGAATAATTTAATAAATTGTATGCGTTAATACGGTCATGAACTGATGACATTTTGTTTATTTATATCATTTTTTCGAAGAAACTGTGAATGCAGCGCCATAATAGAAAGCTCTGAAAAAGATTAGAAATGTGACACATAATACTTTAAATCGGTGCATTATTTGATATAACATTCAATATACAATATTTATATAAATGAAAATTAATTCCAATAATATTTCCCTGACTATTATTTAAAACACTGAGGAACATTTCCAAAAGTAGTTGCTCGAATAAGATTGTAAATTTGCTTTAAAAATGTAGTTCAATATAATTATTTACTCGATGATAAATAAAATTGAGATTATAGATAGAATATAAATTGATAATAATACTAAAAAATGCATTGATATATATAAAAATAGAAAAATTCAGAAAAAATATTAAGTATTTGTTGACGATTTATGCGTTAAGAAATTTCGTTACTGATGTAAACTAAAGCATCTGGCTCTTTTTCTCTTTAAAAAATGAGTAGAAACTTTTCCAAAATAGCGTCATCTTGTAGATGCAACACTAATAATATTTCAATTCCGTGGAAAGAGTTTTAGCCAAAAGCCATTTTTTGGCTTCAGCTGATAGCCATAGGGAACTAGAACCATAGGAATACAGCTTTTCTCAGATGGGGCAATTCGGAAATCACGCAACATATAGTAAATAACTGCTTTTGACTCAAGTAACGCGAAGCGAGAACCTGCAATGAAAGTAAAGAAGCATAAAGAAAGGTGGCTTGCCATACACTAGACGTCCACGATTATTTACCAATGCAATTGCGAGGTCCGCTGCCAAAGGGATAATAAGTGTAGGGTTGGATTTTATGTTTATTCTCATCGCTGAAGCGTTCTGGATCGAACTTCTCGGGGTTCTCAAAGTACCTGGGATCCCGTTGCACAGCAGCGACGGGCAACCAAATAGTGTCGCCCTTCTTGATCTCCACGTTTTTGCCATCAACCACATAGGTAATATCCTTGCTGCACTCGCGATCAATGGCAGCTACCGCCGGCCACTTGCGCATCACTTCCGTAACAACTTGATCCAAATACTTCATGCCCATCAGAGCTTCGTATGTCAGCTGGCCGCCATCCAGATCGCTGTTCACCTGGCACACCTCCTCGTATAGCTTCTTTTGCACATCTTCGTTCTCCATAATTTCATGTGCGGTGAAACAGATTGTCACTGCAGTTGTCTCAAAACCGGCCATAAAAAAGACGAAGCATTGCCCAAGCAGTTCATGTTGCTTCCAATCGCGAACGGGCTTGTGCGCAGCAGTCTGCACCATGCCACTCGCCTCCATCAGCATCTGAATCATGTCCGGGCGCACAAAGTTGTGCTCCTGACGATACTTCATGGCACCAGTGACGAGACTCACTAAATAATCTGTGCTTTTCACATCAAATAGCGGCAATTTAAGCAGCTGCAAACAGTAATATTTTAGTGGATATTTCTATATTTCCATAGTCAATACACACCTTGAAGAGTCGCTTGGAAGTAGTATATAAAAGAAACTTCATGGTCTCCAAGCACGTGAAATCAGTCATCTTCTTGCTGTTTAAGTAAAAAGTATTCTCACGGTCCTTGAACGAGTTCACCTGCTGTGCAAAGACTGTGGACTCAATCACATCGTTGGTGAATCGCGCGCAAAAGTCCTTGACGTCCAACTCGAGTCCATCCTCGGGGATTCCATCACGATTCAGGCACTGAACCGCCTCGTTGGCCACAGTATCCATCAGCTGGAACATTTGACGCATTTTGCTCCCAGTGAACGCAGGACTCAATGTGCTGCGCATATCCCTCCAGCGTGCATCACGCATGGAGAACAAGGAGCTACCAAACATATTATTCACATTATCATCCTCATCAACGCTGAATGCATCACGATGATTCAAAAAATGATCGAAATCCTTAATTGTTATCTGTTTCAATAATTCCGGATCCTTGATCATTAACATGGGCGTCCTCTGCTCAAAGACGCCGTATACCCTGCAAATGCATTATTATTCATAGTTTAATAGGGTTTGTTTGTTTGCCTAGAAGCATTACTACTAGATTTTATTAATTATGCAATTAATAGATCCGCAAAACCAACAAAATTACCCAATAATGTAAATTTTATTATGTACAAACAAATTTAATTATTTTTTTATTTACAGTTTTTTTTAAATCGGTATGGAACTGCTAGAATTCCGGATTATAAGAGGCGTTATATGAAAAAACAAGAAGCTAAAACTAACACAGCATTATTCGTAAAACAAAATTTCGTATGATTTAAAATATAGCTATTTAACTCTAAAAGTTGCTCGATCTAGCCACAAAATTACGGCAGTACTGCTGTGCATTCGGCAAAGCTCCACAAATTCAGCAAAAAACGAAGGCAAAAAGCTCGCCGAAGCCACCCGAAATGTTATTGCTGAGCGACTGCTGACATAGAGCTGTGTCGGCGTCCGAGATACAGTATATATGTGTACATACATAAACATGTACTATAACGTTTGTGTTTGTTTTGATTCACTCGATAATTCAGTTTTGAATTCTACTCACTTGCTGTCGTTCTTGTTGTACAATTCAATAATTAGATCCATCATTGAACTCTAACCAAAAAACAATTTCCGCATGCTGCCCACATAGGGAATTGGTTTATCATACTCGATTCCCCGATCCTTAAAGAAACTATAGGTAGCCGTGGACCAGCGATAGGCGAGCATCAGCATTACCACGAAAATCGCAAAAAATTCCAACCACATTTTTGCAGATTCTGTATGATCAAATATAAACAATAACAGAGAGCACCCTACAACGATCCATTGAGCGTGCTGTGCTCAACTAACTCTTGTCGACTAGAGCGCAAAACCAAGAAAACTTTGTTTCGGTACTTGTTGAGAGCTTTCATACTGTCAGTGCTGCCGCTTTAGCCTTTGAATTACTAGGTGTCATTTAAATGCTATTAGCCCCAAAATCCATCAATTCAATGTGTTTAAGCAAATAAATTAGAATTACATTTTTTATAAATCCTGGCTGCACATTCAGTAATGAGTTGATTTAAGTATTAAATTAAGCGGAATATTTTTTTTAGAATTTATCGTAACTTAGCCTATCAGCACTTCTTTATGTAATTATAACTGATTTGGATGGAACTTCCAACTCGTGACTCATTCAGTGAGTCAACAATGAACGCATAGTCCAATCGAAAAACTCTTCAACAAGTGCCGATGAGCACGATAGGTGAACGTGAGCGTTTATGCCGCAATTCATTAAGCAGTGCAGTATCATGGTAACCGAAAGAAAGGAAAATAATACCAACTATTTCAATCATTAAGAAACATTAACGAATCCTCACACTGTAAAATGGAATTTAAAAAAAGTGGTATTTAGAATTAAAATAACTTAAATTCAACTACAGACATAACAACTTCCAAAATGATATAGAGATGAAAGACATCTTCGAGTACTGATACTGACCTTAAGCATGTGTTAGGCGGTATTACGCGTACTTCCTGCGAATTAGCTGGCAAACGTGCGGATTTGTATCTTCGAGATACTGGTGCCACTTAAGCCTACCGCTGCGTCATTAGAAACAAAAGGAAAATCATAAGGATTAAGTGCAACTGCTTTGTTCTCGCAACGCTAATGAGTGCAACGCATGCATTGGACTGGGCCACGCCGGGTTACGTTTGCGGGTTAGGTAGGGCTTAAGGCTGCGCCCGTAGGTGGTTTTAGTACCTGCCATAAAGTGACGACGATGCGCCAGAGAGATTCATTCACGATTTGAGCCGCAGAGACTCATTCATAAATGCGCTTTCTGCTTGAAAATCTGGCTGATTGAGCCAGGATCTAGTACTGCGCGTTATCAGGTAAGTAGCGGTGGTAGGAGGTGGTTGTCAGGCGCGGTTGGAACATAAAAATCCACGAACTTATTTGCGTAGGCTGGCACTTAGGCTTGCAGCCGCCCGATACCGCGTTAGTCTTGGGAATTTCCCAGCGTGTTTGTCAAATATCGCGCGTAGGTTTTTCCACCCATTTCCAAACGGCTTCAGCTTCCGCTGCAGCTCTCTGCCAACGTCGCGGTCGCCGTCGTCGTCGCCGTCGTCGTCGCCGTTGCCGTCGCTGTCGCCACCATCGGCGGTGTCGTTGTCATAAAATAGCACCTACTTAACACAATGCAATGCTCATAAATGGCAAGAAAAGATGCTATAAAATAATTAAATATAGCAAGTTGCCAGCCGGTAAACGAGATTCATTCATAGAATGTCTGGAATATTTCCATATCTGCAGTTGTACCGGGCAAATAATTAGAGCAAACATTGCGGCATAGAACAATAAGGATCAGAGGATATGTGGCGTCATATCAACACTTTGATTAATGAGGAAATTTCATAAACTCTCATGCGATGTCGGCACGATTGCAGCACATGTTGCACACGGCGCCTCATTAGGAGGCGACGCGATTGGTCAAGGGAAAACACATCCTAACCAAACTGCTGCGACGGCAACGTCGACTGCGACCGCGACTGCAACAACTGCTTGCGTGCTTATCGTAAGCCAGATAAGCCAACTTCGGCTCCGGCTCTGGCTTCGGCTCTAGCGCCGGCAAATCTGGTAGATTAGGTCAACGGGTCGCAGCTGCGCGCGCGGATTAATTAATCCGTCTCTGTACCGCAAATCATGAGGTGACCTAAGCGAAGGGTTAGGTGTGATCTTGTTGGATAACTTTACGACGAACCTCAGCGTGATTAACGGCGGATTAAAGGGAGGTTTGGGTTCGCTATGCGCACCTAGATTAGCGCTACCTAGTCGATGCGGTTTTCTCGGAAATCCCTGTCCGCAGATTAAGCTGCCATTTTGACGACATATTGTTAGTCCGTTTCTAGCTTAAAGATACTTTCTGCAGTACGTCGAATATGTTCGCTGAAAACTAGCGCCAAATATATCTATCTCATTTTAGATTTACCTACAATTGCCTTGGGACAAACGCCTTCCAGCGTCCGTACGTAAAGTAGCCAACAATTTATCCGTGTCATCCCCCGGAGTAACGCGAAGCGATAAACTTAAAGCAACTGTACCATTTTACATGCTCAAACCTCAGCTCAAACCCCAAAAAAGGAATGAAAGCGCTGTGAATATTGAAGGCCCAATTTGAGAGCACATATACCGCAATCTGTATATACTCGCCTGATACACATTTTGCATATTTAAAGCGCACCCAGAGAAGTTTAGCACAAAGTGCAAAAGACGAGACCAACAACCCCCAGGAATGAAAGAAGCACTTAATTCAATAATAAATTGCCGCCCGAGAAGGGCAGAAGCTAAAGCAAGCCCCTTGGTTTTACGGGCAAGCCCGAATCAACTCGGCAACAAAAAAAAAGAGAAAAGCAGTGCCCACAGATAACCAAGTTATAGCTTAACACACAGACGGCCGATGGCGGCGGGGGGTTGCCAAGCCCAGGCGGCTAGGGGAGGTAGAGGATGAGAGCCAAGCCCAGTTGCGCCTTTGAGACAACAACTTTTATCAAATTGCGTATAAGGGGGTTTGTCGGTAGGTAAGCGTAAAATTCATAATCATGAATACTTTGCTTAAAGTTCCACCCCGTCGGGAGCTACGAATACTATAGCCACACACACGCACACACATTTACAAAACTGTATATGTACGTATATATATGTATCTAATAAATAGTGCTGGGAATATACACACATTAAAAGCGAAAGTCAAGGAAGCTGCCATTTCAAGAGGCGATTAGATTTGCTGGCACACTCACACACACACACGCAGACACCTTATATACCAGCCCGCATGTGTGCGTGTGTATGTGTGTATTTGAGTCTGCGTGAGCGGCCATTGTTGTGCGGTGCGAAAAACTACCCTGAAGCGTGCCTCTCGCTCTCGCAGACAGATAGGCAGCAAATCGATGAATGAAGCAGCCGACGGATGCCCTGCGTCTGCCTGTGTATGCGTGCGCGCGTGTGCGTGTGTGTGTGTGTGCGTGTGCATGTAGGTAGGCCGCTGTTAGGTAGACCGTTTGGGCCAGGACCTTTGAGAGAAATCTCTTTAAATTGTGCGTCGCTCGCCGGAGAGAGCTCAGTTCGAGTTGAGATCTTGCATCGCACACACAACGCACGCCAAGTGTTCCTCCGCCCAACATATAAGCGAAATACACAGTTATTACCATTCAGTTCTTGCACTTTATTTTGTTTTGTACATCAACGTAAACGCAACCGAAAATGTCGACAATTAACTTGCACCCACCGCAAACGTACTCGCGTCTGTTCCGTCCCTGGGATACGCAACGCCAATCGCCTGCGCCGTCCGCCGGGCCAGTGAAAAGTGAACATGAATCCGACATGGACATCTCCAATCCGCCAGCTGAACAAGTGACCATCAAGACCGAGCTGGCCGCAGCCAGCAGCAATTGCTGCTACGGACAGGACAGTGATCGCGAGTCGTCGTCCTCCTCGTCGGCCTCCCACTCGTCGAGCAGCAGCAGCAGCAGCAGCAGCAAGTCCAGCTACGAGGATGTGCTCAACATCAGCAGCTACACACGCACTTCGACGCCGCTGCTGGATGTGACGCCGCAGCCGGTGTTCCCGGCCTCAGCTGTGATGGCGCCACAGCATCAAGAACAACAACCACAACAACTACATCAGCAGCAGCAACACCAGCAGTTGTCACCGGCACCACCGGCAGCGTATATGCCCACCAGCGACTTGTATTATGCCGCCGCTGCGGCTGCCGCAGCAGCAGCCACCACGCCAACAGCCGCCTTCGGCATGGATCCCTTTACGCTGGGCCTGATGGAGCAGGAGTACGCTCGAGTCATGGCAGAGGATGCACAGCTGAAGGCGCTGAACGCACGCAAGCAGCGGCCCAAGAAGTTCAAGTGCCCGCACTGCGATGTGGCCTTCTCCAACAATGGCCAGCTCAAGGGACACATTCGTATTCATACTGGTAAGTTACTCTTTTTGCAATGAAATTTCTGGCATGTTTTACTTACAAGCTGCTTTTTCTCTTTGTGCTTACAGGCGAGCGCCCCTTCAAGTGCGACGTGGAAACATGTGGCAAGACCTTCACACGCAACGAGGAGCTCACGCGGCACAAGCGCATCCACTCGGGTCTGCGGCCGTATCCTTGCAGCGCCTGCGGCAAGAAGTTCGGGCGTCGTGACCACCTGAAGAAGCACATGAAGACGCATTTGCCGCAGGAGCGCCAGCTGGGACCAGCCATCTTTATGCCCATGTATCCCTATCTCTATGGATACTAGGCGAGCTGCACACTCAGCAGCCAGTCCTCCAGCTAAGCCAGCGATCTGTGAAGCCCTTGCACGCTTTAAACCAGCTACAAGCCCAACAAGCAGCAAACAAGGAACAATTCAATCAAAAAACCGCAACTAAACTACAAAACCGAAACGAAAAGCAATTCAAAGCCGCCCAATCTATCTCTCTACCTCAGGCGTACCTGGCGCAAACTGGCGCACAACAAACACACACCTACGCACACACACAGACACTCACACACACACACGCACACACCTACACACTCACACAAGTACAATCACTCAGTCTACCTCCGAGATATGCAGAAGATATATGCAAATACTGAGCTATTTATTTTGTAATGAGTATTTACACTTCCACTACGTGACGAGGCAGTCGAAACCCCACCACACATGTGTAAATAAGTCCTTAAGTGATCCTTTCTCATATGCTAAGCGATTAAGAGTGTTAAGCGAGAGATACAAATAGGTTTTTAAGCGATACTACCATACGAGTTTAAGAGAATATTTTGTCACATTTTTATATAGTACTATACGAAAGCTGAATGCAGTTAATAGCAATACGAGTCCGATGATACGATTTACATTTACCACAAATACCTAGTTAAATATTCAGAGCTGTATTATACGATTTATGTTTACACTAAAAGAAACTCACACAAAAAATATAAAAATTCAAAACAAATTTGCGCAAATCTTTTTTATCATTTTCAATCCAAAAGATCTTTTCAGCTTTTTCACCCGCCCTCCCATCAATGAGAATATTCTTCCCGTTACTGCAGTGCATTTTCATCTGCTTTGCGTTTCAATTAATAGGTCTGGCTTGCGGCCATTTTCCACGCATTTTCATCAATGACTTTTCACTTCCCACTAACCAGATCATTTGGCAAATTGCTCATGTCATGCCGGCAAACTCAAAGTGAAATCTGCAGTTTGCATTCGTCGGCACATTTGCACTTTGTGCCGTCAAAGGGGTAACAACAACTCGATTTCCACAAGTCATTTTTGGCCAAAATCTAGCTGCGAAAATTCATTGAGAAAACCCACAAATAAAATCCATTAGTTGCCAGCAAGTTAAATAGATCTTAACTTTGCGACCAGCACAAATCCATTATTCCTTATGTGTATCAAGAGTGACTGCATCTGGTAGGGACAGGGCACAGTTTTCTCACAGTCCCTCTGGCTGGCATTGCAATTGTTCACGTATCCTTGCCATTACTCAGGCGACAGCTTGCGTCATTCACAAGGACAATGAGGTGGGCCCACCTGAGCAACAGAGACACAATGTCTGCTCGGCTCTGACAAAATCTGAAAATGTTCGAATTTATTATCGGAATAAATCGAACCCGAATAATCAATGTGACTTCTACGTGTGCACAATAGCTGCAATTTTCTTAGCCGTAGCAGCTAGACAAACGGGCACTGCACAAGATTTTCTTTTTCTCTCTCTCCTCAGACAATGGCAATAAGGTTGCTTGATAGGGGCGTGCAGGTCCCATATATCTGCAACTACCTGTGTGAGCCTCTGTCGTGTCCCCTGGTCAGTTCGTTGCCTGAGAACATTTTCGCCCTGGCAGACACGGTGTCGTCGTTGTTAGACAAGTGCCACAATGATCGAACTAATAATGTGTTCCATTGACTTCAGTACTTGTAATGCTGCTTGCAGCAGACACGCCGGCTGCACTTTGCGAGGCGAGACAACAAGTGAAGGTATTACCTACCAATTTTTCAAGATGATATGCTTTTCGTCAGCCTTTCGAAATTGTTGCAGTCGATATCGATGTTTGCCCCGCATTGTGCCGTAATTGCTGGCAATTAATTACACTCTTTGCGCGATTCACCAGAATTCGTTCTATTCTCAAGTGTGGGAAAGCTAGATTCCCTATGAAAACTATCTCTTGTTCAGTTTTAAATAAATAGGCCAATACAGACTTGTGTATTTATGTCAATCACATTGACAACTCTTAACTTATGAGGCATGCAAGACAAACATCAAGAAAACCTGGACATAACTCAAATTGAAGACGTTTCATATCACGTTTCATGAGCAGGTATTCATTTTTCTGCCTTAGAAATGGAAATCAAATATTGGACGACAAATAAAATGCAATTAATCGTATTACAATATTTAAAATGTAGGTAATATTAAAAATATAAATCAAAAAGCATTGAAAAAGTTAACAAAAAGGTTTAATTAATAAATACAATAATCTTACGAGCAACAAAATTGGAAGTATTTAGATAAATATTCAGATTTTGATAATCTCGTCCAATGATTATAATTATTGTAACATACTGTGAATAATTGCTATTTTATATTCATATTGTTTAAAGTATTAATATTTACCATTAACTTTGATCTTAATTAATTTAAGTTTGTTATATTTTCAAATGATTGTTTTGTGTTTGAATGCATTTGGGTTGCAAATTGGTGTCATCATGATAGAAACTCTTAATTTTTTGATATTTTAAAATAACTGTGTTTAACAAACTATCATCTAGCATCTTATCGCTAAGATCTTTAAAACATATGTACATACAATTTCATTTCAAAAAGGTATCTATAGTCTTTAATAAACGAGATCGCATTGCTCATGCGTAATACGATGTAGATTTGGAAACGACCAGAAGATAGTTACGTAACTTCTCAATAGAGCTAGTGGGTTTCCCAAGAATTTGAATCGAGACAAGAATGTAATTGCCGCAGAATAACAGTCAAGACAGAAGAGAGCATTGTTTGCGGAACAATATCGAAGCCAAGTCACTTCCTAACAAGAAAGTAGTTTGGCTATCAATAACAGGGTGACGTCTTGCAACAATTGCGATGTAGGAGGCACTAGCCTATCTGCCATTCATGACCACAAAAAGGCCAAACAAAAGTCGTCGGGTGGTCCATAAATTTCGCAACTAGATAATTGCCAACTAAAAGGACGACGAGAATCAGGATCATGACCAGAATGACTTCGGGCACCTTCTCTCGCTCGGGTGCCGAGGCAGGGCCACACAGCGCGCCTGGCTGAGAAATTGAAATGTCTTTTGTCCACTAATAGAGAAATATACGGGCCATAATTTCGCAACGCAACAGAGCAGTGGGAGCAATTGAATGCGAAGTGCAAAAAAAAAAAACAAAAATACGTAAATAAAAGGAAAAGAGCTGTGAGGGAAAATAAAAAATGGAGTTGCAGAGTCTCGCTCTCTCGATGGCCATCAACTGCTACCTTTCTCAGCGCCAGTTCTCGACCAAGCAAAGTGCGTCGACGGGTTTCAACCCCTCGAGGAACAACCCTCATCCCCTATCGCCTCGCACACACACAAGCGCTGGAAACGCACCCAGGGGCTGGCAGGGGGTAGACGCAGTAGTCGAAGCTGTAGCCTGTGCGCTGACGTTTTAAACAAAGTGTCAGAGGATCCATTTAATTGGGAAATTTATTGGCCAGCAGCAGTAGGGATAGGAGACAGGCTGTCTGGCCCTCTTGTTGGCTTTCTTTGGCTCGCATGTTTTGCGGTTTGCTGGAACTGCTCTCACAGGGGAAAGTGGTCCATTAAAAAAAGTAAAACTAAGAAACGATAAAAACTAGAGACAAATTCGTGTAAAGAAATGGATTTGTTTTGAATGCACGAGCAAAGTGCCAACGATTCCCCTGCACTCAACGTGTGTGGCGAACGTGTTGGTATTTCTATTCATGCTCGTATTTGTATTACGTATTATAAGTGTTTTGTATGAATATTTTTGAGCTCGTTCCGATTATGAGACTTTCCCGCTAATTATATTTGTACAGGCCACACGCTCGGGACATTCAGACATTGCTCAACATTTCCAGCTACTTATCAATCGTATTTTCCAAGAGTCTCGACTAATCTTAGGCGGAAAAGTGGGTATGTCCCGACACACGCTAAACGATGAGTTTATCTGCATAAACACTCATAATAAGTCGATTGTCTGCACTCTAATCTCACTTCCCGTGTACCCTAACTGCCAGCTAATGAGCATGTCTTTCCATTATCTCGTCATGCAAATGCACGCAATTGCGAACCGTATCCTAACGCCGGGACTTCGACTTGGACTTGCACAACTCTGCGCAATGCGAGAGAACCATGGTTAGTCCGCACACATGGCACAAGGTGAGTTCTAATCTGTTTGGCCAGACAGAAACCGCAGATGCCGACGCAGATGCAGATACAAATGCAGACATAGATGCAGATACAGATACATATACAGATACAGTTGCTGTTGCTTTGATAGATAGACTGCAATATGAGTTTTCTATTATGGTTGACGGTCGTCGTGATACCCCTCGATTACCCCTCAATTAAAAACGCGTTCATCATCGATTTGTTTATTATGCAATTGCCATTGCAATTGCATTCATATCAAACCATATATCGACCAAAACAAACACCAAGCCAGCGCCCAGCTGGGTCTGCCCCGACAACCCAAAAGGCGAACAGTAGGTGGTGCCGGAAGTGTCAGAGAATCCACAACACAAGCCTAGGTATACGTGTGCAGTTTCCCATCAACAGGAGACGGCAACAAACTAATCAAAACTAATGATGACATAATTGGCTCGATCAGTCCTAAAAGGAAGCAGCAGCACAGGACACAGTACCCTGTGTGTAGGTCCTCTATGTATGCCATGGGCATGAAATCGCATAGGAATTGAAATAGGAAGAGAAACAAGGAAGTGGCTGCCGCAGTGCGAAAACAAAGCCGCACACAAATTGGTCTACCAAGGAAATAGACATCAACCATCAGTCAGGGGTCCTCAAAAAAAAAGACTCACAAGTTACAAGTAAATAAAAAGAAAACGAAAAAAAATGTAAAAAGATAATTGATTTGTTTGCAAAACTGCAATGCGATGACACTTGGATTCTAATGCCCATGGTGTGGTCCTGTTCTGCAATTAGCTGGAACGTTATAATTACAACGAGGAAATTGTTGTGACATTTGGTAAAAGTCAGTACTATTGAGCAATTCATCAAAATGCTGCCACACAGAGTGCTTTCCTTTCTCAAATGTCTTCGTCGACTTCTCTTTCCTCTCCTTTTTTGTGGCACGGATGTTGCCCCGCGGTGTAGCGTGTGCTACTGTCTGCTTCCATTTCCCGTGGGGCTGCAGACAACTGCACAGCTGCCACACAACTTGTTATATTATAATTAGCGCTGCAGGAATAGTCATCAGACAAAATCTAATACATAAATATTAGTAATTAGGTTAATTTAGTTTTTTTAATTTTTCAATTATTGTAGCTTAATCTTATACAGCTCTTAATGCAATAACCAATACTATGATTGTTTTAATTTAATATTTTATACAGATTTCTTAAAGTCATACAAATTTAAAGCACAGTTAGTTATTATACTTTTTAATTTTCAATTTTGATATTTAAAAAAAACATTTTTTTTTTAATCTTTAAAAATTTTTTTAATTTAATAATTTATACAGATTTCTTAAAGTCATACAAATTTAAAGCACAGTTAGTTACTATTTTTTTTAATTTTCAATTTTGATATTTTAAAACAAAATTTTTTTAATCTGTAAAAACCCACATAAAAGAAAAAATTGCGAATTTTTTTCTGTCTATCTGATTTTTTATAAAAAGAACTATAAAATTTTCTAAACATTGAAGGAAATGCTTAATTTTGCATTGTTATTATGTAAGCAGTTGACTTGTGATATGAAATAAACTATATTAGAATAATCTCCCTTACTTCAATGCCTTTTCAACTAGAATAATAAAACGCCATTAATGGTTGTATATCTTAACAATGACTATTGTTTTATTTATATGATTATAAAACATATATAGCTGTCATAAATAGCAGCTTATTAGAAAGTGTACATATATAAACGAGTATATAAAATAGATTCGAGTATAAAAATGCATAAGGTAAATAACATTCGAAATACTTCATTAAATACAAATATTCATCAAAGTTGTATCGTGCATTTGTTCTATCAAGTTCGATTGTGCTATCAAAATGCGTATCAGACTTGACTTAAATATGAAAGTAAAGGCTTACGACTATGAAAATGATAAGGTATTTCTTGTATATATATTACATAAATAAATATATATATTCGATATCATGTGGCATTCAAGGGGCATCGTTAAGTAAGGCACAGACTTGTGGGCCGCTGAGATTATGGTGGTGCTCATCGTTACCGCATCATTTGATCGAAGATTATTTGATTATTACTTGAGGTTTACTTGAGGATTACACATTCCAATTATTTGTTGGTTAATAGAGCATTATGGCCGCCTGATTCTTGTCCTTACTCAGCGGTTCTAAGCGATGGCGGTCACGGTGCTCACGTCTTTTGGCATACAGCAATATAATTATGTTAATGAGTACCACGATTGTGGATATAACAACCAAATAGAAGCTATAGCCTAGATTAGCCAGTCCAGTACTGGTCCAATGCTGTTTCTGGTGCTCCGTCAAAAGCACGTTGTGTATGAGATACTGATAGAACTGCACCAGCCAGGCCACGAAGGCAATAATTTGTGCGCCAGCCGCCGAAATGTTGGAGGCCAAAAGCAGCACCATAGTGCCGCCCTTCTTAGCCGCAGACGCGGACTTCAGCACAGCGGCAATGGCAGCCACAGCGCAAGCCAAGAGGCCCAGTCCAGTGCCAAGTGTAGTGATCAGCCACAGCCAGAAACTGTTATCGCCATGCTCCGTGCGAATGAACGAATAAACTGTGAAGGAGAAATTGAGAGGTGATAATTGGATTGGATAAAGCATTTGTATAACTAACCTTCAAGCGAAGTGCAGCGCTCGCCTATGCCTAAGTTGAGGTATTGGCTGCCATAGAACAGACCAAAGTTGACGTCGCCCTTGGCTTCCGTTGAGTTGATGCGACGTGGATAGGCGCGCACCCAATGATTGGTCGTCACGCTGACGAGCAGCAATCCAATGGCCAGGCAGCTGCCAAAAAATGTGGAAAACACAAGTGCGCGCGTCCTTATACTCATCTTGCTGGATCTACAAAGGAGGGATGGTCATGTATTATGCAGATCAAAAGACTTAAGGTGCAAACTGATTAGATGCTGCTTGACACTGTTGCAGTGTCATTGCCCCAAGAAATGTTCAACCTTACAGTTCTTCACAATCAACGCAGTCGACAAAGAAAGTGCAACAACAGCAACAACAACAACACTACGACAACAAAAGCGACCCTTGTCTCGGGTGTCTCCGCTTACCTTGCGAAAGTTGTGCTGCGGCGCTGGACGCCGTCGTCGTCTTTATCGTTGTTATCGCGCTCCTCTAACTTAAAACAATTTTGATTCATTTGCAATGCGCTTTTGATTTCGAATTATTGCTTTACTCTCACTATTATTTGTGCTGTTGCATCAAAATGCGATTTTCCTGTATTTTCGATGATTTGTTGTTGTGTTTTCCCACTGAATTTCACTAGTGTTGGCTAACGCTTGGTGTTGTAAAACCGCATATGTTGTAAAACAGCATTTGGCAACGCCATCGAAGATGAAATGCTGAAAACATATGGCAACGCTGCTTTACAAAATAGCGCGTAATTTGTGCGAAAGAAAAAGAGAAATTTTACTGTAAATATGAGCAGCCGCAAGCACAGAGGAGCTGAAAACATTGAAAATCTATGTCCAGTATCCAGGTAAATATGAGCGCACAAAAATTGCATAGGTGTAAGTAAGAAATTTGCAGGCACAGTGCTTGCAATGTGCCGGGCGAGCAAAAGGCGCGAACTGCGCCAGTGACGTCACATACAATGCAATCAACAAAAAACGGGGCCAGCCTTTAATTGAAAGGTGCTTGACCCGTGCTGATCAAGCAACTGACCGTCACTTGCATGTCGAGCACTTTATTAATTCCCCAAATCATTCCCCTGTCATTACAGAAAACGATCAACAAGTAAGAACGGCGCAGTTGGCGTCGCTGCTGCTGCAACCACAACAAAAACGTCGTCGTCGTCTTCGTCGTCGATCTACGAATACACTTCATCGCCCTCTGTGCTCACCTTCGAGGCGCTTGAAGAAATGGGCATAGGCATGCTGGACTCCGAGGAGAGCAGCTCTTCAGCCATGTCAGCCATTGCTCTGGCTGTCAGCGCCACCAGCGACGAGAACTCCAACGAGACAACGCCGTGTATCACAGCAGGCCGTATGTTACATCAACCACAATCGCGCATGAGTCTCAATTCCACGGCCTCCACGTCGGACAACAACAACACAATCGTTGAAATATTCAACGAAGATGCTCAAGAGCAGCGTCTACTGCAGTCGTCAGAGAAGCTGCCCGTTCTGACACAAGTCAAACGCTCTGAATGTCCAGGCAGCAATTCGAATTCGCCCAGCAAACGCACACGCAATCCATTAGCAACCGTGACGTGCAACAATCAAAACGAGGCGCCACAGCAAACGTTGCTGCCACCACCGCCGCAGCAACAACAGCAGCAGACACCACTCAGTCTGCTGCCATCTACCAGCAAGCAAGCGTTGATGCGGCAACAGAAGAAGCCAACGCCAGCGTCACGTGTGGCGCCCACTGAAGCCTTCTTCGTGTATCGCACGCCCACGATGAGCGCCCACATTAAAAGCGGCATCAATTACTTTGAGCAGCTGTCCGATGAAATACTACTGGACATCTTCAAGTGGCTGCCGAAGAAGGCACTGCTGCGTATCGCTATCGTTTGCCGTCGCTTCAACTGCTGTGTCCGCGATGAGACGCTGTGGACACGCTTGGATCTTGGACTGCGCACACTGCGTCCCCATGGCTTGGAGAACGTCGTGCGACGCAACGTGCCCGTTGTGCGTCTGGCCCAGGCAGATGTAAATACAGCTTTATTGCTACTATATTATCAATTGCGATGCTAATTTCCTTTTTATTCCGATAGATACAGGATCCTGCTTTTAGCTGCAGCCCATCTGAGGTCAACTTTCAGTCACGTCTCCAATATTTGGATCTGAGTCTTGCTTCCATATCGCTGGTATCACTGCAAACATTACTGACGCATTGCCGGCAATTAAAGAAACTGAGCCTGGAGCATGCAGAGCTCAATGATGAGATTTGCTTTGAGATTGCAAAAAACACTTCGCTGGAGACACTCAATCTGTCCATGGCTAGTGGCCTTAACGCCAGCAATGTGCGTGAAATGATGGAATCACTATCGAAACTCAACAGCTTAAACATTTCATGGACTGATCTTAGCGCCGACGCTGTCACTGCGCTGGCCACTCATGTGCCGTCCAACATAATTCGCCTTAATGCTGCCGGTTGTCGTCGCGTGCTCTTCGATTCCCGTAAGTTAGCCACCACGAGAAGATATTAGTTATTCTTAAATCGTTAATCCTCGCCTTTCTTTAGATGTTCAAATTTTACAGAAGCGTTGTAAACAATTGCTAGAACTGGATCTTTCGGACTGCAACAGCCTGACGCCGGCAGCTCTTACCACAATTATGAAATTCAACAGTCTTGAGTATTTGTCCGTTTCCCGTTGTTATCTTATTCCCGCCACGAATTTTATGTAAGTCAGCACATCAACGATATTCGACAAACAGCAAACTGAATTTCTTGTCTTTGCAGAGAACTGAAAAACATGTCGTCTCTCACCTATCTGGATATCTTTGGCATGCTTTCGGAAGCAGCCATGGAGGTGCTCGAAAAGCAAATGCCAAAGATCGGCATCAACAAGTTTATACATAGCTCCGTGGGACGACCCACAGTTGGCACACGCCGCACCTCCATTTGGGGACTTCGCACTCGTGATTAATCAGTACCCCAGCACCCCTAGACTCCTCAATTCTTCATTCAAAATCCCATTCTCTGTTGCGTTGATAAGCCGCCAAGCGCAGTTTTTATATATTCAATTCAAAATGACAATAATTAAATGTCACGTTTAGCATTGTAATACTCGTCGTAGAAGGTGTATCTCTCGATTACTCGTCAACCTCGCTGGGTGGTGCCACCGGCTTCTCCCACTGCCACTCATCCCAGGAAACACAGTTCTTCAGGCTGTCCATAAAGCCCGTCTCATCCGGACAACGCACCTTGGTGGCGGGCTCGTTGAGCTCTTTACATTTCCAGAAGGACGTGGAATCCCAATTATCGCGGAAGATGCCAATGTCCAGCTCCTCCTGTGTCTTGCAACCTGGTTGACCATCGCCGTCGTAGGCACTGGCCAAACAGCAGACTGCCAAGAGAACAATACCGATTGTAAGCTGAAGTTTCATTTCGATGCAACTGATGCCTGACTATCGAACCATCGCTACCTTTTATAGTTGCCTTGGTGCAGTGATAAACCAAGTCAAGTGCAATCAATTACATGAAAAAGCTTTCAGTAATTAGTTGCAGTATAAACACACAATCATGTCTAACTTGACTGACTCACGGCAGCATTAACAAAAATAAACTAATTTTCAGCATGCGAAAACTAGGAAGAAAGCAACAGATCAAATATTACATAAATGGCGAAATATTATCTAATAGTTCTTTAGTCGAGGGTCTAAAGTTAATGTGTTTCCTACTTCCTGTCATTTTATGTCGTAACATGTACTTTATTTAGAACTCGAGTGTTAGAATAACGTACAAATAAATGCATAAATTAAATCCGTTTAAATGTTATTATTTTTTCAAAATGTTAATTCCTTTAAAAAAAAAAACTTATTAAAATTGTACATACTTTAAAATTAAATTGTAACTAATTCACATTTCAAGCAAATGCTTAATAATCACTGAATTTAAATGTCTTTAAGTTATCGATAACACGCGCCACTTCATAGATGATCTGCTGGGTGACCCTATCCGATAAATACAGAACGTAGTAGCAAAATTAAAATTGATGCAAGGTCCTTTAAATCATGCATTTTTCTAATATTCTCTTGGATTTTGGATGCCTTTTCTAATATTGAACAAAACTTAAATACTTCAAAAATAAACATTTCGACGTTGGCGCTGCCACATCGTAACAGCCTTAACAAAATTTAAAAATACTTAAATTTTTTGGGACTTTTTCATTCGTATAAGCATTTTAGATAAGAAAAGTTTTTAAAGGAGGAGGACACCCAAATGGTATGTGTAGAAAATACAGATTATTCAAATGACGCGCGATTTTAAATGCATATCGAAAACTTATCGAAGTCTATTCGCGTAGTTCTAGTATTTTATATTTATTTTTTATCGGCATTTCAAAAAAGTTGCCTGTGGTCACACCCTAAAGGCCACAGATGTTAAAAAAACAGCTTTGGGAAAGCTCTTATTTTAAGAAACGAAAAGTCAGAAAGTCAGCTGCGTATAAAATTCTTTTATCAACATTACATTTACATAACTTTCGATTGCGGTCTTAAATTTTTGTTAACAGCGTCTCATAGCAAGGAAGAAATAGAAGAGCAACAAGCGTCAAGAACAACAAGAGCAAGGTCAAAAATAATAACAACTATTTTGTTGGCAAACAACCTGTAAGACCTTGGAGCTTTCTATAATATTTTCATGGAGCTGTGCAAATAACTGAAAGCTTTCAATCGTTTTTTAGCTCTCAATCGCATAGCAATCATCATGTCCGTCAGACGCGCAATGTCAAGTTCCACGAATTCCGCCAATGAGTGGCGGAATTACTTTTTGAGCACCCATTTCTGGGGACCTGTAGCCAACTGGGGCATCCCCATTGCTGCAATTGCTGACACGCAAAAGAGCCCCAAGTTCATCTCTGGCAAAATGACATTAGGTAAGTTTTGATTTGGCACAAAACTAGTTTGGTTTGGCAGCTGTGAAACTTTCCACTGAAAAGACTTGGCGTTATCAGCGCAATTTCATAGACACAATGGTTTATGATTCTATGCTAATCATGGTCTGACCTTGATATGCTAGATATAGCGACATGCGCCAGCCAAACGCGTGTTGATAAGCCCTACCAACTGGCTATTGAATAGTTGTAGTCAAATATGCACAGATTAACTACGTTTTCTTTTTGTTGTTTTACAGCCCTGACGGTCTACTCGTGCATCTTTATGCGATTTGCGTACAAAGTGCAACCCAGGAACTGGCTGCTGTTCGCCTGTCATGCCACAAATGCTTCGGCTCAAGCTTTTCAAGGACTGCGATTCCTCAATTACCAGAGAACTCAAGAGGCGGAGGCGTAGATAGACTGCAGTCTTTATGTTTCAGCGTGCGATGCCATTTACAATATTTGCACAACTAACGAGGCGCAACAAATGACACAATGATGATTGGAGACACGCAACTATGGGAACATCATTATCATCATCGCGGCAAAATTGCACTGCCACCATTATATATTTGTTATTATCTACATCTGCTATCTGATGCTATCAATCCACCATTATCAAATTGGCTGAATCTCAACAAAAATTGGCCGTTTACAAATGGGTAGTGTTTTATCTGGATTTGCGACGTAATTTGCACCTTTCTATGCTATGAGCTAAGAGCTCTAATCCAGTTCATAAGTGTGACGAGGCTAGTCAAATCTACAATGTTGAAAATCCACGCTTGTTAATCACTTTTAACAAGATCAATTTATAATTTATCAAAATTTTACGTGCAATATCTTATCAGGACCATTGTTGAATAAAAGTCATAAGACCATCTTGCCTTTGAATTTTATATAAAAAGAGTTTTGTTTTTGGCATGGCTGCACTTTATTTAAGTTGGTATTTGTATTTAAATGTAGGACTTAAAATAATTGGAATATATATTTATGCATTCTCAACATTTTTTTTTTGTTTTTGTAGGTTTTTTTTTTGTTTTTGATTGTAACAATTTTTGTGTTCATTCATGATATATGGATATATATATTGTATTTGTGATAAAAATTGTAATCAATCGCTTTCTTTTCGCATTAAGCGTAAGATTAAGTGGATTACAATTAATATATAAAACATAAGTATGAATAGAAACATGTGGTTAAAATTTGACAATTGAAAACGTAATAAAAATCATGTAATAATAAAAAATGTAAAAGAATTTTTTAAAACTCGCGCATTTAAAATTGTGGCGCATTTTGTAAGTATGCATAATTACTACAATAAGTGAATATAACATATGTGGGTTTTTTTTTATCAATTATCCCGAAATTGATCTGATCTGATTGGTAGTTCTTCTTTTAAGTGGCTCCGACGCACCGGGCGCCACATCATACAGCGACTTTGACATCAACTTTAACTTTACATTCCATTATACACTAGTTTAAATCTAAATAATGTGTCACAATTTGCGACATGAGAGAGGAGGTACGACAGTTTGTTTGACTATGGCAACGTTTGTTTTTTGAGAATCCTAATGCTCCGGTTCGGGCTTAACGTAGGTGCTATTGCGATGATGCTGCTGCATGAGATGTTGTGCGAGCACCTTTTTGTCAGCCTCAACCTTTTGTAGAATGGCACTAAGCTCTTCGAATTCGGCCAGCAATTTCTCCTCCTCCTGTTTCTCAGCTTCCTCACGGCTCTTTGTTTTCCGGCGCGAAACACGGCTCGCCTCGTTGTTCTTAAGGCGATCCTGGTACAGTTTCAGCTCATCACCCGACAGTCTCGACATCAGTTCCGGATCTGGTCCGTCAGCATGCTCTTTGGCAGGACGACCACGCTTACGCTTGTTTCCATTGCTGCTTGCTGTGGCGGGACTGAACTGCGATACGCTGGCTGTTGAAAATGCGGGCGATACTGGAGCGGTGATGAGGCCGGCGAAGCCGGTAAGGCAGGTGGGTGCGTTGGAGGTTGTGGAAGTTGTGACAGAGTATGCGCTATAGGGTGTATTTGGCGCAGAGAATTCCTGAATGTCACTGAAGGTGGTGTTGTCTTCAGTGCTGCGCAGCTCCTCATAAATGATATCGTGGGTGGTAATGTTAGTCGCATGGTTTTGCTGCAAGTGGAAATAAGTAAATAGTTAGCAATGTGCTGCAGAGTAATTTTGTCAGTGATAACTTACCTCGCCCAACTTGAGAACTTGTTCGATTATATCCGGAGTGTTGATGGTATCTGGTTGGTGAACATGCGGTTTGTTGATATTAAGTATAAGGTTGCTGCGCTTTGGAGGCATCGAATCGACAATGGGCATCAGGCCAGCTGCACTCGCTGAGCGTTTAACGCCCAGGCAATGTGTGGAGGTTGTGGCATCTTGGCAGACGACACTTCCTCCCTCGCTGGATAGCTCTAGCTGGCCGAGCCCGAGGCCGAAGCCAAGAGAAGCCTGGCTGGAGCCATAGTAGTTGGTTTCCGAGCTATTCTCGTCAGCCAACATTGGCAACTCGTTGAAGCATTTTGTTTGACTGGAAGGTAGCTCGGAGCCCTGCGAATAGCTTGGCAGCATCGGATTCTGCGAAGATGTCAACACGTTGCTCAAATCGGGCTCGTCAGCAGTCGAAAATTCGATGGCGTGACACATGGAGCCAATGTCAAATGCCTCCTCCTCTCCTCCCTCCTCTAATGTAAATAGGTTTTCCATGTCTGTAAAGTCGTTGTTGATGTTCTCGCTGATGTTGATGATATCCATATCCTGACTGCACGGATTCATTTCCTTCTGCTCAATGAGATCCTCGGCAATCAAGTTTATATCAAAGTCAAAGTCAAATATATCCGTCTCACTACAAATCTCTTTTCCGTTTTCCTCTGTTTTGCTGCTGCAGCACGTTGATGACGATGCTTCTATGTTTTGCAGGTATTCTACGGAAAATGCAAAATATTATTAGTAATGCACGTAATCATCAAAGTCATAAAAGTGAATGTGTGTGCGCAAGTTTCTAAATTGATCCGTTTTCAATTTACAGTGTCAATGACCTTTAATTGTTTGCATTGAATAACTTAATGATCACAAAATAATAAATTGCTTAAATATTTCTGTTAAACTTCTGTTGTTTTCTTCTCAATTTAAAATCAAAAATCGAAAAATGTTGCATACTTTTGGTTATGCACAATAATTAGATAAAGACAACTAGCTGTCTGATGACTCACTATCTCGCTCGTTTGTTGTGAAATTCAAACGGCAAAAAAAAAACAAAAAAAGGAAACAAATCAAAACGAAACACGGTTTGTAAAAAATATAAAACTTAAATTAATTAATTCGAAAAAGACAACATAGTTGTTGCTGTTTAATAAAATAATAATTATTTTATTTAAATCGTTTTAAATATTGTAAAAATCTGTCAGCTGAAAATCAGCCGGTTCATGAGAGAGAGAGAGAGAGAGAGAGAGAATATTGAGAGAGAGAGTACGAAAGAGGGAGGAAGTGAGAAGTGAGTTGCGCCAAAGACCAAAACACCAAACACAAAAATCGTGTTGTGACGTATTCGACAAAGCGTGCATGATCAGACATGTCTGCTTTGCTGTAGTTTGCCGGTCATATGGGAAGTTGCGCATTTTTGTTGCCATCTATGCAATTTAGAGTGTCGCTTATAGTTTTTCGCCTATTGCAACAAATTTTTGAGCTAGTTGATGCACATTCATGTACTAAACAGATTTACATAGCCATACACAAGTGTTTAGTTACACGCATTAGAACAAAATCGGTAGCCTTCCATTTAACGACATTTATTTGAGTGTTAAACTCAAGTTTTGTCAATTAAAATTGCATACCAATTTAGAAACTGCAACAACAGAACGAAATTTGGCACAAAGGTACACATTATTAACTGTCTGCGCACTAACAAACAAATGAAATTTCTTTTCAAATAATTTAAGTAGTAACAAGAAATACTATAAATTATTCTTTTATAAATTCAATGTTTCGCAAAATATTTACCTCTTGACTACACTTCGCAAGCGACGACAAATACGTTCTTTACGATTCAAGATACAAACACCAACTGAGCAGCTGGTGCATTTCGCTCACATTTTTCAGCGGCCGCTTGACGCACAGTAGTGTAAGATCGCGAGAGAGCAGCGCAACCAATACCTATGCACAACCTGCCTTACACTAACCGCGCTTGGCGCTCTCAACAAGTGGCAAACACTATGTTTGTCTCTCTCGGGCCTACGCGTATATAACATAGTATTTGTTCTGTCGCAATTACATGTGTGTGTGTGTAGAAACTTTGTTGGATATGACCACGACGAAGATGTTATTAACCAGTAATGTAGTTTAGGTGAATTTAATTCACCAATACAGAAGCAATTTCAATTTCATCACAGCAGGGGAAAGTTCGAGCATTAAATAAAATCGCAATAAGTGCTTTGTGTTGGCAAATACGCATGTTTGCTGAAATACATACTATATGTCCAGTTGGGAATATCTAAATAATTGTTATTAGCGCAATTGCTATTATTTATGTTTTCATGTCGCCAAGAGTAGTCAAAACTAATGCAAATTTTAAACAAATGCATTTAATGCATGAAATTGAAATATTTTATATTTGTTGGAATAAATTTGGCTATACGTTTGTTGCACTTTGCGTATACGCAACAAATGTTTACCGGTGTATGTATTGGTGAGAGCGGCCGCCGGTACCGGCACATATGTTGTCCCTTTTCAAAGGGGTGCAAAAGAGACGGATAGCTCTTTGTTTTTTGAGCGGCAAGCTAAGTGTATGCAAGACAGAGATAGTGTACACTCACATACTCCTACAAGTGGTGAAAAACGCTGGCTACATGGTCTAAGCCAGAAGAACCTCTCTCTCTGGATTTTGCTGATCATGCTAATCGAATTTCACAACAATGGAACGAAGGACAAAACATCTAACAAACACTAATGCCAATGTCCCTATGTTGGAGCACGTGTTCCAAACAAATTCTACTTAGTTTACTTCATCAATTACTGACATTTTTAAAACATTCAATAAATTGTCAAAATCACTTACGTATGTGTAATATGCATATGTTTATTAAAGGAAGAATAGTATCTAGGTCATGAGTTAATGCTCTTTAGCCAGAGTGATGTATCTACCCCTTTATAATTGCCAATTTATGTCACTGCTAAAAACTGCAACAAAGCTCATCAAGTTGCTAATAAAACGCCCATTTAAGGCAAGCATTGTTTGCACCCTAATAATGCTGATAAGGGTAAGCGAAGGTAAGAAATGGCAAATAGCAGTTTACACGATTTCTGCTGCCAATTAATTGAAATGTCTTCGAACTACACATTTAAAGTATACACATACAAACAAAGAGAGAAAAAACGTATGCATGAGTGTTTAGTGTTGCCGAAGGGTGGCGTGACTTCTTATAATAATTACATGGTTGTCAAATAGATATGCGTTGAACGTTTCTACTTATGTATTTGTGGTTTAAAGTTATGCGATCTGTTTTGACATACATTATATATTTAAATAAATCATTTCTGATAAGTGCTGCCCAATGAAACATGTTGCTCAAAACATAGTCGAATATCTCTTATATATTATTAAATGCGTTTTACTTTACATGTAATACACTTTTTTAAAATTTTCATTGTACATTGCATTGCGTTTATTAAAAACTGCGCAGTTCGAAGAGCCATTGTTGTCAACGGCAGAAAAAAACGTGCATGACTCATGGATAGGCGCAAAGCGCGTTCTCAAGTTTGGAATGAAAATCAAAAACAAAAAGAAAAAGTTCAAATGACTCTTGATAAAAAATAGACGCGAATAAAAGTCTGTCAATGTGTGAGTACCAAAATGATTTAAATTTGGGAAAATCTTAAACTAGCAAGTCGCATATATTCACCAACAAATATTTATTTCAAATGTTAATCGGGTTCAACGTACTGAAAAATTGAAATCTTTTTTTTATTGGTTACTCGATGCTACACTAAGCGAAGTACTTGAGTAGTAGTCAATAATTGAAACTCATTTGGCAGCATACGAAAATGAAGTTCCTCACATCAAAAGAACAATATAACAAACTTTTTGTAACAAAAGATGTGACAACAGGTTTCTTTTTCGTTCGAAAAAAAGCGACATCACTTTTATATATGCAAAAACAAAAAAAAAGCGACATCACTTTTATATATGCCTGATAAAAAAGCGACAACAGTTTTCAGAACGGATATGTATATGTATACAGATATGATTCAAGTCTGTGAGATTTATACTATGTACGTATTTCCTACATTCTGGTCGAATTCTTTAGAAATTTGTGCTCTCATGACATTTAATTTAGGCTCAATATTGAAAATAAACGCAGTTTCGTTAATTGCAGAACTGGTTACAGTCCGTAGATCTTAATATTTGTGAATATTAAGAACCAAACCAGGTCGTTCATTGCAGTCAAAAAGAGGCGAGGGAGCGGGGTAATTGGGAGGGGTAGTTGTAACGGGGGTCAGGGTTGCTCTATTGACTGCTGTGCGACCGGGTTATTTTGGATTCGCACAATTGTTAATGGGTCATTGCACTGTGATCTTCCAACTCGCCAATACGTGGTAATGTACCTCGATGTCATAGGCAGAACAACAGCCCACCACGCCCCCTCCCTCCCTCGCAGTGAGGGCGAAAGAGACACGTGGCGGGCATAGAGTTCGGTGCCTGCTATCTGACTCAATCTCTAAACTGATGTAGTTTTTGATTGCTTGATCGCCATTTTCGGAACAGTAATGAGAGAGTGCTGGGTACGAATTACACACACAAAACACAGTACTCACCATCAATGAACACCGGAACATCTATCTCTTCAACTGTAGCAGTAGGCATTGCTCCACTCATATCCTGGTGGGACTGCATGTCGGCACCTGTCAGGTGTATACCAGCCATTGTTGCCAACGTTTGTGGCTTGCTCGAAACCTGGACCGTTTGCTTCACCGTTGTCGCCACAGTCGGTGGACCTACTTTGGGGTCGATCGCGACTTGGTTTATCAGAGACTCGCAACTGTTTGAGTACCTCTCTGGTGGGAATATTGTCCCAGTCGCTGGCAAGGTTTGCGTCGCGATACGGGATGCTGTCGCCGAAGTTGTAGAGTTTACTAAAGAGTTCGCCGTAGGCAAAGCACGGTTCACTGAAGACGGTGTTGGTACCGACCCTGGTAAAAAGGGTATTCTTATTAGCCGAGTTCGAGGCGCTGTTAGCTCTGTCCTGCTGCTCGCGCTGTTGTTGTTGTTGCTCTGGTTTTGATTGTTGTTGCTGCTGCTGCTGCTGCTGCGATTGGGCACCTTGATCAGTATTATTCTTGGATTCGGGTGCGTGTTTATAACGATTGGTATGGTTGTTGACGTTAAAGTCGTTGTCGACCGTGGCAAATTCGTCGTAGTCGCCGTTTGCTCTGTTCTCATCCGCGAGCAATTGCAATTGGACGATAAGGTTCTCTCGCCAGCGGTTCTCACGTCTCTCTGCGCTTCCTCGTATATTGTTGCCTGTACTCGTGGTGGCTCCTGGATCATCAATATTATATCTCTGAGATTTTCGGTTCTCGGTGTAGTTGTTGCTTGCGTTTGCACCGTTATTGTACTCGCTGTTGGTTCTCTTGTTGGTGTAGCTCTTGGCTTGCTCTTGGTATAAGTTGTTGTTGTTGTTTGAATCGCTCTTGGGCCTATTTTGGCTGGCTTGGATTTCGACGCTGAATGCCATTTTGAACGTGGCTATTGTTGCAATCAAGATTTTCGTATCAATTTCAATTACAAATTCAACGATTTTTCGGTGAACGGTTCAATTTAGTTTCGGTTTCGGTTCGACAGGATTTCAAAATTTATACAATTTCAGAATTTGTATAATTTTTTAAAGGTTTCGCAGGATATGTCGATGAGTGGAGCAAGCACATTATAGAGTTTTGGTTTGGTTTTTATTTGTTTTTATGTGAAAGAAAATAGACAAAAGAAAAAAGATTTTGTTAATTCGCTGATCGACGACGTTCAGGAGCGCGATCCTTTTTGGGGCTCGCGCCACTTATGATTGTTTTTGTTGTAGTTGAGGTATGTACGCAATGTTGTGTTACACCAAGTCATGGGTAAATAATGTATATACATTTTCAATGAACCAGAAATATCAACATAGTGACTGCATATAGCTGTCTTGATATTTCCAATCCTCGAGTTATTAGAGGGCGATAATTAGCAGTGTTTTTGTTTTCGCATAGCAAATGGATGAGTTCCTTCAAGTGGGTGAGTGTCAATTGTTTGATCGTTTTCTTTTGCTGGCGTTCATTGTTAATAGTTTTTTTCCACTCCATTTTCTTTTTTCTTTTGCCTTTTTTCCATTTTTATGTTCATTATTTACAAATTTTTTTTTGGAATTACTCCTTTTTTCATATTTTTTTTTTGGAATTACTCCTTTTTTTTGGCATTACGCCTTTTTTGTGGAATTACTCCTTTTTATGGCATTACGCCTTTTTTAATGGAATGAATCCTTTTTTTTTTTTTTTTTGGAATTACTCCTTTTTTCATAAAACATTCTTACATAACTAATTGGTGGTAGTGAGTGTTGTTTAATTCAAGCAAGTGCGAGGACTTATATCTAAATAGCAAAAGGACTTTGTATACTCACTTTTAATTGACCGTTTGAGAGGAACAATGAAATTGTTAGGGAAACTCTAAACAAGCTCTAAAAGAGTCGTCGACACAACTTCCTTTTAGACTGAAAAGAATAGAGAGAACACGCACATTATTTATTTGTTGAATAACTATAATGCTACTCGAGTATTTTAGATATATGATTCATGATAACAAATTTTTATTTTTGATTATGATTATTATCTATAACCGCCATTCTTACTAAAACTTCCTCCTTTGATACACCCTATAACAGCGTGATAGGTTGCGATAAGCTTTACGGCCAGCCACTGCCAACGTTCGTGGCAAGAGGGGCCAAAGCAAAGGCAAGAGATGCGAAATGAATTTCACAACAAAGCTCCGCATATGGGCGCAAAAAAACAACACAAAAACAAAATGGCCGTCGATTGGCAACAACAGGTTTGTTATTTGTTCTGTGCCTGACACCTAATCAGTAGTGAAGACCCCCGATCGAGGGAGACCCTCGCGTGCGCCACCCATCTAGCATTTAGATAATTACATACCTATACTCTGTATGTACATGCCAAATGTAAGTCTTTACGTGTGCTTGCAGATAATGGGACAATATCGCAATCTCGCTAACACATCACCCAAAACAACAACGAAAAGCAATTATCAATTGGTGGAAAATTCCCAAAGCGCGAGCTCTTGCTAAATTACCCCTATTTTAGCCCTATCCCCATCCCCTTCCACGCTTGCATGTGTCCAAGCTATCAAGCAATTACATACACGACAATAAAAAGTGGCACCACAAATAATAATCCCTCCCTCAACCTTCCCTTTTATTCTCATCAGCGACAAAAGCGCGCATGTAAATATGTATGTGTGTATCGTGGCGTAGATAATCTAGAGGTATGTCAGCACATCTGTTTGATTTGAGTACATCTGCTTATAGTATACGTATGTATGTACATATAGAAATGCGTACTATGTATATATATTGGTGCGTGTGTGTGTAGTGCTATTTGTTTTTGTTTTCGCTTCGCGATTGACTCATTCAAAATGGCGGCCGGCTGCTCTGTCCAATATCACTTAAAGCTTTCGCTAAATTTTTCATATAGTATATAAATGTGTATGTGAACCTATTTATATGAATATATCTATGCATGTACATACAATTGTACTGCATTTTAATAAATACATATGTATGCACATATATTCACGCACTTAGATGACGCAGTCTTCCATAACACATACATATGTACATACATACATACATACATAAGCAAGTACCTTCTTATGTAAAACAGATCACTAGTCGGAGACTCAAGCTCACCGAAAAGTACTTACATAAATTTTTTTCTTGTGTCTTCAAGCGCAGTTGGCCGGTTATAAAAAACGCGACCAAAAAGGTTCACAAATATTTTATTTAGCGACGCAATTTACTGGGTGGTTCCTCACACCACCACTTGTAGGTCTTTACGCGAGTTGCCGTTGCTTTAAAATTTATACTTTGCTGAGTTGCACACAAAATGTGATGTTGTTGTTTCACGAAAACAACAACTGTTAAACGAATTGGTTTTGTGATGAACACTTTCTATCCTTGAACAAATAATTCGCCTTCTTGCGTATGCCTTGTATTTTTTCACTTTTCACATTAACAGAAAGCAGAGAGCCAAGAATGCCTCAACTGCTTGATTGTGTTATTCACGTCGAATTGAACGTATAAACGCGCCGAATGTGCCAACGAGCCGCAAAAGCAGAAATGTCGACTTGCGAGCAATCGCTTGAATTTAGTTTCGTTGTGAAATTCAAAAAGCTTCGTGGCAAACCTGTTTGCCATAGCAAGATAAAGCGTTGAGTGTATGTATGCGAGCAAGAGAGAACTTTACATAGATACTCGCAAAGGCGAAAGCTCTTTGGACGTCAGCTTTCGCTCACGTCTGCCTAAGATAAGGTTCGGCAATGTGCACAATATATTTTTGCTTTCTACGTCATCTGATTGAGGTTTGCAGTATTAATTAATATTATTTTCTTGAAATTTTATAAATGAAATTCCATAAAATTGATGTTGAGTTAAACGCTAAAGAAGTATTGATTTTAACCTGTTTTTATATAAAAAGTAATAAATCTGCTTGCGCATGCTCTTGTGACGTCACAAATTTCGCGTTCAGTAATGAACGCATACATGCAGTGAATGTTACCTTCCTAGGTTGGCAATGACCTCATTATGTGTTTGTTGCCGGACGCTAGCCGGCCGGCAATTTGCAATATATTCCCCTAAGCAATAATATGAAGAGGCTCTTGATCTTTTTAAAGAATGCGATGTATTTCACCAGACAACAAATGTGCCCAATGTCCATATGTATGTATATGACTTTGTTGTTTAAAATGTATTATAATTTAAAATTGTATATGAACTGGTGTTTCAGTGATGCAAGCAAATGACCACCTGCATTTCGTATACTAAACAGAAAAACACTCGAATAGGAAGATTAATTTGACTTAGTGTAGACGATCAGTAGAACTGATTTAGTATGTCAATACGCATGTATATGTTTATTAAATGAAACTATTTACAGGGGTTTACTCCAATTGAAAGTAATGAACGAGTTGATCACCTGTGCGAATTTAAAATGTATACAAAGCATATCGATACTGAATTGTTTTTATTTTAATGCATTTGTATGTACATATGTATGTGTACATGTGTTTTGTATTTTGTATAGCTGCAGGTGGGTCACAAGTGCATATGATGCAAAAGGGTTTTCCCATTTCAAAAATACGTTAGGAATTCAAAATGATGCTTTTTGCAGTCTCTCAAAGCTGGGCGATGAAAGCTCTTACTCTCAGCACATTTGGTGATGCGTCAGCAGCTGATTCGCTGTTGTGTGCGTACTTGTCGGTGTGAAGATAAAAGCTCTCAGAGAGCGCAAGTAAAGCTGGAGAGCTTTGAACCAGCAATCTCAAATACAAATACAAATTGTATGTAGGAACATACATGTGTTTGTAAGCGCATGCATGGCGATAATTAAAAAAATACATGAGTCATGCTGCCAACGCAAAAATCACAAAATCGAAAAGCTCTACGGCATGTGACTTTGTAATGTGTGTATGTACATATATTCATATGTACATATGTATGTTTTGTATAGGGTGGAGCAGGAAAGTGGGGGGAAGGTTATTAGACGGGAGCTTTACTAAACAAATAGTTACTAAAAAGGTGCGCAGAATTCGTGGAAATTTGCTGTCCGAAATAGCACACGACATACATATGCATGTATATACATACTTATGTATATACATACGTGTGCGATTTGGGGATTTTTTGGCACTGATCACAGACTGGCACGAGATCTGTATTCAAAGTGGCCAGCGAAAACAATGGCCAAAATTGTTGAAAACTTTATGTATGGGAATTTGCCAGCCACGATGATTGGACATTTTTCTGTGCCAAGGGCCACGTCAAGGAAAAGCTGCTTTCACGTAATACTTTATAAGCATGCTGATGTGAGTTGTTTATATATGTATTCAAAGCATGCTTAGAAGCAAGAATTAATTATGAAGACAGTAATTTTAATACGTTTTCTTCAGTTACATAAATTTTCTGACTTTAATGTAAGAATCTCTATAAGACGGTTTTATATTAGTCTGATAATACAGTACAGGAGTATAAACTTGTAATTTAAGGGAAACAATTACATAATTTGCGAAAGCGTGAAATGGATATTGAATTCGAAATCGAAATATCAGAATGATTTGAATGATTTTTTAATATAATTATTGAAATCTAATAGGAATTAAATAAATAATAATTGCTTATCTGACTATTCAATACATGTATTTTGAACCACTTGAACTATTGAAAACAACAGAATGATTATTTATTATCAAATGCTTGCCAACTATAATGTAGGGTGTCTAGCCAAGCACGCGTTTTGAGTGAAGGGCGCCACTTCGAAAATGTGCTCCAAAACACACTATCAGTTCGAATTTCGAAACTTGGGGAAGTTTGTATGTTGTCTACCATAGCATGTTTGAAAATGTGTGAATGAGTGCGTATCGCACGTGTGGTGTGGGTTGTGCGTGGATACTGATGTCAATGCCCGATGGGTGTGAGGTGCGGGGTGTTGTGTTAGACTTACCGCCCATCATAGTGCTGCCGCGTGTGGCAAGCAAGCAAGTTCCACTAAATGTCGCCAATTTCCGTTCCGTTTTTTGTTTACACTCGTGAGGGGGTTTTTGTTGTGATCTATGTTGTGCGGATGGTGGTAAGCTCAAAAACGAAAGCCGCGGCGGCAATAACAAATAGTGCGACGAATAACACAAATATCGCGCTTCTTTCGCAAACCCTTAGAACGCTTTAGGACAGTCTTAGTGGACGTGGTGCCCTTGATCGAGAGGCAATTGTTGTTGGAGTGGGAATTGTTATGCCAGCCACGCATACGCATACACATGAAATTATTGAGCATGGGAACTTGCTGCTGCGAATGTTGCACACACATGAAGACAACGGCAGGCGAATGTTGCATGACGTTGAGACCTCGCTTGTAGTGAGACTTTTGCTTGTCGACGACCCGCGCACTTCTTCTTGTTGCTGTTGTTTTTGTTGTTGTTGTTGCGGCAACAGTAGAGACAGAGAACATAATATTGGGGCGATTGGCCGATGAAGACACTGATTCTTCAATTTGTGGTAATAGATGTGGGCAAATGTGTTGCTCAAGTCTTAACTTATCTGTATCTAGATACAACTTATATCTCAGATACAATACGAAATATGTAAAATGTTGGTTGCTAGTTCAAATTGCGTCTCTCGCAAATATTATCGCACTTCGCTCAGACACTTTTACTTGATTGAGTTTTATGGTTCACAAACACGGAAAAATTTTATTGTTCTATAAATAAAATATCTTTATACAATGGTGCAGCTTTCGATGCCATTAAGACCGTAGACTCCTAAACTGTTTATTTCGTTTTTTTATTGCTTTTCAAAGTGTATCGAACACTTGATTGTATTTCACAAATCCACAATAAATTTGCACAGCTTTTGCGAAGTTTGGTTGTGGTTGTTGTTGTTGTTGCTGTTGTTAAAGCTTTCGGTGTTGACTCGCTGCTTGCTGTACGTTGATATCTAAAGTTGCTCTGTTCACGACGGACAAAATTTTGTTACTAACGAATACGTTCGCTTCAACCAAGCAGCCGGTGGACGGAGCGCTCGTCAACGTCGGCAACAATGCTGCTGATTATCAGTTGGCTGACGTCGAATCGCCACCGCATAAGCCTACCCCCTGGATTCCGCACTCTCTTCGTCACTCTCTTCACAATCTTTCACGCTGTCTGTTGCTCTCTCCGCCGTCTGTCTGTTGTTGCCGTGCCCCCAAAAACGATTTCTATTTTGTGCTAATGCCATAGTGCGGCAGCATCGTCTATAGTAATGCTAGGCTAAAACGACTGTTTAACCTGCTGCACTTGCGAGAGCGGCGTTTGTAATATTCCACGAATAAATGCCTTGTCATCGTGCGAGTGCAAAAATAATGTGGGGCTATCTGTACTCGCATAATCCTAACATAGAGATAAAATGCGAGTACATATCTCCAACGAATAATCGATAACAATATGTGTAAAGTATTTGTCAGCGAACAGGCAAATAAGTAGTCTATATACACACGTATATTAAATGTACTCAGTTCCTCATCAGATAACGAACATTTCTTTTCTACATTCAAAGCCGTTTAGCCTGATGAAAAGTGTGTAGAGTGCAAGCAAGCAGAAGCACAGCAATCGACTTTGATTTGCCATGCAGCAGCATGCGTGAGAGTTGCTCTCTCTCATTTTTCTTCTCTCTGTTACTCGCTCTGTTTGTCCGGCGGTTTGTTTGGCTGATGCAACAATCGCTACGCATTACAACAGCTGCTGGTGGCTGAGTTGCACAGCTGATGGCCTGCCACACTGCTCAGTGTGTTGCCAAAGTCCAATGAGTCACAGCAACTTGTTGCTAAGCACAGTTTTCTTCGCAACATTTGCTAACAATGTGCGTTCACCTCTTCGGCAATATGTTTATAAGCATACTCACGTGCTTTGGTTTGTTTATCGTTTCACAAACTCAGCAATAAAGTGCAACTCTTGTGGTTTGGATAAACCTAGCTGTGACTCATGCTTAAAAGAAACGGCAATTAAAGGAAATTGCGCACTATATTTTTTACTAGAGATGAAAGTGCGCACAAAGCACATTTCAAATGTCAACGACATATCATCACTCTGTTCGTTCTGCGATAATTTTGCATCGTGTTTTTCCCATTGTAACGTTTTGAAACGAGTATCCCAAGCTGGGTAATATTATGTGCAAATATTCCTAATCAAGTCAATGAACCACCATGATAAGCTTATCACTTGCAAAGTCTGTAGATAGCTCGCCGGATTATTTTGTTTTTCAATTTGTTATTGCTTTATTGTGCCAACTATTTCAGCAGTTGAAATTGAAATAAATAATTACAAATATTCATACTTATTTGAACATTTTAACAAATTTCAGTACATCTTATACATCACTAAATGGAAAGCTCTGTGCCAATGACGCAAGCTTTTGTACCAAATTGTATTTTTGATAATTGTAAATTCGATAATTTTCATACTATATCTGAATGGGTTCATTTATATAAATAAATTATCATGAACAACAATTTTTATGGCCGTGGACGGACTATGATATTTAATATTGTGTATACGAATAAACTAAAAACTATAACTATAAACTATATCAAATTAAAGACTAGACTAAAGACTGATATTGTAAACATCGTTAAAACACTGTTAATATTAAAAAAAAACGCTATACTTTAGCTTTCAAAATGAATAAGTAAACAAAAAAAAACTTGATATCAATAATTCAAGAATTAACAAGAGATAGAAGCTATTTAAAAGTCGTTTGCAGCTAAATCGAAAATAAATTCTAGAATATATAAATAATCATTAAAATACCATTTATGAATATTAATATGAATTTACTAAGTTGAAGTTTTAAATTAATAATAGGAAAGATTTTGCAAATCCAAATTTTTATTAATTAATTTACTTGTATTACAATAAGTAAAAAAAGGCTTTAACTTTTAAAATGAATATGTAAACAAAAAACAAAAACTTGATATCAATAAATCAAGAATCAACAAGAGATAGAAGCTATTTTGCAGCTAAATCGAAAATAAATTCTAGAATATATCAATAATAATTAAAATACTGTTTATGACTATCAATATAGATTTACTTAGTTGAAGTTTTAAATTAATAATAGGAAAGCTTTAAACTTTAAGCTTTGCAAATCTAAATTTTAATTAATTAATTTACTTGTATTGAAATAAGTAAAAAGACTTTAGCTTTTAAAATGAATAAGTAAACAAAAAACAAAAACTTGATAACAATAAATCAAGAATCAACAAGAGATATAAGCTATATAAAAGTCGTTTGCAGCTAAAGCGAAATTAATTAGAATATATAATCACTAAAATACCGTTTATGAATATTAATATAGATTTACTCAGTTGAAGTTTAAAATTAATAATAGGAAAGCTTTAAATTTTGCAAATGCATATTTTAGAATATCTTTAAGTGAATAATAAAATTTGAATAAAGAGTGTCATGTGAAAGTGAATTGGTTTTGGGATGGAACAAAAGAAATAAACATTGCAATATAACTAGTTGGTTTGTCCAAATGGAATCCAAAGCAAAGTGCGTTGATCGTAGATCGTAGCCGGCAAACCGCTTTGAAAGAAAGCCAGTTCCAAGTGAATGTGCAAGATCACACACACATCAAGTCATGAAACGTGTGTGTGTGTGTGTGTGTGTGTAGATCTGAGCTGTGAATATGTATTTGCATTGTACTCGTTTGAGCTCGTGCTGTGAAAGAGATTAAAGAAACTGGAACTGGAATGAATGGAATTGAATGGAATGGAAAGAGGAGAGCCGACAATTGCTGGGCCCAGCGATGAATGCGGATCAGTTGGACACAGTCAGGCACAGTGTGTCGACGGATTGGATTTCGAGTGATGGCAAAGCGACTGTCTCTTGCCTCGTTATGGCTCTGGCTGCTGCTCGGTGGCAGCGGCTGTCGTGCCGCAGCACCGCAAAATGTGCTGCTGCTGCTCGCCGACGACGCGGGCTTCGAGATGGGCGCCTATCTCAACAAGTACTGCCAGACGCCCAACTTGGACGCGCTGGCAAGCAGGGGACTGCTGTTCAACAACGCCTTCAGCTCGGTGAGCAGCTGCAGTCCGAGCCGCGCCCAACTGCTGACGGGGCAGGCGAGCCACTCGAGTGGCATGTACGGCCTGCACCAGGGCGTGCACAACTTCAATGTGCTGCCCGAGGTCAGCGCGTTGCCCAACGTGCTGCGCCAGCAGAGCAACGGCAGCATCTTCAGCGGCGTCATTGGCAAGAAGCACGTCGGCCCCGCGGCCAACTTCAGGTTCGACTTTGAGCAGACGGAGGAGCAGCATTCGATCAACCAGATTGGCCGCAACATCACGCGCATGAAGGACTACGCACGACAGTTCCTGGCCCAGGCCAAGCAATCGCACAGACCCTTCTTCCTGCTGGTCGCCTTCCACGATCCGCATCGCTGTGGCCACATCACACCGCAGTTCGGCGAGTTCTGCGAGCGCTGGGGCAGTGGCGAGACGGGCATGGGCCGCATACCGGACTGGCAGCCCATCTACTACGACTGGCGCAACCTGGAGGTGCCCGCCTGGCTGCCCGACACGGACGTGGTGCGCCAAGAGCTCGCCGCCCAGTACATGACCATTTCGCGGCTGGACCAGGGCGTCGGCTTGATGTTGCGCGAACTGCAGGCAGCTGGTCTGGCGGACGACACGCTGGTCATTTACACCTCCGACAATGGGCCGCCGTTCCCCGGCGGACGCACCAATCTCTACGAGCACGGCATTCGCTCGCCGCTGATCGTCAGCTCGCCCAAGTCAGAGGCGCGTCGCCATGAAACGAGTGCGGCCATGGTTAGCTTGCTGGACATTTATCCCACTGTGCTGGAGGCGCTGCAGCTGTCGCCGCAGAACGGATCGCGTTTCAGCGGGCAGTCGCTGCTGCCTGTGCTGCAGCAGGAGCCGAAGCCGGAGGAGAGCGACGCGGTGTTTGGCAGCCAGAGCTATCACGAGGTGACCATGGCGTATCCCATGCGCATGGTGCGCAACAGACGCTACAAGCTCATCCACAACCTCAACTACTGGGCCGACTTTCCCATAGACCAAGACTTCTACAGCTCGCCCACGTTCCAGCAGATCCTCAATGCCACCATCAACGGCCAGGCCCTGCCCTGGTATCGCACGCTCCAGCAGTATTACCAGCGACCCGAGTGGGAGCTCTATGACATCAAGGCGGATGCACTGGAGCGCTTCAATCTGGCGGACAAGCCCAAGTATAAAGCCACGCTCAAGCAGCTGCAACAGAAGCTCTTCAACTGGCAGGTGGACACCGCGGATCCCTGGCGTTGTGCGCCCCATGCTGTGCTTCAGGCCCAGGGCGTGTTCAAGGAGCATCCCGTCTGCCTGACGTTGGGCCACGAGGCGATTCAACGGCCCAAGCGCAGGATGCTCACCCAGTATGAGCAATACGTGCTCATCTAAGAGATACAGTATCTTAGCGATACAATCAATTATTGTACGAGTAATGCACTCAAACTATTCGATTAGAGACTCATTTCTCATTTTGTTCGATATATAATTGATATGGAAAGCAACACTATCTTATCTATACAAGCAAGTATTGTAATCCACTCCAACTATTCAATTAGATTTCCTTATTTTCCTTTCTTCGATTTACATTTGCAATAAAAAGATACACTATCTGAGCGGTACGAGCAAGTATTGTAATGCTCTCGAGCTATTTGATTAGATAGTCATTTTTACTATATTGCGATTTACATTTGAAATAAAAAGATACACTATCTTAGCGATACGAGCAAGGATTGTAATGCTCTCGAGCTATTTACTACTTTATTGCGATTTAAAATAAAAAGTAACTTACTCATCTAAAAGATACACTATCTTAGCGATACGAGCAAATATTGTAATCCACTCGAACTATTCGATTAGATACTCATTTTTACTATATTGCGATTTACATTTGAAGTAAAAAGTGAACTTGCTCAGCTAAAAGATACACTATCTTAGCGATACGATCACGCATTGTAATGCATTTGAACTATTCGATTAGATACCCTTAGTTGCCTTTTTTCGATTCTCAATTGAAATATAAAGCAACTTCCAGCGCTGATAACTCCACCTGGTTTCACTAGACATTACTCATTGTGTCGCAACGGAAGGCATGCACCACGTTCCAAGAAGTCGATAAGATATGTTCTTTCATACTGCCAGACCCCGAAATTGATATGATAAAGAGCTAAAGTCATATGTAGGTCTATCAAATTGCGAAATGTTTCGTCCTCAATTAATAATATTGTGGGAACTGCAATTTTCTCATATATCATTCTTTTAGACGAACGCCATTTGCTCTTCAAAGCTGATCTGTGCACGTGTTCAGACTTGTGAGAGTGATCAGGATATGCCCAGAATCAGTTGTCGGCTATAGACAACCGGTTTTCACACAGGTGTGCTTTCTTTTTTTTGCATTTAAGGGATGATTAAACCAGTTTTGCACAAAAGAAATGGATGACAAAACTGGTTTTGGTCCAAAATCTTCTAGAAATTAGGATACTATATAGAAAAATATGAATTTAGATTGATTTTTAGCGACAATCAATATGTTTCTTGAAGTAAAATAACATTGAAACCAACGAATTTTATATAGAAACATTAAAATAATTCATTTTTATTTTTACGAAATTTTTAGATCAAATTTCTAACCAGTTTCCCAAAGGATGTGGTCAAGAAAGTAAATTTAAACAATTTAATGGAATTGTTTGTTTGTTTTGTTGTGAATGGGATTAAAATGGATATAAGATTGATTTATAAAAACTAAATATATAGATGCATAATCGACTTTAATCTATGCATATATCCCAGAGGTCCGTAACTCAAACAGCCTTTGTTTGAATTCAGTTACAAGGCTATAACATTTCAAATGAGAGATCACAATTACCACCATAAAGATTACGTGGTGGAACCGCCCCAGTGATGTCACTCGATGTCATACACTCGAATAACCCAACAATTTGCTGCCACTCACAATTATACTTGGAAGTCGTTTCATCTGGCTGCTTGGTGGAGGAGCCAGGGATTGGCACCACTCGAGACCGACTGGACTATGCACATGCTCAGAATCCTCGAGAATGACGACATGACCTCAACGGATGATGAGATGAGCGCATTGCAGGGGCACGGGGCACGGGGCGCGGGGGTGTTGCGTCATGTTTCAATGTCATGCCAACTGGGCCATCCTTTTTGTTTGATGTGGGCGCCAGAGGGGGCCGGGGCTCATCGTCTGCGCCATTGTGTTGCCATGGAAAATCGAAAATCCCAATGCTTCTTTTCGGCTTTATTGGCGCTGCCGACGACGATGATGACGACGTCGCTTTGTCGTGCCCCAACTCCTCGTTGCAAGCCGGCGACAGCAGCGTGCAGCATCCGAGTCAATGTTACGCAACGTGCAGAGAGAACTCTCGGGGCTGGGCCAAGGCCAACCGGAAGGAAGTGGAGGGGAAGGAAGCGTTTGCCACGGCTAATATCTGCGTCTGCTTTAAGGTCAACATGCAAATAAGTAAAACACGCAAATTGGGTTTTTCCTTTTTTTTATGATTTTGAACGAAAGACACATTAAAAATTAAATGTATTCAATTTGTTTTTGCATAAATTAGGGGCATCAGTTGTTTGTTAGGGGTTTGTATTGTTTTTAGCGTTATTCTTATATAATTTGTTGGTATTATTTGTAAGTATGTATGTAGGGTATGTACTTGTATGTATATGTATATATTTAACGTTACTTTATATCCACCACACAAATGCATAATTACAATTATTATTGTTTTACTCGTGCGCCAGCATCATCAATGCCTCTTCGGCTGTGAGACCAAAAATTTCATGCTTTCTTTTCTTTCTTTCGTTCTCGCTCAATCTCTGGAAATGTTTGGCAAGTGTCGCGGCGAATGTTCTTCATATTTGCTTTCATATTTTAGCGCTCGTAAATTTCAACTTTGTTGCTCATTAACTAATTTATTATCAGTAAATATATAATCGTGTATACTCTTGTTCTTAGTTGTACACATAAACTAGTACATACATTCGTCGACATGTAAACTCGTGTATTGCCTGCTAATGGAGCTATATAGTTGAGACTCCCGTCTGACTTCTGGCTCTCTGCTGTTGCATTTATTGATGCAGAGGCCAGTTACATGTAGTAGGTATTCTTCTAGGCATTTACTGTTAGTAAACTTATTTGCTTTTGGTTAGTAATTTCTTTGCTATGCTTCGCTTCGACTTGACTTGACTGGTTTTGTTTATACATAGTTATTATCAACGTTGATTTGCTTTTCTTTTTTGTTTTAATATCAGTAATTGTTTCGTAATTACTTGTATTTTCAAATTTTAACTAGTTATAATCTGGTTTTGCTTAGGAGGATTCCGTTACGTTGTTCATTACTTTGCTTGTAATATTATTTGCTGCTCAGTATATGTTATAATAAATACATAATAATAAATATACATGTAGATAATATGCTTAATAAATATATCTATATTTATATATAATATATATATATATATATACATATATATATATATTGTGTATATATATTTGATTCATATAATAGTTATGTATATAAATAACAAAAAAATAAAACAACACACATAAAAAGGAGCAAAAAAGTAGGATACAAATTTTGTTCTGTTCATCCTTGAATTTGAATTACTTTTGAAAATTTTACAACAAACATTAAGACAGTGTTTTTTTTTTATTATTTTTCATGTTTCGAATGCCTCTTCAAATTTCGTTTCTTTTTGTTTTCGCGTTCGGGTTTCAAAAGGGGGAATAGAGTGTGGGGAGTATTGTTTTTGCACAAATATCAGTTGTTTAGGATAGTTTTACAATAATTATAATAGGTATAGGTATAAGTAGGTATACTAGGTAGGTATATGATGTTTTTAGTTTTCTTTGTTTTTGTTTTTCGTTTTTGGTAGGTAGATAGCGTTTTGCATAGAGAGCGCAATGGAAATTAACTTGAAAATTACAACAATCAATATGTGAGAAAGCAGAAAAATCGCAAGATCGCAAAAATCGCAACATATTTATGCATGTATTATGTATTATGTGTACGCGTGTATGTGTGTATATCTAGCTAATTAATATATTATTGAGTTGACATTCTGCCAAAAATGTTCTTTTGTTAATAAATACAGTTTGCATAGCGTCCGCTTAGTTGATTTAGCATTTAAATATCGAATTGGAAAGTAGAAATCGAATTGCAGACGTGCTGGAAACGCATATGAAAAATGTTCTAATCGGCTTATTTGAACCATTTTGTAAATTTAGTTTAGTTTGGTTGTTTGTTTTTTTTTTTGTTTGTAGTAGTAGTAGTACATAATTACATGCGTTAATTTAAGTTAATTTAATTGTAATTGAATTAATTTGTTAGTTATTGTGTTGCCAACTGGTAAAATTTCGCTTTAAACATTTTATTTCTTACTTAACGCTCGCTTCATTTACTTTTGTAATATTTTTGTTTGTTAGTTTTGCTTGTTGCATGCTGCATGCTGCAATGTTGCAATGCTGCTGTTTGCTCTTTGCGTTTTGCTGCTGTTGTTGTTGTTGTTTATGGCCACGAATGAATGTGCTGTGCTAGCTAGCTAAGCCGTAACCGTAACTCTAACCGTAATAATCCGCATTATAATCAACTACTACATATATGTATGTAATGCATGTGCTGTTTGCCGTTTGCTGCTTTTGTTTTGCCAAATCTGGTCGCCGATGACGACGAAACCAATACATTCAGTTTGTTACTCTACATCCCACCACACACACATCCTGCTCGCATTTAGTTGGGCAGCGGAACCTGCACCTGCACATACGACTGCGGGAAGTAGCCGGTGCGACCGTTGACGGCGCCCTCGAACCAATTGTCATCGACGCGATTGAGCAGCGTGATGATGTCGTTCTCTTTGAAGCCCAGCTCGCCGGGATTCTCGGGCTCGAAGTCATACAAGGCCTGGCAGCAGGGCTGCTGTTGGCGCTGCGGTGTGACGGCCATTGTTGACTTGGCTGGCGAGCGCATCGGCGAGGGCAACGGCGAGGCGCTCGAGCTAATGTGGGACGGCGTGCCGTCATCATTGAGGCCGCCGCCACCGCCGTCCAAGTTCAGATCGAGCAGCGTCTTGGGCACAAACTCATTGCGTGGCCGGCTCTCCGCCTCGGCGCGCTTCTCTTGCAGCGTCTCCTGCAGGCCACGCAGCACATCGGCGCATTGAGAGTGAAAATCGTAGAGTGCTTCAGCAAAAGTGACCAATTGGGAGACATGTTCAGTATCATTCTCCAACAGATTGAACATGCCCACCTGTGCCAATTGCAGCGATTCGGCAAACTTATCCTCAGCACCACGAATTTCATCATCTTTGGCCTGCCGGCGACGCTTGCAGTCAAAGTCGAGACGCCGGCCCTGCAGCTTCTTACGATGGTGCATGACCTCCTTCAGGTCTTTGGTCTGCATGTGATGCAGCGGCTCCAAAAAGTTCTGCTTGATGTTGTCGTCCAGCGAATACTTGACGTCGGCCATTTGTTTCAGCGCCTCGCCAAACTCGACGAGCGCCTGCGCGAACACGCTGTTGTCCTCGCCGAGCTTCTTACCATAAGTCAACATGCACTCGGCCAACAGTCCCTCGGGCTGTGGATACGTATTCGATTTCGCCTGTCCCGACAGCTTCGAGATGCCCTTGACGGCTGCCATTTTGGCCCTGGCCGTTGGATTCGGCTGCAGGAACTCCTTCGTCTTCAGCTGCAGCTCCTCAACGAGCTCGACGGTCACGTCCGTCTTCCGCTCCATGTCCATAAAATCCAAATCCAGCTTGGTGCCCTCCGCACCGCCCATTTTCTCCGTCACATACTGATTCGCTTTGTTGATTTGTTTCTTCAGTCCGGCGAAAGCCATCGCGCTGCCTTCTTCTTCTTCTTCTTTTTGTTGTTGTTGCTGCTGTTGTTTTTCTTGTAAGTTGTACTCGCTGTGGTTTGATGTCAACGACGCGGTTGCTGTGAACGGGTTTAGTGGAGTTAGTTGACTTGCCAATTGATTATATTTGCAACGCTCTTATTGATGACCCACACTGATTGGATCAATTTCGCATTGATTTCGATTTTGATTTTTGACTGCTGCCTAAACTATATACAACATTTGTATTTCTATTTTTAACGTTTGAACGACTTACGCGGCGTGCACTTGACGTCGTCGCTTGGGGGGGTGGATACGTTTTATTCACACTGCTGCTGCTGCTGTTGCGGCTGCTTCTGGCTGACACTGATTGAGGCTGTGGATAATACTGGAAGAAATTGTGACAAAACGTAGCTTGATTTTCTTTCAGTTCTTTTTCTTGTTTTTTTTTTTGCACTTTCACTCGATTCGTTTGCGCTGCACGTTCGTTCTCGAGGTATCTTCGCTTGACACTTCTCTTCGCTTTTGTCGTTTTAATATGCAGAGAACCTTGGGAATTTTTGCCCGACGATTGTTGGCTGCGTAATGTTTGAAGGACTGTCGTTGCTACTACTATTCGCTCTCCCTCTGCCTTGGGGCTGGTGTGCTGGACGCGGGGGTCGTTTTTCCTCTATCAAACTAAATCGATATTTGGCTGTGTACAAAAATTTTAGTATCACCAACGTGACCGCAACGTTGCATTGTAGAATATACTATTTTAAGCTGGAAAATATACCGAGATGTACTACTTCTTTAATTACGAGGCTGGTAACACCTTATTTAAGCCATTTAAAAAAATACGTTGGTAAAGGCGCAATTTTTGAAAAACAATTTTCTTTTTTGTTTATCTTAAAATGTACATACATTTCTAGAACAATCGTATATATTTTATAAATTTCGTTGATTTTTCAATAATTGAAATACATATTTAAACAATAAAATAATTTAAATAGAGCACACGCATATCATTTTAGTATTACTGTACTAAAAGTATAGGTTTAGTAATGGTCACACTGTTCGGCTTTTTGATATCGATAGCTCCAGCTGTTAACATTCTCACAACTGTTGATAAACAGTATGTTAAGATTGCATAATATTTAAGTGCGTGTAATGGTTAATTAACATTTTCATTTGAGCCTAGATAAGAACAGTCCGCTACGCAAGATCGCAATTAATAAAGATCAATATTTATGTACCTCTTAACGTAGGCAAATAATATATTTTTCTAATGTGTTGTTTGATTTAAGTGTTGTTTATGCACTTGTTAATTTTACAATCTGTATGAGAAAATATTTACACTTTATTTGTTTTGATATTTTCTTTGGAAAACATATGAATCATAGCATATTATTGTAATGTTTGCGTATAAATTAAATTAGCAGCTACTGGATTTCAAATAGTGGCGCGCTGTATTTAACATAGACTGTGCAGAGCTGTCAACTTTATTGATGTCAATGTTAAATTTGAATTTAGGCGCATTATTTGAAATTATTGATTGGAATCAAGGAATTGTATACATTTAGAATAAACGAAACAATTGCAATCATTCCGATTGCTGATAGCACAGCCACATTCCTGACGTCTTAGCGTGAGACGGCAGCTTTTGCAAATTCTCGGATTTTATCTTTTTAAAGATAACCCCTTGAGAAGATTACTCTGCTACCGTTGATAAACAAACAGTAGGGCATGTAAATCAGTTCAATAGCAACATTAGAGTTGGAGCGAGATGGCCTGCTGATAACAATGACAATTACTAGTTTTCCCATGTGTATATAAGCCCCCTCCATTGTCTGGTCAGCTATTAGTCTCTCTGAAACTACCACGACTGAGCTATACTCAGAAGAAAACGAAATCGAATCGCTTTAAAATGAAATTCGCAATTGTTTTTCTCGCTGCCATCGCCTGCACCTCCGCTCAGGTAAACTAGTGCACTATACATCTATTACATCATTTATAAAACTCGTGCACTTTTTTCAGGGCCCGCCCTTGAACGTCGCGGCTATCAATCCTTTTGCTGCCGCCTATAATCCCTATTTGAATGGACTTTTCAGCGGCGGAGCTCCCGGAGCAGGCGTTGTTGCCGGTGCCGGTGCCGGTGCCGCTGCCCCAGCTGCCCCTGCTGCTCCCGCAGCTCCCGCAGCTCCAGTAGGTCCACAATTGAGCGGCTTCTCGTTCGCCGTCTTCTTCCAGTCGATTGTGCTGCAGAAGGAAGCTGACCGTCTGCTCGCTCAGCCCAATTTCCCGGCTGACCTCGCACAGCGTGTACAGGACACTTTGGACACCGCTCAAGTTGGATTCGCTAGCTGCAATACCGCCACTCTGCCGTGGCTGCAGATTCGTTGCGTGAAGCCCACGCTGACGGCAGCCAAGAACGAGCTGAAGGCCATCGATGACGAGTGGCAGGCACGTCTTGCCACAACCCAAGCACCCAGCGTTCAGGCCTAAGGCCAACAGCTCTGCGTAGCCTGCGGAGAAATGAAACAAACTAACTAAAAGCAATACACCAGCATAGATTCGATATACTTTAATAAACGTTTGAAAAGCAGCAAAAGAAAAATGGAATGTTAAATTCAAGACACATCCTTGACCTATGGCAGGACACGCTTTGATGTGGCCCGGGCTTCGGCTTAGCCGTTGAAGTGTTTTGCATATCTGTACTTTATTAAATTTCACAGCTATTACGAAATTCACCAGCTTTCCTGCCCCTCCCTCACTCCCACTCCTTCCCAGCCCTCCTTGTTGGGGTGCTAATGTTGTGTCGCTCACTTACATGTAGTTCAGTGTCCGCAGTCGCCGAGAAGGCCAAGCGTGAACAACTTGACGCATTTTAGCCAAATATTTGAATTCCTTCACTTTATTTGCTCGCCTTTGCGGCATTTTCTCCCCTTGGTTGTGTCCTTCTTTTTTTGTGCCGTTGGTCGCTTGGTTCACATTGTGCAAATTGTTGGCCACGCCGCTTTCGACAGCCGCCTTTATGCATTCATCAATATTCGGGGCTTGTTCGAAATGTTTCCACTGCATGATTTCGAGCGCATGCCAAACCAAAAGTGGTCCATTGAGTGGCTTTCGATGCGATAATGTTGATTTATGTGCCCAGCTCGCCAATGCAGTTTCAATTATCCGGCTCTAGAGTCCCAGTCCAGTCCTTTTAATAGTTGTCCTTTGCTCTCGCATTGCCCAATTTGATTTGATGTCACGTCGTTGTGTGCATGAATGCTGGGTGCAGTTGCCGTCGCTGTCGCCCGTTTTGCCATTTAGGAGGATTAAATTGTTTGGCTTAACGAGCCAAAGATTTGCCGCAAATGACCAGAGCAGGCCAAGCCCGGCCAGGAGGCGAGTCACGGGGCCAAGCAAGGCGGCAAGATTGAGCCAAATGACGCATACGCCTCGTTGGCCGCCCAAATACGGCAGAGCACATTCAAATTCAAATTCAAATATGTAATTAAATGTAAATTTTGAAACAGCCGCTGGCCATGCCAATGGAGCGTCTGCTTCACACACACACACACACACACTTCCACGCATATATAAGTGTATATACATGCATACCAGCGATGACAAGGCGAATTACATGGATCAAGCGAGTGCAAAGTTTTGTCACTTAATTGAAATATTTGCCCCAAGATTGAAACTTGCTTTCGCTCCCTTGTTATTGTCATTACAACAAATATGTTTGTGTGTGTGTGTATGTTGGAACTTTGGAAGGTTCTGCCACGCCCAGCTGCCAGCCATTTCCTGAAAACCCCCCCTTAGCGCAACCCCCCCTCTGTGAGGGGCTAATGCAAAAGTTGAGCCATTTCGAACATTTTAAAAAAGTGGACAAAATAAAACCCGGCCGCATTTGGGCAGCCTTCTGCCAAATATATGCTAAAATTGGTTAGAAAAACAAAAAGCGTTGGGGCAGAGGGCAGAGCGGGAACGTGGGATGCGCACTCCATAAGCGCATGTATGTAAATTTGTTTCGGGTTTGCGGATTTGTATGCAAAAGTTACGCCCCTAAAAGCAGGCAACCATTTTTTGCGGCTTCGGCAAGTCAGCTGGAGCGAGAAAGAGAGAGGAACAGAGAGACGGAGTTGGGCAAGTCTAAAATATTATGGATTGCCGCTCGTACGCTGGCGAGAGTGACCATGCCACCGCTGACATCACACATCCGCTCATATATTTTGAGCAGCCACTGTTTACTTTTCGCACCTGTACTAAATATTTGCCCTACCTCGAAGGTGTGAATTGCCGTTCGTAGCATTTCCGTTGCCAGCTTTGGTTGATAAGATCTCGCAATGAAGTCTGTAGCGCTTCGCTTGCTTATGCAAAGCAGCCATAAAATTTTTAATTGGGTTGTTGTTGACGCACCAGCCGCAGCAGCCGCAGACAATGTTAGATGAACCCTTACACACAGCTTTACAACGTTTATTGTGCATTGCATTAAGTCTGACGATAAGGTAATAGATAAGTCGCAGATAGTGAATGCTAGATAAATAGAGACATCAATTTCATGGCATTCAGAAACTGATCTCAACAGTAGTTCACTGAACGTGGCCCAAGAATGTTGGTTCCAACAACTCTTTTTGTGCTATTTTTCGTTGTCTGTCCAGTGAGTATTGAATTTTTTATTGTGCGCAGATTTTGAGTGTTATTAATACATTTTCAACAGTTGCAGATAAACGCACAGAATGTCAATGAGGCGCTTACGCGTTCCCAAGTAGTGATAGAAACTGTGAAGCTGGCATTGGATGAGAAACTGCCACCAAATGCAGAGGCTCGCGAAAATGGCGAAATGTTATTGGACTCAGTAAAGCTGGCACTGAAGAACTGTGATGAGGCGCTGAAGAAAGATCTGCAGATTGCCATTTACAACAAGTGTGTTGAGGAAATCAAGATCTATGGTATGATCTCAGTGGGTGAATTGGCTGGTCAGTCGTGGGCCAAATCGGGTGCATCTCGACCGGGATTGTTCTGTTAGACTTTGTCAAGTGTGCGGCAGCTTTAAATAAAGTGCGTCAATTGAGTTGTGGTGGCTCTTCTTATTTTTGTTTGGAGATGGCACAGCTGTTGCCTCTGATAGCGCTTTGTTGAAGATGATGATGGATTTGCTTGATAACACCAGCGAGTTGAGTGGCGTTGTCAGTGTCAGCACTGACTGAAGTTTTGCCCAAATTGCTGACGGGCCAAAAATTTGGCTTTGCTGCTTGCTTTGTTGTATTCTAATTAGACCGTCGTATGTGTGTCTTTTTGTCTGTGGATGAGTCTGTGTGTGTGTGTGTGTGTGTCGTGCTCATTATACCAAATGTGCGGGATGCGTCTGGCGGCGGGGTTGGGGGAGTCAAATGAGTGAAACGAATGTAACTGAGTAATTACAGTCATTAGAGGCAAAATAAAACAGTCAAAGCAAATAGCGACATTAACGTCGTGAAAATGTGTGCCAAAAAAGGGAAAACGAACCAAAATTGAAGGTGGATAGGTGGGATCAATACATTCTATATTCTAAATTACACTCGTAATCGTTTCAAAGCGAATATTACTTTAAAGTTTCGACATAATTTGACTTCAGCTAAAATTATTATTTTGTAGCATACTTTCCGGCACAATCTAGTAAGTTCGTGTTTTTCTCGAGCATCCTGAAAGTATGCTACACAAATTTTAATTACGTTTTGCATCTATTTGAATATTTTTTACATTTTTGTATCATCTGCTGATAGTTACATAAATGTTTTAATTGTTTTTTTTTTTTACTTATTTTTGAGCCTCTTCTAGGCTATTGTAAGTAAGTTAAAGTTGTTTGCTCTGCTTAGGCCTTAGACTCCGCCTCGGAAGTTGTTTCTGTGTCCGAGGGAGGCGCATCTGGCTTTGGCTCGTCCGTGTTGCCGCAAACACACATGGGACACTGTCCAGAAAGCAAAATACAGTTAATTTTTAAATAGACAGCTGAAAGGCAATTAAATTTACCTTCTCTTTGAGCACCACACGATACTTGGGATGACTAATGGGAAAGCAAGACAAGAGGGAGACTTTAGTTAAAGCTGAACAACTAATTTTGTGCGTTTGGCTGGACACTTGCCTTATGCCATAGACAATGGGATTATAGACGGCACTGGTCTTGGCAAATGTGGCACCCCAAATGGTCGTCAGGGGTGTTAGACCCTCGATCTTGAATAAGCCAAAGTAACAGATGACCAAGTACGGGGTCCAGGCCATAAACCAAAGTGAAATGGTTGTCAGGGCCACCTGAGTAAGTAAAGTTGCACAGTTGTTGTATACGTTGAGTGTATATAAATAAATGATATGCTTAAACCTTGGCTAGCTTGCCCTCAGCACTCTTGTCACAGTCCTCGGAGCTGCGCAAGGACTTCACATTCATCTTCTTGGCCTGTTCCCGCATAGCCTTCTCATGAGCAGCCACTGCCTACAGACAAGTGTTAAAGCGACACAAAAAGAAGTGAGAGATTAATGGGAAAGGAGCAATAGCTTACGGCAATAATGAACCAGTAGGAATAACAGATCAGAAAGAGCGGCACATAGTAGACGAATATGGAATAGGTGATGAGATAGGAACGCGGATTCCATTGCCTTGTCATGTAGTCGATGCTGCAAGCAGTCAGATTGCCTTCGGGCACATAGCTGCTCCAGCCGATGAGCGGCATTATAGTCCAGAACGTGGCCATCAGCCAGATGAATATGATTTTCATGATCGAAGTCTTAATGGTCATCGGCGTGCCATTGATGCCCTTCACAATCACATTGTAGCGATCGAAGGCGATCATGCACATGGACCAAATGGACACACAACCAAACATGGAGCCGCAGACGGCATAGATATCACACCAGAGCGGACCCAAGATCCATGTCTGATAGTAGAAGTTGACCAGCATGATGGGCGACTGCGAGGCCATCATACAGAAATCGGAAAAGGCCAGATTCAACACCAGCAAATTGGCTGGCGTGCGCAGCGATTTGGTGCCGCCAAAGATGAAGACAACGACGCCATTGCCGCACAAGGAGATGATCAGGATGGCCAGCGTGAAGAGGCCCAGAATTTTGCTCATTGTTGGATCCATGGGAGCAAAGCGACTCCAATAGGGATTCACCAGATGCGCCATGTCCGGCAGCACCTGAAATTTCGAGAGTACTTAATCCTTTCTTGCCTTTCTCTAGATCGATTGCAGATGACTTACATTGTCCAACACCGAGCCATTACCACTGGACTGCGCCTCATAACGAGGCCCAAGTCCGGAGCTGGACATGGCAATGGCAAAAGTCTCTGGCAACGAACTGGCCACCATGCTCAGCTAACTCGGCTACGTTAAGATGTCTCACATTAAAGAATTCCGAACCAACAGAACTGGCTGGCCAAGAGCCGACCTATTTATAGTGCAGTCTTGAAAGCCAATTAAAGGGCAATCGATACGACTATAAGATTGATAGCTGCCAGATTTAAGTCTACTATTCAATTTATTATATGCGACTAATGCAAGGTCTTAACACACATTTAGAGGGTGGCTAAAAAACGTTGTCCGCAATTGTCGCACAATTTCTTCTCACGATAATTACTAAGTGAACATGACGTAGCACACGATGTTCTCGATGGATATCGCTTTGGAAAATCCACACTTCCCTCAGTTAAACTTTTGCTGGACTCTGGTGATCTGGTTAAATTCATTTTACGCTCATCTTCTTCCTCTGTGCTGGGCAAATCGTAACGCACGATCTTCACATGTTGACTGAGTATCAATTGCTTGCAGCAATCCTTGATTTGATAGTAGGCGGAGCGAAAGGCTTTCAATTTGCGAGTCTACAAATTCAGTGGATTATTTCTCCACGTTTGTGGTTAAACTACGCGGAGTACTCACTGGTGAAAGGTCAATGACCGATATTATCTTGCCATTTTTGCCAAAGGTGCCTAGCATGACAACATGTGAGGTGTCCTGTATGTGGTTGCCATTTGCCCAGTGCATCAGCTCTTTGTGCACATGTTCGTTCATGGCAATGATGAAGTCAAAGTAACTGAAGTCGTGCACTGTCAACTGTCGCGAGAAGCTGGTCAGCTGAATCCCAAAACTTATTATTATACCATACAGTAGGTAAACTTACCAGTCTGCAAAAGTGGTCAGAACGCAGTCCATGCTCGCGTAGTACTTTCAAGCATTGTTTATGCGGCTTTCTTCCAATATTCCAGGTGCGCAGTGCAGCACTGTCGATTTCCCAGTATAGGCTGGTCTTCACCATTAGATTTTGCATAATCGCCTCAGCCATCGGTGAACTGCAAGAGTTGCCTATACCAGCAATTGCAGTTAGTTCAATGCTCTGACTCGGATGCTTTAATACCATCTGCCACTTACCCATGCAAACAAAGAGCAGTTTTTTATACGCCATTGTTATTAATACAAAAAATTTTATAAATTTAAAAGTTGATATTTGTCCCTATGTATTCGTTTGGAAGCTAAAATTACTATTAATGTAATCGTCGTATTGCCTGGCATTTATCTAACGCCTACTCCGACGACCTCATGAAGTCCTTGATGCTGACACCGTTTTCAAATTAACACAAATGAGGCATGTCCCAGTGAATTGTGCGACAAGAGTTCAGCACACAGCACACAGAAGCGCGCAACGCCTCATAAACTCGCTCCCTTTTTGCGAATTATTCTCACACAGTCTATTTTCTCTGATTCTCATTGTGGCAGCTGAAATGTGGCTTCAGCAAATGCGTTGCACGACTGTCTAAGCCACGTACGTATCAGTCTCTCTCTCTCTCGCTCTAGCCCTCTTGCTGATTCTCTGTCTGTCGGTATGTTTGTGTGCAATGCACTTCTCCGCCTGTTGCTGTGCTCCTCAAGAGCTGCATTTTGGCCCCGCAATGAGCCAGCTACTCCTGCACAGTGTCTCATTTTACATTTCAACGAATTCAAGAGTCAAGTAGTGGGCATAGTCTTTTATGTACCTTTTATTTACATTTTTAATCGATTCTAGTGATAATTTAGAATATAATAATTAACCTTACATAGTTACATAAGAGCAAATATTAATAGAACTATATAGAAAAGTAAAAATTAAGTATACGACATATAGTTCACTAAAGTATTCACTGTAATTTACTATAAATGATTACACAAAATCCATCAGTTAAGATAGAGGTAGACAGAGTATTCTGTAATAAAAAAACAATTACTAATGTAGAAAAAGTGAAAATACAGATATTAAGTATACGACATTTCAATATAATCGGTAATTTTTCGTTGGCCTGACTAATTATGTTTAGTTAACGTTGAAAATATAATAATTATCATAAATAAACTTTCATCTGACGGTTATGCACTAAATTATGAAAGTTAATAGTTTTTAGAAAGTGCAGCACAACAGTCACGGTGCATCAGCTGAATTCAGCCCCGAGTCGAGTTTTGTTGACCTGGCAAATGTTTGTTCCACGCCCACTTGCCGCCTCATAGCACGTGGCTGCTTTGCGTGGCGTTGGCAAAGTCAAAGGCATTAAAAATATTGGACTGGCAGGTGGGCGGGCCGTTGCACAAAGAGTGTCAAGTGCCCGAGAGGTGTCCGCGCCGCGACGTGAGACGCATTCTAAATTGGCTCCCCAGGGTCCAAAGAGCGAGACCGAGCAAGCGAACGCAAGCGCGCCACAGTCGAGTTCACCGAACTGAACCTCCGGCATGGCCCACATATGCAAATGCAAATGCATAATGTACGTGAAAAGAGAATTGCTCAAATACTAAATATGTGCGTCCCCTATGCGTATGCTTTAATGATAGACTGCACTTGGTAAATGGCCAAGGCATTTGGAAACGTGATGCCTGCATTTTGGTCCATACAAATTACACAATGGGCCGCGATTTCTATTTGTATCGAATGTTACTATTATTATGCGACTGACAACTAAACTTTTTCACCTGACTGTGGCACCTCGAACGGCCGGCCAACAGATGCCTGCCACTAAGTGTGGCACCAAAGGAGGCCACAGAGGGACAGGGTGGGACGGGGGATGGGTGCTGGCCATTGGCAATATCCAATTGGAATTGCATTGAACGGCTAAATTGAAAACTGAAAAGCATATTTCACTTATCGCTTTTCACACAAAACACAACCAGGAACAAAACGAAGAGGCAGCAAGCGGAAGAGGGGCCGCCGAGCGAGGAGAGCGGGCTGGTCAGTGATGATGGTAGTCAGTTGCAGAGCAGGGAACAAAACGTATGAAATGAAATTGTAAGCGCACTACAAAAACGTAAAACACAACAACAATTCGGCCAGCCCAAGCAATACAATACTACTCTCCGTGTGTGTGTGTGGATGGTCAGACGAAGACGACGGCGGGGCAGCGAGAGGAGAAAGCGGTACGTAAAAGGGATGGTACATTGTTGTTTTAATTAAAAACAAACCCAGAGTTGCTGCCCTGACACCAAAAAAAGCAGAAAAAACAAAACAAAATAAAAAGAAAAGTGGTGCAAAAAGTGAGCAACCAGAGAGCACTACAGAACAGGGAGATGCATAGAATGGCATAGAATAGCACACAGAATGGGGATAGAATGGAATGGAAAAGAATGAAAACTGTTGAATATTTAGTGCATGGTGAGAGAAAAGTTGGAAAAAAGTGAAAATTATTGAGCACAAAAATGTCTAAATACAGGCACAGAGACACCACCGGAAATGTGAGATGCGTCTGTGTGCACCAACAGTGTGTATGTGTTTGTGTGTGTGTGTAAGGGTAATGGTAACCCTAATGCTGTGGTTGTTAAATTGGACACACAAACGCGCACACAAGAAGTTGCTACAAAGCCGCACCTAATGGCAATTTAAATGAAACAAACAGCAAAATAAAAACCGACGAAAATTGCAAACAAACAGATAGAAAGACAAAAAAAAAGGAAAGCAACAAAAGCTGCAAAATGGAGGCCTGGCTGACAACGATTTACTTGTTGTTGTTGTGCGTTGTTCGTTGCTTGCTGGCAAATGCAATGCACTTTGTTGACCGCAAATGCAATTTACAACACAACAATCAGCGGCAAACGCAGCGTCAAAGAAAAAACTAATAAAAACAAAACTTTGCTGCAGCAGTTGTTGTTGGTGTTGCAGTTATTTTTTGTTTGTTTGTTTGCTTTTGTTGTTTCAACATCAACAACAACTATTTTGCCATCAGCAGTAAAAAGCAGTTGGGCCAGCAACTGCATTAACTAACCGGGCGGGGTCAGTGTTGGTCAACGAGGGACGCAATCGTGATAGTGTTGCATACGTGCTTGCGCAGTCTGTGTGTCTGCGTGTTAGTGTGTGTGCTAGTTCCGGTGAGGGTTTTGGCTTTGGGTTGAATTGCGTTGAATGGCGAAGTGAAAGCAGCATCATGCTTTTCGCCACACTCACACAATGGCGTTAAGCTGCCCAACACAAATACACACACACGCACACGCACACACTCACACATACACAATTAGACGCAGTGGCTTGCAGAGCGAACAATGGCTGAGGGGGTGAGTGCGGAGAGCGGGGCGGCTGCGAAGTGCGGTGCCGCTGATTGAGGTTCAACGAATTTTTGGGTTTAGGTTTTAAATTAAATTTGCCGGAAGCGTGCATGTCTGTGTGCGCTTTTGAGTGCAAAAGAGTGTTCCCCTCCCCTTCTCACCCCTCCTCTCCATAGACACACACGCATAGTTTACGTCACTGCAATCAGGCAACTCGTGTATTTCTAAATAAACACCATTACCGCGATTTTATTTGGACTCACTCAGGTGTGATAAATGAATTAAAATGCATATGCCGTTCCTGTTCCTGCTCCTATTCTACGCGCTCTAGCTCTAACTCTAGCTGTAGCTCTGTTGCTCCTGCTGTGATCGCAGTGGCAGTGTGAGGATTGTGTTGCCTGCTCAACGGGCTAACCCAGTTGGGTTGTCCTTTTATGTGCGGTTAGCTGCCATGATTGAATTGGCCATATCCGGCCAGCGAACAAGACCGACAACCGGCAACTGACTGTCGCATTGGTTGACTGACTGCCTGACTGACTGCCTGACTGACCAACTGACCAGCTGACTGAGTGTGTGTTCAGTTGTGCAGCAAACAGTTCACGGGCCACACGAACTGTGCGGCGTGGACGCGATAGCAGGAAACAAATGAGCCAGATTAGACGGTTTGCCAGTCGACACTGGCACTATCGAAATGTGTTGTCCGCTTTTCAGATGCGCCTCATTAATGAATAACGAGTGCATAGACAAAACAAAAACAAGCCAGACGAATGAATCAAATAAAATCAAAACGAATACTGAAAACATTGTGTTGTTAACTGAAGGCGACCAACGAATACACTTACGAGAAAGTCATTTTAATTCTACTTGTGCAAATTAAGAATAGTTAAATACATTTGAATTACTTTGCATTTATATTTTAATACAATTTAAATGCTAATATCGCACAATTTATATTAGCATTAAAATGTTTTGAAAAAATCTGGCTAACGTATACTTAATATTTGAATAACATATTGTTTTGTACGTGAACTTGTGCAGCAGTAAATGCGCCTGTCCTCCTGGAAGAGTATCGCAGGTCGTGACTCATTAAAAAGTCAAGCTTCTGTTGCTTCCTGGGGTCTGGCTGCTGTTTCTCAATATTTCAAACAGCGTGGCGACCGGCAGAGGTTGCGATTTCGAATGCGATTGGGAGAATGGAGCTTGGGCCAATAACGCCGCACGTAACGGCAATTCGGCAAATGATGATGCAATGACTGCCGCAGCGACTGCGAGAGAGTGAGACAGAGAGGCGACTGACTGGGACGGTGTGGAGTGTGGCACGTTCAAGACGGCAGTCAATCGTTTGCAACGTCTCGTTGCGGCTCCTTGTTCCAGCAGCCGGGCAGCCAGCTCGTAACTCATTTAACATTTTGAGGTATTTAATGAGCCAAAAAGTTTTCGCCGCACATAAATTAAAAGTCGACTGACTGGCCTACCCATCAGTCGAGCTCAGCTCAGACTGTGAACTGGAATATTGGCCCTTTGGTCAGTTGGAGCCAGGTGTCTTTGTTGGCTGGCCAACACAGCGGCAGACGCTCCACAAGCCAATGGCTCTATTAGCATGCCCATTAAAATTAGACAAATGGTTTGCCGCTGCCGTTGCCATTTCGCATATCCGCAACTTTCGGCCAAGGCTGCAGATTTATGGCCCACAGAGTGGGCTTCTTTGTAAGCGTTTCTTGCCTGCCTGCCTGGGATCGGTCAAGCTTTGAGCTGAGCATGGCCTTGATTTTGCCTTGGCCAGGCAATCACATACGCCACTTGAGAAATGCCATTTGTTATGATAAATGATTATGTTGCCAGTGTTGCAAGTGGCGCGTTTTGCCCCGTTTGCCAAATTGACGCAGTCTCGCGAACATCTTGCGGCCTCTCTCAACCATGTGTGTGTGTTTGTGTGAAGGTCAATGAAAGGCATCGACGAAGAAGTGGCATTGGAATCATCGTAATTGGCAAGAGCACTGGCTCTCAGTTGGCTTTAAGCCACGTTAAGCCAGTGCCAGGGCTTTAAACTCTTCTCAATTCCATGATACTTTTTGCAATTGAACAAAACAGCATAAAAGGAAGCGATTTGCTTTTGTCTTGTGCTCCACCTCTTTTGTGTGTAAGCTGCTTCGATTTGCCTGTTTGCTGGTGCCGATGTTGGCCAAACCCTTTGGCAAATTTAACCCTTCACTTCATTAAACGTATTTTCCAATCCTTTGGGGTGCACAAATCACTTTGCCGCAGATACTTACAAAAGCCCTCTAGAGCTAAGCTCAGCCGAGCCGAGCTGGAGCTGTGGGGTGTGGCCATAGAAATTTGACAAGCAGCCAAACAAAAGCCTAATCGTGCAGCAGCCCCCGCTCGCCACTCTCCACGCCATACATCCCACTGATCACCTCCTCGTCCCTGACCTTCCCAGTGGGGCTGGCTACACCTTACAATTGCTGGAGTGACTGAGAGAAGCTACAGCCGCCTTTTGGCTGTAATCCATCAAGCGACTGTTTTGGTTCAGCCACCATTCCCACAACACTGTCACAACAAATGCAAAAGGCGGCAGTCGGAGTAGGTGAAGTAGAAAAGTGGGAGGGAGCTAAGAGGCCCAACCAACAGCCACAACGACGAAGGCAGCAAATTGTTTTCTACTCTTTGCCTGTCGTCATGCCTTTCTTTGTCTCTTGCTGTTTCAGTTTGTTGTCGATGTTGTTGCTTGTTGTTGGTATATTAAGTATTTAAGCAGTTAGGACAGTCGCTCGGTTGATGGATCACCCGTTTGTGGAGTCTATAAGTCATTCCAGTTGACATTTCATATTTTTTCGGGCCTCTTCTATACCTATGCGCCACCCCAGGGGGTTCAGCCTGCCAAATGAATGTTGAGGCTCTGACAAATTGAAGCCCAGCCTCAAAGTCGCAATCGCAATCGAAGTCAACGTCAAAGTCAAAGCCTGCTTAAAGGCACTTCCGGCTGAAGATGCTGCCACACTGCTTGCTGTTGATGTTTAAGTTGTTCTTTAATTGGTTCTAGCTGTTGCTGTTGCTGTTGCTGTTACTGCTGTTGTCGACAGCTTGCGGCTGGCCAGAGTGCAGTCCAGCAGTCGGGCAGCCGGACTCAGATACCGAGTGTCGTTGACATGGCCCAAAAGAATGGCCTAATTGATATACATTTCACTCGTCTGACAGCCTGTGAACTGACCACACGATTCTCGTGTCAAGTGCGAGACGCAAGGCGCAGACAAAGCAACAAAATAACACTGATAATGACAGCAACAGTGCGAAAAGTGTAAAGGACATGCGAGAACGGCAAGAGAGGATGAAGGGGAAATTGAAGCTGAAGTAGTTTAAACGAATTTATTCGCACACCCAACAGCAATTTCAATTAGTAAAGTTCTTAGCAATTATTGCGACAAGTTTATTCACCTTGATTGAATGCAGCTTTGATACCCTGTACTCAGCACTGAGCGATTTTAGAACTTTGAGCCAAAGTTATGCAAGCAAAAGCGGCAACTATTTCTATGTTAGTTAAAGTTGCGTAGTTACAAATATTTGTAAAGTTGAGTTTACGCAAGTTGGTAATGTAAGGGCTATCACAGACTGTTTTTCACTTTGCTTTTCTTATTTACACTGAGGATGTCTGACACTTAAGACGATGCAAAATTAAAGCTTGCTTGCAAAATAGTATAATTAAATATTTCTATCGGTAGATTATGGAATGTTCGTGAGCGTCAAGACTTATTGCACTTGCGATTTGTGGCGGCATTTGTTATTTATAACTGAAGCTCTTAAGCTGATCTCCGCGTGCAACTTGAAAGTTTCTCAAATGCTGTAGCTTTCTGTGGCAAGCTGCGTGTGACCGTTTGGTGCGTCAATTTCAATACGACACGCACATGACTTGGCCGCAAAACTTTGTTATTTGTCCATGACTGACGGAGCAGCCGCACATTGCGCACTGCACATTGCACCTCGCACATCGGACGCATCCTGACCTCCTGCCTACGACTATTCCGAATATCCCTGACGATCTGCAGCAGCAGCAGCAGCTGCTAAACTTTTTTGCAGTTTTCAAAACTTGCAACTTTTCTCATTTGTGCGTGTGCATTGGTAAGTTGCTGTCTACTGACTGCTCTCTGCTGTCTGTTGTCCATTTGGCTGCCTGTCTGCCTGCCTGCTGCCTGCTGGCTGCTGACTGTTGGCTGTTGTCTACAGAGCTCTGTTGATGCTGGAGTTGCACTTTTGCAAATGATGTCCAACTGTGCTGGCTCGGCACTCGCTGCTACCCTCGCTGCCCTGGACAAGCACGAAACTAATCCGCAACATGATGACAAGAAAATTGAATTCTTGCAACTGTCAAATTGAATCTTCCTGTCGCCCAGCCACACTTACATGCTCTCCCTCCCCACTTCAGGCCCCTCTCCTGCTGCTTCATGAAATAAAAATCACAGTTGCTTCAAGCTGCTGGTTGCAGCTATTTGTTTCAGCAAACGTCCAAGGCAACGTGACAACGCTGAATGTCAAAAACTGAACCCGTCCTCATAACCTCCTCGCCCTCTCTTTCGCTTGCCGCATCAATCGTTCCCTCTCACTCTTTAGCGACGTTTTTTCTTACAAACAATTTTTGTCCCGCTTTTGATGCCGTCGTCGCCGCCTAAGTGTTTTTTGTTGCTTTGCCATTGAAAAAATTTTACTTATTGACTCGCCTTTGGCAGCGACGGCGACTGCAGAGGCGACACTGACAGCATCAGCAGCGGCAGCGACAGCAGCAGCGTCAGCGAGGGGCTCATGATAATGACAGACTTCATCGATTACGCGATTATCGCAATGTCACTTTAGAATTTTCGAAATTTTCCTCATTTCAGTTGGCCCGAAAGCTTTTAGCGAGCATTTTAGCACTGCCACGCCCCCCGTGCGGCACTCTTTTTGGACCGCGCATTGCGCATTTTGTGGATGAAATTGCTCTGCTCCAAGTGTAATTTCACTTAAGCTCTTAAGCAGACACCGACTCCCGCCGTCCGCCCCGTCGTCCCCAGTTCGCGCATGTCGATTGCCAGCACTTGGATGCCGTTCTTCTTTCTTTTTTTTTTTGTATCGAAATAACCGTTTGGTCGCACCTCCCACAACGCTTGCCCCTTGAACGCCGGCGCGCCGTCCCGTTCTCATATGTGGCGCAGTTGAAGAGCCACTTGAAATGTGTTTAGCTGATTAGCGCTAAAAGGATTTTGTTGCATTTATTCACTTAAGCGCAGCTAGTTAGAGTGTGAGAGAGAACGAAGTGTGATCAATTGGTTAGTACTTAAAGTCATGTCGCAATTAAAGTCAACACAAATGCACACAAAACAAGAACACGCTAAACATTTCAATTGTCATAAATTTTGCATTCAACGGCAGGTAAAATTGCTTCCACTTTTATTTGCACGCTAATTTCGAAGCGAAATCAACTCAACAAATTAGTCACTCAGTTACTTTTACTGCTGCTGCTGCTGCCACAGAGTATTGCCCCTGTTGTACTTGCCATATGTTGCAAGTGGTGTGGTGTGTCTGCTGTAGACAGGGGGAGAATGCAACTGCCAAGATTCCGTTGCTGAAATTTATGTTCTGCTCATGTTTGCCGTGTGTGAATGTGTGCGTGTGTGTGTGGAGGTAAACAATAAAATAACGAGTCGTCTGTAAAGTAAATTGCATAAAAAGAAAACGGGAAAAGCGCTGAAAAGGCAAAGGAAAAGGAAAACAACATGCATTACTATTTCTAGTCTAACATGCGCTGTGCCACGCCGCGCCGCACTTGCCCCAATCGTTACCCCTTCGCTTAGCACGTGCCAAAGTCAGGCAAGCAGCAGGCAGGCAGGCAGGCAAATGTCTTACGCTTCTCTGAGCTGCCTAACAAACATGCAACAACGGCAACACGGCGACTGAAACAGCTAACAAGGCAGCCAGGCAGCTAGGCAGCCAAACTGCCAGCAGCCATTGGGGCGTCTGGGCCAACTGGGGGCAGCAGATGCCTCAAGCAGTTGCAAGCAAGCAGGTGCATGCAACATTTTTGAACCCGTTTGCATATTTGCCCTAGGCACCAACTCAATTTCTATTCCCATTGTTGTTAGCCTCAGCACAAAGAGCGGCTACAATAACAACAACAGCGACTGCAATTCGGCATTAAAACAATACTGCTTCGTTGCATCGGCTTTAATATGATGCATAATTTTACGCAATATAAATAAATACAAATAACTTTAAAGCATTGCTGGATAAACTTTGAATTCAATCACAGAACAATACTTATTTATTATTTCACTGCAATACTCAAATTATTAATGTGAAATGAACTGTTCAATTGAATATTCATTTCATTTCGGCATAACAATTAAAATATAATTTAAATATTTGTTCCCTCTCAAATGAATTACCATGGGGAATTCGCGAATGTGTTGCATCTCAATATTCGCAATTGAATACGTTCAAATTGTAAGCAGGGAAGTTATTCAATCAGCTACTTGCCGCATCACACTGCATCCGCACACACGTCGTATACTTCATTTTGATAGAGGGGAAAACATGGTTGGTATAGTTGCGCATTTCACTGCGTTACATGTTCGCCATACCCGAAATGTCTTCAATTATTTGTATTCCTGTTTAACTCGATTTCTGTGTGTCTGCTGGTTTGCTTGTTTATTTTGCTATCGAATTTCCAATTAGTGGGCCAGCAGCGAACAGCGTCGAACTTTATTAGGTGAACTCGCGTCGGCAGCTGGCCAATGCACATTCGCATTCAATTTTAAGCGTCAAATCGAAATGCTGCGTGACTTAATTAAATTGCAATGCCATTGCGCTACGCCAACCTACGAAATTGCGTCCACACCGCACCCCACTCCGCATGCCACCCTCGAAATATCGGCATTATCCATTTAGAAACACAATGGAAGCGCCGCAAAGCACGTGATATGCAAACGTGAACAATTAGCTTTTTGAAATAGATACACACACACAAACACGCGTACACACACAAATGTAGGTAAATATAAATATCCCTTGCCTAATCGGCTAATGCATCTGATGAGCTGAGCCTTAAATGTTGCACGTTTCAATGCGAATTAGCCGCGTTGATGTCGCTAATTTAAATGCATGCCGCCCCGCCCGATGACCACGCCCAGCCTACGCCTACGTTTGTGTGTAATCAGCACAATGGCGTATGTTATAATTATCGGGCAGCTGCAACTGTTCGATTCGATGACTGCCCTTTCGATGCGCACAAAGTCTTTGGGCCAAATGTCTTCATTGTCCGCGCCATCAAAGAGACTTGCAAATGGCGTGTGAAATGACATGTGAGCGCCTACACACGCACATACACCCACTCACACAAAGGCAAGTAAGTGTGTGCGTGAGTGAAAGGATAACGCGCTTGGAGTGTGACTAATGTCGACGTGATGATGATTAAGTTGTTGTCCCACTGCGTGCGAGTCAATGGCGCGCCTTACGGACGCCGCTCTGGAGATTCTGGGCGTGCCTGTGCACAACAAAGTGTTGGAAGCCAAGCGAGCGATTGAGTCGGTCCCAGACTGAGTCTGAGTAGTCGCAGTCCCAGCTCCATTTGTAGTGCCATCGGCAATTGCTCAACCCACGCACGTGATTCAATTAGAGTTTGGGCCAACTGAGAAAAGTGCTAGAGAATTCAACTCGTTTTTGCCAATAATAATCAGTCAGTTATCCTGCGGGATTTGTAGCGCTGCCTTTTAATTATGTTGCTAATTAGTTGCCAGACGTGATGTCTTTGAACCGACTACACAGACAACAAGGTTCACCAGCGTGGTGGTTCCCATCAAACAAGCACAAAAAATAGAAGCGGCTGCTAGATGGCAGATTGATGATTTGAGTATGATTGTTGTTTGCTTATCCATGGCCGCAAATTGCAGCTGCAAGTGTGACAACACTTTGCGTACGCTGACAGTCGGGCAATTGCCAAGAAAACGTTGCAAAATCGTTGGCAAAAACGAAACATGGATGCTGGCATAAAGATATTTGTACTAACCCAGGGTGATGTTGCTGCTGGCGCTGCTGTAACCTGAACTGCCAATCAAACAGGTCTCTCGTGAAGACAGGCACAATGATAACAAGTTGTCCTTGTCCTCGACCAAAAACTCGGAGTGACAAACACAAACTGTGGGATAAATCTTGGCAGCAAAACGTTTCTCTGCATTTCTCGTTCTTGTTCTCTGACATCAGCAATTTGAGCTCAGAATTCATGTGCTGCATTTTCAGCGAACAGCCAGATCAACGCTGCCAGTCGTTGTCGCACGTGTCAATGCGTCTTTGAATGCTCAATTAAATTTTCGACTGATTCAGTGCGTCTGACGTCGTGGCCAGGGCCAGCCGAGGGCCGGCCGAAAACCGAATTCAATTGTAATTGAGGTTTCGATTGGTCGCTTCTGCATTATTGCGATTGGCATTGAGATTGAGATTTTTGCATAGGTCTTTGTGGCCTGGCCACTTGAAGGACAAACGATTTGGCCATGCGACCCGCTTGACATTTGCCTGCTGCTCGGCTGGGAATGGATTCTTTTTCGCTAAATTCGAATTCGCTTCAGAATGTGCGCTGGCTCATGAATTATTCACTGCGGCTGCAGTTCGAGTGGGCTTATTGTGATACCGTCGTTGTCCAAGGGGTGTGCAGTGGGGGCGTTGGCGTGCAACTACGAGAAAAATATTGGCAACCATTTCTATAAGTCATGTTTACAAAACACTTACAAGTCGGACACACAGTCCGTCTCGAGTTGCCTCAATGCCTGATGAATGAATGAAGTTAATGAAAGTTTATTGAGCGCAAGCCAGGCACTTGAATGGCGACGGCAACAGCAACAGCCACAGCAATAGCTACAGCGAACGGCATTGATTGAGGCATTGCCTGGCTGACTGATTGACAGATTGACAGATTGAGTGACTTTCTGAGCCCCATTTTGTCGAGCTTAATGAATTTTGCCAGTTGAGCGGAAACGGAAATAATGCGCCGACATTTTGCAATGTATATTCCTGTGTGTGTGTGTGTTTGTGTGTGCATGTGTGCGTTGCTAAACAAAGTGGCTGCTCATATGTGAGTGTGCGTGTGAGTGAAAGGATTTTACACGTGGCAATTGCAAAGTTTTCAATTGTGTCTGCGAGTCCCAGCTTATTGAAACACTTTTCATTTGCTCGCTCGTTGCTTTTTCTCATTTGCCATCCATCCATTGTCTCAGTCATTAGGCAGCAAGACTCTCCCTCCTTCCCTTATTTCTGCTAAACTTCCCACTCACACACACACACGGACACACACTCTATTTTTTTATTGCTTTATCATTGCTTTGTCGTCGTTCTCTTTGGTCTTATCTGCCCATTTTGCCATTGGAGTGTTCGTGTAAAGTTTTCTTTGCTTTCCTTTTATTTCCCTCTTTCATTGGGACTTGTACTCGTATTACATTTGCGATCCGAACAACAAATTTACATGCAAATAACTTTCTCAACTTTGGCACTTCACATGCCGCAGCACACACACACACACACACACACACACACAAACAGACACGCACAGATGTGTGTCGCCTCAATTGCCACTTATCAGCTCATCGATGAGGTTGCTAAAAGTTTTTGTGGCTCATCGCCTGCCTCAAAAGTTTCTTTTGCGCTTTCTGTTCTCTGATCGGGTTTTTTATTGGCAATCGTCAGATATCTATCTGGTTATTCGGCATTAATATGTGATTTTAATGCGCACATTAGTTATGCCAAATCCAAGTCCTTTGATGGCCCTAAAGGGCTGACACCTCGCACTCACACTCACACAAACATGTGTCCGGTAAACATTTGAGCAATGTTGCCGCAGAGTCGAATTAACCGCAGCCTAACAACACCAGGGGCCACTCACTAACGGGTTTACTTGCTTGTAATCATAAATAACAACAGCAACCACGCACACACAAACGAAACCACAGCGAGTCGCTGTCGTGTGGACTTAATGTGAATTATTTGTACTCAGGTCAGTGGCTTGCAGGAAGACCTGATCAGTTGACACTTGGCCTGCATCCGTTTCACTTATAATTGATTCGTTGAGCCTCAGCTGGGGCAATTAAAACGCATTCACGCCGTCAACGGGTGCAATCTTGGCGAGGTCTCCTGCTGCATTTCAAATGCATGGCATGCCACGGAATTTGCTATGCAACGAGTAACAAGCTAGCGAATTGGGGTTAAGCCAACAAGTAGTGAAATAGTATCCCTTTCTCGTGTAGCGCTCCTCTCTGCTGCTTGTAGCTTTTCCAGTTCAAGTTTTCAATTTCCATTTGCGCTCAACTTTAACACTGGCTTAGGCAATCGACGCTTGAGAGCTCTCCGGGGCGCCATGTTTGCTATGTTGCATGTTTTGGCGCCGCATTCCCCACTCCAGACTCCTACCATTCCCTCGAGTTTCCTTTTCGTCCCCATGCCCCCAATTTGTGTTTGTTAATTTTGATTTGTTTGCTGCATTTTGTATTATGCGGCACTGAGAGGTCTGCGTCGCCTGTTGCCAATGCAAATTGATTTCCCCCAAATGATTTTAGCTTTCTTGTTGCTGCTGTTGCTGCTCTTGCATGTTATTTTTGCTGCCGTTGTTGTTGTTGTAATTGCCGCTGTTTGCCATCCAATTTCGTTCGGCGCTGTTTTTTGGCAAGTAAATATGCGTTTCAGCAAATATTTTTGCTTGCTGAGTGTTCGGTGTGTTTGTTTGCTTTCTGCGCATACTTATTTTATTTTTCATACCCTGACAAAAGCGCTTGTAATAATGTATTTGAATTGATTACTCTGCCTGAGCAACTTTTATGTTCCCGTTGCAGGAAACTCATTAATGAGTAATTATTGAAACCTTGCAAAGCACAGACTTGTCAACTTTACTTCTGGGCGGCTCAGTTCCAGACAATGATTTAGTCTGTTGAGCGGCAGCTTATGTGGTAACTGGCAGTCGAGCATGCTGAATGAAGCCATAGCTACTTTTGATTTTTTGTTGTTTTGAGTTTGTAACTGTCAAAATGTTTGTTTTTAATTCCGGTTACTTTCAGTGTGCGCCATTTTAATAACGATAACAAACTGACAGCAGCGGCAACGCATCAGCAATTTTCAAACCGGCGGTCTTAGGATTTATTTACGAAATCAATATGACACAAATTGCTGCCAGCTTACACGCAATAAACGCATCTCGACTGTGAGCTGTGCTTTTTCTTGTGCGAAGAGCCAAAAAGTATGCAGCACTTTTTATGACCTTGAGATTCATCTGGAAAATTTAATTGCGAGGAGCGCTGCAAGTATGTTATTTTAAATTTGAGTTTCCTCCTTCCACAGAATTAATGAACATATATACATATGAGTCTGTTTTGCCAAACTAGTCTCAAAACGCGGACCAAGTTTTGTGTATTTTAAATTAAAGTGTGCACAACTTTGAACCAAATTTAATTACAAATATTGATTTTCTAGTAAAGTTGATGAGCTAAGTTTATTATGTTATGTATAGCAAAACATGAGTATGCAGTTTAAAGTACATTAAACAGGGCAAACTAATAATTATGTCTGTAAGTTTTGCTTTGCTCGATTTTAATTTCGAAACCAAGGTCGTTCCAGACTGGTTTCTGTAGAAAAGTGAATTTTAACTAGCTGTAATAAATACGTAGATGGGTTGGTTTTATGCCGTAGTGCATGAGTTCACAGAAATAATTTTATTATAGGAAAATCAATTTGGCCAATGTGAGGATGAGTTGAAACTGTTACCGCAGGCACTTAGTTTAAAATTTAAATCAAGTTAAATAAATAGATTTAATTTTAATTCGATTTATTGGTATAATTGGAAATATTACCATATAAATTTAGCACTTTGAGCGACTCTCAATTTTATCTAATTCTAATTTGAATTGAATTGCAATAAATCTTTGCGCTGCTCTTGGCACTTTACTCCAATAAGCTGGTAATTAAATTTGAATTTAAATTTCCATTGGCCAAAAGTGAATCTGTTTAAAAATGCATTAAATGTTAGGGCAATATATCAAATGCTTGCGGATATATTATTTAAAAGCACATAATTTATTTATAATCATTTGTATGTACAAGAATGCACCACTAATTTATGTGACTCGATAAATGATTTCTGTACGACAGCAATTTATGTGGCTGCATGTGTGATTGGATGCTGTCAGCCAGAGTGCGTGAAAGCGGATGTTGCAATCCGGAAATGGCAATAACAAAAACATCATGAATTAATGCGGCTTTCCACCTCTATACAATGCCATACGTGTGGCCATTATTTGTAATTGAGCTGCTGTTGTTTACATTCATAATGCAATTGATTTCCTTCTGCCGCCTTTCTCTCTCCATTCCTTTCCATTCCTTTCCTGTCGGTGGCCAGTCGTTAAAGAGCCAGCGCATAAACACTGAATATTTCATGGAATCCGCTTGGAATTCATTTCCAAAAACGATTTTGTGATTATTGCAATTGCTTGTTTGCCGCACGCTACTGCCTGGCATGGCACTATGCGCTCCTTGTTGTCCTGGTTGTCAGTGCCTTTTTAATATTTCGCTGTTGACATCTCGCCGTGTGTGTTGTGCTTGCCCCATCTCTCTTTCGCACACACATAATTCCATTTTGCCTTTCTGGCTGGTTTTTGTTGTTGAATTTCATTAAAATTTGCGCCCATTTGCCATAATTTGTATTTTTCATTTTTTCCTTTTCTGTTTTTTTTTTTTTGGGTTGTCAGTCGGATGACAAACACGCCCCCCGCCCATGTCACCGCACAGTCAGCGCAGCCAGCGCTGAGGCCGTGCCACAGATGAGCTTGACAAGTAAATGAAAAAATATACAAAAGACTCTCGCATTTTGTGCAGCGCAATGTATGCGAGATATAAGTGAACTTTAAACAAGCAGGAGACGCTTGCCTAAGAATGACGGACTAGCACATACCCTAACTACCAGCTGCATTCGGCGTGACTTTTTGCTTGAGTAACTTCGCATTATACACAGTTGAATGGATTCCGTTTTATCTTGCATATACAATTCAGGCAGGGTATAAGAAAGTGTCGCATTTCCAAGAACTCGGCACTTGACGCACCATTTGTTGCGAACCAATGAAATGCCAGACAGTGTCAGAACTGACGGCACCTCGACGACCCCGTTACGACCACATTACACACATGTGCAGTCAAACACACACACGTGCATATGGGAAAGAATATTTCATTTGCGGGAGCGTTTGCGTTGCGTTCGCGTTTGCCGTGCAGTCTATTAACCAAGCAATGCGCTTAAAGGTGGCCAGATTTATTTGCTGTGGTTAAAGTGGACATGGATTTTTCATCGATTATGGAATGTTTACTTAATAAATCATAGCACTTACTCGGGCGCAAGCGAAAGTGAAACAGAGCACTTGAGTGAGGCAATGTGGCAGATGAGACATCACTCATACGCACTGTTGACTCCGGCGAGTTGCAGGCGAGTTATTCATTTATGCACACTTGCACGATACGTCGTCGTACGATATGCTGTTGCTGAGTATTTGCCATCATTAAACACTGCCAACGTTCATTTATAAGAGCTAATGCTAATGCATTACGCATTAATTTCCAAACACGACACTTGGCAGCAAGATGCATGCGAAAATGAAAATGAATTGCTTGAAATTAGTTGAAACGCATTTGACGTTTTCTAAGTTTGGCCTCAACTTTGCACTGCCGACACGTGCGTGCCGCGGGAGGTGGGGAAGGTATGGATATGCTGGCATTAATAGTTATACAACAACTGACATATTGATAAATGAGCGCATTTTCGAAGCGCCATTTCAGGGCTTCAACTACAACTACGACCATCCAAGCAGCGGCAACAACAACAGCCACAACAACAACAGCCACAACAACAACAACAACAACGGGGTTTAACTATTTCAATGGCAAATGGCTCGAAGCGGGCGACGCAGCAACATTGCTGCGAAAAATGACTTTAGTGCCAAGCGTGAGAATTTTCAACATTCGCTGTATACGGAAAAACACACACAACACAGCAGCGCTCGGTGGGGGTGAGAAACAAATGCTTGCAAATATTTCTGCAGCTGTGATTCCTTTTGCTTGCTTCGCTATCGCTCGCCTTCGCTATACGCACAACAACGCCGAAACTCTGTGTGAGCGTGTGTATAGCATTTTTGTGCCTTTCGTTTCTCCATCGAACGCGCCACAATGAGTCAATTTTTTAACATTTATTTGACAGAAATTTTCATTTATTTTGCTTAGCTCAAAAAAAAAAATGAAGCAAAGAAAAATTTAATTAAATTGAAATTAATTTGACAGGATATTGCCAGCGCCGCCAGAACTATTAATAATGTGCCATATGAATGTGCGAGCAGAGCAGTGAGTGCGACTGCGAGTGCATGTGAGGGCGAGTGAGTGTCATGGGCAAGACAAATGCGCGCGAAATAAATTCTCATGTTGCGCTTTTGAGTCTGCCCATCAAAATTGCACAAAGGAAGCCAGTGAAAGCGAGCGGGAAAACAGACCAAAATAGCGAGAGATTCAGTGCTAGCCACCGCAACTTCAGCTCCTCCTTTCTCCGCCTCCGCCTCCGCCTCCGCCTCCGCGCGCGCACTCGCTCATCTCCTAGGCTAGGCTGGCAGCAATAAATCATTGCATACACTGCGGCGCACAGCAGCAGCTGAGGCGGACGCCGAGTCAGCGGCAGAGGCAATAGCAGCAGCAGTATATAATTAATTAAATTTCACTTTTAACAGCGCCATCTACAAAAAGATCACACATCTGCGAAACGCTGTTGGTATTGGATTGGTTTCGTTGCGTTGCGTTGCGTTGTTATTGGCGCATCAGTTCCAGCTCAGACACTTGGCATTGACATACGCATACTAAATAAATAGGCTCTATAAATTTCAGTCGGCGTAGCGAACGTGCTCGAAATACTTCGCCTACTTTTCAGGGGTTCGGCTTCACAATAATGCAAAACTTTCGTTTAGGTGCGCTATAAATCGCGTGCTGTTTCAGTTTTTGGTGACGCCTGAGCCGGTCGCCTTTTTGAACGCATGAATGCTGACAGCTGGAACAGCTGTACCGGCGACAGGAGCCGGAGAAGGAGCGGGAGAGAGCGAGGCGTGGCATGTCATTTAAAGGTTGTAACCAAAAGCAGGACCAATACCGAGACCACGACCAAGACCGAGTACCAAATGCCACGCGGCGCAACGTGCTTAAGTCGAATAAATAACAAACATTGGCGGACAGCAGCTGAATTTATGGCTAAACACAACACAATAGAGCGAGTAATTTTTTTAAAGCTTCTAATCGGCAAAATGGCAAATTAAATGAACTTTAAACTGTCCCCAAAATGAGCTGAAACCTCGGAATGAATGACTCGCTAGGTCGGTCGATTTACTCGATTTTCTTGATACCCTAACTGACAGACTGACTGACTGACACGAGTTGGGGACAATGATGGCTTAGTGGCTCAAGTGGGCGGCTCAATGAGAGCTGTCGGTTTCAGCGTGCACATCGCTAGGCATTAGGTATGCATGCCATTGCCTCGTTGGTTGGTGGCAGCAGATGGAAGCGATGTTAGCAGTGCCAAAGAGATGTTGAGCAATGCGCCCAGAGACAATGGGCGCACAAGGACGAGATCAGGCGGCAACGGCGAGGACATAGATGAGCAGTGATGCGTAGCGGCAAATGGTAGCATCAGCCTCGATAATGAAGTTAAAAATTCCATACATACAAACACAAAATGACAGACAGCCAGCCATACAGGCAGGCAACAGACAGACAAACAGACAGATGGATAGACGAACAGCGACTTGGGGAGGCGTGTGACAGAGACGGGATTGCAGTTGTTGCTGCTGCCGCTGCCGCTGTTGCTGTGCGGCATTTGTCTTTGGTATTTATGAGTACGTTGTCCTTGATATGCTTGTGGAATTACTAAATGTCCCTGACTTGACACTAACTCACACGCACACGCACACACACACTCGACACTCACACATTCGCATCATCAGCCCTTCAGTCACTCATTCATGTACAAGCAGGCCCGCTTCCGTTCGCTTGCGTCTGCGTCTGCGACTGCGTCTGAACTGTTGCCCAACACGGACTGCACTGTATGTTTGCCTGCCACGCCCACAGCGCCATCAACACTAACAGCAACAGCAGCAGCTCCCTTGGCAGCTGCACACGTACACCTTTTATGTGAGTGTGTGTGTGTGTGTGAGTGAGTATATTTTTTATCTCGTACGTGCAGCAATTTCTGCCCGATTCGAAATTTAAATAGAAATAGCATGTTGATGTTATTCGATGTAGGTTTATATTTAATTTAATATCCAACTCCGGCTCCTTGTGTGTGTGTGTGTGTGTGTGTGTATGAGTGTGTGCCCCATAAATATGTATTTTAATTTATTTGTATGCAACAAGCGACAACAAACTAACAGCATCAACATGCATAAGCGTATAAATCCACTCGACTGCTCTCGAGACTCGGGACTTGCCTCGAGATGTGGCACTTCCATTACACTACAGCTCCGCAAGTGACTCTCGATGTAAGCTCTGCGGAAATGCGTAAGGCGAGAGACAATGTCGTTGCAATGCATTTCAATGCTGATGCTCCGAAAGTATGTTGCACTTTTTTGTTGCTCGTACACGCTGTCACTGTTGTCTCTGCGTTACGTATACGCACCGATGGCCCATCTATCCAGGTGTATACCGAGCATATAGCAAAATCACAATATCAGCTCGGAAAACATATAGTGTGTGAATTGTGTGAGCTTGAGTGGCAACAAGCGTAAGTTGGCTGCCTGCTCGGCTGATCAGCTAAGTGCAGATAACAAGTCAAGTGCTTCCAGAGCCACTGTGCTTACCATGTGTGAGTGGTTCTCAGCTGAACTTGTGTGAGTGTGTGTGTGATGTGGCACCTGGAATAACAGTACTCCAGTTTGTGCATGAAATCAAGCAGAAAGAGAAACCAATTTGTGTGAAAATACAAAGAAGAAATGAAATTGGCCAAAGGGGTGACGCTTTCGGTTTTCGCCTGCAATCGATGCTGAGCTCTAAGTCTGCGGCAAACATTGGCCAGACAAACTTTTTAAATCGTAGCCCAAAGTCGAAGGCTATAAATTTCGTTGCTACTTCTGACCCGTCTCCGCTCTCTGCTCTTTGCAGTTTTATGAGAACTTGGCGCAGGAATTTTAATTCAATTCGCCAAAAAGAAAGAGTAGAAATCAAAGAGAACCCGAAAAGCCAGCGACATAACTAAAGCTTAGCCGCAAAAAAGCATCTCAAAATTATTTAAACGGAAAAATAGTTTCAGTTGAATTGTGGGCGGGCGGAGGGGGTTTGCGGTGCACTCAAATGCTGTACGGTTAACTGGCTTGGCCAAGAGAGAAACTAACATTATTTGATCCACATAAATGAAGCCCAAAGCCAGTGGGGCACATACAACAGGCAACAGCCCTGCCGCTATTGCTGCCGAGGCACATGTTTGAACCAATGCAGCTGTGTTGCGTGCTTCGCCTGCGTATACGTGTGTGCGTGTGTGCGCGTGTGTGTGTGCAAGGTCGCCTGGCCACTCAGCAAGAGCCACTGTGACTGCGGCTCTGGCTGTGGCTGTAGCGGTGGCGGTGTTGGTGTCGGTGGCTGCGGCTGAGTGTGCGCCGCAGTGGAAATGCACCCGAATAAACACAAAATTTATATGAACACATATGGGCGTTGGGCTAAGGGGAACGCACACCTCTCTCGCACACATACAGAGGCGCACATACGCCCGCTCAGGCTTTCAGTGAATCCTTGCACGTGTGTGGCAACAAAAGCAATTTTGTCGTTTTATGCAATCCTTTGGAGTAAAATGGGGTGCATGGCTTTAACACGACCTGAGGCACATTTCCGTTCAAGTGAAGTCAAACAAACTAGCACGGCAACGAGATACCCTGTTGAATCCGCCAAGCAAGTGCTTCACTATTCTTGAAGTTCTCGCAGACCCGTCAGCCTACGATTCTAGAGCAGCGACGCACAAATACATTTTCATTTTTCATTTGAGCAAATCGTTTTGCATAGCACACTTTTGTGAGCTTTGTCAAAGGCCGGGCAGGAGACTGGATGAGTGCCCACAGAAATATTGCTGTTTTTGGACGAAGTCGGAAATCTGGCTCATCAACATGAAAACTTTTTTGATTGACCAAAAGTACGGCGTCATCTTTATGGAGTGCAGTGTGACGTTCACGTTCGCCGCAGGTCGACACTAAGAGCTTTTTGACAAATGCTCCCACCGCCCCCCACCCACACCAGGCTGACCTTTGGCATATCGAAGTAAAAGCACGCACACCAGCATAGACACTGGAGTAGGAGATACATTTAGGCCGCCTACTTGTTCAACTTTCTCTGCAATTGATGCCCAAAACTCTGCTTATCTGATGTGGCGCTCTCTTTCTCTCTCTCTGTTTTCTGTTTTCTGTTCTCTGCTTTTATTTTCATGTTTTTCGCGATGGGCACATAAAACTCAATTGAGTCGTTAAATGTAAAAATTGTGATAAATAATCAAATTACACGCATTTGTTGCTCGCCAAGATTTGCTGCTTTCAATTTTTATGCCACATCTTTCGCGGGATTTTCCCTACCCCCCTCGCGCTCCTCTTTTCGCTGCCTGCTGACGCAGCGAATTATTTATGACCAGGCGTCGATTATTGTAAAGCGATTATGAGGCCTGTCAGGCAGTCAGATTATAATATTCTGTATGTAGTGGAGTGTGTGCGTTGCGCATGTTGAGCTGCATTTTCAATTATCACGCATACGCCATGTGGTGTCCTTTACCCACTTTTTGCGCAATATAAATGCGAATTGTGCGTTTAGAATTTCCAATTAGAGCAAACTAATTTTGTGCAAATTGCCAAAGACTGTCAAAACTTTCCACTGCCAATCAATTTCGCCGTGCGAATCTCTTCTGTGCGTAGCAGGTGCAATTAAAGGCCACGTACACAGAGACACTCACACACTCTCCCATGATTCTCTTTTTTGTTTCCTCATGTGGGAAGCTTTTTTATGTGGCCACTTTTGGTGCTCGCACTCTTGTTGTTTGCTGTCATTTAAAGAGATTAATGCGCTGCCGTCAATGGCGTGTCATGGCGCTGCCCCGTTATGCCTTTGATTGACAGTTGTTTGCGTTGAGCGAACAATCAGCAATCAACTGCCCCGGCCGACGCACTTTCGTCGCGATAGGGTATTTACTATTCGGCGGCGCAGGCGGCGGTCGATATAATTTCAATTACTTTCGCTTTAACTATTTTAATTAGCCGTAAAATGATCACCGTCCGAAATGGCCAGCAGGCATCGTCAGGCATCCCGATGGATAGACAGGCCTTTGATGTGCCCCTGACATTTGCACCGACACGTCCCGGCTGGCTGCTGCTGCTGATGCTGCTCCCATCCAGCATTGTCTCGCAGTGCGTCAGCACTAAAAGCCCCCACTCTAGGCAGCGCCATAGAAGAGTCAGCACTCGTATTCACATCCACATCCACATCCACATCCCCATCGACAGCGGCATCAAAATCAAAGTCAACTGGCCATTGGCGACACTGTCATGGGGCATGTCATCACGTTATTTGATACTCGAGGCGTCAGCACGCTGACAGTTTGCACATTTTTCGGACCAGGCCAAGTGTTGTGCTGTATATTCAATTGTTGTTGTTGCTGCCGCACTGTCAACTTACAGCACTCGACTACCCGCTGTCTATTTCGGTCGGCATTTAGCGACCATTGATTCGATCAAAGGTGAGAAACACTTGGTTTGCCACGAGGCGGCTTCTATTTGCGTTCAGTACTTAGACTAGACTTGTACATACAAACTTATCAACTAAGTGGATGTGAAACTGTGGAACTGGATGCAAGTGGATCGATGTGTACGAGTGTGTGTGTGTGTGCTTGTGGCGCTGTGTTTGTGTACATTCATTTCTTTCCACAGCGCGTCTCACAGCTCTCCTGCGTGCAGAAGCGATTCCGATTGCCGTTGCAGCCGCGATAGGTGAAGGGACGACAGGCGCCCTTGTCGTAGTACCAGCGGGTGAGAGCCTTGGTCTGGTCCTTGCTGTTGCAGTAGTTGCCCTCGTTGCGGCCCACGTAGCAGTTGACGTTGTCTGCGAAATGGACCAAGCGAAACGTGCTGTATAATTGAGCAATTAATTGGTTAATCGATTCCTAGCAGTACCCATAAATACTACTATAATATATTTTTCATTTTTATTTGTTGTGCGCTTCAATGAAGCGTGCCGAGTGGCCTCATTTGTTGCAATTAAATTCTTGAATAAGCGTATTACGCATACAATTTTGACATAATGCTTTAAAAATTACAAGCAAACAAAATTTAAATCTATATGCGCTTATATGCAAAATTTCTATAGACAAATGGCAAAATGCGGCCGTCGGAAATTTTTTGGCAGTGGTTAGCTAAATGGACGGGTGAAGAGCTTTTGGCCAAATGTTTGCTGAAAACTGCAAATCAATGCATATTTCTGAATGAATACATTCGCAAAAACCCGAACATAAACCTGCCTCTGCTGTATTATTTCATTTAACCACTTTTATTTGTGCACTTTCCGATTTGATCAAAGCACTTTCAGTCCGATTTGATTGCAATAATTGCAGATTTTTCTATCATTTTGCGATTTTAATTGGATGATTGCATCGCTTGCCACTTACTGAGTTCCTTGCACGATGCGTCTCCAGATGCGGCTACGGTGTGAGTCAACAGTATGACAGACATGAGGCAGACAAATGCCAAAGAGAGCATTGTCATGTTGATTGGAATTTTCATGTTTTCGTTTTTTGTTCACGCGCACTGAGAAAATCTGCAAACAACGCGTAGCGATGCGAATTGCGCGAAAAGATGAGCAAGAACTTTCTCAGCGTCTCTTCCAATAGTTGTGTTTGAGTTTATTTTAAGTAATTTGCGCTACTTTTGAGGGAAAAGCGCGACGTGGGCCAACGAACCGAGCAAACTGAACGCTGTCCGGGGCAGACTTTCAGTTTATATACGAAATGCCGGAAATTGTGTCGAGATTTTGCCCCGAACTCGACACGAACATGTGTCTGTTCCCATTTTCGCAATACTTTTATACTTTTTTTTTTTTTTTGCTGTTGCTTCTATAGCTTCTAGTTTTCTTTGTTGTTGCTGCGAAAATTCGAAAATATTTCGAGCATTGTCCACTGGTCCATCTAACCAGTCATCCGTCCATCCATCCGTCCATATATCCATTCAAGCATCGGTCCATCCACAGTTTGTGTCCATCAAAAGCTAAGTAGGGGCGGCTATTTTCGGTCCACAAGTATTTTTTGGGGGGCCCAGCAATTGCACTCAGCGTTATCTCGAGGCGTTTACTTTGCGCTCGTTTGCATAATTTCCAACTTATTGAATATATTCCACATAATTAATTTTAATTATTTGTGTTCTTTGTCTCTCGCTCTCGCTCCCTATGCTATTCAGTTCTTTTTTTTATTTTTTATTTCGCTGTATTTGAATTAATTTTGATAAGGCAAGAAGCAAAAGGGTCCACGGAGAGCCGAGCGCCGACAGCCGACAGCCGACCAAGGGTTCGCTTCCATTGTCTCTAATTACAATTGGGCGGCATTTGTTTTAGATTTTTCAATGTCCCTTTGGACAAGTCCAAATCTCCCCCTCTGTCTGTCTGGCCATGTCCACGTCCAAGTCAAGAGGCAAATGCTAAAATCAATCTTCATTTAAAATTCAATTTAATGCCCAACGTGCATAACCGAAATATCCTTTTGAAACCTATTCGACTCGCATCGGGAAAATTAAAATGATATAATTCGAACTCTGAAGCATTAATGCGGAATTAAATTCAGTGCAACGCAGGTGGAGATTTCTCAGCTCGCTACAGTGTCCACCAGGGAGTAAGTAGTCCTCAGCTTACCTTTGCACTTCACAGCGCATATGTGTGATTTAATTGGGAAACCAAGTCGAACTGAAATGCGCATATGCAAAGAGGATTGAGTTGGTCTGGCGAGTAACTTTTGATGCCCAACCTGCCGCTTAATTAATCGCCAAGTAATGCAAAAGAAGAGTGCTAATGAATGAATGCGCTGCGCGCAAGGACATCACTAATGACGATGTCAGCCAGATGATGACAACGAGAGCCAGTCAGTCATTTACCCCAATTGGGGGCAAGCACCACAGCAGGGTGCAGGTTTTTATGTTTGCAGTGCCAAATGTCAACTTGATTTTTAATTGGATGCTGAGCTCTCAAAGGATCTCGCATGGGCAAGTTTATCTGTAGTTGGGAAATAATCAAAATAACGGCAAAACGGAAAAGTGAAATTGTAAGAGGATATAAGAACCCCATTCCAGCAGCGGAAGTCTTTACCAAATACCGGGTACCCAGGTATACAAAACCACTCAAGTGGAATAGCTGACGAGCAGCCAAGCTGCCGAGTTTCTGCCGTTCTGCAGTGCTGCCAAACTCTGGTAGCGAACCCTGCCCGCAGCGACCCGCAGCGAATGAGTTTTGAGCGCAATGTCCGTGATTAGTTAGGCAAAGGGCAACACAACGAATCGAGTCGAGACCTGCCGGGGATGCGGCGGTGGCGTATACGTGATGTGATGTGATGTGATGTATCAGCGACAGTAAATCAATACGTACTTAAATGCCGCTCATACCACACAATATTATGATTTAGCTACAGCTGCAAAAATGAAAAACCAAAATAAAAACGAAAGCGAAGTACGAAAAAAAGAGAAATGGAAAACATAAAAAAGCGAAAACAAGCGCAAGAAAAAGCCGCCAACGTTGATTTCTGCGTGTCCGTTGGCCAGCCACGTTTTGTAATGCCGTAATTTGTGATTTTCCACTTGTTTTGACAATTTGGTGATTTTCTGAGCTTTTCCGTCTTTAATTTTGACGGATTTTTGAACGCACTCGACCAAAAGTTATTTAATGGCTGCACTTGAACGTGCCGACAGTCGACGTTGGGCTTCACCTCAAACTCAAATCGAAGCCAAAGCCCAAAATTCGTCTCGACGTTTTCGCTGACTCCATCACAAGGTGGAACCGTCGACTGCGCAAGGATCAAACACGCTTTCCTTCTCGAGTTATTACAAAAATGCAGATTTCTCCGGTTATTTCGATTCCTTTGTTGTAAGCGAAGTAAGAAGTTTCGCTACATTATTTGCCGAACTTCCTTTGCCCCAGGTTCCCCAGTTCATTGGGCTTTGGGACTCTTTTTTGCGACTAACGACAAGTTCAAGTAAATTCACTTTTGATTCTCGGCCACAAATTGAGGAAGTGAAACATTTCAATGATTCATTTCCGGCTTTTGTTCTGCACATCAGCAAGAGAACATTTTTTCCTGCACTTTTGGTTTACCCAATTTAATGCGCTTTGCCAAATAAATTATTTAAATACCAAAAGGATTGGTCAGTTTCCATGGGATCAAGAAGTCCAACCACCCACCACGCCTGGCATGTTTTGCAAAATATCTAGTAAACACTTTCACATGAACTGCTCAATTTGGAGAGCTGGACATGAAGTAATTGAAGCTGCAAATATTATTGATTTCATTGGCAGATGGCAGATCAGATCTGAATGACGGGCCGTTTCTTACAGTCCATTGGCATTGTGACAATGAAATCTGTCGACATTGCCAAACAATCAGGCCAGACGCTGAAGCAAAGGCAGTCTTGTTGTTGCTGTGGCTTGTGTTGTGTTGTGTTTTACTAAAAATTTTACAATTTGCAATAAAAATTCCAGTTTTGCTTTTTGGAATTCAGTTGATGCTCTCGGCGCTCGCAGCTAAGCGGCGAACGCCAAAGTTTGTGCGCGTCCGTGTCGTGTCCTTGTGCGTTGGATAGAAAGGATACCGTTGGCTTGCCGCCTCATGCGGCTATCCAAGCTATCAGCCAGAAATTATTATGCGTTGTAGTGGCTGCGTGTTGAAGCAGTGCCCGTCGAAGCTATGGAGCAACAGCAGCAGCGACGGCGTGTGTGGCTAGCAGTCTGGGGGTGTGGGGGAAGTGGGCGTGCCAAGCAACAATTTAATAACAAAACATATTTCGCTTGCATGCCAAAGATGTTGAGGAATGCGCAGTGAACAAAACCGAATGAAGCGCACACGCTGCTGAAGCTCTTGCGCTTGCTTTTGCTGTTGCTGTTGCTCAAGTTGTTTAAAGCGATGGCCAAAGCCTTGACATTTGCCAAGTCCAAAGGAGTGCAGAGTTATGCATGGGCGGGAGAGCTGCAGCTAAGGATGGCCAATGTCATGTTGATTTCACTCATTTCCGACTCAAATGGATTTTGATTGTCTGCCTGAGCCTCATCACTAAACCGTGCGCAGTATTCAGCGCAGAGCAGTAAAGAGTCGCGTCCTCGGACTGCTCAGTTCACAGTTCGGTCGGTGTCTGTCCGTGATGGGCATGATGGGCATGATGGTTGGAACGTGTCTGCCATTTGTCTGCACACTCGTTTGGCAGCCGCCACTAAATGACTTTCTTTTCTTGGCTCTCGCCTGACGGCAGTTGGCAGTTGGCAGTTGGCTCCTGCCTGTTGGCTGTTGCTTTGGGGGCCATTAGGTTTTATTGTAATGATTTCTATTGCCACACTGAATACTGCTACAGTCGTTGTTGTTGCTGCTGTTGTCGTTTTTGTTGTTGATGTTGTCGTCGTTTTTGTTGCTGCAGCTTGCAGTTGGCCAGTTGGCCGGTTGACCAGCTCGCCAGTTGGCAGCTTACGTGGCCATCGCGCTTAATGAGTAGTTATTTCCGCTTGTATTTCTTGATAATGCCAACTCGTGCGAACATCGCCTTTTGTGGTAATCGGCGCAGTTCCGAGACACGTTTCCATATTAATTGCTCTTTATACTCGCTTTCGCTTTCGCATAAATTCATTAGCGTGTATGCGCTCTAATTGAATTTATATGTGCTTTTCTCGCACGAAATTTGCATTTATTTATGCATAATATGCGTATATTCCTTTTATATTTTATTTAGCGCAAAGCGCTTCATTTTTATGAATTTCATTACGTAGCTGTCATAACAAACGATAATAAAGCATAATCCCAATTTGATAATCTACAAAAAGCGCAATGCAAACACACAAAAAGCGACGATAATCAGCTTTCATCCCTTTAAAATTTTAATTAAATTTAATGCTTGTTTTTTAGTAGTTTGCTGCCAAACTGTCGCTCTTGTTTCTGCAGTTCCCCGAATCGATTGTAAATAAATTTCAGGCTCGCTTAAATATCTGTTCTAAAGCATAAGATTGTTATTTCCGTGGCGCAAATCGAAACGCATTCTCCTCGCACGCAATTCCAAAAGCAAACGGCATTTGCAAATGGCTTTCTGCGCTGTTTGTGAACTCGAATTTTATGTGGTCTCGCACAACGCTGCCAGCACATTTGACAGCGACACAGATTTAGTTGAAGCCACTGCGTCACTCGCCAACTATTCCCGCTAACCTACTATCCAATCAGCCACCAAGCGATTCGACTGCTGTCGAGTTGGATAATTAGTGGTAGATTTTGCAGAGTTCGTATTGCACGCAAATGATTTTCCATTTGCGCTATTCGTTCGTGGAAACTATGGCGAAATTGATTGTACGTATTCAAGAATAACAGTGGTGCAAGCTGTAATTAAATGCCACAGTTCAAAGGGGGAAAACGACTTGGAGAACTTGTTGCGACTAATCAGGATCTGTTAAAGATTTATAAATTTTAATATGAATTCTAGAGCTTTGTCCGGGTTGATCGAGGTAATCAGTGTGCAAGTCCCCACTTTCCATTCCGCGATTGATAGCGTATTGTCGAATGTTAATGTGGCTAAATTCAAATTAAACTATCGGTTCTTGCATTTCCACACGTAATTTTTGCTTGTCATCGGCGCGGCAAGTTTGCCAGCTGGAATGCAAATGCTATAAAAGCTGCTAAAGTTTTTAAATGCAAAGCAACTACCACAGGAAAAAATGAGAGAAACAGTCGCCAGAGATGGCGCAGAGTTAGAGAAAAGCAAAGAGGAAAGTTATGCAAATTTATATGCAACAAAGTTGCGAGCTTGTTTGCCTGCAAGTGATTTATGTGGCCGAGACCGCGAACCCGGCAACTTTCATTTCAGAATCTCGCCCTCGTCGTTTGTTATAAATAATGCGATGAGCACGCAAGCAACAGTACCAACAGCAACAATAACAACAATGTAAACTTCTAAAGAACCAATGCAAATGAAGAGTGGACGCTGCGTTGCGTATACGCCCGCTGGTACGCGCCTATCGAAACTCAAATATTTAAAAAATGCTTGTTTTCGCCACACCACCACTGGACTTTTGGGCCAATCTGAAGGCTTTATTGCCACCTGCTTTTTCTGCGGAAAAGTGTCGTAAACAAACTAAACTCATATCAATTGTGTATACGTGTAGCACTGACCCTGTTTTGCATTTTCCGTTTTAGAGAATTAAGTGTGCATGTGAGAGGTTTTCTAAATTTGCGATATTTTTTTATTCGTTTGATTTCTAAATTTAGCAGCTATTTCGAAGGCAAGTGAGTACGGTGGCTTAAATTGTGTAAAAGTAAAACGCAATGTTTCCATATTTTCGTGTGGGTCTAAAAAGCTTTGAAGTTGTTTGTTAGTCCACAAAATTGGGTGTTTACTCCATAGTGCAATGCTACGCTATTGTTTCGCATGCAAAAAGCGAGTTCGAGCTGCTTGTTAATATTTGATAAGGAATAGAAGTTTTGGCCAACTGCAATAATGGACAGCAGCTAACAATAGTGTTTCCACTTGTTTCCTCTCTGCAGTTACATATAGTATTCTGTTTAATATTTATTTTGGCTGAGGGAATATGTATACATATTGTGCTCTATGCAGCGCGGGGTAAATTGCTTAAAAGCAGAAGTGTAGGAAGTCCAATCTCATGCGGTTATTGTTAATTAAGTGAGGTAGCTGCTAAATATTGTTTTGGCTTTGCGGTCATATCCGAGTGTATGGCATAAAGGCGCCGCAGATATGGCATCTCGCATATGGGAGCATATAAAGGGTGCAATATTGATATTCCTTTGAGGTCACTTCAATGTTTGACTTTGGTTTGCATAATTAATTTTGCATCTGTTTGCGGCTGTGTAAAGTCGAGTGTAAGGCTCGGCTGAGCCAATGTGCAAATTGCATAATGCATGTAATTAATATGCAATTGTGTGTGCGCATTTTCAGCGTTCCCAGCGTGTGACAATCGCTTGATAGTTGCAAATACCTTGAGTTCTTGGCAACTTCGTAATATTGTTTACGCATAATTTGGTTATTAACGCAACGCCAGAGCGATGCAGTTAACAAAAAATCAATTTCGACTGCAATCAATGACAGACGTTTTACTCCTTGGCTTCCTTCTTCCCGACGAATTATATAACGGGCGAACGCGAATCTCTTCATCAGTATCCCCGAGTGCAATGCGCACCTACGCATCATGCGCTGTGCATATGCACATATGGAGGTGGGTGTGAGTGCGAGAATGATGTTTTTCGCTTTTATAGAGGGAAAAATACTCATTTCAGACGCGCTGCAATTTTCTCGCTCACTTCAATTATGCAAATTGTGTGTATGTCGAAACCAATTCGCATTGCTTGCCAGCTCATGTGTGCCATTTGAGCGTGCTGCTGGTGTGCGCTATCATATTATGCGAACCAACAGGCGACGACGCTAAAGAAATGCGCATCAGCATCAGCATCAGCTTCAGCTCCAGCATTTCCAATCGGCATCAGCATCAGCATCCGCCACTGCAGTTGCAGCGACAGGGACAGGGACAGCGACAGGGAGAGGGCGACGGTATTAATGTTGTACATGCAATTAACGTCGCCGGCTTTACAGTGCTGCCGACAGTCGTCGACGGAATATTTGTATGGGGAAGCAACAAACAATTCGACAATTTGACTATGCGTAAAAAGGAAAAAAACCAAAGACAACGACAAGGAGGACGACGCAACAACGGAAGTCATCCAAAAACTCGATGCATGCCAAGCCAAAAGCAGAAGCTGGATGGGGAATGGGAATGCGAATGCGAAGGAGAACTCGAACTCATTATAATTTTCTTCAACTGAGTTTGTTCGTTTGCTATTCAATTCAGTTGTTGCGTTCATTAAAGCCACTGATGTGTGTCCTGCGCCCTTCCACTGGGATGCCTGTAATTTAATTTACATGAGCTGCTCCCGGACTCGGCCAGTTGCTACATCAAAATTATCCATCCGATGCCAAAAAGTTTTGCCAGTGACATTTGCCTCGGTCTTGCCATCTCTCATCTCACGTCCTGTTGCCTGTTGCCTTCTGCCGCCTGCCTGTTATACTTATATTAATTACTAATGTGAAAGTTTTGCGTTCTGTGCCTTGTGGACTTGGCGATTATGAGCATATTTTGGGCATGTTGGACCTACGGACCAAGTTCGCCTGATTGCCAAGACGATGTGGTGCAAGCACTGGGGGTGGCAATGGGAGTAAGCTAATTTTTAAACTTGTCCAGGAAGTGCTAACTCAATCAGTGCGCACCAATATGAAAGGACTGGGCTAAGAGATGAGTTTTCATTAGAGAGCTGCTGGCGAAATCGAAATTAATTTAAATTTAATTGGTCTGTGGCTTGAGGCAAGCGGAAAGTAGCAAGTAGCAAGTTGCAAATAGCAAATAGCGAGTGGCAAGAGGCCGTGGCGTACTTGTATTTGCTTTCCGTTTTGACAGCCGCTCTAATTGACTCGCAGCGTGCCCGATGTAACCGTAAGTAAGTACACCGTAATCAGGCCAGACTGTCTGACAATTTGAGTGGCTAGTGAGGCGATGGTTCTTGCGGCGATTTGTTTACAGTCTTCAGACTGCCTGCTCGAGACTCCTTCAGCTGGGCACTTAAGTGGGTCAGGCATTGAGGCATTAAATGCATACAAATAGTGCTTGCAGCAACACAACATGCAGCTGTTGTTGCCGCCTCGCTTTGCTTAGTGGTTCATGACTCGTGGTCCGTGGTTCGTGGTCAGTGGCAATATACAGAGAAAACGCTTGCTTCTAATTCAGGTGCCAATTTCGAGCTCGACTTGCGAGTTGCGGCTGTAAAAACTAAATGTCTGCTACATTTTTCAGCTCGAATTGAGCATGCACGTAAAGCTGAAATGTTGCATTAAAAAGTTTGCAGCAAAAAGCGATTCAATTTAATTAGAGGAGATTTTTGGCAACTAAAAGTTCGCTATACTGTTTTTATGTGCCACTTTTATGGGGCAAGTTTCATGCTTGGCATTTTCAATTGAAATGCGCCACGACTACTCTAGTCGTAGTCAAAATGGCTGCTGCTACTCCTCCATTCCCAGTTTCAGCCAACTCATGCAGACATCTGGTTGTGGATTGTAGAACCATTGAAATTCCGAAAAAAAGCGGCTACAACAAACGTGCATCAAAAGCAAAAAGCTGCCAGCATATTGAATGGAAAACAGGTGAGGCCCAGGCAAATTTGATGGATCACCAGCCGCCAAAAGACACAGACAGACCAAGAGGGGAAGAGAGCAGGAGCGGCAGTCGGTCGGAGGGTGTGCGACCATTCGACCCGACCTGACTCAAAAGGCAACGGCAGACGACCATTTCCATCCCAGGGGTGGTGCAAAGGTTGCTCATATTTCATATTTTATAAACTGCCAGCTTACATTTCTTATTGATTTGATGAACTTGGCATGATTTTTGTTTCGCCAGCTCATTATTCGTCTTTCAATTTGCTGCCATTTTTTCCATTATATGCTACGCCATGCTCGCCCTTTCTCTCTCTCTTCTCTCTCTGCAACGCCCACAAAAATACCTTTTACTTTGCGGATTTGCTGCTTAGATCTCCATTTCTATATTTTTTCACCTTCTTCGTTTTGGCTGCCACTTTGAATACCAATTCAGTGAAAAGTTGGTGCTTTTATGAAGACGCTATAAAAAAAGTTACTTTATGCGCTGTCTACGTGTGCTGCCCTCCCTCCTATCATCCTTTTACCCCGCCGCTGAGGTGTATGAGTGTGTGTGTGTGTGCTAAGTGCGCCTTGTTGCGGTTGCGAAAATGTAGATTTAGCTACACCTTTCATCCGCCTCTGCTCTAGTGCTAGCTACTGCTGCTGCCAGCTTCAGTCGCCTGCTTGATATTTGCGTTTGCTTTGGCGTTTTGGGTTTGAGTTTGGGCTCGAATTGCGTTTGCGCTTGACTCTTGCATGTTATTCTGACATTGGCAGCAGGCAGCTCGTAAAAGTCTCTCGCATTCTGGTGAAATGCAAATGTAACGCCTGCATAGCAATGAAGTTGTGGTCCAAACCGTCCACCCATCATTTAACGATAGCAGCCAGAGATCGACAGATGCCCTGTTGTATGCATTGTATTTTGATTGCAAACAATGGAGTTTTGTTTACAAATTGCAAGGTCCATTGCTTAAAGTTAGCTCGGCACCTCGGCATCAACATCAATGACTGGCTCGCAAGTTGGCAAGTTGGCAAGTTAAAGCTGTCCGCCACTCTCAGAGAGTCCAACAAAAGCATTATGCTAACCAAAAATGTTACGCTCAGGTGTAATTTTTGCATTTAGTCTTCAATTTGCCCAAAAACAGAACAATGGCTGAGGAGGAGTGTTTTGCGCCTGTCGTTTGCCGTCTTAAATTTTTATTGCAAGAAAAGCGGAATCCTTAGTAATTGCTCTCGGGGCGCACATAAAAAGATGTGTAGCCAACTAAGCAGAAGAAAGCTTCTGAAGCTGCCTGGCACGCAAATGCCCATTCCTCCAGCACCAACTACTAGAATAACTGCGCCTTGCCTAATGCGACTCACAGACACAGACGCCGACACAGACAGAGGCACATTGGCAGCAACATAGACAAACAGAGCAGGTAGTGAGTGTGTCTCCCTGCCTCGTCGAGTGTCTCTCCGTCTCCACTTGGTGTGTGTGTGTGTGTGTGTGAAGTTGAAGAGCCCCTTGATAGCACGTTGCTCACTTGGCTGCCTCTGCTGGTGCTGCGAGTGTTGTTGGCCATAGCTAACTGTAATCTGTGCCGCACTGCAGGTGTTAACTGGCCTGGAGTTCGGCCAGCTGAACTCCATCTCTTGTTTGCGTTTAGCCGGCCTGCCACTTGGACTTGTCTGAAATAAGCCTATTCACTCCCGACTCCGACCCGTCTCCGACTCCGTCCCCGAGTCTGACTTCGGCATTCAGTTATGCAGCAAAGTTTTAGCCTAATTGCAAACGTATTTGAGCAGCATTCAATAAAGTGCGAGTTGTGAGTGCGAGTGCGAAAGTGAGTGCTCTTAAGCTCTGGCGGGCAGTTCATAACTCAGGCGCCAACTGTTGGCAACAATTGCAAATTGACAAGCTTATTAATCGCCTAATCGGCTTGCAAAGTTTCATGTAAATCGGCTGAATTAAGACGCGCTCTGTTTGGCTTGTCGAGACTTGCTGGACGTGGGAGATCTGCCGGCGGGGGCGAACAAAGTTTTTACTGTTAGCTAGCTGCTTGCCAAAAACTTTTTGATAATTGCGCTCGAATGGCCTCGGCTAAAAGGGTTCGCCATTCACTCACTCGGCCAACCCGTTCGCCTCTTGTGGCTTGGCAACGCGCAAATCGCAGCTCCCACTGCTCGCCAGTCGCAACTGTGCCAAAGTGTTTTGTTGTGGGTCTTAGCTTTAATGAGGGCGAGCAAAAACGCTTAATGACTGAAACACATCATACTGTCGACTGGCTTAGCTGCTGCTGCTGCTGTCGTTGCTGCTGCGAGAGCCTTCATAGCTAAGCTGAGCTGAGCTAAGCTCAGTCAACTCCCTGGCCAGAAGCACATCATTTTGTCGGTCTCTAATCACAGTGTTCGTTTGCATTTCACAATCACATAAATAGGAATAAGACGCAACTCAATGGGGCACACTATTCCATTCCAATCAGCTCAAGCTAGCTCTCAGACAGTTGCATTCGGACCAAAGCAATCTGGCGAGAATTTAATTTCCGTGGTTGTTATTGTCTCAGCCAAGTCGCATATTATTTTGGCATTCACTAAGCCATCGCCCGGGGCCTGGGGCCCGGACTGGACTTGTAGGTGTGGTCTGCGTTTCCTCTCGTTTAGTTTTCGCTTAAACTCCACTTCTTATGGCCCATGGTGAGGGCATGGACAGCAACAACATTGAAAACAACGACTACGATGGGGACAATGGAATGAGAATGCCAACGGCCAGCAAAAATAGATAACATTAGCCAGCATATACTACAAGTTTTTGGGAGTGTTGCAAGTTTATAAAGCTGCCGCACGAGTTGAAATCCAAACGAAATGCGGAAGCACAGGACGGAAACTTGGACGTGGTCATTGTTGTCTCAGTCTCCTGGCAGCAGGCAGCTGGCAGCTGACAGCTTGTTAGCTGGCGGAGATTATTTGGACAGATTATGGCGCGTGGCGTCTATAATTTGCCGTATCTTCAATGAGTGTCTCTTCTGCATCTCTTTCAGCACAAATCCCCATTGGCCTTTAATTCAATTAGATACGGCTACTTGTTGCCGCACGCTCATCATTCAGCAGCTTATGATTTCCAATCAAAACACAATCAAAAGGTTGCCTGCAATTTCAATTTGCTTATTGTTTCGCCTCCCCTTTGCATTTGTTGTGTATGCTTCCAATTTGAACTTTTAAATCCCAAAGCAAATTCATTGAATTTATTTTGTGGAAGGAAATAAACAAAAACAACAATTTCCATTGCTGCTCCAAAATAAAACTGCCCAGTTTGCCAGCTGAAGAGGCTGAGATCCTAAGAGTCTCAACATATGCAAGTTGGCCCTATTGTTGATAACTTTGAAGCTGTTCTCTTGCCTGTGCTACCCGTTGCGATACGATACGAGGCGATGCTCACCTGAAATATTTTTGAATAAACTTTCCGACAGTTTGTTATTGAAACTTTTTGGCTCTAGGGCTGTTTGGGCAGCAGTGAGCCAACTTTAATGCGGTTTATTCTATTGCTCTGGCCAGCCATCTACTCTATATGTGTGTCTCTCTCAATCCTGCTAGCAAAAACAGCAAACAACAGGAAGGCAACAAAACAACAGCTGGAATTTTCGGTATTCTTATTATTGTTCTGCCTGTGGCATTTTTCATATTTCCATATTTCCTTTGTCTTAACAGCATTGCGTTCTAATGCCAATCAATACTCCTCTTCTTCTCCGCTTATACTAAGAGGGAATTTAAATCATTCAAATGGCAGTGGACTTATGGGTGGGCATTATCCGCACAGCGTGTTGGAATCAGTTCGTCGGATTTGTGTTAACGCTTTGATAGTGGTTACACTGTTGATTGGATTTAAAATGAAAGCGCCACGCTAATCGCTTAATAAAAACGTCAAATTAATTACGTACGAGTTTGTAATCAAGTAGATAGTCGAATGCTTAACCAATTTTAATAAACTCGCTGGTAATGGTTTTGCATTACCGCTAATCAACTCGATTATGAGGCTCGGTGTGTCTGCGCCCGCGATTATGGCAATGTGTGCGTGAAAATGCCACAATATGCTAATATGCTAATAAGACTGGTCGAGCCCTTTAATAAACATATGAAACGTACACGCATGTAAGTGTGTGTGCAGCACAGTGTGTGTGCTCACACAGTCAACCAACATATGATTGCTGTTATACCAAGCAAATGTGTGAACAAATATTTACCAGGCCACAAAATCATTGCGCAAATATGCAAACTATGCGCGACAATGAAACATTTTGCATAAACAGTTGCAAAACTTTACAAGGCGCCATTTGCACGGCCCAACGCATTACACACATACACGATGAACGCGAATAAGTCACGTCGACACGCGAACACTCTTTAACTTTAGCCTTGAATAAGAGCAAGCGCTGTCGTGCTGTCCAGCGCTAATGTAGCATACTTTCAGGCTGCAAGTAAAATCAATAATGAACTACTCGTCTGATCAACACTCGCTTCTATTTTGGTTCTATTATTGCGTCTAATAATAGTGTATGTTATTATATAGTTTGTTTTGCTCTAGCCGAGGCTTTGCAAACAATATGCCAACGCAGCTCTTGCGGGGCACACATTACGGTTATGGTACCAATACATGGCATCTCAGTCTATACTCATTTTTTATTTATATTTTGGTGGCAGGGCAAAAGTTGCAACAACTAAAATCAACAGCAACTACAGCAGTTTTTGTACAACCACATTTGTTGCAGCAGTGCAAAGTGACAGAAAACCAACACTTTGCTGTTCCTCTTGTTGTTGTTGCAAGTGGCAAAGTTTAAAGTTTCTGTTTGTCTTTTTTGTAGTTTGTTTTTTTTTTGTGTGCTGAGAGCAACTCGACATTTATATTAAAGAGGTGTGAGTCGCATTGTTTGCTCACAGTATTTGCAACGTTTACCGCATTCATATTCCGCCAAGGGGTGCAATAGTTTTCGACTGACGAGGTCGAGAACCGCAAAAACTCAATTTTGGCTGAAATAAATCAGAGGAGGCAGCGGGTCCCATCCAACTTTAACCAGTAGAGATTGCCAGATTGCTAGTAATGGACGATGAATCGTAAGCGAGAGCATTAAAATAAATAATTTAACATGCGTTAGATTTTAATTAAAAGCCATCTTGCCACAAACCGAAGCCGTTAGTCAAGCAGCCGCTCCATTGCATAGGGTTGGCTAACTTAAGTGTGATTAATGCTCAGCTGCGCGTTCTATGAATACCAGGTAGGCTCAATCCAGCAGCCACATACACAGAAGCGGGCATATATACACATCAGAGATTTTCATACGGTGTGGGTGTGTATTTTTGGCAATCAAAAGTCTCTAGTCCTTTAGTGGCAGCAAAGGGGTTTCAATTTGATTTAATGATGCCAGGACAAATTCAACGCGTTAGCGTCTAAACACAACACAACGCGTCACAGAGGTGGCACAAAAGTCAATTCCATCAGGTTCCGGATGCTGCATTGAATAACAACTAGTTTGGACGAGCAAACAGTACTGCTCCAGCAAATAGGACGCAGGCCACTTAAACTTTTGTGGCGACGTCGGCGTCGGCGTCGGACGTTGCGTTTCACAAATGCCACGGGCGAGGTTTTCATGTCAGCGTAAATTTCCGTTTCAGTGCCGCAAGTTCCTTGCACACACTCACACTTATGTACATATATGTGTGTGTGTCTATCTCTTTTCTCTCCGTCTCTGCCTCTTTCGTCATCCTTTTTGGCCTGGCGTTTATGTGGGAGTCTGTTTGGGTGCTACGCTTTGTCCTGCAGGTGGTAGACTGTCAATGACTTCATGCATAATAATGAGGTCGAATGGCATGTCCTGTCGCGCACTGCCTTGTTCTAGACTGGCTGCTTCGGAGAGAGAGCGCTCCTTGTGGCGTCCAATCCTTTCGTCCGAATGCCTTTTGCCATTCAAGTTTGGATTTATTGTACGATATTTCTGGTTGAGCATATAGACTTGACTCAAATATTGCCAGAGGCAATTGCTTGGCATCGCTTTGATCAAATTGTTCGTGTTGTTTGCTTTGCATTTAGTGAAAATGTTTTCTTGATTTCTTGCCAATATTTGCTTTAGATGCATAACTTTATTATTTTGCCGCCCAGCTGCAGTTTTATTGCTGCTGCTGCGAGCCTTTTTATAAACAATCGGTCAAAATAAATGTCACAAGAATTCATTTCGCTCATATCAATTTCAATTAAAATGTAAATGTCTTCGAGCCTCCATACACGCAGCCGACATCCTTTCATATTTACGCCACATAATGCATTGTCCGACGTTATCAAATATTCATTTGTGTGTGCATCATGCCGTATCCATGCCAGATGGCAGAACATGTACATGTGAAAACTTGGCTTATTTGATTAAATGCCACACAAAACACATTTCGGCTACGCAATTGCAATTAAGTCTCCAGTCCAATAAAATATTAAATTAACTTTTCCTTGGCCAAAGCATCACGCAGTTGCACAGAGAGAAATTGCATTGCGCAAAAGAAAGCAGTATTGCTTGGTTTAATATTTATTGATTTGCATCATTCATTTGAAGCACTCGATGGAACTATGGCATTATTGCTCGAGGTGTAGGAAACTCAATTCGCTGGGCCCACGCAAATTATCGCACAATTGGAATTAATGAGGGGCTTTAATCAAATTTCTGCACACAGAATCACGTTCATTAATTTAGTACGCAATTATTATGATGCTGCTCCATCGCTGGAATGCCATCGCCGCCTTATGCGCCTGGCTTCACGCCACTTTATCAAACAAAACACACACAATCAGGCGAATAGAGGGCAAATTACTTTTCATTACAAGTGTAGAACACAGGATCCAGCCACCACTGACCGCTGTGTTGGCGTAGCATAGCGTGGCAAAGGAGCCAGCCAGCATGGCAAGTGTCAAGTGCCGGATCCGGCTTAGCTTGGGCATTTAAGCACAACTTCATCATCATTAGTAAGTAGTACTACACAATGCTAAAAAGGCTCTCATAATGCTGATTATGCCGCATAAATACAAACACCAAATATGTACAACAGTGCGTATGTGTGTCGCTGCGACTCCTGCTGCGTAATGAAATCATATTGAGTGTAGATTAAATGGCGGCACGTCGTCATGTTGGCGCATAAAAATCCATTAGATGCGGAAATGTGCACAGACACACACAGTGACGTCTCACTGCGTGTCTACTGTGTGTGTCTGCGTGTGTGTTTGCTACGAGGTTTAGCAATTATCGTAGTAGCAAATGTTTCGATAGCACACTAAGTTGACTCCCGCCAGCGGGTGCGAGCACTTAGCCGAGCCTTGTCTTCGATATTCGCCCCCACCCCCCGTCGGCATACACTTAACCCCCAATCCAACTGAATGTGCTTAACCCAATTTTTGTTAATTTCTCGTGCAGTGTTCGGTGTGTAGTTTGTGTGTGCTTGTGTAGCAAATGGCACAGAAATGCAAAACATTATCGCCCAGCTGACATCTTTGGTCGTTGAGTTGACAATGCAGCCCGATTCATAGACGTAATTAGAGTGGAATATCCTGGAAACTGTGCAGCTAAAAAAGGTTCAAGTGTTTGCCAGCTGGCAATAAACTAAAGATTCGACGCAGTTTTCTTTTCATAGCCCTTTTCATTGTATTTGTGTAGTATGAGTCTCAAGCGGCAGCTGCACTGCACTGCACATGACATTCATTTCTTCAGCGACAGACAAGGCAACTTCAACTATCAAAAGCCGTCCGTTCGTTCGTTCGCTCGTTTGCCGGCAACGCTGTGTGTGGCGGCTTAGCAGATAAGGCGCACATGTGGGGCTGCGGCATGAAGTCCTGGCGGATGCTTTCAAACTTTGCATGAACTACACTTACTTGGCTTCCGAATACCATCCCTTTGCCATCTGCTGTCGTGTGAAGCGCACTGCGTCGAGGGTCAGGGCAGAGCAGAACAGGCAGTTAGTCAATGAGAATCTGCATGCGGCAAGCTGGAGACTTGTCAAAGTTTCTGCGACAGAATTGCGAGTCGGTGAAGCGGCATGCCAGCCCCGCGACAGGAAAGTATTTCGCGCTTGCGACAAACAACTGTCACTATTTTCGCAAACTTGTCACGCCAATTATGCATGAGAGTCAACTTTGGGCGCCGTCGAAGCAGCAGCAATGCCTGACAGTAATGTAAGTTATGTCAGTTGCAAGTCAACGACCCAGAGGATTACCCCTTTGCCCCCACTCACATATAGGCTGTGAGATAACAATGCCCATGTCTATTGAATACAGACTGCGACTATTTTGTTGGTCGTGGGCGTCGCTAATGTGCGTCTCTAATGATATGTTGCGCATACGCCGCGTGTGCCGCCAAGCAATAACTCAAAATCTTAGCGTCGTAAGCCAATTTTCGTTGATTTAGTTTATCATCAGCATTAGGAATAGCATCAATACAAATGCCTCTGCGTCGGTTATTCCCATTTGGCCTTTCGTATCCGCTTTCGCATTCGCATTCGCGTTCCGATCCCCCACCCTTCCCAACGACTTTGATTCCATTTGTTGTCTCAATTCTCTGGCGCGCCGTTGAAGTTTGTCGACTCGCCGAGACAATTTGATTTATTGGCACAAATTGCCTTACATTACATTATCGCTTTGAGTTCCACTATACAAGTACTTTGGGGTAGCCTGGCCTGTGCGCTGTGATTTGGCTGATAAGTTGCCACCGATTTACCTTAAGGCATCTGCCACTCCCTCTATTAATACCTGCTCCCCCCGCACCCTTGGCTGCATTTTTCAATTACTTGATGGGCATCGTAAAGCTAGAGACGAACGTCTCTTGGCATTTGCTGCACTGTAAGCGAGATACTCGTATTTGTCAAATAATTCCTAACGACTTTATTCAATTCTATTTGCATTTGGCTGACCCTGTAAGTTTCTGTGCTCCTCCTCGTCCTCTTGTCGCCCATACATACAGATCAAACACTCTGACAAATTGCCGAGAGAAACGTTTGAAATAAGTGCAGGAGCATAAAAAGCATTTGCTTTAAAGCATCCCAATGGGGACCGAGTGTGAGCCAATGCCACCAAAAGCCATCTCTCGAGATTTGCAATTACGCGCAACGCGTGAAACTCGAAACGCCAACAAAGTGGACCCTTTTTGTGGGGGCGTCCAACCCAATCTGACACCTAAATTGCGACAGGTGACAGCAGGAGATAGGGCGATTGGAAGCCGGGCTGAGGCTGAGATGTGCTTGATTTGGGTGCGTTTGGATTTGAATCGTGCGCATTTTTCCAAGCCCTTTAATTGAAATTCAAATTCGGATTCTAATTGAAACTCGAATTTCTGCTTGGATTCCAGCTCGCGGCTCGCTAATTATCTTGTCTATGCATTAAATCGCAGGCCATAAATTCATTCAGCTTAATTTCGATTAAAATGCCGTCAAAGCATTGAAATCGATTTAAGCACGAAAATAATTGTTTGCAATTTTTGAAGAAGATTATCCAGATTTCAGATAAATATATTTTAATGTGAAAATAGTAATAACAATTGTTCATGTCTCGCATAGAAAATGAATAAACAATCTTTGCACAATTATTTAAAATTAGATGTAATTGTTTGCGTCAGATTCCATTAGCTCAGCCACAACTAAGAATAGTATACTTTGTTGCCATCTTGAATTAAATGGAATATGTGAATTTATTTGCGGCTAATTTAGAAAACTGTTGAATAATGTAGTAGTAGTTTTAATAATTGTTTTAAATGTGTTGTGGCAATTCAATTAAATAGCTAACCTAATTAGAAACAGACTGCGTGTAGGTGTTTTTATTTTATGCATTTACTAGAACACTTAATGCAATTTAATAATGCAAATTATTGTTGCAAGTGTGAGCTGGCAGACTGTTAAAAGCTAGAGAGCTTTGCGGTTGCTCTAGAAAATACTTTTGTGAATTTGAAAGCAATTCGGCGCACTTGTGCATTGCCGGCAACAGAAAATAATGCAGGCACTCTGCAGTTAACAACATTTTTGTGTCGCAAACTAACCATAGTTTCTATTCTGGCCACAAGCAGTGCAAAATTTTGGACTACGCAAGAGAAAATAACCATGGAATGCTAAAGTCGGCCAAGGAGTGCATTACTATCATGCAAGCCGACCAGTCGTCGAGTTATTTTGCGAGCATCCTCGTTCATTAATTGTGGCTGGCATAATGGAAAGCAATAAATTCGCATTGAATATCTCTTCTCTTTTGGGCTGCCGTTAAAGCGTTAAACACAACTCACCTGGTTGGCGCCAATTAAGTTTCAGCACGTTTCATGCATGTATGCGAAAAGTTTTCGCACCAAATGAAGCGAGGGTCAAGCAAAGAGGCCACTGCCACTGCCACTGCCATGGCCAAGGAACATACAGACACACTCATACAGTTGGGTCACAAGTCGAAAGGTTGAATCGACAGCAGGAAGTTCATTAAATACGACTAACTTTTTCTTTCGGCAGTTTTGTGTTAACGATGTGTGAGTCTCGTTGTTAAACACTTGAGCAGCCAGCCAACCAGCCGCATTATCAAAATTGAGGCATCTTTAAGGCCACGCCGAGCGTGGCACGCTGCTATCCAGTTATCCACGATTTAAGCGCCTTGCCACACGCTTTGTTCGTGCACATAGCGATTGCATTCAAATTGATTTCGACGCTCCACGTTGCGATGCGATGCGGTGCGATACGTTCGCATTGTTTCGCAAAGCAATGCAATTAATTTGAACCCTAATTGAATTTTTGTTTGATTTGAGCTGGTATCAACTCTCAACACTCAGCTGCAGCAGCTCTTCAAACACAGCAGTTATTTAGAAAATTCAATTTACTTTCATTCCAACACACACTCAACACACCAATTGATGATTTTGCCAGCTGGCAGTTGTTATTTGTTACTGAAACACAATCAAATTGCCGCCACAAATAATTTGCAGCGTGCCCCATGCATATGTGCTGTGCTGCAAGCAGATTTACACAAATTGCATCAAAATTAGCTGGCAACTGGTCAACTACGAGTATAAACATAAATGGAATGCCCAAATTACTAGATCACCTTTGACTTTACGGCTGAAAGGATTTTAGTCTCGCTGCGACGCTCAGTTGCCATGTTATAAAGTTGGCGAGTTGCTGAGTTGCCGATTTGCTCAGGTGATCAGGTGAGCTAAGCCGCAATCAAGGACGAAGCTCACTTCAAATGCTGATTGAAAATCAATTGAAAGCCATGACGATGCACTTACCATTCGCCTGCCTTACGAGCGTGTCTAATGCGTTCGCCCTGCTTCTGTTTCTGCTTTTCAATTGGGGGAGTGGCTTAAGTTGGGTGCTTAAAGCATTCAGGCATCAATTTGACCCTTATGACTGAGTTGCAACAGCAACAGCAACAGCAGCTGGACATGTTGCATTTAATGTTGCCGCTTGTAATTCCGCATGTTTTACAATGCAACAACACGCAGTCGGAGGCACTCACAACTTTGTTGCACGCATTAGTTTCGGAATTTGTTATGCAACGAGAAGAAAAAAGCTTGCATTCCATGCAAATATTTGCACTTTTGCAACTGTCGAAGGGACGCGGTGGCAGCGGCAGCAGTGGCTGCAGCGGCGGCAGATTCAACAGACCCCAACAGAGCCAGCAGACGTCCCCTCTGGCCATATGAAACTTGCACAGATGACACTTTATGCAAATAGATTCAAAATTAGTTTCCATTTTGGGTATATTTTTTTGTTGCTGCTGCTGCTACTCGGGCGCAAGCAGTGCAAACAATTCTATCAGAGAGCACATTCTGAACTGGCTGCAGCTGGCGGCGTTCGCTTTGATTGCACAAAACTTGTCAACAGCATAAAAATGAAATACAAAAGATAATGCTCGTAATATACGCGCAATGATAAACTTGCCATGGCTAAAACAGATTGCAATCAGTTCGATTAGCAGCCGATTGCACTCGCTAGCACTTCCCGGGAAATGGTGCAATAAATCCCAGGCTCGATGACAGAATTACAATTGTAGACGGCTGGAGTGTAGCACTGCGACGGAGACGGCGACGGCGACAACGACAGGGAGCAACGGCAATTACACGGAACTGGATTCATGTTTCACCGCCGTGTTCGTAATTACGCAAATGCCACATCGCACTCACACTCGCACTCGCTTTCGTGTTCACACTCACACTCACGTCTATGGCTATGGAATCTAATTGCCTGCGTTAAAGTTCTTCTTTGGCATTGCCCAAATGCAGTTCACATGTCACTGCAGCGTCCATCCGCGGGGCGTCTGAAGGCAAACTGCGCCTAATATGCTGTTCTCTCGGCTGCCAAGGGAGTTCCCAATTAAGTGACACGAACGTCAGATACCCAGTAAACAAAGGGGACTGTTGCTTGTGCAAAAGGTCACGATTGCGTGGACATACTAAATATGCAACTCAGAGTGACAATCAACATGTTGCAGGGGATATTAACTTATGCTTCAACTGAGCTATTCAACTTGTCGCGGCAGCAACTCAGCAGATATGCCCTTTAACCCGCTTTCATTGCAGGGCAGCAGAAACAGCAACGGTAACAGCTACACAAAATTCTAATTAAGTCATAGGGTTTTGTGTTTCCAGAGCCGCGGGCGCTTTGTGTTGCGAATTTTCGTGTCGGCTTGGAAAATTTGCCATAAAACAGCAGCTACAAAAAAGAAAGCACAATGGGAACTATGAAAAAGGCCAAAGGCAGACAGACGGATTGCTGGCTGGTCGGCAACAGAAGCAAGCGGCGTCGACGACGACGACGCCGACGACAACAGCGATGGCGATGGCGATGACGTCGGCGACGGCGACGAGTGCGAGCCAAAAGCAAGAGCAAAAGCAAAGGCAGCAGCTGGAAGCAGACGCAGGAAACGCAACGCAACTGTTCAAAAAGTGGCGCAGATTTTTGATGGCGTCGAGCAAAGCTCAGCTCCATTTGAAAGTCCAAGTTTTCATGTTTGCTTTTGCCATAGCACCGGACACGCCACGCTTTTGCACGACCCGCCCAACCCCGTCCACGTTCACCCCCACCACGCCACCATGCAACAGCTCAGGGCTTCCAGCTCGAGCTCAGCGTCCACACAGACCACACAGCGACCTTTGTGCCCGTGTCGCCTTTGTTAGCGGCCCCTTTTTCGGCATTGTTTTGTTTTTGTTGTCGGCGCAGCTAATTAAAAATTTTGTTAAGTGTAATATGTAGGCAAATTTTAACGTTTTTTTTTTTTGTGTGTTGTATTCTCGCTACCCGGCACATAAATAACTCGCAGCATTTTACCTGGCTTCGCACTGTTGCGAGGTTCACACAAATTTTGAGGGACATTAAACGCATTAATGTCGTAAGCGAACCTTTTATGATTGCTCAGTCGGCCAGCACGACTCGCTCCCGCTAGATATGGCAACGCACTCGAAGCACTTTCTTTGTCTGCACGCTCGCTGGGTGACCTTGCGGCGGTCCAGACTGCCGAATGCGGCACAATTAGCTGCACAACTTCGCCTTAAGATTAATGGCACTTGATGGCAAAAGTCCTTTGAGTAGTCGCTGCCTTATTGGCTATATATAGTATGTGCCTCCCCCCCCCTCCGCTGCTGCAGGAGCCACTTTACTTTAACTGGGGCCACAGCCGTCGGCTGGGTTGTCGTGTCAATAAATGGTTCGCCCGCTGTTGTTGTGCGTTGTGTAAATAAAAATAATAAATGATGTCGCTGTCCCCCTCCCCAAGCGCTCGTTCGGTGAAAAGTTGCCAAGAAAACGGCAAGTAATTAGGCGCATAAATTTTATGACAACTGACAATGGCACACTTTGCCGGCGCACACTTTAATATACCTTCAATAATATTATTCAATAAAGACTTGGGCCCAAATGGTTACTGAAACACTGTTGAATTAGCAATCATTTGCATCAGCAGCATTAGTGGCCCATGTCAAGGAGCTGCCCTGTTTGTCTGCCCGACTAAGCAGCAAATTTGATATGTTGTGTGCCCCGAGGCGCATGCTACATGCACTTGCACAACCCATGTCGAACGTCGAGTTTGAGGAGTCCCTTCCTGGTGCGCCCTCAGCCCAAGGAATGGCTGTTGTTTGTGAAGTGAAGTCGTCAGTTGTCATTGGGCGCACGTGTTGCCCACTTTTGCCGGGGGCTAATTACCGGATTAATGGGCTGCTTGGATAGCCCCGGAAAGACAGAGAAAGGCCAACAAAGCAAAGGCCATTCGAATAAACGCATCAAGAGATTAAAACTTTAAATGCTTTGCCTATAAATGGTAAGGGTCGCGATGTTATCGCTCCTCGAAAGGTTGCCCATTAATTTCGTTTTGTTGCGCATTTAACTTCAATTGATTGTTGTTTCGCGCCGCAGTCGCGACCGACTGCGAAGTCGAAGCTCAATCGCCAAGAAAATTGCAAACGCATATTTCGTTTCGCTTTGTTATGGCTTACCGATAATTTTCTATAATTTTTTGTTGCGCCTGCACATGAACCGCATTGAGATAGATGAGAGCCGTGCTGGGGGCTGGGTGCGGGGCGAGCGGAGCTTGGGAGCGAGTGAGGCGGCTGGCATAAATAATTGCCGCTGACAGTTTGATAAATGAGTTTTCAGTTGAGTTAATGAAACTAAAACACGGCACATGAGCTGCCATCCTGCCAAACAGCCAGCCAGCTTGCTTGCCTGCCTGCCTGTCCAATGTTGTGTGTGCTGCTCCGTTGTTACTCTTGTTGTTGTGCTGTGCTTTTAAATTAAGATAATGCATCGAGTGGAGCGCCACGGTGCGTATGAGTAACGCAATTTCCGGGGGCCCTGGCAGTTGCTGCTGCTGTTGGCGCTGCCATTTGCCAGTGGCTACATGGATAATACCGTAGGATACCGACCCCCAGCGCAGTCATTTTGTCTGCTTCTCCCCTGGCATATGGCAAGCTTTTAGCAACAATTTTGCCAGCTAATGCGAATGATAAGCGCACATAAAATATTCTCAGCCATTAGCGAGCTGCATTTGCGCATTTTTCAACTGAGCCTGCATAGCAATGTTTCGTTACGTTTCGCCGGCGTTCGGTCCCTCAGCTTGCGCTATTCCCAGTCATGTAATGACAAAAAACGAGTAAAGTACGGCAGCGCGACAAGTGCAGTAACGCGGCGAAATATGAGCGCAAAGTTGGAGTGCTCGATTTTTGCGACTTGGCCACGCCCACGCAGCTTAACATACGCCCACAAATCCGATTTCATTATGCAAAACGTGCGGCGAATTAAAATTAGATTTAGCACAACGACCAACTTCAATGGCAACGTTCGCATTTAGTCGCAAGATGAAGGCTCCATTAGCGGGCATACATTGTGCGTGCTGCAGCTACAAAGAGGCATGCAACATGCATGCGGCTATGCATTGACTGTACCAGTGTGTGCGTGTGTGAGAGTATGATTGTATGCTTGTAATTTAATGCATGCGCATTTGAGAGATTTGCGCATTATCTCTGACGTTAGGCTAAGGGAAACGTATGCGGCGTATGCGCAATTTGATGCCTGCGTGTGCCACTGATTGGCTTTACGCACACTTCTACCACTGCGTGTCTGTGTGTGAGGAGTATAAGACCATAGGCAGTTAATATAATCAGCGCTTGACAAGCAATCTTCTGTCAGGCGTTGACGATGAGTGCCCGCTCTGCGTTCTTCGTCGTTGTTGCTGCTTACTCTTTCCGGCATTTGTCAATGCGTCCGTGTGTATATGTGTGTGTGTGTGTGTGGCCGTCACGGCAAATAAGTTGCTGCTGTAACGGCTCAGTCGTTGCTTGTTTGTCAGTCGACGGCCCTTTTCAGATTTATTATGTTGATGTTGCCTTGCCGTATGTAATTTGAAATTATGCGTGGCAGCAGCAGCAGCAAGAGCAACAGCAGCAGCAGAGTCGAGCACAGCACAGCGTATGCTTAACATAATCAAATAACTCGCATAACTCATACGCATCGTATACATCGTCGCACTCGCAAGAAGCAGCAGCAGCAGCAGCAGCAGCAGCAACAGCAGCAAATATGCTGCATACTTTGAGGCGCAGCTCATAAAGAACTTCCAGACTAAGTGAACCGAATGTGTGTGCGCGTTGAACTTTTCATTATCACAATAATTTCTAGCTGATTGCATTGCCTAGACGCAGCAGATAGAGCAACAACCAGTTAGTTGCTTGTTTGCTACGATTGATACGCGTACGCCCAACCTGGCTTTTCAATTATGTGATCCAGCTACGTGACTATCGCGCATAATGTGTGTGTTATCCACCTGCTCTGTTCTATATACTCACTCTCAAGTATATAGGTAGTTCGGAGTCGACTCGCGCGCCCTTCGATGGCTTTATTTTTGGGGGTGCTTATTGGCACACAGCTGGGGCGATGCTGCTTTAACTGGCCACAAATCGTAAGGAGTATTTAAAGGTGAGCCAGCCCACATTTGGCGAGCCAAGCAAAGCCAGCAATGTGGGTTAAAATAAAAATGTAAACAAAAGGCCGCATCGCACACATGGGCATCGTTGGCATGGCTAACATTTGTAGCAAACACGCACACGCACACGAACATACAGACACACATGACAAGAGGTGCAACAACGAAATGAAATACGTGAAAAGTGCTGCAACAAATGGGCTCAGTTAGGTTTTCGGTTTTCGGTTTTGGGTTTAGGTTTAGGGCACTGGCACAAGAACCAAAACAAAAACAAAAGTCACACGAAACGAACTGGGAATGGAACGCAAGCAAGAGGCAATTTCCCTTCGACAGCGAGCAAATTTCCCAGCAGAATGAAACGAGCCGAACCAGAGACGAAACGACGGCAGCGACGACGACATCGTCGAGGAGCCGAAGCAATAGAAGCTGCGCTGCGCTGCGTGTGTGGAAGACGAATTTGGTAGCAAAATGTTGGGCTATATTCAGTTAAGATGTGCATTTCCAGCGGTGCGAACGTGTCGCGGACGCGTCAGCTGCTCGAGTAGCCAAAAATTATAGCAACAACAACAGCAAAAGTACCAAATAGCCAAATAACGGGCAACAGTTCCCAACGCAGCCAATAAGCCGCCTGAATTGACTCAATTTCGTGGCGCGCGTCTAGCGAACTGAATCAGTGTGTGTGTGTGTAAATAAACAAACGAAAAAAGCCAAGAAACAAGCAGCCGGCTGATCGCAATTTGTGAATAAGATAGAGGAGATACAATTCGTTGCCATCAAATCAAATGAAATCGAATCAATCTGAAATACAATCGCATTCGCATACAAACTGTTGATCGAAAATCGCGGGTGAGCGAACTAAAGCACAAAGTTGAGAGTAAGGTGCCCATGGTGGTGAGGGACGAGGCAGTGGACGCAATGTGAATATCTGCCAGCAGATTGAGCAGATCGATGAGATCCAGATCCAGATCGAGATTCAGATCGTGGGGATCATGTGCCGCCAAGGCGATGAGCCCCAATTGTAAATAGTCAACACATATTAGCGGGCAGTCTTTTCTATTTGTAATCGTATTCGTATTCGTACTCGTATTTGTATTCGTATATCTCTGTATGTGATTCTCTACCTATCTGTCTATATATATATATATGTATATGTCGTTCGATGTGTATACGGTATGTGTGTGCTGTTTTATTCGACCACATGCATAATTAATTAAAAGTTCGCGCGCGCGTTTCATTCGTCGTGATCGATGCACGCGATTTAAAAGGCGTTCCGAATTGAAGAAACAAAATTAAATATTAAGCGGAAACGCGAACCACGCACACACACAAGCACACAACATAAAACACAAGTTTCGGTGCAAAACGGGTAAAACATAATCGAATAATTGCGAATCGCAAAACTATGCTAGGCATTATTAGATAAATTATTAGATTTAATTGGGTGTTAGCGGAGAACACTGAATACAATTCACCATTCACACTCACCGCGCGCAAAAGGAATTCGAAATTGCCGGCCGCATTTTTTCCACAACTTTTCCACACACATCTCCAAATTTCCCAAAGAAATTTAATTATAAATATCTAAAGCGAAAGCAACAGGAAAACTGAGTGCGCCACCAGCATGGGACCAATCAAACGTTAGACAGAGAGATAGAATCAAATTAGCAACAACAAGCATAACAACAACAACCATAACAACAATAACAAACAAAACATCAACGGCTACAAGATGGACTACGCCAAGGTGGAGGCGAGCATCAACACGGGCAACATTAGCACCGACGACTTCCTCGCAGTGTTCACAAGTGGCACCACGACGAGCACAGCTGCCACCTTGGCCAGCGGCAGTTCGAGTGGCACCCTCAATCCGCCCCTGGTGACCGTCGACGGCCAAGTGCAGCTGCCCAATCTGCTGGACCTGCAGTCGCCGGTTGTGAACGATACGATCTACTTGCTGAACGGCAGCTTCTACAACAACAGCCTGCAGCTGGCTGGAAGCTACTACAACCAGACGACGGCTAATCAGAGCAATGGACTGGGCCTGCTGGGGAACAGCAGCAATGCAACAGAGCTGCACTGGGACGGACGCTATCCGAGCGGCTACACGCTGACGCACATTGTGATTGCCTCGATCATTGTGACCATACTGATGATCATCATTGTGGTGGGCAACATGCTGGTGATCATCGCCATTGCCACAGAGAAGTCGCTGAAGAACATACAGAACTGGTTCATTGCCTCGCTGGCCGTGGCCGACTTCTTTCTCGGCCTGATCATAATGCCCTTCTCGCTGGCCAACGAGCTGATGGGCTACTGGATCTTCGGCAGCTGGTGGTGTGACATTCACTCGGCGATGGATGTGCTGCTGTGCACGGCGTCCATCATGAATCTGTGCCTCATCTCGCTCGATCGCTACTGGAGCATCACGAAGGCCGTCGATTATCTCAAGTCGCGCACGCCCGCCCGTGCCGCCGTCATGATCACAGCAGTGTGGATTATGTCCGCTCTCATCTGCATTCCGCCGCTGCTCGGCTGGAAGGTCAAGATGCCCGAGGGTCCGCTGCCAAAGTGCGAGGTAAGTGCATTCGCGCAATCCACTTGAAATTGACGCCAATTGTCGGGGGCAATTGACGGCATCTGCATGCCGCATGCCATTGCCGCATGCCGCATGCCGCATACCTCCGTCCACCATGCCAGCCCATTTGCGTATTTGCAAACAATAAAGTGCGCGTCCCGCTCCGCACTCCGTCTGTCAGTATGCAAAACACAAAAATGTGGCAGCCCCCTATGCAAATTCGTTTCGTCTTCATTTCCAGCATTCTCCACTCGCCAGTCGCCACTTGCCAGTTGCCCGTTGCCAGCACAATTGTCGGCCCATTTTCGCTCGCATTGTTATTGGATCTCCGGCAAATGCCGCGGTGCGTCGCAAAGTCACGCAGAGCATAAACCCACAAATATATATGCATATGAGTTTTCCCCTGTATGAGAGATAGAACGGGAGAGAGAAAGTATGGGGGGGAGCTGTGTGAGTTTGCGGTTGTGCGTCTAATTTGCTTTTCTCCCCAAATCGCTAAATCACATGAAGGCTCGCTTCAAGCCAGTCCCCAAAAAACTAGGCAATAACCCATCAAGATATGCGTGTTATCATGCAGGTCCTACGCACATTCTCTGTCCCTATCGCCATCTCAAGCGCTCCGTTCCGTCTCTTTCGCCGACTGCGGCAGTCGTTGTCTAAGTAAATGCGTGCATACATTTACATTTTTGGATCCCCACCACATAACATACAATACATACGTAGTTACTGCTCTATACTACTAGCACATACTTGCCCACATTATGAATGTGTTGCGCCCCTTTCGTAACAAGCTGGCTGGAAAATTCACAAGAGAGATTCCTTGACAGCGGCAACATGGGCAACGTGCCACAAGGCACAACATTCTGCAAGCCTCGGCCCCTTCGACCAGCAACCAGTCAGCTACCCGAACTGACGCTGTCGAAGTTTCGTTTTGAAAATGCTTTAAATTTTGCCACAAATTGAATGCGACGAGTGGTGGAGCAGAGGGCAAGCAGGCATTCAGTCTGTCAGGCATACATCAGAGAGAGCAGAGTGCTAGAGATAGATAGAGAACGATAGATAGAGAGAGAGTGTTTGCCCCAGCTGAGCCAAGCTGCAGAGCCGACGAGCCCAAAAGCAACGCAACGCAACGTAGCGCAGCGCAGCGCAGCATTCAATCAATGTGTCAGTGACTGATTGACTGACGGGCTACACATGCCCCAGCATTGGCAGGGAGCACACCAGCATTGAGGCTTACAACGCCACCTAAAGCAAAGCTCAATTGCAGCAGTATCGAGTTATTAAATGCCAGTCGCCGTCGGCCAGATTAATTGAATTTCAATTAAATGGCTGCCCAGTGTACTATGTTGTGCTTGTGTCGAGATAAGCTGCAGTAATATTTATGGCAATCCATGATAAATACTTACCAAAAACAGTCGCTTAAATGATGAACATTTCGCGTATTCTGCGTATCGCAGCCTCCGCACAAAATTTGATTAATTTTTTATTCGGCCCGCAGTAAATAATAAAGAAAGCACATGCGTGCCGAAATAAAAATACAAACAAAAAAAAAAAAACAGAAAGAAGCTGAAGCCAGCAGCAAAAAGACAATAAATAAATAATACGAATTATAATAAAGTGCGGAGCGAAGAACACATGCACGAACAAAAGTATATAGCCATAAGGAGATCGGTGGGGAACAACGCTGCTTATGTAAGTTTGCCATTCAAATTAACCTTGAGACAATAAAAACCAGCTCATTTGAGTGGACGACCGGACGTTGGTCAGTGAAAGGCGCCTCTCTTATTTACGGGTGCATGAGTTTAGTGCTCCTTCCTGGTCACTGGGTGTTGGCCATTGTCCGGCGAGCGTTCGGCTCTTGGCTGTTGGCTGTTGGGCGTTGGGCGGCGGGTAAATGCGACACATTAATCAAGACTAAGTGGCCAGGATAACGTGCAGCCAACTGCTGGTCGCTGGCTCAGTTAGTTGGCCAACGATTTTTTCCGCCGTTTGCAGCCAGAGGCGCTTTAAATTTAAGTCGGAGAGAACTGAATATGCGTAATAAAAATACACAATGCTGTATTAAAGCTTTATGCCGGAGGCAAAATTGAACCATAAGCATAAATTACAGGTCGGAAAAGACAAATTTATTAGTAGCCATAACTCTAAAGGTCAAATATGATTGCTCGCTGAATGAATTATTTGCCTGTTGATTATAGTATTTGGTTCATATACGACAACTATCGCTAATCAGAAAATCAGCTGTGAAGTTATAAATAAATACAATTTGCTAATTAATTAGTCAGTGGCGGTTCACCCTTTAAATACATTCATTGGAATTAAAGCTGTTTTCCGGCTCAGCGCACTTTGTTTGTACTATTTTAAATTGCATTAATTGTTCGTTCAAATTCGTACTTAAAAAATATAGTAAGTGTATGTTTCACGGCTTATGCAAACATAACATGAAAACGCTGGGCAAATTATTGTTTATTTAAATGCCTGCCCATGTGAATTGCCACTTTTATTGGGCTTTAGATCTTTTATTAGCATATTATTTTCGAATATTTATGTATTTATTTAAACTGCGCGCTGTACATGAATGCTATTTTTATAAACGAATGCCTATATGAGTACAAATATGCGCAAATCGTATTTATTTTTGCCAGCGAACATGTGAATCATTTGTGAAATAATCTTTTGAGAACTTTGTAATTGCTGGCAAGGGCAAAGCCTGATATGTCATTCTCAAAGGTGTAATCTTCTCTGATGACTGTCGACTGTCGACTGACGTCTGACAGGCACAGAAGGAGCAAGGGCGGAGATGTGCAATTAGTAGCATAGTCACTTTAACCCCTAATAAATGGGTACAAAATGTCGCTGAAACCCAAACCGCAAAACCAATCAGCTAACCAGCAACGCAAGCCCAGACCCCAATAAAATACCGCAGCGACAGTCCCCGAACTCTTTGCCCTCGACTGCTCCGCAATCCACTGCTGCTGCTGTCGAGCTGAAAGCCAGACGCGGCCCATCATTAAAAATGCCGCCCAATGGTAAAGCAAACAAAAACGCTGGCATTTTCAAAGGAAACGCCTCTAGGCGATGGCTGGTGCTGTGCGGAGGTCGCGAATTTAAGCCTCCAATTTGCAAGCGAATCGAACGGCATACACAAGGCACAACACAACTACAAGGCAAACACACACACACATTCAGCTGGTGGCATGGCCTGGCGAACATTTTAATTATGACACCATGTTGACATGTTTAAAATTGTTGTACACTGTCGACGGCGACGCTGTCGTTGTCGTTGTCGACGTTGACATTCGCAGCACATTGAACCGCACCACAAGCCGCACAGACAACACCGGGGTAGAAGAGTGCTGGGGGTGTGGCAACGGGCGACTACCACGCCCTGTCGCTAATTTGACACTTGCCTGTCGCATTTAATTAATAAAATCACATTTTAGAGAATTATGTCGTTGATTTTGACTCTCGCTCGCCAACCACCTCTGCCTGACTTCAGCTGCTGCTGCTGCTCCTCCTCCAGTTCTGTAAACTATTCCATCGTCAATGTTCGCCTGAGGGGGTTGAGCAAAGGGGCGCGTGTGGATTTGTTTTTGCATGCTTTGTAAACATTGTGACAGACGCAATTAATTGATGGGACTGGGGGCAGGACGCGCGTGGAGCTGATGAGGCAAACTGCTGAAAGTTTTCATTCTCAAATGTTGCGAGCGCTGATTAATGCAAAGTTGCTGCTGCCTTTATGCGGCATTTGCCTAATGAGGTGTTGGCAATTACGCATGAATTGTCTGCGTGTGCCAGCGTGTGTGTGACCTGCTGTGGTTGCTCTGCTATTTTTGGCTGCCGCCTAATGAATCCCGCGGCGCTGCTGATCTGCAAATCAGCTGCCTTTTGTTCGTCATCATCGGGCCAATGGGCATGGCCGCAATTTTCGAAATTTGAATAAAAGAGTGAGCGAGCACTCGCATTACGCATTACGCATTTCGCATAGCGATGGCATTGTTACTAAGCACACAATTTAGTGCATTATTTCCGTGCCACGCTCAGCAGATGGCAAACAAAAAAGGCGAGTTCCTCAAGCAGCCTCGCCCTTGTCGTTATTGCCATCCTTCCTGTGTGAGCCGAAGCATGCACAAAAGGATCTTATTATTGTAATCCGTAAAAGGGCACACAGTTTATTGAAATATTAATCGAATATTATATGCCATTTTTGTGGCCAACAACGGCTCACAATGGCCAGAAAGGGCGCATAACAAAAGTTCAACCGAATTAAAGTTGTAGCAAAACAAAGGCCCACAATTTCCCCCCAAAGGCAATGAATGGCCAGCAAGGCAGTTGTCGTTGTCGCAGTACGCTCACAAATAAGGGGGGACTGGCGAGGGACATCAAAACTGCTGCTAAAGGTGACCGAGCAAACGTTGCGTATGTGTAATGTCACAATGTGCAAACGCCCACACAATAATGACTTAAGTCATCGCCTAAGTAGCTCATTAGCGTCGGTTTAGCCCCGGTCTTTGGTACTTTAAAGCAAACGAAGTGAGGTCCCCGGCATTCAGCATTCAGCATCAGCATCAGCTTCAGCATCAGTATCCATGTCAGGACAGACCTAGGACGCGTCAGGCTCGGCGTTCTCATCCATTTGTTGGCCAGCGGCAGCTGGAAGAGCTTTAACTTGACATTCAGCTGCTGGGCCCAAGGCCTGAAAAGAAAATATCAAAAGTGGACGGGCGGCATGCACACTTTTGAAATTTTCTCATTATTTTCCAGTACGTGTGAGTGGCATTTGAGTGTGTGTGTGTGTGTGTGTGTGTGTGTGTGTGTGTGTGTGTGTTCGTATGGATGTGTGTTTGCAATTTTGGTTAGGTCTTTGTTACATTTCATACACTTGACTGGCTTTGCTTAAAGTCTGTCCTTGTTGTTATTGTTACTGTACTTACACATGCCTTTAAATTGCGTCTGTCTGAGTAAATGAGCATACTTTTCTTCGTGTGTGCGTGTGTGTGTGTGAGAGCGACAGCGTAGCCTTTTTCGTTATCCAAGAAGTTTTACATTTTTGCGTAGAAGAACCCGAAAAGCGTAACAGAGAAGGAGCAAAAAAGACGAAACTAATGGGCTCAGGTCCTTGTTGCGGGCCTAGCGAAAAAGGATATGCTATGCGTAGCTTTTACTCGGCCATTACCGAGTCGGCAGTTCTTAAGATTATAATCAGCGACATTTATTTTCAATAACAGTGTGGCAAACTCAACCCCTCGCTGGCTACTTGGCAACCATTTGCGCTCTCAAAGTGCGCGCATTGAACTGCGTTATTACATCCTTGATTTGTTTATAACAGGAAATTGTTAAAGAAAATGTGAGCCAGCAATGAAGCCAGCCACCAAAAAAAAAAAAAACATCATACTGCAAACGAAAATCAACAAAATCAAATAACACGTATACGCAGCGTTGTCTCGCTGTGTGTCAAATTTCCTCAGCCTCCTGCGCTTAAATCGTTTGCTAATTTCCGCTTTCGCCGCGGGTTTGGCAATACATATGCCACAGTGGGTGCGGTAAAAGGGGGGGCCCGGGGCAGCGGGAGACTGGAAGCGGCAACAACTGGCGGCAAAAAAGAATATATTTTAAATGTCCGCTCACACACACACACACAGCACATGCTCTGGCAATTGGTGGCGGGTTTAATGCGTAGCATAGTCAAATATTGACATTTCGGCTTATGGAGCACGCACCACTAACACTGACACTGACGCCTTGCCGTTTGGGCTAGGCGGGGCCCGGCCTCAGACCCCATCAGCACTCCGCATGCTTAAATTAAATTACTGAGCAATTCTTTCCGGCTGCTTTCGGCCCTTTATTACCACTGTTCTGGCATTGTTCTGGTTCTGGAGAGTGCCCCACGTAGCATACGTACAAGTGCGTACAATTTGCGGTTGTTCTTCCTTCTTTTAGCCGTAACGAGAACGACAAGCATGACGGCGACGACGACGACGACGATGGCACAACTTAAACTTCATTTGGACCTCATCCTCTTCGTCTCTGCAGCTGTGTCGTGCCTGTCGCGCATTTCGCCAATGGCTTCGTTTCCCAACTGCGTGTGGCATATTTCTTCGTTACTTCCTTTGTTTTTTTTCTTTTTGGATGGCTTCTCCGTCGATTTGATTAAAATAAAGCAAAGTTTCTAAGCTGGGATTAGTGCGAGAATTTGTTGTTGTTGCTGTTGTTGTTGTTGTTGTTCGTCTCGCGATGAAGTCAGTCAATTGTTGTGACTTCTCTTGTTAGCAGTGGAGCACTGACACTGGCACAGGTTCCCACAATGAGCCAGAAGAGGCTTAGCGTGCATGCTTTTTAATATCGCCGGCAGATCTTCCAAGAGATTGGTGAGGTTTAAGTCTCGCGTTTATTGCTCATAGAATTTGCATTTGCATACTCGCTGCTGCTGGCTGTCTGAAAAGTTTTTTATTGCATTCCTGTAACTGCTGCAGCTCGCTGGAAAATGGCATTCTTTTCCACCTCCCCAGCCACCCGCATAGCCTTGAGTACCCACACACAGACACACACCAACCAAAGCACGCACGTTAGCACACAGACACACACACATAAATACAGACACGCGAACGCAGATAGAGAGAAGACGCCAAGTCTGCGGGCCGTTACTCATTTTTTGTTGTTATTCTCCTTATCGCACAAAGCACGAGTATTCATGCCGGTCTTGAAACTTTACCACTGATACAGGCAGCAGCAGCAGCAGCAGCAGCGGCAACAACAAGTACAGACACTCCCACACAGACGCACACAGTGACAACAGACGCGTATATACACATGTCAGGAATGCAACTTTATACGCGCTGATGTCATTTCGTATGAAGAATAATTCCTTTGCTAAAGTTTAGCTTCATTTTTTTGCGCTCTTACGTTTTGCTTCTCGCCGGGCGCGATTTTTTTCTTTTTATTTTGTCGGCGCGTCGTGCTAAAAGTGCCTGAAAATTTCGCACGCGTATTAACTTTCACTTGCCTGGCAACATAAACAAGCTTAGGGAAACAACAGCAACAGCAACAGCAACAACAGCAAGAAAGGCCAATGAAAATTGAAACAGATTTGAAATTTATGAGCTTGCGCTCTCATATTTCGCCTCGTCTACGGCCGCGGAGAGAGTTGGGCAAAGTAAATTAAAGTTGGCAAACAAATGCGACAAAAAAAAAGAAGAAAGTAAACGCAAATGCCAAGAATTTTGTTGTCATGCTCGTGACTCGACCATCTAATACTCTACGCAGACACAGAAGTAATAGACATTTTTACACTTTTATTGTTAAATTCGAATCATTGATGAAATGACAAACTGCTTACTATTCAGGGCAAACGCCATTACAGAGTATGAATACGAGTTCAACAAGCCGTTATTATAAATTGTAAAGTCTTTTACAAAAGTTCTCCGTCTGTTTGTTTGTACTGAATCAATTTTAATCCGACTTAAAATTACGAGTTGGCCAAACTTAAGAGTTGCACAGTTAATTTATTGCGAAATTTCCAAAAAGCAGCGTTTGCTGTCGTCTGTCGCTTGTCGTTTGTCTTTTGTCGTTGTGCTCGGTGGAAAAGTCGGCAAAAAGTCAACTGGCGCCTAATTGGCAAAACAAGCGGAAAATCGCAAATTAAAGCGAAAATGCACGTTCCAAGTGCGAGTTCCAAGTTCGAATTAAGCCGGTCGTCGGTCACTCGGCTGTCTCCCAGCTTTCCCATCCTCTCTCATATTCCACTCTGTCCCATAGCCTGCAGCCAGTCTTCCACTCAGTTTGGCTCGACTACCGCTCGCTCCAACTTTGCACAGACAAATAAAACAAATTGCGTATACGCCCAGCAGCTGCTTTGGTTGTTAGTTTTGGGTGCGGCCAAGTCTTGTGATTTTCCATTCCAAGCACCATTTTATTAAATCAAATGAAATGCCTCACGCCACATGCCACAGCCAGCATACATTTTTAACCAGTCTTCGGCGCCAGCCAGCAATTTCGCTGAGGTTTCCTTTGGGCGTCTGCCATCGACAATTTACGGCCGGTCTGCTGTCCTCAGCTCGCTGCTCTAAGCTGTAACGTGCGAGCTGCGAAATCCTCAATTAAAGACAGTTCGTAGTACCTAATGGTGGAATTAAGCACCCACACGAGCATCCTCTCTAGCAACACTCAAGCGAGTCCACACGATCATAATTCTTAAATGAAATTCCAAAAAATTGTCGACATTTATGACAACATTTGCATACATGAACACCATAAATTAACCCCACATGTGCTCGCCCAACCTCCTCGTAAACGACAAGCGCCTCTCCATTATAACTCCTCCTCCTCATCTCGTTGTTGTTGCTGTTGCTGTCATAACAATGTCAAAACTTAAATATTGACAATGCCATCGACATCGACGCCATCGCCATCGCCAACGCCAACGCCAACGCCATCGCCGTGCGTCGCCTTTATAGCCACGCATAATTTTTCGATATTTTCACTTGTGTCAAAGTCAGAGATTTGAGAACCCTTTCACACGGCACAGCACAGCGCAGCACAGCACAGCACAACGGAGTACGCCCAGCTGAACACAGCACTGCAGAACACGGGACGTCTTTTTGCTCAGCTTTTATGTGCAAATTGCGCGCAGTAAATAAAAATAAATGAGTATGAAAATTTTTACTCCTATCAGCAATATTTTTTATTTGCCAGCTCGGCATGGCGAGTCGCGCCAAGTTCAACCTATTGCCATACACACACTACAACGCACACACCCACACACACATGCTACCCACCGTAATAATCGTAATGAATGGCTTATCACGCCAGCTGGCATTGTCAACGATTTGCCATCGCTTGTGCCGCTGCCTGGCGCCTTTGTTGGTTCGATACACAGACTGTGCGCGAGAAAGGGGTGGCCGGGGTGGGTGGGAGAGCCGTCTCGTGAATCGCAGGAAATGGTTAATAAATGAAAGAGTTATGCAGTCGTCGACACGGACTGAAAGGGATATGGCGGCAACGCCAGACGCGACGTCGACTCGCACGATTTCACAATCAAATGAAATTTAGCCATACAATTTAATGCGTTATTCGCCGTAAACTGTGCCCATATAAAACGTATATTGATTTACTCAAGCACCCCACCCCTCGCTCCCTCCTACTAACCCTAAAAGGAACAAGCCTGTGATAGATAATTGCCTGATGAGAGTCGCACACATGAGACCCGTCGCAATATGGAGATTTATAGTCGATGCCAAGCTGCTGCTGCTGCTGCTGCTGCTGTGAAGTCAAATAACAATTTCGCCTTTCATTAAATTCAACTCTAAGCCCTGCTTTAAGGCGCAGAAAGGCTGACTACATACATACTATAAGAGTGTAGGGAAGAGCATCAGGTTTGAGCTGCGGTACTTTTGTCGCATAAACATAAACACCTCTAAATGCCGCGACAAAGCAAAACAGGAGCGCAGAAACAGCATCGTAGCCATTTGATACTCTTATCAAAGGCATAATAGCTAACTCAGTAAGTTTACATTTGATAAGCACCCTCGCAAATCAGCAGATCTGTTATTGAGTTTCCAACAAATCAACTGACAATAAAAATGTTAATTTGAAGCTAGTCAAACAGAAAGCGCAAATCAAATATTTACCACACAAAAGCTGTAGCCGATAATTAATAAGGAATTGTGCGAGTAAACATTCATAAATAATAATTATAATATTGCCATTAAATTCATTCCATTTACATTCTTTTTCGTTTCTGTTATTTCCCCACTTTTCGGCAAGAGTATTAAAGCTTTGCATCCTTGTCGTTGTCTTGTGTCTTTTGCTTGTTTTTTTTTTTTGCTTTCGTTTCTTTGGTGATGTTCACAGGCGGCATAATCCATTTTAAATAAAATTCCAAATGAACAGGCACAATGAAGGCAGCCGAAACCTGCGCTATCCTTTGTTATTGTTCTTGTTGTTGTTGTTGCTGCTGTTGTCGCGACGGTCGTTGCCTTTTTTGCCGGATCGGAGAGGCAAACACACTTAAAACATGAGCACGAAAAACATTTACATAAAATCGTCTTAACGCATTTGCCGCCTCATCGTCATCGTCGTCTTCGTTTTCGCTTTGGGCCCGGCCCTGACCGAGGACAGCACATTGTGGCCAGGCCAGGACAGCACGGGAAAAGAAGGAAGAAGAATAGCACGCGGTGCGCCTTTGGGCCAAATAAATTATACCAAGTGTCGTTGGGCCCGTTCTGTGGCACATTTCATGGCAATTTAATATGCCCCAAAAATATAGGGCAGAGAACAAAAACGAGCTGCGTGTATAGACAAAAAATTAAATGGGCGTGGCCAAGGCAAGCCAGGCGTACTTGAAAGTCATGATTGCAGCTATAATTGTGCGCATAGCCTTTTTGACTAATAGTCAACTAATTGCATTTGCTGCTGGTTAAACACTCAGCGCAGTGATAAGTTTTAATTTGCATTTCAATTTCATTTGGCCAACCCACACACACACACACACACACACTCACACAGGGGCAATCTGGCTAGCTATATGGATGAGCTTAATTAACATTTGCGAAGAATTAAACTTTCATGTGTGCCACTTAATTGAATTTTGTTTTCAAATGCATTGCGTAAATAAATTCTGTCGCTAGTTTTAATTTATTGCGCAAGGGGAAAACTTTCAAATCACATTTACAGACAGCAAAACTGGCAATTGACTGTTGCCACACTGCCACAGTGCCACATTGCCACCCTGCCTCTGGGATGTTGTTCTTCTGAACATGTTGAATACTCGAGAGAAATCAAAAAAAAAAAAACGAGTGTTCAAAAAACACATTAAACTTTGCAAATTGAATGGACATGGAACGTTGGGAGACTCGACGACTTGTTATATTATTTTGTATGTTTATTATTGCCTTGAATAGCAACAAATGTAATTTGGCACATGAGCCCAGAATTAGAATTAGTTTTTGAGCTGAACTAACTTCTTAACAGACTCTGTCCAGCATTTGTGCAGCTGCCTTTTTGCGACTCGCCACGCAACTCAACGCTGCCCTGAACACGACTCGACTCGACTGGGTGCGTGCTTTTTTATACTGCTAGCTCTGGTAATTATGTAAAAGTTGCTTGTTTTTTCAGCCGTTCACATTTTTTTCAAACTGTGTGCACTGGTTGTCGAGTCGAGTGTTGGGAGCTGGCCTGGGCGGGATATTGGGTTCAGTCCCTAAGGGTCAATTTTAATTACGTTCATTCGAGATGTAAAATAAAATGCGAAATAAAATAAAAAGCCGGGCGTGTAAAGTTTTTTGACAGGCGCCAACGAAGTGAAAATTGCTGTGGCATAATTGAAAGCGCGCTGCCAAGCTGAAGTTGAAGCTAAAAGCCATGCTCGAATTGGGTTCACTTCTTCTTTCTTTCGGCATTTGGCTGCATAATTAAAAATACATTGACATTTAATGGCACGTCGTGTTATAAATATTCAGTTTTTCCTTGCTTTCTACGCTTTTTCTCTTCTCTCCCATCGTGGTGTTGTGTTGCGTTTCGCTTTGCTTCGGTCTCTGTTTGGTGTTTGTTGGGCCTGCTGCTTTATTGTTAGACGGCTCAAAGTCATTTTGAAATTCCGCTGGCATATTTGGCCGCTGGGTAAGCCTTTGACATGCCAAGACCGACTTTCTTCTGCCCATTCCAGTCCAGCAGAAGCTGCTGCATACTTTGCGGCGTATTCAAATACCGTCAAGCCATTGGCAGCCAACGCGGCGCATACTTAACAATTCATTTGCGAAATTCCTTTTTATTTTGCATGCCAAAGCGGCAGCCATGCTCCACTCATTTTTCGCTTTTCCCTCCACTTTGCCACGATGCTGTCGCCTTTACACACTCCGTCACCCAGTATAATCATCAATCATCATAATTGAAGTACTTCGACGCACACATTGCGCATACGACGCGCTGCCGTCACTCTCACTCACTCTCCAGTTAAGTGACTCATTTTCACAAATGAAGCGCACTCTGGCTGTATTCACTTTAACGTTGCCATAAAAGCTGCCGCCAGATATCTTGCCTTGGCTCCCTCGCTTTTCATTAGCACCTCAATGAACATGGCTAGGAAATGCGACAGCGTTCTGCGCTATGTAGTGCGACAGAGTTACTGCGACTACGTTTCATTTGCTTTTCAAATGCTTGTGTCCTTTGTCTTTATATTATTATTAGAGCATTTGCCGTAATGTCCCCCCGCCCGAGCGCTGAGCTTTGATCATTTCCCCTCGGCTAAGACAATGCGCATCAAGGCGTCCAACTGCAGCTGTCCTTGAAGATGTTGTCAAAGTTTTCGCAGCGACAAAGTTGCCGCCGCGATAAATCCATTTCTGTTTTCTGCGCTCAAATAATATCCCTTTTTTCTGCTTTCGTCTCGCCTTAAGTGTTGTCCCTGTCCCTGTGCCTGAGTCGCTGTCTGTGGCATTTTGGGCATTTTTATTTCATTTGGCTTTATGAAATTAGTAAACGGCTGCCCGACATTGTTGTTTTTGCTCTGCTTCGGCGCTTCAAGAGATTCCTTGTCACTTTCCCTCTACCCGGTCGGAGGGAGCAAGAGATTGAGGAGCATGCTATGTGTTTCGGTTGGAATAAATGTTAAAATATGATTTGATATTATGGCCAGGCACGCCCCAAAGACAAATGGACGGAAATGGGTCAGTCGAGGCAGCTGCCATGTAGCTTTGGCATTTGTTATCCTTTTTATGAATTCGAGCATGCAATGAGGATGCTCCTATTGTTGGCCACAATAACAACAACTTATCCAAACAATAACAAGCGGAACTCACACAGACAAACGCATCCGCAAGCAAGCAAACACAAAAACGAAATACTTGTACGCAAAATTAAGTGTTGAACGTCATTGGAATTTTGATTGCAAAAAGTCAAGAAGATATTCAAGACATAAACATATTTGTGGCAGCAAAAACAGATATGTGGCAGGCTTTCCTCCAGGCTTTAAGCGGTGCTATCTTCTAATTGTCAACTTCTTTGGCAGCCGGGTGGGAAGAGGGCCGAGTGGGAAAAAGCCACGTGTTTTTCATCCGGCAAATCATAAAAGCACTGGCACAAGGATGGCAACCACTCACGACTCGGAGAACGGTAAGTGGCCGCAAATGGCGGGCTGGCTAACAATGCTCGCCCAAGTACACGTAAAAAGAAAAGCCAAACTACAAGTAACTACACTTTGGCATGGAAATGAAACAGCTACAGCCAGCGCAGAGCTACGGCTACAGCTACAGCTTCAGGTTCAGCTAAAGCTTAAGTGGTTGCCGTGAAAGCCAAGCGTCGAGACCCAGTTGAGGCAAGTGCCAGTGTAAGCAGGAGGAAAAGCGACCGCAGGAAATATGCTGTGAAAGTAGAGTCAGTCAGGCGCGAGGCAGACAACGGCAGACGTGTGAGCCGAGCACAGCTGCCGCCTCTCGCCTTTCGAATACGGACTACGGGACACGGAATACGGGTTGAGGTCCAATTCCTGTCCGGCTTACTGCTGCCCTCCCTCCCTCGCACTACGGCGTCAGTTGCGATTGCTACAGTCGGAATATTGCCGGCGTATGCTCTACGTCAAGCTCAGTTGCTGATCATAAACTTGACGGCACACACACATACACATACAGACGCATACGCATAGTCATGCTCATACACTAGGCAAATAAATAACACAGCGCAAGGAAAGCCAACGCCTCAGCCTCAGCCTCTCCCTCGCCCCGCATGGTTGGCACTAACACTCATCCAACAAGCACAAGACACAACATATCATTTGTTGTCCGCCGCCGTGTCCGTCCAACAATTCTTCCATTGTCTGCTTCTCGCTCCATATGTCCGTGTGTGCTTAGCTACCCTGCACAACGACAGCGAGAGGGGTATGCAGGCATATATGGTATGCATATTACTGTGTACGCCATTTTTGCAATACAGTTTTGTAGCTTTTCTTGTAGGGTATTTTATAGCTGTTCTATCTCGTGTGCCATCCATTTAGTTCTTTTCTGTTCACTGTTATTGTCATTGTTCCATTGTTGTTCCCGCTTGCGTTGTCGTGTTTGTGGTTACACTCTGCGTGCTCTGCATTGGTTGCCCGCCTCCCCCACATGCTGCCAGACCTGCCATCCCCCTTCCTGCACGCCTCATCTCGCCATGCTGCAGTCCGCGTCGCCATCCTGTCGTTTTTTCCCTCCTTTGCTGCCTTTTGCCTGCGTCGCGCTGCGGTTGCTGTTCCGTGTCTATTGTGCTAATAGGCAGCGCTATCGTATTTTAACAGCTTTTATTTACACATATGTGTGTGTGCAAACACTCACACACACACATGCCCATGTGTGGCACAAGCATTTCACTTGTTTATCATAGTTTTGCTATTGCTACAGTTTTTTTTCCTACCGCTCTGCAGACGACTGAGAGGGTATGCTACAAGTGTGAAGACAACTATGATATGTAATTTATTCACTTTGAAATTTGTTCTATTGCTAGTTTTGTATTTTTAAATAATTAATTCACCAACAGAATGTAAAGTTTCCCAATTATGTCCAGGGTATCTGCAGAGAGTATACTGGCGTCTTAATTCCATGTCTCTGCTGTTAATCTCTCTTGCTTGTTTTTGGCACATTACTTATTTGGCTTTGGCCAAATAGCTAACGCAGGTGGTCATGCAGTCCATTAGGAGCGGGTTCATCACATTTCGGGCTGCTGCCGTTCTGCCACCAGCTGAGCAGCTGAACCAGCCACGGCAACGGCAGTGAGCTCGTGCTCGTGCTCGTGCCCGGGCAGTCTCCGGCAGTGGCTGTAGCCGAGGCATTCACTTGTCAGTTTTAACAAGCTCAATGACATCGGGGCCTCATGCTCATGCTGCCACTGCCCACGTGCAGCATGTCATCAGCATGATTGGCATTTTTAAGCAACGGTATTTCCCCCATTTACCCGAGATACCTTTTTTATTTTTTTAATACATTTTTTTGCGCATCAATAAAAATGTCAAAATGGCAGGTTTTATAATTGGCGATAAAATGCCATCAACGAGGGACAGTGTCAGCAACAGTGGCTGTAAGCAGTCAGCCGCCAGTAGTCATCAGCCAACAGCCAGCAGCCAACACATAGTGACTATGATAGAGACCCATTGTGAATTCACGTGACTGCCAGCTGTGCTCGTGACAATCTCGGCAGCATCTGTAACTTAAAGCTGCATGAATTTACAAATTGCGCACCGATATCTGACGATTCTCGCCAATAACTGGCAATTGGACTACAGTCAATAAAATTGTTAATGTTGAGTGCGAAAAACGCATCAACTCTGCGTGCAACATTTGAGTTTTAAGTGTGTAGCTTTAAGTGCGCCACTAACTGACGAATAGACACGGCGCAAGAGTATCCGCTCAGATATGGAGGAAACATTTTGCGTGGCAAGCGGAAGTTGCAAGTAACTGAACTTCCCGATGGGCGCCAGTAAACTGTAATAAACACTAAAAGGCAGCGAAGGCGTCGGCAACGGCTCGAGGAAGCTGCACATTTAACGTGCCTCGCCAGCGCCATTTGACTGACAAATGTGGCCGGCAAACAGAGCGTCCAGGAAATGGCAAGGAAATTAAAACAAATATAAAATGCCAGCTCCCCAACTAGGCAGCCGTTGGAGCAACAAACATCACCAGAGGGGTAGCTCGAGTCCTGGGGAATCCAAATGAAAATAAATATGGTAGAAAAGTTTGCCCGCAGCCAAGCCAAGCCAGGCGCAAGGCAGACTAAACCAAAGCCAAGCACTGCGAATGGCAATGAAAGTGGCAGTATCTGCCACTGGAGCAGGAGCAGGAGCGGGAGCAAGGGCAGAGGCAAGGCATGGCTAGCCAAGCCAAATAACTCAGTGAAGTCCGCCAGGAGGCATTTAAATGCGGCAGAAGAGTAGTTAAGCGACATGCGGCAAGCAGCAAGCAGCAAGCGGCAAGCGGCATGCGGCAAAAAAAGGCGCATCTCTCCCCCAAACCATTTGCCATAAAAGTCAACAACTTTCGCTGCCTGTCGGCGTTGCTGATAAAGGGCAGTCGAGCAAGTCCCCAATCCCCTTTTCTCGATTGAGTTACGCGTAATCGTTTCGAGTGCTTAAAAATTAAATTAAAAATTTATTTACTTTAAAAATGGCTGCGTCTATGGCTCTGCCAGCTTATCACTGTAAGACGTACACACCGCACACACGCACACACACATAGACAGAATCGCACACACAGCTGGTGCGCTGCCAAAGGCCATAATAAACCGCAGAGTGATAAGAAATCGATTTGTCACCAGGACGTGAGACTCAATTGGCGCTTAAGCAAACAAAAGCCAACGCGAACGCAGTCATGAGGGCATAAATCACGCGCTCACATACCAATACACAGACACGCACACTACGCCAACGAGAGGAAAGAGTAAGAGAGGGACGCACACAGATACGCATCCTCGCTCATATAGCGGGCTGCAGCTGCTGTTCGCCTTGACACAAAGGTGGGCGTCCTCTGACTCTGCCTGTATGCGTGTGTGTCTGTGTGTGTGTGTGTGTGTGGCGCATTTAAGTTTATTACAGTTACTCCAGCGAGTTGTTTTGAATCAAATCCCCAGCAAAATACTCGATGCTTTTGTGCGAAGTGTGCGCAACTGAGATTTGGATTTACTTGTAATCATGAAGGGGGCGACAATGAAGAAGAAATTGAAACAAATTTTTGAGTCATGCCCCCTCTAAGCCCAGTTGAGCCCCTAGACTAGCTGGCAGACAATCCCCACAGACACACACGCACATTCAGAAAAAAACTCGTGTGTTTGTTGTGTGCTGGCTTTTTAGGCGAAAGCCCTGATGTTAAATCTTCAAAGCGACGCCGCTCGAGTCGCAGGTGCCTGCTGTTGATTTATGTTCGATTTACAAGCAAATCCCCCAGTGAAATATAATTTCCATGTGTTTATTTCTGCAAAATTTGTTGCTGCGATTGAGCGACTGACTCCCTTCGATCATCAAGCTCCCGCGATTTTGACAGACTTATTTGCTTTCGCTTAACGTCGCTTCACGTGACAACACATGGCTGGCATGCCGGTGTCTCCCACTGGAATAGTAGTGTCTGCCCAGGCAGTTAAAAATAAGGTAAAGCCAAATCTTTCTGCGAGTTGCTTGCGACGCGTCCTCCCCCCATTCCACCCCTCCTGCTACTTTGCTTGCTTCCTGTTGCGGCTCCCTCGAGATGTCAAGCTATTTGTGGTACCTGCTTCTGTTTTTAGCCGTCGATTTAAACTTGGTTTACTCTATCAAGAGCAGCAGACGTTTTCTTTTCTCTTTGTTAAAGCAGTTGATACATTTTAAGTACCGAAAATATATTTGTAAATTCAGCAGTCTTGTAATTATGCGCTCGAACTTTTCCTCGCTTCGTACTTCCTCAATTTTTGAAAGAGTATTTGATTTTAGCCGAGATTTTCTAATCAGTTCCTTCCAGTCCAGAGAGCTATGTCCTTTCTGACTGCGGGTTGTGCTCTGCCCGCCGTCTGTGTTTCTCCCCCTCTTTGAGTTTGGCTTCTTCCTGCTGTGTTTCTGTTGCTGCTACTCTGACAGTCTCGGAGGTAATGTTTTTGCCTCAGCTGCACGTGAAATATTTTCGACAGCCACAGAGTAAACAAGCGCTTACATTAACTTTCGCTTACTTTATGTGTGTACAAGCGTGCGCTTGTGTGTGCGATTGTGAGGATGTGCGTGTGTGTGTGTGTGTGAGCGTTTGTGTGAAGGCACACACACTCTCAATTTAAACGCTTGATTTCACTTTATTTCGACTGCGATTTCAATTTAAATTCCATGAATTTCTTTTGCGCTTCAACGTCTTTTAGTTAATCTCAAGTTTGGCTTTTCGTTCGCTCATAAAAATGAATGGATTCTGGTGATTTTAATTTTTAATTTGGGATTTGCGCTCTGCGCTTTGCGGCTTTTCAAATTTATTTAGCCCTGTTGTGCGATTTGTTGCTGCACCAGCAGCAAACCATCTTACGACTGTTTTACTTTAATTAAAAATGCAATGCGAATTATGTTGGCGCGGTCAACCAACAATCGGCTACAACTGAACATGCGGGCCGCGAAACCCTTTCTAAAATGCACGTCCTTTCGCAACCGGATCACTCCTCGAATGGGTTAAAAAGAAAGAGAATGTTTTAATTAACTTTTGTTTACACAGCGCCCAAAAAGTTTTCCATTTGCTTTAACTCGCTGAATGAAAACTTTCAGCGTTTTTCAGCTAAATCTGCCCGCTCTCCGTCCGACTGTCAGTGTGTCAGTGAGTGTGTATTTTGTATGTGGAGTGGCCGCTGAAATGTAAGCAGACGCTTTTTATGCGCTGCCAAAAACCAAACCAAAACCAAAAGCTGCGTGGTCCACATTAAAATAGATTGCTGTTTGCTTTCAATTTACTAGCGCGCCATCTCAATTCAAATCCAAATCCAAATCTCAAACGCCATCGCAATCGCAATCCTTTGGCGCGTCAACGCACCCTAGAGTAAATATTTGCCTTTTAGTTATTACCATTTTGATGCCAACAGCTCCATGGCTCAAACGTCTTCGTCTCCGCCTCCATCTTCAATCTTTTTGATGGCTCTGTTAGGTGGCAGCATTTTAGTTTAGATCGCTGGCAATATATTAACTGCACATTTTAGCGATGTGCTGTCAAATAGCTGCAGCTTTCAGCTGTTCACCCAGCTTCGTAAATTCCCCAGTCGACGACAACAACAACAGCAGTTGCAAGTACGGCCGCAACAATGGCGAAATGTATGAAAAGCGAACGCATTGTTTCGCACAAAAGTATGCAAATGTCAACAGCTGCATTTTTATGACTTTGTCAGCTCGAAAAAGTTGCCAGTTTGACGCAGAAATGAAAATTGCCGCTTTGGGTGTGCTCCGCTAGTTGGAAGTTGCACTTTTTCTATTTTCACGGAATTTCTTTCATTAGTCTAATACCCAAGCGGAATTTTGCCGAGTTGCGTCATAGTTCAGCCTCCAGCCACTTAACTATTCCAAGCTTAAAAGGTCAGACCTCGCAGCTTGCAATGTTTGAGTGATAACCAAAACCGTTTCGGGGGCATTAACGCTTGGCGCTGCTGCCACTGGCATTGCTGACATTATCGCGTGGTGACGAGCAGCGCAACTAGGACCAGCATAGGTCACATACAACGCCGGAAAGAGACACAGTGACGCAGCAGAGGGTATGAGGACTTGTGAGATGTTGTGAGATGGCGAGCCAAGACCATAACTAGCTTTTGGTCTGCGTTTTGCGTTTAAACAAAGTGACAGAAACATGCCACTGACGCTGCTGCTGTTGCTGCTGTTGGCACACAAATGCTGCTGACGGAGCCATTGCCGAAGCAGATGCGGCATTTGTGGCAGCAACAGCGACGGCAACGACAACGGCGAGAACAGAAACAGCGACATCAACATCCTCGACATAGATAAACAAGCGTCTGTTGCTGTTGCTGTTGCCGCTGCCATAACCGCACATATCGCTCATAAACACCGCCATAAAAGTAACACAAATAACAACACACAAACAACGAAACAAATATGTGATAAAGAGCGCAGCAGCAGCAGCAGCAGCAACTAAATATATGAGCCCGAGTATGTACACGTAGTCATTCTGCAGTTTAATGGCCCATTGGTAGCGGGAACTAAGTAAAAACTTCGGTCACTCGCCGCCATTTGGTGGCAATAAAACGAGCACCACTAAAAAACTTATCCTAATTTTGTGCATCAAAATCATTGCATGTAAGCTGTGCCGCAATTTATGTATTTTATCGTCCCCAAAATAATAATTGTTAAATGTACTCAGAGCTGGTTTTACGATACGCTTTCAAGAACTTCGATACGAACAATGCACACCAGGCGTATGCGTAATTTGCTTTTACACTATGTATAAAACTGGCTGTCAAGAGAACAACTTGAAGCTAGCTTCGCCCTAATTGTCAACGCTTCCGCTAATTAAATGCATTGCCGCAACAACTTGCCTTGAGGGAGATTGCGAAAATCAAGTTGAAACGAACTGAGCAAAACTGAAACAGATTATTGCATTTGTTGCTATCTGCTTTTGCGTTTCCTTTCAGCCATTTGTGTGTTGATAAACGTTTACCGTCATTTAAGAAGCACCAACCAGAAACTGCAGCATCAAGAGTAAATGCACAAGTAGACAGCATGGCAAAGGGGGGAGGCAAGGGCGACAACTGACTCCAGCCGCATTTAGGGGGAGGCGAAACGAATGGACAGCAGAGAAAAGAGACAAGAGACAACCATAGAAACAAACGCTGGCAGCGTTTTCCCAGCATTTAGCTTGTCTTCTTTTTGGGGCCTGTTAAAAGGAAAGCCAGCTCTATGCTAACCCGCTACCCTTAATTCTTGCCTTCCACTCCCGCACACACACACACACACACACACACCCAACAATGCAGACACGCAACGCAGGATGCACGCTTTATTTGCCTTCAACAGAGCGCGCCGTATTTGCTGCTGTTGTTGTCCTTCTTGCTTATTGTTGTGCTCGGAAAGTAGGCTACGTCGTCGTCGTCGTCGTCAGCCTCGTCGGCATCGTCCCCGGGCCATCTCCTGTTCAAATTAAACTGAAAGTCTTGTCCGCTTTACAGACAACGCAACGTTGTCTGGCCGTGCCGCTCCCAAGACGCCGCTGAAACGTCCAACGCCCAACGCCCTCAGCCTCATCCCCAGCGGCAGACGAACAATGTTATGAGGCAAAGTGGCAGCACTTTTTCTAGAGCACTCAAACCCATCCCGGCGAATGCCAGCGAATGTTGTAATTAAACTTTAAGGATTGCGCAAAGTTTAGAACAAGTCGGAGAACGAGAACGCCGCACTGAGAACGCTGCGAACGGAAAAGAGCGAAGAAAGCAGAAAGCAGAATGAGAAAGCAAAAGATACGGCAAGAGCGTTGAACAAAAGGCTAACAACAAAATGCCAACATGCATCCGAAGCAGGCCAAAGCCAAACCGAGCACGGTCAGTTGGTTGTTTGGTCGCCTGGTCAGCCATAATAATCGATAGCTCTTTAACTTTTGCACACAACTGTGACACTGATGGGTTAAGCTCGCGCTTAATGGTCGTCTAAGTTGACACAATGCCGCCAGCGGGCGAAGTGAAGAGAAACCCCAAGTTGACTGCTCCGACACTCAGCTGAGTCGACCGTGAGTAGAGTGTGAGGCCAGCAAAAGTTTTCTGTTGATTTATTAAATTAATTGCCGCCACATGCAGCTGCTGCCCCCGCCACCGCACTGCACGAACAGAAAACCGTGCAACGATGTTAGCATTTATTTGTGTTTAATTTAATTTATACGAAGCGCCGCAAAACTTTTTTTTTATGACAACATTCATACCGAATGCGTGGCGCCTCCTTTTCGATGGCCCCACGTCATTTTTCGCAGTACACGTAGCAGGTACAACGAAAGTCGCAATTTATGCACAATATTTTTGACAGCATTTATTTTTGTTGCAAAAGTAGCATATATCACATGCCAGCGAAGAAATTATTTGCATATTCTTAATTGTTGCACTCGGAATATGTGTGTCTTTTTTGGCTATTTAAATTCTTTTTCACTTGTACATTCAATTACCTTTGAGAAATATTATTCGACACATTCAAAAGCGACAACGAAATAGTCGAAGTTCTTTATGCATGCCATTATACTGAAGCTTATTTTCATATAAATTTTACTTGAAATACTCACAACATGCAAGTGTGGAAAAAAAGCGATTGGAATCGCTCGCATTTTACGAAAAGTTTATTCATTGCGATTGCATTTTTCATCAGAAATTCCTTTGACTGGGGACACATAACTATAATGGATGTGAGCAGCAAGCCGAACTTATCGAGCTTTAAGGAAATCGCCATAAAGCGAAGATGGAACTAATTTAAATAATTATGATGACTTCGCAATATTTTGGTAATTTCCACACAAATAGTTGGGTATTGTGTTATTCTTGCACCCGGAAATTGAGTACAACTTGCGATATGGCAGAGATGATGATTTATACGAGTGTTGCACGCACTGAAAATGCCACGAGATGGAAAGATGGCACAACGAAGCGAGCCAGCAAAATGAATTGCCACACTACGTGTTGCTGTTCCACACAATTTCCGGAGGGACGAGACGAGCACATCCTGCGATTGCTACTCGGCCCACCTCATCACTCAACGGTAGAGCAGTAAAGCGAAGGGCGAGAACATGACATCCAATCGCTTTGCACACTTTTACAATTGATTTAGCAGCGGGCTTCGAGGCGACTACATACGAGTGACTATGTGTAGCAGAGTGTATATCTGACCGGATTGCTGGGCACTGCTTTAAGCATGCGATTTGTTGCGCCCAACTTGGCCAACTTAGGGCATTTAATGGCATTACAATTTGCCTTTTGTTATTGCCCGAGTCCTGGACGAAGGTGACGTTGCGTTCGCTGTTGCTCCCAAGAAAAATGATGCCGCAAAACCCCACGGTGCGAAATGCTCATTTATTCCAAGTGGGAAGGGCGGGTACGGTTGGTGCGGCGATGCGGACTAGGGTAAAACCCTTAGAATATGTTGCACGTTTAACGTTCGCTTCAGAATTTATTGCTGGGCGGCTGCGCGGTTGACAGTCGAACCCATAAAAACTCACTCTGAGTGCGGGTTGGAGTGGCGTGGCCCCTCCCACTGGGGAGTAGGGGGCATGTGATGTGCTGTGGCATTGGGTGTGGGGCTGACCGTTTATAGCGTTTACAGTTACTTAATTCTTTTGCATGAACTTGCCACATAAAACAATAATAATTGCACACCTCCACTAACACGCTCCTCTGTTTTTCTCTCCCTCTCTCTCTCTCTCTCTCTCTCTCTCTGTCGTTGCAGGTACGTCAATTATGCGAGGGGCGAAAAAAAGCAGTTTGATTGTTGGCAACTTTTGTGAAATTCTTTAAACTTTCAAAAACTGCTGCCATTACAGCAAAGCCCAGCACAGAGCAGCGAACATTTTGGCCATGGCTCAGCAACAGCAGCAGCAGCAGCAGCTGTCGACAGTGCTATTGTTGTTGTTGCTGCTGTTGTTGTTATTGTTACTGTCGTTACGCGCGTTGATTGTATTATGAGTGACGTGTACCGCAAAAAAGCTTTTAAGTCATTAATTTCATTTGCAGTGCCACACTCAAAGGATTTTAAAGTGCACAGTTTTTGATGCAAAGCCAGACGATCCGGCAATGTCCCTCTCCCCCTGTTCCCATCCACCACGACAATCGCAGCCATCAAGTTGCCATTAAAACGCTTTTCAGCCTATAGTCTAGGGAATATGTACGAGGGTATATGGTATAGAGCCTCCATGTACAAACGTACTCAGCATGCAGTACTACAAGATGTACAAATGGCTTCATTAAGCGCAATGAATTTGCCCGAGATGCGTGAAAATGTCAAGCGAAAATAAATCTGCTAATAACTAAGATTTATGCAGCAAACAACATAGATATATTCGCATATCTACTACAGTCGACGTTAGAGGACAAAAACCAACATTTAAAAGCAGCCGAGATAAAGCCACAAGAGAAAGGCACATTTCACATCCTCTATGGACGTGTGCGTATATGTGTGTGTGTGCGTGTGTGCGTGTGTGTGTGTGGAAGTGTAAGCGTGTATGTGGGGAAATCAGAAAACACAATCTGCATTCAAATGAATCAAATAAATTAGTTTGGCAATTTTGAAGCAAGAGCAAAAGCATTTTTCTAGCGGCCTCCAGCTGTGCCCCTCCTTCCGGCTCAATGTAGGCGTGGCTGGGCACACTATGTGTGTGTGTGTGTGTGTGTGTATATCTGTTGCTGCGGTTGCCAGCAAAACTTTTGCCTTATTTGATTAAATAATTTCCACTTAACTTCTTACTTTTTGCCCTTGTCGTCTTACTTCCGTCTCCCACAACACCAGGCGGCAAAAAGGACTAAGGCCAAAAAGCCAGAGAACAGCGCATTCAAGCAGCCAACGTACGATGAGTACGAGCATAGGACGACTATGTATGTTAGTAATTAAAAGCAACAAATTCGCACACACAAACGCACACACACACGCACACGCTCACGCACTACAATTTAGCTGGCAAATTAGTATGGCAAAAACTTAATCTTTGGCCCGCAGGCCAAGCAAACGAAGAAAAGGTAAGCGTTCACAATGAATGACTCCTTGCCATAAACAACTAGCATTGATTGTCGACATACCGTGTACAACTGCCACTACACAGACATCCAGACGTACAACACACAGTTACATACCTATTGAGTTGTGCAAAAAAATATAGCAACTCCTTTGATATTCACACTCGCTTTCGTCGGCAGGCAGGAAAGCAGGAAGCGAAGGAGGCGGACCACAGTCGCCCAGGCCAGCGGCAAATGAAGTGGCCCAGTGGCTTTGGTCTCATGACAGCTAGATTTACAGTGTGGTCATATATATACTGCAGACAACGGGCTACACTCGAAGAAATTGCTGAGCGGCTTCAAATGCATTTCCAAAATAGACAAAGTTAAGAGCAGCTCGTCTTCAGACACTTGCTCAGCATAATTTAAAGTGATTTCTTGCTGGCAGCTTTTCTCGCAGTGCATGTGACAGGAGGAAGATAGAGTAGCATATAAATATCTGGGTGGCGCCGTTTGGCTGCGAGTGTACAATGTGGAAATAGGGTTAAAGCAACAACACATATCCTAGGGGCGGTGGGGGAGCGGCGGTCTTAACATGGGTTCGCAAATTGTATTGTTTTTGTGTAAATTAGTTCATTGTGGCCATGCGTGTGTGCGTGCAAGTGTGTGCGTGTCTGTGTGTGTGTGTGTGTGTGTGTGTGTGCGTTACATCTTCAATTCGGACGACGTGTTTGGTCCTTTTAATTTGCATGTTTTATGTTCACTTTATGAGATTTGAGTTGGTCTTGTGGTTTAGCATAAAATATTAAACTGGGCACATGTGTGCGTATGTTTGTTGTGCTGCGATCATAATTTATCGTGTGCCTTTTCGTGTGGGTTATCCTTGCACACACACTTTCAATTTGAGTTTTTCCCTGACGCTGCTTCGCCACAAATCTGGCAACTGTTTTCTTCCCTTCTTTTCATTCTCATGTTCGGTTTGGTTTTGTTGTTGCTGCGCTTTCTGTTTTGTTTTGTTTGGCTTTGTTATTTATTTAATTTATTTATTTATGTCGCTCACTAAAACCACTTTAATCAGACCCAGGCGACATGACCAGCTCATCTGGCCTGGAAATTAAGCCCACACTATAAGCCATGATTGCCGAAGAGCCTGACATAACCAGCAGTCACTAAGCCGTTTAGTTATAAGCCGTCAACACGCACGACGGCGACGAAGACGACGGCAACGTGGCTAACGACGGTAGTCGCCTAATGACATCCCGTCAGTCGCTCACTTGGTCAACTGATTTTATTTATGGCCCTGTTTTATGACACATTTCGCTGTGAGCCAACTGGCAGAGCACATGCAAAAACTCTGTCGCAGAACAGCGGAGTAGGAAAAAGGCCAAAAGCAAAGTCGGGTCCCAAGAAACACATTTAATTCTTATTTATAAACATGGCCGAAACATGCCAAATTAGTGGCCCAATGGAAATTTCTAACTGCATCTGGCAATTGGGGAATTGCGGGCGGTGTGCTTGTGTGCCTGCAAAACATATCAATAATTTAGCTCAAATTCCATTTCGAGCTATACATATTTATAGATGGCAAACAAATGCGTTGTGGTCACATTCAGCTACGTGCACGTGGGCAAGGACACTCGACGCACTGAGTGCGACTGGGGATAGGCGAGGTAGAGCAGGAATCGCAATCGAAGCACATGTTAAACTCTTTACACCGACATAAAGAGCGAGCGAAAATACGTGCGTCGCATGATACATTGTAATTGAGGACAACGACAGCAGACGGGCAGACTGAGAGACAGACAGAGGGCCTGAGACTGACAGAGGGATAGATGAATGAATGCATGGTTGGATGGATGGATAGACGAATTGTGGCATGAAATTGATGAGAACGCAAGGATGTGTCGATGTGACAACACATCCTGCTGCAAAACAAACACACAACATTGTGTGGGCTCTAACTATCCCATAGTGATCCTGGGCCAAGCAATCAACTGGAAAATGCAGCAACAATGACACTTCTCAGCTGCCACACTATCTCTCGTCTCCCACTTTTTGCTCCGTATCTTTCGCTGTGCATCTGAGTTTGTTGCTGTTAGCCAGCTCGCCGAATATGTTGCCCGTGAGTGCAAGTGAAGTGCGATCCAGTGCAGCAGAGCTGAAAGCGCAGAAGATGCTATCACAACAGCGGCAAAGCGAACAAAAAATATGTATATAAGTGGAGATGGCACATGGCTGGCGCATGTTTTCAACGACTGTCAACGGAAATTGCTGTCAGCAATGCGCTGTGCAGGAGCAACAGGACAACGGGCGGCGCGGACGACACGGCGGTTTGGTTGAGGTTTTCAAATTGTTTGCTTACACGCGGCCATGGGGAACTCGACCACCCGACAGCGCCGCGCATGTTACCATAAATCTGGAAATGAAATAAGTGTACACTCTCGTATATTTGACATTTGGTCACTCAAACTCGAAACGATTGCGAGCGAGTATCCTGAAGTTGACCCACACTACCACGCACACGCTCCCTTCCCTCTCTGTGCCAGTCTTAACTCGCTGGCTTTCTGCATGGCTGGCAGCGTGAACTTGAAGGACTTGCGGACAGCACGTACCGCATTTAAGTGTCCCTATGTGTCTCATTGCTCTGCCCCGCTCTCTCCTACTCGCTGTGTGTGTGTCCGTCTGTGTGCTTGTATCTGTCACAAACACATGCGTCAATTTAATAACAACAAGCAAGGGAAATAAACAGCACAAGAAGCAGAAGACGAAGAAGAAGCAGAGGCCAAACCAGAAGTAGAAGTAGAAGAAGAAGTGAAAGCAAGCGAATGACCAAGCAGAACACCAAAATAAATGAGATATTACCAATTTGTATTGAATGCCTTAAATGACATAATGGCCAAGGCAATATCTTATATGTTGCTCTAGTCATTTGTACTAGTCGTTGTTGTTGTTTTTGTTGTTGTTAGCGTAGCGCTTATCGGGCCATCGACTGCTTGTCGTTGTCATCATGGAGGTTGTTGTTGTTGGCCATCATTTGTGCTGTCCCCGAACGCAATTAGGAAAGCACAAAGCAAACACTTGCAAGTCATTAACCGTGTCAAAGGCGTTGCAAATCCATTACCTTTATTAAGTATACGCCATGTGGACACACGTCAAGCCAGCAGCAATAAAGGAAATTAACATGAAGAAAAGCACGAACTAATTGATAAGATTCAACCTATTGATTAAACAGTGCCCACAAGCAAAGTGATTTGTGTACAGGGTACATGCTTACACATCCAGGTATTGCCTGCCATATTAAGTATACGCCGGGGCGGATAAAAGACAAACACAGAGCAGAGCAGGCATGGCACCATCAATCAATCTTAAAAGGAATATTTAGCTAAGACTCGGCATACCACTCTGGCTTAGCGCCTCGTTTACAGGGTATACCCATCTAATGCACTGACGATAATAGCACAACAAATCAAGGCAAACAAATACCAATAAAGGAAATTAAAATGACGAAAGTCAAGAATGGAAAGACTCGCATAAGCACTACACAAATACTGATTGACTATAATGACCAAATTATGGGGTATAACAGCATTGCTTACATCACCAAGTATACGCCACGTGGCCAGCGAGTAGGCAATGTGTAACATTATCATAAGAAATATTAAATATTGATAGATTACGCAGAGCAGTTGAAATAATAACGCCAGCCAAAAACTGGCCTCTTAATCATATTAGATAGAGAAAAAATACCCCAGAGTTAGAGTGTTTTCTTTGCAGGGTAGAAGCACCCAAAGTACTGACGATAAAAGAAAAATATGTCAAAGCATTGCATTCCATTTCCACAACACACACACACATACACACAGCTAAATGGACAAAACATGTGCCATGCCGAACTGCGAGCAAGGTCCTTCATAGCATGAATTAAATGGACTACAAAGCAACAAAAACAAAAGTACAAAAAGCAGAAGAAACAACAAAAATAAAAACAAAAACAAAACAATGCGGCAACTGGCAAATCGTAAAGCAACAGGGACAGACGTGGAGGCAGCAGGCTGAAAGCAGCAGCGAACGAGGGAGGGGGTTTCGCAGCAGCAGTAGCAGCAGCAGCAGCAGCAGCAGCGGCAGCAGTAAGAGCAAAGGAAATTCGTACACAAATTGTAAAGAAATAAAATTTTAGTATGCGCATATTGATTTTATGATCAGAAATAACTACGCATAGAAGGCGCAGGGGCAGCGGGCGGCATGGAGGCTGGGGTGCGAGTGGGATACATTTCAAAAAGTGCAAAGCAATCACGAGCCTGTCTATGTGACTGTGCATGTGTGTGTGTGTGAGTCTATGTGCCAGAGCAATGTTAAATTGCCGGGCATGAAAACGAAATAAAAAGCGAGGCACACGATGCCAGCACAGACAGCAGGCAGCAGACAGTCTGTTTCGAGCTGGTTTGTTTCGCTTCTGCTTTTGCTTTTGCTTTCGATGCGGAGTTCGAGTTCCAATTCCATGGCATATTTCCGATGCTCGCCGCTCGCCGCTTCTCCGGCTGACAGCGTGGCGACAACAGTAAAGTATCTGCCGGCCATACATTTGACAGTTGTAATAAATTTTTGTGTTAGCAACGACGCATTTTGTGCCGCTTTGTTGTGTTTCTTGCTGGCATTTTCCACGCTTCTGCTTTTCATTTCTCTACTGTGCGGGACTCGGCTGTGGTATCTGCGAATATGTTTCGTTTAATGCAAATTGATTGGGCGCAGAATGTCAGCCATAAATATTTGCGAATTCGCTTGATTGCATCTCGCACGGCGTCGAAACAGTGTCAAGTTCATGACACACAAAACGAAAAAGCGAAGCGGGAGTCCAGCAAACAGTCTTAAATGCTAGAGGCGAAGAAAGTTTTAATCTCATTTGCTCACTTGCCACATTATACGCTTCATAAAAACTCTATAATCCAGTAAACCTTCTGTTCTGTACGCTCTTCTATCACATTGAAACGAATACTTCAGACAGCCGGCTCAATAAAGAAGGCGCACAACATGCCAAAATAGCTGCGGCCCAAATGTCGAAACTGAAACCGAAAGCGAATCGCTGGAGAGTGGGGCGCGGGCGCGGGCGAGGGCTAGGCTAGGCGAGGCGAGCCGAGGCGAGACGCCCCAAATGTATGCCACAGAATGTTGTTTACAAATCTCTTCAGCAACGCCCACAAATTTGTATGCAAGGCATTGTTGTTGCTGTCGCCTTTGGCATGCGGTTCAGAGGTTGTAGATTTCAATATTTACTTAGCCATGGCATCATAGCATTCGCTGCGAAACCAAACACAAAACTTTCTGCTGAGACCGCTTAATGATAGCTTAAAGTTTTTTTTTTTTGCGCTTTCTGCTTCGAGGGGGACCCGTCGCTTTATTAAATTAAATATGGCCAAACCAAGAGGCGAGTTCAACTACGAGGCCTAAACGAGTCGACGGGCGTTGTTTTACTCGCAGCTCAGCTGACATTAGAGGCGGCCAGTGACCGCCATAAATCGAATTGTCCTCTCAGCCTGTGCCTGCCCAATACGACGCCACTGCGACACGCCTGCCATAAACTATGCTGCGTCGACGGGCGCTGCGAAGATGCCGCCCTTTAGCACATGTCCAGCAACCACTTGAGAGCAGTTCCGGCGCCCACTTCAACTTGCCTCGGCCTCGAATTGCGACCAGATCTCGTGTTGCCTACGACGAGCCATAGAAGTAGTGGGAGATAACTGTGAGTGTGTGTAAGCAGCGTAATAATTATGTCACTTTTGGCTGGATCTTGGCAGACATCGGCAGCTGTCGCACACTTTAACAGTAATTTGAACTTTAACTTGACTTTAAATGTGGCCAACAAACACTTTTCGTTTGTTGCGCTCGCCAGCTAACGACGAGCACACGAAGCGACTTTATTGTCCTCTAAATGACATTTGCGACGACTGCAGTAAAGTTTCGCACCCTCCGCCCCGCTGTCAGCCACCCCCCAGCAGCGAACGGCGAAATTGTATACGAAGAGTGGAAAATCTAAGCGAAAAAAGTGTCAAATAAGAAACTAAATCGCATGTCCGCCACGCCATTTCAAGCTGACCCTTTTGTGCTTTGTATTTTTGGCAAGCATCTCAAATTGAAGGCTGCTCATTTTTTTCTCGCTTTTTTTTTTTCTTTTTTGGCAACCAGCACGAGCAGCAAGGGAAGCGGAAATGGCTGCGAGAGAACTAGATGTGGGATCAGGCGTGGGCATGGCCGGGGACGTGGGTGTGGGTGTGGTCTTGGGTGGGTAACGCGAACGGCAATAATGTTGTTCCATTGGGGTCGCTAGACGCCCCAGGGCAGCATTTAATTACGCTCGTGTTCGTTGTAATGAGGCAAATTGCTTTTTGCTGTCAATTAAAGTAAAGTTTTCCCTTTGGCTGGCAGCGGCGACGTCGACGTCGACGTCGACATCGCGCGTTAAAGGCAGCGCGTCGCTGCCATTAGAGCCAATCAAATGGCGGAGCCAAAAATGACGATGCCCACGTGCAGCTGAGATTTTTGTGGTATTGCCGGCTGTAAAGTGAACTGAACTTAAACACTTTATCTTGCTCGCAGTGTGTGGCACCCATCAAACGAAAGCTCCAATTTCAAAGCGCAAAACACACACACTATCACACGATCAATTCCATATGCTCATGCCGATGCCGTTGCTGCTATACTTCCGTTTCCGGATTGGCGCAGTTGTGGCTTTCACGCCGCGTTCTAGTTTCCACTGTCATTAAATGTGAACGCGAATGTCTGTCTATGTGCGAGTGTGTGCGAGTCTGTGTGTGTGCGTGTGTGTTTAGGCAGCGTCTTAGAACACGTTTGTAAACATCTTAAATGTGCTTTTAATGAGCAGCTTCCACCGAACTGAAGCAGCCAGTCAAAGGCACAGACATAGAAGAACAAGCGACAAGGCTGCCAGCCATCCAGACAGCCAGCGAGCTGGCATGCATTACATTTGTTCCGCCTTCTTCCGCAAGCCTCGTTCCCCTCCTCCGGTCGCCTGTGTTGCGCACTTGTAATCGTTTGCCAGTGCGTTTTCAGACATCGTTGGCACTTTTCAAGACGTTCTTACCGTATTTTAATAACGTTAATTAGCGTTCTAATTAGTTGTTGCTTTAGTTCGCATTTAGTGCGCACATGTTTAACGCATTTAAAACACGCGCCAGCCAACACACACACACATCGAAGTATATGCTACTCGAGGCAGCACTTGAATTTCAAATGGCAATTGCTATAGTTGCAATTAAAGTCAACTCCAGCTCCTACATATATGTTATGGTGTTGCTGCATGCAATGCGCCGACCTCACTTTAATTTGTGGCCACATCGTTATCGTGAGCACTGCCGTTTAAAAATTAATGAAAATTAAAATAAAATTATTACCAGAATTTTACATAACAAAACGTAGCAGAAAGCTCGCAGAGGATAACCACGTACTTTCATTCCAAAAGCCAGTTAACTCCCCACTCTTCCCACTCTTGGTCGTTGCGTGCCTTTGGTGCATTTGTTACTATGCGAAAATGTTAAATATATTGCAAAATAAAGCTGCAATTAATTAGCCATTATTAAAACGGCACAGACACACATAAACACGGACGTGCACCTTGTGTTGCGGGTAATAAAAATGGCAATTGTTGCAGTTGTTAGTGGTTGGAAATGTTAATCAATACGCGTTGATTCATTGGCAACGATACAACAATGCATTTAATGCCATTAACTAAGTGCTTTAAATGAAAATAAAGGGAAAACATTCATACGAAACTCTTTGGAATGGTCAAGGGGGCGATGGGCAGTAAAAGGCAGCAAATGGTCAATAAATTGCCGGCGAATTACACAATTTTTAATCGCAAATTTCAATTAAGCGTTTGATGCATTACGTAAAGTTCCGATTTAAAAGTGATAAACCATAGGAACTCATGTAACGACTAGTTAATGCACTTTTATTGTAAATTTCATTAATAAGTTTTGGAACTTTTGGGTCCGTATAAAATGCCACAAAATACAATCATAGATAAATAAATAAATTTTTGAAGTATTTTTTATATTATGTATGATTACTATTTTTGCACAAACTGATAATCTCTTCTACTCTACACTGCTGAAAAGAGCAAACTTAAATTTAAAATTTAAATTTTTGTCGAACCGCAATGAATAAAATCAAAAATGCCTTTCAACAATCAATTGAGCAATTAGTTTACAACAAGCTCTGCCAGTGAAGAGTATTATTAATGATGTAGCAACAAAGAAATTTGCATGCCAATTCACGAATAATTTAAGCGGATACGCAATATTAATCGCTACAGACTGTATATTGCCGCCTTAAAGGATAAAAGCGAACGAAATGATATGTGAAATATGTGCTTAATGGCAATTTAACATTGCAGCAGCGTTTGCTGTGGTATAATTACAAATATTGAAATTCAATAATGCACCTTTTGTGCCATAAACATTTTTATTTTCTCTACACACACTCGCATATTTACATATAGAAGGCCATAAATAATGGGCAGGCCTGCTTCGGTCTGGTCTGCTCTGGTCCGGTGTATTCTCAGGGGCAGAACGGAGCGGGGCGGCCGGGGCGCCAGCCAAAGGGACTGCCCACAGAAACCAAAAACAACATTGAAAATTGCGTGAGCTGTGCAAAACTGTTTTGCTTGTTAAGAGATGGCCAACAGCAACAACGGCAACAACAATGCCTCTTTTTGGTCTGCAAAACTGTCGTTGTTGTCATTGTTGTTGCTCTTGTTGCTGTTGTTGTTGCTGTTGCTGTGGCAGTTGCTGTCGTTGCGGTTGAGTTGCTGCCGCCGCATCGCACCCTGCAAGCGCTCATCACTCGCCCGGACTGAAGTTGACCATTGGGCAACTTGTGCATGGCTCGCACCCGCAGTTGTTCATTTGTTCGGCTCACAAGTGTCATGCTGTTTGTGCTAGAGCAACTGTCCACGTCCCTGCCGCCTCTCCTAACCATTATTGTGCCTCTCTTACAATGCGTGTGCGAGTGTGAATGTGTGTGCCAATAACCATTAAGCGTTAAAATTTGTGCAGTTTGTTGATGTTGATGTTGATGTTGCTGCTGCATTGCACTGTGGAGTGAATTTCCCATTTGTTGACAGTCACATCATTCTTTACCGATCAACGATTGAGCAGTTGCTTCCAAATTAGACATAAAATAGTTAACATTTCTATTTGGAATAACAACTTAAATTTTAATGAAACTGTGCAGCAAATATAATATCTGCCTATTTGACGTATACGTAATATGAATGCAGTTTGTTGGCAAATTGCTTTGAGGTCAGCAAGCTGTAGTTGTTATTGAACTTTCGACAAATGCACACTTGCCCCATGGTGCTGATTGTACGTACGTGCTGCTTGTGTGCGTGCAGCCAACAAGATTTGTTGGCCTGGCCAAAACAGTGTAATTATTTTATGCTTGCAATGGTTAGTCGTCCATAGCCACTCGTTCCCTTCAACAGTTTTCCTCTACCAGGAAGTTGTTCAAGAGCCTAACCGAAACTGGCCTAGTAGTAGATCATTTAAAATTTCCAATTGGCTTGACAGACACACACATACACAAGCAGAGCCAACACGGTCAGTTAGCTGGTGGCATTGCCTATGGCTGGTTAAATGCCCAGCCTCAGCTTCAGCTTCTGTTCTTGGTCGTCGTTCTTCTCGTGCTCCTACACACAGCTTGGTTACGCTTACGGCTTTTGGCCCGTTTCGAGGATGCTTGTATTTAATTTACTATTGAAATTAACGATGCGTGCATCAGTGTTTATGTGCTTATAGATGTGCATGTGTGCGTGCGGGTGTGTGGAAAAGTCAAGCCCCAAAACAACAATTTGGCAGCAATTTGTTACAACGATGGCAACTGCAAATGATTAACAATGTATGCGACATTGTGGTTAAAAGCATAATATTATCATACATTTTGGGCGAGCCCAGCATACATTACACGCACACACACACAAACACACACAGCCAGGCCCGGGCAGGGCTTACATATGGAAATTAATTTTCTGCCATTTTACTGACGCTGACGCTGGCAATAGCATTGGCGCTCCCTCATTTGCCCCATTAGCTTATTGTGATATTTATGCGGCAGCCATTAGAGTGAGACAATGCCCGTATTAATTACACATTTCATTTCATTCGACAGCCCCAAATGCCAATGAGGCAAAATCAATAACTACTCGTTCCTCCTCCTCCCCCCTCCCCCCTCCCGTAGCGTTATGGCCGCCCCGTCCACCTTGTCCCGTAAATAGAGTCATCATCATCATCGGGCAGCGAAGCCTGTAATCTAATAAAACGGAATGCAAATCGCATGCTGTAATTATGGTGCGCACCATGCTAAGGATAAACATCAATCAAAATTTAGCGACGGCACGAGGTGGTGATGGGTGAGCGCAAGCTCTAGCTTAAAAGCTGACCAGCTAGTGAGAAAACAAATTGCCGTGCAGTAGGTCAGACTGCACACACACACACACACGCACACTTACATATCGTGTCTGCATGTCAACAAGCAATTTCCGCTGTGAACGATCAGGAACAAAACAACGAAGCGATGGCGGGAATGGAAATGGGAATGGGAACAAGAACAACAACGACATCGACGGCAGACCGCTGCAATAGGCAAAAGCGTGTGCGAGGCCTCAACGCAGCAGCAGCGGCAGCAACAGTTGGCGAGTTGTGGTTTTATTTTTACGATAATACCGTCTAGCAGCCGCCGAACGGACGGGCATGGCAATCAGCATAAAGTGGTTGGCATTAAAAATATCAGGCCGCACAATAAAAACGCCGTTTCGCAGCGGAAGTGTCAAACAGGGCAGCGAGTGAATGCGAATGGAGCTGGAATGGACGGGGGAGTCATTGGGATTCGCTCTCGAGAAGAACTGGGGGACTGTCCTGTTGCTATTGTTGTTTTTTTTTTTTTGTTGGGCTACAAAATCAAATAATAAAGCCATAAAACTGCTGGCCACAATTAAAATGCCTCTAGCATAATGGCAAGAACATTTTTTGTTCTGTTCTTTGTTGCCTACTTTTCATGGCATAATGGCGACCAATGCAATTCCGGTGGCTTTAGCGCATGACACAACACAGTGCTAAAAAATTGCAATTTAATGAACCATGCCGTTAGCCGCAATTAGGCAACAATAACGAACTGCTCGCGTTCGCGTCCGCCACAAGACCCAAAAACCAATGCCAACACTCTGCGGCGAAAGCGGGTATATTGTTGCGGAGCGAGAGTTGGCAACACACTAAAAAATAAATGAGCTGATATAACGCACTTACAGCGTATTTTGTGGGCGATTGGCCTTGCTTTATGGCGAATTCCCGCCACCCACGAAGCTTTCCCGAGCCATTATCAGCGGGCATCTGTTTATTTTTGTTGAACTATCGAGCGATGGTGGCTTTTAATTGGCGACGACTGTGGCGCGTGTCGCACATTGAGGCAGCGGGCAGATTGTTCCTCAAACATAAACGTGCATTAAAGTAGCCAGTCTTTTTTTCTTCTTTGCGCCGCTCCTCATTTATTTTCTTTGCTTTTCCCTTTGAGCAATTGATTTAAGTTTATGGCAAGTGCGGGCAAGCGTAAAGTTGTGGAAATGCGAAAAGGCAAAGAAAATAAAGTCGACGGGCGACAATTCCAACGGAACTGAATTGGGAATTGGTGTCCCAGCGAGCGAGAGGGCTAAAAAAGATGACTTGGTGAGTGCGCAGCGAGTGAGCAGAGAGCAGAGGCAAACAGAATGCAGTCAATTGAAATGCAAGTGCAAGTCCAAGTCAAGTCTGGTGCAAAAGCGAAAGGAAACTGCCAGGCAAATTGGCAGCGCAAACTACAAAATGGTTGCTCCACTGGGCAGCGACAAATAAAGAAAGCTGAAGTTGCAGAAACATTGGCAATGGCAATGCAAATAAGTATGGCTAAGAAACCCAACGGCTTGGTCGAGGGGCCAGCACTCGCAGGACTCGCAGCATTCGCAGCATTCAAGCGCTGACAGCATTGTCAAAGCAAAGAGCCAAGAGAAAGCTGCGAGCGCCTTCTTTGCCACAGCATTGAATGCGAGTGCACGAGAGCACACTGTGTATTCTCAGTAGTCTCGCACTTTAGATTTATTGATTGTTTCAACGGCGGCGTTTGGCCTTGTGGATCCACCATTGGTCCAGGCCAGGTCCGTGGCGGGTCCAAAGCGGGAGGAGTGTCGAGCAATTGCTGGCTGCAGTTGTCTTTGCAACCGGTCGAGTCTTGAGCGCGTTGTTGTCTCTGAAAAAGTTGCAACGACAACGACAACGACAACAATGCTGATGATGACAGCCGCTCGCCCTTGTTTCCGTCTTCGACCATGTCAGCGAGCTGATGTCCTCGGGTTAAACGCACTTTTTTCAGTACACGCCCGAACACACACAAACAGACAAGCACACACACGGACACTAACACACACTTCTGCGATTTTGCGTTCACTTTTTGCGCAAACTTTCAGCAAGGATTCGGATTGGAATTCTTTTGTGTTTACAACGGAATTTTTGCCATATAATTCTTGTTATTTGTTTTGTTTTTCGCCCAGAGAGAGAGAGAGAGAAGAGCGTCATAAGTACACATAAGCGGCCAGTGGATGTAGCTTTAAAACACGCACTTCAAAACGCTCTGGCTGATGCGTCAAATCACTCATACGGCACGTGGCACAGTGCAGGCTGCGTGGACAACATTTTTATCTTTTAATTACAGCCATTTCTGTGTGCCGCTCGCTTGATGTTTACATTTCAATAAATTGTGCGCTCTCATCAACACTTTGCCAAACCATTTCGTCCTCGTCATCCTTCCTGGCACTTGTGTACATCAACACTTTTTGCTTTGCTTCCTCGTCCTCGTCGTCGCTGTCGTCACCGATGTTGTCGCTTCGACGCGGCACCTCCCCTAACGATTTTGGTCGTCCATAATGAGTTTTTGTTTCCAGCAGCTTAAGTTCTGCATAGCGAACGGCAACAGGAAGAAGACAGACAACAGCACAACGGCAGCAAGCAATTTCCATTGCCATTTAATTAAAAATTGCAGAATAATTATTTTTCTTTTCGCATCTTTTCCACTTTACACGGGCTTGGTCGCGCGCAAAAAGAACTTTTAAATAAACAAAGGCGCTCAGCGCAATTTGAAAATCTGCAAATTAGCGCAAATGCAGCTCAGATGAAAACAACGAAGAACCCCACGCAAATGGATAATGGGAAACGGGGAAATGATGAAAATGAAGCAAAGAGAAAAGAACTCTTCGTGGGCAGGGGGGAGGCAATGGAAAATGGGCAGCTGCAAATGCAGCAAGCAAAGCAAACTTTTCAATTACATTAAATCCGCTCACTAAAGTTCCCAGCACGCACACGCACCGTTGACAATTTATTGTAAGCTGCTTCCTCGTCGAGTCAGTCAAGTTCAGTAGTTGCATGCCGCTTGCTTGCTTAAGGCCCGTAATCAGAGGGCGCCTGTTGCCAACGCGGCGTGAAGAGCTTTGTCCAAATGCGTTAGTAAAACCTCGTTGGCTATGCTCGGATTTCGCATGATTATCATATAAGTAAAGTTGTGGGCGAACGCCACACGCCCACAGGTGTTAAGACTACGTGCCAGCCAACGTAGCGTATACGCAACTTTTATGCCTATGCCAAAAGTTTTCGTCTTACGTATGAGCTGTAAAAAGGGCAGCCCATCATTTTCGCACGCCTGGCGCTGGCAAAATGATGCTTTAAGTGCTGCACACCAGCCGAAAACAGAACTTGCAACAAAATTACGTATACGTAACGCTCGAATATCGATATCTACTACAGCAGTCGGCAGCAGCAGCAGCAACGGCAGCAGCAGGAGTCATGCTCCATTGGGCTAGCTGTGGGTGTGCTGACAAATGCTGTCAATATATCAACAGTAAACCCTAAATGATGAGACGATTTATTATGATGCTGCAACGGCAACAACAATGAGTTATCCTGCAACTGCAGCTACGACTTACGCTGCCTGCCTCTTGGCAATAAGCTGGAATATCAGTCAGCCCGTTTAAGTAGCTGTTGGCCCCTGGTTTTTGCCATTGCCCGCAACTGCAACCTGCCACTTGATGTGCATACATACTCGACTTTTCTCTTTCTCTCTCTGTTCCTCTTGCTCTTTTGCTATCCATCTCTCTCCACCACACACTTGCTTGCTGCTCGTTGCCGTATATTTTGGCAACATTATACTGACGCTTAATACTTTATGCTTATGCTGTTGCGGCAAGTTGTGCGGGACGCAGAAGATGCTCACAGAACGTTGTTGAGAAATTTATTTTGTGCTCAGCGGCCGGATAAAGTTTATGCAGCCGCCGCAGACGATGCTACGACTTAAGATAAACCCGGCTCTACTTGAGCCGCAGGCAGGCACTGCCCAACCTCCGTCCCCACCCCAAATCTGCCCAATCTGGGCCACTCGTTGGCAGTGCAGCTATTCACTTGCCGCTCAAAAATTCAATTTAGCAAGCTCCCCGACCGCATGCTTCTTGCCTCGCCCCGTGCCGCATTGCTTTGTGTGTAAGCGGATTACAAGTTAAATAAATTTAGTTTACAATTCTTGTGCTAGTTCTGAGCATACTCGTTTACTTAAACTGCATACCAGAAATTGTTTGCCAATTTCTGTTCTGCTGCAGCTGCTAACACACCTGACACAACTGCTTAAATAGCTGGAAATCTAAAACCAGCTGCTCTCATGGCTGACTTGCCAAAATTTTGTGGTGAATTTTCTATTACGGGGCAAACAACAATAACAATGGCTTTTCATAAAGCGCGACAGCAGCACCAACACCAAGAGTCACAATAACACCAACAATGGCTGAAAGGGGCCGGCAAAAATGCGGCTCCGGCCCCGACCCCGATCCCGGCTCTTTAGCAATCTCTGCGAGGCATCAAGTGCTCTTCATTGTATGCTTTTCATCAAAACACTTAATTTGCATAATTTTGTGAAGAGTTCGCGGTGGAGCGCTAGGAGATTATAAGCGAAACACTGCCAACGCGAAAGTAGCGAAGGCAAAACAGCAGCAATGTGGCAAGATATCAAAAACTATGATGCAATTTAATTCCGTCAGCTTTAAATAAATGAAATGCCATTGCTTCAAAATATGGCGTCCACTTAGCTCACCCACGACCTTTCTCCTTTCCAACGCCGCATTTCTCTCTCGTTCTCGTTCTCGTTCCCTGTCGTTCTCTCTGTGTTGCAGCAGCAAAAGACGCGCAATGCTTTTGTGTGCTGTAATTTAATATTTTTACTTCATTTATCGTTATGAAATTTCCGTGGAAATCGTGCACTTTGCATTTTTTGCACATTTTTCACGGCAGCAACAGCAGAGCCAGCAGCAGCGGTAAAACTGACAAAGCATTTCCAGCCAGAGAAGTGAGAGCAGTAAATGCATTTTCCACAGTAAAATCAGTCTAATGCACTCAATAACTGCCAGAGTACACGCCACTCTGGTGGTGCTTCAATGCCAAATGCCCACGCTCGAAACCGAGACCAAGACCAAGCCAGAGTCCCTAGTAAGTAAGTGAATAAAAGGCTCAACCAGTCAAGCAATTTTACATTCAATTTAAGTTCTTAAATTGTAACCAACTGCAAATCCCCCAAAATTAAACCTGCTGTCACTTCCAGCAAAGAAATAATGCCATGCTGCATCATAAATGATTTATCAACTTCATCGAACGGAAAATACCCAAAGATGTCAGACAAACCCAAAACTATTGGCTCAAAATAAAATTGTTTCTCATTTAAGAGCACAATACAAGGGCATTCAATTTAAATTCTGATATGATACTGTATTTATTAAGTTATGCGCTTTGATTTTATTTCACATCACGAAAATTGGCAAGCTGTGTGCAGTTGTTGAGCAAGTTGAAATTGGTCGCAAAATCGCAAGATGAATTCGTGTTTTTCTTAAGGATTTGTGCAACTTAAGCTATAAATCTCTGTTGAAAAGCGAGCAAAGCACGAAGGAGAGGAAGATAGAGGGGCGTCGGGTGTTTCTTCATCACAAATCAATATTGAAACGTTTCTCTTTGCTTTCAGCTAAGCGAGGACATTGGCTACGTGCTGTACTCGGCGCTCGGCTCCTTCTACATACCCAGCTGCATCATGGTGTTTGTGTACATACGAATTTACTTTGCCGCCAAGGCGCGAGCGAGACGCGGCATTAAAAAACATCCGCGTAAAACAAACAACGAACAGGTAAGTGGCGAGTGCCCCCGCAATGAATACGTGGCAGAAACGTGGCTGTGAGTCTGATTACCGGCGGCGAGTGTCCAGCTCCCATAGATGCCAACTGATTCATTGTTGTCATCCACAGGCGATTGTCCTGTCAAAGCGGATGAGCGAACGAGACCAGCAACAGCAGCTGCCGCTGCCGCAGCCCGCAGCAGCCCCGATGCGGCAGCGATTCGGCAACCACTGTAAATGCAAATGTTGCCATTTGAATGAACATGGCACGCATTCAACATCGCAGCATCACTGCAGCCCGCAGCCATCGAAATTGGCTCTGACACTTGCACTGGCAGCTGTGGCGTATGCGTAATATGGCTGGCTTTAACTCAGCGCGCATTTTTCAAGTGGAAGTTAAAGTTATTTTGCATTGCACAGGTGCAAGTGGCAGATGCACGCACACAAACGTTTTCCCTGTCAGCATTTGTGCTACGTGCTGCAGCTTCTCAGCAGCCAGCATCCATTGCGCTTTTGCCACGTTCGCCCATTTTGCTCATTTGGGGCACAAACGATGGCTCAGCCATTGTGCAGCGCTCCCATTCAACAAAATGACGTCCGCTAAGGCTTTTGTGTTGCACAGGCGATACCTGATACCTGTTACCTGATGGCTTACTCTCTCGATTTTCACGGCGGGGCGGCGACAGGCGCACAAAATTTGTCAAAGTTAAGCAGAGTTCGCTGATTGAGTGCCGAAAGTCTCTCTAAGCGATACACGTAGCGGTAATTACCAGGCCAAATTACCGCCAATTACATCCCCGAAAAATGGCGCAGCGCAGCAGAGTCGACAAAAACATTTTAAAGCCAATTCATTCAGAATTTGCATTTTCAATTAAGCGAGCGCGCTCGAAGCAAATAACAGCGGAAAAAAGTCGAACGCCCGCGAACGAGAGAGAACGACACTTGACCAGTATTTTCGCGCAAACAAAGCCGACCCCAACAGGCAGCTGACAGAAGTCCACAGTTCGCAGTCCGCAGCCTGCAGTCGGCAGTCGGCACAGCTGTGGCAGTTGCAACACAGTCGTGGGATTAACCCACCCACACTCATGCAGTTGCGCACTCACACACATGATTACACACTCACAAGGCTGTGCTGCAGCATTTGGGGCGCTGTTAATTGCCATTGGTAATTGTTGTTTTTGCCACTGCTCGCATCGAGCATGCCTTGCACCATTTGCCTCACGTGGCGCGTTTGCCGCCTTTGTTTGCGTAATCGTTGCGCTCTGACGCGCCTGTAAACAGACTTAAAAGGGATTTTGGAAATGGAAAAGCCATGTAGCAGCTACCATCTTGTTAACTCCAGTCTCTCTCGCTCTCTCCGTCGTTTGCTTGCAGGTTACGAGCTTCACCACCGCCAACAAGAAAGGAACAATACCGATGCCATCCTCCAGCGGCGCAACGCAGCTGCAGCTGCACCAGCAGCGACAGATAGCCACCATTGAGACACCACCGAACAGCGCGACGCTACCAATGCAAATCCCGACGGTGACCATGGACCTCGCCTCCGACATATCCACCTCGGAAGCGGGCGAACTGGAGGCCGTTGCCGCCCAAGCAGCCGCTCTCGCCTACGCCAATCCCAACCACGGCAGCCTGACGACGACGGCTGGCACTGCAACGGCAGGCAGCGCTCCCAGCTCGCCCAAGGAGACGCTGCAGGTCAGCACGATTGCAACGGGCCGGGGCGTCGGCCTCAATGTGCCAGTGCCGCCGTCCATGGGCAGCAGCAACTCGATCAATGTACTGAACAACAACAACGGCAGCGTGGCCACCGACGGCGCCAACACAACTGCCACTGCCAATGCGGCCAACAACAGCAGCAGCGGGGCAGCCAGCGGCCCGGCGAGCAGCAACGAGCTGCGCGTCTCACCTATTGCGGGACGATGTCGCGCCCTGTCTGTGGGCATTGATACGGACATGGTGAGTGAATTCGATCCTTCCAGCTCGGACTCGGGCGTGGTCAGTCGTTGTGCGGTAGTCAAACCGCTCAAATTTCGCCTTTGCCAGCCCATCTTTGGTCGCAAATCGAATCAGCAGCGACGCAACGAGTCCAAGGCCGCCACCGTTGCGGCCAAAAACAGCGCTGCCGCCGCCGCGGCCAAAAGCAAGGAGCTCGCGGCCAAAACGGAACTGGAGCCGGCCATACCGAAAACGCCGAAGCCGCGCGATCCCGAGAAGGAGAAGCGACGCATTGCCCGCAAGAAGGAGAAGCGTGCGACACTCATACTGGGTCTCATCATGGGCAGCTTCATTGCCTGCTGGCTGCCGTTCTTCTTCCTCTACATTTTGGTGCCAGCCTGTAGCAGCCACTGCAATATACCAGAGTCGGCGTTTGCGATTGCATTCTGGCTGGGCTACATGAATTCGGCACTCAATCCGGCCATCTACACCATCTTCAACAAGGACTTCCGGCGCGCCTTCCGACGCATTCTGTTCAAGTGATGTTTGGCCTATGTGTGCTGTTACAGGTGCGTTTATGCGAGCATCGAGAAGGCTACCGAACGTGCCATGGGCAGCACACCCATGGGCTATGGGCATGGCATGTATCAGCATTACAGGCGTTAGATTTGCTCCGTTTACACATTTCCATTTCTGTTTCAATTTCAATTTCACTTGCGTTTCTGTTCACTTCTCGTCTTCCTGTCGGTTGTCTAGTTTTTTTTCTGTTTTTGTGTTTTGTTTGCCTTTTATTTCGCGAAAAGTAACGAACATTGTAGCTCATTTCAAAAGCAATGAACGGCTGTGAATTTGATGGAATCTCTCAATTTCAGTTTACACGTTTTGTTTTCAGTTGCATTTCTAAGGCTCTCCTCGAACCACACACCACCACACCTCACATATTTTTCACACTCGTCTCGTCTCGTTGACGCGACGCGAGCGAAGCCCTCGAACTGTGCAAACACGAATTCCAGCAAAGCAAACATCTTTTATGCAGACTGAATGGCCATTCAACTTGATATTAATTCACAAATTTCCATTTTCCCTCAGCACACACATTAGATTGTAGCTGAGGGGAGTATGGGGGGGGTCTGCAGGTAAACAATGCGAAGGCGACCACATATTGTCTGGCACTTAGATTGAGGCCATCGAAGTGTAGACGCATGGAACTGGCGAGCCAAATGACACTGTGCTACAAATTAATTTTATTTCCATTCCCATTTAGTCACTTCGCCAGCCAGCTGCAAATTTGCAGGCATTTCGCTGAATAGAAAGAGGATTTCTAGTCTACAAAAAAATAATGAAATAATCCACAGTATACGCAAAGTGGGACAGCGCCAGCGTTCGTTCCAGTTCCAGTTTTCAGTAGTATTCGTGCACAGAAATAAAAGAAAATGTAACAAAACCACAAAAGCCGCATCTAATGGCCCTACACAAATATTACAGATACAAATCCGACGCGTATATATATAGCTACCACTTTAGATGCCATAATTTTTCGGGCTATGCATTGAAATGGACGACACGTCATTCAGTCGGAGGGGGAGGCGGCCCAACGCCACAATGGCACATCTAAAGGCATGTTTTTGGCATATGGCCCATGCGGACTTTACTATTTACTATTTTGTTTGCGAGACCAAAGGCGCAACACAAATATGCATAAAATGTGAGAATGTTGTCATGCATGAGAGTCTTCTATGTTTTGGACACTTTGCGGCGAGTTTCAGGCTGGGCACAGTAAGAAGTTTCCATCACAGAAGATGCAATCGCTTTGCATCTGAAATGTTTATGGCAGCTTTTAACGCTGCACTGTCAACACACCGCAAATGTATCAAATTTATTGGCTGCATAGCCCGACTCCACCACCCCGTGCTCAGTCTGCCATCAAACGTTAAAATGGTCATAAATAATGCGGTTGACAATTCTGTCAGTTTCCAAACTGAGTCATTTGAATGTACTGTGAAGACAGCGGTTTTTCTTTGCAATCAACATGCATTTTTTATCCAGCACTCCGGCAGGGACAATGTCATTGTCAGCACAACAACTGCACTTAAATGACAATTTGAGCGCAGAAGCGAAAAACACAAAAAAATAGCAGCAAGAGTAATAGCACAAAAAGTAAAATCGAAAACAATCGAAATCAATGGCGAGGTAGCAGGCAGCAGGCTGCCACAGCGCATTAAAATGCGCGACACATGCACACACACACACACACCTAGAGCACTTAACTGCACTTAGGTGCGACAGGCACAGGATGAGTGTCGAGCGAGGGAATGCATTCCGCACGGGCTTTGTTTTCGCAGGCACAGCGAAAGTCATTTTCACACAAAGTGCAAGGCAACAACATAAATAACAATAAATGTTACTCGCTTCTGTTGAGACTATGCGGCGTATGCGTAACGTAGCGATGCTCATACGTCAATTTCGGGAAGCATTTCCCAAATTGCTGATGGCTTGCACCACATGACTGAATATTATTGGGAGCGGTACCCCAATTTGCATAAATAACATGCAACCTAATAAACAATAGCAATAATGAAACACTATTAGCTTATTTGCATTAAAACACAAAATTCAATTATGCACTTTTTATGCAAATTATCTGCACTTTTCCCTTTTTTTCTGATTTTCACGAGATAATTATTTCGAAATTGATTTTAGAAAGAAAACAGACAGAATGCAAATACTCGTGACAAATGACAAAAACAATGAACGAAAATATTTATTAAAAATATTTGCTTTGAGCGCAGCGCAATTTGCCAGCGGCCACAAATTCGTATGTCAAATTAAATTATTAAGTGTGCGGCGAGTGCGAAAATTAGAATTTGTAATTACGAATTTCTGTCAACATTTATTGCACTGCGCTACACGATATAGAGGAATGCACAACGTCATAAGCTAATTTAATGCCCGATTAACCCGGCAATTACACAGCAATCGACAAGCTGAACTGAACGCAAATGAGTTGAAGCTGCGCTATTACGAGTTCAAATTCAAATTTTGTTTTGTCAAAGTACACATAAATATTTGATTAGACTTTTGTGCGCTGACGTTAAGCTCACCAGCTGGGAATATTTAATCAAATATTTGCTAATGCCTGACAGTCATAATTAAGCGTTTTGTTCGAGACGAAAAGTCCGAGCAAATCACTTTACATTTTGTTTACAGTTCACACATGATAATCACTGTCAGTCAGTCAGCATGGCATAATCCGATTTGCTGGTCATAATCTAGGCACACACTTTTACTACTACATTTTACAAGGTTAATGAGTTCAGCTGCATTTCGATACGATTTGCGGCATATTTTCGAACAGACGCCATTAGAATGCTCATTAAAGCAATTAATATTGAACAGCAACAACTCGCTCAGAGCGATCGTAAAATTCCCATTGGTGTTCGGTAATAAATGTGCACTTAAGAACTCATATTTATTCCCGCTGACAGCATAAATATTTATGAACTACCGACCTCAATGGGCAATAAAATGGTTTCACTTGATTAATTGCAAAACTTGTGCGAAGCGATTCAGTTTAAACGATTCAGTTTGGGGAGAGTTCTGAATTGCGTGATTCATTTCAATTTTCATATTTTCATTTTCGGTTGAAAACTAAGCAAATCCAATGCCTGAATATAAATGCAAGAATGTATGTTAAATGAATATGAATTTATTGCCATTACGATTACACTTAAAGAGCAGCCCCTTCAATTTGCTCGACTTGAATTGAAATAAGTTGAAATTTGATAGAGCGGCACTACAAAAATAAATGACTGAAATGCTTAAATGAAATTATTTCATTAAAAAAACAAAGATCAAATAATTTAAATTAATTTAACTTAATATGTATTTCAATAGTATTGATGAACATTTTTTGCTAATAACCGTAGCTTTTAGCATTAGGCCATAGACTCATAATAATAATAATAATAATGATAATTACAATAATATTAATGATAAACATAATGATAAAACAATATTATTAATAATGCAGCATATATTAAAGTTGAATATTTTAATTTATAAACAAAATGAAAGAAGAGCCAGTAAATGAAATACGATTACTTGTATAAGTAGTTCATGTATTTAGCATAAAATCAAATGTTTAACCATTTAATATATATTTAATTGTATTGTGCAGAACGTGCATAGCAAATTTTTAACTTCTTATCGTACCGTGTCTCTGTTATATAGTTGAGTGTAGTAGTTAAATATTATGAGTAATTAATCAAACTAAGCAAATACGATACTATATATGAAATTGACAAATATATAAATACGAGTATACAAACTGTATTGCGTATATCAAGTTATCGAGCATAAGCAAGAATCAAACTTGATAAAATACAACAGCAACTGTTTAAATAATTAACTACCTACATTTTAAGCGGAAGTCTTCCACTACAATTACGCGCTCCAAATTAATTGTACTCACAATTCCCGAAAGTCTCCATATTTCCCCTTCCCCCCAAAAGTCCAAGCCGCGTAATAATCCCCAATACCGCATCCGATCTAACAGCATATAGTGTTAGCTCTTTTGATAAGATGAGACGAGTATCAAACTAAAACTCTGTAATGACTTGTGTACGAGTTCGCATGTATATTTAGTGCTTACCGAAAAGTGTATATGTGTATGTATTTCAAGGTTTCTCCCCTCAAAAGATTCAATATACATAAATACTAAAATAAACGATAACGATAACGATAGCGATAGCCGTAAGCGATAACTATACCAATTAAGCATTACAACATGTTTGCTGCACATTTGCATATTAATCATCGTAGATTTTAGGCTAATGAGAACTTACAAGTAGTTAACATAATTTAATCGAAACTTGCCACTGAAATTGTTAATCATTTTGTTGCTGTTATGTGAGACGAGTCTAGAGAAAATCATTGATTTTAAATTGTTTACACACAAACCTAAACATATAGTTATGTATTCATATGGCTAACAACGAAGTAACATGGTGCTATGAGTTACGCATAAAATATTCACTCACATTTTACATTTCAACTCAGACGCTGTTCCGGCAATCAACTCAACATTTGCGGAATTCATTGCGCAAATAGAACTGGAAACAGATCTGATTATTTTATATGTTACGGGATGGTCAAACACGTTAAAATATGAGCCCCTTTTAACGTCTTGGACAACATTCATTTCACATTTCTCATCTTGCAGACCAAGCATCCACATTCAACCCAGGAAAATTAAATTAATTTTACAATAGCAAATCACTGCAAAATTAATACTGAAACAACTATAGCATAAATTTATTAGCCACTTAAGCAATGTAAATACTTAACATTATTCTCGAGTTATGTCAAATATTGATATACAAAGAGTTAGATATAAACAACTGTAAATTGAGCAAAAGAAATTGCAAATTGAAGCCACCAATGAATTGAAATTTCGCATGTAAGCCGAATAAAACCAAAAGAAAAAAAAAAACAAAACAACTATAATAAATTGAGGTATTTAATTATAGAGGACGTAAGCTAAGCGTAAACAATCCCAACTCGTACCCTGAGACACACATGCAGAGACCCAGTTGTAACCTAAACTACCATAGTTGAAAGAAACTTTTAGCAATTAGGTGCTCATATATCATAGTTCAACTAAAGCAAACAACATGCGAGATGTAGCAACTGAAAATGCATCTCTCGTGCTCTCAGTAACAAAATAAAAAAAATGAAAAAAAAAAAAAATAAATAAAAAACGAAAAAGAAAAACCTATTTGTAAATTTCGACAACTCAACTAAACTAAACTAAAACGCATTTAAAAAGTTTCCGTTTTGTTTGTGCAAACTCTCATTAGACTACACACACACCAGTTAAGTTAAAGCAACGCATACTCGTATGTAAACTTATTTACGCATATAGATAAATAAATATAGTACGTACTGTGCACTGTGCGAGTACTCTTCTTGTATATGAAAAGTGTTTTCCTAACATCTTCTAGATTCTAAGACTCTGAATTGAACATTTACAAAACCAATATAACTACATAAAAATATACATATACATATAAAGAACGCCAGCAGTTTAAGGCATACCAAATACAACTAAAACAAAAAAGAAACTATTAGCTAAGTGAAATATGTCCATTTAAAGGACAATAAAAATTCTATTAAATTAAATACCTTACCATTAAGCTGGTCGACTAAATAAATAGTTATCCAAATTTCATGAGGCTACACTTGAACTCATCAACAACATGGCAAATGCTACAAACTATGGAACCTACCTACAGCAACAGCAACAACAACAAAATACATATAAATAAAGTGTTTTAAAATTATTGTCGTTAAGTAAAAACAAAAAAGTAACATCAAAATACCAACAATCCGAATGCGAACTACATAATATGTAATAAAAACTGAAAGGTATTCTTAAATTCTTTAAACTCAAATGTGTTTTCATTTCCTAGCAAATTTAAATTTCAATGCAAATGAGAGCTGGCAACCCTGTTACAGGCGACCCTCAAAAGTCAAGGTGAATGCCAGCAGCGAAAGTGTTTTTTGTGTGTTACACAAAAAGAGCAGCGATGAACATTTTAAAAATAAAAAAAAAAGCACAAATCGCAAGACATCTACAAGCATGCCTCAAGTAATATGATTATCAATTTAAATGTCGACTCGCCTTATTTGCCACATGCGCCAGAACACAAACTCTCAACGGATTCAGCAGTTGTGCTATTGATTTTTCGCACAGGCGAGAAAACGAAAGGCGCAACGGTAATAGGCAGCCATCTCACAGTTGACGCAACTGTCGTCAGAGTTGCCAACGGAACGAATGATTTATGTGCAAACAATTGTGGGTACGTTTTTTGTTGCATACTTTTTGCCTTCGAGTAAATACAAAATGATAAGCATACTTTCAGGCTGCGTGCATAATTACAGGCAACACAAGGATTGTATTATTTATATATTCTATTTAAAGTTTAACAGTTGTTATCCAATTTGAGTGCACCCCGATTTTGCCAAAAACTACAACTTTAATAATAATTAAAATAGGATTATAAAAAAGATAAGCCTGTGCGTACAAAGTGGCAACAAGCCAATAACAAACTTTGGCTTCATGGTTAGCTGCGCTTATGCGTATATTATAGAGTTTAAAAACATTTGCAAAGCAATTAAATAATTAATGTCAAATTGCCACAAAGCGGCTGCAGCTTCATTAATCAAATCGCGAACACTGCCCGGGCAGGCAGCCATAGAACAGTACAACATGCAAAGTTTGCCAGGCAGCCAAATAAGTAAACAGTCAGGTGCTAATTACACACGTGATACCGGCCGAGCCCAGCCCAGTCGACGCAAGGCGTAAAGTGTGCCGCACATAGGAATACGCTCGGCAAAAGTTGAACACGACAGAAAGTAACGGACAAACGTGGATGCAAGACAGTGTTAATTGCAACAGTTGTTCACTGCTGTTGCCCCCAGCTGATGCGTTTCCCAGGCAAACAGAGACAGCACTAACAGACAGCCAGAAGGGTTGAGGTCAACCTCTACGAACGAGCGCGTAGTTTGTCTTCCTGTTGTGGTGCGTGCAAATATTTTATCAGAATTAAAACAGCAGCTACAAATAATTGTCTGGGGTCTCGGTTAACAAAATAGACTCGAAGCGACACAGTGCAAGCGAGACGGACTCCATGATAGGGAGAGTGTTCAAGTTGTGCAACTTTTAATTAGTTAATTTAACGCCTGGCGCCAAGCAAAGCAAGCGTACGCTGCGTATGAGTAATGCAGATGCACAGAGCAGCACATCGCGCATACGACGAGTGGGCTTTCTTCAGAGCTGTCAACGCTCTTAAGGGATTGGAATTGAAATTGGGGTGCTTGCCGTCTACAGTGGCGCTGCTAAGTAATTTCCTCTGGCGGATGCAACTAATTACTAAACATTTCGCATAAAATTCGCAACTTGACAGCATCTAACTGCACTATACTCGTCCTTAGCCCACGCCGCACACAACACACACACACACAGAATGCACACACCAACAATCCGGTGCACAGCGAACAACAACACTGCCAGAGCGTGAGAGTGAGTGGGGGAGTGTGCGGCTTGTTATCAACAAATCTACATGCGGTTTTGAGCTAATTCACGTCATTCCCGGCGCCCCCTCTTGGGTACTTGTTTCCAACGGTGGTTATAAAGTAAGCGTTGTGGCAGACAGAATGGCAGACAGGCAGACTGTTAGACTGTTAGAATGGCAGCTCAGCTAGAGTGTATGCAATGGGTCACAGGCAGCATAGCGGGATGGGGGGTTAAGACTTCCGCTGGTGTTGTGTTGGGAGAACGAGGCGCCAGACGATGAAAAATGATCGTAAAATAGCAGAAATTATTTAACACTATTTTGCATTTAATGCAAAAACTTTTGCATTTCGCTTGCCACTCGGGCCACTTGTCTGTGTGCCCCGACTGAAAATTGTTGCCGGAAGTTGGCAGAAGTTGCAAAGTTTGTGCCACGACAACGACTTGAGCGCCAAACGAAGCGATTAATAGCAAATATTTGTGGTTGCCGTGACTTCTTCAATGGCATTCCTCCCAGCCACCCAACCGGCCGTTAAGTTGAGGCGCGATAATTAACGCGTCAACTGTGCAAAATGATTCATGGACACGGCTCGAGAGCGCGCTGCCGCCGTCACATGCGCGAGCTGAAAATGTATGAATGCATTTCCCAATAACAAACACAGACACGCCATGGACTTGACTCTGTCGATAGGCAATTGCTTAATTGGGCAAAGGGCAGCCGCCACTTGTTTATGGTATTCATTTGTTTTGCAGTTTACGTGCGACGGGCGACCAGCGCGTGTTGCATGTGCCCATTATCGCCGCGTGCACACATATTTGCTCAACCCATTGACACCGCAGAGTCCAAGTGCAGCGAAGCGGCTGAGAGGCACTGAAGATGCGACTACGATCGCTGTACTAAAAACCGGCTTACAAGGCAATTCATGAAACAACACCAAACGCATATTTGCCTTTGCCAGGCCGGGCCAAGCCAAGATGTGCAGTCATTTATTGTACAATAAAATCCGACAACTGTGACGTTGGCTGCGCTGCAAGCGACAGCGTCGTCGTCGGCGTCGGCGTCGACAGCAACAGCGGCGCACGAACCTTCCAACGACGCTACGACAACGACGACGACGACGACGACGATGATGATGACGACGTTAAACGCAAACGTAACGACCTCTGTCGCACCTGACGTCGCGACGTCGAAGCGGCGGCGAAGCAACCGCGAACGAGATCGCGCCAACAAAAGCGCCGCCCAAGAGGCAAACGCAGCCGCCGATGACAACAAACCCGTCGTGGCACTCGCAGACACAAGACGCAGCGCGCTTCAATCCGATCACAAAAGTGAAAATAGAAATACAATTTCAATAGCGAGCAGCCGAAACATCACAAAAAACCCGATTGCCGAAATAAAAGTACAAAAATCAAAAAGTAAATAACAAAACAAATGCAAATACGTATACGCAAACAATTACTCAATTATGTTGAGTGTTGCAATTGCCGTTAGAAATGTGTAGCTTCATTTAAATCGAATCACTGATCTATTCAGTCTAAATCACGCGATCGATCTACGAATCACTTGAATCTGAAAATAGAAAAGCTCATCTATCGATTGCTCATCATTTGAAGCGAAACCTCGCGATCTATCGGCACTCTCGAATTTAAAAATAGACAAATTGTCACTTTGAAGACAGATCGAACCCTTGATAGGGTCACTCGTATGGCTAATTAGTTGCACAGTTACAGCCAAGTGACAAGTGGCAAGTGAAAATCGTGACAAACATTTTAAAAGCGAAATGAAAAACAAACAAAAGGTCGTCCACACGTGCGCCCTTCGAGGGGCGCTGGGAAACTAAACAAATTAACGTTTCGTAAAACTTTGTGCCCTAACATATAAATTGTGCAGTGGAAATTTTTCTTAAATACTTTGTGACGATAAAAAATAAAAAAAAATAACGATTACGAGGGTCGAACTTTGGCTCGGATATGGGACAACAACAAATCATATAATCAATAAACAAATGCAAATTGAAAAATATTAGACATTTAAATGCTAATTATGTGTCATTAGGGAATTCTCGAGGTATTAGCGATAGAGTGAAAGAGCGCGCATAGAAACGGAATGTGCCCATAACAATTTGATTGAATATTACCAGAATTCAGCATAATTTGGCGTGAATACAAACGTGTTTTCGTTGAGGCATTATGCAGATGATTTACCAGATACACGTATTAATATGTTCAACATTCATTAAATATGTCATATGATCGACTAAGGAAACTGGTTCCCAACCAAATCCAAAAATAACGTCTTACAACGTTGCACGGACGCACGCCCGCCCGGCCCGCCTGCTGATTATTCATTTATTTATTCTATTTTACAAATGAAATATGCACTAGCATACATACTTTACTTCTGGATCGGTGATACTATGCGAAGGCAGCTCTATCTTGTGACAGGTTCAGCCAGTTAGCTGAACGTATGTTCCGGTCTAAGTAGAATGAATGAGACAAATGTTTACCTGAACGATGCGATGCGCACACAAAACGGTTTAGCTGTTTAAAAACATTCTGTTAAATTAATAATAATAGCTGTTCGGAACAACAATAAAATGTTTCAATTGCTTAGGGCGGTTGCTATGTGACAGTTTCCGCAAATTATTATTGTTTAGCTTGTTTAGCTGGCCGCCTATCCGCCTATCCGCCTAGCCGCCTATCCGCAATCGCATTAACATCATTTTCTGGTCTCGTAATTGCCCAGCCAACACACATACACACACCGAAAGAGAGAAATTAATTAGTGCCTTTATAAATAAAGCATAAACATATTCGTGGCAAATCATTTGACATTCAGACGCTCACAGCAAGCGACAAGTGCGCGAGAGAAAGAGAAAAAAAACGCGAAACAAACTGCAAAATACAAACAACAACAGAAAAACAACAAAAATAAATTAAAAACAGAAAACAGAATCCGAAACCAAAACCAAAATCTAAATCAAAACAAAAATGGCCCCCAAAACCCGCCGCCGGTGACATTAGAAAATCACAGACCGGTCACGTGGTTCCTCTTTCTGCTGGCTCTTTCTCTGTGTGCTTTTGCCTGCGACCGTGTATCGAACTCAGCCTGTGTATCTGCAGCTCTCACTGTATCTCTGTATGTATCTGAACCCCGGCATTGGGTGCCTGCATCGCATTTCATAGACTTCTCTCGTAGATGTCTCATAATTTGTAGTGATTGCATTCGCTTTTAGTCATTTGTATCTGGTTCTCTTTGTGCTTTGTGTTTATCACTTGTGCATTTGCGACTTGCCAATTCCAACTGCCTCTTCCCATTAAAAAAGAAAAGAATAAGTCGCAGCAGACGGCGAATGTCGCGTGTGGCGGCCGTTGGCACAGGAAATTATTCGTGCTTAAATACTAGATGCACTCAGCTGGGACTGGGCAGCTGGCCAATTTATAAGGCAAACAACATAAAATAAGTAAATAATTCACATTGTTTGCGATTAGTGAAATTTGGAATAAACACAACAAATAATCTATCTAAAAATATAGGTACTCATTATCCGCGGCTTAAAATAACTCGTATTTTTTGTGTCGCGATAATTGATGAGTCAAACACGCATTTTATATATTTCAATTTGTCCCCCTTCTATTTCCTCTTCTACTTTCCGTGGATCCCGCCAGACGCTGTCGCCGTTTTTCTCCGACGTTGATTTGAAACGGATTCGAGTTCATTTGCATAGGCGACAGTTAACACCTGAAATTGATTAAAGGTAAGTGTGAATTGATGTGCCATAAGCCAGCCATTGTGAAATCACTCACTCTCTACCAGGCACTGGGCTGAGTGAATCACGCCCATTGTACGCTCTTCTGCACATTTATTTAAACCATCATGATACATTAGCAGCTGCCTCCGTCGCAAGGGTGTGGTAGTTTGAAGGGGGCAGGGGGATTGGGGGCGGAGAACTGACAGAGAGCGCAACGGCTAAACATGCAACATTTTGCAATGCGTTTGTCATGCAATTTTAATCGCAATCGCATTTTTAATTTTCCTCTTTCCTACCTGACGCTGCCGTATTTCGGTTCCGTTCTGCTCAGAATACGTGTATACGTCGAATACGACGCGTTTTTCTCCTGCGGACTTCTCTTGCCGAAGGAAAGAAAAAATAAAAGCGAATAAATATTAAATGCAATACACTCTATACACATCCAAGCGACAGCAGACGCCGCAATAGCAGCAGAAATGGCAGCAGCAAACTGGCAAACAGACAGCCAGAGGGCAGAGCAGAATAAACTGCACCGAGCGGAGCCGAGTCATGGCTAAAATAGACAGGAGACAGAGACAAAGCCAAAGCGTAGTAGACGGTCTATATACAGCTGAACGGAGGCTGTATTGGCAGCTAGAGAGCATGCAAAAAACAAGGAGACAGGATACGAGTGGCCCATTTGCATAAATCTACATTTTAACCATTTTTCTGTTGCCCTCAATCGTTCGTTGCCAACGCCACGATTGGCCCCTGAATGCCGTCTAAACACCGAACTGGCGCGGCATGTGTTGCTTGATGTTGTTGCTTTCCAGCTGAAGTGTACGTAATGTTCGCTTAATGAGCTGCATCAATTATAAAGCCCATATGTCAAACTATCTGACATTGACCAATTAAACTCTGTCGCCCTGTCAGACTGTCAAACCAGGATTAAGCTTTCATAAATATGACAGGCTCCAAGAGCGACCGCGAGCGCAGGCAACCACAGCGCCTAAAAGAAGCTCCACTCACAGCCACATTGACACCCACAACTTACACTCACCCTGATTACCCCTCATTACCGGCAAAATATTTATGAGCTTTCAATTGAATGCATTCATTAGGCATTCACACCCATGAATTGCCCACGCAGTAGTGCCATAATCCAATTTTTTTCAACGTTTTAACGCATTTATTAGTTTGTTTGTTTTAATGAAAGCAAATATTGGGAATGAATTAAATATGAGTACACATTTATCGTTGCATAAATAACTTCATCGCAAATTTAGTAGATATTTTAGGTGAATTGCAATTGATTTGGTAGTATTCGAAATTTATCGTAAGCAAATAATTTCATTATTAAAGCCCTGTTGCCAGATTCTCAGAACTTGTTCACACTTACTCGTAGTTAGCATTTTTATTGTTGTCCATACGAAGTGCTTTAATCGCTTTTTGGAACAGTCAAATGATAATTAAATTTGTGAGAGGTGTACACAATTTTCTGAAATAGAGAGAAACACGTATGACTAATTCAGGGGGGTTTTAGAGATGGACTATAAAGTCCGGACGGATCAAAGGTTTCAGAATATTCCGGGAAATTAAACAAGTTATCGATTTTTAAAGCTAGCAACAGTATAACTGGATATTTACATACGCGAATGTGTATATTCATTAAATGTATTACGAAATTGAAATGCCTGTTTGTTTGCTTTCAAATAATGCAATACTCTGATGACATTTAAAGTCGAACAACAACACAAAGTCGCTGGCGAATCGCGCGCATTTTCTGTGCCACGAACTTTGCGTGTGCGATTTTTAATTACAACAATTTGCTAAGTACTCAATTTGCATGACACTCCAAGCAATGCAAACACTACTGGCTACAGCAAGAACTATAACAAAAGAAAGAATAACAGCAACAGCAACAGCAACATGAGCGTCACGTGTTCGATGTTCGCGTGACAAACATTTAGTTAAGTGCGATTTTCAGTCAATCTTTTGATTGACATCTAAGTCAACTCTGCCTGTCTCCCTCCGACGAGCAAAATTAATGTCAAATAATTTCAGCATTGACACCTATCCGGAGCCCTGATCATTGGTCAAGCTGTGTGGTTTTTTGTGTGCCATGATTTCAGTTGATTTTGTTTTGTTTTGTTTTGCTTGGCAACAAATTAAGCAAATCAAATAATTGAAATGGAAAAGTTACGACTTTAATTAATTTTAACGCGTTCCGCAGTGCTGCCCGTTTATAAGGCCATAAATGCGACCAAATTGAGCGGCTGGAAAAAAAAAACTGCTGTATCATAGTTGTTTATAACAATACACCAATATTACTTTGGTTCAGCTGACGACGCGCTGGTGTGTTGATTTGCAGTCACATGATGTGACGTTTGGTCATCAAAATGTCTTAAAACAAAACAAGTTTAAGTTTAAGTTGAAGTTCTTGTAAAACCAGATTTCACTATTCAGTTTTAGTGGAAGATGTGGCACATTTAATCCAATCAATAAAGCATCGCGCCGAGTCACGGGCTATTTGGCAGCAAGTTGAATGACTGCTCAAAGGGTTCGCTTACCCGACGATAACTGATTGATTGCATATGACCCAAATTGAATTTCGAATCGATTCTGCCAAACACGAGCGGTCTGCAGCAGCGTATTTAGAGCTGGCATGCAAACACAGCAATTGAATTACAATCGAACAAACAACCACAGAGTCAAACAACACAACACCGAGCTGTGTAACCAGACGGCAAGAGCAACGAGAAATGTGCAGCGTGCAACGTACAACGAGCAACATGCATGTTGCCAGCAATTATCAATGAAACTCAATAAAATACACTGACTCACCAAGCTCAGCTGCAGTCTGCATTTGCATCGGGTTCTTTCCAGTTGGCCAATGAACTCACTCGCCGCCACTCGTTATACAGATACAACGACTTCGCTGGCAACGTGCAACGCTACCTGTGCCATTTCATTTGCTGCAACAACAACAACAAGTAACAGCAACGACAAGATGAGCAACAGCGAATTATAAAGACGACGCCAAGGTAACGCGAGCGCAGCGCAAATTAAAAATCAGCTTGGCCGGTAACCTGACCTGCGGCAAATACTGCTCAGAAACACGCCCTGCCCAGCCCCCATGACTGCCCCCTGCAGATCTCCTCCTGTTGCATGTAGACAGCCGTGATAAATACGACGACAATGGACAAGAGGCCAACAGAGACGTGATAGGTGCATCCACGGACTGTCTGTTGTTGCCTGTCATTTCAATGTGCTTGCATTTGGCCAAAGTTGAGCTGCAGTCATTTCGCTTAAGTGCTGGCCCAGTCCAACTCCGACCGACTGACTAACCATCTTTGAGTGCAGCGCATACACTGCGCGAAAACTGGTATGAAGTACAGAAAAAGCTGGTGCACAACAGTCAAAGCTACTAAAGTGAATTAAATATAATTTGCATAGTTGGCATCATAATTTAGAAAATTTACCACTTTTCCAATTATAATACTGCAAAATTTAATTGGTCATGTTTTTTCCACAGACAAGTGTTATTAATATTATCGAAATTGCCAGCTGCTCGAAATTGTTTAATTAAACCCAACCTTTTTTTGAGTACATGATGGTTATTTATTGTTTTTGCCAGGTCGCTGAATTATTCCATGCGCCACTTGGGAGTCCGCCCTGTCTGTTCGCTCAAGTTTTTTCATTCTCGCTCATTTTTGAAGTCCACGCCGAGAACGTGCATAAAATTGTAGCGCGTTCTCTAATCATAAAGCGCCGCATGCTTTGCATTTTAATTGCGAATCTTTTTATAGCCGCGCTTCATATAAATAAAGACGACACCAGTCTGTGGTATGCTAAAAGCAGATAAGCAGATGAGTTAGCCTTTAATTTGAATGCAATTTGAGTAGTCTGAAAATTATGCTGCATTAATGAACGGACAATGCAGTTGCCGTCAAGGATTCCCCATCTATGCTGAACGCAAAGTAGTAGTCATAAGTAAAAATAAACTTAAGGGGGACCATGCTGAGTGTGTGTATTGAATAGAAGAGAACTGGAAAAACTTTTAGCGCTATTTTGTGATTGCCGCAATCAGGGACAGTTGTGTTGGTGTTAGTGTTGTTAGCTGTTAGCTGGTGATGCAGCAAGCCAAAGAATAAAATTGGCAGAGGGAAGAGTAGAAATTGTTGAAACCAAATCAGCCGTACAAAATCCATAACAAAGTAATCAATGAAGGCTGCAAGCCAGCAAGCAGCAACCAGCTAGCAAGCAAAGCAGGCAATGCAAGGACTGGCAAACAAGTCGGAAGCCAAAAAACAGTTTCTTGCGGCTGCAATTTGTTGGCCAACACGCCAAGCAGGCAGCCAACCAACGAAGCAACCAACGAGCCAACAAACCAACGAACCAGCGAACCAACCAAGCAGCCAAATCAAACAAGCAACTGGGACAGCGACGCTTTTCAATCCTGTCCGCCTCTCTGACTTCCTTTCGAGCTTCAGACCTGCTGCCTTGGACTGCGCCTCAATAATAACAACAACCATCGCAATTGCAACCACAACAGCAACAAATGCCGTTGATAGTTGTGTACAAAAGTTTGCCACCCAACCAAAAAAAAAAAAACTCTTCTAGTTATCAGGCTTACTCGCATTGGCTTTGCTTTGCCTTCTGTGACTAGCCAGATGATTGCAACTTCTGCTGCGACGTTGTTGTTGCCGACAACTAATTGAATTGCTTGTTACCAACACAACCCAACAAAAGCCCATTGTAGGTCGCCGTTGAACTATATTTTTTTCTTTTACAAGCTGACAGCAGAGCGACATTTTGCGTGCAGCTCTTAATCCACTTTGACACAAACTTTCAATAGCAGATATGGAAGGGTCTCTAAGAAGGATAAAGCATGATGCATTGCGTAGCTAATTCGATAATTTCAGGGTATAGTTGAGTCGAGCAGGCAGGCAGCCGCGTAGTACTTGTTGTTCTGCTGTGTGATTGCAGTCTGTAGTTACAGTTTTCGTACTGCGAACTGATTTTAAGAGGCAGCGCACGTGGCGTATGTGTAACGTGCATTGCACAATGTACGAAGAATACATGCTGGGTGTTTGCATTTTGCATGATAAAGCAGATTTCATTTCGCCTGACGCTGGCTTTAAATCTGCACAACACAACACAAGACGACACAGCCGAAAGGGGACTGCATAATGCCATCATGTCGGGTCCTGTTCCTGCTCCTGCTGCTGCCGCTGTTGCTTCTTTAGCTCCAGCTGCTGACTATATTCGTAGTCGTGTGTGTGGTGTTGTCGTCGACATGACGGCAACGCCTTCGAGCAACACACACACACACACACAGAACACGCAACATTCTCATAAAAATTAGAGCCTGCTCCGAGCTGAGTTCACTGCAGAGCAGCTAAGTTGAGCTCTTGATGGGGTCTCAAGTGCGCGGCGTGAGCAGAGTGCATGTTGCATGCAACATTGCTATTTATGAACTCAACGAAATGCCGCACCCTTCGCATACCCATGTCTCTCTGGGTGTGTGTGTGTGTGCCCCCGACATGCGCCATAAATCGCAGCAGATAAATTTCATTCTTGGATCTCGTTTTGCTTTTGCCAGTTCGGCCCATGTCTGCCCTTTGGTCAGCAAAGAAAATATTATTTGGCATACTCTGCCACCAAGCTGGTCACAACTGATTTGGTATTCTGTGTGCCAAAGCTAAGAGAAATGCACAAACATTTAAATCAATTACTTAGAGTACTACATGGCATTCAATTTTAAATTTTTTATGTTTCGTAGCAAATCTTTAAAGTAAGTTAGTTTTACTTTTGTCCCACTAACTTTTTGTAGTGCATCTGAAACGTATTTGCGCTTCGGTGTTTTACGATCTCATCTTACTTGCTGTTTAACAGACTGGGTCAAAATCGTTCACATGCTCCTTTACACCAGGCAGCAGTTGCACACAAACACACACTCACACATTCACACCGAGTTGCCCATTTTATTTATGTCAATCTTCAGGCAATACTTGTTGGCCCGCTGGCTTGGCTCGCCTCGGCTCTGCAGTTACCGAACTTGGCCTGCCTCCTGTAGGCCCAGGAAACACATATACACAGACACACACAATAAATAATCAGCGGACAGAGACTACATTCTCGTACGAGAAGGAGCACGCCCTCTTCCTGCTGTGTGTGCGCGCGAGTGCATGTGTGTGTGTGTGTGTGTGTGTGCTTTATGTGGGCAATGCGGTGAAAATGTATTTCACTCTTTTGCACTGTTGCGCTGCTGTTTGCTGCATTGCAATTTTATTTAATTATTTATGTGATATTTTTTAATTTTCGCTTTAAATATCTCTGATAGTTCTCGTTTCCATTTTTGTTGTTGCTGTGGTTGTTTATTTTCTTTGTGGCTCTCTGGCTCTTTGCATTTTTAATGCATTTAAATTAATTACATTCTTAATGTGACCATAATCCCTGCCATGTGTTAAATGACTTTTGTATTTTTTATGAGTGCGGATAAAATTATTTTCATTCGGTTTCTGCTATTTTCCCATTGACGAAATACAAACATTTACATGGGATTTTCTGGCTCGATCGGGCGACTAATGATATTAATAATCGCCTCGCAATATTTCTCCACGATACTAAGTAAATAAATGTGTTCGATTACCTCAAATATTTGCATGAAAATTTAATACGCTTTTTATAACAACACCCATCTCAAATTAAATTGCGCAATACGCTTCACTTATCGCTTGCATCTCGCATTAAAATGAAAAACCAAAAAAAAAATAATAATTAACAATAAACGGAAATTACAATTTCATATAGTCCGCTGTCAACTGAATCGGCCACAGGGAAGTCCGATTCGAGTCCGGGTTGTATTCCAGCTTGAGCCGCAATAAAACTCTACAGCAATTACCAATTTTTCTGTTTCTGGCTGCACTTGGTCACATTTGCAACATACATTTAATTGCTTGTCAGTGCGGCGCATTCCAGTACAATTTTTCTTCTCGTTGAATATGTTGTTGCGTACTTTTTTGCTGTTGTTGCAGCTGTTGTTGTTATTATTATTGTGGTTTCGGCATTTAATTTGCTGAACAGCGTGCGCTTGTCACAATAAAAATCAGTCAAGTGCAATTCGACCCCGAGCAAATGCGCCACCGCCACCGCCACCGCAACGGCAACGGCATCCGCAGGCCAGCACTTCGTTAGCCTCGACATTGCCAGCAGGCTGAGTCTCGGATCGTGGTCATTCCGTTGCCACTCCACCACTGCCACTAACAGTGGCACTCACTCTTACCGCCGCTGAGTGGTTCGCCGTTGCAACGTGTTGGTCAGCCGGCTTCTCGCTGGCATTTCTGACAGCTTCTCACATACGTGCAGAGCCACACTCGCACTCACACATGCACAGCGGCTGCAGCACGCACTCGTTGCGAGCAGCGAGCGAACATGAGAATTCAATTTGTTGATAAAAAGAATCTATTACACTTGTAAGGCTTACATGGCCGAAACATGATGTTAACAACAGTTCAATCAATGATAATAGATATCTGACATGTTTTGTTTTTGTTTCATGCTTTCATGCTGTATTCTTGCCAATGGCACAAGCATTTAGTTAGTGCACATTATTAACAACTTGAAGCTGAAGAAGTGGTGAAAGATTTATTACAATACAAACGCTTTTAAAGCACCGCAATAGATTTGATTGTCAAATATAGTATGTTAATGATTTCTAATTTATGATTCAGCTTGTCTCTTAGCATGTGGGTCATAAATTAATTTAATCATTTTGTTTACAAACTGTCGTTGTTAATTAAATGGCAACGACTGCTAAATTATGTGAACAAACCAATCAGATGAACTGATAATAGCAAGATAATTCGCAAGTTTCTTAATAGTCCACTTGGAAGACGTACAAATTCGCTATATGCTATTAATAGAGAACCCAGCAATAATTTGCGCGCTGCAATCAGAAAATAAATTAAACTATAATTATGGCTGATGACAGAGATGCACGTGATGGGGCATTCGCAATTGTTTTCTTTTTGTCAGCAATTTGATTTGATTTTTGTATTTTTAATAGCGAGCGCGACATTTTACACGCGAAAAACAGGCTGATGCCCGATGAGTGACAAGATAAAGTCACTTAACAAAAAGATTTGATTGTTTATTGTAATTGCATAAAAGACGCATGCAATCCGAAGGCCTTGTCTCACTTGTTCTGGGCGACTTTGTGATTTGATTACTTATTAATTAAAAAGATACCAAATGGAGTACATTTCAAATAAATAAATAGCTTGATAGTTGATTTATTTAACATCCGCTGCAGGCCCCGTTACGGCTCCACTCAGCTAAGGCAATTAATGTTACCATTATCATTACATAAGCTGCAATCATTGTCAATACAGTGCGCATAACACTAATTTATTTACTTCATTTCAAATGAAATCAAATGGGCAAGCACATTGTTGACAATCGCACGAGCAAACACAATGAGAATTTCACCTAAATTCATCTTTGATGTTCTCTATTGCTTTTAAGTAGAAGTTCATAATTATTTACGCAATTCGCTTTAAGCGAGAGTGAATCAATATAGCCGACGTTATTCAATATTTGCACTCTCCGTTTCGAAATTGTATTCCGACCTAAGGGGCATATTGTTATTTAGACTTCTGTGTGTCTAATTAACAAACTGCAAACGACAATAATAACAACAATTACTTAGCAAACAGCAATCTCAATATAGCGCCACAGTCTCGGCTATTAGTCATGTTCAAGCTGAAGCTGAAGCTGAAGCTAAAGCTGAACCTGAAGCAGACGCCAGCGTTGCTTCCCCCGACACAAACTTAATTAACGATGTTGCAGAAAATTAGCATAAATGATTTAATTAAAGGTAAGTGCTATCGTGACTAGAGACTCCCCCAGTTACCCAGCAGACTAGGCAGATTTCAGCCGCGGCATCCACGCAGCGTTTATGGGAGTCGACGAGCAGCTGTCGAGTAGCTAACAAAGTCATGTGTTAATTTTTTAATGACATTTCATAAATCTTTTAACACCTCTCCTCCCTCTGCCACCTCTACCGCCATCGCATATTTAACCCTCGCTGTGTCAACCAGGCGCCATTCTCTCGCTCTCACTCGCCTCTTATAACTAATGAGTAGAACATTCAGCTTAATTGCTTGACTGCATTGAAATTCCCACAAAACGTTTGCCAAAATATTTCTCGTCTATTTGCATATGACCAGGCAGACGGTGGCAACAAATACATTCAAGAATAGGAGCAATAAAACAGTACACACTTCTGTTAAGCACATTGAAATACGTGTAAATTCCCTCAAATCGCCCCTTACATATTGTGTGCAATTAGCCAAATGAGAATAACAAATGGAATGGTGTTTGCATACCCTGTACAAATGTCTCAGAGGCATGCAAAACTATGTGTGAGACAACAAAAAGATTGTGAAAGTAACGTAAAGTGGAGCAGGGTATTTCAACTTCGAGTTGCTTCTCTTTTGGGCATTTTTACTTATTTTTTGCGAACGCTTTATATCACATTTATCTGCATTTAAGCATAAATAAAAGCAAGAGCGACAGCTGCAAAATTTAACTAAAATAATGCTGTAATATTTTATGCAGATTTTGTTGGACAACAACGAACAATGCACAATAGAAGTGGCGAAAGAGAGAAGGCAAATGCTTATTATTATTTTTGCTATTTTGCTGCTTGTTCTTGTTGCTGCTGCTGTTGTTATTATTGCTGTGGCAAATAAATAAAAACCGCATCAAGACTATTGTAATAAAAACATTTTCATTGCGTTTTCAATACGCACAATGAGCGCAATTGCAAATTGATTTGTGTGGTTTCATGAAAATGTAGTCTATTCTTTTGCTGGTCCCGCCCAATCAGCCCCACAATGCCACACACTCTTCTCTTCTGCACTGGCAAGCATAACAGTGTAAAAATGACCAAAATCAGCAATATGTATTTATGCTGCATAAATTCAATCGCAAACTTATGAATTTTTAATTGCATTTTCGATAGCTGCATTTTTAAGTGTAAAAAAATAACTTGAAACAATAGCATACATGAATTGAACATGCTTATTTAAGTTACACACAAAGTGCATATTGTACAAGGAGGTCAAGTCTATGAAATATTTATAGAATACTAAATGCACTTCATTGAATAGTACTAATAAAATATCAATGAGCACACAGCAAATGTTGAATGTGTTTCGCTATTTGCCTGCTAAACGATTTGTTAAATAAACACACAGATCAAATAGTTAATTTTGGTTTGACGGCAATTTAATACTCTAACTGGTTTATGTTATAACAACTCGTGAATACATTGCAGTTATCGGTTACTACTTTAATTGCCTCGTCTTTAATTAATCTACTGAGTCGTAGAAATGCCCCTTGGATATCGCTTACAATGCCTTTCATTTCAATCGAGAACTTTATTAAGTCATAAAGCTGCAGGTAATTGTTGACTTATTATGAGCAACAAATAAACTCTCAATGCCAACGCGAATTTCCTGGAAACATTTTGCGCGCATTCAGGAATCAGTCAAAAATTTGTTTGCCAAGTAAGTTGAACTGATGGGGAGTATGCAAATAACCGTCGAGTACTTAGTACAGGTGTCCAAACAAGATTTGGGCGCTTTTTGAGTTGTCTGCCGGGGAAGAACAACAGGCGGACAACTGTTTCTGTTTCGATCTATTGTGACCGTGTGGAGTGTCGTCGAGCTGTCAACTTGTGACGCATGCAATGTAACAGCTGCTGTCTATTCTCGCCATTTGTTGTTATTGTTTAACTTTGTCGTGCCTAGCCGGCTGTTTTGTTCGGCTCAGACTTAACATAATACATACAGCCGCCAGCTTTTGTAAGTGAAAAATCAAAAATTGCAAATGTAGAAACCTTTTAAGGTAATAACGTAAATTTTCATAAATTCGAAACTTTACGCTAACCCAGAGAGGTGGCCCATAAATTCCATGTACGTACTCGTGCAGCCAAAAATTCGGCTTATGCTCTGCTTTGGCAGCTTAAAGCCGACAACAAAAAGAGCAGGAACAATAATTTGGCTTATGTACAATTTTAGGCTAATGAAAATTTATGAAGTTCTGTACGAAAAACGGAACGTCCCACTTAAAATTATGAAGTTGATACTTTTTTTGTTGTTGGCAACAACTTTTGTGCTTTGAAATTAAATTATGGCTCATTATTTATTGTGCAATCATAAATTACGGTACGAGTATGGTTTGCCATTGGCTAATCCAATATATCACAACGTCTAACCAGCTCTTAGTTGACTGAGGAAGCATTCTGAATGCAGTGACGGAAAACAAAACGGGATGGATGGGTGAATGAGGAATGCACTCGTAGTGTGCAGCAGCACAACGAATCACGAACAAAACTAGCCACAACTGGTGCAACACTCCGGGAATTCCATTTTTCATAGAAGAGATTAATATGCCGCCATTAAGATAAGTCAACAGAACCTACAGAGTAATTTGTGATAACGCTGCGTATACTTTACGACCACCCATAGCTGTGGAAACACTTCCGATGCACTTCAAGTTCAGGATGTCTCATTCAATCTTCCGCTTATCAGACGCTATCACATCACAGCCCTCGAAGTGGGCCGACTGACGTGAATAGATTACGTGAAAATGATGCTCAGATTAAAAGTCTTTTTATGATTCCATAGACGGACAAACATTTGCCTACTTGTCTGGAGCGCGATTCCACTTAACTAATTACTTATTTCAAAACAACAAAAAGGTTGTGTAAATGGAAAAAAACACCTGCTACAATCGCGCGTACTCGGTATTTGATTAAATATTTTCACATTAAATCTCGTGAGTCGCCCGACACCAAAGAAACCACAGCAGTAGTACTCGGCCCTAATGCCACACAATATAAATAGGCAACTGGGATGCCGGCAGTGTCATTTCATTTTCAATTTGGCACCGTCAAGTCGATTTCAAGTGCGTTTTCCGTTCACAAATAGAAGACTCGACAAACAACGCGATATCACGTGAGTGTCTCTGTTTGACTACGTATACTTTATTTTCTTTGAGCTATTCTTATTGACTGATTTAGTCAACGATTACCATGATGTTTCGATGGTATTTGCACAGCTGATGCTGCTCTCTTGTGAATATACCCTCTAAAATGAACTAGTGAAGTTATTTTTCCATAATACCTGAAAGGATTCAATCGAATTGCACAGTTCTGATAACGTTTGACTCAATTTAAAATTGTTATTCATTTTGTTTCCAACAATTTCGATCTAATCAGAAATTAAAGTTGACACTAACTCAAGAGTCGACAAATATCGAATAAACTTATATGGCTACAGGGTATCTAAATGGCAATTATTCGCATTTAAACAAATTACTTCTGCTTACCATAAAGTGTTACTCATCCATTTCTCATGCATACGTCAAAATATAACCTGATCTGGAACAAAACAGAAAGCTGGCTGATGAATAAATTCAAGTATTAACGGAATCATAAGAGATATCAGGTTAAATTACGCATAAACCTCGCATTTCGTGTAATTAAAATAGCTGCAGAAGTTCGTGTTTAATTGTGATTACCCAGAACATTCGGTGCCCACCTTATAAGCAACAGTTTCACTCGAACAGCCGTCGAGGAGTATACGAATACGCCAACGAATGTGAATTGGAATACGTGATGAGTGTGGCACAGGCAAATGGCAAATATTTTGGGTAAACCATCACAGACAAATATGGGTTATTAGTACAAGTGTTTTTCTAATCCGGAAGATTCGGTTTAAGCCCTTACCAAGTTCGAGAAGTAAAGTTAACTGAGTGAGAGACGGACATTTGAAGGGGGGAGGCGGGCGACGAGCAAGCGTCTTAATGAGTTAGCAACCATTATGACACAGACAATCTGAAGTCTATGCAAATGAACTCACTTTGCTGGCATACAACTTTGTTTAAGTTCGTTACGTATGCGGGAAACCTTCGACCCCAAGTGGCAAGGCACAGGAATATTGCCATCGAGTTATGACAAAAGGCAACGACAACGAAGCCACAGCAACAGCAACAACAACAACGGCAACGACAACTACAAGTGCAGCCGACAATGGCAAACAGCGCCCACTTGGCTAATAAATGATGTGGCCGAAATGGGACCTGAGCACAACAACCACTTCCTCTCCGAGGAGCAGCTCTCCACGTCCACACACACACACAGACACACACACTTGTGTATATACATTGTAGTGGCTTTTGTTGGTCGTGGTGATGCTGCTGGCTCTGCTGTCAATCAAGACGTGCAACGTTTTTAGCATAAACACAAAGTGACTTTGTTGTTGCCGGACAAGCTGCTGTTGTCAAACTTTGCTGTTATTGTTGTTTTGCGCAGTGTTGTACCGTGTTGTGTTGTGATGTGCTGTGCTGTGTTGTCGTGTAATTGCTGTTACGCTTTACCAAGTTATTAAGTGAGTTTGTTGTTGCTGTCGCCGCTATTGCCGCTGCTGTTGCTGTTGCAACATAATCTTCTGATTATGACAACTTGCCACAACTTTGCTGCTATCCTAAGCGAAACGTAAATTACACTTGAAAACTTTACGCTCTACGTGTGAGTGTGTGCCACTGTGTGTGCGTGTGTGTTAATCTCTGTGTGTGTGTCTGGATGCGTCGCCTACTTTGAAGCTTCTAGCTTAATTGATATGCGAAATTAATTTAAGTTTTGTCAACGCTGCACTTGAGCTAGCCAGCAAATTGGCAATTTACTCGTGCCGCTTTGGCATTCGTGGAATGCAGCACTTGCCATTTGCCGCTCGCCATTTGCTGCATGCCACATGCCACTCGGCGCCAACTGTTGCATTCCAATGTTGACTAAATGCCACACAGGTAGCCAACTAATTACCTTTAATTATAAATTTAACTGCAAGCGCAACATAAATTTGTACAGCTGACACACGCCTCATCCATCAAACGTCTGACGTATGAGTAATTTCAGCCAATTGGTTTCTACACCCAGCAGCAAGCCCACAACAATACACCGGGTAGGCTGGAATGCAATGAACTTTTCGAGGGTATTCTCGGCAGTCGTACAGTTGCAGGCGCTATGACGGGTTATCAATTTAAAATGCCACCCGGAGTGGCATTGCAACTGAAGTGCATACTGTTAATTGCATACTTTTTGTTGTCAATTAATTGCGGTACATACACACATGCCTGCATATGTAAATGACTCATAACATTAATTGCATATTGATAGTGTTTATTTGTTTGTAACTGTTGCTTGTTTATCTGGGCAGTGCGTGTGTCAACTTTTAAATGATTCGAAACGTGTTGGTATTATTACAATTGCCGCTGGTTATGCGCACTTCAATCCATCCATCAATTGCTCAAGCCATCAATCAGGCGGGACATGTATTAATTATGCAATCGTGGCAGACAGCAGAACGAGGGACTGGACTTATAAACTTATCATTAGCCGCAGTGTTTGGAGCCAACTTAATTGCTGGATCTCAAGTTGTCAACACTTTTCCAACTGTTAAATGCAATTTGCGTCTCATGAATATTTATGCCAGATATAATTAAATATGCTAATTACTGCTGATTGTACGCAAATAATTTTGTACAATCATTTGAAATTATAATTCGAGCAACGATGATGGCGACGTTGATGGCGCCAATGCCCAGCGCCGGCAAACAGGAAAATCGCGAGGCTCTTAAGCCCCCGAAACACGCCTTCGCACAGCAAGCAACAACAGCGGGGGGAAAACAACAAGGCAACCGTCCAAAAGGATAACACGCATTTTTAAGCTGACAATTTAGCATAAATTCAAATGAAATCTACAACATTGTTGCTGTGTGGATTCCTCAAGCGGGGAGAATGTTTGATAGACGGCGGCGATACAACTGCTGTTGGGCAACTGTTGCCAATTTCGGCATTAGCCAGCAACTAGGGGGCAAAAATTGTGTTGCCGAGAAGAATTAAATAAATTACATTGTTGCCTGCAAACTTTTCGCTGGCAGCAAACAATTTGTGCAGCTGCCACATGCAGCAAAAAGGGGGACACCACTCCCCCGCTCTCTCTCTCTCTCTCTAATGGCGTGCGACACTGTGGCATGAAAGCGGGCCACTGCCACATGGCTGACTTGCCCTTTTTTACCTGTCGACGGTGCATAGAAATTGTGTCGCTTATCTTGGCAAGCAAAGCGAGCGAGATTGAGCGAAAGAGAAGGAGAGCAGGAGAAGAGGAAGCAACGACTGCAGGATATCTGCATATTGGCCAAGAGAGCAGCAGATGATGACACGAAAATGTTGAGCCAACTAATTTTATTTTTTTTTATCAAGCTAAGTGAATTAAAGTTTTAATAACCGGTGCTGGCAGGCACGAACTAAGCATTTGCCCATTGACTATGCCCAGCATCCCATAAAAGTTAATTGAAAATCTAATGGACAAGCGACAAGCAACAAGCGTGTCTAAGTCAGGCGACAAGCGACAACTTAATTGCCAAACTGCATCAAAGCAAATTGCATCAATTGCAGCCCTCCAAAAGCAGCTTATATTCAGAGTATCCCTGTAAAAGGCTGTGCAAATGATCTTCAAATTGGCAGCTGACTGGACTGGCAAAATACTCGAATATAATTAAGATGCAGATGCACACGCCTAAACGAAATTGGCCATAAAGGCCACACGCACCTGTCCGACGGGAGCAGACAATGAGGGCACCCATAAATATCCATTTAAAGCAATTCCATGGTGACAAAATGTAGCAAGTTTAATTTATTACCAGCAGCTCTTGTGCAAACAAAGAGGCCAAAAGAGGTTTTTAATTTGAGCTGACACACGCACACACACAGACCGAAAAGAGACAGCGACAGAGACAGAGAGAGAGGGAAAACACCATAAGCTGGACAAACGAGCTGTGCTGGTTGCAGGACAAAACATTTCATTAGTTCAATTAGTCAGCAGAGCTACGAAAACTGCCACTGAATCGAGCAGGTGGAGCCGTGGAGGGTGTTGAACAGCTCCCCAGCTCTTCGGCCTGTGTCTGTCTGTGTCAAGTGGCAGCTTTTTAAACGATGATTAGTGTGCTCTGCTGTGTCACGTGAAATACAAGACAAATTATAGTTTGTTTAGCCCTTGGCTGGACACTTAAATGCAAATTTATGGTCGACCAGTGATACTTTAACATTTCACGTTAAGCATTCAATATGCGGTCAAACACTCAGCCTGAACGGCCAAAGACCCCCGTATCTCATGGCTAATTTATTAATATGGCCACGCAACAAAAATGATTTGCTTAGAGGTCAGCTTAAGCGAAGAATTGGAGACTTGCCAATACCCTGAAAACCAACTTATATATGCTTTATTATATCCCTTCCAATTTTTAATTTAAGTTAAAAATCTTGCATACGCAAAAACAAAACGCAAAATCTGTCTAGCCAATTCAACTCACACAGTATAGCCAAAAAAAAGGTTCAGTCTGCATAAATTGGCAGTCGGAGCGAGATGAATGATTCAATTTAATTTGTCTGGACTATGATAAGCCGACAACAAAGACACTTTATAGATTTTGGTCCATTCACCAGCTAGGGCCTTCAGGGAAATTAAAAGCTGGCGCCATTCAATTGTCGACGTGACAAACATGCAGTTCACTCGAGAGACACGCTGACCAACTAGAACTGACTTCGAGACTTTAAGAGCTTTAGTTGCAGCATAAGTTGAATAGTTGTGGGCGACGGTGGGAGCCATAAGTGGCCAGGCCCACCGCTAAACGCGTTAATATGCCTAATATGGGGAAACTGTCGACGCCATTGTCGGAGCACTCAACGCGCCGGACTAACTAACCTAATTATTTGTGAAATACGCGGAGGAACAGGAGGAAACTGAGGCGTAAACTGAAACCGCGGTTCATTGTCTGCGCAGCAGGTGAGAGCGAGCCAAACGAGATGAGTTGAGTAGCCTGGAGAGCGGTTGAAAAGGACATTGCACAGCACGCGTAATGAAAACTTTGTTAAAGCAAAGTGCAGCTGCAAAAAAAAGAAAGAGAAAATATGGAGCAAAAAGGGAAAATAGCTGTGGAAAGCAACCCCAACGAACCGAGCCAGCCAGCTCCGCAAAAGGAGCGACAGTGCAAACCGAGTAGCAGACCAGCTACCAGTGGTGTCGAATGCACAGTGCACAGGATAGCAGGACGACGACATCCGGAACATGGCGACAACGTGAAATTAGTTGTGCATGCTGAGAGAGAGAGACAAGGACAGGGAGTTGGGCATTAAAAGTGCTGCGAAAAGTAACTCCGCTGACCACTAAATTGCCAGGATGAAGTCGTGCCAAGCCAGGAGCATGTTGATCAAATTAACAGCATGTGGTTGCCGCTGCTCTCTGTGTCCGTCTCCGTCTCCGCCTGCGTCTCCTTCGCTTAAACATATTTGTATAGCATACTTTTCTGCGGCCAGTGAGTGTGCCGCAAATTGCTTAAACGGAGCACCGGCTGCCTAATTATTCGACAGAACAACTTGTTGTAAGTAAACTTTTCTTTGACACTGCGCTACAGAAAAGTGCGGGGAGGCAAACAGCTACATAGTATCATCAAGAAACAAGCAAACAATTGCAATTGTCGCTCACTTTTGCGCAAGTTTTGAGAAGCAAGAGAATCACTTTTTAAAAGTCATACTGCAAATAAATTATAATATGCGTCGCTGCAAATTATGAATAGCTCGAGTGCAGGAATGGAAGCTCGACTGCGAACTGAAGACAAGACTGAGCGCAACTTGTGCCAAATTGAAGGCCATTCCAAATTCCATTCCTTTCCTTTCCATTCCTTTTCGCCTGTGTGTCTTGGCCTGAGAAATGAGACGTAATTGAAACTTTAACCCCATCGCAAGGCGGTTGAAAAATTGGCATTATATTCTTGTGGCTGCGCAACAACTACAGCAAAAGTACGATAAATAAGCGGCAACTGAAGCATTTTGTTTGGCCAAGTATTTATTTTGGTTCACTTTGATAAATGACTTTGACGGCGGGAAGTGCAAGGGCGAATGCCACCCCATTCCTCTACGTCAAAAGTCGGCCGAAACCGCACTTGAGGCGTGGCAACAACGCCCATCAATGACTTTTCTCATTAGACAGTCGACCGAACGTGGTCAAAATAAAATCGAAGAAAATTCGCAACACACACACCGACACACAACACTCAAAAGCAGTCAAAACGGCCAACATGTGTTAAGCGTCGAGCGGTTAAAAGCAAAACCCCAAACAGAAGAATGCAACAGAGCAGCACAGAACAAAACAAGCAATTGCCCAATGCAATGAGGGACGAAGCAGTTGGCAAAAAAAGTGCTAGAGAAAAAACACAAGAAGTGGGAGGGAAGCTCGAAAACGATGAAACAGTTGCATGTTGGCAGAACTTTGTGAACCGCATACTTCAACTTCAATTTGCTCTGTGGAGGGACGAGGGGCAGGCAGCCCCGCTGGAGTGCAGCGAGGGGGATAGTGGAGGCATCGTTGGAGGTTGGCTGACTCGTATTTCATTACTCGAACTGGTATTAAGTGGCAAAGTTTTGTGTTTAACAACTTTTAGCTGCCGTGCGGCAAAAATGAAGAACAAAAACCGATGAAAGCTCCCTGCTCCTGCAGCAGCAGCAGCAAAAGCAGTAACAACAACCAACAAGCAAACCGAAACAGAAGTAACTTGCAGTCACTTGACTTAACTGCACTTGCTACGCAGTTCAGGGGCGGCATGGCCATCAAGTGTGGCCAAGTGGGCGTGGCCGGCAAACCTAAATGAAAGGCGACAGTTTGCGAGCAAGCTGACAAACGCGATTGCGAGCACATTAACTTTAGGAGGTGCAAGGGATCCGCACAATGAAGACAACTTCCAGCACTTGCTGTGGCAGCCCTTCCCTCTAGAAAGAACGAAACTGGATCCCATCATGAACAAGTTTCGCCGCATTTCCAGTGCATTTTTGATTGGTAAAATCTGTTGCAATTTCTCGCAAAGTTTGCCACGCTCCTTTAATTAGCCGAACGCACTTGCAAATGCATCGAGCGTTAAAAGTTTTATGCATTGTAATGAAATGCATACATTACGGCAACTTTGTTGCATCCGTCTCTGGCTGCTGCCACATAAAATGGGGTCGCATCGCGCGTCGAGTACCTCATAAATCCACTTTTGACTTCACATAATGCTCGCACACACTGTAAGCACGTGTATTTCTCCCCGACCAGCGGACCAAGCCTCCACTTCATCATAACCACTTGTCGTAAACATCTAAAAGTCACTCGTGATTTTAGTACTTTCTACGCATAGCTAAGCAGGCATGAGTATCTTATTCATATGCATATTCATACATGTTTTGTTGGTCCATTTGAGCCAGAGCATCATTAAAAGCAGAGCATCTGTCACCTTTTTATTGGCTGCATTTTCGCCTAGACTAACGCCTGCTTTTATAATGGCAACTTCTGCAAGAGCACATTTACGACTTTTTTAAGTCTGCCAAAAACAACAGAGATATCATATATTCTTTTGACTTAGTCTACTTTTTAGTTATTTGGGCGTGTCGTTACTTAGCTCTGTTTGAATTGGCAATCAAGCAAAATTCACGTTTCAGTTTAATCTTTCCATTAGCGACTTCACGTTGTAATTTTTTCTTTTTGAGACATGACGTGAATTCGCCATCGGTTTGGCCACACCCCAAGGCAAAGCTAACAAGACAATTACCATAATTACCCAGTGCAAGTCATAAAAATTGATCAAGGTGATGACTGGCGACCAACTGTCCAGCAGGGTCAAAGATTCCACTAACCGGTCACTCCTTACGCCACAAGAAAAAAAATGCAAAATCATGCATTAAACATGCAACTACTGCTTTGCCACTGCATGTGTGCTAGTGTGTGTGTGTGTGTGTAGAAAAAAAGAGGTGAAAAAATGCACAGTTTTTCATACGTTTTGCGTCATGGCGGGCACTTTAAGCCATCACCATCGCCATGAAGCAGCGACTTCTACAGCTGTCCTTTGCCCTGCTTGGCCGACGTCCAAGACAGCAGACACTAGCTGAAACTGGGAGCTGGAGCTGGAGCCGGAGCTGGAGCAGCGTGAGGGCGTGGCAATGGCGATGGCGGCGCACAAAAGTATGCAACGCAATGCTGCACTTTGGCTAAATTACATTTTCAATTTGTCAGTGGGCAAGCACAGAGGCGGAAACAGGGCGCAAGCAAATGGCCAAATGGCCAACACGAAGGGCAACGAAAAAATATGGAAATATATATATTAAGAGAGAAATGAATAGACTGTAAGATGGACAAAGGCGGGGGCGTGCCTGGGGTGGCCATCAATAGCAAATTAAGTGGCGTCATTGCAAATGTGTTTTTGATATTTTCATTGGACAGGAATTTTGGCGCATTATCCAGCTGCTTTCTGCTAGCTACTGTCACGCATGCTGAATATTTCATGAGTGGCATAAATTTTGTTTATGCGATGCTCCCCCCGTCCCTCTGCCACCTTCTATCTACTTCCGCTGCTCCTCGACGCTCGCAGCGTGTCTTTCCGTTTACACAGGCTTCCGTTTTTTAATAACTTTCCATTGTGGCTGTCAGTTTCAGGCGCACACACTCACAGCGCCATCATCTGGCTTCTCGGGCATCCAAGATCCACGATATGCTTCACGGCTGTTTTTGTTGTTGCCACTGCTGCTGCTACAAGCTGCTTTATAATTTATGATCCTTGGCATCGACGACTACTTCGTCATCTCATCTCACACATGTCGCCAAGTTTCGAATAATTTTTCAAGCTGTGCCAAAAGTGCATGAATATTAACTGCAAGTCTGCCACGACCCAAGCGGGCAACGAGCCGCACTGCGAGGGAATTTTTTGGCGAGCGTTGATGGTGTCAGACTCGTTGTCGTCTCCTTTCCGGCTGCAACAGTCCCCGTCTCCCCATCAACCAAAGGCTACTTGAGCGACACTTTTATTATAAGCCATGTGAAACTTTCAAGTGTCAAGCAGCACTCCTTCTCGAAAGTCTGTGCTAAAGACCAAAGATGCTAATGTGGCAGGAGGCAGATCCTCCTACTTACTTATGCATACATACGTGTGTGGCTTAGTTTTGGGCACCATTTTAACATGCTTGATGAATATGTGCGCAAATTGTCGTTGTCTATTGGAAATGCTGTCTGCGACATGTTGCCGGACTGCTATTCCTCTGTTTTCCTTTGGTGCGAGTACCATAAAGCGTTTGGCAAAGCGGACGGACATAAGTCCTGACTCTAACCCACTTCAGTCACCTGCTGCAGCAGCAGGAGCTAACAAAGCGCTCGCAACACGGATAATTTGCTTAAGCTCAGCAAGCAGAAAATAACATTTTTCGCACAAGTTCACACACACAATGGGTCGACCTCTGTTGGCCCGCGGGCCATGCCCCTGCCGGTTTGGCTTTCGTTCGTTGCTTATCACATGGTCAAGAAAAAGCGGACAGTTCTGACTGGTCAGCTGTCAGCTCTGGGCAGCTGTGCAGTTTAAATGCGTTGTTCTACCTAAAATAAACCAAAAAACAACAACGAAAAAAAACAATGGGCAAGGAATACTGAAAAAACATGACTAATAGTTTGTGTAGGGAAAAAGGCAAAACAAAAGCCAGACAGAGTGTCAGATAAAAGCTTAAAGGATGGCAAATGACAGACACACACACGCAAACAAACGCACACATCCATACATGCATATGGCAAATGTGCCAATTAGTTGGACATCAAAACAGTTAACGATGCTGATGATGATCGAACGACTCGGCTACAAAATTAAATTCACAATTTAACGGAGCGTATGCGTAATTTAAGGTAATATTTTTTAAGCAAAATCAACACATATTGCAATGATAATGTGAGAACATATCGATAGCAAACTGGTCAATTGCATCGCAATATTTTGCATAAATGGAGGAACAAAATGGTAAACAAATTTCCATAACGTCAAAGCAGAAAAGATTTACATCTATCAAATAGAGCTTAAAGGCGAAATAAAACGGGAAACAAAACTACAAATGATTGATACAACTCAACAAACTGTCAGTTTAAATTTAAAGTGCTGCTCTTCTTTTCGAAATGTTTATTGCATTTGCCAACAGCAGAAAAGTGTTTATAAATAGCAAAGATTCCCAGTGTTATTGCGCACAAGAATATTATCAGCAGTTTTATTTACGTGCAAGGTTGTCTACCCTTAAAATCTTTATCTGTCTTTCCCCAGCACTTTGTAAACAAATGTTTTTGGACTAGAACGAGCTTTTTATAGACATAATATGCACGAGTATTTTTAGAAAAAGAGAGTCTTAAAGTTTTGCGTGTGTGTGTCGGTATGTGTCTGAAGCTTAGCAATTCTAAGCTAGACTACATACACATGATATTTTTGTTGCTCTGCTCGGCGCGCACAAGAAGATCAACAGTTGGCTTTGTCCCTACTTCAAGTACAAGTAAAAACACAAAGTTGCAACCCAAATCGCACATAAGCTGCGCGCTTTGTGGACCACTACCAACTTGTCGTAGTTAAGACCAACACACACACCCACACACACACATTCACACTCCCACACACGCATGCACATATGCATGCATACTGTAGGTACATAGATTCATAGGTAAAAGGAGACAGCAAGGCCCCATCGTCTGCCTGGCATGCATACAAATGTCAGCGGTGCGAGCAAAGGACACAGTCCATAAATTTTGTAACGCGCAACATTTTGCTTTGTTTTAACTCATTTGCCCCGGCGCCAACTCTCTGTCTCTCTTTCCCTCTCTGTCTGTCTGCCTCCTCCTGCTCGCTCTTGATTGCTTTGGTTGGCTTGTTGCACGGGTTATGACGCGACGGGTGGCTGGGCGCTGTTGGGCCATTGGGACACCGCAGAAACTGTCCACGCGCCTGCGAATATGCAACAATGTACTAGACAAAGTTTCAGCGAGTGGCTGAGTCGCAGTGGGCAGAGGGGGGGCGGAGCACTATGTGCTCCAAGCGTGACTAATATGCACATGTTCAACTGCGCCCGAAAACGTTTTGACAATAAACCACCCCACGCTGGCGAAGTGAAAGTGGAGCAAGCACCCGGAGCGAGGTTCGCCGCTCAAAAGTTGTTTTGACCAAGTTGGTATTTGATTTTAGCATTTTTGACTTATTTTTTTTTTTTGTTTTGCGCTATGCGCTATCTTTGCAGCACGATGGCCAAGGACCTGAGCACGTTGGGTTGGGATTACTTCATGTTTGTGGCGTTCATAGCGCTTACCGTCTTGGGACCACTCTGGACCCGCATTTTCGGCAAAAAGCAGCAGCAGAGCAAGGCCGATTATGTGTTTGCCACCGGCGGCGTTTCTCTGGTGGCCGTCATGATATCCATAGCGCGCGGCACCCTCGGCGTGCGATCTGTTTTAGGTGAGTTCAAGCCGAGCATACGCAGTACGTGCAAACAATACAAAAATTTGACTCCCACTTCGCAGGCTATCCAAGTGAACTCTATTATCGGGGCTCGGCCATGTGGGAGATTGTGTACGGCATGATGAGTGCGTATCCCATTGTCTGCTTCATGTTTGTGCCCGTCTACTTCAACCTGGGCATCACTTCAGTTTATCAGTACATCGATCTCAGGTGAGTCCCCATTAACATTCGCATTCCCATTAAAAAACCCCCAAAAAAAACCCACCTAAATGAGTGTGGGGAAAGAGAACATTTAATTAGCACAAAGCGACAACATGAAAATTGTTATTTCAACATTCATTTTAATTTCACAAATGCGTCGAGCGACACGGCCACGCCCACGCACAAGCCAAAGACACAAAGACACCCCTTATCGCCGAGCCCGCACAATTTTATTCTTCATTAAGAGAGACCAAATGAGACTAAACAGACCAGACCAGACCAAAGGCAAGCAAAAGGACAAGCAGCAGCATCGCGTTAGAGCTCTGGGAATGGGGCACGACAGCCTGTTGTTGTTCCAGCTACAGGCGCGAGTCGTTGCGGCGTTTGTTAAATAAATTTCAATAACATTTTCGAAAAAGCAAAACAAAAAACCAGAAGCGAAAAATGAACAGCAAGTGTCCAAACAAAGACGCACCAAATAATCTATATAGTATTTGTCCTTTCCATTTTCCGTGCCCGGTGCCCGGACAAGCGACAGTAGCTCGGACTCCAAGAGTGCCACTTCGAGTTGCGAGAGGCCCACGCACAAAGTCGACTCTTGGCTGTCGCAAGTTGTCGCCACTCGTCCGACGCCGCTCTGTCTTATCGCCGAGCAGCCTAATTGTTTTTTAAGATTGAAATTAGTAAACTAATTTGTTATCAAATGTTTGCAGTTTCAACAACAAAATTCAATTAATTGCAAAAACTGACAAAACGCTGCTTCTCCGCACGGCGCGCCGCCTGAGGCAAATGGCCGAAACAGAGCCAGCGCATGCTAAGCATAATTTGATTCAAATTTAATTGGCAGTGGCCCAGGCGACTGGCAACTGGCAACTGGCAACTGGCAAAGTGGCAAACTGGCGATGGTTGGTCTAAAATCTGTGAGAAATTGAGAAATTATTCAAATATTACAAATGATTGATTGCTGCCAGCAATCGTGAGTGCGAGCGAGTTGCTCGAGCACGACTGCAATTGAAAATTTAGCCTTCGCAATCAGTTGGCCAGAAACGAACTTGAACATGCGACATACGCTAATCAGAGTGAGGCACGCCTTAAACGTCTTAAACGCAACTTATTATCGTTGCCATGACACATGCACTTCAGCTAATTATACGAATACAACACTTGTAACTAGTTCGCTGCTGCCGTTGCCGTTGCCATTGCCCTTGCTGCTGTATAGGCCATCAATCTTAGTTAGCAGCATTGTGTTGTTTGGCTGCGATTAGAGGAAAGTCCCATACGAGCATTTCAGCCACATGGTAAATTTCATGTGCGATTTAGTTTGATGACAGCCAAATGACATTCCAGACAACCTCGAAAGGACTGCTAAGGGAGGGAGGGGCGATGACGACAAATACAAGATGTTGCCCGGACAACAAAAAGTTGTTACAAATTTGAAGCCTCATTGTCGCTTGTCAACGCAACTGGCGCGCCGCGACATGTTTATGCATACAACTTCATCAAAATCGGCTGGCAAAACGGATGACAGCAAAAGGGATGCGGCTGGATGGCAGTGTGGGGGGGAGGAGGGTCGATAAGTGAATATGCTACAAATTGGTAAGACACACTACCCAAAATGCGAGCAAGCCAAAGACAATGGCACAACGAGAGGACTGAGGCAGGAGAAAGACTTTCACAACATACTATGACAATGCAAAACAAGTTGAGGCGCCGCAATCGAAACTGAACAACTCCCAGATACTCTGGAATTGGGGGTTAGCGTTTGACGTCATCGCCAACGACTTCATTTATCTCATGATTATGCCAAAAAGTTAAGCAATTGTTAAAGGGTTACAATATCCTTCTCAACTGAATTAATGATTAGAAATGCCGAGGCAAAAGATTAAGACATCTAAGTTGCTGGCAGGGTATAAAGACCAAGAAGCCAACTGAATTCATACAGCATAAAGAAGCACGAACAACAACAACAACAACAACAACGGCAACAGCAAGAAAGAAAGAAACAAAGAACCCTCTCACATGCTGACACACTTGGGCTGGCTGTTGACAAATTGTATGACAATTCGTTTGTGTCATAATGTTTATAAATAGCGCGTGTTGTTGCTGTCAGCCCATCATGGCAGCATCCTGTAG